>CM040121.1:283778769-285123686 GCA_022559845.1 Amorphophallus konjac | reverse complement strand
ATCATAAAGCAAGCTAGAAATTAACCCACAATTGAGATCAGTACTAGGCGGAGGTTGGATCCAAAGATCTTCTCACGCAAGGGGCAACTTTCCAGATAGGCATGACCTATCTTTCAAGCTATGCCTTTTCATATACTGTCTATTTGTTACAAGACAACTCAGAAATCTTTCAAATGAGGCTCCCCCTCAGCAAAAGCAAGAGCAATGGACAATGATTTCTAGAGTCAAGAAAATGATGCACTCAAGTGATTTCAGAACAAATATCAATGGAATTCAGATAAAACTTGAATGAAGAGTCAACTTTGAACAGTTCATAGAATAGTTGAAAATAGATTGACAGAATTGTTTTCGGCACAACTAGGTCGACCTAGTCTGGCCATAGGTCGACCTGAAGTTCTTTGCAGAGATCAAAGAATAAAGAGGATTCAACATTACTTGCAACAATAGGATATCAACCAATTTAGATCAAACTGAAGATGGGAACATCGGTTGACCGAAATGAGCAATTAGGTTGACCGAACTAGACTGCATGAATTCAGAAACAGATCAAACGTATGTTCAACATGACCATCCAAAACTTGACATGTGCTCCCCCTGAATGTATGTTCGTGCATGTTAGGCAATCTTTTGGAATTTTCAACATGAATGGTATGCAATTTGTTTGAAAATCAGTGTATGCATAAGAACAAGGAAATGCACAATGCTAAATAAACATTTTTGTTGATGATGATGTGCAAGTGAGTCAGACAACATCATGCACATGAGCAACCTATAAAATGCAGGAACTCCCCTTTTCTGAATGTACTTCAAAGAACAAATATGACATGAGGATCATGTAGGGAGTTGATTGATCTAAACACATATGCATATTCATGAGAAACAAAATTACCTTGACTGACTCCCCATGTCTATATGAATTGTATGACTGAACTCTTAATGCAGCATATGCAATGAAAACTATGCAGGGAAACATTTAAACAAATGCAATTGACATATGCAAGCATCATACACATGCAATTCAAATTTTCAGATTATGATATTCAGTTCTAAGCACAAGTGATTTAACATATGCATGAGAGACTTATGGACAACAGTGCAAATATCAGATGAGGATGTAAACATGTATGCATGAGATTCAGACTTAACAGATTAAGCATGATATGCATCTATCTAAAAGGAGTTGTTGAAAGCTCATGAAAATCTAGACTGCTCTATAGACCCATGGTACAAGGTAGAGGACTTGGTCTAAAGACCACCTCACACATGGTTAGTACTTCCAGATAGACCTCATCTGCCCTTTAGCACTATACCATTTGATATACCATGTGATCATGCATGAAGGTGCATAACAATTTCAGTGCAGTCCTATATGCAGTGTCAATTTTTCTGAATATGCAAAGCAAATACAGTTCAATGTGCATCTCAAATTTTTGAATAACTATTGGCTAAGCACATGTACATGCAGATGATACATGCAAGCATCAATCACATGCAATTCAAATTTTCAGGCAATAATATCCAATTCTTTTTCAATCTCACATATGCACAGATAACTCAATCATATGACAATCTCATATATGCACAGATAACTTAATCATATGGATTGAGAGACTTATCAGATGCAAATATAAACATGTATGCACTAGATTTTAACTAATAGATCAAACATGATGTACAACTATTTGAAAAAAAGATTATTTTAAAAACTCACATGATCAAACCAGTAAGAAGCAGAGATGGGGTTTTACCATACTCAGGTGCCTTGGTTTATTGAACCCCTTTTATTCCTCAGCCTTCAAGGCACAGCTGCAAGCCAATTTTTATTTTACATGCATGGGTACCCAAGAATTCTTGGGTCCTAAAAGGTTAGTAACACCTCTCCTAGGTGCTTTCCATGAATTCAGATCATTCATGTTGTCAAATTTCAGCAATTTACAATCAAGCATAAAATGTCCAGATTGACCATAATGATGACAACATCCTAGATTTTTCACAGGTTTCTGATAAGAGTGTTTTCTAAAATTCTGTGAATACCAAGAATTGTTATCATGAAACATTTTCTTTTCTTTTGCATGCCAATAATCCTTGACTGTATGGCCATGCTTTCCACAGTGAAAACATGAAAGAAAATCTCTTCTATCAAGACCTGACCAGCATTCAGTTACCATGTGGCCTGGTGTTCCACAGCTAAAGCACACAATGTGCTGGCCATTTGAAACAAATTTATTTTCAGTAAAACATGATGATTTGTAGGGAATTTGACATATTCATCATGATAATGAAATTTTCTTTCTCATTTAGCATGCCAACATTGTACAGTAGTGTGTCCTACTTTGCCACAGTAATGACAATTTATTCTGTTTCTCTGTGAAGTGTGTGATTTCCTAGCAAGAGTTCTACCAACATTCATATCGTCCCTCCTCAAGATAAAACAATTATTCATAGTGTCCATGCTTACCACAATAATGACATGAAGTGTAAAGCTTTGTGATCTTCTTATGCACATGAGCATTAGCATGAGAATTATGTGCATGGACATGAGTATTTCTGGTTTTCACATGAAAGTTTTGTCGTTTATGACCAGCCAACCAACAATTTACAGCTCTGTGGCCTGGGTTCCCACACTCAAAGCATGCCAAAGAGTTTCCTTTAAAAATAGATTTATTTTTACCAAAGACATTTCTTTTTACATGGAATTTAGCAGATTCAAAGTCAGATCTTCTTCCCTGACCAAACCAACAGTAAGTAGCAATGTGGCCTATCTTGCTACAACAAAAACATATCAGATTCCTTTCCTGTGCAAATGGAATGAGATTTCCTAGCATGCATTGCGTTGGCATTCATATCATCTTGTTCCATCAATCTACACTCATGCATTAGATGAACAATCTTATGACAGTAATGAAATGACATCTTCTTTTTGTGTGCATGTTTGTCTGTGTTTGAATTGTGTACAGCATGCACATTGTTAGCATGAGTGTTTCTTGACTTTTTCTGTAAATAATCATTCTTTTTTACTTTTTCAGTTTGTTTTTGAATTTTCTGACTAGCAACTTGCTTAGGATTTTTCTGAGCTGTAAACCGAAAGACTAATGGAGTTCTAGTGCTAGTTTGTTCATAGCTACTTACAAATGATGTATAAAATTTATTTCCAAAGCTCTTAGTGTCTACTGGGTTGTAACCCAGTCCATCCTTCTGAGAATTAACTTTGACTCCCAGCAACTTATCCAAATTCTCTTGACTATCGACAAATTTTGACAATGAGTTTTTCAGATCATGAATTTCATTTGCTAGAGATGTAATGTGTATCTCATAACTAACAATATCTTGTTCACTGCAATTAACACATTCATTCAATACCTTGTTTGCAGTTTTATAATTTTCAATTTCTTGTTCCAGATTGCGCATTTTTTCAGACTCATCTATGCAAACCGATTTTCCTTTTCAAAAATCATTAATCTATCTGTCATAGCCGAATTTAACTATGTCAATTTTTTAATCTCTTCCATCAGCTTTTCATTTTGAACCAACTCATTTATTAAGGCTTGATCATCTCTCAATAAATTCAGCTTGTCTTCCAGCTCAAATATTTTGGAAACAAATTATTGGTTTTCATTTTTCAATAAACCAATTTGTTCATTACGCATTTGAACATCAACCTCACATGCTCTATTTGACTCTTCTAACTGAGAACATCTTTCACATGAAGAGTTAAGATTATTTTGCTTAAGTTTCTTTTTCAATTTTTTATTTTCAGTTTTTATTTTCCTATATCTATCAGAAAGCTCTTCATACATTTTCATCAATTCATCGAAAGAAAGTTCTTCGGATCTAGAACTTACCTGAGACAAAGAATCCTCATTTAGATTACTACTGTGATCATCTCCACTGGCCATCAGACACTTTTGTTCTTACTTCTTCTCTTGGAATGCAATTATTTTGTCTAGAATTTCCTTTCCGGATGTGCATCTGAAAACAAAAGGGAACATGTCAATAACAACTACAGCCTTTAAGATATTAAAAACTTTGATGTTATCATCGTTCTTTAGATTGTCCTCATTAAACCACTCGGTCTGATCATGAGGCAGTTGATATGGGCCACAAGATATAAGACTCCGTAGATTAGGGTCAATGGAGTCTATAAAAGCACATAGGCCGCCTAGCCATTTACTGAAGTTAACGTCTTCAAATATGGGTGGATGAGCCATTTAAATCAGTTTAAAACAACAATCCAACACAATGAACTAAAATCAATAATGCACCATAAATAGCAGGATCCTCTGCAGATCCTTGGATCTGATGAATCAGAGCCCGCTCTGATACCAATTGTTAGGGTGCATGAGCGAGATCTAGAGGGGGGGGTGAATAGATCCCGTCTCAAAATTTGGCTCAATTAAAGGAAATTACCACTCACAAGGTTACTAATAAATGCTTTGCCCTATATCAGAATGGAATCGCATTCTTACAATTCGAGCACTAGGTGAATAACAAGCAATGCTGCACAAGGTTCACTTAGAACCGACTTCAAATACTTAAGGCAGAACACCTATTTAGACCTCACGATTTTAAGTGCTCATAAAACACGTCTTGAACATAACATTCAAACTAGCCTATGAAGAGGGATTAGAAGAAGATGATCAAACACACAAAGCACACCACAGACACAGAGGATTTTTAGGTGGTTTAGTTTGCACAATGCAAACCTACATCTACCCCACACTCCAACCAGAGTGTGGGTTCCGCTGATACATAGCTTAAATCCGCTAATCCACAGCTTTGGGGATGAATCCCTACAAACTGTTGATCCACAGCTTTGGGGACTGAATCCCAGACCGCTGAGCCTCACAGCTTGCTAAATTCCCTGAGCTTCACAGTTTGCTGTTCGAGGAACCAATCCTGGCCGCTGAGCAACACAGCTTGCTCCACTGCCTAACAGCTTGAAGATGAATTCAAAAGAAAAAATAAGAAAGAACGAATAACTCGGATGACACTTTGAAAATAATGTAGCTCAGAAGAGTAGACGATTCTAGATTTGATCTAGTAATCGAAACTTCTGCAACTGTCTCCTCTCAGAATTTTTCTCCTCTCACTGATACTCTATTTATGTGGCTCTCTTTCTCACCCTTTTGCTGCTTCCTCTGCACTCTCGGCTGTTCTTCTCTTTTTTGCTCGTACCCTCTCTCAATCTCCTCTTCTCTATCTCTATCACTCTTCTCTTCTTCTTACTCTTCTATTTTCTCGCAGCTCTATGCAACTAAGCCTTAGTTTTTCACTTTCTTTTTCTGACTTCTATAATCTTCGAATGAGAGATCTTCCTTTTTATATCTGTGAGTTGAATCTTGTGGTCCCCACAAGATTCCAGTCCAGTGAGTGGAGGGAACATTCTTGCCAATGGTTTTTCAAGAAGGAGATGCTCGATTATGTCCACGTGTCAGATCGGAGGAAGAAGTGAGCCCACGTGGTAGATTATCCTAAGAAGCATTTAGCCTTGGATCACGTGCCAATCTTCTTATCTTTCGAACCACGTGACTAATGATGTCTCTGATGCTTTCTGCTCTTCAAGGGTTCAATCAAGTTGCATGAGAAGTTTAATGCTTTTCATATTAAAATCCCTTCTGGCTTAAGGCAGTGCTTTGGTGTGCTCTTCTACTGCTTTAATAAGAAATTCAGTTGAGTTCAATTGACTTCAGAGAGATTTAACTGGCTTGGAATCTGCTGACTTGGAAAATTAGGTTGATCTGTTGAACAACTGTTGACTGTATGAGCATGCTGCTACTGCTGGTCTGACCACAGGACCTGGCTGTTAAAACCCTTGAGTTTCTCTTAATGACAACCTAAAGGATATGATCTCCTGACGCTAAGGTTGATGCAGTAAGCTGTGGCGTTGGCGCATTAAGGCTTTGCTCTCAGAAGCATTTCATCAAACAGATCCTTTTCTTCATTGAATTTGACTCATTTGTGCATGGGCCACTAAACATGGGCTAATCCATCTTGTAAGATAACATATAGTTTCATCTAGCTTGATTAGAATATGCTTGCATGTAGGTGTAGACTGTAATCTCACTGGAGACATTAACTACTTCTACTGCATCGACCTTATGCATGTGTAGAAGCAAGATGCATCGACTTGTCTCTGTTCCAGGCAGAAGGGTGTGCTTCTGCTCCGACCTGTCCAAGCAATGGTCGAACTGCTGCATCGACCTGCCTACTGAGTGCTCAGACCTTTTTTGGCTATGGCTTTACTCTAATGCTTCGATCTATCTTAACATAGCTCCACTGACCTGTGTCAGCAAAATAACACTTGGGAACTTTATACATCGACCTAATAACATGAAGACTTCAGCTGCATCGACCTTACTCCTTTAACCCACACTATTGCTCTGACCTTCTCAAAGATATAACACTTGAATATCTTGATGCGTCGAGACATATGAATGTTGCTTTGACTTGTTGGCCTTCTTTAACCATATATTACTGCATCGACATGTTTAGTATGAGACTCTTTTATGCATCGACCTGTTTAGCAGGAGACTCTTTGATGCATCAACATGTCTCTTCATGATGAACTTGTCGCATCGACCTTACTGGCACGAACTGTTTCTTCTGCATCGACCTTACTAGTGAATACGGATACTGCTACATCGACCTGATTACTGAGATCTTGCTTGGATGCTCTGACCTTATCTTGGACATTAATAACTGCTCATGTCTGCTGCTTCGACCTTGTTGAATTCTTCATAGAGAAATTGAACTAAGTGGATTGAGACTTCTTCTTTTTGATCTGTCTTCCGAACCTATTCTTACAGAGTTCAACACACATGCTTCTATATATGATGAGTTCATGATTACTTCAGCAAATGCATCAAAACCAATGCAACATCAACACATATGACTTCATCTATGACTACATCAAACCACATTCACACACAGACTCATGATGAGTCATGGTGTTTGACATCATCAAAATCATAGGGATACAACAGAGAGGATTGAATCCCCTTGGCTTGTAAGTAGCTGGGTGCTGTCTCACGTCTCCTTCTGTGATTGCAGACGAAGGGAGGATTGGTTCCTCCTGCCACTGCCTTGGCAGTGGGTCTGGTCTTGCTGGGTGCGAGATCAAGGTGAGGGATTTGTTTCCCTCAGGTCAAGCTGTTCGACAGTAGTTGTAGTGGAGTATTCTCCACGTTCTTGCATTTGCAAGGGGAAGCTTCACACGGTTTAAGTGGGGGGTGGACGTTGGTCTGTGGGTAGCAGACCGAACCACCTTAAAATTGACTGTCTAGTGGTTTGACTTGTGCGTATGTTCCTTCTCCTCTACCTCACTTCATAGGGTGAGTTGTGTGCTAATTTCACTTCACTGTTTGGAACTAGATTAGTGGTTAAGTGTTCGACATTAGCTCCGACTGAAGAATCAACTGTAAACTTGAATTCTGAATTCTTGTTCACGGTTGGTATATGTTGATCAGTTCTGTGCTGACTCACTGCTAGACCATTGAGAACATTTCTGTCTGAATTGTTAATTATTTCCATCCTTAGATATCTGCATTTATCTTCAGTCCAGTTCAATTTAAATTGAGTGGGTGTGGTTTTGTGGTTTTGATTTGAGCATAATTTTTTATAAGAGGATCTATTCGCCCCCCCCCCTTTAGATCCCACAATGCACCTAACACTAGGGTCAACTAGGGAGGCTATGGGGTGCTATTTATAGGATTTCATGCACTTAGGAGTCATAATTAGGTCAAGAAAATCTAGATAGGGAAGAACTCCAAAAAAATCAACTTTTATCTATATCTATGGCCGCCCCCACCCTATCTAACTGGAATTAGGGTTAGGTTTAAGTGAGATTTTGACCTCCATTAGTGAATTAGGATTTGGTTGAGGTTATGAGCCCATTAGGGTTAGGTTAAAACCAAATTAGCCCATTTAGAAACTAGGGTTTTAGAAATTCCAAATTTTAGAAATTAATTCAGCCCATAAGCCCATTAAGCCTCAATTACATATTAAAATTATTTGCAATTTCTTTTATTTATCTTTCATAACAATTTCTTGTATCTAATTCCATTATAATTATTTAAGTTTTCCCTTTTTTTCTTATTTTTATACTCCTTTAATTAATCCAATAAAACCGGGTTGCTACACCGAGTGGTATCAGAGCCATACCACAACCGGAAGTGTAGGAACTAAGTGTCATTCAGGCAAAGTGCTACGATATGGGAGTCACCTCTTGAACCCACAATGGGACAAAGTGCTACATAGTGGGAGCCACCTCTTGAGCTTGCAGGGGCCACCTTTAGAATCCTACCTACGTGGGGGTTTGATTGTGCGCTATATGTACCCAGCGATGAGGACGTTACCTATATATGACAGATAGATTGTAACACTCTCAAATATTGCTAAATTCTACTCTATATCACCGAGGCTGCAAGCATTAAGGGATGGAGGAGTGTTAGAAGGTACCTCTAAACCTTCCTTATTCAATATTTGTATGCTTGGACATGGTGATTGATATATATTGGCATGAATTAGAGTTTGATCTTGTAAGAGACATTTGATAATGCAATATTAGAAGGCATGTTTCTAGGATTGGTGATTTGGTACCCCACTATTTTGGAAAGAAATCATGTGAATTTGGAGGACCAAATTCTTTTAAGTGGGAGAGGTTGTAGCAACCCAGTTTTATAAGATTAATTAAATGAGTGTAAAAATTAAAAAAAAGAGAGAAAAACTTAAATAATTTATAATGGAATTAGACAAAAGAAATTGTAATGGAAGGGAAATAAAAAAAATTATAAATATTTTTAAAATATAATTAAGGCTTAATGGGTTTATGGGCTGAATTAATTTATAAAATTCAAAATTTCTAAAACCCTAGTTTCTAAATGAGCTAATTTGGTTTTAACCTAACCTTAATGGGCTAATAACCTCAAACATACCCTAATCCACTAAGGGAGGTAAAAATCTAATTTAAACCCTAACCATAATTCGAGCTAGATAGGTGCGGGCGGCCCTAGATATAGATAAAAATCAATTTTTTTGGAGTTCTTTCCTATCTAGGTTTCCTTGACCTAATTAGGACTCCTAAGTACATGAAATCCTATAAATAGGACCTCATAGCTGTTGGATATAGTTTTGTTTTGATGATGTCAAACAAGCATGGAGTCATTTAGTTCAAAGTCTGAAATCACATAAATGCAACTCTGCATATTTCGTTCTTCATGTTCCCCACAGTTTACAATGATTTCCAGACTGTAATTGTTTAACAAGTTAAGTTTCAGGTTGTCCACATTTAACGATCTTCATAGAAGAAGAAAAGGAGTCGAGGTTTGGAGCCGACTCCATCAAAGGCAGAGTCAAGAAGAGCATGAGAAAGAAGAATGGCTTATACGGCAGATAAATGAAGGTTAATGGTGAAAAATAGCTTGATAGGGCTGACAAAAGGCAAGACAAAGGTAAAAAGCAGCTGAAAATAAGGTTTCATGAAGGTGGAGTCGACTCCAGACGTCCTTCGAGTCGACTCGAGCCCAGCCAGAAGCCACCCGCCAGCTGAAGAGACTGAGGGTGACAAATAGCTCCTTACAGGTAACAAATAGACCCATAAGGGTGAAAAATAGCTTCATAGAGGTGACAAATAGCTTGGACGGGAGAAAAAGCGTTGAGAAGAAGAAAAACTAGAAGAAGAGTCGACTCCAGATTAAAGAAGAGTAGACTCCACTCAAGCCAAACTTCAACTCCAGGCAAGCTCAAGACATACAAGTGAACAAGGGTGACAAATGAACACTTAAGGGTGACAAATAGGCTTCAAGGGTGAAAAATACATGATACGGGTGACAAATAGGTCACAAGGCTGAAAAAGAGCTGCTAGTGGTGACAAATAGCTATGGCAACGGCTCAAGGCTAACGCAACAGGATTTAAGGCGACGACTCTTAGCGTAAGGGTGACAAATAACTGATATGACCGACAAATAGCTCCTTAACGGTGAAAAATAGGTTGGTATGGCTGAAAAATAGCTAAAGCTTGTGAGCGACTTAAGAGCATCACGTGCCTTCGATTCCCAATCATTGACACAGGATCCAAGAAATCTTGTGGGATCTGTACGACGTTGAAGGTCAGATAATTCCCTCCAAAAAACATGGACAAATGGAATTTCAGATTGAAGATAAACTTAGTTCAAAAATTCAAATGGCCGATTCTATAAATACCAGTGCTTATATTTTTCAAAGGAAACGAAGGTAGGAGAGCGAAAAATGTGAAAGCTGCTGTGAGTGTGAGAGTTACTCTTTGAAGGGAAGAGAGAGCTGATCAGAAAGAGAGAGAGCCATTCCGTGAGCTACAGAGAGAGAGAAAGAAGAAGAAAAAGAAGAGAGATCGAAGCTCCACTCGAGAAGGGGTCTTCAGAGAAAGCTCTTGAATTATATTCAGAGCTACATTTGGTTTTCTTTTACTGTAATTTGCCTTACGTTCTTTGTTTTGCATTTTGTCTTTTGATTCAGTTCCTTTTGAATTTCTCTAGTGGTGCATTGTTGCACTGATCGGAGGTGTGATCGGTTTGTAACTGATCACGTTCTGGTTTGTATACCAGGGTGCGAGGTGGGTTCCTTGTGTGCTACCTTAGTGCAGTGTTACTGATTCTACTGGGGTAGAGTCAGGGATGTGTTCATCAGGTTGGTGAGCATGGGTCCCTCTGTGCCTTTAGAGGATTAGCTCCTGTAGCAGATTCATCCGTGTTAGCTTTGTGCTAGTGAAGCCTCATCCTGATCAGGTGAGGGGTGGACATAGATTGCTGGAAGCAATCGAACCACCTAAAAAATCTCGGTGCAGTGTGTTTGATTTTTATATTTTCTACCTCGTACTCGATCTGGACTCTGTATATCAAAAGGTCTTTCACGTTGCGTGAGGAAGTCCTTGGGCTAGTCCTCTACCTCGTACCAGTCCTAGCATATTATTTCGCTATGGTTGAACCTAATGTTTTTGTGAGTGTGTCTGATTGATAGCTAAACTAGGCTCGTTATACAGTTTTCTAGTTTGTCTTTATCGAAACTATGCTTGGCATGAATTTCATTAAGCTAGTCATTTTTAAAGGGGCTGATCTATTCCCCCCCCTCTAGATCCACATTGCCATTCTCATCAGTTGGTATCAGAGCTAGGCTTCCCACAATGTGGTCCAACAACCCGGGAAGAGTAGAAAATGGCAATGGTTGTAGTTTTATAGCTGAGAGTCACTCCATTAATAGACCACCATTTTTTGACGGATCTAACTATATCTATTGGAAAAACAGGATGGAGGTGTTCCTGCGAGCACAGAGCCATGAACTCTGGAGGGTAGTCAGCTATGGAACCTTCCAACTTCCAGAAGATGAAAATGTATAGACTAGAGAACAAATTCGACTGTCAACTATCAACTGGAGTGCTATGAACGTGATGCAGTGTGCTATTCATCCAAACTAGTATTCCAGAGTATCTGCATGTAGATCACCTAAGCAAATGTGGGATAAGCTAGAATTGATATACGAGGGAACATCCCAGGTAAGAGCCACTAAGGTAAACATACTAATCACTGAAAATGAAATGCTCAAGATGAAGCATGATGAGACTATCAATGAAATGTTTTCTAGACTGTCAAAACTTACTAACAATCTTAGGGCATTAGGCAAGGATTATTCTGACAGTGATATTGTTAGGAAAATACTCAGGTCCCTTCCCCCAGTGTGGCATACTAAGGCCACTGTCATTGAAGATTCCAGGGATCTGTCAACCATGTCAGTAGATGACTTGATTGGCTCCTTGATGACATATGAGATCAACTTCAAACCTAATGTCGAGGAGCAGAAGAAGAGGCCAATAGCTCTCAAGGGATGTGAGAGCAATGAATAAGGTAGTGAGTATTCTGAGAACCTCTCAGACATAGATGACTGCCAACATGCTCTTCTGACCAAACATTTTCAAGAGCTCCTAAAATCCAGATGTAAATTTTTCGAGAAAAAGAGGCCGCAACAGAAAGGTAAGACTTCGAACTTCAAGTCTGATAAGAATAGAAACTCTGATAAGATCACTTGTTATCACTGTAAGAAAGTAGGTCACATAAAAGAAGAGTGTCCTGAATTGCTAAGGAAGAACCCCAAGGGTAAGAAGAAGAAGTCTCAAGCCATGCTGGGTACCTAGAGCGATGAGGAGGAAATCACTGAAGGGGAATCTTCTGAAGGAGAAGAAAAAGGACTATGTCTTATGGCTCAAAGTGATGAGGAGGTAAGAAACTTCTTCGAAAATTTTTCCATTGATGATTGGGAAGATGCTTATGGTGAACTCCTTGATAAGTTTAACTCTTTGAAGAAGGAACATAAGGGTCTAAAAAGGAAATTGAATGCTGCTGTTGAAGATAAAGATAACATTCAAAAAGAGAAAGAAAAACTCAAAACAGAACTGGAAGAACGAAGCTCACTTAGAAAAGAAAATGAAAATCTATAAGATGAAAATGAAAGAATTCAAAAAAACTTTGATGAGTTTAGGTTGAAGGTTCAGAAAACACAAAATGAGAACATATTGATTTCTGAGAAAAATGAAGCTATAAATAGTGTTAACTCTGAACTTCAGAAAACCTATGAAAAACTCCAAAAAGACCTTGAAGACAAACATGCCACACTTGAAAAGATTGTTCAAGGGAAATGCAATCTAGACACCATGCTAGGGATGAAGGTTAACTTCAATAAAGAAGGTCTAGGTTTTGATCCATTAAATAAAAAACCTTTTGAATTCAAGACAATCACGTTTTGTTCTAGCAAAGGTAAAGAGAAGATGGACACTCCATCCAGCTCAACCAGCAACACTCATAGTTCAAAAGTTAAAAATTTTGTTAACCCAATGAGGGCTATCAACAGGAACAGCCAAAACACCAAAGTTCAAATTCCATAAAAGAAAAATAACCCAACACTCCACCATGCAAATAACAAAAATCTTAATGTGCCTAAACAAATGAGGACTTACTCCTCTCACCATCAAAATGCTTTCAATGCACATACCTCCTACAGGGCAAGAAAATTTGTTAACTAGCACAAAAATAATTTTGGGCAGTGGAATAACAAACACATCAAAAATAACCAAGCCAAATCAAACCCAAGGGTTGCTGCCAGAAGGAAAGACAGGGATAAAAAAATTGAACCATCATGATAATCAAAAGAAAACTGTCAAACAAATTTGGAATCCAAAATGTTTGCTGAAGAGTCTTAATGATGTATGTGGACCCAACTTGTCTTGGGTTCCAAAAGTTTTTGGATAATGTGTTTTGCAGGAGAGTCTGGTAGTCATGCACAACAGATGGTACTTAGATAGTGGCTGCTCAAGGCATATGACTGGAGACAAGACCAAGTTCAGCAAGTTAGAAATGAAGGTTGGAGGAACAGTTAAGTTTGGAGAGAAGAACATAGGTAAGATCACTGGCTCCGGCACTATTGGTAAGTGTCCCTCCAACACAATTGAGAAGGTATTACTTGTAGATGGTCTTGAACATAACCTGCTGAGCATTAGTCAACTCTGTGACAAGAGTCACAAGGTCACATTTTATGATCATGCATGCAAGATTTTTGAAGTCAATTATGATTCAATAAAGTTTGTAGGCCATAGAGTCAACAATATTTACATAGTGGACTTAGATGAAAATTCTGAATCGAATTATTGTTTGACTGCCAACTCTGTCAATAATGCTCTTCATTGGCATAGGAAATTAGGCCATGCTAGCTATAATATCTTGAATAAGTTAGTCAAGCATGAGTTAGTGAGAGGCTTGCCTAAAATCAATTTATGCACAAACTCAAAAATTTATGATGCATGCGCCTTAGGGAAACAAACTAGGAACCCTTTCAAAATAAGACATGATCCCTTATCTTCTAGACCATTAGAACTTCTACATATATACTTGTTTGGTCCTACTAGGACTTGAAGTCTAAATGGCAAAAGATTTGGGTATGTCATTGTAGATGATTACACTAGGTTTGCATGGATATTCCTTTTAGCTTACAAGAATGAAGCCTTTCATGAATTTCAAATTCTCTTTAACAAAATAAAATAGGAAGGCATGCATAAAATTTGCATCATTCAATCTAACCATGGGGGAGAATTTGAAAATACATTATTTTCATATTTCTGTAATAGAGAAGGACTAACTCATAAATTTCATCTCCCAAGACCCCAAAACAGAATGGAGTTGTAGAGAGAAGGAATAGAACAATCGTGGAGATGGCAAGAACCATGCTGATTGAGAGCCAACTCCCACAGAAATTTTGGGCAGAAGTTGCAAACATAGCATGTTATATACTTAACAGGGCCATGGTAAGACATGTCCACAACAAAACTCCATATGAATAATTGAAAGGTAAGAGACCTAACCTAGATTATTTCAAAATCTTTGGTTCCAAGTGGTTTATTCATAACAATGATAAAAAGGACCTAGATATGTTTGAAGCCAAGAGTAGTCCAGAGATTTTCTTGGGGTATTCTGAATTGTCTAGAGCTTATAGAGTCTTCAATATTCATGATCAGCTAGTAGAGGAGCCCCCTGATGTGATGTTTGATGAAACTTTCAACCCTGTTGATTTTAACAATGATGACAGGAAGGAAAAAGAAGATGGCGAATTCATGGAAGAAAAGCAAATGGAAGAAGATTTTGATCACCCAGAACAATCCTTTCCAGAACAAGGTCAGTCGACCTAACAAGGTGAGTCTTCAAATAACATCAGATTTCTTAAGGATCATCCTGCTCACAATATTATAGGAAATCTGCATGATGCCCCTAGGACTAGGTCTTTTCATAGAGAAGTCAATAATCAGGACCTAGTAGCATTGGTCTCACAAATTGAACCCAAATCCATAGAAGAAGCTTTAAAAGATGAATCATGGATTAATGCAATGCATGAAGAATTGGGTCAATTTGGAAGAAATAAAGTCTGGACCTTGGTTCCCAGACCTGAACATTGTTCTATCATTGGAACAAAGTGGGTGTTTAGAAATAAAGTGAATAAACATGGAATAATATGTAGGAATAAAGCTAGGTTGGTAGTTAAGGGTTACACTCAAGAATTTGGGATAGATTTTGATGAATCCTATACACCAGTTGCTAGGATGGAAGCCATTAGAATCCTAATAGCTTTTGCATGCTCGCATAACATAAAAGTTCAACAAATGGATGTAAAGAGTGCCTTTTTAAATGGTTACATAAAAGAGGAAGTTCATGTTGAGCAACCCCCAGGTTTTGAATCATCTGAGCTGCCTAGCCATGTTTTCAGATTGAATAAGGCTTTATATGGACTGAAACAAGCCCCTCGGGCTTGGTATGACAGGCTAACTGAGTTTTTGATTAGCAAAGAGTAATGCAGAGGTAAGGTTGATTAGACCCTTTTTACTAAGAATGTGGATCAGAAAATAATCATAGTTCAGGCATATGTTGATGACATTATTTTTGGTTCTACATGTCCTGAACTTTCAGAAGAATTTGTGAGTTTAATGTCAAAAGAATTTGAGATGAGCCTAGTTGGTGACTTATAATTCTTTCTTGGTCTACAGGTTAAACAAATGAAGGATGGATACTTTATCAGCCAGACAAAGTATGCATCGGAAATTTTGAAGAGATTCAACATGGATAAGTTGAAACACATGGCTACACATATGGGAGCAAACACATCATTGGATACTGATGAGTCAGATAAATCAGTGGATTGAAAGCTCTACAAAGATATGATTGGCTCATTACTCTATCTCACTGCTTCCAGACCCGACATTCAATTTAGTGTGCGTCTATGTGCTAGGTTTCAAGCTAATCCAAAAGAGTTACATATTTCAGCTGTCAAAAGAATTTTTAGATATATTGCTGGCACACACAATTTAGGCTTGTGGCTTCCTGCATCATACAATTTAAATTTTATTTCATATACTGATGCAGATTATGCTGGGTGCAAACTAGATAGGAAAAGCACTAGTGGATACTATCAATTCTAAGATGGGTGTCTGGTTTCTTGGGCCTCCAAGAAACAACACTCAGTAGCTCTATTCACTACAGAGGCTGAGTATGTGACTGCTGGTAGTTGTGGCACACAAGTCATATGAAATAAACATCAGGTACAAGACTACAATGTAGATCTTGGCTGCACACCCATTTACTATGATAACACAAGTGCAATAAACATGTCTAAGAATCCAATTCAGCACTCACGCTCTAAGCACATAGACATTAGACACCATTTTATAAGAGATGAGGTTTTAAAGAAAATTTTTGAATTTATTCATGTAGGCACAGCACATTAAATTGCAGACATTTTTACTAAGCCACTGGATCATGAAAAATTCTATACCTTGAGAAGAGAGTTGAGTCTTTTCAGATCAACATGATTTTTCAATCTATCCTTGATATCAGTCAATTCATTTATCTTAGGTTGTAGATGCAATAAGTGATGGGGAGCTAGCCCCACTATCTATTTTTTGATTGTCAAATCTTGTCTCTCTTTTCAATCACTGGTGGCTAACCACCCTATGGTATATCAAATGGTTTGTTGCTGAAGGGCAGGTAAGGCATGTCTGGAAGCTCTCACTAAATGTGAGGTGGTCCTCAGACCTAAGTTCTCCACAAAGTACCAAGGGCAGTTAATGTGTGACGACTCAGGAGATCCGGATACCGACAAATCGATATCATCGATTTACCGATACCAAGAACTTGGGGAAGCCACCCAAGAGGCTGATGAGGCCCCGTAAGGGTTAGTAAGTGTTTGTCAAGGGGATGCAAAATGAATAGAAATTACACGCGTAATATTAATTAAAGCATTCATTTGAACTTTAAACGGAAGTAATTAAATATATCTGAGTGGTAAATTTATACAAGTAGTCCAGATCCATATATCACAAGTCCCACACTGAACAATGGACAAAATAAATAACTACACGGGACATACCCCGGCCAAAAGAAGAAAAAAAGACAGACTGACTACAAACCGACCACTGATAGACCATTACTGGCTCTAAGACTTTTCGCTAAAAGCATGAGAGAATCCTGCAGCCTGTTGCTCTGCCTCACCTGAAAAGGAAGGGGTGAGTCTCACAACAGAGACACAATAGGGTTCACATGGATCTCTACTTCGCAACTAACTAAAGGAAAGCAGTATAGCATGCATTGGCATAAATAATTGACAATTTAATAAAGCTGTAAAACAAACTAAATAGTTTATAAACAGTTAACTAATATGCCAATTTCATTCAAATGTGAGTACTTGAAATCTACCAATAGATAATAACTCAATCATTCCCAAGTGACAAGAAAGAGAAGGAGAGGAGATCCACCAGAAGAAGAAACCAGATGCATCCACTGAGAGCTTACATTGTGTCTCAAGCATCTACGCAAGCCAGATCATAGCAAGCGAGACGCGTAACAGTATTAGAAATAAGTAACTAGTCATCAGTGTCAGTCCAAGCCTCTGACCATGTGTGCACACACTGGCTCGTTGCCTAGAGCCAGGCCTCTAGCTAGTATTCCCCTCTGTAGGACTCTACGGTTGGATCGGTGCCCACGGAACTAGCTTAAAAAATCGTAAACTGGGATACCCCGCCACCTCTCCCGGGTGGGATCAACACTAAAAGTCGTCAGGCTATGACTAGTGGTTCCATCACTAGGAAAGAGAATATGGAAAGAGAATATAATTCTATTGGGATCTAAAAACATGCCATAATTTATGATAATAATTAAACATGGCAAATATGCAAGATTAAAAGCATAATTAACTGAATATGCTATGAATTAAAATCTGTGGGGATTAAACGGTTGAAATAAAACCGCCCTAGTTTATAAAATAACTTAAGCATGGCGAATATGCAATATTAAATGCATAATTAAACGAACATGCAAAAATTGCAGAACAAGCAGTCGAACTAGGGCCGCTATAGTCTTAGGCGGTCGAACAACGAACCGCTGCGTGCTGCTAAACGGACTGGCCATGAAGTTTCTACCGTCATTCAGATTTAAAATATTCACGCGGTCGAGATGTCAGCCGCTCGGGTCAATAGACGGTTTATGGCAGACCATTACAAAATCTGAAATAAGCTAAATATGGTCCTTACCGGAGAACCGAATCCACGGGAATAATAATCGGACCACCCTCTCGGTCGACCTAAATCGACGAGAATCATGACTTTTAACTTGTTCCCTGCCATTACATCATCTTAATATGACAATTTATCATCTATGAACTCAGCAACGATAGGATACAGTAGTTAATCGTCTATGAACTCAGCAACGATGGGCAAGCTCCAAAAACGTAACGACTATGGGCATGCTTCAAAAACATAAAGATGATGGGCATGCCATTTAAAACATAAGGACAATGGGCATGACATTAGGGACAATCTAACGAGCTCGGGTATCGATCCCCCTACCTCAATCGTGACGAAAACTTCTATTCCGACCGCGAGCAAGCCGAGGGTCGCTGCGGCTCGCCTTTGCCAGGTCGTCACCACGCACTGTGGGTCGCCTCGGGGATGACGTCTCCGTGTTCCTCGCGTCGTGGGGAAGCTTCTGCCGGTCCTAGCACGGGAAGAAGGCCGCCCCCTCTGGATTCCTAGCCGAGGACGCCGATTTCGCCGCGAGAAGGCCGTGAGAAGGAGAGAGAGGGCCACCCGATGCCGCCGTGGAACCGCGCCTCCGCGTCGGGGTCCGGCTCCGACGGGGTCGTCGCAATGATCTCCTCCCTGCCAGCTCTCCGGCGAGGCCGCCACTCCTCCGCCGTGGCCGTCGGTTCGCCGCGCGCGCCGAGAAGGGAGAGGCAGGGCGAGAGGGGTCGCCGTTCGCGGGTCCGCGGGATCGGTCGAAAGGGGGGGGAGAAAAGGGTAAAGTGAGAGAGAGAGAGAGAGAACTCTCGGTTCTCTCCTCTCAAGAAAAACCTTTGACATATATTTTTTTTCAAAAAAACCCTCAAATTGATAGAAGACCTTAAGTGAAGCAAAATTGTGTAAATGCCCCATTTATTTTCTAAAACTCTTATATATATGCACAAAGCCCACTAAACTAGGCCCAATAAATCCCTAAAAATCTACTAAATTCATGGATTGAAGTACATTTTAATGCCGGTAAAGATCCATTAAAGAACGGGCCTTACAGTCCCTCCCTCCTAATAAAAATTTCATCCTCAAAATTTAAAAGGAAGAACAAGGAGCGAACTGAAAGAACTGATACCTTATTCGAATAAGAAAGGAAACTGCTGACGCATTTCATCCTCACGTTCCCATGTAGCCTCATTACCAGAGTGACACTGCCAGACAACCTTAACAAGAGCGATTATCTTAGTTCTCAATCGTTGCTCTCAACGATCTTCAATTTTGAGCGGATACTCTGGTGTGGATAAATCTACAGTCACTTTAGGTCAAACTGAATCATTGAGCACATAAGATGCATCAGGGACATATTTCCTCAGCTAGGACACACGAAATGCATCATGGATTGCTTGCATCATCGTCGACAATTGAAGACGATAAGCCACTTGGCCCATACGTTCTAGAACATGAAACGGCCCAATATAACGGGGACTGAGCTTTCCACGCTTTCCAAACCTCATAACCCCTTTCATCAGAGATATTTTTACAAACATCATATCTCCAGGCTCAAATTGCAATGGTCGCCTGCGCTGATCTGCATAGCTTTTCTGTCGACTCTGAGCTGTCAACATTTTCTGCCTAATCAAGCGAACCACATCAGCATACTGCTGAACCATATTGGGCCCTATCCACAATCTGTCACCGGCCTCAAACCAGTTCCAAGGTGTACGACAAGGACGCCCATACAAAGCCTCATACAGTGCCATGCCAATGCTGGAGTGATAGCTGTTATTATAAGCAAATTCCACAAGTGACAAATGCTAACTCCACGAACTCTACCAATCTAGGCAACACGATCTCAGCAGATCTTCTGAAGTCTGAATAGTCCTTTCTGATTGACCATCTGACTGCGGATGATAAGCTGAACTAAAAGCTAACTCTCTATGCCCAACATTTTTTGAAAATTGCGCCAGAAGCCATAAGTAAAACGTGGGTCGTGATCTGACACAATTGATATTGGAATTCCATTCAACGGCACAATCTTTTGGACATAAAGCTCGACCAATTTCTGAACATTCCACGTCACCTTGATCGGTAACAATCTTGCTGTCTTAGTTAATCGATCTACTAACAGCCAGATTCCATCGAAGACTTGTGAAGTCTGAGGTAAACCCACAACAAAATCTGTCGTGCATTGATCCCATTTCCACATCAGAATTTCTAAAGGTTGAAGCATTCCTCCAGGTTTTTGATGCTCGGCTTTAACCTGTTGGCATGTCAAACATTTAGACACAAATGCAGCTACATCCTTTTTCATTCCTGGCCAACAGAACTGCATTTTTAAATTTTGATACATCTTGGTAGTGCCTGGGTGAATAGCATAACGGGATCCATGGGCTTCACGCAAGATGGTATTCCTTAACTCATCAACAGCTGGAACATACAGCCTTCCACGGAAGCTGACAACCAGCTAATCATCACATTCAACATCATGCATCATTATAATGCGGGACAAATCAGAGTCTGCCTGCTGAGCTTCCTTGAACTGCTGATAAATAGTTGGAGTCATCACAAGACTAGCACACACAGCTACCATCGGATCAGAAGGAATGTCCACGCTGAAAGTTTCACTAGGAAACTGTTCCCATAATTTCCATTCATGAACAAGCAAATGACTAATTTGCACTTTCTTGCTCAGAGCATCAGCCACAACATTTATTTTTCCTGGCTGATAGGAGATAGTGAAATCATAGCCTTTCATATATTCCATCCATCTGCGCTGCCGAAGATTCAAATCTTTTTGAGAGAGCACATACTGCAAGTTTTGATGATCAGTAAATATCTCAAATTTCTCACCATACAGATAGTGTCTACAGATTTTTAGTGCAAAGATCACTGCTGTAATCTCTAAATCATGAGTCGGATAATTCTTTTCATGCTGTTTTAATTGTCGGGATGCATAAGCTATGACTTTACCATGTTGCATAAGCACTGTACCCAAACCTACTCGAGAAGCATCAGTGCAAACCACGAATCCACCTGAGCCAGAAGGTAACACCAGCACTGGGGAAGAAGTGAGGAGCCCTTTTCAATTCGTTAAAGCTCTATTCACATTGATCTGACCAGACAAAAGGTACATCTTTACGTGTCAGTCTAGTCATCGGCGCGGCAATCCGTTCAAAGTCTTGAATGAATCTTCGATAATAACCAGCAAGACCCAGAAAACTTCTGATCTCTGTCATAGTTCTCAGTTTCTGCCATTGAAGAACAGCCTCAATCTTAGCTGGATCAACTGCAACTCCGTCACCAGAAATCACATGGCCGAGAAAATACACTTCCCAAAGCCAAAACTCACATTTACTAGATTTTGCATAGAGTTCATAAAATGATCCTGAGGTCTTACACATGCTCTTCCTCAGGGGCAAAATAGACAAGAATGTTATAGGCAAAGATCACCACGAACTGGGTTAGATAAGGGTGAACCACACGCTGCATCCGGGAGCATTGGTCAGCCTAAACGGCATAACCAAAACTCAAAATGACTACAGCACGTGCTAAACACAGTCTTTTCCATATCAGATTGATCAGAAATCAATCCGAGGAAAGATAGTAGCAGACTGCAATTAATCAAGCAAATCCTCGATCCTTCGTAGAGGATACTTATTCTTGGTGGTCACCAGATTTAGTTGTCTTAAAATCAGATCCTGTGGCTGAGACTAGATCTTTTTCAACCACAGCTCCCAGTTGCTTTAACCGATCTATGCCCAGAATAATATCATAATCAACCAGCTGCAAAGTATACAATCAAGCTGACAGCTATGATTGCCCATCACAATAGGAGTCTCTTCGAGACAGAGAGGTGTGAACATGAAACCTCGAGAAGGTAGTTTAACAAGCAACTCACAAGTCGTTTCAAAAGTCGGCTCCTCAATACAGGCAATAAAGTCTTCAGAAATAAATGAATGAGAAGCACTTGAATCAAATAGAACACGAGCTACAGGATCATAAATCATAATTGTACCTTCCACGAGATGAGATGCCACAGCTATTTCAGGACAAGTTATATGGTGGTGGAGGAGGTCTGAACTGAGACAGCTGTGGTTGAGAGAACTGCACCGGTTTTGGCCTCAAAGGACAATCTCGAACCACATGTCCCAGTTGATCACAATGAAAACAAACCACCGGCAGCAAACAAGGCTTGCCTGGGTGGCTCCCACCACATCTCGGACACGATTTTGGTTGACAAACAGCTGAGTCTTGACACTACGAAAAAGAAGGTGCTGATTGCTGCTACGCGGTACCCGAAGATGCTTGATGGCCATAGCGCTTCTTAAACTTCTTGAATTTCTTGAACTTGGGTTTAAAGAAAGAAGTACCACTGGCAGCAGGTACAGCAGATGGAACTCCTGCCATAGACGGCTGACTGACTTGCTGAAATGGCACACTCGGCTGGCAATTAGCTTGCTGACGCTGCACAATCTGATGTATGAGCTCAACCTCAGTCCGCCCTTGAGCTCTTATAATGTCAAGTTCTAATTCCACAGCCGCTTGATATGCCAAATCCATCTCAGCCAACCTGGTTACAATCAGAGGCTGTCTCAGTTCCGGCCTCAGCCCATACAAGAAACACCTAGTTTTCAGGTTTTCATCAACAAGAATCTGAGGGGCGTAACGACCCAATTCCATAAACTTATTTTGATACTCCAAGACTGTCATATCACCTTGAGCCAAGTCCATAAACTCATTCACTTTGGCCATTCTCAAATATGTTGGACCGTATGCAAGCTTGAACGATGTGACAAACTCCTGCCAAGTACTCTGACGAAGTGGACGGGATCTGAAAGCAACCTCCCACTCCATGGTCCACCACGAGAGTGCTGCTCCCTGAAGTTAGAATGTGGCCAGCATGACTTTTTCATCCTCCCCGCACTTAATGGAACGGAATACACATTCGCTTGCATCAATCCATACTCTAGCCGCATCAGGATCTGCCTGTCCTTCATAAGTCGGTGGGTGGAACAACAAAAATTCTGTCAGTGCCCTACCACGACCACCTGGAGGCAAATCAGCTTGAGGAGCAGAAACAACTTGAATTGGCGCTGGCACATTAGCCGGAGGAGAAGTGCCACTTCCTTCCCTTGGGACACATGCCCTTCTACGAGGCGGCATTTTGATCTAAAAGAAAACATGGAATAGCAGAAAACCTATTAGTGATCATGGAAAACATCCTAAGCCAGCAGTAGTAGACTCACATGGACTTGTTCTAGACTAATGCAATTTCAATTCCTTATACAAATCCTCAACACCTCTCTGATACCAACTATGATGACCCAGGAGATCCGGATACCGATAAATCGATATCAATGATTTATCGATACCAAGAATTTGGGGAAGCCACCCAAGAGGCTGATGAGGCCCAATAAGGGTTAGTAAGTGTTTGTCGAGGGGATGCATAACGAATAGAAAGTACACGCGTAATATTAATTAAAGCATTCATTTGAACTTTAAACGTAAGTAATTAAATATATCAGAGTGGTAAATTTATACAAGTAGTGCAGATCCATATATCACAAGTCCCACACTGAACAATGGTCAAAATAAATAACTACACGGGCCATACCCCGGCCAAAAGAAGAAAAAAAGACAGACTGAATACTAACCGACCACTGACAGACCACTGCTGGCTCTAAGACTTTTTGCCAAAAGCACGAGAGAATCCTGCTACCTATTGCTCCGCCTCACCTGAAAAGGAAGGGGCGAGTCTCACAACAGAGACTCAGTAGGGTTCACGCGGATCCCTACTTCACAACTAACTAAAGGAAAGCAGTATAGCATGCATTGGCATAAATAAATGATAATTTAATAAAGCTATAAAACTAACTAAATAGTTTAGAAACAGCTAACTAATATGCCAATTTATTTCAAATGCGAGTACTCGAAATTTACCAAGAGATAATAACTCAATCATTCCCAAGTGACAAGAAAGAGAAGGAGAGGAGATCCTCCAGAAGAAGAAACCAGATGCGTCCACTGACGGCTTACACTGCGTCTCAAGCATCTACGCAAGCCTGATCATAGCAAGCGAGACGCATAACAGTACCAGAAACAAGTAACTAGTCAGAGTAACACTCGCCAGTATCAGTCCAAGCCTCTGACCACGTGTGCACACACTAGCTCGTTGCCTAGAGCCAGGCCTCTAGCTAGTATTCCCCTCCGTAGGACGCTACAGTTGGACCGGGGCCCACGGAACTAGCTTGAAAATCGTAAACTGGGATACCCCGCCACCTCTCCCGGGTGGGATCAACACTAAAAGTCGTCGGGCTACGACTGGTGGTTCCAGCACTAGGAAAGAGAATATGGAAAGAGAATATAATTTTATTAGGATCTAAAAACATGCCATAATTTATGATAACAATTAAACATCGCAAATATGCAAGATTAAAAGCATAATTAATTTAATATGCTAAGAATTAAAATCTGTCAAGATTAAATGATTGAAAGAAAACCGCCCCAGTCTATAAAATAACTTAAGCATGGCGAATATGCAATATTAAATGCATATTTAAACGAACACGCAAAAATTGCAGAACAAGCAGTCGAACTAGGGCCGCTATAGTCTTAGGCGGTCGAACAACGAACCGCTGCGTGCTACTAAACAGACTGGCCGTGAAGTTTCTACCGTCATTCATATTTAAAATATTCACGCGGTCGAGATGTCAGCCGCTCGGGTCAATAGATGGTTTATGGTGGACCGTTACAAAATCTTAAATATGCTAAATATGGTCCTTACCGGAGAACCGAATCCACGGGAATCATAACCGGATTCCCCTCTCGGTCGACCTAAATCGACGGGAATCATGACTTTTAACATGTTCCATGCCATTCCATCATCTTAATACGACAATTTATCATCTATGAACTCAGCAACGATGGGATACAACAGTTTATCATCTATGAACTCAGCAACGTTGGGCATCCTCCAAAAGCATAAGGACGATGGGCATGCTTCAAAAATATAAAGATTGGCATGTTGTTTAAAACATAAAGACAATGGGCATGGCATTAGGGACGATCTAACGAGCTACGGTATCGATCCCCCTACCTCAATCGTGATGAAAACTTTTATTCTGACCACGAGCAAGCCGAGGGTAGCCGCGGCTCGCCTTTGCCCAGTCGTCACCACGCTCCATGGTTCACCTCAGGGATGACGTCTCTGTGTTCCTCGCATCATGGGGAAGCTTCCGTCGGTCCTAGCATGGGAAGAAGGCTTCCCCCCTCTGGATTCCTAGCTGAGGATGCCGATTTCACCGCTAGAAGGCCGTGAGAAGGGGAGAGAGGGCCGCCCGATGCCGCCGTGGAACCGCGCCTCCGTGCCAGGGTCCGGCTCTGATGGGGTCACCGCAATGATCTCCTCCCTGCCAACTCGCCGGCGAGGCCACCACTCCTCCGCCGTGGCCGTCGATTCGCCTTGCGCGTCGAGAAGGGAGACGAAGGGCGAGAGGGGTTGCCGTTCGCGGGTCCGCGGGATCGGTCGAAAGGGGGGGGAGAAAAGGGTAAAGTGAGAGAGAGAGAGAACTCTCGGTTCTTTCCTCTCAGGAAAAACCTTCGACATATATTTTTTTTAAAAAAACCCTCAAATTGCTAGAAGACCTTAAGTGAAGCAAAATTGTGTAAATGCCCCATTTATTTTCTAAAATTCTTATATATATGCACAAAGCCCACTAAACTAGGCCCAATAAATCCCTAAAAATTTTCTAAATTCATGTATTAAAGTACATTTTAATGTCGATAAAGATCCGTTAAAGAACGGGCCTTACAAAATGCATCTAGTAAGGGGGAGATAAAGGTCCTTGATTCAATGCTTTCAAGCTTCCTTATATTCTTTCATATTCTTATGTCAATAAATTCTGATTGTCAGGGGGAGCAACCTCAGACATTTCAATTTTCTGTCAGTCATTTTAGTTCTTTCTCTATCAGTCATTTCAGTTGTCTTAGAGATGTGCATAAAATTCCTCATGAGATTATTCTAAGTCTCCAACATTTTTTTTATAGACTCGAAGATTTTTACATTCAGGACCTTCCTAAATGGACAAAGATTAAGTATGTTAGCCTTGATATGTCTAGTGGTTTAAGATTCATAACCCTGTAAAAAACAAAATAAAAGGTTTCTGAAGAACTCTTCTATACAGACTTAATGGGTTAAGAACATCTCTGAAGTATTGTGTCCTGAAATCTTCTAAAAGCCTAAAATTCAATAATAAGGGGGCAACTTTGGTTGAAAATCTTTCAATTCACTATTGTCTTCAAGCACTTAAAACAATCTCATGAATTCAAAAAATGGGGAAGCAAGATTTTAGAGCAATGGTCTTAGTTTACTGAGAAACCAATTATTCTTCACCTAGAAGTGAAGTAAATTGTGTCATGAAGTACCAAACTATCTGTGATTAAAAGTTATAGTGTTGAAAAATCACGACAGAGCAATGACATAGTGTGGTGAGTAACTGGGTCACTTCACCTGAGACGTGTTGTGTCTCATGTAAAAAGTCACTATTCTTGTTAACTCTATTAATTCAAAAGTAAAACAGTTAACACACTGAGTAACTGGGGATTCCAGTATCTAAACAATGTGTTTCCTTACGTCAAAAGATGTGGATTAAACCAGATTGCTCATATAAAGAAAATTATGCAACAAAAGTTGCTTTGAAATGAAAAATCACAAACAGTGTACCCCAAAAATAAATTCAATGTGGATTGGTTACAAATGTTTG
The DNA here is from genome assembly GCA_022559845.1 of Amorphophallus konjac. Taxonomy (NCBI): domain Eukaryota; kingdom Viridiplantae; phylum Streptophyta; class Magnoliopsida; order Alismatales; family Araceae; genus Amorphophallus; species Amorphophallus konjac. The sequence continues at coordinate 285,096,860 of CM040121.1, read as the reverse complement.
TCCTCAATACTAATGGTAGATCTTCCAAGAGAAGTCCCTGGATCATTGTTTAGTAAAGCTGCAAACAGATTGACAAGACACAACTCAACCTGCTCATTCTCCATTATTTGGGTATATAACAACTTCAGAATTTTTTCTCTTGTGTCTTTCTGGATTATTAGTCATAAACCATGCAGCCTAACTAGCTAATGCACTTATCTTCCTACATGATGGTTTATGAATGCAATTTGACCTCTTGTCTGTAACCTCACTATTTTTATCACTCAGAGTTTCATCTCTTCAATGCATTTCTCAATTCTATATCATCCCCATTGTTCATATTTTTTTGATGATGTCAAAGGGGGAAAGGTCTTGTGAGTCATTCCTTGCATATCATTCTCTCATTATTATTCAGCTCAGTGTAATGCATTATTCATTCAATGTCATCTGGGGTTGTATTCAATGTGAGTTGGCATTCAGTGTCAGTTTAGTCCTTGCTTAGTCTTTGCTTATTGCATATCTTATTGAGTAATCCAACTGTTTCATCCAACTGTTTCCCCAGGGCCATTAATACTTTAATTCAACATTCACATAATAAGCTCTGTTGTGTGGGAATGGCTAATCTAGAGGGGAGGGGTGAATAGATATGCCCCTCTTTTTTTGGATAAACAAAGATTGCAGCGGAATAAAACAACTAGCACATGAAACAAAAACCTATACGCAAGATGATGAAGTGTAAGTAGACAACGAGCCTAAGCAAGCATCTAGCGCAGGGCGATCAAGCACATGGAAACCATAAGAACATGGATTTTTAGGTGGTTCAAACTCAAACCCGAGTTCTACATCCACCCCTCACTTAAACCAAGTGAGGCTTCACTAGTGCCACCGCACTAAGCCACTGTAAAGATAGCAAATGACACAACTGGCCAACCACAGACAAGAGATGCCCTCTGTCTATCTTTCGATAGAACCAGGTAGGGACTGAAACACCACAGACCGGAGAACACCTCCGTCTATCTTCCTACAACACCGATAGGGATGGTTCACTATTTTTGATGAGAACAAACAAAAAGGAACAATGGAAAAATTTAGACAGAGTAAGTGAAACTCAGGTCATGAGAAAAGTTTCTATCTGAAAGACGGAGAGCTTGGACGGCTGCTTACAGAACCCTTGCTTCCTTCACAATGGCTTATCCTTGCAGGACGAGGAGTAGGTGGAAGAGGAGCTTGTGATCAGCTTCAGATCTTCAGGCAATGGCCTTAGGTTGTTCTCCTTCTTCTTGCTTCTTCTCTTCTTGTTCTGGACATAGCTGACTTAGATTTCTTCTTCTTCTCCAAGGTGCGCCAGCAGTGGCAGCAGCAGCAGCTTCTTCTTACTCTTTTAGTCTGTCCGTCCACCCCTCCACCGTAGTAACTCACCTCCTCTTTTTAGTGCTTGCGCAGTTCCCTGTGTGTATGGGATTACGTCATACAGCTAACCCAACCGAGGGAGCTTTCCCTCCAAAACTCCTATCCACTTTATTTTCCAAATATGAGCATTAAATGATCCTTGTGGATAGCATCCAGCAGACTGCTTCTTCATTGGCTCAGGTCACTTCTATGCTTGGTGTACTTTCCTAGGATCATCTCCCATTGGCTGCCAACAATAGGTGATGTGACATTTGCCATGATTGAACTCTGTTATAGCTACCACCAAAAAGTCATTTCAGATATGGTGATGATGGTTCAGTCACATGTCTGATCTTGAGAGTTGCCCCAGACCTCAAAATCCATGTTTTTGGGGATTTACGGTTCATATGTATATTCCCTGGATGATCTGACGTGCTTTAAAAAATAGCTTAAAAGGCTTCTGGAAGAACAATAGTGTCGACCTCCTATGAAGGAAGTGGAGACACTTCTTAGTAAAACTGCGAATATAACGCTCTTTGGAAGACCATAGTGTCGACCTCCTGGTACAAGGTGTCGACACTTCCTTTAAGGAATCATGTCTTCAATGCTCTCTCGAAGACCATAGTGTCGACCTGCTGAAACAAGGTGTCGACACGTCTTAGGAAAACTGCCAATATAACGCTTTTTGGAAGACCATACTGTCGACACGTTGGAACAAGGTGTCGACACTTCTTTGTAGAGGAGCGTTTATAACGCTCTCTAGAAGACCATAGTGTCGACCACCTGATAGAGACTGGTCAACACATCCTTATGAGCTTCTTCGGACAGATTCTTTGAGGTGACTTGGGCGCGTTCTTTTGTCATCCCTTATGACGTATTTGGCTTATCTGTCATGAGAATATCAGTCAATGTTAACAATCAGGGGATGAGAATATTAATGACTTAGAGTGTTGGAAAGCATCAAAACCATAGAATGTCAATGACTCGTGGTGTTGAACAGCATCAAAACCGTAGGGACATAACATTCTCCCCCTTTTTGATGATGGCAACATTATGAGTCATTGTATATCAATATGATCCAGTTCGAGCATTTTAAAGATACGTGCATAAAGAGGATAAAGCATGAGAAGCATGGAAAACCAACACTCTCCCCTTAAATGACTCATGAAAACATCTTCTCCCCCGTTGACATTAGCAAAAAGATGGGAAAGATGGGATGAGAAATAGTGGAGAGACAGAAGATCAGAGCCAGGATGAATTTTTCATAAAAGGTATGATTATGAAGAAGTTTTGGAGAAATACAACCTGTATGAGAAGTTGAAGATCTGAAAAATGCAAGAAGTTTCACAATCTGATAGTAATCTCATAACAAGTAGAATATTTATGTTTAGAGTCCACCATTATACAAACCTTATGACACGATCTTTATTCAAAGTATGTGGTTCAAATCTAATGATATCAGAGTTCATGAAAAGAATTTGAAAGAAGATCCGCGTGCATGTTTTAATCGAAATGAACCAGAATTGCACGTCGAAGCCATGTGTAACCTTACATTGCCTGACTTATTCAAATTCAACGACTTCTTGGAGAGTTACACAAGCTAGTATTGAGATTAAACACTCATGAATTTCTTATGGAATTCAGAGTTACAACAATTTCACTTTGATCGTTTGCTATCTAGCTCATAATTTTCTTTGAGCACAGAGGATTTTTACGAGTAGTTAAGCCCAGTCATGTCTTGTATCTTGAGGATATACATTGTTTAGACGCCAGTATCCCTAGGTACTTGGTGTAACTGACTATCATGTCTCAGATTGAACAGAGATAGCATTGTCACCTCATGACTTGTCTTACCTAATTTCTTTGATGAGGGGACATATTTCTAAGCAACTCAGCCATTGCTCTGCCTTAGATTTGTCTTCAACTTACTGTAGTGTTAACAAAGGCACCTCATGACACAGCCCACTTGTCTTCTTGGACAAGGGACATGGTTTCTCAGTGAACCAACATCATTGCTCTGACACAATTTGGCAGTTAAGAATTCTAGCTATTCATGATGTTTAAGAACAATACTAAGGTTCAGTAACTCAACCAAGGTTGCCTTGAAATAGGAATTTTTAGATTTCGGGAAGTATCATTAAGGGTACAACATGTAAACACTAGTTAAGGTCTATTAAAAGCTTTGAATACAAATGATTTCATAACATTTGTCTCAAAACTCAATGAAGTCATTAAACCTGAACCAATTTTATAGAATGGACAAGCACAATGTCATATAATAGAGGATTCTTACTTTGAATTCCACTCAATTTTATGATCATGGTACCCAAATTGGAAACTATTAAATTTCAAATTTTTCAAGAAGGTGATTAGAACACCCAGTAGCAGCAACAAGAAATGATCCATTTTATTTTTCAGATAAGCATGATTGTCAAGTTCAGATGATGAGTAGTGAACACTCCCCCTGTGGATATGCAAAGGTCATCAGCAAGATATCAAAATATGATTTGAAAATTCATGCCAATGGTTGTACACTTATTAAAGTTGACAAAAAGGAGACACCATGTATGCAAGAACGATTCAAAGAAGTTGCTCCCCCTGACAATATGGCCTAAATGCAATATCGACTCATGGTACTCGGCAGAGGTGTATCCTCAAGCATGGTGAATGCTTTCAGGCAAGCATATCCTACCTTTCCACAAATCACCATTTTTTATACCAAGGTCAAACAAAAATTAGCTAGCAACCAATGCAATGCATCATGAATATGGACTTATCAACCTATGCATGCCAATGCATACAGACCTGTATTGATATGAAGGATAAATGCATCAAATTTTCTATACAACCTTTTTATTGCAGTTTAGCACAATCAACAAACACCTATGGTGAGAGATATTGAACACTTCAATCTTTATTGATTTTAGGTCTGCACAGACCAAGCTCCCTTCTTACTGTAGAAAACCTATCATTACACAAGGGCTTGGTGAAAATGTCAGCAACTTCGTTCAATGTATCAACAAAATACAGTTCAAAATTTTTCTTCAGGATCTCATCTCTACGGAAATGATGTCTAATTTCAATATGCTTAGTCCTAGAGTGCTGGACTGGATTTTTATCAAGATTGATTGCACTTGTGTTATCACAAAGAATCGAGACACACCCAAGATCTACTAAGTAGTCTTAAAGTTGGTGTTTAATCCACAACACGTTGATGCCACAACACCCCGCAGCAACATATTCTGCCTCTACGGTAGAGAGGGCAACCGAGGGTTATTTCTTGGAGGCCCAAGAAACTAAACACCCTCCCAGAAACTGGCAATAGCCACTAGTGCTCTTGCGATCCAGCTTACATCCAGCGTAGTCCGCATCTGAATAAGAAATGAGTGAAAGATCACACGATGGCAGATACCACAACCCCAAATCTTGAGTCCCAGCAAGATATCTAAGGATACGTTTGATGACAATCAAGTGAGATTCTCTAAGACTAGCTTGAAATCTAGCACAGAGGCATACACTAAACTGGATGTCCGGTCTAGATGTAGTCAAATAAAGCAATGAACCAATCATACCTCTATAATTTTTTGCATCCACAAAATTACTTTTCTCATCCGCATTCAGTGATGTGTTGGTCCCCATAGGAGTTGCAATGTACTTACAATTTTTCATATCAAACCTTTTTGGCAGCTCCTTAATGTATTTGGCTTGGCTTATAAAGCACCCATCTGCACCTTGGTTAACCTGTAAACTGAGAAAAAATTAAAGTTCACCCATTAAACTCATCTCAAACTCACTAGTCATAAGGTTAGCAAATTCCTCACACATTTCAAATTTTGTAGAACCAAACACAATGTCATCAACATAAATTTGAACAATCAAGATATTTTTACCTTGCATTTTGGTGAAGAGTGTTTGATCTACTTTACCTCTTGTGTATCCCTTTTTGGTGAGGAACGAGCTTAGTCTACCATACCAAGCTCTGGGTGCTTGCTTCAAACGGTAAAGCACCATGTTTAGCTTGTATACACAATCTTCATGGTTAGAGCTTTCAAAACTAGGGGACTGCTCCACATAGACTTCTTCTTTGATCAACCCATTCAAGAAGGCAATTTTTACATCCATTTGATATAATTTTATTCTATGAGAGCATGCAAATGTAGGCAGAATTCTGATAGCTTCTTCAAAGTCTACCCCAAATTCTTGATTGTAAACTTGAGCCACCAATCTAGCCTTATTTCTTATTATCTTGTCATCTTCACTAAGTTTGTTTCTAAAGACCCATTTGGGGCCTATGACAGATTTTGACGAGGGTCTAGGAACAAGGTGCCACACATTATTTCTTTCAAACTGGTTTAAAACATCTTGAATGAAATTTATCTAGTTTTCAACTTTTAATGCTTCATCAATATTTTTAGGTTCAATTTGAGAGACAAGAGCAAGTTGGTCTAATTCTTCAATAATTCTAAAATGTGACATGGTTCTAGGTGGGTCATTCAAGCTACCTATGACTTTTTCCAAAGGATGATCTTTAAGAACTCTAATGTCGGTAGAATCATTACCTTCACCGGTAGCTTTATCTCTTGTTTTGCTTGATTCCCCCAAGTCATCATTTCCTCTTGTCTCGTCTTGTGGAGGATCATGTTTTTCCTTGTTGGATAGGAACTCCCCATCATCGTCATCATTCCTACAAGGTTTATCACTTTTAGTATCATCATTAAGTTCATCAAAAGTGACATGGGGTGATTCTTCCACAACTAGAGTTTTAGTATTGTAAATTTTAAAAGCCCTAGATCTATCAGAATAGCAAAGAAATATACCTTGATCACTTTTGGGCTCAAACTTATCCAATTCTCTTTTGTCATTATTATGTATAAAGCACTTAGAATCGAAAACTTTCATATGAGAGAGAGAAGGCTTCTTACCTTTGTACAACTCATAAGGAGTCTTTTTGGTGTGAGGTCATACCATAGAATAGTATTGTAAATTTTAAAAGCCCTAGATCTATCAGAATAGCAAAGAAATATACCTTGATCACTTTTGGGCTCAAACTTATCCAATTCTCTTTTGTCATTATTATGTACAAAGCACTTAGAATCGAAAACTTTCATATGAGAGAGAGAAGGCTTCTTACCTTTGTACAACTCATAAGGAGTCTTTTTGGTGTGAGGTCTTACCATAGAATAGTTAATGATGTAACATGTTGTATTTACCGCCTCAGCCCAAAATCTCCTAGGAAGTTATCTTTCTGCCAGCATGGTTCTAGCCATTTCTATGAGTGTTCGATTTCTCCTCTCGACTACCCCATTTTACTCAGGGATCCTAAGTGATGAAAATCTATGTGATATTCCTTCAGTCCTGCAAAAATCATAGAAGTCAGCATTGTCAAATTCACCACCATGATCTGATTGAATATTGGTAACTTTGAAGTCACTGTCTTGCTTTATCTTCATGTAGAGTGCCTAAAACTCATCAAAAGCATCATTTTTATGCGTAAGGAAGAATACCCATGTGAACCTAGAGAAATCATTCACCAAGATGTAGCCAAATCTTCTACCACTTAGACTAGCAATTTTAGTTGGCCCAAACAGGTCCATATGAATCAGCTCAAGTGGTTTGGATGAAAGACTTTCAGATCTATTTTTAAATAATTTTCTTGTTTGTTTCCCTAGGGCACATGCATCACAGATTTTATTATCTTGCTTAAATGAGAGTCCAGGTAGCCCTTTCACCATTGAATGCTTCATGAGTTTATGCAGGACATTATAGCTAGCATGTCCTAGTCTACGATGCCATAAACACGCAAGTTCAGATTTTGATACAGTAAGACATAGATTCAAATGTGCAGGATCATCTAGGCCAATCATGTATACATTATTGACTCTCTTACCAGAAAATTTTACTATGTCAGATTTTGTTTCCAGAATTTTGCATTTGAGAGAGTCAAAAATCACTCTATGGCCTTTATCACATAATTGACTTATACTCAATAAGTTGTATTCCAAACTTTCAACTAACAAAACATTTTCAATAGAGTTGGAGAGACTCTTACCTACATTACCTATACCGATGATTTTTCCGTTATTGTTCCCTCCAAATGTGACGTATCCACCTCCTTTTTCCATCAGAAGATAGAATTTGGTTCTGTCCCCAGTCATGTGTCTTGAGCAGCCACTATCCAGGTACCATCGATTATGTACGGCTACAAGACACTCCTGCACAAGAATTAAGTGACAACATTTGGACCCCAACGGAGTTTGGGTCCCATCAAACTCTTCAATTCTTCAAAACATGATACCATACTCTTTGGAATCCACATTTTCTTTTCATTTTTGATTTTCTTGCTTGCTGCCATGTTATTATTTTTTTGGTTCATTTTCACATTCTTCCTTTGTTTCTTACCTTTTGATTCGTGATGGATGTGTGAAAAGGGTTGTTTTTGATTCCAATACATTATTTTCAATTGATGGAAGGTGACATGGTTCATGGGAAAATGATCTTGACTAGGTCGGTATGTGTGTGAGGCATAATAGGGCCAACCATACAAAGGTGTCGACCTGTGTGTGTTTAAGTGTCGACCTGTTCTTTGTGCTACCCACTCATAACTACCTCTGTTTGACTGAAGTGTCGACCTCCTGTAAACAGAGTGTCGACCTGTACTCTATTTTCCCCAGTTATAACGGTTTCTATCTGGTTGAAGAGTCGACCTGCTGTAAGTGGAGTGTTGACGTGATGGGTAGTGTCTGGCGGCCTGACTGGGTGATGACCAAGGGCGTGTCGACCTGTGCTGGGTGAAGTGTCGGCCTGTGTCATTCCTATTTTGAGGATGTGCAGACCTGTGCTGTGAATGAGGTTGACCTGCCTGGTTGTTCTGAAAGATTTTCTTGGAAGTTCCAGGAGTTATCACTTCATCTGATTCAACCTTCTCTTTTCCCTTGTTCGTGGATTTTTCTTGGTTTTGGATGGGTTTTGTGTTTGAGGTGGAAGCACTTGTGGAGGATACAAATGTGACAGTTTTCAAACCAAGTTTCTTTTTGTTGGTGGGATTAAAACCCAACCCTTCCTTGTTGAAGTTCATTTTTGTGCCTAGCAATGCATTTAGGTTTTCCCTGCCATCCACAAACTTTTCCAAGGATTGTTGTTTATCATTAAGTTCTTTCTGTAGTTTTTCAATGTTTTCAAGAAGTTGAGAATTGACTTGTTTGATGGCTTCATATTTTTCATTGCACAATTTACTGTTATTTTCATATCTTTGCATCTTCATTTTTATTTCATCAATTTCATTTCTTAAGTCTTCATTTTTAACTACTAAGTCAGCCATTTCTTTTCTACCATCTTCCAAATCTTCAATCAATTTTTTAAGGTCTTCAATTTCAGATTCCAAGGAGACTGTTTTATCACTTATGCTTTGATCATGCATAGTTGAGTTAATTTTATTTTTCAAGGCTTTCTTTTCCTTCTTATACATATCATACTTATCCATGAGTTCTTTGTCGGCTTCTTCCCAATCACTAGTAGTGAAGTGCTCAAAAGGAGAATTTACCTCAAATTCTTCGTCTCCTTTGGCCATTAGGCAGAAGTCTTCCTTTTCCTTCTCCGTGGAGCTTGTTTCATCGTCATCTCCATCCTCATCGCTCCACGTGCATACCATGGCTTTGTTCTTCTTTTTCCCTTTCCATTGGCCAGCTTTCTTCATTCTCAGGACACTCAGTCTTGATATATCCTGGTTTGTTGCACGAGTAACAAATAATCTTGTCAGCTTTCTTAAAATTTTTAGAACTCGATCTATAACCTTTCTTTACCGTGGCTTTCTTTTCATGAAGCCCTTAGCCTCTTTTTCCAGAAAGCTTCTGAACGTACGCGTGAGCATGGCCACTCGATCCTCATCTTGCTCACTGGTAGAAGTCTCACCTTCCTCAGAGGTAGTTTGGCGACTAGATCTAGCCTTTAGAGCCAAAGGCTTCTTCTTGGTCACTTCTATCTCCTTGTTCTTCAAGTTAATCTCATAGGTCATGAGTGACCCTATGAGCTCTTCTACCTTGGTAGTTGATAGATCTCTGGACTCTTCAACCATAGTAGCCTTGGTATGCCATGCCGGGGTTAATGATCGGAGAATTTTTCTCACTATGTCATGCTCTGTATATTTCTTTCCCAGATCAGTTAGACTGTTTGTGAGCATAGTTAAATGAGCATACATATCTTGAATGGACTCATCATGCTTCATTCTGAACATTTCATACTCAGAAATCAAGATGTTAGCTTTGGTTTCACGCACTTGAGACGTGCCTTCATATATTACCTCTAAGCGATTCCACATCCCCATGGCTGTCGCATAGGTTGATACTCTTGAAAACTCTACTGGATGAAGGGAGAACTGCATGATGTGCTTGGCACTATAGTTGACTGTTGATCTTCTTATATACTCCTTAGTCCAGACGTCTTCATCTTCTAGAAGCTCATAGGGGCCCTTGCTAATCACTCGCTAGAGCTTATAGTCTTGGGCGCGGATGAACACCTGCATACAATTTTTCCAATAAGGGTAGTTAGATCCAGTGAAGTAGGGTGGTCTGTTAACAGAATGTCCTTCGGGCATAAGACCCTTGGACGCCATTCCACCATTTCTCTTAAGGTCATTGGACCCCATCATGAGAGTTTGGCTCTGATACCACGTGTTGTGTGGGAATGACTAATCTAGAGGGGAGGGGTGAATAGATCTGCCCCTCTTTTTTTTGGATAAACAAAGATTGTAGTGGAATAAAATAACTAGCACATGAAACAAGAACCTATACGCAAGATGATGAAGTGTAAGTAGACAACGAGCCTAAGCAAGCATCTAGCACAGGGCGATCAAGCACATGCAAATCACAAGAACATGGATTTTTAGGTGGTTCGAACTCAAACCCAAGTTCTACGTCCACCCCTCACTTAAACCAAGTGAGACTTCACTAGTGCCACCGCACTAAGCCATTGTAAACATAGCAAATGGCACAACCAGCCAATCACAGACAAGAGAAGCCCCCTGTCTGTCTTCCTACAGAATTAGGGAGGGACAGAAACACCACAGACCGGAGAACACCTCCGTCTATCTTCCTACAACACCGGTAGGGACAGCTCACTATTTTTTATGATACCAAACAAAAAGGAACAATGGAAAAATTCAGACAGAGTAAGTGAAACTCTGGTCGTGAGAAAAGTTTCTGTCTGAAAGATGGAGAGCTTGGACGGTTGCTTGTAGAACCCTTGCTTCCTTCACAATGGCTTTTCCTTGCAGGACGAGGAGCAGGTGGAAGAGGAGCTTGCGATCAGCTTCAGATCTTCAGGCAATGGCCTTGGGCTGTTCTCCTTCTTCTTTCTTCTTCTCTTCTTGTTCTGGATGCAGCTAACTTAGATTTCTTCTTCTTCTCTAAGGTGCGCCAGCAGTGACAGCAACAGCAGCTTCTTCTTGCTCTTTTAGTCCGTCCGTCAACCCTTCCACAGTAGTAGCTCACCTCCTCTTTTTAGCGCTTGCACGGTTCCCTGTGTGCATAGGATTACGTCACACAGCTAGCCCAACAGAGGGAGCTTTCCCTCTAAAACTCCTATCCACTTTATTTTCCAAATCTGAGCATTAAATGATCCTTGTGGACAGCATCCAGTAGACTGCTTCCTCATTGGCTCAGGTTACTTCTATGCTTGGTGTACCTTCCTAGGATCATCTCCCATTGACTGCCAACAACAGGTGGTGTGACATTTGCCATAATTTAACTCTGTCACAGTTGCCACCAAAAAGTCATTTCAGATATGGTGATGATGGTTCAGTCACATGTCTGATCTTGAGAGTTGCTCTAGACCTCAAAATCCATGTTTTTGGGTATTTACGGTTCATATGTATATTCCCTGGATGATCTGACGTGCTTTAAAAAATAGCTTAAAAGGCTTCTGGAAGAACAATAGTGTCGACCTCCTATGAAGGAAGTGGAGACACTTCTTAGTAAAACTGTGAATATAACGCTCTTTGGAAGACCATAGTGTCGACCTCCTGGTACAAGGTGTCGACACTTCCTTTAAGGAATCATGTCTTCAATGCTCTCTCGAAGACCATAGTGTCGACCTGCTGAAACAAGGTGTCGACACATCTTAGGAAAACTGCCAATATAACGCTTTTTGGAAGACCATACTGTCGACACGTTGGAACAAGGTGTCGACACTTCTTTGTAGAGGAGCGTTTATAACGCTCTCTAGAAGACCATAGTGTCGACCACCTGATAGAGACTGGTCAACACATCCTTATGAGCTTCTTCGGACAGATTCTTTGAGGTGACTTGGGCGCGTTCTTTTGTCATCCCTTATGACGTATTTGGCTTATCTGTCATGAGAATATCAGTCAATGTTAGTAACCAGGGGATGAGAATATTAATGACTCAGAGTGTTGGAAAGCATCAAAACCCTAGAATGTCAATGACTCGTGGTGTTGAACAGCATCAAAACTGCAAGGACATAACAAGCTCAATGACTGATGTGGTTGCCATCACCAAAAGGGGGAAGATTGTTGGATATAGTTTTGTTTTGATGATGTCAAACAAGCATGGACTCATTTAGTTCAAAGTCTGAAATCACGTAAATGCAACTATGCATATTTCGTTCTTCATGTTCCCCACAGTTTGCAATGATTTTTAGACTGTAATTGTTTAACAAGTTAAGTTTCAGGTTGTCCACATTTAACAATCTTGATAGAAGAATAAAAGGAGTCGAGGTTTGGAGCTAACTCCATCAAAGGCAGAGTCAAGAAGAGCACGAGAAAGAAGAATGGCTTATATGGCTGATAAATGAAGGCTAATGGTGAAAAATAGCTTGATAGGGCAGACAAAAGGCAAGACAAAGGTGAAAAAAAGATGAAAAGAAGGTTTCATGAAGGTGGAGTCGACTCATGACGTCCTTCGAGTTGACTCGAGCCCAGCCAGAAGCCACCCGCCAGCTGAAGAGACTAAGGGTGACAAATAGCTCCGTACAAGTAACAACTAGACCCATAACGGTGAAAAATAGCTTCATAGAGGTGACAAATAGCTTGGATGGGAGAAAAAACGTTGAGAAGAAGTAAAACTAGAAGAAGAGTCGACTCCAGATGAATGAAGAGTCGACTCCACTCAAGCCAAACTTCAAATCCAAGCAAGCTCAAGACATACAAGCGAACAAGGGTGACAAATGAACACTTAAGGGTGACAAATAGGCTTCAAGGGTGAAAAATACCCGATATGGGTGACAAATAGGTCGCAAGGCTGAAAAGAGCTACTAGTGGTGACAAATAGCTAAGGCGACGGCTCAAGGCTAACACAATAGGATTTAAGGCGATGGCTCTCAGCATAAGGGTGACAAATAGCTGATGCGATCGACAAATAGCTCCTTAAGGGTGAAAAATAGGTTGGTATGGCTAAAAAATAGCTAAAGCTTGTGATCGACTTAAGAGCATCACGTGCCTTCGATTCCCAATCATTGGCATGGGATCTAAGAAATCTGGCGGGATCTGTACGACACTGAAGGTCAGATAATTCCCTCTAAAACACTTGGACAAATGGAATTTCAGATTGAAGATAAACCCAGTTAGAAAATTCAAATGGCCGGTTCTATAAATACCAGTGTTCATATTTTTCAAAGGAAACGAAGGCAGGAGAGCAAAAAATGTGAAAGCTACTGTGAGTGTGAGAGTTACTCTTCGAAGGGAAGAGAGAGCTGATCAGAAAGAGAGAGAGCCATTCCGTGAGCTACAGAGAGAGAGAGAAAGAAGAAGAAGAAGAGAGATCGAAGCTCAGCTCGAGAAGGGGTCTTCAGAGAAAGCTCTTGAATTATATTCAGAGCTACATTTGATTTTCTTCGACTATAATTTGGCTTACGTTCTTTGTTTTTCGTTGTCTTTTGATTCAGTTCATTCTGTATTTCTCTGGTGGTGCATTATTGCACTGATCGGAGGTGTGATCGGTTTGTAACTGGTCACATTCTGGTTTGTATACCAGGGTGCGAGGTGGGTTCCTCGTATGCTACCTTAGTGTAGTGTTACTAATTCTACTAGGGTAGAATCAGGGGTGTGTTCATTAGGTTGGTGAGCACGGGTCCCTCTATGTCTTCATAGGACGGGAGGAGGTTGTTCCTCTGGTGGGAAGTTGTGTGATCAGCTCCTGTAGCGGATTCATCTATCTTAGCTTTGTGCTAGTGAAGCCTCACCCTGATCAGGTGAGCGGTGGACGCAGATTGCTGGAAGAAATCGAACCACCTAAAAAATCTTCGTGCAGTGTGTTTGATTTCTATATTTTCTACCTCCTACTCGATCTGGACTTAGTATATCAAAAGGTGTTTCACTTTGCGTGAGGAAGTCCTTGGGCTAGTCCTCTACCTCGTACCAGTCCTAGCATATTGTTTCGTTGTGGTTGAACCTAATGTGTTTGAGAGTGTGTCTGATTGATAGCTAAACTAGGCTCGTTATACAGTTTTCTAGTTTGTCTTTATCGAAACTAAGCTTGGCGTGAATTTCATTAAGCTAGTCATTTTTAAAGGGGTAGATCTATTCACCCCCCCTCTAGATCCGCATTGCCATTCTCATCAATAGCCTCCCTAGTCGACCATAGTTCGTGGGAGAAGGCTTCTAGGCATGGGAGGATCGATCTAGGAGGAGGAATCAAGGGTTCTTCCGGGAGTTTGTGGGCGTTCTTCATTCTTCTTCCACTTCTTTCTTAAACGATTCCAGGTAGGTATTCTCTCAATCTAAATGCCAAATTAATGCATCAAACATGTTCATATGCGTGTCTACTTTAGTTCTGCATCATTTTCCCTAAATTCTATCTACTATATTGCATGTATTTAGAAGTTTATATACTAGATATCGCTATTTTAGGGTTTTTCTGCTGGAATGAACTTTCTGTTTGTGATTGCGACCCTAACAGTAACCGCGTACCTGATTACGGCCCTACAATAGACCGTGATGTGAAGCTTTTATTTAAAACATGATTTTTTCTATTTATAAAATTTTAATATAAAAAGTAATTATTTTTCATGAACACGGCTCCCATGGAGACTGTGATCTTAAGGATTATTTTATTAAAAATGTGATTTTTCTCTATGTGAAAATTCATATGAAATGATTATTTTTATCTAAACGCAGCCTTCATACTGACCTCGTTCTGATCGCAGCCCCTATCACTATCGCGCTCTGGCATGGGTTTCTAGAAACCCTAGAGCCCTTTCAGCATGTTAGGTTATGAGTTTTGAATCTAGACGCATGGTTTTCATGTCTGTAAGTCATCCGAACCAACTAATGTAAATAGGAAACTTGTATAACCCTAATTCCTTAAGTTCATGATCCATGTTCATCTTTTCCCCTTGATTTCATATCTCATCCGATCTCCACTGTTCTTAGCATGTTAAAAGAGTACATAACTTCCTGTTAACCTAAAATTGGCTTATCATAGCATGTTTTAATGATATTGCATACTAGATATATTCATCAAGTGATATCATGATTATGGCATATCATGTGTAATAATTATTTTTAAAGTGATTTTAACCCACCGCTTGTTATTTGGTTTCTGGTAGTGAGATAGGAACCCTAATTCTTGTTGAAGTTGGGACCCTTTGCCGGATATTCCTTCCGCCAGACTGGAACTTTTGTCATCGAGGCCTCCGTAAGTCTCTGTGAGCCTTCAATTCCCACAAGGACGCCGAGCTGGTTGTACCACAAAAACCCTACAAATCATTGGAATCATCATCCTACTGTGTAGGATAGGGTTCAACCAGCATTTGGAAGGACAGAATGAGGTTCTATGTGCGGTCTATTGAGTCTGTACTGAACGCGGCCTATCTCCAAACCGCGTTCAGGTTCTGTTCGAGAATGCACCTGATCAGAGACCGCGTTCTCTCCAACCCTTGATTGGATCATGGCCATCGGTCCAACCACGTTCAGGTCTAAAGGAGGTGGTCATCCCAACCGCATTCTAGTTTGACCTCGTCCCGCTGACCTTGATCGCGATAGCCTCTATAGATGCGTTTAGGTAACGGTCATGGATTAGACCGCATTTAAGCTAGTTCCCGAGTTTTCTGTTTCATGATTGTGATGTGTAAATACTGATTCTAGCCTCTCATGGCTAGAGTTTTTTGACATCTTCAACTCTTTTTCATGGGGTTATACTCTTCATTGACATATTCATATGATTGACTTCCATTCTAAATGTCATTTTTAATGACTAATTATTTGATCTTGATAGCTTAATTATTGGATATCTTTGGAAAAGTCCATGTTCCAACTCTTGATTTTCTTGATTACATGAGCATATTAATGGAATTCTTTGGTCATTATTAATTTAAAATTTTGTCTAAAAAATATGGATATGGGACTTTGGGTCCAACATGACACTCAATGCAAGGTAATTTTTATAAGGGACCAGATCTGGTCCTAGGGGTGAGGCAAAGTTCAAAAATATATCGGTATGATGAATGATCAGGTGTGGCATTGCACCAACAATACGCAAGATTTGTTCTAGACAATTTCACACATTGATATGACTCGTATATGATTACTTGACATCTTCTTGATATTGTGCCCGGAACGGGTAATTCTTATGAATGACCAAACCTAAAGCTATTATTGACTTGCATGTTATTGTCATTCCTTATAATTGAATCTTATACTTATAAATGTCTCCTTATCTACCTCAAATTATTCATTTTGATCTTGCCACTATCCTGATTGTATTAGAGTTTTTCCGCCATGCATCATATATCATTTTTTTCATATATTGATTAAATCGTTAATCACTTATATTCTTCCTAATGATAGAGATGTAATTCCTAATGAACATTTTTGTTCACTCAGTTTCTCTTAACATTTTTCAGGTAATAGTGAAGATGATATTCCATCAATTAGGGAAGGGCAAGAGTGAAAAGTGCTCCTACAGTTTGAAGGCTTATGTCCTTTTTATTTTCTTGAGTCTAGATAGATTAAAGTCCTGTATTGAGTCTTTTCTATTTTCTTCTTTTGTAATAGTTATAAAGTGAGTCAATAAGTTGTAACAATGAATTTTGATATCAATAAAAATATATTTTGTTATTTTTTTCTGGTCTATTGTGTCTCTTGTGGTTTGCTCTATTTGTCATGATTGTCTCGCTGCCATGTTCCGAGCAAGTTTCCACTACTATCAATTCTGGGCCTGACATTGTCTATATACATGGGTTATGTTGTACTCTCTTTATAGATGCACATCTTCATTAGTTATGCTTCATGAATTACACTTCGCCTATGAATTATGTGCACTGTTCTTATCTCACTCCCAACAAGAGGGGAGATATACTGCATATCCACTCTATGCTTGTTCTTGCTAAATGCTTCCATGCTTGAATGTAATTTAATAAAACAATCAATAATTTAGCTCAGAAAACAATTGATATTTTCTGCATATATCCTTCTGCTTCCCATATCTTAGTATATTTTTGGTTGATGACAAAGGAGGAGAGAGAGTTTGTGCTTGAGTTTGGGTGCTTGGTGGATTGATTGGTGGAAAGGGAGAGAATGATTGGTGGAAATGGAGAGAGAGAATTAAGTTGCTTAACTTCAATCATAGAAAATAAATGTAAATAAACTCAACTTTTTGAACGTCAAATCAACACATTTACATGATTTCATGTTTTTGGCACAAAGATCTTCCACCTCATGGGATTCTGGATTTTATAATGTTGAATTAGTCTTCATAGATTGAATGATGTTTTGAATGCATTTTGAAATGAATTCATGTTAGTTCTGTGAATACAAGCACACAATGTTTTGTCATCATCAAAAAGGGGGATCGAGATTGTTAAGTTCCCTATTTGATTTTGGCGTTAAAGTTTTGATGATAACAAAACATGTGTGTTAATGCGAGTGATGGGTTTTATACTTTTGATAATATCTTGAATGGTTCCTAAATTTGTTAATATTTGATTCCCCTCGTGGTATGAGTTTTTGATTCATATGATAATGTCATTGTCACTCCAAACAAGAAATGAATGATTTTTCATTTCACATTTTGGTTCAATGAATAAGTTAATGTTTAACTCTTCTCCAAATGTTTAATAGGTCCAAAAAGAGCCCAAAAATGTCAAGAAGTTCAATCCAAGGAGATCCTTACTAGCTCAAAGCGATTTTGGGGAATTTGGGGAAAGATCCAGAGAATAGAGATAAGAATATACTTGAAGAGGAAGAAGGAGAAGAGGTAGAAGAGGAAGAGCCCCCCATTGCTACCAAAAGGAGATCCTTACCGGTTCGAAGTGATTTCATCTGTTTCGGGTTGTGATCAAGGCTTGTTTGTGCTACATGGATCGTCATTCAGTAGTCCTCTTTTTTTTTTTGAATGAATAGGCCAAAGTGGGCTCGTAGGAGAGCGCTCACCTCCTCAAGGAGGAGATGAGTGAGTAACTCCACTACAACACACCGCACTGGGCAAGTTATTGATAGAAAATGAAGACTTACCAGAGTTAGGGCCGAAGGGAGGGGCACCCAACCTTATCCAATCGGAGGGGCCCTTTTACAGAAATGGGAATATCAACCCAAGAGTCCCAACAAGACAATCGAGTTAGACCACAGCCCAAGTTAGCCAAAGAATCAGCGGGTTGGTTTGCCTCCCTAAAACAATGTGTTGAGTCTCTCCAGGTGATTTTGATGATAACAAAATCCCAGAATTACAACCTAAGTAATAACTGGCTTAAACCACTCTCACGACTTCCTAAGCCAGCAAATGCCTAAACTCACCTTGGTTCAATGAATTGTCCAGGATAAGCTCAACCAACTCATTTTGATTGGAACAGGACGTGGTCATAAAATAAATTGTTCACAGATCATGTTTTGGCTAACTCTCTTAAAAATGCAGCTTTTCCAGCCAGTGGTTGACCGCCAGTCAGGGGCCGGTCAACCAGTTTTCCCAACGCTGAAAAGTTAAAACTCTATAAATTTTTGGTCAACCGCCCCCTTCTACCGGTCGACCGCTAGTCTCAAGGCAGCAAGTGTTGACTTATGTTCTTCAACGTGGGAAGGCCCTTTTATTAGATTTGTTTAATTCCAAAGTCACCAGACTTGCCATGAATTGTGGATCTGGTTCCTGGCTTGTCCCTTGACCATCCAAGATCTATAAAAACATCACCTTGGGGTCAAAAACCCTAATCACTCAAGGAGATCAAAGAGGCTATCAAGGGGAGAAAGAGTGTGCCACTGTAGCTCCGTGAACAACGCTTTGGGGAAGAACTTCTTCATCCATCTCCAAGTTTTCAAGATCATCAGCAAGCCATTCAAGTGAAGATCAAGCTGTGGAGGAAGCTTCATCCAAGATCATCTTCATCCATTAAGGGGGAGCTTAAATCTAAGTTTTTCATTTTATGTTTCTCCTTTGTTTTTCATCAAGCTTCAAGTGTGTGATCTTGTACTTTTAAACACTTGTATGTGTGTGGATCTACGCAGATCCGTGTGTGTGTGTGTGTGGTTCTTCTAGTCTTCACATATCTTTGTGATTCGGTGCTTATGCACCTTCGTGGGAGTTCCAACTTCTCACGTGTGTGTGTGTGTGTGTGTTTTGATCTTATAATCCTTTACAAGATAGTGTGGAATCCTCACAGATCGTGAGGGGTGAACATAGGTTGCCGTTGTTGCATCCGAACAACCTAAAAATCAATGTCCATTGTGTGGTTTGTTCCTTTTCTTCTATCCCCATTCTGTGCAGCACACACGTAGAGTTATTTGGTTGTATTGATTGTGTTAGATCTAGCATAATTTATCATTCTCATATTAGATCTCGGGTATAATAAAAGGTGGGTTCGGATCGGCAAGGCAAACATTGTCAAGAAGATAACATCTTGCGTGAGTTGAATCTTCGGATTTTTACGTCCGCCACCGTACCTAAGATCGGTTGAGTGTGATAGATTTTATTAGATCTAAGTGTTTACATATAGTTCTTTATTTTCATTATGGCTATTCTTCACACTTGTTTCGTTTGGCCAAGAATTTTATAAAAATTTGTAATCACCCAATTCACCCCCGTCTTGGGTGTCATTGATCGCGGGACTTCAATTGGTATCAGAGCTAAGGCTCTATTTCTTTCAAATCTAACGATCTAGAGTAAGATCCAGATCAATGGCAAACAAGGGTATGATGCCTAAGGGTCATTCCATCCATCGTCCTCCATACTTCGATGGCTCAAATTACTCCTATTGGAAATATAGAATGCATGTCTTTCTGAGAGCCCAAGAGTATTAAATCTGGAGGGTTGTGGACAAGGGTCCGTATAAACTCTCGGATGAGGAAGAAAAATGGACACCCGAGAAAATTAAGAAATGCATTGTAAATTTTAATGCTATGAACATTATGCAATGTGCTATACATCCTAATGAGTTTTCTCGTGTATCCATGTGCAGTTCAGCAAAGGAGATGTGGGACAAATTACGGCTTATCTATGAAGGAACCTCCGAGGTCAAGGAGACCAAGGCCAACCTACTCGTCAGAGACTATGAGCTATTCAAGATGAAACCTGAAGAATCTATCTCTGAGATGTTCGCAAGGTTATTTGAGATTACTAATGGTCTCAAGAGTCTTGGAAAAGAATACACCAATTCCGAGCTCGTGAGGAAAGTGTTGAGATCTCTCCCATCCGCGTGGCACACCAAAGCTACTGTCATTGAAGATTTAAAGAATCTGTCTACACTCTCTCTAGACGAGCTCATAGGGTCACTCATGACCTATGAGATAAACATGAAGAGAATAGCCGAGGAAGATACGAATAAGAAGAAAGTGATTGGATTGAAATCTCACCAATCTGATGATGACTTTCAAGAAGAAGAATCCAACTAGAGAAGCAATGAAGAAGAAGACTCGGCCATGATAACTCACCTAGTAAAGAGATTTTTGAGAAAGAAGAGGAACTTCCAAGGTAACTTCAGAAAGGGGCAAAGGAAGCCTATTCAAACCAAGGGTGAACCAAGTAAGCCCAATACTGTCATTTGTTACGAATGCAAGAAGCCCGGGCACATGAGAGGAGAATGCCCATATCTGAAGAGGAAATTCAAGAAGGACAAGTTCAAGAAGCCTCAAGCCATAGCCGCCATATTGAGCGACGAAGAGGATGAACCATCCGACGAGGAGATTCAAGAGCTAGTGGAGAGCCTGTGCCTTATGGCACACGAGGATGACGCAACAGACGTAAATTTTGATCTCGATTTTATTTCCAATGAACAATGGGAGTCAGAATATGAAAAGCTGTATACAAAATATAGAAAAATCAGATCTGAAAATAAAACTCTCAAAAAGAAAATTGATGATGTATCACATGAGGATATTTTTGTTAAATTTGAGAAAACGGAACAAGAATGGTTTGAGTTAATAGAAGAAAAAGAAACTTTGCTTCAAACGATTTCAGATCTTGAAAACACCAAAGAGGAGCTATCATGTAAAATGTCTGAAATTGAAAAAGTCTGTGAAAAGCTCGAGAATGAAAAAGAAATTCTGACATCCTCTATATCAGAAATTGAAAATAAAAATGTGAGCTTGAATAAAGAGGTGATTGACTTGCAGTTCACTCTCTCTAGGTTTGTTAAAGGAAAACAAAACCTAGACAATGTGTTAGGAGTTAAAACTAACTTTCGGAAAGAAGGATTGGGGTACATACCCCAGAACAAGAAATATTTTAAGCACTAGATTACTACATCTTACGTGCATGAAAAAGGAAATGATTGTGCTTCATGTTCACACTCTAAGCCAATACATGTTCAACGAAAACTACGCCCATTCCCAAGAAGGTCCTCAAATATCAATTGCTTTCATTGTGGTCATTCTGGACATGTTATTGCTCATTGTTGGTTTAGACAAAGCTCACCAAAAAATCATGCACCTTGGACCAAGAAAAGATATGCACAGAATTGGACTAACTCTCACGGACCCAAACTAGTTTGGGTACCAAAGATAATTGGATGAGAATTTTATTTCTTGCAGATATGTCTTGAAGCCAAGGGGAGCAAATGGTACTTGGATAGCGACTGTTCAAGGCATATGACAGGGGACAAGAAGGTGTTCTCTACACTGCAAGACAAGGAGGGAGGTTCAGTTGCCATTGGAGGCAAAGACAAAGCTAAAATAATTGGGATCGGCAACATAGGTAAGAATTTTGAAATTCTTATTGAAGATGTGCTTTTGGTGAAAGGTCTAAATCATAATCTGTTGAGCATAAGTCAATTGTGTGATAAGGGTTTTAAAATTATTTTTGTTGAAATCAATTATATTGTCATGAACAAGAACTCAAATGAGATCAAATTCATTCGAAAAAGAAATAACAATGTCTATACTGTTGATATTGATGATGTTTCTTGTGATGATTTGTGCTTGGTAGCAAACTATCATGAAAATGCATGGCTATGGCACCGAAGATTAGGTCATGGTAGTTTTGGAGTAATCTCCAAGTTGTCTAGACATGATTTAGTGAATGGATTGCCAAAATTAAAGTTAGAAAGTGATAAAATTTGTGAAGCTTGCACAAAAGGCAAGCAAACGTGAATCTCCTTCAAAAATAAGAATCTGGTCTCTACCTCTCGGCCTTTGGAATTGCTGCATCTTGACTTGTTTGGCCCAACTAGGACATCTAGCCTAGGAGGGAAATTCTATGGTTTTGTGATTGTTGACCATTACTCCAAATTTACATGGATGTTAGTTCTATCCAATAAATATGATCCATTGATGGAGTTTCAAGTGTTTTGCAGAAAAATCGAAAATGATAGGGGTTATCTTATCACTACCATCCAAAGTGATCACGGTGGTGAGTTTGAGAATCATGAGTTCAGCAATTTTTGTGAAGAGCAGGGATACATGCACAATTTTTCATCACTAAGGATGCCTCAATAGAATGGAGTGGTGGAAAGGAAAAATAGAACCCTGATATGATGGAGCTTCAAGTGTTTTGCAGGAAAATCCAAAATGATAGGGGTTATCTTATCACTGCCATCCAAAGTGATCACGGTGGTGAGTTTGAGAATCATGACTTCAACCATTTTTATGAAGAGCAGGGATACACACACAATTTTTCATCTCCATCCGTTCCGGCACTCACAGCCCTTCTCCTCAACCCCGGAGGCGTCTGACATGATCTAGCCATTTATTTTTGAGTCATATGTAATTTTATTTGAGTCATATCATTGTAATTTTCTTTTTATTTGAGTCTAGTACCTAGGTTAGGTAGTCATTTACCTAAGTTGAGTGTCATTATGATGACTAGGTTGGTTAATGGGCCCCATTAAGTGGGCTAGGCCCAGGGGTGCCCCCCCTTGGATAGTCTGGTCATTAGCTCTTTTGTTCAGGGTTTTTTTGGTCCTAGAAATTGTCAGTGCCTATAAATAGCCCCCTCCCCTCTCTCATTTGTAACCTTTGATGATCAATGAAATTTAAAATTCCATTAGAATTTTATCTCCCCTCCCTCTCTTGATATATATCTCTCTCTCATATCTCTCTCTCTCTAAGGGGGTCACCCCCCTCTCTCTCTCTCTTCCCCTTCCACCTACTTTCTCTTTCTTCACTCCTCCATTAAGTCTATTCCAAGTCCCCACATCCCCCTCTTTACTCCACCCCAGCCAGAAGAGAACCTCCACCAATCCTTGCTCCACCATCCAACCCCCAAGTATCCATTTCCCTTCCCCAAGCACCTCTCCATCTCCCCAAGGCTAAAGGGGCTCAAACCCTAGGCCAAATTTGAATCTCCCTCTCTTACTGGCTGCCCCTCACCCCTCCCCAGCACCCCCTTCCTCCCCTGGTCACCCTCCCCATTTCCCCTTGTTGCCCTTGGCCATCCCACCCTCATACATACAACCCTACACGACCAGCCTGTTCTCAGTTCGCAGGCAGCAGAGTACCAGTAGATTGCAAAGAGTGCCACGACGTCATCGTGAGGCTTCAAGAGGTGCACCATACACCGTCAGAATCATGGTCCAGTCAATTTTACAACGGAGGTGGTCTCGACATCAACCGACTTTAGGGCTGCCCAGAGGAACCGATCTCCCCAGACTGCGCATTTCCTCCGAGGCAGATGACCAGCAACTACTTGCAGAGGCTTCCATGACCATAACCTTCGGCTTCTTGAGGCGACACTTGGCTGAGGGCATCTCCTTCAAGTTCCCTTCCATCTCCAAGAGGCAGAACTATTTTTGGACCCCGGAGTCAAGAGTTCCAGATTTTCCCCCCAAGGTGCGCCAGGTAAGTTCCCCTGAGCCAGTTCTGACACCCCTCCACTGTTCCAGTCTTCGCGGTCAGCTCCAACCTCAGACAATAGTCCCGTTGGTCCCGGCTCGAAGAGGACTCGTCCATGATTGCATAGGTTCTGATCCCGCCTTATTTGGAGTCCGGGAGTGTTCGTGGCACCTTCGTCTTCCAGCAGTAGCAGACTAAGAGCAACTAGAACCAGCACCAAACAGTCCTATTCCAGACCCTACCCCAGCCATCGGTGACATCAAGAAATTCTCCAATAATTCTGACGCCCTCCTGGGCCAACTCAGGAGGTTTTGGGGCTAGTTTCATCAACAACGGAGTTCGGGAGAGCCCGTAGTGGAGCTGACAGCGACTGCCTATCTCGCTATCCGGAAAGCTGGCAGAACCGGCTTAGCTCGTCATTTCGGTTTTATCTTAAGTTCCCCACCCCGCCTGGCCGGCTTACAGCCCCTCCCTGCATGGAGGTAGTGTTTGATTATAATTCTTACAATTCTCCACCCCTAGTCCAACCCCGTTGCAAGGGGCGTAGTGCTTGTTAACTAGGTAATCAGGTTGAAGCTTCATCGGCGCAGCGTGCGGGGAGTCACGCTTCCTCACTTGCCCACATCTCCGACCGGAGCCGATTTCTTCAAACCAACTAGGTAAACTCTCGTCCCTTGCTCCCAATAGTGCTTGTTCATTTAATTTTCTCCAATTGTGCCGTCGGTTAAGGGAGAGAGTGCCCGGTCCCAAGGCTCCACTGCCTTCGTGCGACCACCGTGGATATGAGTGAGCGAACCCGCGCCCTTTGGCCATTGCCGACTCATTGAGTTGGGCATCCGTACCCCAATGGGAGGTTTACCTTGGACTCTGCTGGCCCTCTACCAGCAAGGGTCTTGTCCCACTTCCTCGACTCGGTATCCCCGCGTCACCCCCGAGTTGAGTGTGCGCGCCATACGAGTGTCTGCTTACGTAGGCTTCTTAGCCTTGTGGTTATGCTTGCATACTTAGGTCCAAGGAGCATTGGCCTTGTGGCTATCACCCCAAGGTGGTGTCACATCAAGTGGTATCATAGCCAAGTTGTTGACTTGTTCTCACAAGTCAAGTCCTAGGGCATTTGCATCTATCACCATGAGCATCATCACTTCCCCATTCCTATGGCTATCTCATACCAATCACACCCATCTCTTTCACCTCTCCCAATGGATCCCAAACTCCTTGGAAGCCCAGCTGCCAACAAGGTTAATTACATCAACTCCCTCATGGAGGCCATGCCCAATATTTTTGGGCGGCTTGATGATATCACTGCCCAACTTGATAAACTTGAGGGAAGTAGGCCCGCACCAAGGGAGGATGAGAGTTACCCCCGGAAAAATCTGGATGACCACCTCCTGGCGCTTTTGAAAGTCAAAACCCCCACCTTTGAGGGATCCTACAACCCAAGCCTCTATCTAGATTGGGAATTTTCGATGGGCCAATACTTTGATTGGTACCCCTTGGCCGAAGAGAGGAAAGTGAGACTAGCCAAAATGCACCTCTCCAAGCAAGCCAAAACTCATTGGCTAATGGTTGAGGGTTTAAGGAGGATCCGTGGGCAAGCCCCGATTAACACTTGGGAAGAAATGAAGGCCGATCTTAGAAAGGTCTACACACCCTAACCCTCCCCCTCCTACCCGGGTAGTCATAGCCCGAGGAGCACTATCACTCCTCCACTTCCACCCAGCCCGCCTAAGGGCACCCCAATGGCCCAAACCCACCGCTCCCTACCGATCCTACCTCGGCCACACCCCACCACCTAACCCTCAACACTCAAGCCCAAATGGTCCCACCCTCCGCTCTTCCATCTTCCCCCATAAGGGACACGCCTCCCAAGACCAACCAAACCAAGCCTCCTCACCCAACCCATCTCCCACTCCCGACCCCAACTCTACCATGTCCTAGGCCTCCACTACTTTCCCTCCCTATCCTAACCCAAGTCTCCCTTTACCCACCACCCCGGGTGCACCATGCACCAACCATCATCACCCTATCCCCAAAAGACAATCCCATTCCCTTGGGAAAGGAGGCCACACCCACTCACATAGGAGTAGATGCTAGCCTAGACCATCTCCCCACCCATGAGGAAACCCAAGTTCACACCAATGATGAGGAAGAGCCTCAAGCCTTCACCACTCCAAACAGTCCAGATCCTCAAGAACCACAAACCTTCACAAATGGCACCATAATCATAGATGGGCCCTTAGCTAGGTGGCTAAAGGAGAGACCGATCCCTGCCATCACATCCCATGCCTATCCTCCCATGGAGCTAGACCTCCCCATAGTACTCTTCTCCTCCTATCACACCACAATCCAATCATCCTACCAAGTGGAGACCTTAGGGGATCTTCTTAAGGGCTTAGCATGGCAAATCAAGTTCACGAGCATGTTGACCACGGTGACCAATCAATCTCGGAGCCTTGACCTCCTACACCTTTGTGTCGGGTCTATCACCTAAATTTACACCATTGGTTGCTACACTAGTGACCTTCTATTATTCCTCCCCACACCCGATGAGCCCGACCTTCTCCTCAATTTGGAACTTCTTATCTCAGGTAGAAAGTCAAACCATCCCCTCATGGCCAACCCACCCACCAAAGACTACGGCCCAATTACTTCATCAGAGGGGGAAGATCCACCACCTTTAGAGGACCCTAAGGACATAGAGCTCTCCCTTAGTAACCCTTTCCATGATCCCTTTGATCCCTTCCAATGGGAGCCAAGGAACCCATATGACCCAACCACCTTACCCACCACCCACCTTTCCCTACCCCAACCCACCATGATGGATCAAACCCACCCCTTCCTAAACTCGGGTTACACCATGAGAGCCATGACTTTGGGCAATATACACATAGGGATTAAGGAAGCGCATCTATCCATGATGTCCACTTTCCTAGATCCCTTCGATCCTTTCAAATGGAAGTTGAAAGGCCATCCCGCAACCCCACACATGGAAGTCATCTTTGGAGTAGGAATACAAATGTCTTGGCACCTCACACCACTTGGCGTGAATAGTAAGTTGGGTCTTTTCATTCATGACACCCACATGTCAAGTCGGAAGCATGAGTAGTCTATATTTGGGTGTAACGGTCCTCCCCCATTCGTCATTTGTCTTACGCATGATAGGATCATATTTGGATGCCCCAGTCCTCCAACCTTGAGTAGAGAACTTATGCATGATAGGGCCAAGTTTGGATGCCCCGGTCCTCCAGTCTTCACCTACCTCAATAGGAAGCATGACCAAGCTAGATCCACTTTTGGATGCCCAGGACCTCCCACAGCTCACAAGCCCGCAAAACACCTCATATATGGTAGGTCCACTTTTGGTTGTCCAGGTCCACCCATAGCCACTAGAAGGTCAGCATTCATAAAACTACATGATAACGTTTGCAAGCACATCAACAAGAGCCATGAAATTTACAAAAGGCAGGCCGACTCACACCGGCGCCACCTTGAAATCCAAATGGGTGATTTCGAGATGGTGAGGAATGAGAGGCTCTCACATAGAGACAACTCAAGACTAAGGTTTTGTGGGATTAGTCCCTTCCAAGTTTGTAGGAGCATTGGCACCAATGCTCATGAGTTAGGCCTCCTCGAGGGATACAGAGTTAGCTTCAGTTCCAATGAGGAAGGCCTTGTGCCACACAAGGGTCCCACGGTGGCACCTAGTGAGGATATCAAGCCCCCTTCCTCCCTTGAGAGAGCACCCACCCCCTCCCTCATGAGAGCACTATCAGCCCGGAGAGCCCGACGTAAGCAACTTGAGAGAATATTGGATGAACAGGTTATCATAACTCGGAGCAAGGTGTGCGGGCGCTACCTCGCTAGGTGGAAGGTTCGGCTTCCTTCAGGAGACTTGTGGGTGGCACTACTTCTACACCCTCCGAGGAGGGAAGGACTCTTACTCGACGGAGTCGAGTTCTCCGCACCCCGGGAGTATGTTGGGGTCATCACCATCCGTTCCGGCACTAACGACCCTTCTCCTCACCCCCGGAGGCATCCGACATGATCTAGTCATTTATTTTTGAGTCATATGTAATTTTATTTGAGTCATATCATTGTAATTTTTCTTTTATTTGAGTCCAGTACCTAGGTTAGGCAGTCATTTACCTAAGTTGAGTGTCATTAGGATGACTAGGTTGGTTAATGGGCCCCATTAAGTGGGCTAGGCCCAGGGGCGCCCCCCCTTGGACAATCTGGTCATTAGCTCTTTTGTTTAGGGTTGTTTTGGTCCTAAAAATTATCAGTGCCTATAAATAGCCCCCTCCCCTCTCTCATTTGTAACCTTTGATGATCAATAAAATTTAAAATTCCATTAGAATTTTATCTCCCCTCTCTCTCTTGATATATCTCTCTCTCTCATATCCCTCTCTCTAAGGGGATCGCCCCTCTCTCTCTCTTCCCCTCCCACCTACTTTCTCTCTCTTCACTCCTCCATTAAGTCTATTCCAAGTCCCCACAGCCCCCTCTTTACTCCACCCCAGCCCCAAGAGAACCTCCACCAATCCTTGCTCCACCATCCAACCCCCAACTACCCATTCCCCTTCCCCAAGCACCTCTCCATCTCCCCAAGGCTGAAGGGGCTCAAACCCTAGGCCAAATTTGAATCTCCCTCCCTTGTTGGCTGCCCCTCACCCATCCCCAACACCCTCTTCCTCCCCTGGTCGGCCTCCCCAATTCTCCTTGCTGCCCTTGGCCATCCCACCCTCATACACACAACCCTACACGACCAGCCTATTCTCAGTTCGCAAGTAGCAGAGTACCAGCAGATTGCAGAGGGTGCCATGGCGTCATCGTGAGGCTTCAGGAGGTGCACCATATACTGTCAGAATTTTCGTCCAGTCTGCTTTGCAACAGAGGTGGTCTCGCCATCAACCGACTTCGGGGCTACCCAGAGGAGCCGATCTCCCCAGACTGCGCATTTCCTCCCAGGCATACGACCAGCAATGACTTGCAGAGGCTTCCACGACCACAACCCTAGGTTTCTTGAGGCGACACTTGGCTGAGGGCTTCTCCTTCAAGTTCCCTTCCATCTCCATAAAGCAGAACTATTTTTGGACCCCGGAGTCAAGAGTTCCGAATTTTCTCCCCAAGGTGCGCCAAGTCAGTTCCCCTGAGACAGTTCCGACACCCCTCCACTGTTCCGGTCTCCGCGGTCAGCTCCAACCTTAGACGACAGTCCTGTTGATCCCGACTCAAAGAGGACTCGTCCACAGTTGCAGAGGTTCTGATCCCGTCTTATTCAAAGTCCGGGAGTGTTTGTGGCGCCTTCATCTTCCAGCAGTAGCAGACTGAGAGCAACCAGAACCAGCACCGAACAGTCCTGTTCCAGACCCTGCCCCAGCCATCGGCGATGTCAATAAATTCTCCAATAATTTGACATCCTCCTGGGCAAACCCAGGAGGTTTTGACGCTGGTTTCTTCAATAACGGAGTTCGAGAGAGCCCGTAGCGGAGTCGACAGTGACTGCCTATCTTGCTATCCAGAAAGCTGGCAGAACTGGCTTAGCTCGCCATTTCGGTTTTATCTTAAGTACCCCACCCCGCCTGGCCGGCTTACAGCCCCTCCCTGTGTGGAGGGTGTGTTTGATTGTAATTCTTACAATTCCCCACCCTTAGTCCAACCCCCTTGCAAGGGGCGTAGTGCTTGTTAATTAGGTAATCAGGTTGAAGTTTCATCGGTGCAGCGTGAGGGGAATCACGCTTCCTCGCTCGCCCACGTCTTCGACCGGAGCTGGTTTCTTCAAACTAGCTAGGTAAACTCTCGTCCCTTGCTCCCAATAGTGCTTGTTCGTTCTCCAATTGCGCCATCGTTTAAGGGAGAGAGTGCCCGGTCCCAAGGCTCCACCACATTCATGTGACCACCGTGGATGTGAGTGAGTGAACCCGCGCCCTTCGGCCATTGCCGACTTATTGAGTTGGGCATCTGTACCCCAAGAGGAGGTTTACCTTGGACTCTACTGGCCCTCTACCAGCAAGGTTCTTGTCCCACTTTCTCGACTCGGCATCCCCGCGTCACCCCCAGGTTGAGTGTGCACGCCATACGAGTGTCTACTTACGTAGGCTTCTTAGCCTTGTGGTTGTGCTTGCATACTTTTGTCCAAGGAGCATTGGCTTTGTCGCTATCACCCCAAGGTGGTGTCACATCAATATGGCATGGACCATGTTAAGTGAGAACTCCCTACCCAAATACTTTTGGGCTGCGGCGGTAAGTACAGCATGTTACATCATCAACAGGGCAATGGTAAGGCCCATCTTGAAGAAAACTCCTTATGAGCTGTACAAGGGTAAGAAATCAAATATTTCTTATCTTAAACCCTTTGGATGCCCATGTTTCATCTTGAACAATGGTAAGTCTAACATAGGTAAGTTTGATGAGAAAAATGACAAAGGAATTTTCCAAGGTTATGCACTTAACTCTAGAGCTTATCGATTGTTTAATAAACGGACTTTGGTTGTTGAAGAAAGTCCTCATGTAATTTTTGATGAATCTGAGTTAAGACTAACCAAACAATCTATTCCAATTGTGGATGCAGATGAAGAGCCTAAACGTTCAAATGATGCAAAGGCCAAGAATGAACCAACTGAAGGGATCCCCAGCAAGAGTGAAGAGGATGAAGATCCTTCAATTGAAACACTTCAAGAACAACAAGTACAACACCCCGACTTGCCCAGCTCTTCTACGTTCTTAAAGGATCACCCAGCTATAAACATAATCGGTAATCCTCAAGATGTGGTAAGAACTAGATCATCACACAGGAAAGTGGAAGAAGAGGATTTGCTTGCCCTAATTTCACAAGAAGAGCCTAAGGATATTCATGAAGCTCTTCAAAATGAATCATGGATTCAGGCTATGGATGAAGAGCTACACCAGTTCGAAAGGAACAAAGTGTGGACTCTAGTGCCGTGTCCTAAGAATCATCCCATAATTGGAACCCGTTGGATTTTCAGAAATAAGTTAAATGATGCGGGACTGGTTGTTAGGAACAAGGCCTGGCTTGTGGCCAAAGGGTAGAGCCAGAAGATGGGTATTGATTTTGATGAGTCTTTTGCACCAGTTGCTAGAGTAGAAGCAGTGTCACGCCCCGAATCGATAGCAGCGGAACGTGTCGTTTGCTCGGAACATGGCAGTTAAACAGTCATGTCAATCAGATCATAGTCATTTCCACAAAACACAATTTGGACAAATAACAAATTTCATTTCAAATATAAGTTCTTTACATATTCGGACCCATAATAAATGAAATGACTCAATAAAGAAAAGCTATAATGAGACATAAGACGCAAGATAACTAGACTAGACGGTTCATCTAGATGTCAGAGTTCTCTTCACTCTTGCCCTTGCCCATCATGTTCGGTCTCGCCATCACTAAGGTCATTACCTGAAAAACATTGGAAAACGCAGGGTGAGCGAACGCTCAGTAGGACTTAATATCTCATGCTTCCAAGCTAGCTTTAAGTCAATTACAATTTAACATGCTCATGCAGGTCATGCGGGAAATAGAAATCGAGAACTATAATAACACGAGATAAATTCAAGAACTAGAAAAAAATGAGTAAGCAAGATGCTAGACAACTCATGAAGAGTAAGGACAATGATAATCAAGAGAGTATAGCGAGATCTTAACAAGTACTTTCTCAAGCTAGATCAAGAGCATTCATGAGGAAATATAACATTCATCTCTCTATGACGAACACTATCACGAGAGCTTCAATGTATCCATTATTATGAAGGTTCTTTGTGACAAGATAATGAGTACTATCAATGAGATAATTCAAGAACTTTTAGGATGATCGATATAGAAGTAGAACAATTACTTCTACAAGCACTATATAGCATTTGCCAAGACACTAAGGGAATATCACGACGGTATGATAACCCCTCCAATAAGGTAAATCAAGATCTTTTCATGACGAACAATAAGTTGTAGAAAGGTGTACTATGATGGCAATTACTCCCGATCATCACTATCACGAGAGCGTTTGCACATCTAGCACTATATAGGATTGGCCAATGCACTAAGGGGAAAATCACGACGATACGACCACCCCTCATGGAAATAGCACTAGTTAGTATTTGGTCGCACACTTAGGAGTTCTCACGACTGTATGATTGCCCCTAAATGCCAATAACCGAGTTGGTGAATGCCAGCACCCGATCATCGTATACCGGTAACGTTTGGACTTTGCCTCGCCCAATAGGGTCAGATCAGGACCCGTAGCATTTAAAATGTCATTTTAGTGGGACCCATAGCCCCTGACATTTAGTCTAGACTAATTCCATATTAATGGCCAAGAATTTCAAGGATCAAGCATGTAAGAATTTTAAGATAGATTTCATGAAACATAGAATTCAAGGATAGAACTTATAGTAAGGATGATATATCAATAAACCAGATGAAAACCATGACATTCTGGAAATCTGGGTGATTAGGTACAACCAACTCAGTCGGCCTTGAGGGAATCCAAGGCTACGAGGAGACTTATGGATGTCCCAATGACTAACTTGCCAGTCCGAAGGAACGGAATGTCTAACGGAGGGCTCTTATGTCACCGAGAGTTGAGGTATATATCGTGAACCAATCATGAAACGGGGACTCAATCTACGGACGTGAGATGAGAGTGCCAAAAGATCCGAGGTATAGGTCAAAACCGGAAGAAAACGGTGAGAACATGATTACGTAAATTATAGAATTCATGTCCATCCAATTCTATAATTAACTATAATTAAATAAACTTATATTATTTGATGCCCGTGGGTGGCGTCATTTATTAATTAGCGTCCTCTTGGAGGGACGTTAATTTTATGATTTTTAACTTAATTTATTTAACAAGAATTCGTATTTATATCTATTTAATTGAATAATTTCAAAAACACACATTCAAAGACACATTGATTTATTTAAAATAATTTAAGGAAATAGAATATATGATAATTAGAAGAAAAATACAAGGATTCTAAATATATATTTTTTATAATTTTCTATTACATATTTTAATAAATATGGATTTTTAAAGATATGCATACATGATATATGTATATATATATATATATATATATATATATATATATATATGTTAATCTGACGCCACTGAACAGTGGCGTCCAATTCTAATATGACGACCGTTTATGGGTCATTATTTCAAAAAATTTGTATTTTCAAAACTCCCGTTTATATACGTAACCATGTCGGAATCTAGCTTATAATATACCGAAATGACGGGTTCGAAAAACTCTACCTAACTAGGCGTTCAAAATAATTTTTCGTTGAGATACGGGGGATCTTGAGATAGGGGGCACGAAAAATAGTGCAACCACACTCACTATCTCGGTCTCCACCCTAATAGTACGCCCATAAATTTTCATGGCCAAAGGGGACTCCGGCAACCCCGAACAAATTGTCACATTAAAATCCTATAACTATCACGCTACAGTGAATTAGGTGATTCACCGTGTAGCTATAAAAAATCATATATTTAATAAAGTTAATCATTAACCGGTTAACACTCCATATAATCAAATGAAAATTTAGAGTAAATCATGGAGATTCTAGTGGTATGAAATTTGTGATTTTTAGACATACGGTTTCATGGATAAAATATTTTAAGCATGTTTTTCATATTAATTAACTAAAGATAATACATGCAGAACACAGTAAAATCACGTAAAATCATGCATGCTATTAAGAGTTATTGAACGGATAAAAAAACCTACATGTACTATGTACTTTCATCTAGTATGCCATTTTTTATGGTGATTTTGTTTGGGAGATTGCCTACCTCGACGATGCTTTAACGGTGATTACGTGAGACGGAAAGAACAGGGTAGCAAAGAAAGAAGAAGATCCTAGACCCCTTCAAGTTGTAGGTAGCAGGAGGTAGCAGGGTTAAATCTTCACGTAGCAATAGCTGCATGTTCGCAATGGCAGCAGCCCACGGAGGAAGCAGGGGACGACGCACCAAAAGCCGTAGTGATAGTAGCCTCTGCATATTGTCCGAACAAGTAGATTTATAGAAAAAGGGGTGACAACCTTAGGGTCGGATGTTTTGAAAGGAAGGTTTTAACACCTTCCGTGCTTCGATCGCGAATTAAGCCAACTTACCAAAACATACGCCGCCAGCCGTTTTTTGTTCAGAACCCTAAAGCTAATCCTTCGAACAAGCTTATGGGGTTGGTTGCCGACGTGGATTTTCATGGCCCAAACCTTTTATCATGTTGGGTTGGGTTATCACGTGCATGTACATGCTCCGTTAGATGCCCTATTATTGTATCCTTTTGTTCATGTTTAAGCCCTTGTATATTGTATATATGTGTCTTAGCCTATTTAGTTTCTTTACAGTTCTGTGAGTTTAAAAGTCCATTACCATGCATATTCGAGTTATGATAGGTATTTAGCTAGTTAGCAGGTTTAACTTTAGGCTATAGTGGGCTTGGGTTTGCATAAAAATGGTTTTAGGTTTGCAGTGTGTACGTGGGTCTTTACTGGTTACAAGTGTGGGCTTTGGGTTTGAGACATGTATATATATTATATATATGGGTTTTGGATTAGAAAATGTGTATTTTGGGTTTTCGCATGTGGTTATGCAGGTGAGTTTGGGTATACGTGGTTGACTTAATATATATATATACACATATAAATGCTTACATGCACACCTTGTACAAACATGTGGGTTTGGGCTCATCGGTCATGTAGGTTGGGTTTTGATATATATATATATATAAGTAAGTTTTATGGGGGATACATTAAAATGGCTTGGTCTTTATACCTTGAATATGGGTGTAAAGCTTAATTGAGGCCCATTAATATTAAGCACTTTCTCTATCTTATATAATTAGATTAATGGATAAGAAAAGCCCATTAATTATGTTTAATAGACTTACAAATAGTTTTGTCCAATTTAATTGGTAGAACTTTATATATATACCTTATTCCCTTTAACTTTATTTACTTACATACCTTATTAATTTTGCATTGCTGTCTCGGGCATAGGAGTCGGGTTCGATCCTATGAGAGTAAATATATTTTTGGGTAAAATTCCTTCTAAATACTGGGGTCGTATTTTAATTTAAACCATAAATAGATAAAAAGATATACCAAATTTTGATTTCTCGGTTGTTTATTTATACTTTTATCTGTGCCCCTTTTATTACCATTTAGGCTAAATAACTAGCTTCACTTTTCCTTTATCAAAAATTTTTAATTTTTATGACGAATATTTATAGTTGATTTATTTATTTTATATTTAATTTTTTTCGGGGTGCTACACCCTCCCCCACTTAAAAGAATTTGGTCCCCAAATTCACATAATTTTCTTCCATAGTAGTGGGGTAAAATCACCATGTCTAAAATATGCATTCTAGCTAGATCACTCTCATAACATGCTAGGTGCTAAGATCACTATATCCAATTCATGCAATTATGGGTGAGATAGATTTATTGGGTTACCTTCCAATGCTTGCGGCGTTTCTTTCTTTAGGAGTGGACAACGAGCAATTTTATGATCTCCACTTCCGCAACGGATGCATTTCTCGAGTTTATACCAACACTTGTCCGGATCGTGCCTTCCCTTCTTGCAATGCTTGCATTTCCCCTTGGCCGGAACAATTCGTCGATCATTATTCCGAGGTTTCTTATTTTCATAGAATTTGTTGCCTCCATTAAATCTCTTCTTGTCGTTCATGTTTTCCTTGTTCTTGGGTCCATTTGGTAAGTCCTTCTTGGCGGCCTTTCCTTTGATTCTTTCCATCATATCTATAGCATCTTCCAAGTGTTGAGCTTTTCTAACCATCTCCGTATATGTTTGAATTTCTAGTGGAGCTAGTTGAGGTATAAGTTCCACCTTCAAGTCATTCATAAATCTCTTTGCTCTCATTTTCTCCGTGCTAACCAAGTGTGATGCATATCGGGCCAATCTTGAAAATCTCGCTTCATACTCGGCGACTGACAGACTACGTTGCTTCAAAGCTGCAAATTCCATAGCTTTCTTCTCGCGAATTCTTTCTGAGAAATACTTCTCGTTAAAGAGTTCTAAAAACTCGTCCCAAGAAACCTGATCATTAGGCAAAATGGCTTCCACGGATCCCCACCATACTCTGGCATCCTTCTCTAATTGATAAGTTCCTAATAGTACCTTCTCTTCGTCGGTGCATTGCATCACCTTAAAGGTCCTCTCTATTTCTTGCACCCAATTCTCTACTTCATCCGGGTCAGTCGACCCACTAAACTTAGGGGGGTTTATCTTTTGGAACTTCCGATGCAAATCCCTGGCTCCATGCCGTGCTCCACCTTGTGCAACTTATTGCAAGGCTTGCGTTAAGCCCTGGACAGTGCGTTGCATCTCTCTCCACTGAGCTCACTCAGCCGCCATTCTAGCCTATAAGAATAAGGTTTGGATTAATGATATTCATATCTTGGCAGGTATCTAAAGCGAATGTAACATATTTTATCATTTAACCCATAGCTATACCCAAATCTCACGAGATTCCTATAGGATAACTGACAAGGACGACTCAATCCAGGACTTGAACCTGATGACCTAGGGATTTAGAAAGCCTAGGCTCTGATACCACCTTCTATCACGCCCCGAACCGATAGCAGCGAAACGTGTCGTTTGCCCGGAACGTGGCAGTTAAACAGTCATGTCAATCAGAGCATAGTCCTTTCCACAAAACACAATTTGGACAAATAACAAATTTCATTTCAAATATAAATTCTTTACATATTCGGACCCATAATAAACGAAATGACTCAATAAATAAAAGCTATAATGAGACATAAGACGCAAGATAACTAGACTAGACAGTTCATCTAGATGTCAGAGTTCTCTTCACTCTTGCCCTTCCCCATCATGTTCGGTCTCGCCATCACTAAGGTCATTACCTGAAAAACATTGGAAAACACAGGGTGAGCGAACGCTCAGTAGGACTTAATATCTCATGCTTCCAAGCTAGCTTTAAGTCAATTACAATTTAACATGCTCATGCAGGTCATGCGGGATATAGAAATCGAGAACTATAATAACACGAGATAAATTCAAGAACTAGAAAAAAAATGAGTAAGCAAGATGCTAGACAACTCATGAAGAGTAAGGACAATGATAATCAAGAGAGTATAGTGAGATCTTAACAAGTACTTTCTCAAGCTAGATCAAGAGCATTCATGAGGAAATATAACATCCATCTCTCTATGACGAATACTATCACGAGAGCTTCAATGTATCCATTATTATTAAGGATCTTTGTGACAAGATACTGAGTACTATCAATGAGATAATTCAAGAACTTTTAGGATGATCGATATAGAAGTAGAACAATTACTTCTACAAGCACTATATAGCATTTGCCAAGACACTAAGGGAATATCACGACGGTATGATAACCCCTCCAATAAGGCAAATCAAGATCTTTTCATGACGAACAATAAGTTGTAGAAAGGTGTACTATGATGGCAATTACTCCCGATCATCACTATCACGAGAGCGTTTGCACACCTAGCACTATATAGGATTGGCCAATGCACTAAGGGGAAAATCATGACGATACGACCACCCCTCATGGAAATAGCACTAGTTAGTATTTGGTCGCACACTTAGGAGTTCTCACGACTGTATGATTGTCCCTAAATGCCAATAACCGAGTTCGTGAATGCCAGCACCCGATCATCGTATACCGATAACGTTTGGACTTTACCTCGCCCAATAGGGTCAGATCAGGACCCGTAGCATTTAAAATGTCATTTTAGTGGGACCCATAGCCCCTGACATTTAGTCTAGACTAATTCCATATTAATGGCCAAGAATTTCAAAGATCAAGCATGTAAGAACTTTAAGATAGATTTCATGAAACATAGAATTCAAGGACAGAACTTGTAGTAAGGATGATATATCAATAAACCAGATGAAAACCATGACATTCTGAAAATTTGGGTGATTAGGTACAACCAGCTCAGTCGGCCTTGAGGGAATCCAAGGCTACGAGGAGACTTACGGATGTCCCAATGACTAACTTGCCAGTCCGAAGGAACGGAATGTCCAACGGAGGGCTCGTTTGTCACCGAGAGTTGAGGTATATATCGTGAACCAATCATGAAGCGGAGACTCCATCTACGGACATGAGATGAGAGTGCCAAAAGATCCGAGGTATAGGTCAAAACCGGAAGAAAACGGTGAGAACATGATTACGTAAATTATAGAATTCATGTCCATCCAATTCTATAATTAACTATAATTAAATAAACTTATATTATTTGATACCCGTGGGTGGCGTCATTTATTAATTAGCGTCCTCTTGGAGGGACGTTAATTTTATGATTTTTAACTTAATTTATTTAACAAGAATTCGCATTTATATCTATTTAATTGAATAATTTCAAAAACACACATTCAAAGACACATTGATTTATTTAAAATAATTTAAGGAAATAGAATATATGATAATTAGGAGAAAAATACAAGGATTCTAAATATATATTTTTTTATAATTTTCTATTACATATTTTAATAAATATGGATTTTCAAAGATATGCATACATGATATATGTATATATATATATATACATATATATATATATATGTATATATATATGTTAATCTGACGCCACTGAACAGTGGTGTCCAATTCTAATATGACAACCGTTTGTGGGTGGTTATTTCAAAAAATTTGTATTTTCAAACCTCCCGTTTCTTTACGTAACCATGTCGGAATCTAACTTATAATATACCGAAATGACGGGTTCGAAAAACTCTACCTAACCAGACGTTCAAAATATTTTTTCGTTGAGAGACGGGGGATCTTGAGATAGGGGGCACGAAAAATGGTGCAACCACACTCACTATCTCGGTCTCCACCCCAATAGTACGCCCATAAATTTTCATGGCCAAAGGAGACTCCGGCATCCCCGAACAAATTGTCAGATTAAAATCCTATAACTATCACGCTACAGTGAATTAGGTGATTCACCGTGTAACTATAAAAATTCTTATATTTAATAAAGTTAATCATTAACCGGTTAACACTCCATATAATCAAATGAAAATTTAGAGTAAATCATGGAGATTCTAGTGGTATGAAATTTGTGATTTTTAGACATACGGTTTCATGGATAAAATATTTTAAGCATGTTTTTCATATTAATTAACTAAAGATAATACATGCAGAACACAGTAAAATCACGTAAAATCATGCATGCTATTAAGAGTTATTGAACGGATAAAAAAACGTACACGTACTATGTACTATCATCTAGTTTGCCCTTTTTTTATGGTGATTTTGCTTGGGAGATTGCCTACCTCGACGATGTTTTAACGGTGATTACGTGAGACGGAAAGAACAGGGTAGCAAAGAAAGAAGAAGATCCTAGACCCCTTCAAGTTGTAGATAGCAGGAGGTAGCATGGTGAAATCTTCACGTAGCAATAGCTGCATGTTCGCAACGGCAGCAGCCCACGGAGGAAGCAGGGGACGACGCACCAAAAGCCGTAGCGACAGTAGCCTCTGCATATTGTCCGAACAAGTAGATTTATAGAAAAAGGGGTGACAGCCTTAGGGTCGGATGTTTTGAAGGGAAGGTTTTAACACCTTCCGTGCTTCGATCGCGAATTAAGCCAACTTACCAAAACATACGCCGCCAGCCATTTTTTGTTCAGAACCCTAAAGCTAATCCTTCGAACAAGCTTATAGGGTTGGTTGCCGTCGTGGATTTTCATGGCCCAAACCTTTTATCATGTTGGGTTGGGTTATCACGTGCATGTACATGCTCCGTTAGATGCCCTATTATTGTA
The DNA here is from genome assembly GCA_022559845.1 of Amorphophallus konjac. Lineage (NCBI taxonomy): Eukaryota > Viridiplantae > Streptophyta > Magnoliopsida > Alismatales > Araceae > Amorphophallus > Amorphophallus konjac. The sequence continues at coordinate 285,057,477 of CM040121.1, read as the reverse complement.
TCCTTTTGTTCATGTTTAAGCCCTTGTATATTGTATATATGTGTCTTAGCCTATTTAGTTTCTTTACAGTTATGTGAGTTTAAAAGTCCATTACCATGCATATTCGAGTTATGATAGGTATTTAGCTAGTTAGCAGGTTTAACTTTAGGCTATAGTGGGCTTGGGTTTGCATAAAAATGGTTTTAGGTTTGCAGTGTGTACGTGGGTCTTTACTGGTTACAAGTGTGGGCTTTGGGTTTGATACATGTATATATATTATATATATGGGTTTTGGATTAGAAAATGTGTATTTTGGGTTTTTCGCATGTGGTCATGCAGGTGAGTTTGGGTATACATGGTTGACTTAATATATACATATACATATATAAATGCTTACATGCACACCTTGTACAAACATGTGGGTTTGGGCTCATCGGTCATGTAGGTTGGGTTTTGATATATATATATATATATATATATATATATATATATATACATATATATATAAGTAAGTTTTATGGGGGATACATTAAAATGGCTTGGTCTTTATACCTTGAATATGGGTGTAAAGCTTAATTGAGGCCCATTAATATTAAGCACTTTCTCTATCTTATATAATTAGATTAATGGATAAGAAAAGCCCATTAATTATGTTTAATAGACTTACAAATAGTTTTGTCTATTTTAATTGGTAGAACTTTATATATATACCTTATTCCCTTTAACTTTATTTACTTACATACCTTATTAATTTTACATTGCTGTCTCGGGCATCAGAGTCGGGTTCGATCCTATGAGAGTAAATATATTTTTGGGTAAGATTCCTTCTAAATAATGGGGTCGTATTTTAATTTAAACAATAAATAGATAAAAAGATATACCAAATTTTTATTTCTCGGTTGTTTATTTATACTTTTATCTGTGCCCCTTTTATTACCATTTAGGCTAAATAACTAGCTTCACTTTTCCTTTATCAAAAATTTTTAATTTTTATGACGAATATTTATAGTTGATTTATTTATTTTATATTTAATTTTTTTTGGGGTGCTACAAGCAGTCCGGATTTTCTTGTCCTATGCTTGCTCATTGAACTTCAAACTATTTCAAATGGATGTTAAATCTGCATTTCTTAACGATTACATCAAGGAGGATGTTTTTGTAGAGTAACCTCCAGGTTTTGAAGATTCAAAGCATCCAAAGCATGTGTACAAGTTGCAGAAGGCCTTGTACGTATTAAAGCAAGCACCAAGGCCATGGTATGAAAGGCTCACTTCATTCCTCGTGGAAAATTGTTTCAAAATAGGTAAGGTTGACCAAACACTCTTCACGAGGAATTCAGGTAAAGACATATTAATAGTTCAAGTATATGTGGATGACATTATTTTTGGAGCTACTAACAATGTCTTATGTGAAGAATTTGCAGAAATCATGCAAGGAGAATTTGAGATGAGCTTAATGGGTGAACTGAATTTCTTTCTTGGATTGCAGGTGAAGCAAACACCCGAGGGCATTTTCATCAATCAAGCTAAGTACACACTGGAGCTATTAAAGAAATTCGGGATGGCTGAAGCTAAACCTTTGTCAACACCAATGGCCACAACCTCGAAGTTAGACAAAGATGAAAATGGTAAAACAATAGATCCTACACTGTTTCGAGGTATGATCGGATCACTACTATATCTCACAGCATGCCATCCTGACATTCAATTTAGTGTATGTCTTTGTGCTCGTTTTCAGCCATGTCCTAAGGAATCTCATCTAATAGTTTTTAAACGCATCTTTAGATACTTAATTGGTACCATAGACTTTGGCTTGTGGTTTCCCATCAGTAGTTCATTTGATTTGATTGCATACATTGATGCGAATTATGCCGGATGTATTGTAGATCGCAAAAGTACTAGTGGGTACTGTCAGTTTCTTTTTGGGTGCCTAGTCTCATGGGCCTCCAAGAAACAACATTCAGTAGCTCTCTCAACGGCCGAGGCTGAATATGTAGCCGCCGAAAGTTGTGGAGCCCAAGTACTTTGGATCAAAAATCAATTGCTTGACTTGGACATTGAAATGAAGTGTGTGCTAATCTTGTGTGATAACACCAGTGCCATCAGCTTGTCAAAAAACATTGTTCAACATTCTAGGACAAAGCACATTGACATTCGACATCACTTTATGAGAGATCATGTAAGAAAAGGGATCTTTGAATTGAATTTCATTGACACACACAATCAACTAGCTGATATTTTCACAAAACCCCTAAATCAAGATCAATTTAGCAAGATAAGAAGAGAACTTGGGATGTGCAAGGGTGAAAACATACATACATAGGTATGCACTTGGGATAAGAATTGCATTTGATGAAACTCATATGCATCAAGGGTAGATTAACATGCATATTGTATACATTTACTTTTGATACCTTGTGTGTTCATATACACTACTGCATACTTGAATGTATTTATACATATAGCCCTCCTTGAAAAGCATTTCTAAGGCCAGATATTCTTTGGTTAAATAAATGTGGACCAGTGATGTCGGACCTAAGGCAACTTCTGAGGGAGAGTTAAAAAACTTTCCTCAAATCTCCATATCTTCTCTTTCTCTCCACTTTAGGTTGATGGTTCCAATCAGAGGGTCGGATGGTGTTCCCCACATATAAAAAAAATAAAAGAAAAAGAAACAAATTTTTTTTTACAAAAATGGAGATTTTTACGTCTATCGGTCGACCGCTAGCCCCACACCGGTCGACCGGTGGCGGCAAACCGGCCCAGCCGGAACCTCATCCGAACCCTTCTTTAAGCGGTCCTAAAACCCCTTTTTTCTCATTCCACCTCTCCCATTATCTCTCAAACACATTTTCCCAACCCTAGAACACACCAACTCCACCATTCAAGCCCAAAAACCTCATCCCCCTTCAATCCGCACAAGATCCGGTCGGTTCGTCACCATTTCGGGACGAAATCTCCGCGGCCGTTCGTGTGAGTGGGAAGATCTTCCCAGGGTTCCAGGTTGTGGAGAAGGCTATTACAAGCCCTTGGAGTGTCTTTTGGTATATCTTCATCCCCCAGGATGAGAGTCATCGTTTCAAGGGTTTCCACTGGGTCTTCTAGTTCGGGATGCCGCCTAGACGGAGTTCTCGGCATTCTGCCCTAGGGGAAGCTAGTGGCCAAAGACGAGAGGCCCCGGCTCCTCCACCATAGCGAGCACCTGCACCTCGTCGTGCACCTCGGTTGCCTCCCCGTCCTATTATCGACGCTCGGTTGGTCGACTTCAATGAGGTGAATGAGATTTTGCCCGATATATGTGCTGTCTTTGAGATTCAACCCGGTTGGATTGACTTTGTCACTAGATATACCCGATATTACCCCAATCTAGTGCAGCAGTTCTATGGAAATTTGGTCAAAAGAAATGAGGAATTATATACAGTTGTTCAAGGTGTTGAGTTTCATATCACTCCGGATTTGTTTGAGCGAGCCTTAGGAGTTTCGGCTAGAGGAGCCGACATGGTTTTTGGTCATGGTGCTGTTGAGGAAACTTTTCTTGCTATGACTAGTTGTGATTACGTGCATGGTGTCAGCAACTTAATCGTATTGAATGCAAATCACTTTCCACCATTGCAGCGTATATTGCACCATATGTTTACCTCCCTCATTTATCCAAAGAGTGGCAGTAGAAATGAAGTGACAGAGGTTCACAGATTCCTATTTTACAATGTTATGAATGGGATACAAATCAACATGGGTCGCCTCATGACGACTCTTATTGGGTCTTGCCGAACCAATTTACAGTGATCCATGCCCTATGCTTCACAGTTGACCGGCATATTCATCCATGGTGTGATCAACTTGGCAGGTGAACAGTTCATTTATGTTCGACAAGATGATATATATAATGAGCACAAGATTTTCATAGATATGGGATAGTATTGGGGTCCGGATGGTGAGCTCCGTCGTGATGTGCCCGTTTATGGGGAAGATGCAATCAATGAAGGAAAACAAGAACAGGAGCAGCAGGAGGATCTAGGGGAACTACCCCCTCCAGTTTAGGCTAAGGACCAGCCTTTTCCACCTTCACCTCACCACATGGATCTGGAGATGCCTCCTCCGTCACAGTACCATTTTGGAGAGTCTTCTACTCAGGGGGCCGGACAGCATCCTTGGGTAGACTATGAGACTTTTGACAGGTGGTTCACTGGGCTAGAGACTCGTGTGGACACTTTTGGGGATCGACATTCTACCTTTGGGGATTACATCGACACTATGGGTACTGTGATTGACACTATGTCAAGTCGCATAGAGTCCTTCTCCACTGTTCTGGATACTCTCTCCACTCAGATGGCCACACTCTCCACACATATGACTAGCCTCACAGACAGCATTGCTGATTCCAGCCAGGCCTTCCACTTCATGAACCTGACACTTCTTGGCATGCAGCACCAAGATGCAGCCCGTGACGTCTCCATTGGCTATATTCGGGAGCGTATTCAGGTTCAAGATCATTCTCTTGAAGACATCTACCGCCTCCTTGGATATCAGCCTCCTCCTCTAGAGGATCAGCCTCCTGCAGGTGCCCCATGAGGATTTTTCTTTTGCTTCCTCCCTCTAGACTGCTGTCCTTTGGTCTTGTGCCTTTTGGGTCCTCCTTTCTTCCATCCTATCCTCTTTTGATGATGCCAAAGGGGGAGAAGTAGTAGTAGTAGTGCAGGTTTTATATTTATATATGTGTGTATGTTCGTATGTTTGCATGCATATGATCATGTGAGGATCATTGTGTCAGTTCTACATTTGCTTTGTCGCATATGTCCAGTGTCTAGAGTCTTGCACTCATTGTCTCAAGCATTAATGTACCCTGTAATGGAATGATGAAATGAATGCAATTGGTGTTTGATCTCAAATGGTTGGCTTTATGTTTCATTTCCTATCTTTTTGGTAAATAATGTGTTGAATGGCTATTTTATTCACCTTGTGGTTTATCAACCTTACGAGGCTCCATTTTGCTTAAAGGCATGCCAATGCTCTTGCAATCTAGAGTTTTGTCATCATCAAAGAGGGGGAGATTGTTGAGTCTGTGCAGGTGATTTTGATGAGAACAAAACCCCAGTAAACCACTCTCACGACTTCCTAAGCCAGCAAATGCTTAAACTCACCTTGGTTCAATGAATTGCCCAGGATAAGCTCAACCAACTCATTTTCATTGGAACAGGACATGGTCATAAAATAAAATGTTCATATATCATGTTTTATTTGCTAACTCTCTTAAAAATGCAGATTTTCTAGCCAGCGGTTGACCGCCAGTCAGGGGTCGGTCGATCAATTTTTCCAGTGCTGAAAAGTTCAAACTCTGTAAATTTTCGGTCGACCGCCCCCTTCTACCGGTCGACCGCCAGTCTCAAGGCAGCAAATGTTGACTTATGTTCTTCAACGTGGGAAGGCCCTTTCATTGGATTTGTTTAATTCCAAAGTCACCAGACTTGCCATGAATTATGGATCTAGTTCCTGGCTTGTCCCTTGACCATCCAAGATCTATAAAAACATCACCTTGGGGTCAAAAACCCTAATCACTCAAGGAGATCAAAGAGGCTATCAAGGGGAGAAAGAGTGTGCCACTGTAGCTCTGGGAACAGTGCTTCGGGGAAGAACTTCTTCATCCATCTCTAAGTTTTCAAGATCATCAGCAAGCCATTCAAGTGAATATCAAGCTGTGGAGGAACCTTCATCCAAGATCATCTTCATTCATTAAGGGGGAGCTTAAATCTGAGTTTTTCATTTTCTGTTTCTCCAATATCATTTTCATATTAGATCTCGGGTATATTAAAAGGTGGGTTCGGATCGGCAAGACAAACCTTGTCAGGAAGATAACATCTTGCGTGAGTTAAATCTTTAGATTTTTACCTCTGCCACCGTACCTAGGATCGGTTGAGTGTGAAAGATTTTATTAGATCTAAGTGTTTACATATAGTTCTTTATTTTCATTACGGCTATTCTTCACACTTGTTTCGTTTGGCCAAGAATTTTATAAAAAGTTGTAATCACCCAATTCACCCCCCTCTTGGGTGTCATTGATCACGGGACTTCACAATGCAGCAAAGAAATAGAGAGTGATGACATCAGACAATGGATATCATGCACAATATAGAGGAGACGCCAGGGGTAGGGAAATCGACGCTTTGCAACTCCAACCAGTACACTGGAGTCCGACTCAACCAGAATCTGCCTGAAATTGTGGGTTTTGCATAGGCGAAGACCATCATGGAGAACTAAAGCCTCAGCATGAATATCGGATAAGACGCCAGCGTAAGGTGAAGCAAAGCCAAAGAGAAGGATCCCTTGAGAATCCCGGAGAACACCACCACCAGTAGCTAAACCAGAATTCCGCTTGATCATGGAGGGAACCATGTTCATTATGGAGGGAACCATCTTGAGGGGAGATCTTCTCTGCTGAAATTCTTTCTATGTTGGTTGAATTTCTGAGTCATTGAGTCTTGCTTTGACAGAATCCTTGTGTGTGAAATTGATACATTTGAATTGCGTGGTTTGACAGTGCATCGTGCATATTTGTGTGTGCATGGGCTGCAATCTGCAGTGTGTGTGTATGTGGGCTGCAATTCACAGCGTGTGTGTGTCTGGTGATGCATTTCGCAACATGTGTGTGTGTTCGTTGAAATCTACTGGATAGTGGATTTGGAATCCTCACTCGATGAGGGGTAAACGTAGTGGGCAAGGTTTGCACCCAAATCACCTAAAAAATTTGATGTCTATTGTGGTGTGATTTGTGATTACTTGCGCTTTTGTGGCCAAATCGAGTGTGATCCAATGAGGATTGAGTGAATTCTTTAACTCTTGGATATATCTTACTTATCTAAAAATCTACTCACGCGATAGAATTTTGTTTGCGAAAAAATTTCGTGGCAATCAATTCAACCCCCCATCTTGATTGCCATTTACTCAGGACAACATGATTTTTAGTTTTGAAACACGTTCGAACAGCTAGACGTGATTTACTTGAACGCGTCCAGTACATTAGATGCGACTCTATGATTCATGGTCAACTGTTTGGATGCGAATTTCTATTGTTTTAAATTTCTATTAAGATCACGACATCTGGATCGACCGAGTTCTTAGAGAATGCGCCCGCTTAGATAGACACGTTTAACTGAAAGGCGTCCCTTGCACAGGATGCGATTTACATCATTTCGGTAATAAATTTTTAAATAGAAATATAATTCTAGAATATTATTAAATTTCATAATTATTAATTCTATCTTGATGTGAACTTAACCCTAATCTTTGTCTCGATTTTATCTTCTTTTAATCTTATGAACTCCCTCATAATCTTTTTCTATCTTCATATTATTACCCCCTTCTGAAATTTTATTTCATCATGTCTAAGATATGGGATATTAATTGGTGATTAAGATTGTTCCATGATAGCCTCTGCCATTAACTATTTTAATTGCTTTAAGACCAGCGTTTTGATATACTATGGTTTAATTATTTTTTTATCTTGAAGATTATGTCACTTTGGTGGCATGTATCTTCCGATTTATTATGGTTTCTGGTTTTATCGCATAGCCTAATTCTTGGTGAAGTTAGAACACTCCGTCAGATATTCCTTCTGTTAGACTGAAATTTCTTCATTAAGGCCTCCGTAAGTCTCCGTGAGGTATGGATTCCCACATGGACGTCGAGCGAGTTGTACCTTAAAAATACTAAAAATACCTTAAAATCTCATCTTACTAGTCTAAGATGTGGTTCGACCGGCCTTTGGAACCATGGAATGAGGCTTTGTTTACGTCTATTCTATCTGTTTTGAACACAGTGTACTCAGAGACCACGTTCAAGCTCTCTTTCACTGAAGGTGGTAGCTCGATCAACCGCATTCAAGAACCTATTGAAACATTGTGACTGGACGCGACTCAATGAAACGCATCATATTACCAGGATGCAAATTTATCATGGCCCTGGACCTGACCACATTCTTTCTGACTTTTTCTGAATGCGCCCAGGTTGCAGACCGTGTTCAACCTTGGTTTTCATGAAACGCACCTCTACGATTGACCGCGTTTTATTAAAGTTTTGGCAAACCCATGTTTGACTGTTTTAATGCATTTTGACTATGTGTTAACGTGATTATTGTCCTTATAAATCTGTACCCTCATGATTCTCTCTGGAAATTGAAATTTTCTTGAGATATACTTTCCTTTGAAGTCTTTCATAAAATTCTCCTATGTTCCATGCTTAGTTCTGATTTCAATATGATTCTCTCAACATCGCAAACTTGCATTGTTAATGTCCTTATATTCTATTTGATCTATTTCATGCTACTAGAACATGACTTTTCTTAGATCCGTTTGGCAATAATTTGTTATATGGAAATTATCTAGAAATTTATATGGGACTTCGGCCCAACAGCCCCAATTATTGTACATATAGGGCCCTATCTGGTATTGGGAGGATTACCCAAATTACTCATGACTGTGGGAGTCAAATGACTTGTGGTGTGGCATTGCATCGATATGATATGCAACATTTAGTCTAGACGTTTCTCCTGCATGTGATTGATTAGTTGATATTTTTGAATATAATTGAATTGATTGATATTATATGAATATCTTTTGCCCGGAAGGGTAAATAGATTTTTTCAAACTCTAATGTTAATTGGCTAATTCTATTGTTATGTTCAGTTGCACTGTTCATTCAGTGATATACATTGTTATCTTGTTATTGATTTATTATTGGTTTATTCTCTTCATCAAACTATTCCTTGGATATTTGAATCCTATAATTGTCCTATATCTCTTGATTTCATATCTTTATTGAACATGTCCTCTAGTTTAGTCTGATTATCACGTGGATTTGATTTGTGATTTTACCGTTCAACATGTAGTGACATTGCATATTGTCAAGACATTAATTACTTATATTTTACATGGTCAAAGAGATGTAATTCCTACTGATTTTTTCACTCACTTAATATTTATTTACTATTTTTCAGGTAATAATGAAGATGAAATATATTCTGATGGGGAAGGGCAAGAGTGATGGAGTGCTCCTGTGGTTATTAAAAGACCTGTATCATTTCTATTTTCTTGAGTCTACGTTAGAAGTTGGAGAGTCTTGTAATTGAATCTTTTTTTCTTTTGAATTTGGAATTGTTATTTGAGTCATCAAGAGTTGTAATAATAATGAATTTTATTATAAATAAAATTATGATTTTGTCCAATTTTGGCCTCATGCGTGTCTCTTGGAGTTGTCTTTGTGGTTGTTGTCTCTTAGTGCTCTAATTGGCATGATTGATAACTTCCACGTTCCAAGTTCCTTCCGCTACTACGCTCAGGGCGTGATAGATGTGGTATCAGATCCTAGGTTGTTAAAACCCTACATTATTGGCAATAGGTATAGATTGTCGTGAGTATTAGGTCCTATAGCCTATGTCGTTCCTTATTGTTACCTGATGAGATTGGGTAGAACCTTGGGTAAAGTGTTAAAATATGTTTAATTCCAAATGAAATAAGATAATTAAGTTCCGTAGTTATTTGTAGGAGTCTAGACTTTTGGCTGAGATGGAGGCGAACAAGTCTTTGAATGACTTAAGGACTAGCTTTGTTCCCCAATTGGCATTAATAGATGTTCAGACTTATGTTGATCTGGTCAGAAGAGTTCAATTGCTAGAGGAGGCTTTGGAGGTGGGTGAAAGCATTAAAGAGAAGGAACAAGCCACTTATTCCAAAAGTTTCAAATCAATAGTCAGAAGGAAAAGACCTAACAGTGGTAGTAGATCTCGGAATGGAAAGAAATTTAAGAAAGGAGATAAGCAAATTCTCCCCATTGCTCCATCGAAATAAAAGTATAAGTATTATAATAAAGGTGGTCATCGATCTAAGGAGTGTTGGTGGAAGCTAAGAGTGTGTCTTTGCTGTGGGAGTAAGGACCGTAAGACATCAAGTTTCCCACTTCTGAAAGATCAACCCCCTCAATCTAGGATCGAAATGGATCGAGGCATCAAGGAAGTCTTCATGCTTTAAGAGAGCTCGAGCCTATTATAGAAGGATGAGTTGTAGGAGGTACCCCCTCATCGTTAACCCTAAGTTAGTTCTATTCCATTCCTTTAGATCTTAGATTTTGCTGATGTCCTTCTAGCATGATTATTTGATTAGTGTGCTTGGTCACGAAGGATATGGTATACTTTTGGAGCTTTCTAGAATTGGCAAGTATTTTGAAACTTTTGAATGTTGAGGAAGCTATTTGAGAATTAGAAGTTGTTTATGGATTGTGTTTTGTACCCAACTTCTGTTTTGGAAAGAATATCATGTGAATTTAGAGGACCAAATACTTTTTAAGTGAGGGAGGGTGTAGCAACCGAAATTAAAAGAAATACCTAAATAAATAAGTAAAATCTCTTGAATAAAATAAGGTTAATTTCATAAGACATGAAATATAAATATTATGAACTAAATAACATTTACAATAATTTAAATGGGTTGGGCTAATATTAAAAGTCTAATTGGGCTTTAAAAGATACAATAAATCCTTAAAATTTGTAATGCCCCAAATCCCTAAATTCTAATTGGGTTCAATGGGCTAAAACATAAGTAAATGTGCCAAAAATCATAATTAGCTCTAATCCACTTAAATAGGGTCGTTCCCTTATGAAATCCCAGCCTGATTAGGGTAAAATCGTGCTAGGCGGCCCTAGATTTGAGTAGGATTTGAAAATTTTGGAGTAGAATCTATTCCTTAGGAAATAGGTCAAATTAGGACTCTTGGGTCCCTTAGATCTATAAATAGAACCTTAAATCCCTTCCAACCATCCCTAATAGTTCATGAAAGAGGTTGGGCGTCGTGATAGGGCGTGCTTCGAGGTGGAGGATCGAGGGTTTAGAAGTCTCGCATTCTTCTTCCTCTTCTTCCCTTAATCAAATCCTAAGGTAGGTGTTCCCTCAAGCTTAACTTAAATTAATCAAGCAAATAGGTTTAGTTACATATTTAGTTAGATTTTGTGCATATTTCCCCAATTCTTAGTGACTATTATGCAAGTATTTTGAGTTCCATGGATGAGGTATCGCCATTTTCGTGTTTTCTTGTCGGAACGGGCTTCTGTTTAATATCGCGATTGTCACAGGGACAGCATTATGAATGCATCCATACGATAGACTGTGATTATCAATTAAGTTTTGAAATCTGATTTTTAGTTTTGAAATGTGTCTGAACAGCTGGACGCGATATACTTGAACACGTCTAGTACATTGGACGCTACTCTATGATTCATGCTCAACTGTCTGTACTCGAATTTCCGTTGTTTTAAATTTCTATTAAGATCGCAACATCTGGATTGATCGTGTTCTTATAGAACCCGTCCGTCTGTATAGACATGTTCCCTACACACGACGTGATTTACATCATTTTTGTAATAAATTTTTAAATAGAAAAATAATTCTAGAATATTATTAATTTTTTTAATTATTAATTCTATCTTGAAGTGAACATAGCCTTAATCCTTGTCTCAATTTTCTCTTCTTTTAATCTTATGAACCCCCTCATAATCTTGTTCTATCATCATATTATTACCTCCTTCTGAAAATTTATTGCATCATGTCTAAGATATGGGATATTAACCGATGATTAAGATTGTTCCATGATAGCCTCTGCCCTTAATTGTTTTAATTACTTTAAGACCGATGTTTTGATACACTATGGTTTAATTATTGTTTTATATTGAAGATCATGTCACTCCGGTGGCATGTATCTACAGACTTACTATGGTTTATGATTTTATCACATACCCTAATTTTTGGAGAAGTTAGAACCTTTTGTTAGATATTCTTTCCGTCAGACTGGAACTTCTTCACTAAGGTCTCTGTAAGTCTCTGTGAGCTATGGACATAGACGTCAAGTTGGTTGTACCCTAAAAACCCTTAAAACATCTTGGAATCTTATCTTACTGGTCTAAGATGTGGTTCGACCGACCTTTGGAACCATAGAACAAGGCTTTGTTTAATTTTGTTCTATCTATTCTGAATGCGGTGTACTCAGAGACCGCGTTCAAGCTCTCTTTCCCTGAAGGCGGCAACCCGATCAACCACTTTCAGGAACCTATTGTAACATTGTGACTAGATGTGACTCAATGAAATGTGTCATATTATCGGGATGTGAATTTATCGTGGCCCTAGACCTGACCACATTCTTTCTGACTTGTTCTGAATGCACCTAGGTTGCAAACTACACTCAACCTTGGTTTTCATGAAACACTCCCGTACGATTGACCACATTCTATTAAAGTTTTGGCAAGCTCATGTTTAACTATTTTAATGCATTTTGACCTTGTGTTAACGTGATTTTGGTCCTTATAACACTGGACCCTCTTGATTCTCTCTGGAAATTAGAATTTCCTTGAGATATGCTTTCCTTTAAAGTCTTTCATGAAATTCTCCTAAGTTCTACACTTAGTTCTCAATTCGATATGATTCTCTCAACATGACAAACTTGCATTGTTAATGTCCTTATATTCTATTTGATCTATTTCATACCACTAGAACATGACTTTTCTTGGATCTATTTGGCCAGTATTTGTTATATGAAAATTATCTACAAACTTACATAAGACTTCGGTCCAACAACCCCAATGCCTGTGCATATAAGGCCCTGTCTGGTCTTGGGAGGAGTACCTAAATTACTCATAATTGCGGGAGTCAAATGACTTGTGGTGTGACATTGCACCGATATGATATGCAAGATTTAGTCTAGACATTTCACCTATATGTGATTGATTAGTTGATATGTTTGAATATAATTAAATTGATTAATATGATATGAATATCCTTGGCTCAGAAGAGTAAATATGTTTTTTGGAACTCTAATATTAATTAGTCAATTCTATAGTTATGTTCACTTGCATCGTTCATTCATTAATATGCATTGTTATCTTGTTATTGATTCATTATTGGTATATACTCTTCATCAAGCTATTCCTTGGACATTTGAATCTTATAATTGTCCTATATCTCTTGATTCCCTATCTTTATTGAACATGTCCTCTAGTCTGGTCAGATTATCACGTGGATTTGATTCATGATTTTCCACCATTCGGCATGTAATGACATTGCATATTGTCTAGACATTAATTACTTATATTTTACCTAGTTAAATAGATGTAATTCCTAGTGAATTTTTTGCTCACCTAATGTTTATTTAATATTTTTCAGATAATAGTGAACATGAAATCCATTTTGATGGGGAAGGACAAGAGTGATTGAGTGTTCCTAGGTATATTAGAAGACCCATGTCTTTTATATTTTCTTGAATTTAGATTAGAAGTTGGAGAGTGTTGTAATTGAGTCTTTTTTTCCTTCTGAATTTGGAATTGTAATCAGAGTCATCAAAAGTTATAATTATAGTGAATTTTGTTATTAATAGAATTAGATTTTGGCCTTATTCTTATCTCTTGAAGTTGTCTTTGTGGTTGTTGTCTCCTAGTGCTCTGATTGACAAGATTGATAACTGCCACATTCCGAGTTCCTTCCACTGCTGCACTCCGGGTGTGACACCAACTTAGACGATATATCACTTACTTCTTCACCTAGACGATCCATCATCTATTTCACGTAGTTGGCCGTTATATCGTCTAAGTTCTTCATAACCTAATCCCTATGTCATTTAACTGTTTTGCCTAATCTTTCAAAGTCTACGTGATATTCATGATTCTTTCTAGGTGAAATTGTACTATAATTAATGAACTATTTATTTAAACAAAATCGTAATATACTAAGGGGCTCAACTACCAACAGCTAACATATTGGGTCCTTATCAGACTATCATATATATATTTATACGAGAGTTCTAGATCTAGGGTATTCCACTGCCCTTTGTAGACAAGTGGAAGATGTTGGTTGTCAGAGGGCGTACCCCTTCGCATGGGTTGCCCACAAAGAGACAGCTGCATGTGCCTCTATTATAAAAGGAGGGTTGTATCCGTGAACCACCCATGTTTTTTATTCTCAGTAGGACTCTCCCTCCCGGCTCTCCCTTCTCTCTGTTCAATCTGGGATAGAACATTGATGGGAAGAAGAACACTTGGTGATATCCTTGGTGCTTCTTTAAGGAGAGGAAGATATTAACTAATGCGGGAGGAAGGAGAGGAATGGAGAAGGACGCCCGACGAGAGGGCTTCTGAAAGAGTCGTGGGATGCTCTCTTGAATAAAAAAATAGTTCTGGCCGATGTTTTTTTTATTTCAAGGAAGATTAACAAGATGGGATAGCATCTTAAAGATTAGGGGAGATCTTACCAAACATGTTTTAGTACAATTTTTTTTGGCTAATTTTATTTTAAACAAGAAGAGACCTGAAAAGTTGCAACCAAATACCTCATACTTTTGATCTTGAATGTAGTGAATAAGTAAATAATACATAAAACATAAATGTTCAATGGATATTATTAGACATAAGTTTTGAAAATGGCGTTGTCTGATTCCTTAATCGTTGAAGTTACCAGTTCCGAATATGTCTGTTTTCTTACTAGTTTTAAATTCAACAGCTTGACAAGTAATAAAAGATCGTCTAAACCTCGAATGAGCAACCACCGGATTATATATCGAGGAGGGTAAAATTGGTATCGCCCATGTAAGGCCCATTACGTCAGGCCCGCTCTGGCCAGAGACCTATAGTGCGCATGACGGACCCCTGACGACCGCGGCCCATAGCGGATGACTCGAGGCGGACAGTTCTCAGATTTGCCAACTCACGAAGGACGTCAGCCCAGGTGAAAAGGATGCCAAACGGCCCTCCGATGACCGAACGTTACCTCCCACGACATCAGCCTCAACTCCACTAAAGGCGAGCACGCCTTACAAGCGCCGTGAGATCCGCCTGAGAACCACCCGACTCCGGAGGAACGGGCCCTCAACGGGAAACTCCCCACGATCGCGGAGAGGCGTTACTCCACTACTCGCGCCCTTCCACCGCCAGGACAACCCCTATAAAGGGACACACAGAGACGATAGAGGGGACATACGAGCACAACACGAGAGGGACCCAGACTGCGAAGCCTTGAGATTAGTTTCCACGAAGTAGAGTTCCAATCATCTTCCGAATACCCTTACCACCCAGTGAGCACTCTCCGAGCATTCACTGGATACGGCGAGCACTCCTGTGAAAGAATGACTGTCCTTCTAGGCTTGCTCAAGCGTCACTCGTCTCTCTTGCTCTCCTCTGTTCCTCCTAAAATTTTCATCTTCCAAGATTCTGACTTAAGCATCGGAGGGTTGTCCCCTAGGGTAACGCCCAGAGCTCCTTCTGATGTCATTTTCCTAGTGATTGTAGGCTTCCACAAGTGGCTGGACAATCCTTCCCCAACAAACAAATTTAAAAGTGTGGTACGAGACCTAGGAACCATAATTCCACCTCTACACTTTTTGACGTCGTCTATGGGAACTCGATCAAAAAGCCATGGCACCCAGTGGGAGCTACTGCAACACCAGCAACCGCAGTCGAGGGTCCCACCAGGGCCCTAGTTCCCGTCGAGGATCACAAGAACCCTCGTCTTCCACCAGACCGCTTCGGGAAGCCACCGTCGACGAACTCACCGAGATGCGCCATTAGCTCCAGGTCTTCACAGACCTTTGCCAGGGGCCTCCTCAACAGGCCCACGGGGCCAGAGCGCGTCCCGACCGAGCAACCCGAGAATGGGGGCATCCAACTATAGCAGAATCTCGTCGGGTGCGGGAAGCTTCTCACGCCTCTGCCGCTCAGGCCCAGCGCCTGCGTAGCTCGGCCGCACCAAGGTCACGCAGTCTGCTACACTCCATTCCAGAGATGGCCCAGCGGCTGCGTCGTTATGAAGAGATCGAAGGCAAGGTCCGGTAATTGGATGACATCCTGCTCACCGCCAAGACCCGCGGCCTTATCGACGATGATGTGGACTTCCATGCTCCATTCCTCAAGGAGATCATGGAGGCCGCCATCCCGCCAAAATTTCAATTGCCATCTTTCACCCCCTATGACGGCACAACCGACCCTGCCGACCACATGCACAGCTTTGAGTCCAACCTGGTGTTTCACTAGGCCTCGGATGATGTAAAGTACTTGGCCTTTGTTACTACTCTCTGGGAGAATGCCCGGACCTGGTTCGAGTCCCTACCGGCCGGGACCATCACCTCCTTCCGACAGTTGAAAAAGCTATTTAAGAAAACTTTATCAGCTACCAGAAGGAAGCCAAGTCTATGGTGAGCCTGCTCGCTATCAGGCAGCTGGGCCGGAAGGAGCCCCTCTGGGACTATGTGTATCGCTTCCGAGCAGAAGCGCTCCGCATTCCCCACCTTGACGTCAGCATAGCGACCACCGCCCAAACGTAGGGAACTCAGGATTCCATCCTCCGACAATCACTCAGAGTTGAAGCCCCAGCGACCCAGATGGATCTCCTCGCCTTGGCATAGAAGCACGCCAGGTGCGAAGAGAACACTGCGGCCCTTGGTCTCACGGCCGGGATAGGCCAGTCTGACCCTAAGAGGTCTGCCGACTTTCCTCGGGAGGGGCGGAACAAACGGGAGCGATGATACCGGGAACACCGCGACCGCTTGGAGACCAAGGAGAGGGGCTAATACCAACATTGCACACCCTTAACGGCCCCTCCTGACCAGATCCTCATGGAGATCCGTGAAGAACCCTTCCTCCAGTGGCCTCCCAAGATGAAGTTCGACCCGAGGACAAGAAGCAAGAGAAGGTACTGCCGCTTCCACCACGACCACGGGCATGACACAGTCGACTTCATCCAACTTAAGGATGCCATCGAGGACCTCCTCCAATGAGGACTCCTCGATAAGTTCATAGCCAAGGCCTCGGAAAAGTGACAACACGATCGGACCCCATAACCCATCAACAACCGACCCAACGGGAAGGAGATTATGATGATCTCTGGAGGGCCGGCTTTGGATGGGGATACCTCTAGAAGACGCCGGCGGTATGCATCAGCAATCAACGCCGTGGAGCAGGGTGATAGTATCCACCGGGAGGCCGCCGCCCGGGGGCACCTGAAAGATCCAATCATCTTCTCAGACGAAGACCTAGAAGGTGTAACCACACCCCACTCCGATACCCTGGTGGTCTCAGTGACTATCAACCAATGTACCGTGCGACAGATTCTCGTGGATAATGGAAGCGACCCCAACGTGATTTCTTACGATTGTCTAGTACTTATAGGTGTGGATTTGTAATGGATAACACCACTACACACACCTTTTGTAACACCCGAGAATTTTTTAATAATTTTTAGGGATTTAATATAATTAGTAAGCATTTAAGTAGACTTAACGGGACGTGATAGACGAAGCCCTGGGTCCCATGGCGGCGCGCTGGTAAAGCGTTTCTGCCTCCATGGAGGCCTCGGGGGGCCCCTCGGTGGCCCCCGCTCCCTTTTCCTCTTCACCCAGCTCTGTTGTGCTTGCACCGGTTGCCTCTCCTTTTATCCCGGCGGTTAATGGTCGCTCCTTTGCTGAAGTTCTCTCGTCGTCCATGAAGCCTCCGTCTGTTCCTGGTGCTGTCCATGAACCAGCTTTGACGGATGGTGGGGAACCTGCTATTTTTCTCAGCGCTGATGAAATTTCGGCCTCCCTCAAGCCTTTTGACTTCTCTCTGGTGGCTCGAACTCCATATGGCAGACCGGCTTTTCCTATGATCAGAGCTCATCTTTCCTAGCGGTGTGCTTTCAGGGAAGATTTCATCATCAGTGCTTTGGATACCAGGCACCTCTTGCTCCGATTTCACAATCATGAGGATTATTTGAAGCTTCTGTTAAAGGAATCACTTTTTGTTCATGGTCGGCTGTTCAGGTTTTTCAAATGGACCATGTCATTTTTCCCTTTGGAGGATTCTCCCATTCTTCCTGTTTGGATTTCGCTTCCAGGGCTTCCGGTGAATCTCTTTGTTGAACCGATGCTACGTTCCATAGCTAGAAATATTGGTCTGAAAAATTGATCCATCTTCTCTGAATTTGACGAACACTGTCGCTGCCCGTGTTTGCGTTGAATTGGACATCACGAAGGTTCTTCCTCATAGGCTGTGGATTGGGATTCCAGGTGGAGGAATTTGGCAGGATATTTCTTATCCAGTGCTTCCTAAGTATTGTTTGGGTTGTTCCAGACTTGGTCATTGTTCAGATGAATGCAAAGGTAAAATGTCTCAGGCCCACCCTGTCAAAGTCCCTTCTAAAGGTGATACTAGGCCGGCTCAGAATTCTAAATACATTTGGAAGCCAGTGGTGAATGCATCTGATGAAGCTCCTAGTGATTTAGCTCAAGTGGAGACGAGGCAACCTGCTCATGGAGGTGCTGGTATTGACCTTTCGCTATCCATCCAGAACTCTAGTCTTATGGCTGGAGCTTTACTCAAGAGGACAAATCCTAATACTGGTATTGGAAATGATATTCAAAGTAATAATCCAACTCCTCAGGGATTGGGCATAAATCCAGTGGTGATGGAACTCCCCTCCCAGCACATTTGGAACTCTGATAAGTCGGTTTCCGGGTTAAGCAATGGACCACCTCCGGTCTCTTCTGTTGATCCTCTTCCTTTGGAGCTCCCTTCAAACCAAATTTTATCCGCTCAGGCTCCTGGTTTAGCTCATGTTGCTCTGGGTGGATTTCGAGCATTGGAGAATTCTGATGACACCAACACCTGTGATGTTCAGATTAAAAATAGTGTTGCTTTGGAATCGGTTGGAGAAGAGATTGTAAAAGCTGTCTCTATTGAAAATGTGAGAGTTTTATCTCATAATTGTCCCCGCGTTATCACTAGATCCATGAGAAGGTCAGGATCTGAGGGTCAGCTGCATCTTTCAAATTCCAAATGAATTTTATTATCTGGAATATCAGAGGAGTTGGTAATGATGTTTCCATTGGGAGGCTTAAACTTCTTATCAAAGATCATAGTATTGTTTGTCTGGCTCTTTTGGAACCAAAAATTCATGTTAGTAAACTGCAAAGTATCTGCTATAAATTGGGTTTCAGTAACTGCTTAGCTAATTCTTCTGATATGGCTCACATCTGGCTTATGTGGAAGGATCCTCTAGACTTTGTTCTCGTCAGCAATGATGACCAACAATTAACTGTTTCTCAGGTTAGTAATGTTTTGCCAGCTTTTCACTCCACTCTGGTTTATGCAAAATGTACAGCTGCAGAGAGACAATCCTTGTGGTTTTCCTTATGTTTGCTCCACTCACAGCTTGATGGTCCCTGGTTAGTAGCAGGGGACTTCAACTGTGTTCTGAATGCTGATGAAAAATTGGGTGGTAATCCTCCTCCTCAGAGTTCTCTTTTGGATTTTAATGATTGTGTTGTTGATTGTGAGCTTCTAGATGCTGGTTTTATGGGATCAAAATATACTTGGCATAATAATCAGGCTGGTAACAGAGGCATCTGGGCTAGACTGGACAGGGTTCTCCTAAATGCTTCCTGGCTGAACTTGTTACCCATTTCTATGGAGCATCTATCTAGGGAAGCTTCAGATCATTCTCCTTTGTTGATCAAGTCTACAGCCCAGAATAGATATCGGAGCTGGTTCTGCTTTCAGAAAATGTGGACATTGCATGAAAAATTTCTGCTGGATGTGAATGCCTGTTGGCATAACAGTCCACTAGCTTCCTCCCCCATGACTACTTTATACTTGAAGCTAAAGAATTTAAGAAAGATGCTGAGAGCCTGGAATAAGAATATTTTTGGAAATGTGCATCAGAATCTGAAAGAAGCAGAGGATTCAGTTCTTAAAGATGAGCATCTCTATGACCTTAACCCGGATGAGGAGAATTATCGAGTTCTTGAAGAGGCAAAGTCCATGCAATCTGCCAGACTACTTCAGGAAGAACTTTTTTGGAAGCAAAAATCTGGTGTTAAGTGGCTGCTTGAGGGGGATAGAAATACTAGATATTTGCACTCTTCCACCATGGCTAAGAGACATAAATTCAGAATCAATCATCTTCAAAATGATGCTGGTATTCTAACTTCCTATCATGAGGATATGAAGAATATTGCTGCTTCTCACTTCCAAAGAGCTTTCACTTCTCAAACTCATTATATAGAGGATTCTTGTTTAAACTGCATCCCTTCTCTGGTCACTCAGGAAGATAATGCACTGCTTTGTGCTGCTCCCTCTGATCAAGATATTAAGGATGTGGTCTTCAATTTATCCCCTGACAGTGCTCCTGGGCCTGACGGATTTACTGGTGCTTTCTACCAAAAGGCCTGGCCGATTATTGGTACTCTGGTTGTGGCAGCTGTTCAAGAAGCTTTTACTGCCCAGGTTGACCTCCCTCGAAGTGTGACTTCTACTCTTATTGCCCTGATTCCCAAGAAGTCCTCAGCCACTGACATCTCAGATTACAGACCCATCAGCCTTTGCAACTTTTTCTACAAGATAGTCTTATCCCTTGTTAACAAAAGGCTGGCTCTTATCCTCCCGAAGATTATTTCTTAGGAACAGACTGCTATCGTTAAAGGTAGACATATTGTTGAAAACATTGCTTTGGCTCAAGAATTAATTCAGGATCTGGGAAGGAAAACCAGAGGTAACAATGTTATTTTTAAGCTTGATATGACCAAGGCGTATGACAGGCTTGAGTGGGATTTTCTGTTTGCTGTTCTTTACAGATTCGGTTTTTTTGTGCCTTTTATTGACCTTGTTGGCAAGCTGATAAAGAATTGCTGGTTCTCTGTCCTTCTTAATGGGGACACTGCTGGATATTTTAAATCTTCTAGAGGTGTAAGGCAGGGTGACCCCATTGCTCCCTCCTTATTCATTATTACTGAGGAGAGCCTTAGCAGATCTCTTAAGCAGGCTTATATGGATGGTTCTATTGAGTGGTATAAAGGTCCCAGAAGCTGCTTTCCCATCTCTCATTTATTATTTGCAGACGACACTCTCATTTTCAGCAAAGGCAATGTGGTCTCCATCAGAAATCTACTTAGTGTTCTTCACATATATGAAAGGGCCTCGGGTCAGCTTATCAATATTTCTAAGAGTGGTTTTTTCACTCATTCCAAGATTCAGGGTTCTTCCATCTCTCGCATTCATAATGCCACAGGGTTTGCAAGGCACTCTTTCCCTCATAAGTATTTGGGCTTTCCATTGGTTCTTGGCAGAAATAAAAAGGTCTACTATGCTGGTATCATCTCCTCAATTCAGAATCGTATTTCTGGCTGGAAATCTGGACTGTTATCTCAGGGTGCTAGACTAGTTTTGATCAAGCATGTTCTCACTTCATTGCCCATCTACTCTCTTTCATCCTCTCCTTTGCACACTGGAATTCATCAAATTCTAGAGAGATCATTTGCCAACTTCTTTTGGGGTTCTTCTCCTAATGGGAAAAATAGACATTGGAGAGCTTGGCAGTCTATCTGTAAGCCCATTTCACTAGGAAGCCTTGGAATACTTTCTCTTAGGCATATGGAAACAGCACTCAGAGTAAAGATGCTATGGCAAGCCCTGCATTCAAATTCACTGTGGGCATCTTTTTTCAGAGCAAAATATATTTGCAATGCTCATCTTCAGGATGTGTATTTCAAAAACATGAATGGCTTTTATAGAAGAAGTTGGACCAAGGCTAAAAATCTCATCTTACAATACAAAAAGGTTGTTGTTGGTGATGGGAACACCACTAGTTTCTGGTATGATAACTGGATTGGAGATCACAGTCTATCAGGTTTTGTTCAGGATTCGGCTATTCAGAACCCTAACTCCACGGTGAATGAATTCCTCACTCTCTTACCTGTTGATGACTATGATGTTTTGAGCAGATCGGTTCTCTCTACTCTCAAAACTACCATTGGGAGTACCAATCTCACTCAAGATCCTGATATTCAGGCTTGGAGTCTTTCTACTTCTGGCGATTGCTCTGTTGCTTCCACTTATAATTTACTGGCTGATCACAGTCACAACCAGTCCACTATTCCCTGGAACCGGCTTTGGTCTGCATATCTGCCGACCAAGATATCTGTTCATCTGTGGAAACTTATTCATAATTGTATCCCGGTTGATTCTAATATAAAGAAACTGGGTATCCATTTATGCTCCAGATGCCTATGCTGCTAGAGACCGCAAGAAGAGGACATTAATCACCTATTCCTCAACAGTGATTTGGCTGCTCATATCTGGTCGCACTACACAAATGCTGGTTTGCTTTTGGCTGGAAATTCCATTAAGAGTTTCATCTTGCAGGCTGTTAGCATAGCTAATCCAAAATCTGGTTTTGGTCATCTCATGCTTACTATTATTGGATATGGTCTTTGGAATATCTGGCGGGCTAGGAATTGTGCAAAGTACGAAGGCACCCCTTTATCCAAAACCAGCATTCTTCATCAAATGCATTTCCAAGTCAAGCAGAACTGTGCCATTGCAAACCTTCCGGAAAGGGACAGAAAAAACAAAAAAGTTATGCAGTTTTTGGGTATTGCCATTAAACCCTGTTCTGGTCCGCTGCTGAAAACTGTTAGGTGGGTGTGTCCTCCTTGGCCATCTCTCAATCTTAATACTGATGGTGCCTATAAGCACAATGGAATTTCTGGAGGTGGGGGGCCATTAGAAACCATTGTGGTGACATTGTATTTGCCTTTTCGCATTTCTATGGTCAGTCCAATAGCTTCATTGTAGAAACTAGAACTCTTCTGGATGGTATCAAGTACTTGCAAACTTTCAGTGATCAGCCTGCTCACATTGAATGTGACTCTTACACTCTTGTTATGATCATCAAAAAGAAGTTTCATTGACCTTGGTCTATCCTCCCATATGTTCGCCAAATTTGGAGCTTAATCTCACAGCAAGACCAAATTGAGCATGTTTATAGAGAAGGGAATAAAGTTGCGGATTCTTTGGCCTCCCATGCATGCAATACTAAATGTAATCTTTTCTTTTCTTCCAAGGATCTTCCCAGTGTTATAAGGGGAGAGGCCAGGCTTGATAAAGTAGCCATGCCTAGTTTTAGATTGATGTAATATTTGCTTTATCTGTTTAAATAAAATTTACCTCCTATGGGGATGATGGTGGAGTGGTTCATCTCTTTACCCCTGGTAAAGGGAGCACTCTCCCACCAACTCCTAGGCAGGGTTTCTTGGATTAAAAAAAAAATTTAAATACCTATATATTATGATATGGTTAAATCCACCTAAATAGGCCCAGAAGAGTCAAATCCAAGCCCTTTAGGCCCAAGCCCATATATAGAAACGTAAATTGGGTAATTTACGGATTTGGAATAGGATATATACAACAACTAGGAGGTAAATACGAGATAATAGGAAAATCCAAATTTTTTGGATTTAACGCCAATTGGCGGTCTATCGCGAGACCGCCAATCCAGCCTAGCGGTCCCTCCATGACTGCCAAAGCCCTTCTGATTCCGTGAATGGAAGAAACGTGAAAAGCTTAGATCTTTGACATCCAAATCCTCATGGATCGAAGTATGTAGACATGTAAATATGTCTAGGACTCTTTGGGATCGATCCTACCCCTAATTAGGACTATAAGTTCGATCAAATGCTCAGCCCTAACTCAAAACCCTATAAATAGACCCTAACATTGACCCATGCGAACGCTAATGTTGGATCACATTTTCCAAAGGTAAGGAGGCTCTGTCTTAAGTTAGACCTTTTAAGGATTTTGTTCTCCTTACTATTGTCTAACTTTCTTCAAATGTTTGTGCTTGGAGGTCGAGTCTTTGAGGAGATAGAAGCCCCCAAAGTTGTTGGTTCGCTATAGGTTGCACAGGAACTAGGGTACCGGTCCAGTGAAGAACAGGAGATTAGAAGCCCTAAACAAGGTTAGTTTACATTGTGGCTTTAGAACTTTTTGTTTCCATTTCTATCTTCTGCCTACCCTCCAATTTTCACGTATTCAGGTCAAGAGAATCAGAAGATAGAAAGGCGGGAAGTTGCTGCTTTGGCATAGGACGTGCAGAACCTGAGCAATCTTCCAGTTAGAATTTCGAAGTCTGAAGCTTGTCCCAGAGGTAGGATATCTCGTGGATGGCTAAAATACCAAGTCAAGAATAAAGCTCTTTGATTTCATGAATTTTCATGCTTTCTACATGGAGTATTTAAGGTTTTATTGGCACTATGCATCTAGGTTATTTCTACATGCATAATTTCTACCCTTAATGACAAGATGATAATCTTAGCTTAATTCATGACAACCTATGCATCTCCATGAGTTATCTTCATTGTAGAAGAGTTTTTTCTCTCTGTCTAGCACGTTTTATATGATTTACTGCCCTAGATTAGTGTGTACTTCGGTGTTACTGTTGTCTGCCACAGACAGGAAGAAACGGTCTTCCTGTGACCGCCATAAGTCTTTAGCGACCTTCCGATAGACCGCTAAGCCCTGGTAGGCGGCCATCATCTCACCGCTATTTGATTTCTGTTGTCTGCACTTTGTTAATTCCAAACAGGTGGCAAATTGACCCTATTGTATATATGATAAGCCTAGTTAAATAGGTTGTATTCCTAGTTTTGACTTCATAATCATAATATTGGTTATATTGTGCATTACCCTTGACAGATTGCATGCCCTACATGTCTTAAATGCTTAATTTAAACTTATGTTAATTTCATGCCAAAACCCTTATAGTTGTATTAAAGCTAATTCTATATGCTTCATGGACTTGTTGGAATGATGTTTTGATCGCTATTTTGCCATGATCCCTTCTCATCTAGAGTCTTTTCTTAGTACATAGTGTGTATCCCGGTGCGTGGCCATTAGATACACTTTTGTACTTATAAGCGCACTTCTTGGACTTGTGATCCTCTCCGTTGGATATTCCTTCTATCATACTAGGTGATCCTGTTTCAAGGCCTCCGTAAGTCTCCGTGAGCATAGGATTCCCACCAGGATGTCGAGCTGATTGTACCCTCAAAGCCCAATTGTCTAGAAAGGACTCACATGATCGACGTTTTTCTGTGTCCTAGCTAAATAGCTGCCCTCTGGAGGCCGCCACTATTAAGTAGCAGCCATCCATTAGACCGCCAAAGTCAGTTAGCAGCCTTTTCCATGACCGCTATATTCCAGAGTTTTCACTACGTCGACCTTCTTTTCTTCATGTGTCGACTTTTCATAGAAACGGTCCCTCCATGACCGTTAAGTCTAGAAACGGTCCTGGAAAGACCACGTCTGTCCATAAACGGTCCGGACTTGACCGTCTTATGTTTAAGCTATGTCTAACCCTAGGTTTGACCCTAGGATTGGTTTTTCGAAGTTCCTAGATGGTATATTGATTATCTAGAGCCTAACACCTTATTCCAAAGCTATCTAATAAATTATGGAATTTAAAGAATATGCCGTTATGCTGCCGAATTCTTTCCGTGGCATCAACTTGACTTAAATCATTATTTGGAATTCTTATGATCTCTTATTGAGCGTTCTCTACCTTGGTTACATTATCATGAAATTATTGTCGAATTGAACATTATTGGCCGAACTTTATTATATTCTCATGGAAGTAGTTTGATCTATAACTTGAAGAGGCAAGAGCAGACACGAACAGTGTCTAAGGGCTCCACACTAGCCCCCTCGGCAGATAGCTGAAAACGTGCTGAAAACCATGGGGTACGATGAACACTGGCGTCGCATTACGTCGAGAGTACTTTTTTTATAGACGGGTGAAAACCATGAGGCAACTTGTAATAATTTACATGCTTGCTAGTACATTCTTGTTCATGACTTTCTAGTGCATAGCCTTTATGGGTTATGAAGTACATTCTCGTTAATGAAAGGCCATTTTATTTTATAAATGTTGCTCTATTGTCCATTTCATTTTACTTAGATTTTGTTCGTGTGTTTCATCGCATTTTCTTTTACCTTATTCACTAGAGTGAAAATGTAATTACTTAAAGCATGCCTCCATGTTGATGCGAAGATATCTACTGGGTAAGTGTGCTCATTACCCTACTTTTCCAATCTTTTCAGGAAGTTCAAGTGAGTCGGATTCGGAGGATTCTAGCAACGGGTCTGAGAGTGATGATTGATGGTCGAGAGAAGACCTAGAATGTCAAGAGTTCTCAAGTAGCCTAGAGTCATAATGTAATTTGTACTTTATTGAGTCTTACTATGTAATTTTCATTTTTCTTGAGTCTAGTAGACCATGAGTCAACTTTATGTAATTATGGATCTTTATTATCAACAAAAGTTAGAATTTTGGTCAAATATTGCGTATTCTATTTTTATGTGGATGTTTATTGTGCTCTGATCTTGATTGCTAGCTTGAGGCGTGTTGCTGGTTGTTCAGGTCCCCGATATTACTTCCACTGTACATATGTCTCGGGGCGTGACAATTAAGTTGGTATCAGAGCCTAAGCATAAGTATGTCCTAGGAAAATGTCATGTCATAGGCTAAGTCCAAGGATTAACGACCCACACCTATGAACTAAGGAAAGAAAATTTCAACCATGTGAGAATGGGTAGAGCCAGGAGGAGATAGTGAAATTAGAAATTTTCTAAGTTAATCCTATTAATTCTATAGGAATTAAAAAATTGATTATCCTCTCAGGTACCTTATCTTCACGATGGCAAACCGTGTTGACTGAGACGGGATGCAACAGACTATTGCAGGTCTTACCCAGGTGCTACAGAATATGGCCCAAGCTGGCGCGAGGGCTAGTGTCGACGATCTACATCGAAATTTTTGAAGCTTAAATCCTCCACGGTTTTTTGGCTCTTCTAATCTAGATGAAGCAGAGAACTGGATAGATGAGATGGAAAGAATCTTCAATGTTGTACAATGTGCAGATGAAGAGAAGGTCTGTCTCGCCATTTTTCAACTTAATAAGGATGCGCGTACTTGGTGGAAGACCACTTCGGCACAACCCCAAAATGCCCAGCCTACATGGGATGAGTTTCTTACACTCTTCCGGGCCAAGTATTTCTCCGAGCGCGTAAAGGAGAGAAAGGCGGCAGAATTTGCTTCGTTACGCCAAGGCATGATGTCAGTGGCGGAATATGAACTCCAATTATCCCGTTTGGCCCCTTATGCTGAACATCTGGTGAGCACAGATATTTTAAAGGCCAACCGTTTTCTAGATGCGTTGAGGCCCATCTTCATTCAACAACTTGGCTCACAAAATATTCAAACCTATGCGGAGATGGTCCAACGAGCACATCTATATGAAAGGTCCTTGGAGAAGGTTAAGAAACTTAAGGGCAAGGGAGAAGAATCTAGCCGAAAGATATATCAACGTGGAAAGAAGGAGAAGTTCAGCATCATAGAACCTTACAAATCCCGTGATAGTAAGAAGAGATCCCGAAATGGGAGTGGTAGTGGCTACCACAAGAACAAGATGGCGAAGGAGGAAAACAAGCAAGTCATGGCGGCTTGCACTTTCTGTGATAAATTCAGCCATGCGGCCGAGGAATGCTGGAAGCGTCTTCGCGCTTGCTTAAGATGTGGAAGTCGGGAGCATCGCATGCCAGACTATCACCTCATGAAGGAACAACTCTCCAGGAATGATGGCGGACGAAGGCAGCAGGCTCACCTCAATTCTGTTGTGGACGAAGAAGCTACCGAAAAAGGGGAACTGATGGAAGGTACCATCCAAATTTACTCGCATCCTGCATTTGTGTTATTTGATACTGGTGCTTCTCATTCCTTTATTTCTAGCTCTTTTGCTAAAACCTTACCAATTTTACCTATCTCGTTACCTTCGAATTTAACTATAAGTACGCCCGTAGGTTCGGGAATGGAACTTAAAACTTATCTCCCCGATAGTGAAGTTATCATAGAAGGTCACAATCTCCCTGCAAATCTCGCATACCTTGACATAGAAGGCTACGATGCCATATTAGGAGTAGATTGGCTTTGTGACCATTATGCTGACATTAATTGTCATAATAGGCGGATTTCTTTTCATAAACTAGATTTTCCAAAGTTTTCCTTCCTTGGCATTAAGTATAGGAAGCAACGTACTCTTTTTTCTTTTTTTCACGCCTGCAAACTCATCTCATAAGGGTGTGAAGCTTTTCTTGCTTCCGTTATCATTACTGAGTCCAAGGAAATCCTTATAGAAGAAATCCCCGTTGTAAAAGAATTTCCGGACGTCTTTCCTTCAAACTTGCCCGGTATACAACCCGAGAAGGAGGTTAATTTTCCATTGAACTCACACCTAGAGCAGCACCTGTGTCAAAGGCCCCTTACAGAATGTCCCCCACGGAGCTCAAGGAATTAAAGAAGCAACTTCAAGAGTTGCTGGAAAAAGGCTTTATTCGACCGAGCACATCCCCTTGGGGTGTGCCGGTCCTATTTGTCAGGAAGAAGGATGGATCCCTCAGGCTATGTATCGATTACCGGCAGTTGAATCAACTGACCATCAAGAATAAGTACCCACTGCCACGTATTGATGAGTTGTTCGACCAGATCTCCGGTGTAGAGTATTTCTCCAAGATTGGCCTCAGGTCTGGCTATCATCAGCTAAAGATTAAGGAAGAGGATATTCATAATACGGATTTTCATAGTAGATACGGACATTATGAGTTTGTGGTTATGCCGTTCGGGTTAACGAACACCCCCGCAGAATTTATGTAACTCATGAACAATGTCTTCAGGCCATATCTCGACCGCTTTGTGGTCGTATTTATTGATGACATCCTTATCTATTCCAAGACGAAAGAAGAACATGAGGAATATCTGAGAACTGCCTTACAAACATTAAAGGAACACCAACTATATACCAAGTTAAATAAATGTGAGTTCTGGCTGAAGGAGGTTTCTTTCCTTGGCCATGTTATCTCCAAAGAAGGAATTGTCATGGATCCTTCTAAAGTAGAAGCTGTCAAGAATTGGAGTCGAGCGACGACTATATCTGAAATTAGAAGTTTCCTTGGTCTGGCTGGCTATTATCGGCGGTTCATCAAGGATTTTTCTGATGTGTGAGAATGGCGGATCTAGAGGGGAGGGGTGAATAGATCAGCCCCCTTTTTAAAAATTAACCGCAACGGAATGTAAAGTAAACTAATACCCAGGAAGATCCACAAGAAGGGAGTTAATGAAGGATATATATAGACGGCCTAAGCATGCATCTACCATAGAGCAAACCCACAAGCAAGCCATACAAGACAAGAGTTTTAAGGTGGTTCAGACTCAACCCAGAGTCCTACATCCATGCCTCACTCAAACGAGTGAGGCTTCCTTAGTGCAACCGCACTGCTGACACACAGTTACATCCACGCCTCACTCAAACGAGTGAGGCTTCCTTAGTGCAACCGTACTGCTGACACACAGCTTACGGGCTTCACAAAGCCAACCCACAGACCAGAACTACCTTTTGTCTATCTTCCTACAGCTCCCTGTAGGGATCGAACCAAGTATCAAATGGAGTGTTCAAATAAAGGAAAGATAACCCAAATGAAAAACCTAGATAGGATGTAAGACTCTTGAGGATAGAACAAAAGGCCCTGTCTGGAATCTGAATGGCGATCCTCGCTTCTTCCAAATGGAGGACTTCCTAGAAGGGCAGGTTCTCCTTCAAAGGAAGTCGAAGCTTCTTCTTCTTCTTCTCGCAGGATGAAGAGAGAAGATGAAGATGTCTGTCTTTAGATGCTTCAAGGCTGGAGTTGGGCCTTCGCAGTAGGCTTCACGTTGCAAGGCTTCTCCTTTCGGCTGCTGGCTTCCACGAGCTCTCCCACTGCCTTGGTAACGTTCGAGAATTTTCTAAGGATTATTTTTTTTCAGATTTAAAAATATTAATTATCAAGCATTTAATAGGCTATAAATTGAATTATGGGTAATTAAATCTAATTATTTAGGCCCTATACTAATCCGAGAGGATTAGGCCCATATAATAAACCCAATTGGCCCAAAAAGATTATTTTGGACCTTAGCCCATATTCTAGAAGCTAGGAATGCGTATAATCACGGAATTTAAGGATAAATTACTCCTTAGGGAGATAAGGGAATGGATAATAAATGGGATAATAGCAAAAGAGTTTGAACTAATTTCAAATTCGGTGCTCCAAAGGGCAAACGGTCTATCGCGAGACCGCAAGGGACAATAAGCGGTCCAGTCCTAGACCGCTAAGCTCTGTTGGTTCCGTGAATATGAGAAAACGTGAAAATATTGAATTTTTAGCATCCAAATCACCTAGGATCGATTCTATCTACTAATTAGATAAGTCTAGAAGGTTAAAAGATCGAATTGAAGGCCCAATTAGGACTCTAAGTTCGTTCTAATTCTCAAAACCCTAGCAAAAACTTATAAATAGGTCCCAGATTTGACGTGTGTGACTCTTACTTTTTGCACGCGTGGAACTCTGGTAAGGAGGATGAATTAGAGGTAAGTTTCTTCTAGGAATTTGTTTATTATAGTTAGAACTAACTACCCTCCGAATTTCGTTCTAGGGGGATCAAGTATACAAGAAGTTTGAGGCTTCCAAAGTTGTTGATCCAACACCAATAATTTAGGAAATAGTGCGGCCGACCCAAGAAGATCAGGGAAAGAGAAGCCCTAAACGAGGTAATTAGATAGAGGTTTTTTAGAACAATTTGTTCCTGTTAGTACCCTCTTCTTACCCTCAAAATTTCACGTCTTTAGGTCAAGAGAATTAAAAGATACATGGGCGTGAAGTTGCTGATTTAGTCTAGGACGAGCAGAGAACTAGGGTTGACTTTCAACCTTAAATTCAAAATTTAAAGCCTAAGACAGAGGTAGGTTATCTCATGAATGGCCCAAACTTGAAGTCAGGAATAAAAGCCCTCTCGTTTCATTCGATTTCATACATTGTACCTTGACAATTTCATGTTTTCATTAGGACTATGCATCTAGTTAGTCGTCATGCATAATTCTTTGCCTTAATGAAGTAAAAAGGAATTTTCTTGTTGTTTACATAAATCTATGCATATTGTTGGCCCATATTTGTTCTATCATAGTTACGGTAGTTTATATATATTGATTTCCATGCATGATATGCATTAGTTTAGTATTTAATCTTATTATCTTTTGAACTTGGATTTACACAGGAGGAAACGGTCTTCCTGTAGACCGCTAGGAATTCTAGCGGTCGTACGATAGATCGCTAGCCCAAGTTAAACGGTCCTCTATTAGACCGTTTTCTATTTCTGATTTGGTAATATTGATAACCCGAACCATATTGTAAAATTAACCATAGTTATTATATAATAAGCCTAGTTAACTAAGTTTTATTCCTATTTTAAGTACTGGTTTCCTATACTTAGTTAAATTTTTGGTTCATCATAATAGATTTCATGTTTTGTGCACATTGGTAGTATTTTTAACTTATGTTAATTTATGACCAAAATAATATACTCTTGTAATTAAATACATATTTTAAATAGAGGATTCATGATTTAACTTTATCATTATTTTATCACGATTCTCTCTCTTCTAAGAGTCATTTTCTTAAGTACATGGCACATATTCCGGTATGTTGTCATTAGTTACACTTTTACACATTAAGAACATAATCTTGGACATGATGTCCTCTCTTTTAGATATTCGTTCCAACAGAGTAGGAAACCTTATTTCAAGGCCTCCGTAAGACTCTGTGAGCCTGGAATTCTCTACAGAATGCCGAGCTGGTTGTACCATTAAAGCCCATTATTTAGAAAGCACTTTTACTGGTGTTTTATGTATTCTGGACCTTAGCGGCCATATGAACGACCGTCTGACTTCTACTAGCGGCCATACACTAGATCGCTAATGGATACCTAACGGCCATCTGCTAGACCGCTAACTCTCCAGATGGTTTTACTGCAATCAATGTCGTTACTCTATAAAACGGTCCTTATTTAGACCGCCAAGCGTGCTAAACGGCCCAGTAATAGACCGTTTTGTTCATGATTGCATCTAACCCAAGGTTTGACTTTCGAGGTTGATTTTCTTGAGATCATGGAATTATCTGGACTCTGAATTTCTGTTAATATGTCAAAATAAAGATATAAAATATAAGAAATGTATCGTTATGCTGTCGAATTTTCTTTATAGCATAACCAAGTTAGTAATTCATTCTATGAAATCTAATAATCTTAATTGAAGCATTCTTATACTTTGGCTACTTTATCATGGAACTTTTGTTGAACTTGTACATTATTAGCCACATTATTGTTATAAACGTGGAAGTAGCTTGATTTATACTTTAAGATGCAGTTCGAGCACTGATTGTGTTCAAGGGCTCTATGGTAGTCCCCTCGACTGATTGTCGGAAACATACTGTAAACCATGGGGTATGATGCCACTGGCTTCGCATTACGCTGGCAGTACTTTCTCTATAAATAAGTGAAATATCCATGGGAGATCCACATGAGTTTACGAAGTACTTGCTACTAAGTGAAGAGTACTCTCTTGCTTGTTACATGACTTTCTAGTGCATAGCCTTCATGGTTATGAGAAGTACATTCTTGTTACATTCTTGCTCATGAAAAGGCCAAATTGACATTCTTGATATATTCTTGATTAATCATATTCTCATATCTCAAGCATTTTATCTTGTTACTTTTGACTTTATTCGCATGTTTCATCATATCTGCATGATTTATCATATTCTTTAGAGCTAAAATGCTAATCATTTAAATTTACCTTCATATTGATACGAAGATACCTTCTGGGAAAGTGTGCTCATTACCCTACTTTTTGATCTTTTTCAAAAAAATTTAGTGGGACGGATTCAGAATACTCAAGTGATGGATCCGAGAGCGATTGAAGGATAACGACTTGAGAGAAGCCTTAGTTATCAATGTCTAGTTGAGTCATGATGTAATTTTATTTTTCTTGAGTCCAGTGAAAAGATCTTATGTACTTTGGAAATTATTTTATGAAATAATAAAGTTGAAGGATTTTAGTGAATTATATTATGCAATAACTTTTTTTGTGATTGTCTTACGCTCTGATTATATTACTTGCTCGAGGCGTACCAGCCGACTGTTCACATTCCTGATTATTTCCGCTGCATAATCTCGGGACATGACAGTTAGAGTGGTATCAGAGCTCTAGGACTAGAAGTCCTAGGGAAAAGTCATGTCATAGGTTAAGTCCAAGGTATAAGGACCCATACCTATGAAACTAGGAAGGAAATTCCTAACCTATGAGAGGAATTGGGTAGAACCTAGGGTAAGATAGAAATTTCTAAGCTTAACCTCACTCATTCCAATAGAATTAACAAATTCATTACTCTTCTCAGGTACCTCACTCTCATAGTGGCTCATCGCGTAGACTGGAATGGTATGCAAGAGACCGTTGCGGGTCTTACTCAAGCGTTACAAACTATGGCTCAAGCCGGCGCAGGGGCAAGAGCAGGAGACTTACATCGTAACTTCCGGAGCTTAAATCCTCCTCGATTTTCAGGTTCCTCTAATCCCGATGAAGCCAAAAATTGGATAGATGAGATGAATCGCATATTTGAAGTTATGCAATGTGCTGATCAGGAAAAGGTCCCTTTGGCAACATTCCAATTAAATAAAGATGTGCGTACATGGTGGAAGTCAGTTCCGGCACCGCCAGCTGATGCACCTCATACTTGGGAGGGTTTCCATACACTTTTTCGAGCTAGGTACTTCTCTGAACATGTTAAGGAGAGGAAGGCTATGGAATTCACTTCGTTACGCCAAGGCATGATGACCGTAGCGGAGTATGAACTCTAATTTTCTAGCCTGGTGTCGTATGCTCCTCACTTGGTTAGCACCGACTTGTTAAAAGCTAACCGATTTATGGATGGATTGAGGCCCGGATTTATTCAACAACTTGGGACTCAAAATATCCGTACATATGCGGAGAGGGTCCAACGGGTACATCTATACAAAAGGACCTTGGAGAAGGTTGAAAAACTTAAAGGCAAGAGAGAAGAGCCGAGCCGAAGGTCTGATCGGCATGAAAAGAAAAGAAAGTTTAGTATCACGGAACCCTACAAATCCCTTGATAGCAAGAAGAGATCCCGAAATGGGAGTGGTAGTGGCTACCACAAGAATAAGAAGGTCAAGGAAGAAGACAACCAAGTCACCACGGCTTGCACATTTTACGAGAAATTCGATCATTTGGCCGAAGAATGTTGGAAACGTCTCGACGCTTGTCTACAATGTGGCAGTCGGGAGCACCGCATGCCGGATTGCCCCGTTATGAAGGAACGATCTTCCGGAGGTGGACGTAAGCGACAGGCTCGTCTAAGTGCTATTATGGAAGAGGAAGAAGCGCCCAAGAATGATGGGCTAATGGAAGGTACTATCCAAATCTATTCCCATCCTGCATTCATACTATTCGATACTAGTGCTTCTCATTCCTTTATATCTTCTACTTTCGTAAAAACTTTACCTATTTCATCAGTTCCTCTACCTTCGGACCTTGCTATTACTACACCTTTGGGTCCCGGAACCAAACTTACAAACTATTATCCTGATAGTGAGGTAATGGTAGAAGGTCACAATCTTCCTACAAACCTTGTATGCCTTGACATGGAGGGCTACAACGCTATTTTAGGTGTAGATTGGCTTGTAGACCACGATGCCTATATAAATTACCGCAATCGGATTATCTCTTTTCAGAAACCTGGTCTTCCAAGGTTTTCCTTCCTTGGTATCAAGTATAAGAAGCATCCTACCATCATTTCATCTCTTCACGCTTGCAAACTTATTTCGTAAGTATGTGAAGCTTTTCCTGCTTCCGTAATCATTACCGAGTCTAAAGATATCGTCTTAGAAGACATTCCTATAGTGAATGAGTTTCCTGATGTATTTCTAACTGATTTACCCGGTTTACCGCCCGATAGGGAAGTAAACTTTTTCATTGAACTCATTCCCGGAGCATCACCCGTTTCAATAGCTCCCTACAGGATGTCCCCCACGGAACTCAAGGAATTGAAGAAACAACTTCAGGAGTTATTAGACAAGGGTTTTATTCGACCTAGCACATCCCCTTGGGGTGCGTCAGTTCTATTTGTCAAAAAGAAGGATGGATCCCTCAGGCTATGTATCGACTACCGGCGACTGAATCAACTTACAATTAAGAATAAATATATGTTGCCGCGTATCGATGAACTCTTTGATCAAATTTCAAGAGCAGAATATTTTTCCAAGATAGACCTCAGGTCAGGTTATCATCAGCTCAAGATCAAAGATGAAGACATACACAAAACTACTTTTCGAAGCAGATATGGCCACTATGAATTTGTGGTAATGTCATTTGGGTTAACCAATGTCCCGGCAGCATTTATGCAACTTATGAATAATGTCTTTAGGTCTTATCTGGACCAGTTTATAGTCGTCTTCATTGACGATATTCTTATTTATTCCAAAACAGGAGAGGATCATGAAGAGCACTTAAGAATAGCCTTACAAACGCTAAAAGAGCACAAACTCTATGCAAAGCTTAGTAAGTGCGAGTTCTAGCTAAAGGAGGTCTCTTTCCTTGGCCATATTATTTCAAAGGAAGGTACCGCTGTCAACCCTTCTAAAATAGAAGCAGTTAAGAATTGGAGTCGGCCGACAACTGTATCTGAAGTCAGAAGTTTTCTAGGTCTGGCTGATTATTACAGGAGATTTATTAAAGATTTTTCAAAGATCGCTGTTCCTTTGACTAGACTTACAAGAAAGGAGAATCATTTTATATGGTCGAAGGATTGCGAAGAGAGTTTTCAAACACTTAAAGAACACCTTACCACTACACCTATATTAACATTACCCACTGAAGGTAGTGGATTTGAAGTCTATACGGATGCGTCTGCCATTGGTCTAGGGTGTGTCCTTATGCAAAATGGCAAGGTGATTTACTATTCATCAAGGCAGTTAAAGCATCACGAAGAAAATTTCCATGTACATGATTTGGAACTAGCTGCGGTTATATTCGCATTGAAGATTTGGCGACATTACCTTTATAGGGAGAAATTCATTATATTTTCAGATCATAAAAGTCTGAAATATCTTTTCACCCAGAAGGAGTTGAATATGTGACAACGCAGATGGTTGGAGTATCTCAAGGACTTCGACTTTACAATCCAATATCATCCAGGAAAAGTAAATGTTGTAGCTGACGCTCTTAGCAGGAAGCCAATGGCAACTCTAGCAAGCCTCCAGAAAGGTATAACTTGTTTTATTGAAGATTGTTCTCATTTAAATCTTGATATTGACAAACAAGGAGAATGAGGTATGATTGCCAATATAAGGTCTCAACCTACATTGATCAAGGACTTAGTCCAATTGCAAGAAAATGACTCTACATTGATGGAGATTAAGGGTAATATTGATCTGAGGCCGGAATTTTCTGTCTCAAATGGTGGAAGACTATTATTTAAGGGTCGGATTTATATGCCAAATCATGATGACACTAAGAAATTGACAATGGAAGAAGCTCACAAATCAAAGTATGCTATTCACCCTGGTACTACCAAGATGTATCAAGATTTGAAAAGAAACTTTTGGTGGCCCAATATGAAAAGAGAAGTAGCAGATTTTGTGTCCCGGTGTCTCACTTGTCAACAAGTAAAAGTAGAACATTTAAAACCCGCTGGTAAATTACATCCCTTGAATATTCCCGAGTTAAAATGGGAAAGTATAGGGATGGATTTCATCATGGGTTTACCCAAGACAAGAGGTGGACACGATGGTATATGGGTAATCATAGACCGATTGACTAAATCTGCACATTTTCTACCAATCAAAAGTCGATGGTCTATGGATGTATTAGCAGCACTATACATGAATGGGATTGTCAAACTACATGGTGTCCCTATCACCATCATATTTGACGGAGATCCTCAGTTCACATCACAATTCTGGAAGGGTCTACAACATTCATTAGGGACCCGACTGAACTTTAGCACTACATTCCATCGACAAACTGATGGTCAAACTGAAAGAACAAATCAAGTGGTGGAAGATATGCTCAGGGCATGTGCTATTGATTTTAGAGGAAGTTGGCATGATCACTTGCCTCTTGTGGAATTGTCATAAAATAATAGTTACCAAGCAAGTATATAAATGGCACCCTTTGAGGCTCTATACGGAAGAAGCTGTCATTCGCCTATTTGCTGGAATGAAGTAGGAGAAAGGCAATTTCTTGATCCCGACATTATTAGGGATACTATTGAAAAGATAAAACTTATTCGGGAGAGACTCTAGATAGCTCAAGACCGGCAGAAATCATATGTTGACAATCAAAGGCGCGACTTAGAGTTCCAAGTAGGAGACCATGTGTTCCTTAAGATTTCTCCAGGTCGAGATATTCGAAGATTCGGTATCAAGGGAAAGCTTACTCCAAGATTCATTGACCCCTTTGACATTCTCGAAAGGGTTGGTGAAGTCGCTTATCGAATAGCTTTACCGCCTCAATTATCTAAAGTCCATGATGTATTTCCCATCTCAATGCTCAAAAAGTATGTACCTGATCCATTCCATGTCATTACTTACGACAATCTGGCGATCAAAAAGGACTTAACATACGAGCAAAAGTCAGTCAAGATCATTGAATGAGAAGTACGTCAATTGCGGAATAAAACTATTCATATGGTCAAGATTCAGTGGACAAAATCAGGAGAAACATGGGAAATGGAAGAAGCCATGTGCAAAAGATTTCCAGAATTATTTCAATGTAAGTACACTCTCCATAGATCCATGTATTGAATTTGGGGACAAATTCTTTTTAAGTGGGGGAGGGTGTAACGCCCGAGAATTTTTTAAGGATTATTTTTTTTCAGATTTAAAAATATCAATTATCAAGCATTTAATAGGCTATTAATTGAATTATGGATAACTAAATCTAATTATTTAGGCCCTACACTAATCCAAGAGGATTAGGCCCATATAATAAACCCAATTGGCCCAAAAAGATTATTTTGGACCTTAGCCCATATTCTAGAAGCTAGGAATGGGTATAATCACGGAATTTAAGGATAAATTACTCCTTAGGGAGATAAGGGAATGGATAATAAATGGGATAATAGCAAAAGAGTTTGAACTAATTTCAAATTCGGCGCTCCAAAGGGCAAACGGTCTATCGCGAGACCGCAAGGGACAATAAGCGGTCCAGTCCTAGACCGCTAAGCTCTATCAGTTCCGTGAATATGAGAAAACGTGAAAATATTGAATTTTTAGCATCCAAATCACCTAGGATCGATTCTATCTACTAATTAGATAAGTCTAGAAGGTTAAAAGATCGAATTGAAGGCCTAATTAGGACTCTAAGTTCGTTCTAATTCTCAAAACCCTAGCAAAAACTTATAAATAGGTCCCAGATTTGACGTGTGTGACTCTTACTTTTTGCACGCGTGGAACTCTGGTAAGGAGGATGAATTAGAGGTAAGTTTCTTCTAGGAATTTATTTATTATAGTTAGAACTAACTACCCTCCGAATTTCGTTCTAGGGGGATCAAGTATACAAGAAGTTTGAGGCTTCCAAAGTTGTTGATCCAACACCAATAATTTAGGAAATAGTGCGGCCGACCCAAGAAGATCAGGGAAAGAGAAGCCCTAAATGAGGTAATTAGATAGAGGTTTTTTAGAACAATTTGTTCCTGTTAGTACCCTCTTCTTACCCTCAAAATTTCACGTCTTTAGGTCAAGAGAATCAAAAGATACATGGGCGTGAAGTTGCTGATTTAGTCTAGGACGAGCAGAGAACTAGGGTTGACTTTCAACCTTAAATTCAAAATTTAAAGCCCAAGACAGAGGTAGGTTATCTCATGAATGGCCCAAACATGAAGTCAGGAATAAAAGCCCTCTCGTTTCATTCGATTTCATACATTGTACCTTGACAATTTCATGTTTTCATTAGGACTATGCATCTAGTAAGTCGTCATGCATAATTCTTAACCTTAATGAAGTAAAAAGGAATTTTCTTGTTGTTTACAGAAACCTATGCATATTGTTGGCCCATATTTGTTCTATCATGGTTACGGTAGTTTATATTTGTTGATTTCCATGCATGATATGCATTAGTTTAGTATTTAGTCTTATTATCTTTTGAACTCAGATTTACACAAGAGGAAACGGTCTTCCTGTAGACCGCCAGGAATTCTAGCAGTCGTACGATAGACCGCTAGCCCAAGTTAAACGGTCCTATATTAGACCATTTTCTATTTTTGATTTTTTAATATTGTTAACTTGAACCATATTGCAGAATTAACCATAGTTATTATATAATAAGCATATTGTTTCTGGTTCATCATAATAGATTTCATATTTTGTGCACATTGGTAGTATTTTTAACTTATGGTAATTTATGACCAAAAATATATACCCTTGTAATTAAATACTTGTTTTAAATAGAGGATTCATGATTTAACTTTATCATTGTTTTATCACGATTCTCTCTCTTCTAAGAGTCATTTTCTTAAGTACATGGCACATATTCCGGTATGTTGTCATTAGTTACACTTTTGCACATTAAGAACACAATCTTGGACATGATGACCTCTCCTTTGGATATTCCTTCCAACGGACTAGGATATCTTGTTTCAAGGCCTCCGTAAGACTCCGTGAGCATGGAATTCCCTACAGGACGCCGAGCTGGTTGTATCATTAAAGCCCATTATTTAGAAAGCACTTTTACCAGTGTTTTATGTATTCTGGACGTTAGCGGCCCTATGAACGACCATCTGACTTCTGCTAGCAGTCATACACTAGACTGCTAACAGATACCTAACGGCCATCTGCTAGACCGCTAACTCTCCAGATGGTTTTACTGCAATCAATGTCGTTACTCTATAAAACGGTCCATGTTTAGACCGCCAAGCGTGCTAAACAGCCCAGTAATAGACCGTTTGGTTCCTGATTGTATCTAACCCAAGGTTTGTCTTTCGGGGTTGGTTTTCTTGAGATCATGGAATTATCTGGACTCTGAATTTATGTTAATAAGTCAAAGTAAATATATGAAATATAAGAAATGTACCATTATGCTGTCGAATTTTCTTTATAGCATAACCTAGTTACTAATTCATTCTTTGAAATCTATTAATCTTAATTGAAGAATTCTTATACTTTGGTTACTTTATCATGGAACTTTTGTTGAACTTGTACATTATTGGCCACATTATTGTTATAAACGTGGAAGTAGCTTGATTTATACTTGAAGATGCAGTTCGAGCACTGATTGTGTTCAAGGGCTCTATGGTAGTCCCCTCGGCTGATTGTCGGAAACATACTGTAAATCATGGGGTATGATGCTACTGGCGTCGCATTGCGCTGGGAGTACTATCTCTATAAATAAGTGAAATATCCACGATAGATCCACATGAATTCACAAAGTACCTGCTACTAAGTGAAGAGTACTTTCTTGCTTGTCACATGACTTTCTA
This sequence comes from Amorphophallus konjac, assembly GCA_022559845.1. Lineage (NCBI taxonomy): Eukaryota > Viridiplantae > Streptophyta > Magnoliopsida > Alismatales > Araceae > Amorphophallus > Amorphophallus konjac. The sequence continues at coordinate 285,017,259 of CM040121.1, read as the reverse complement.
GTGCATAGGCTTCATGGTTATGAAAAGTACATTCTTGTTATATTCTTGCTCATGAAAAGGCCAAATTGACATTCTTGATATATTCTTGATTAATCATATTCTCATATCTCAAGCGTTTTATCTTGTTACTTTTGGCTTTATTCACATGTTCCATCGTATCTGCATGATTTATCATATTCTCCAAAGCTAAAATGCTAATCATTTAAATTTACCTTGATGTTGATACGAAGATACCTACTGGGCAAGTGTGCTCATTACCCTACTTTCCGATCTTTTTCAGGAAATTCTAGTGAGACGGATTCAGAATACTCAAGTGATGGATCCAAGAGCGATTGAAGGATAACGACTTGAGAGAAGCCTTAGTTATCAATGTCTAGTCGAGTCATGATGTAATTTTATTTTTCTTGAGTCTAGTAAAAAGATCTTATGTGCTTTGGGAATTATTTTATGAAATAATAAAGTTGAAGGATTTTAGTGAATTACATTGTGCAATTACTTTTTTTGTGATTATCTTGCGCTCTGATTATATTGCTTGCTCGAGACGTACTACCAGACTGTTCACATTCCTGATTATTTCCGCTGCATAATCTCAGGACGTGACAGCCTTTTCCTTCAGTTCTCTATTTCTTCTACTGTCTACTTGTAGCTCTACCTGCTGCTGGCTCTTTTCCTCTACTTCTTGTTCGCAGCTTATCTCTTCCTTTTTTTAAGCTTAGCCTTATCTACATTTCATTATGCGCTAGTTGCCCCTTCTTCTTACATGCTCTTCTTTCCATCTTTGAACAACTCCACCTTTTCCTTGGACTTGCTGTGCAATCAACTTTTACAGAGTACGTCTCCCAATTGATTTGCTTCTGGGGTAGACATTCTTTTCGCTTGCATGCTACGTACGAGGTTGGTAGCCCCTGAAATGGTAAGAAGTAATATGGACCTTCCATCCTCATAAAAGGGGTCTTGATGCCAGAACGAAATGACTTCTGATTGGCCCAGAAGTGATAACGTTCGGAGAGTTCCCATTGGCTGCCCAGACTACATTATGAGGTACACTATGGTTTCCATAAGCTAGCGAGCAAATCCTTGTCAAGTACAAGACCATCTTCTCAAGGTTTGACCTCTTTTCGGATGGAGATCAATGTAGATGATTTGCCATTAGTCCACCTTGAAAGAGGAAAGCTTTTCTGCCAACCTGTCTTCCAGAACATTGTACTATGAAAGGTGAAGGCACCCTTTTAAGTAAAACAGGGTCTCCGTAAGGATAAAATGAGGCAGAACCAAATTAGCTTTGATTGGTCCACCCGGCACTTAAGGTTCTTCTCTAGAACATTCTGGAATATCGTGCCACTTCATCTTGGATCATGTGCCATTCTATCGCTGACGATAGATATCTAAATGAGTCAGTCTATAAGTTTAACCAATTACTGAGATTTGGATCTCTAGACCTGTTTGATGAAATGCATGTTCAGAGTGCACCGACCTTACACAAGGGTATGCTCAGACCTTGTAGAGATAAAGGCGGACATTGCACAGACCTTGTAGTGTTGAAGGAAAGTATGCGCCGACCTTCATTTGTGCTTCACATGTTGAAGGCAAGCATAGCTCAGACCTTGATGCAGCAAAGGAAGACATGCACCGACCTTAAAGCTTCATGTGCTTAGACTTTGATGTGTGCTCTTGGGCAAACATGCACAGACCCTGGAACTCACATGTTCTCAACATATGCACAGACCTGGATTGCACCTTTTCAGCATATGCACTGACCTTGATTTCACATGTGCACAGACCTTCACTTGTGCTGGTATGATATGCATCGACCTTGATTCAAAATGTACACAGACTTTCTAATGCAAAGAGCATATGTGCATCGACCTTCATTCAAGATGTGCACAGACTTTCTAGTGTTGAAGGAAATTGTGCAACGACTTTGATTTGTCAAATAGTGAATGTGCACAGACCTTATAGTGTTGAAACAAAAACATGCACAGACCTGATGTTGCCAGAGGGCAAACATGCATCGACCTTGATGCACAAGGTATATGTGCACAGACCATCGACCTTGAGAGCAAATATGCATCGACCTTCATGCTCAAGGTATATGTGCACAGACCTTCCTTTCATATGAGCATCGACCTTTAATGTGCATCGACCTTGTTCAGCGTTGGTTTAGGTGGATGTGCATCGACCTTTGTCCTGCGCAGACTGGATGTGCATCAACCTTGGTCCTGTGAACAGTTACATGCTCGGACCTTGGTCTTCAGGCAAGCGAGATATGTACCAACCTTGGTCTTGTGCAGGCTAGATGTGCATCGACCTCGATTACTGTGAACAGTGACATGCTCACACCTTGCTCTTCAGGCTAGCGAGAGGTGCATTCACCTGCGTTGACCTACGTTGACTTTTCAAGGCATATTGAACTCATGGATCTTCATTGATTATGGTTATCAAATACACTATATGAAACTCAAGAATCAGGATGTATGAAACTCAAAGAGCAAAAAACGTATGAAACTTAAGGTTTAATGTCATGTGAAATTCATGGATCAGCAACACACTTGAAATGCCATTTTCAATAGTATGATCAACAATATGTATGACTCATAGGTTAAACAACATTAAAACACATTGAAAGTATTAAAGCACAGGGGCACAACATTCTCCCCCTTTTTGATGATGACAACACTATGAGTCATGATGATCAAGAGTACTAAAAAAGGTGGCATTCAAAGACATGAATGAATTTCTTGTCATGAAAAGCTTGAGATCAGACAGAGCTTGAATCACAATGAACATGAACATTACTCTCTCCCTTTGACAACATCGAAAAATAATGGGAACTTGAAGGTTGAGGGCAAATGAATGGTTGTCATAGAAAGATTATCAGAAAAATCAATCTAAAACATTATTCATTAAACAAGCTTGTAGTTTTCATATTCTTCTGTAATAAGAACTCCCATGATTGATCTATCTTATCTGCATGGTTTAAGAGTAATAAAAGTAGAGTTTGAATCATTATGCATTCAGATGTAATAGGAATAAACCAAGTCTACAAAATCATATCCAAGTTTAGCTCCTTTTATCTTACTCAATTAAAATCAGTGACTTTCCAAGGAGTTACCATTGATAAGTATTGAAGATAAACAAGATAAACATGTCTAAGCTTACTGCAGGATAACAGCATTATGTATGACCTTTGGTCATGTTCACACTTTTGTTTTTGACTCATCATATTTTTGTTTGAACAGTTAAGTTTAGTCCACGCCTTTTTGCGTATGGATGGACGTTGATTAGACTCCATCACCCCTAGTTACTTCATGACATAGGTTGGTCCTCATTTCTTTGATGAAGGACCCAGTTTCTCATTGCATAGCCATTGCTCTGCCATGAGCATTGATAAAACATTTGACATGTGATGCCCTATAGAAAATTTCAGACTATGCTTTGTTTAAGGACAATACTTAATCAAAGTTGCTCAACCAAGGTTGCTAGTGACCTTAAATTTTCAGATTCTGTGAGATTGTATAGAGATATAGCATTTTGTAGAAAGAGGTTGACATCTATTAAGCCCAAATAACACCTGATTTAAGGAGTTTATCTCCCAAACTCTTAAAATGTATTTGACTTAAACCAGTAGAATTATTCAAGTTCAATCAGAGAGCCTATTTATCAAAAGATTCCTATAAATGATTTGCTCAATTGTAATGAATAAATGAGTTGATTGACAATATTCTGAATCAAAGGCTGTACAAAGTTCTGACAACTTGCAGTATGTTCAGCTGAGCAAAAGCATAAGGTTGACCGAAGTCTGAAATTTTTGAAACAGATTGGCTGAAACATATGCAATTTCAAGTATTTGGCATAAGCTCCCCCTGACAGTATGCATGACAATTCAAATTTGACATATGCTCCCCCTGGCAGTATGCATAATGTGTCTAATTAACTCTGAATATAGCAAATAGGCAATGAGTTAAATGAATTTTGCTCATGAATGTCTAGACTATTCTACATGATACCTTGATTCTTGGTACCTGGCGGAGAACATTGGTCTTAAGACCACCTCACGCATAGTGAGTGCTTTCAGGCAAGCAAAACCTGCCTTTCCACAATTCAGTATTTTATATACCAAGGTCAAACAAAAGCTAGCCACGCAATCAATCACCAAATGCAATGATCACTCAGATTATTCATTAAGAATGCACACTGATATAAACAAGATAAATTCAAATATGCATGTGATAATTTTTTTGTGATATTGTAGTGCAAAAAATAGTCAAACGCCGTTAGAGTTAATTTTCATCAAGATATTTTTCAATTCAGCAGATCATTCCAGAAAATAGGTACTTTCAGTCATTATGCAAGTAAACAGTAAGAAGGCCAATCAAACAGTTAAACCTGATATGATTGAGGTCTACAAATACCTAACTCCCTTTTTAGAGTTGAAAATCTGTCTGTGCACAATGGCTTGGTGAAGATATCTGCAACCTGATTTTCTGATTGGACAAAATGTAGCTCAAAATTTTTCTTGAAAACTTCATCCCTAATAAAGTGATGCCTTATATCTATGTGCTTGGTCCTAGAGTGCAGGACTGGATTTTTGGAAAGACTTATAGCACTAGTGTTATCACATAGAATAGGGACACATCCAAGATCTACTAAGTAGTCTTGGAGTTGATGTTTGATCCATAACACTTAGGTGCCACAACTCCCTGCAGCAACATATTCTGCCTCTGCAGTAGAGAGAGTGCTACTGAGTGTTATTTCTTGGAAGCCCAAGAGACTAAACATCCACCCAAGAATTGGCAATAGCCACTAGTGCTCTTGCGATCTAATTTACATCCTACATAGTCAGCATCTGAATAGGCAATGAGAGAAAATTCACAAGATGCTAGATACCATAATCCCAAGTCTTGAGTGCTAGCAAGGTATCTAAAGATACGCTTGATAGCAGTCAAGTGAGATTCTCTAGAGCTAGCTTGAAATCTTACACAAAGGTAAACACTAAACTGGATGTCTGGTCTAGATGTAGTTAAGTAGAGTAATGAATCAATTATACCTCTATACTTTTTTACATCCACCAAGTTTCCTTTTTCATCTTCATCCAGTGTTGTAGTTGTTCCTATGGGAGTTGCAGTTGTTTTACAGTTTGTCATATCAAATCTTTTCAGCAACTCCTTCACATATTTGGCTTGGTTTATGAAGCATCCTTCATCACTTTGACAGATCTGCAAGCCAAGAAAAAATTGAAGCTCACCCATTAGGCTCATATCAAACTCATTAGTCATGAGATCAGCAAACTCCTCACATATTTTGGGCTTTATAGAACCAAACACAATATCATCAACATAAATTTGAACTATCAAGATGTCTTTACCTTGTGTTTTTGTGAAGAATGTTTGGTCTACATTACCTCTAATGTAGTCTTTTTGAGTGAGGAATGAGCTTAGCCTATCATACCAAGCTCTAGGTGCTTGCTTCAACCCATAGAGAGCCCTGTCGAGCTTAAACACATAATCTTCATGATGAGAGCATTCAAAACCAGGGGGTTGTTAACATAAACCTCTTCTTTTATTAAGCCATTTAGAAATGCACTTTTTACATCCATTTGTTGCAATTTGATTTTATGTGCACAAGCAAAAGCAAGTAATATCCTAATGGCTTCTAATCTGGCCACAGGGGCAAAAGACTCTTCAAAGTCAATTCCAAATTCTTGAGCATACCCCTGAGCCACTAATCTGGCTTTGTTTCTCATTATTGTTCCATCTTCATTAAGCTTGTTCCTAAAAACCCATTTAGTACCTATGACAATTTTTGATGAGGGTCTAGGAACTAGATGCCACACATTATTTCTTTGAAACTGGTTTAATTCATCTTGCATGGAATTTATCCAATTTTCATCAGTTAAAGTTTCCTTAATATTCGTTGGTTCAATTTGGGAGACAAGAGCATGATGATCTAATTGTTCAACAATTCTGAAATGTGACCTTGTTCTAGTTGGATCATGTATATTGCCTATGATATTTTCTAGTGGATGATCTTTAAGCACTCTAATATCAGTAGGATTGTTACCTGCACCTGTAGCCATGATCCTTGAACTGTTTGGATTTGTTACATCATCATTTTCTTTTGTCTCCGCTTGTGGAAGCTCATCCTTCTTTTTGGAATTTAGGAACTCCTCAACATCATCACTTTTCCTGTTACATTTGTCATCATGAGTTTCATCAAATGTAACATGGGGTGACTCTTCCACGGTTAAATTTTTGATATTATAGACCCTATAAGCCCTAGACCTATCAGAATATCCAAGAAATATCCATTCTTCACTCTTGGGCTCAAACTTGTCTAAATATCTTTTATCATTGTTATGAACAAAATATTTTGAACCAAATACCTTCATGTGAGAGAGAGATGACTTCTTACCTTTGAGCAGCTCATAAGGAGCCATTTTAGTAAATGGCCTTACCATTGAGCGGTTAACAATATAACAAGTTGTATTAACTGCTTCTGCCCAAAACCTCCTTGGTAGTTGCTTTTCGGCAAGCATGGTCCTTGCCATTTCTATTAGAGTCATGTTTCTTCTCTCAACCACCTCATTTTGTTCAGGGGTCCTTGGTGATGAAAACATATGATTTATTCCTTCAGTTCTGCAAAAATTATCAAAGTTAGTATTGTCGAATTCACCACCATGATCTGAAAGTAAATTAGAAATTTTCAACTTACCATCTTGCTTCACCTTCATATAGAGTGCCTGAAACTCATCAAAAGCATCACTTTTATGCACAAGAGAAAACACCCATGTGAATCTAGAGAAATCATCTACTAGAACATACCCATATCTCCTTCCACTTAAGCTAACAATTTTTGTTGGTCCAAACAAGTCCATATGGATTAGTTCAAGTGGTTTAGATGATAGGCTTTCAGTTCTACTAGAGAAATATTTCCTAGTCTATTTTTCTAGGGTGCATGCCTCACAGATTTAATTATTTTGCTTAAACTTAAGTTCAGGCAGTCCTTTCACCAAAGAGTGTTTCAAGAGTTTGTGTAAAACATTATAGCTAGCATGTCCTAGTCTACGATGCCAAAAACATGCAATTTGAGATTGAGATGTAGCAAGACAGAGATTTGAGTGGGCTGGATCATCTAAGTCAATTATGTATACATTATTGAGTCTTTTTCCTGAAAATTTTGTTTCTTCGGATTTTGGTTTTAAAATTTTGCATTCAGAAGAGTCAAACACTACTCTATGTCCTTTATCACACAATTGACTTATGCTCAAAAGATTATATTCCAACCCTTCAACTAACAAAACATTTTCAATAGAATTGGAGGGAGTTTTGCCAACTTTACTTGAGCCAATGATTTTACCTTTATTGTTCCCTCCGAAGGTTACATGCCCAGCATCTTTCTCCACCAAGAGACAGAATTCTGTTCTGTCCCCAGTCATGTGTCTTGAACAGCCACTATCAAGATACCATTTGTTGTGCATAGCTGCAAGACACTCATGGACAATGAATCAAGTAACAATGTTTAGAACCCAAGGATAATTGGGTCCCATTAAACCTTTCATTTCAGCAAAGCAAGATAAAATAGATTTATGAAACTATATTTTCTTCACAATTTTTATTTTCTTGCTTGACGGAGAGTTTCTGTTTTCTGTTTTCATTCTTCTGTTTTATTCAGGAACCCTGTTACCCTTTGCCTTTTGATAGAAGTTGGAGAAGGGTTGTTTCTGGTTCCTATAGTTGGTCCTAGGTTGATAGAAATTGTGGTGGTTCGTAGGGTGATAGCTTGGGTCAGGTCTGTAAATGTGAGGACTATAGGTGTGTGACTACACAGACCTGTAATAGGGCCAACCATATGACTGCACCGACCTATAGTGGTTTGTGCGTTGATGCACAGATGGGTATCTACCTTCCTGACCATATGCAGACCATGGATGCCTTGACCCTTGCTGAGGATGGTGTAGACTTGAACTCCCTTTCTGACCACCTCAAGCCTTGGTGTAGACTGGCTTGGATTTGGATTTCTGGTGCTTTGGCTGGGATTTTTGAGAAACTGTTTTGGGAATTTCAAGATTTTTCTTTATGGGTTCTCCCACCTTTTCGTTTCCTTTATTTTGAGCAGGTTTAGTGTTATAACTTGAGGCACCTGCTGAAGACACAAAAGTGACAGATTTTAAACCAATTTGCTTTTTCTTTGTGGGATTAAAACCCAACCCTTCCTTATTGAAATTTATTTTAGTACCTAGGAAAGTATCAAGGTTTTCCCTGCCATCTACGAATTTCTCCAAAGAACTTTGTTTATCTTTCAACTCCTTTTGAAGTTTTTCAGCATCTTTAAGCAATTTAGAGTTGACTTGTTTTACAGCCTCATATTTTTCATTACACAGTTTGCTTTCTTTTTCATAACTTTGAATTTTTATTTTCAGCTCATCAATTTCATCCCTCAAACTTTCATTTTCAATTTCCAGATCTCTCATTTCATTTCTGCCTTGTTCCATGTCCTCAATCACTTTTTTAAATCTTCAATTTCAGATTCTAGTGAAGTAGTTTTATCATCTACATTATGATCATGCACATTTTGATTAATTTTCTTTTACAAAGCCTTGTTTTCCTTTCTGTACATGTCATATTTTTCCATGAGCTGAATGTAGGCTTCTTCCCAATCAGTAATTGTAAAATGCTCAACACGGGAACGTACCTCAGATTCTTCATTCCCATTTGCCATGAGGCAAATGTCTTCAGTTTCATCATCTGAGGATCCTATTTCATCTTCATTTTCTTCCTCATCACTCCATGTACATACCATGGCTTTGTTCTTCTTCTTGCCTTATAATTTCTTGGAGGCTTTCTTCACTTTTTCAGGACATTTACTTTGGATATGCCCTAGTTTGTTGCAAGAATAGCAAATAACTCGGTCAGATTTCTTTGCATTTACAGGTTTTGATTTGAAATATCTTTTCACCTGAGGCTTCCATTTCCTGAAACCTTTTTCATCATTTCTTAAAAAATTTCTGAATCTCCAGGTGAGCATAGCCACTTCATCTTCATCTTGGTCACTGCAAGAGGTCTCACCTTCCTCAGAAGTGACTTGAGTGCTAGGTCCAGCTTTCAAAGCCAAAGGCTTTTTCTTACTTTGTTCGTCGTCCCTATTCTTCAGATTTATCTCATAGGTCATAAGAGACCCAATGAGTTCATCCACTTTAGTTGTTGAAAGGTCTTTTGACTCCTCTACAACAGTTGCCTTTGTGTGCCAGGCTGGAGTTAGTGACCTTAAAATTTTTTTTACAATCTCATGTTCTGAATATGTCTTTCCTAAATCAGTCAAACTGTTAGTGAGCAGAGATAGTCGAGTGTACATGTCTGAAATAGATTCTTCAGGCCTCATCCTAAACATTTCATATTCAGTAATGAGTAGGTTGGCCTTTGTCTCAGGTACATGAGCTGTGCCTTCAAAGATTACCTCTAATCTGTCCAACATCTCTTTGGCAGTGGTACATGTAGACACTCTTGAGAACTCCATTGGATGTAGAGAGCACTGCATTAAGTGTTTGGCGCCCCAGTTAAGCGTAGATCTTCTTATCTGCTCCTGAGTCCAAAGCTCTTCATTCTCAGGTAGATCATAGGGACCTTTGCTCACAACCTTCCACATCTCATAATCATGTGCCCGAATGAATACCTGCATAGGATTTTTCCAGTAGGGATAATTAGTTCCTCTGAAGAAGGGTGGCATGTTAACAGAATGACCCTCAGACATTTCACCCTTTGCTGCCATTCCACCATTTCTCTCAAGGTCGTTGGACCCGTGCATGAGAGATTGGCTCTGATACCACGTGATGTGTGGGAATGGCGGATCTAAAGGGGAGGGGTGAATATATTAGCACCCTTTTAAAAAATTAACCGTAGCGGAATGTAAAGTAAACTAATACCCAGTAAGATCCACAAGAAGGGAGTCAATGAAGGACATATATAGATGGCCTAAGCATGCATCTACCGTAGAGCAAACCCACAAGCAAGCCACACAAGACAAGAGTTTTAAGGTGGTTCTGACTCAACCCAGAGTCCTACATCCACCGCTCACTCAAACGAGTGAGGCTTCCTTAGTGCAACCGCACTGTTGACACACAGCTTACGGGCTTCATAAGCCACTATTGACACACAGCTTACAGGCTTCACAAAGCCAACCCACAGACTAGAACTGCCTTCTGTCTATCTTCCTACAGCTCCCTGTAGGGACCGAACCAAGTATCAAATGGAGTGTTCAAATAAAGGAAAGATAACCCAAATGAAAAACCCAGACAGGATGTAAGACTCTTAAGGATAGAACAAAAGGTCCTATCTGGAATCTGAATGGCGATCCTAGCTTCTTCCAGATGGAGGACTTCCTAGAAGGGCATGTTCTCCTTCAAAGGAAGTCGAAGCTTCTTCTTCTTCTTCTCGCAGGATGAAGAGAGAAGATGAAGACGTTTGTCTTCAGATGCTTCAAGGCTGGAGCTGGGCCTTCATAGCAGGCTTCACATTGCAAGGCTTCTTCTTCCGGCTGCTGGCTTCCATGAGCTCTCCCACTGCCTTTTCCTTCACTTCTCTATTTCTTCTGTTGTCTGCTTGAAGTTCTACCTGCTGCTGGATCTTTTACTCTACTTCATGTTCACAGCTTATCTCTTCCTTTTTTTAAGCTCAGCCTTATCTACATTTCATTGTACGCTAGTTGCCCCTTCTGCTTCCATGTTCTTCTTTCCATCTTTAAACAAGTCCACCTTTTCCTTGGACTTGTTGTGCAATCAACTTTCACAGAGTATGTCTCCCAGTTGATTTGCTTTTGGGGTAGACATTCTTTTCACTTGCATGCTACGTATGAGGTTGGTAGCCCCTGAAATGGTAAGAAGTAATCTGGACCTTCCATCCTCATAAAAGGGGTCTTGATGCCAGAATGGAATGACTTCTGATTGGCCCAGAAGGTTCAGAGTGTTCCCATTGGCTGCCTAGACTGCATTATGAGGTACACTGTGGTTTCCATAAGCTGGCCAGCAAATCCTTGTCAAGTACAAGACCATCTTCTCAAGGTTTGACCTCTTTTCGGATGGAGATCAATGTAGATGATTTGCCATTAGTCCACCTTGAAAGAGGAAAGCTTTTCTGCCAACCTGTCTTCCAGAACATTGTACTATGAAAGGTGAACGCACCCTTTTAAGTAAAACAGGGTCTCCGTAAGGATAAAATGAGGCAAAACCAAATTAGCTTTGATTGGTCCACCCGGCACTTAAGGTTCTTCTCTAGAACATTCTGGAATACTGGGCCACTTCATCTTGGATCTTGTGCCATTCTATCGCTGACGATAGATATCCAAATGAGTCAGTCTATAACTTTAACCAATTACTGAGATTTGGATTTCCAGACCTGTTTGATGAAATGCATGTTCAGAGTGCATCGACCTTACACAAGGGTATGCTCAGACCTTGTAGAGATAAAGGCAGACATTGCACAGACCTTGTAGTGTTGAAGGAAAGTATGCGCCGACCTTCATTTGTGCTTCACATGTTGAAGGCAAGCATAGCTCAGACCTTGATGCAGCAAAGGAAGACATGCACCGACCTTAAAGCTTCATGTGCTACAACTTTGATGTGTGCTCTTGGGCAAACATGCACAGACCCTGGAACTCACATGTTCTCAGCATATGCACGGACCTGGATTGCACCTTTTCAGCATATGCACTGACCTTGATTTCACATGTGCACAGACCTTCACTTGTGCTGGCATGATATGCATCAACCTTGATTCAAAACGTGCACGTACTTTCTAATGCAAAGAGCATATTGTAGATGTGGAAAATATGTAGCGTGGTGTCACAAGTCACATAGGCAAGCATATGTGCATAAGTGATAACATAATGTGCATATCAAGTGAACATCATGAACATGTGACTATGTAAACATGGTAACATGATCATACAGCAAGACAAAAGCGATAAAAGATGTAAAAGAATACCGTGATCGCCACCAAGGAATGACAATGCCAAAAGAATATAAAATACTAAGTGCGTTGTGTACCTTGGAAAAAGAGGATGATCGCGCTTACTATCAAGATGCGGGGACTATGTGGATTACCTCTCCTTACCTTCCAGCCAGCTAGAAGGTAAGGGCCTCACTTTCCATGCTTTCCTGTGAAACAAACACAAAATAAGAGGTAAAACTCATTAGAAAATGCTAAGTGTAGAAATCTGTCCCAGTGCACAAAGTAGCATGAAAGATTGAGGGCAAACTTACCGGGGGAGGGTTTTTAACCCCTATGGAAGGGTGAAAACAATAGGTGTGTATATTGTGATGATATTAACATGAAGAAATTGATTTAATATGTCATGATGAACATAGATAAACAAGGTGCAAAAGTGCATGCCACAAGAAAAACTGTGCAAACAGTGTAAAGTGGGTGCAAAGACTGATGCAAACAGTAGGGCAAACGATGTCCAAATGAAAATAAATTTGAGATGACAGAAGACTTGAGTGTTGTAAAGAAGTAGGAATAAGAATCACTCAAAAAGGAGGTCGGGACAGAAAGTTATGACACCGGAGATTTGGGAAAAAATATAGACTGTGCAGAAAATTCAGAACAGTGCACAAAATGGACTCAAAGAATGATGAATATCTCACAAGATAGAACACCAAAAGAGGAAAGAGTTGATGCTATGGAAAGGTGGGAGTGTTGTGGTGAAAATAGGGTAGAAATGAGAGTTTAAAACGGGGAAGAGACCAGTGAAAAATGGGGTGAAAAACTCAAGAAAACAGAAGGGTGCAGAACATGGGGAAAAAATGACTTAAGTATGAAAACGGAATGAACAAGCAAAACTCATGGACAAAATATGAAGGAAGATGATGAGGTAATGAGCCCAAAACCAAGGAACACAAAGATTATACTTCCCTCTAGAGCCTGGAGTTGAAAGGATGGATCAAGAGTGCCCCACGGCCTCGCACCGGCGACGCAAATATGCCCCCGTCGTAAGAAATCTGAGTTTCAGCAAAGTGCAGAACAGTGTGGTGAAACCACAAAAGTAGGGGCTTGGAAAAGGTGGAAAAGATATGAGAAATAAGGCAAACATATAATCAACGTGAAGCTAATACTCCCCTCTTCAAGATGGAGTTGAAGGAAGACGAAAAGGATGAAGCATGACTCCGCACCGGCTTGATGAACAGGCCCCTGTCGTGGACTTTGTAGCAGAAATCAGCAAACTATGATGATTTGCCAAAAGTAGGGGCAAAGTTGAGAGGGCAAACGTTGATGAAATTGAGCAAACAAGGAACCAAAATGAAGCTTATACTTCCCTCTTCAGGATAGGGTCAAAGGAGGATGAAGAAAATTCGGCATGGCTTCGCCGTCGCCATGAAAACACGCCCCCGTCGCACAGGAAATCTAGGCAGGTTTATATAGAAAAAGTGGTGAAACCCCCAACTTTCTCCATCGATTCTAGAAGATAGAGTCCACCAAATCTCCAGATCTCTAGATCATTCTCGAGATAATAGTCAAGATAAGGCGTAGGAACAAACATGACTCTTTTTGGTTGAAGATTGTGGAAGTTATGGCTCTTGGAAGAAGCCTCTAGAACCTAATCTGCAGGGTTTTTTGGTTGCACGAAAAGTAGAAAAACCTGATATTACGGCCACGATTCCAGGAGATATAGCCCATCAAATTTTGATTTCTATGAACCAAAGTAAAGATAATACAAAGGGCTAGAAGTAGGAAAAAATGGGGATCAATTTGGATAAGTATTCTAGAAGTTATGGCCGCCGCAAGATAGCCACATCGCGCAGGTTCGTGGAGATAGAGTCCAGAGCAGGCTGGACTCTTATTGGATAAACGGTCGGACGACTGACCGTTAAGGGTTAAACGGTCGTCAACCGATCGTTTACAATAATGAACGGCCATTAACACGACCGTTTAAGGTAGACTTTTCGTGACTTTGGAAATTGGATTATATCTCCCAAACGGTGCAGAATTAGAAAAAGTGGTAGAAGACAAAATTATAGATAACTCAAAAATGAACAACTTGTATGAAGAAAGTAAGATGAGAAAATGATCGGAAGAGAGAGAAAGTGGGGCTAGAACAGAGAGAGAAAATACCGGGACATAGGTGAACAGTGCAGTCTGCCGAAAAAATGTAAATAACTTGAAATCGGTGCAGAACTGGCCAATGATGTAGAAGAAGGAATTGTAGGGATTTAAAAGATGAACAACTTTGGTGAAGGACACATTTTGAAAAGAGGAAAGGAAGGGGGTGAAAAAGGACAATTTTCAAGATTACGCAACGAAAGGGGGCTGAATGCTTGAGGGAAGCCGGCCTAAATGGGCCGTAAGGCGACTTTGAAGGCCGGAAGGTGACAAGATAGGCTCCAGGGATCTATGAAATAATGATCTCCAAGGTTCAAAAGGAATGGAATAATGAAATGGGCTCGAAATCCATCCAAGAAAGGCTCCAAAATAATGGGTAATTCGGGGCATCAAAATGATGAATAAGAGAAATGACTCAACTTGCAGGCTAAAAATGGGTGTCAACAGATGCCCATCCTTGATGTCCGCTTTGCAAGGGAGCAAGCGAAAGCGACGCGGAGGTGAAATAGAAAGGAGATGTAGCGAAAGTGACAACGACGTGAAATGGAGATGAAGCGGAGATGAAGCGGAGAGAACTGATAAGTGGGCATCAAGGCAAAAGGCACCCGTCACAACCAACAAGCGACAGTAATTCTCCTGAAATCGCCGAACTAGCCACCAGGACTAGATGACAAGAATGAGACATGTCTGGAGAACTAAACTAATAGGAAAAAAGGAAGCACGACCAGGCTCATCGGGTACACAATCCACAGACAATGAGGGGGTCGGAAAGGAGCACAACGTAAAAAGCAAGAGAAATATAACTGAGATAAAATCCAGACAGGAATCACACTAGCCAACCAGACCAAGCAGAGAAATCGTTCAAATTCAGAGTGGAATAAAGATCTCTTATCCAAGAGACATGAAGTGCAACTAACCATTATTGAGGAGAAACCTTGAATGGATCACGAGATGTTAATGCTCAAAATATGACATGATGCATGCTGGGCTAAAATAAAGAAATCATCAAAACGAATGCAAAGAAATCATAAAATAGAAAGTACTCGAGAATAGTATTGCTAGATTGGAACAATCAGGGTCAAGACACTATCCGCAACCACGGCGTGCATGATAGAACCATCGCTCCCTAATTTTTCCAACCTAACGGCCTATCCGATGATTAAACATGTGCACCTAGATCATCATTGTTTTTGTTAGAGTGGAACGTCAGATCCTGGAACACATGAATGACCAGCCGG
Source organism: Amorphophallus konjac (assembly GCA_022559845.1). Lineage (NCBI taxonomy): Eukaryota > Viridiplantae > Streptophyta > Magnoliopsida > Alismatales > Araceae > Amorphophallus > Amorphophallus konjac. Next base: position 285,001,931 of record CM040121.1, on the reverse strand, counting down.
TTCTCGAGATAATATAACAATATAGATACCATATAGTAATGCAACAATGAGTAGGGATAGAAGGCCATACCTGACTTACCTGTGCAGGCGAAAATGGCAATTTTTTTGTATTTTCATTTTCTGATTTCTTTTAATTTTTTCATGTATAAGACAAATATGATAAACATAACTATCAACCGAATGACAAACAACATGACATAACATAATGGTCAAATGAAATGCGAGACAATGCAACATAACATAACAAAGGCACACGAGCACATATGCAATGGCATGAACAAACAACATGCATGCATGAACACAGTGTGACAAGACAATAACGCGGTGGGACAACACACGGTTGGGACAAGAACATGACGGATGACCACACGGTTGGGACAAGAACATGGGACATAAAGGGGTGACTAAAAACATGTGCAAGACAACTAACAACACTCGGTGAAGGATAAAACAACATGTGTGGGACAACACGGTGGGACATAAACACGTGACAAGGACACGGCGGGATAAAAGACATAAACAGATACGCCCTTCAATCAAAACCCAAGATCAGAATGAAGCAGAACCGCCAGGTTCATAATCATGAGGCAAAGCCCTCTCATAAAGATATGATCATTGCAAACAAAAACTGAGAAGGACATGAGCTTCGGAACAGATCGAGAGATAAGATTGAAGGAGAGAACAGATCAAAGATGTGGACAGGAGGCAGAGCCCAAAGATATAGCAAGGAATGCCTAAGTACTTGCAACCTGCACACTTAGCAAACAGATTACGTATCTGTCCTTAAAATAAATGTAAATGTATGAAAAAGACACATTTTTTGGATTTTTATAATCTTTTTTATTTTTATTTGAAATTTTCAATAGTATTTCATTTTTCTGGATTTTTTGAAGTATTTGATTTTTAGGTTTTTTGAAATATTTGAATTTTTTTTTGAAATTCTGAGGTATTTGATTTTTTTGGATTTTTGATAATATTTGATTTTTTGGATTTTTTTGATTTTGACATAGCAATCCGCAGCACCTAAAGACGGGCTCAAACTACTGGCCAGGGATCGTCGTTCCGACCCCTCTCATTAAAGGCCTCCCTTAAGCAGGGCGTGCATATGAGGGTGGCTCGCCACAACCAACCGCTTCTAAAGAACGGTGCCCCTACTAAGGCCATACCCGAGATACAACCTAGCTTAAGAGGGAAAAGTAGAATAAAAATTAGAGACAAGCTTCGTGCAGGATGGGAGATATCTAGACTTGACTTCCTTCCAGGGCATTACCCCTCAAAGAGTAGGTCTGTTGCGCCGGGGCTTTGTGTCTTTAATTTTTAGACCCATATTTATCAGGCACGCATGCGACCGGGCTCATGACGTCCCGCGGGGAACTATACTGCCACTCTTGCCATGCCTTTGATTCATAATTTTGCATTGATTCATTTTCTCATTTTGGCAGCCCTTATTGACCAGATATAGCATGAAAGCTCACTTTTGAGGGTCAAGACTGCCCCTATTTGAGACCTCTCTCGTATTAGGGAGCGCCTAGGTTAGTCATCTCATCCATCAATCTCTTACCCCTGCACTTGGCCGAGTAGAGAAGAGAAAAGGCCTTCGTGCATACCCAAAGTATGGCCAAAGCAGCAACGTTGTTGCACTAGAGGGGTCAGCTATGGCTCGCCGTGAAGTGTGTGAAAAACCCATGCCTAAAGGTCACCCTCCACTATCGAGGAAAGAAACTAGACTCCCAGCGCGGAGCCATCACCAGCCTAAGGATGCTGTAGAAGCTAACTTTTTTATTTGACACAAAGTTAAGATCCAATTAAACAAAGACTCCTAAAGCCACTCAATCATGTTAAGGAATCATGTGCAGAAACCACAGAAATAATGGAAATGAAAGCACATTCTTGCACAAAATAAAGATACATTTGCAGATCCATGGCATGGAAACCAGCATCCTGAAGCGATTTCGATCATCGAGCTTTGAGGAGCGCGAGTAGCTTTGCATTCCTTGCTTGCTAGGATAAAGGATGAAAGGAGAGCAAAGGATTGGATTCCTTGACATAGAGGAGTAGCAGACATCATACAGGACGAAGAAAGGATAAAAAGGAAGAGAGACGAGGGCTAGAACTCCCTCGTTAAGGCACTGAGGCCCTGATAACAAGGAACCAAGTACAGAAGAACCAGAGATTAACTGAGATCAAGGCGGGCTAAAGCCTCGAAAACAACAAGAAAAAGGGTGGTGACCCTGAAAGGGTGAAGAGGAGTGATAAGAAAGAGGAGGAGAAGAATCATCCAACATGGTCGGAGAAGGAGAGTAGCGATCACCCGCCAAAGGCGGGGAAGAAGAAGCATAAACACCCGACCAGGTTGGGGAGAAGAAATGAAAACCACCTGACAAAGTTGGGGAAGGATCAGAAAAACTACCTGACAAGGTCGGGGAACGAGCGCAAGGAATCCCCAATAAGGCCGGGGGGAAAGGATGAGAAGCAGAATCCGGATGTATCCGGGGAGAAAAACTAGAAGATGCCCCCGTATCAGGGGAAGAGGAGGACATAGGTCGAGACCTAGAATGGTGAGGACAGGAGAAGATGGTAGAAATATAGTCAGGTGGTGGAAGGTACACCACCCAAGGATAAGAACTGAGCAAAAGAAAAGATGAATGGACGGAGGAAGGAGAGGAGGAAGTGGACCCTCGAATGCACAACTGACAGCCTTTATACTTATGTCGCCACCTCTTCTTGGCAGAAATCTTCTTGAAACAACTCTGCCTGGCGCGGACTCGGGCCTTCGGGCTTCTTGTCTTGCAATACTTTCTTAAATAACGGGCCCACCTGGCAGACGACCTAGCCCGGTTATGAATATGCAGCTTCATCGGGGCGGTTGCCCCTAGACTCACAGTGCTAACATGCTGTGGACATTCTTGAGCAACTGACTCCTCAGGATGATGAGTATCATGGAACCATGGAGTCTTATCTCTTGGCACTAGAACATGGAGATTCGGCAACTTTACTCGGCAACTGGGCACGAAGCATAACTCCCTTACCAGAAAAGCAGGACAAACTGAGGGGGAGTAATGTGCGGCGTTGACGTGGCCGACATACCAATAAACCGAGGGAGATTGCATAACAGATGCAGAATGTCCTTAGAGAATGTAGAAAACACGGCCAACTGCCCCTTGCATATAGAATTCATCAGGCTCTTGGCGGCCGCATGAGTGAGCACCATCTGGGTAGAGAACCCCTCTTGGCCAGTGAACTGAATAGCCATGGAGCGAGGAGAAATAACAACATCGATAGTGAATCCTCCGGTGAGCAGTGAGATTGCCACCGGCCTTGCTTGTGAAGAAACTGGCACTAGTGCAAGGGAACTCTTCTTTGCAAATATTTCTGAAAATGCAGGCTCTTTATCCCCAAAATAGCCAGGGACTAGGACCCGGATTGGCATGCGGCAAATGACATCTTGAATCTTGAAAAGCATAATCGAAACCTGGCTCGGCTCATTATCTCCCTGGGGACCAGACCCAAGGGGCACCAAAGATAACGCACACCTGCTCCGTGGGGTGGAAGGGGATGGAGAAGTGGAGGTAATAGGCTTGGAAGGTGTGGGTAAAGGCTCGGAAGGCGTAAGTTGGGGTAAAGGCAAAGGTGGAGGCGTAGGAGGGGGTAAAGGCGAAGGTGGAGGTGTAGGTATAGCTTGCTCAGGCTCGGGCAACAATGGCGAAGGGGATGGCAAAAGCGGTGAAGATGGTGGAAGTGATGGAATAGGGGTCGCTAGGAGAGGAGGTAGTGAGGGCGGTGGTGATGGTTGTAGGGGTAGTGGAGATGATGGAGAGGGTGATGCGGGCAATGGAGGTAGTGGAGGTGGTGGAAATGGAGAGGGTGAGGAAGGAGATGAAGGGGAAATGGAAGGTTGTGGGACCCAACGTCGGCGTATTGATATGACACGTCGAGCGGCGTTGGGTGTAGGAGTAGTGGCGGTGGAAGTGGAGGCACCAGCCTGAGGAAGAGATTGGGTAGGCAGAGGTTGCGGAGATGGGGTAGGAGATGGCGAAGGTGATGAGGTAGGTGGAGATGGACGTGGTAACGGGGTAGGCGATGGCATAGGCAGGGAAGTGGATAAGGGGGTAGATAACGGAGCGGGCGCTATGGTAAACGCAAAATCACAGGGGTGCCCCTGGCCTTGAGATGGAGACGGCTGCTTAGGCGACGCTTCCTGTTGTTGCTGCTTACTGCGGAGATATAGAATGACCTCATGAATAGTAGTCCAATCAATCCTCTTCTTCACTTCTAGATCATAAAGATAATCCTGGTACTTGGGGCAATCCTCAACTAAATACCCCTGCTGGCGGTGAAATTCACAGAACTGAAGTATATTCCCAACCGCTGGTCGACAAGGCACAACCGGAGGGAGCGACAATGCGTGAGTGGCCATTAAAGCCCCGAAAATGTCGGTAAAACACTCTGGCAATGGAGAGCGAGGAGGATCCTGCTTCGGGCTAGGAGGATGCCGAGGGATATGGGAAGGTGATAGAGAAGGTTGCGGGGATGGAAGCAGAGGTTGCGTAGGCAATGGCGCATGGCTAAGGGAAGGATTTGGTGAAGGTATATGTGGAGCAGGATGAGGGGGTATATAGACGGCATCCACCTGCTCGGGGTGTGGTGTTTCCTTGACCGGAGGTGGGGGTTCATGCGGGTATGAAGAGGCAGAAGGCTGACTCATGGAGGGTTGATATGTGGAGGTATATGGATATGTGGAGGTATATGGGTGTGGGGGAGCGGAAGGGCGACTCATGGAAGGATATGTGGTGGAGGGCTGACTCAGGGAAGGTGATGGATAGGAGGCGTATGTGGGCCTAGAAGGTGGAGAGGACTCGGGGTCAAGGGAACCTAAAAGTTGTTGGTGGATGAAGCGGGCTCGGCTATAAAGCAGTTGCCAGGAGGTGATGTCATTCAAGGCTAAGATGAACCGATACTCAGGCGTTGCATTAGAAATGATCATTTTGATTTGCTCTCCCTCCGGAATATGCCCCGGGACTTGCGCAGCTAGGCGACGCCAGCGGTCGGTGAAGGTAGAGAACTCCTCGTCAGGCTTCATCTTCTCATGGGCCAGATCAACTATAGAATACTTGGGCCCAACCTGGTCTTGATACTGCTGAACAAATTTCTGTTGAACGGCTTGAAAATTCACCACTTGGTCTTGCGACAATGTAAAGAACCAATCCCGAGCCGAGCCCTCTAGAGATAGACCAAACAAATAGGCCATCAAGCGTTGGTCATGTCGGAATTGGGCCGACTCACAAAGAAACTCCTTCAAGTGCACATAAGGGTCACCGGCTCCACCATAGCAGCGATAAGTAGGAATTTGTGAACGCGGTGGATGTTGAAGACCTTGGAATGCGAATGGGACACTCAAAGAAGTTTGGGGATCAATTCGGTGCTGAAGTTCATCAAGCCTGCGCTGAGTTTGAGCAATCATCTCCTTGATGGGGAGAGACTGAGAAGGATGCAAGCTAGCCTGAGCAAGAGAGTGTGAATTTGGACTAGCATTATGGTATTGGGCTGGATAAAGGGATCTGGATTGAGAAGAGGGGAAGCCCATTCCAGGAGTGGCATGATACATGGGCCTAGAAAAATCATGAACATGAGAATAAGGACCGATTGGGCCAGCAGCAACATGGGGCCCATTAAGAGAATAAGAGGGCCCGTTAAAGGAAGGGGCCCCACTAAGAGTAGAAGAGGGAGGCCCGTTATCAGAATAAGGCCCATTAAGATTAGCAATGAACTTTTGGGCCTAGACAGGGGCCGTTTGGCAGGTGATAAATGATAAGTGGGTCACATGATTTGCTTGCGGGTCGGAAGGGCCACGAGGAGATGGGCCCGCGTGGGAAGAGGAATCTACACGGAAATAAGAAGATGGGGAAGAAGAAGGATAATATACAGGAGAAAAATGGCGCTCCATGAGGGCAAATGGAGACTTTATACAGGAAAATCAGGGAAATACAATGAAGGAAGTAAGGGCTCAAAGGAGGGGGACTGACTCAATAATGCAAAGAAAAAGAAAAGAAAAAGAAACCTAGGACAATGAGACTAGACAAATGGACATACAAAATGGACTACCCTAAATGGACCTAACAATAAAACCTATATGGATGATGGGGGATGCAACACAAAATAACACAAGTGGGCTTGGACAAGCCCACACAACACAAACAATATGAAGGATTTCACCCAAGTCAAACAAGTTAATATGATGGGAAGTATTTTATTGTCAAAGTTTTGAGTGGGCCTTTAAATATTTTCAAATTAAGATTAATTCCCTCAAGATAGGTATCCTATAGAGAATAAGGCCCAAACTTTAGGTTGACTAGCGTTAACTCCTTCACAACATATGTAAATGCAAGCCTATGGGGTGGAAAGGTACAACCGGCCCGGCGTCCGTGTGGGAATCCACGGCTCGCGGGGACTTATGGAGGTCCCGGATAAGATCACCTAGTCGAGCCCAAGGAATATGGGAGCGAGATGATCACTTACCGAGAGGGAATGCAACTACAATATGGCAATATGCATGACCCTATGTGCACCGGAGTGCATGCAATTTCTATCCTAAATCTAACAAATCAAGATATAATGAACATATGTGAACATAACAATATGGATGTAAACAATGTGAACAATATGAGCATGAAACGCTATCTAAACATGGACATACACACCAAAATCGCCGCAAAGCATTAGACAAGTGATCGGCACTAGATGTCCCACCGTGATCGCCAAAAAAGGGGTGCAGATGTGGAAAATATGTAGCGTGGTGTCACAAGTCACATAGGCAAGCATATGTGCATAAGTGATAACATAATGTGCATATCAAGTGAACATCATGAACATGTGACTATGTAAACATGGTAGCATGATCATACAGCAAGACAAAAGTGATAAAAGATGTAAAAAAATACCGTGATCGCCACCAAGGAATGACAACGCCAAAAGAATATAAAATACTAAGTGCGTTGTGTACCTTGGAAAAAGAGGATGATCGCGCTCAATATCAAGATGCGGGGACTATGTGGATTACCTCTCCTTGCCTTCCAGCCGGCTAGAAGGTAAGGGCCTCACTTTCCATGCTTTCCTGCGAAACAAACACAAAACAAGAGGCAAAACCCATTAGAAAATGCTGTGTAGAAATCTGCCCAAGTGCATAAAGTAGCATGAAAGATTGAAGGCAAACTTACCGGGGGAGGGTTTTTAACCGCTATGGAAGGGTACAAACAATAGGTGTGTATATTGTGATGAGATTAACATGAAGAAATTGATTTAATATGCCATGATGAACATAGATAAACAAGGTGCAAAAGTGCATGCCACAAGAAAAACTGTGCAAACAGTGTAAAGTGGGTGCACAGACTGATGCAAACAGTAGGGCAAACAATGTCCAAATGACAATAAATTTGAGATGACAAAAGACTTGAGTGTTGTAAAGAAGTAGGAACAAGAATCACTCAAAAAGGAGGTCGGGACAGAAAGTTATGACACCGGAGATTTGGGAAAAAATATAAACTGTGCAGAAAATTCAGAACAGTGCACAAAATGGACTCAAAGAATGATGGATATCTCACAAGATAGAACACAAAAAGAGGAAAGAGTGGATGCTATGGAAAGGTGGGAGTGTTGTGGTGAAACTAGGGTAGAAAGGAGAGTTTAAAACAGGGAAGAGACCAGTGGAAAACGGGGTGGAAAACTCACGAAAACAGAAGGGTGCAGAACATGGGAAAAAAATGACTTAAGTATGAAAACGGAATGAACAAGCAAAACTCATGGACAAAATATGAAGGAAGATGATGAGGTAATGAGCCCAAAACCAAGGAACACAAAGATTATACTTCTCTCTAGAGCCTGGAGTTGAAAGGATGGATCAAGAGTGCCCCACGGCCTCGCACCGGCGACGCAAATATGCCCCCGTCGCAACAAATCTGAGTTTCAGCAAAGTGCAGAACAGTGTGGTGAAACCACAAAAGTAGGGGCTTAGAAAAGGGGGAAAATATATGAGAAATAAGGCAAACATATAATCAACGTGAAGTTAATACTCCCCTCTTCAAGATGGAGTTGAGGGAGAACAAAAAGGATGAAGCATGACTCCGCACCGGCTTGATGAACAGGCCCCTGTCGTGGACTTTGTAGCAGAAATCAGCAAACTGTGATGATTTGCCAAACGTAGGGGCAAAGTTGAGAGGGCAAACGTTGATGAAATTGAGAAAACAAGGAACCAAAATGAAGCTTATACTTCCCTCTTCAGGATAGGGTCAAAGGAGGATGAAGAAGATTCGGCATGGCTTCGCCGTCGCCTTGAAAACACGCCCCCGTCGCACAAGAAATATGGGCAGGTTTATATAGAAAAAGTGGTGAAACCCCCAACTTTCTCCCACGATTCTAGAAGATAGAGTCCACCAAATCTCGAGATCTCTAGATCATTCTCGAGATAATAGTCAAGATAAGGCGTAGGAACAAACATGACTCTTTTTGGTTGAAGATTATGGAAGTTATGGCTCTTGGAAGAAGCCTCTGGAACCTAATCTGCAGGGTTTTTTGGTTGCACGAAAAGCAGAAAAACCTGATATTGCTTCCACGATTCCAGGAGATATAGCCCATCAAATTTTGATTTATATGAACCAAAGTAAAGATAATACAAAGGGCTAGAAGTAGGAAAAAATGGGGATCAATTTGGATAAGTATTCTAGAAGCTATGGCCGTCGCAAGATAGCCACATCGCGTAGGTTCGTGGAGATAGAGTCCAGAGCAGGCTGGACTCTTATTAGATAAACGGTCGGACGACTGACCGTTAAGGATTAAACGGTCGTCAACCGACCGTTTACAACAATGAACGGCCATTAACATGACCGTTTAAGGTAGACTTTGCGTGACTTTGGAAATTGGATTATATCTCCCAAACGGTGCAGAATTAGCAAAAGTGGTAGAAGATAAAATTATAGATAACTCAAAAATGAATAACTTTTATTAAGAAAGTAAGATGAGAAAATGATCGTAAGAGAATGAAAGTGGGGCTAGAACTGAGAGAGAAAATACCGGGACATAGGTGAATAGTGCAGTCTGCCGAAAAAATGTAAATAACTTGAAATCGGTGCAGAACTGGCCAATGACGTAGAAGAAGGAATTGTAGGGATTTAAAAGATGAACAACTTTGGTGAAGGACATATTTTGAAAATAGGAAAGGAAGGGGGTGAAAAAGGATAATTTTCAAGACTACGCAACGAAAGGGGGCTGAATGCTTGAGGGAAGCCGGCCTAAATGGGCCGTAAGGCGACTTTGAAGGCCGGAAGGTGACAAGATAGGCTCCAGGGCTCTATGAAATAATGATCTCCAAGGTTCAAAAGGAATGGAATAATGAAATGGGCTCAAAATCCATCCAAGAAAGGCTCCAAAATAATGGGTAATTCGGGGCATCAAAATAATGAATAAGAGAAATGACTCAACTTGCAAGCTAAAAACGGGTGTCAACACATATGTGCATTGACCTTCATTCAAGATGTGCACAGACTTTCTAGTGTTGAAGGAAAACGTGCACCGACCTTGATTTGTCAAATAGTGAATGTGCACAGACCTTAAAGTGTTGAAACTAAAACATGCACAGACCTGATGTTGCTAGAGGGCAAACGTGCATCAACCTTGATGCACAAGGTATATGTGCACAAACCTTCCTTTCAGATGAGCATCGACCTTGGGAGCAAATGTGCATCGACCTTCATGCTCAAGGTATATGTGCATATACCTTCCTTTAAGATGAGCATCGACCTTTGAAGTGCATCGACCTTGTTCAGAGTTGGTTTAGGAGGATGTACATCGACCTTTGTCCTGCGCAGACTGGATGTGCATCGACCTTGGTCCTGTGAACAATTACATGCTCGGACCTTGGTCTTCAGGCAAGCGAGATGTGCTCCGACCGTGGTCTTGTGCAGGCTAGATGTGCATTGACCTCGATTACTGTGAACAGTGACATGCTCAGACCTTGGTCTTCACACTAGCGAGAGGTGCATTGACCTGCGTTGACCTACGTTGACCTGTGTTGACTTTTCAAGGAATATTGAGTTGATGTGAAATGACCTACAGATGCAAAGGGACCGGCAGGGCGAGCCTTGGACCTAGACTTGCAAGTACACTTATAAATCGGCAGACTCGATGTTGGTAGATCGATATCGCAGCACAACCCTTTCCCGTGGTGACTAAGTGATGGTAGGGTGGGTCCGAGGGTCTAAACCCTACTGGATGGGGTGATGGCTTAGCCCAATGTCTTTCTTTCCCAAGGATTGGAGCACCCACATCAGCGGGGTGGACTTCGCGCTTTGAGGGCACGGGGTTCTCTCTTCACTCAAACCGTGGTGACCGCTCATGATCGGGAAGTCACGGGGCCGGGCACTCTCTTTCTCGCCGGCTGAACTTAGAAACGATACTAACTGAACACAAATATCCAGGTAGGCTTCAGCATATACCTGATCGGAGTGAAGACACCAATCCCGAGTTGGAGACGTGGGTGGGCGGGGAAGTGTGGGTCCCCCGCACACTGCGTCGATGAAGCTTCACCCTGCTAAAGAATTACATTCACTACTCCTCACACAGGAGGGTTGACTGGGGGTGGGAAAATGTGGGGTTACAAACAAATACTACCTCCCACAGGGAGGGGATTTAAGCCGGCCAGGCGGGGTGGGGAAAAATTAAGATAAGTAAGCTTCGGCCGATAATTCTGGTTGCCGGGGCAGCGAGCTGGATTTGGAGCTGATGTGATCACCTCTGGGTGCTGGAAGTAGCAAGGTCAATAGTTGAACATCAAGGGGCGTGGTATCAGTGAGGAGGCACGTTCGGGTCCACTTTTGAGCTGAGGAGGGACCGCTGCAAAGTCAACTTTCCAAACCGCGCCGGTTCTATCTGCACTGGGACAGCAGGATAGAAGGTTGAAGATGATGTTGCCGTGAACACCTCCAATTGTCGTTGCTAGTGGGACCGGTGCCAAACTTCTCCAGACAAGTCCAGGAGAGCTCAGCTCAATTTGTGGGCTAGTCGGAGACCGTGGGTAGTCGGTGCAACTTCAAGGATTGGGGTGGACTGTTGCGGCTCTGACTGTCCCAGATCCAAAGGCTCTAGAAGATTGCCTTGCTCCAGGCACCTCCGAACTTTGATGACGGCATGGCTGGCATCGACACGACCGTGGGGGTGTCCTCTTTGAATAGGGACTAGGGAGGCCACCAGGGGAGGTCGGAGTAGGGAGATATAGCCAGTAGAGTGAGAGGGGGTCTAGTTAGGCCCTGGTAAGACTAACCTGCGCACTTAGGGGGAATCTACTGGAACGGGGAGCTCCGAACTGTGAATAGTGATCCGCTTGCTGTGTTGGACAAAGGACTGGTAGTATCTCATCCCACCCAATTGGTGCACTAAGGGGAACAGGGAAGTGGCCGTAGGAGCTTCTGCACTAGGGTTCTGATCTCCACCCAGATGCCAGAAGCACAGTCTGACGAGAACGAAGGTGGAATTGCCTCGCTTACGAATCTGACTTGTAGGGCTTTCCAGCAGTATATGGCGTGCTTCCTAGAACTTGTAGGTGGTCACGGAGCAGACTCTGAAACCGGTGAGTCTTCAACTCCCAACGACCTGAGAACAGAATGGTGGTATAGGGTGTATGTGGGGGGGTGGGCAAGGGGAAGAAACCTGCAAGGGGTGGCTATTGGTGGCTGTGGGAAGGGGGGCTGGATGGTGTGGGGGTCGATGGTGGTGAGTGGAGGTTATGGGAGGGGCGGAGCAGGGCTTGAAAGTGATGGGAAGGGGGGGCTGATGGTGGGCGACCAAGGGAAGAGAGGAGAGGAAGGGGAGGAGTGGAGGTCGGCCAAGGCTAAGGGGGAAAGATGAAGAGGATGGTAGGGGCGCAGCCAACAAGGGAGGGAGATTCAAATCTCCCTTTGGAGGTGGAGGGGTGCTTGGGGAGGAGGGAGAGTTGCTTGGGGAAGAGGAAAGGGGGCATGGGGAAGAGGATGGGGTGCTTGGGGAGTGGTGGGTGTAATGGTGGAATTGAATGTTCTTGGGAAGGTGAAGGGGTGGTCCTAGGTGGCAGCTGATGTGGCAAGTGAGGTGGCAGGGTAGGGCTGAGGTGTAGGGAGGGGAAAGGAGAGAGAGGGGAGGGGAAGAGAGAGAATGGGTTCGCCCCCTTTGGAGAGAGAAGGGAGGGAGGAGAGGGCTTCTCACCCTAACCTTAGGCTTCACACCTAAACACTCAAATTTTGTGGATATTCAAAATATGAAAATTCTCATTACCTTCAAATGAGAGAGTTGGGTCCTATTTATAGGAGCTCAACTCTTTACATGACCATAATACCCTTGACTTAACACATAATGACCAAAGCTATCCAAAAATGGCGGAGCCCCTGGGCTAGCCATTTCAATTGGGCCCATTAAGCCTAACATGCTATCTAATTGACCCAATAACTTACTCAACTGACTCAAATAAAGAAAATTACAGTAATAAGACTCAAACAAAGTGAAAAATACGTTATACTTCTTTGAAAATTAAGCAAAAAAATCATGCCGATTGCTGTCGGCGTGATGTGGCGAGTAGTGGGAACAAGAGCTACAGATGATGTCCCCATCATACCCCCGGGGTGCGGAGAATTCGACCCTGTTGAATAAGGGTCCTTTCTAGCTCGCCCATGTGTCCACCGATGGGGCCGGCCCTCCCACCTCACAAGGTATTGTTGGATTGCTCCACTCCCGGTGGTGTCGTTCTGTTCAACCAGTATCAAATCTTTGTGTTCATGCCGGGCTCTCTCGGTTAAAAGTGGGCTCTCATTGGTGGGGTCACTCTCAAGAGAGGGTTTAGGCTCAACATTCTTACTAGGTGCCACTGCGGGGCCCTTGTAGGGCACACGGTCCGCCACACTACAACAAGGGTTTACCCCATATTCTTTCATAAGGGCCAACTCATTGGCAATTATGCTCAATCACCCCAGGGCCTTAAAGGGTCTAGTTCCTCGAGCCCTAAGTTTAGAGGCAACTCTAGGGAAGAGCCTCTTTATCCTGACCATCAGATTGTCACCCTCTTGGAAGTTTTGGTTTCCTCTATGAGTATCAACTTGCCTTTTACAAATCCTTTTGCCTTTGTTGATGTGCTTGCAAGCATGCAATTCTTTGACATGTCGGACATAAGACCTGGGGAATGATAACACTCTATTGGATGCTGGGGGTTCTGGGCACATAAATGTGGATCTAGCATGCCTAGACTCTCTATGAAGGTTGGTGAGGATATGAGGGCCGGGACCTCCAAATGTAGTCCTATCATGCATAGCTTTCCTATTGATGGTGGGAGGGCCAGGGCACCCAAATGTGGTTCTAGCATGCATAGGCCCCCTATCAAAGTGGGTGAAAAATGGAGGGTCTATGTGCCTGGGCTTACCTACACTATATGACCCTAGATAAAATGATGCATGTGACTCCATCCTCTCATCTTCTTGATGGACCTTTGGATGATTGACTTATAAGGGAATAAGGTAGTGGTGTTCTTTGATGAATTGGGGTGTGGGTTGTGGGTTGAGGGGTTCCCAAAAGGAGGGATCACAAGGGTCAAAGAAGGTCAGGTTTTTTATGGAGTATGGGTAAGACTTGCTCCAAGGGACTGGTTCGGGACCCACGAGGTACGTAGTGGTGGAGATGCCATAGTAGTGGTCCTGATCTAACATGGTGGGTGAGGGAAGGGAATCGTCGGTGGTCAGTATGATAGGTGGATCATTAGGGTACCCGAGTTCCCATGAGAAGGGGTCATAGGGTTCACAAAGTGTTTGTTCTGGAAAGAAGCACTCCAAGTCTTCTAGGCTCTCAAGAGGTGATGGGTGGTCAGCATGGTGATAGGAGGGGAAAGAAATAGGATGGGGCCATGATTCCCACTTGGTGCGGTCAAAGGGATCACGAAAGGTATGGTCGGTGCTAGTATGTTCTTCCCCAATAGGTTCCCACATCACAAGTTCCTCATCATGAGGGTTTTCCCTAAGTGTAGGGGACAATAGGGTGTCGGTCTTGAACGGATGTTTAGGCTCTCTTCCTGAGATAAGAAATTCTAGTTTGTAGATCAAGTCAGGTTCCTCGGGTGTCGGGAGGAGTAAGAGGAGGTCACTAGTGTAGAAACCCATAGTGTAGACTGAGGTGATGGACCCGACACATAGGTGAATGAGGTCTAACGTCTGTGGTTGGTCGGTTCCTAGAGCCAACATGCTAGTCAGCTCAAGTTGCCATTTTAGGCACTTGATAAGATCATCAAAAGTCTCTACCTCATAGCAGGTTTGGAATGTTGTGTGATAGGAGATGGAGAGCACTATGGGGAGGTGTCGCTCCTGAGGTAGGTGGAGTGGGCTCGGGCTTTCCAAGTTGGATATTTCTTTAATCAATGGGCTAGAGATTCCTCTAAGGTAATTTCACTTTCTTTGGCCAAGGTGGGGAGAGTCGGGATTCTAGGCCAATCCTTTTCTCGGGCTTGGAGGTAGAGACACCTAGCTGCACGTAACTGTAGGTCAACGGGTGGGATGGGGATTTCCTGGCCTGACTCATAACATTGTGACTCGTATTCTTCTTCCCAGTCGGGGGAGGCCTCATGCATTTCAATCGCACTCTCATCCTTTTGGGGTGGGGAGGTTTTACTCTCCAAGCGCCATGTGTCCCAACTCGTGGTACCTATAACATTCTATCTTGTTAGCATCACCCGAGGTGGATCCACTCATTTCTATCCCTATGGGGCTCTTTCCTTTCCAAGAAAGGGTGAGGCTAGAGATGGTAGTTTCTGGAGTGGAAGGGAGTGGGGCATGGACCCTACTTGGTCTAGGTGAGGAACCCTTCATGGGAGGGGCTAAGTTGGCTTGTGGGGCCAAGACTCCTGGGTCAGATGGCTGAGGGGAAGTAAGTCTAGCAATCCTCTCAAGATCTCGGGCTATTTGGTATACACTGGGAAAGGGTCGGGTGCATAGACTATTCTAAGCTCGGTCTTCATGCCTTCCCATGTGCGAATGGGATCTTGCCTCCTAATTCTCCTTAGACCCTCAAGGTTTCTCCATTCAGTTTTGTCGAGGGGACCGAGGGTCTCCTTGGCGACGTGCATCTTCCTTTCCTCAGACATGTAGTAGTGGTGGAAGTATCTATCCATGTAGGTCTCCCATTTTCTATATGTGTGAGGGTTGTGGGACCCATCGAAACGGGGTAACTCCGGTCCGATGAAGAGGTAGTCATCGGGTTGATTGGTACGGTACATGGTTTTGGCCGGGGAAGGGGATGACACCGATGCAATTGCCCTAGGACTAGACTTAGTAGAGACAAGTCTAAAACTTGCTCTGATATCAATCTGATGTGAAACGACCTACGGATGCAAAGGGACCGGTCGGGCGAGCCTTGGACCTAGACTTGCAAGCATACATATAAATTGGCGGACTCGATGATGGCGGACCGATATCGCAGCACAACCCATTCCCGTGGTGACTAAGTGATGGTAGGGCGGGTCCGAGGGTCTAAAACCTGCTGGATGGGGTGATGGCTTAGCCTAATGTGTTTCCTTCCCTAGGATTGGAGCGCCCACATTAGCAGGGCGGACTTTGCGCCTTGAGGGCACGGGGTTCTCTCTTCACTCAAACCGCGGTGACTGCTCGTGATCGGGAAGTCACGGGGCCGGGCACTCTCTTTCTCGCCGACTAAACTTATAAATGATACTAACTAAACACAAATATCCAGGGAGGGTTCAGCATATACCTGGTCGGCGTGAAGACACCGATCTCGAGTCGGAGACGTGGGTGGGCGGGGAAGTGTGGGTTCCCCGCACACTGCGTCGATGAAGCTTCACCCTGCTAAAGAATTACATTCACTACTCCTCACATAGGAGGGTTAGACTAGGGGTGGGGAAATATGGGGTTACAAACAAACACTACCTCCCACAGGGAGGGGCTTTAAGTCAGCCGGGAGGGGTGGGGAAAATGAAGCTAAGTAAGCTTCGGCCGATAATTCTGGTTGCCGGGGCAGCGTGCTAGATTTGGAGCTGATGTGATCACCTCTAGGTGGCGAAAGTAGCAGGGCCAATAGCCGAACGTCAAGGGGCGTGGTAGCAGTGCGGAGGCACGCTCGGGTCCACTTCTGAGCTGAGGAGCGACCGCTGCAAAGTCAACTTTCCAAACCGCACCGGTTCTGTCCGCACTGGGACAGCAGGATAGAAGGTCAAAGATGATGTTGCCGCGAACTCCTCCAATTGTCGTTGCTAGTGGGATCAGCGCCAAACTTCTGCAGACTGGTCAAGGAGAGCTCAGCTCAATTTGTGGGCCAGTCGGAGACCGTGGGTAGTCGGTGCAGCTTCAAGGGTCGGGGTGGACTGTTGCGGCTCTGACTGTCCCAGATCTAAAGGCTCTAGAAGATTACCTTGCTCCGGGCACCTCCGAACTCCGATGATGGCGTGGCTGGTATCGACACGACCGTGGAGGAGTCCTCTTCGAACAGCGACTAAGGAGGCCACCAGGGGAGGTCTGAGTAGGGAGATATAGCCAGTAGAGTGAGAGGGGGTCTGGTCAGGCCCTAGCAGGACTAACCTGCACACTCAAGGGGAATCTACTGGAACGGGGAGCTCTGAACTCCAAATAGTGCTCCGCTTGCTGCGTTGGATAGAGGACTAGTAGTATCTCATCCCAGCCAACTGGCGCACTAAGGGGAATAGGGAAGTGCCCGCAGGAGCTTCTGCACTAGGGTTCTAATCTCCACCCGGATGCCGGAAGCGCAGTCTGACGAGAACGAACCTTCTAGACAGCTCGGAACTCGGATTGTGGTGGAATTGCCTTGCTTGCGAAGCTGACTTGAAGGGATTTTCAGTAGTATATGGCGTGCTTCCTGGAACTTGGAGGTGGTGATGGAGCAGCTCTGAAACCGGTGAGTCTTCAGTTCCCAGCGACCTGAGAACAGAATGGTGGTATAGGTTGTATGTGGGGGGGTGGGGAACGGGAAGAAACCTGCAAGGGGTGGCTGTTGGTGGCTATGGGAAGGGGGGCTGGAGGGTGTGGGGGTCGATGGTGCAGAGTGGAGGGTAAGGGAGGGGCGGAGCAGGGCTTGGAAGTGATGGGAAGGGGGGGCTGATGGTGGGCGACCAAGGGAAGAGAGGAGAGGAAGGGGAGGAGTGGAGGTCGGCCAAGGCTAAGGGGGAAAGTGGAAGAGGATGGTAGGGGTGCAGCCAACAAAGGAAGGAGATTCAAATCTCCCTTGGGAGGTGGAGGGGTGCTTGGGGAAGAGGGAGAGTTGATTGGGGAATAAGAAAGGGGGCATGGGGAAGAGTAAGGGGTGCTTGGGGAGTGGTGGGTGTAATGGTGAAATTGAATGTTCTTGGGAAGGTGAAGGGGTGGTCCTATGTGGCAGCTGATGAGGCAAGTGAGGTGGCAGGGTAGGGCTGAGGTGTAGGGAGGGGAAAGGAGAGAGAGGGGTGCGATCTAGAGAGAGAGGGGAGGGGAAGAGAGAAAAGGGGTTCGCCCCCTTTGGAGAGAGAAGGGAGGGAGGAGAGGGCTTCTCACCCTAACCTTAGGCTTCACACCTAAACACTCACATTTTTTGAAGATTCAAAATATGTAAATTCTCATTACCTTCAAATGAGAGAGTTGGGTCCTATTTATAGGAGCTCAACTCTTTACATGACCATAATACCCTTGACTTAACACATAATGACCAAAGCTATCCAAAAAAGGGGTCACCCCTGGGCTAGCCCTTTCAATTGGGCCCATTAAGCCTAACATGCTATCTAATTGACCCAATAACTTACTCAACTGACTCACATAAAGAAAATTATAGTAATAAGACTCAAACAAAGTGGAAAATACATTATACTTCTTTGAGAATTAAGCCAAAAAATCATGTTGATTGCTGCTTGGGTGATGTGGCGAATAGTGGGAACAAGAGCTGCAGATGATGTCCCCATCATGAACTCATGGATCTTCATTGATTATGGTTATCAAAAACACTATAAGAAACTCAAGAATCAGTACGTATGAAACTCAAAGTGCAAAAAATGTATGAAACTTTAGGTTTAATGTCATGTGAAATTCATGGATCAGCAACACACTTGAAATGCCATTTTCAACAGTATGATCAACAATATGTATGACTCATAGTTTAAACATCATTAAAATACATTGAAAGTATTAAAGCACAGGGGCACAACATTTTCCAAAACTGCCGTTCCTCTCACAAGACTCACTAGAAAGGAAAATCCATTTGTCTGGACCACGGAATGCGAAGAGAGTTTTTTGACTCTCAAGGAACATCTCACCACTGCCCCTATTCTAGCACTGCATATCGAAGACAGCGGATTTGAAGTATATACTGATGCATCAGGCATTGGCCTTGGGTGCGTTCTTATGCAAAGTGGCAAAGTGATTTGCTATGCCTCAAGACAATTGAAGCGACACGAGGAAAATTATCCAGTTCATGATCTGGAACTAGCTGCCGTTATATTTGCTCTAAAGATCTGGCGTCACTATCTTTATGGAGAAAAGTTCATGGTGTATTCAGACCACAAAAGTTTGAAATATCTCTTTTCTCAAAAGGAGCTAAACATGAGACAAAGGGGATGGCTGGAATATCTTAAGGATTTTGACTTCGCTATCCAATATCATCCAGGCAAGGCGAATGTTGTAGCCGGCGTGCTCAGTAGGAAACCAATGGGAATGTTATCAAGCCTCATGAAAGGTATGACTAATCTCATTGTTGAATTTGCCCAGTTAAATCTAGATATAAATGCGGAGAAAGAAGAATGCTTTATTGTCAATATTCGGTTACAACCTACATTAATAGAAGGCATGGTCAAGTTACAAGAAAATGACCCTACATTGATGGAAATCAAGAATAATATAGATCAACAGTCAGAATTATCTATTACATCTGACGGAAGATTGCTATTTCGAGGTCAAATTTGTGTCCCATATCATGCAGATACTAAAAAGTTGGTTATGGACGAAGCACATAAATCAAGGTATGCCATTCACTCTGGTGCTACCAAGATGTACCAAGACCTTAAAAGGAATTATTGGTGGCCTAATATGAAGAGAGAAGTGGCGGACTATGTATCACGTTGCCTTACTTGTCAACAAGTTAAGGTAAAGCATCAAAAGCCCGCTGGAAAGCCACATCCCTTGGCGATCCCCGAGTGGAAATCGGAGAGTATAGGGATGGATTTTGTCATGGGTCTACCTAAATCAAGGGGCGGACATGAGGGTATTTGGGTGATCATTGACCGCTTGACCAAGTCGGCTCACTTCCTACCTATTAAGAGTCGATGGTCCGCGGATGTCTTGGCTGCCTTACATGAAAAAGAAATTGTAAAACTACATGGAGTCCCTGTCACTATTATATATGATTGAGACCCTCGATTTACATCTCAATTCTGGAAGGGTCTACAACATTCATTAGGGACCCGGTTGAATTTCAGCACCGCATTCCATCCACAAATCGATGGTCAAAGTGAAAGAACCAATCAAGTGGTAGAAGATATGCTCCGGGCATGTGTACTTGATTTTGGTGGGAGTTGGCGCGACCACTTGCCTCTAGTAGAATTCTCCTACAATAGTAGCTATCAAGCTAGCATTAAAATGGCACCATTTGAAGCCCTATATGGCAGGAGTTGCCGCTCACCTATATGTTGGAGTGAGATTGGGGAAAAGTAATTTCTAGGCCCAGAACTCATTCGGGATACTACTGAAAAAGTCAAGCTAATTCAAGAAAAACTCAAGGTGGCTCAAGATAGGCTAAAGTCTTATGCTGATAATCGAAGGTGTAACATGGAATTTCAAATCGGAGACCACGTATTCCTCAAAGTTTCTTCGGGTCGAGGTATCCGAAGATTCGGCATCAAAGGCAACCTTACTCCAATATTTATAGGCCTTTTTGAAATTCTTGAAAGGGTTGGTAAGGTTACTTATTGATTAGCTTTGCCTCCTCAACTAGCAGGAGTTCATGATGTCTTTCACATCTCAATGCTCAAAAGGTACGTCCATGATCCATTCCATGTCATCACTTATGATAAACTGGAGATACAGGATGATGTGACACCACCTTGAGCGTGGCATCCACTAGACTGATGCACCTTGGACCTATACTCGCAAGCAATCAACTTTGAGCGGCGAACACACTCTAGCGGACTCACCCGCGTAATACACACATGTGCCCGTGGGCAACTCGACAATGATGGAGAGGGTCCGGGGGGGGGGGGTACCTTGACACTCTGGGGCATTTGGCTAGCTTGAGACTGAACCCCTAAAGGTTTGGGATGCCCAATTCGATGGGCGGCCAGCACACTGAGGGCGTGGGATGTAGGGTCTCTCTCACAACTCACCCCGTGGTGGCACACAATTCGATGAGAATTCAGGATCGGGCACTCGCCTCACCACCGACGGGTAACTTAGATGCAATATTAGTCAAGCAAAGAATTGAAACCATCAGAGGATGGGGACCCGAATCTCACTTGGTCGGCGTGAAGACGCTGACCCCGACTGGAGATGAGGGCGAGCGAGGAAGCGTGGGCTAACCCGCACGCCGCGCCGAGGAAGCTTCAACCTGAAATTGATAAATTACATGCACTACGCCTCTCGCAGGAGGGGGGATCTCAGGGTGGGGGTTAATGCATTACAACCAAAATTACCTCCATGTAGGGAGGGGCTGTAAGCCGGCTAGGCGGGGTGGGGAGTTTGGATGACAGACGCCGACTGGTCGGACTGATTTCTACCCAGACCGAACTCACAGGACAGCAAGCCAATGTCGGAGGCGCCATGAACTCCTTCAAACTCGGATGAAGGCGGGACTGCCGCCCATTTTCTTTGGACTGGTTGAGGAGAGCCCAGTGAAATTTTCAGATCGATCAGAGACCGTGGGAAGTTGGGGCAGCTCCAAGAGTCGGGGTGGACTGGAGCGGCCATGACTATTCCAGAACCGCAATTGCTGGAAGAAATTGACGTCGCAAGCACTCCCGGGGTCTGATGATGGTGGGACCAAGGTCCTTGTGTTTGTGGATGAGTCTTCTTCGAGCAGAGACCAACGAGGCCCCCAGAGAAGGTCGGAGCAGGGCGCGAGATCCAGAATAGTGGGAGGGGGTCGGATATATCTCAGGTGGAACTAACCTGCGCACTCCGGGGAGAAATATTGAAACTCTATGCTCCGGAGTCCAAATGGCACCCTTCTTGTTGGTGCTGGCAGAGGACTTGGAGGAGAATGTCTCAGCCAAAAATCATGGCCAAACTCACACAGGAGCGGCAGTGGTCACTTCTGCTCTTAGGCTCTGGTTCCCTACCAGAGCAGTTTTGCACAGTCGAGGGAGAATGACTCTCACGGGCAGGACGGACGTCGAATGGACACGAGACCACCTCGCCTGCGAAGCTGATTCGAAGACATTTCCAGAAATATAAGATACACCACCAGAAGATGAACGATGAAGACGTGGCAACCTCTGTAACTTCGTAGTACTCTACTGTTGTGAACTTGTTTAGGATGTAGTGGTGGGTGGAGGTGTTACTGGTGAAAGAGAGAGGGTGAAAGGGTGGGAGATGGAGCTGGGATGCTGCCTGGTTGAGTGAGGGGTCAGGGGAGGATGAACCAGGGTAAGGGAGGAGGTGTGGGGGCTGCTGGGATCGAAGCTAGTGTAGGGGAGAGAGGGCTGCGGCCTGGGTAGAGAGGGAGAGAGGGTGGAGGGCACAGGTTGGCAAGGAGGGAGGGAAAGGGGTTTGAATTTGGTTTAATGGTGGTTGGTTAATGTGGCCTTGGGGAGGGGAAAGGGTGTGTTGGGGAAGGGAAGAGATGCTTTGGGAGTGGTGGTCTACCTTGAGAGAGGGAGATGACTCTTGGGGATTGTGGGTGATTAATGGGGGAAGTAATGGGAGTGGGAGGGATTTGAGGAGTCAATGGTGAGGTGGCATATGATGTGGCAAGGGGTGGTGATGTGGCAAGAGAGGGATGGCTGAAGTGGAGCTGAGGTGGAGCGAAGAGGAGAGAGAGAATGGGTTGCCCAAGAGAGAGAGAGGGGGGAGGAGAGAGAGAGGAGGTCGCCTCCCTTAGTGAGAGAGAGAGAGGTGGGAATGGGCTTCTCACCCTAGGGTTTCTCACCCTCACAATTGGTTTCTCACCAAATGACACTCAAGACTAGATTTTGGAATTTCATCAAGTTTTCATTAACTTTAAATGAGGGAGTTGGGTCCTATTTATAGGAGCTCAACTATTTACATGACTATAATACCCTTGACTTAACACAAAATGACCAAAGCTATCCAAAAGGGGGCGCCCCTGGGCTAGCCCTTACAATTGGGCCCATTAAGCCTAACATGCTATCTAAATGACCCAATAACCTACTCAACTGACTCAATTAAAGAAAATTACAGTAATAAGACTCAAATAAAATGGAAAATACAAGATACTACTAGAGAAATAAGCCGTAAAATCATGCCGATTGCTGCCAGGGTGATGTGGTGAGTAGTGGGAACTAGAGCTGCTGATGATGCCCCCATCACAAGAAGACTTGACGTACAATCAAAGGCCACTCAAGATAATTGAGCAAGAAGTACGTCAGCTTCGGAATAAAAATACTACAATGGTTAAAATCCAATGGAGCAAATCCCGCTCGTACGAGGCGACGTGGGAAACGGAAGAAGCTATGTGCAAGAGATTCCCAGAATTATTCGATTGTAAGTATACTCTCCATAAAATCTATGTATTGAATTTGGGGACCACATTCTTCTAAGTGGGGGAGGGTGTAACGCCCGAGAATTTTCTAAGAATTTTCAAGGATTTAATATAATTAGTAAGCATTTAAGTAGACTTAATGGGTTATTTAAGAAATATGGGTCTATCTGATAATTGTTTAAAGACCTATATATTATGATAGGGTTAAATCCATCTACATAGGCCCACAAGACCAAAATCCAAGCCCTTTAGGCCCAAGCCCAATTATAGAAACGTAAATTGGGTAAATTACAGATTTAGAATAGGATATATACACCAACTAGGAGGTAAATACGAGATAATAGGAAAATCCAAATTTTTTGGATTTAACGCCAATTGGCGGTCTATCGCGAGACCGCCAATCCAGCCTAGCGGTCCCTCCATGATCGCCAAAGCCCTTCTGATTCCGTGAATCGAAGAAACGTGAAAAGCTTGGATCTTTGACATCTAAATCCTCATGGATCGAAGTATGTAGACATGTAAACATGTCTAAGACTCTTGGGGATCGATCCTACCCCTAATTAGGACTCTAAGTTCGATCAAATCCTCAACCCTAACACAAAACCCTATAAATAGACCCTAACTTCGACCCATGCGAACCCTAATGTTGGATCGCGTTTTCCAAAGGTAAGGAGGCTTTGTCTCAAGTTAGACCTTTTAAGGATTTTATTCTCCTTACTATTGTCTAAATTTTCTCAAATTTTCGTGCTTGGAGGTTGAGTCTTTGAGGAGATAGAAGCCCCCAAAGTTGCTAGTTCGCCATAGGCTGCACAGGAACTAGGGTACCGGTCTAGTGAAGAACAGGAGATTAGAAGCCCTAAACGAGATTAGTTTATGTTATGGCTTTAGAACTTTTTGTTTCCCTTTCTATCTTCTACCTACCCTCCAATTTGCATGTATTTAGGTCAAGAGAATCAGAAGATAGAGGGGCGGAAAGTTGCTGGTTTGGCACAGGACGTGCAGGAACCTGAGCGATCTTCCAGTTAGAATTTCAAATTCTAAAGCTTGTCCCAGAGGTAGATTATCTCGTGGATGGCTAAAATACCAAGTTCAGAATAAAAGCCCTTTGATTTCATTAATTTTCATGCTTTCTACATAGAGTATTTAAGGTTTTATTGGCACTACGCATCTAGGTTATTTCTGCATGCATAATTTCTACCCTTAATGACAAGATGATGATCTTAGCTTAATTCATGACAACATATGCATCTCTATGAGTTATCTTCATTGTAGAAGAGTTTTCTCTCTCTGTCTAGCACGTTTTATATGATTTACTACCCTAGATTAGTGTGTACTTCGGTGTTACTATTGTCTGCCATAGACAGGAAGAAACGGTCTTCTTGTGACCGCCAGAAGTCTTTAGCGGCCTTGCGATAGACCACTAAGCCCTAGTTGGCGGCCATCATCTGACCGCTATTTGGTTTCTGTTGTCTGCACTTTGTTAATTCCAAACAGGTGGCAGATTGACCCTATTGTATATATGTTAAGCCTAGTTAAATAGGTTTTGTTCCTAGTTTTGACTTCATAATCGTAATATTTGTTATATTGTGCATACCCTTGATAGATTGCATGCCCTACATGTTTTAAATGCTTAATTTAAACTTATGTTAATTTCATGTCAAAATCCTTATAGTTGTATTAAAGTTAATTCTATGTGCTTCACGGACTTGTTTGAATGATGTTTTGATTGCTGTTTTGCCACGATCCCTTCTCATCTAGAGTCTTTTCTTAAGTACATGGTGCGTACCCCGGTGCGTGGCCATTAGATACACTTTTACACTTATAAACACACTTCTTGGACTTGTGATCCTCTCAGCTGGATATTCCTTCCACCGGACTAGGTGATCTTGTTTCAATGCCTCCGTAAGTCTCCATGAGCCTGGGATTCCCACTAGGGCGTCGAGCTGGTTGTACCCTCAAAGCCCAATTATCTAGAAAGCACTCACATGATCGATGTTTTTCTGTGTCCTGACTAAATAGCGGCCCTCTGGAGACCGCCATTGTTAAGTAGCGACCATCCATTAGACCGCCAAAGCCGGTTAGCGGCCTTTTCCATGACCGCTATATTCCAGAGTTTTCACTGTGTCGACCTTCTTTTCTTCATGCGTCGACTCTTCATAGAAACGGTCCCTCCATGACCGTTAAAGTCTAGAAACGGTCCTGGAAAGACCGTGTCTATCCATAAACGGTCTGGACTTGACCGTCTTATATTTAAGCTATGTCTAACCCGAGGTTTGACCCTAGGATTGGTTTTCCTATGTTCCTAGATGGTCTATTGATTATCTAGAGCCCAACACCTTATTCCAAATCTATCTAATAAATTGTGGAAGTTAAAGAATATGTCGTTATGCTGCCAAATTCTTTCCGTGGCATGACCTTGACTTAAATCATTCTTTGGAATTCTTATGATCTCTTATTGAGTGTTCTCTACCTTGGTTACATTATCATGAAACTATTGTCGAATTGAACATTATTGGCCGAACTTTATTATATTCTCATAGAAGTAGCTTCATCTGTAACTTGAAGATGCAAGAGCGGGCACAGACAGTGTCCAAGGGCTCCTCACTAGCCCACTCGGCAAATAGCCGAAAACGTGCTGAAAACCATGGGGTACGATGAACACTGGCGTCGCATTACGCCGAGAGTACTTTTTTATAGACAGGTGAAAACCATGAGGCAACTTGTGATAATTTACATGCTTGCTAGTACATTCTTGTTCATGACTTTCTACTGCATAGCCTTTATAGTTATGAAGTAAAGTCTCGTTAATGAAAGGCCATTTTATTTTATAAATCTTGCTCTACTGTCCATTCATATTCCTCGTATCTCTATTATTCATATATTGTTACTTAGATTTTGTTCATGTGTTTCATCGCATTTTCTTTTACCTTATTCACTAGAGCAAAAATATAATTACTTAAAGCATGCCTCCATGTTGATGCGAAGATACCTACTAGGCAAGTGTGCTCACTACCTTAGTTTTCCAATCTTTTCAAGAAGTTCAAGTGAGTCGGATTCGGAGTATTCTGGCAACGGGTCCGAGAGTGATGATTGATGGTCGAGAGAAGACCTAGAATGTCAAGAGTTCTCAATTAGTATAGTGTCATGATGTAATTTGTACTTTATTGAGTCTTACTATGTAATTTTAATTTTTCTTGAGTCTAGTAGACCATGAGTCAACTTTATGTAATTATGGATCCTTATTATCAAGAAAAGATAGAATTTGTTCAAATATTGTGTATTCTATTTTTTTGTGGATGTTTATTGCGCTCTGATCTTGATTGCTCGCTTGTGGCGTATTACCGACTGTTCATGTCCCCAAAATTACTTCCGCTGTACATATGTCTCAGGACATGACACCTTTGTATGATTTTTCTGGCACAACCGTCCTCCCGACAGGACGTATTTCGTTGCCAATCATGTTTGGGACCGCACCAAGAGATGTGACATTCCTAGCGGACTTCACCATAGTACGAAGAATGACCGGGTACAATGCTATCATAGGATGAGGTATTCTCGGCACCCTACGGGGTGTCCCCTCATCCTATCACTAAAAGTTGAAGTTCCCCACTCCTCGCGGGGTAGGAGAAGTCCGGGGAGACCAAAGGGAGTCAAGGAGGTGTTACTTGATCTCCATACTCAATAGGCAAGGTGAGGAGGCCCCGCCCGAGAAGAAGATGAGGTTGGAAGACTCAGGCCCGAGCACAAGTACCCCAGCTGAAGATCTATACCTCATCCTGGTGGGGGAGGACCCGAGCCGAACACTTCGAATAGGGGCCATACTATCCGAGCAAGAAAAGGAGGCTTACACAAGTTTCCTACTGGCTAACCAAGATGTATTCGCCTGGTCCGAGGACGAGCTCCCCAAAATTCTGTCGGAAATCATAACTCACCGACTGAAGCTGGACCCAAGCTACTGTCCAGAACAGCAGTGTAGGGGGGGCTGCAATCTTGAGCGACAGGCCATCTTAAGGGACCAAGTGAGCAAAAAGCTGCGCTTGGGGCTGTTACGGTCTACCTAGTACCCTGACTGGGTGGCTAATGTGGTCCTAGTTCCTAAGAGCAACGGGAAATGGCGAATGTGCGTGGATTACACTTATCTCAACAAGGCTACACCCAAAGATAGCTTCCCCATGCCATGAATCGACCAGCTAGTCGACGCTACGGTCGGGCATGAAATGTTTAGTTTTCTGGATGCCTACTACCGGTATCACCAGATCAGCATGCACGGGCTCGACTAGGATAAGACGGCCTTCGTTATCGACCATGGGCTGTATTGCTACACCCGAATGCCCTTCAGGCTAAAGAATGCAGGGGCCACGTACCAATGTCTTGTCAATCATATGTTCGACGCACAGATCGGTCGCAATATTGAAGTTTACATAGACGACATGCTCGTCAAAAGCCTCAGACTGGTCTAGCACCTCAGAGACCTGGCGGAGACGTTTGCCACAGTTCGGAGGTACAATATGAAGCTCAATCCGAACAAAAGTCAGGAAAGTTCTTCGGGTTCCTCGTCACTCACAGGGCGATAGAGGCGAATCCCAACCAAATCCGAGCGGTGATAGAGATGAAATGATTGGTGCTGGTAAGGGACTTATAGTGTGTTACCGGCCGCATCACCGCACTGACTTAATTCCTATCTCGTGCAGCAGAAACATGCCTACCTTTCTTCCGACTCATCAAGCAAGCAAACAAAGCACCAAAGAAGAAGGGGCAAATTGATTAGGATCCAGATTGCAAGCAAGCATTCAAAGAACTCAAGCAGTACCAGACGTCGCCCCCCCGTGCTTTCCAAGCCACAGAGAGGGGAGCAATTGCTTTTATACCTTTCGATAACCCCGAGCACTCTGAGAGTTGTACTCACGCGGGAGGAAGACAGGCAAATAAAGCCGGTCTACTATGTGACTTGAGCACTACAAGGTCCAGAGTTTCGTTATTCGCGGACTGAGAAGTTAGCCCAAGCTCTAGTCACGACAGCACAAAAGCTGCGACTGTACTTCCTCGCGCACCCAATCGCTGTTCTCATCGACCAGCCCTTGCGCTAAATTCTCCAGAACCCAGACGCCTCGGGAAGACTTATCAAGTGGGCCATCAAGCTGGGCGAGTTTGATATTAAATTCCACCCTACGACTACAATTAAGGCCCAAGCACTGGCTGATTTCATCACCGAATACACGTTACTCGAGGAGGAGTTCCCCGAGCAGTCCTCGGGACCCGTCTGGGAACTCTAAGTTGATGGTTCATCTTGCGTTGCTGGCAGTGGAGTGGGACTCGTCCTACTATCACCGATGGGAATAGAACTGCAATGCGCCCTCTGCTTCAACTTCCTGACCACTAATAATGTGGCCGAGTACGAAGCGATGCTCTCAGGCTTACGAATAGTGAAGCACCTTCGGGCGACCAACTTACGAGCGTACAACGAGTCCATGCTCATCGCTAACCAGGTTAGAGGAGAATTCGAAGCCCTAGAGCCAACGATGATCAAGTACCTCGAAAAGGCCAAGGCCGCCACCCTGGGGTTCTCTTGCTTCAAGATGGTGCACATCCCAAGGGAAGAGAATATCATAGCAGACGCTCTATCTCGCTTGGCATCATCAACAACCACCTCAAACTCAAGAGCCATCTTGATAGAGGAGCAACTAGCACCAAGCATCGAAGAGCCAGCTTCCCAGATGAATGCCATCGACTATGAGCCTTCATGGATGGATACGATCTTGGATTTCCTCCTACGTCAGTAACTCCCCGATGATCGCGCCGAAGCCCGCCGCATGTGAGCACGCGCTACACACTTCACGATCATTGATGGCCGCCTGTTTAGGCACTGTGGACGCACTTTTTATTTAAAATCGTTGGCACATTCATTTATTGGTTTATTAAGTGCGTGGGCGTGCCAGTCACAAAGTGACGATTTATTCAGGCTCCGAAGAGCCCATGATGCGCTCGATCTGACTCGGTCAGACGATTGTGTGGTTCTTGTCGGGACCGAAACCCGCCGTGCCGTGAAGGCCACGGCGTTATTTACATCTCCCATACGGGGGAACACCCTTGATTGATTGTCGAGAATAAGGGCCCTACGGCCTAGAGAGAATACTAATAATGCAGGAGGATAGTGAAAGATGAACTATGCTAGAAACCCGTATCGGGACGTGAATGTTTAGACTATGTCGGCCACTCATGGGCCACTTCATGTTCGGACGAAGGTCCGTGTTTGTAGTATAAAAGAGGGTCACAAAACCGCGCAGATGTCTGCCATGAACAAGGCAAGTTTAATGAGAATGCGGGATTGGATCCCGGTAGGGACGGGTCAAGTTGATAGACTGTTGGCCGGAGATGATTTCGGACTATGGCCATGTCGGAAATTCCGTAAACCACGTTCGATACCATAAGGCGTCATTGATTTTCTCTTTGCACCCAGTCCGAGGGAGTGAATTATTAAGTGTGTAGCCCGAGCTCACTAGCGTGCGCCCTCACACGCGGATCAACCTGCCTGGTCAGGTCGCAGGGTTCAAGGGGGCAGCGCCCCTTGCGGGGGTTTCCGGGGGGCAGCGCCCCCGGAACAAAATTTTAATTGAAGCACGGGTAATAGAGTTCCTTTCATATTTTTTTTGGCATTGGTCTTTGCATTCTTCTTTTTGTTTGAACCTTTCTCTTCTTTTTTTTTTTATCTTTTTACCTCCCCCTCTTTATATAAAAGAGGCACGCCGGGTAAGGACTTCAAAGGAGGGCGCCGGATAAGGGAGCACAAAGGGGGGCGCGCCGGTTATGGGTAGTACAAGGGGGGGGGGCGGTTGAGGGAGCACAAGGGAGGGCGCGCTGGATCAGCCAAGAATAGGAGGGCGCGCCGGATTGAGGCCAAAGAAAGCACACTATATATTTCAGGAGTTTGAAGATGGATTTGAGTGTGGGACTAAACCGGCGTGGGGGGGTAGCGCGCCGGATTAACCCACGCCGGATTAAGAGCGCGCCGGAATAGCTTCTGTGGGTTTTATTTCATTCCCTTTGACTCTTATTGCTTCTGTTCTTGTTTCTTGAACTTGCAGATTGATCAAATGGGCGGATTGTTTGTTCAATTGACACTTTAAATCAATGGAATGCTTCTTAACATTTGTTGAGGTGAATGAGTACCTGTATTTGGATGTTTTACTTGAGGGGTTTATTATGCAGAGACTCAGAGGTTCAGGTTGATTTAGGGGCTTCAAACACACTGCTCTTATACTCAGAGATCTTGGTCTGTTCATTTGTTCTTAAGTGTTCTCGTCATGGCGAAATTTGGGCAGCATCTCCCCTGGACTGGGAGTTGCCAGAGAAAAATAAGGAACACCAAACGGATAACTCCGGGGTGAACCTCAAATCTAGACCTCATGGCTATCCAAAAACCCAGATGTGAGTGTTGGAAAGCTCGAGGACTAGCCTTCAATAGCTCTCACAACTCACGGGTGATGATTTCGTGGAACGGGACAGATGTAGGCCATAGGTGGCCATGAATGTTCACCCTTTGAACGGGTTCCCTTAGAGTTCATGCCACAGAAGGGTAAGCTTCCAAGGACCCCAGGTGATTTAGAAAACTGGGAGAAAGAAAACGGAAGAAATGGGGGAGAGATCAGAGCAATAGAATGCTATTTACGCCCACAAAAGACACTCTTTTATTCACCCTCAAGGGGAAAGGAGGGAAGAAAGGTACAAAAGGAGATCTACCCCCAAAGCACGGGGAAGAATACAACGGAGAAGATAAAAGAAAAAGAACAAGGCGTTGAGGTGGGGGAAGAAGAAGATACACCGGTGGGGGAGAAGAAGGAACAGAGCACAAGCTCCTCCCCCTCTCTCCCCTCTCTCTCCTCAACCCTCTCTCTCCTTCTTTCTTCACCTTGTAGATGGGAATGGATGTAGCTTCTTCCTCTCTTCGGATGTTGGGGACCTTAACCGAACCAGCCAGCCTTCCCTTCAGCCTCTCTCTTTTCTAGCCTCCTATTCTTCCAGCTTCACAATGCTGCCCCTTTTATAGAATGGCCAGCCTGGGAGGGTTCCTGCCACTTCCACCTCGTCCGCAACGAAGTCGGGAGTTGACTCGATGCGCTGGACGATGCTGGTTCGCGCCGTACGCTGTCGTTCATCCGAGGACGGGATGTTCGCAGGTTTGTTGGGGGTTGCTTCGCCATTGTCGCTTCTATGCTGTCGAACGGAGGTGGAGACAGAGCGTCGGGCATTCAATGTTCTCTGCACATCATTAAACAGAGCATCGGTATGCCGACGAGACAGGATGGGGTTAAACCGGCACGGGGGGTGAGCGCGCCGGATTAAGGTGAAATGCAAGAAAAAGGGTGCGCGCCGGTTTAACCCATGACGAAGGGGAAAAAAGGGCGCGCCGGTTTAACCCAAGATGAAGGGGCACGCCGGTTTAACCCAAAATGCAAGGGGCGCGCCGGTTTAGATGAAGGCCGCGTCGGTTTAGACTTTGTCTTGGCTTCGCGGCCATTCGGACAAACATTTATGCTCTCGGAAAACTTTGACTGCAATGCTCCTGCTCTGAGGTGTTCAGCTCGAAGCCTCTGAGTCCCGGTTTTGGACTCTGAGTAGTTTCCGGCACGTGTCGAACCCGTGTCTGGATCACCGGGTTTCTTCCTGATTCGGCTTTCGGCATCGCCAGTCGGGGAGCTGTGGCCATCCCTTTTGCTCGAGGCGCTTCCTTATCGGATGGTGGAGCACCCAGTACGTACTCATCCTGCTTAGATGGGGTGTGGAATTTATTCGGCCTTTTCATCTTCGACTTGCTCTTGAGATGTCGAGATGTCTGTGCCACAGGAACATTCTTTTTCTTCTCTCTTTTTGACGTCCACAAATGCCCCCCACCCGTGGGTGGCGCAAACGAGGGACAAGTGCGCGGGGCCCGCGAGTGTAGAGCTCTTCGACATGACGTCTATTCTTCCGAGCCAGTGGGATGCTAGTCTGATGCAAATTCACGGGAAAGCGCTCACTTCTTCAGCGAAGGGATGAGGGGATCGCTTCACCGCATATGCACGTGGACCGACGTGTCAGAGTGGTGGTTTAGTCATCGGCATGGGGTGAATGCCGAAGCAAGAAGGAAGGGCCTATGCGTCATCCCAGGCAAAAGGCCTAAGCCGACCGGATGAGGCCGATCCCGAGAGGGAGTTGGCAACTCGTGCTGGGTTTAGGAGAATTGTTCATTCATCAACTCGGATGGGAGGTCCAAGCCGAAGGCTTATGAAAGGGCTCTGATGGAGTGAAAAGGATTTTATGCATTCCGGTGGAAAGTTCGAAGCAAAGGGTTTATTTGTTGGTGCCGACATGGTGTTGGGAGTTGATGTGGTCTATTCATCGGCACGGGGTGAGTGCCAAGGCAAAGAGGTCTTTCATTCATTGACTTGGACGGAAGGTCCGAGCCAAGCAAAGATGTTCTTTTTGTTCATCGACTTGGACGTAAGGTCCAAGCCAAGCAAGAAAGTTCTTATTTTTTTTTTATTCTTTGACTTGGATGGAAGGTCAGAGCCAAGCAAGGAGGTTCTTCTTTTTTTTTTTTTCATTGACTTGGACGGAAGGTCTGGGCCAAGCAAGGAGGTTTTTTTTGTTCATCGACTTGGACGGAGGGTCCGAGCCAACCAAGGAGGTTCTTTTGTTCATCGACTTCGATGGAAGGTCCAAGCCAAGCAAAAGGCGTTCTTTTGTTCATCGACTTGGACGGAAGGTCCAAGCCAAGGGTTTATTCGTCGGTGGGACTGGGAGTTGTGATATTGAGGTAGTTTATTCATTGCCAAGGGGTGAGTACCAAAGCAAGGGTCTTTTGTTCATGGAACCAGACGAAAGGTCCAGGCCATTAGTTTATTCATCGATGCCGACGGGGAGTCGGGGACCGACGTGGTTTGCTTGTCTCTTCTTCTCTTCATTAGTGCCGACAGGGTGTCGGGAGCTAAGGTAGTTTGTTCTTCTCTTCTTCTCTTCATCAGTGCCGACGGGGTGTCGGGAACTGACGTGGTTTGTTTGTCTCTTCTTCTCTTCATCAGTGCCGACAGGGTGCCGGGAGCTGATAGGTTTGTTTGTCTCTTCTTCTCTTCATCAGTACCGACGGGCGTCGGGAGCTGATATGGTTTGTTTGTCTCTTCTTCTCTTCATCAGTGCCGACGGGCGTCGGGAGCTGACATGATTTTTTTGTCTCTTCTTCTCTTCATCAGTGCCGACAGGGTGTCCGGAACTGACATGGTTTGTTTGTCTCTTCTTATCTTCATCAGTGCCGACGGGCGTCGGGAGCTGACATGGTTTGTTTGTCTCTTCTTCTTTTCATCAGTGCCGACGGGCGTCGGGAGCTGACATGGTTTGTTTGTCTCTTTCCCTCTTCATCAGTGCCGATGGACATCGGGAGCTGACATGGTTTGTTTGTCTCTTCTTCTCTTCATCAGTGCCGATGGGCATCGGGAGCTGACATGGTTTGTTTGTCTCTTCTTCTTTTCATCAGTGCCGACGGGCGTCGGGAGCTGACATGGTTTGTTTGTCTCTTCTTCTCTTCATCAGTGCCGACGGGCGTCGGGAGCTGACATGGTTTGTTTGTCTCTTCTTCTCTTCATCAGTGCCGACGGGCGTCGGGAACTGACATGGTTGGCTTGTTTATTGAAATATTCTCGAAGATAAAAGTGAATGCTCATAAAGGGAGATTGATTCCTCCCTCCCCTTTTTTCTTCTTTTTTTTCCTTTTTTTCTCTTTTTCTTCTCTTTCTTTTTTTGTTCTTTTTTCGTCTTCTCTTTTTTTTTCCTTCTCTATTTTTTGTTCTCTCTCTCTTTTTTTTTAAACATGAGATAAATAATGCCCAAACCACCAGGGTAATAGTAATGCAAATCTGCCCGGGGTGGGTCGGAAAAATGTGTCATTCATTGAATGGGGGAGCTGGAGAGTGGTACAACTTCAAATGTCTACCGTTGAGGGGTGGAAACTGAACCTCCCCCCGATGGTTGACGATTACATATGCTCCACCCTCGTAGACTTTCTGGACTACATAGGGTCCAAGCCAATTCTCATTTAGCTTGCCCTTGGGATTGGAAGCCATGACTTCTCTTCTCTTGACCATGACAAGGTCACCCTTTTTGAATTCACGTTCCTTGACGAGCTTGTCAAAGGCACGCGCTATTCGGGCCTGATAGACCTGGATGTTCTGCTGAGCTTGAAGCCTTTTTCCCTCCAAGTTGGAGAGCTCTTCGAGCCTTCGCTCGACATTTGTTTGTTCCTCCCGGATCAACCCATGCTAGATGGCGATCCGAAGGGAGGGTATTTCCAGCTCGATGGGGACAATTGCCTCTGAGCCATACACCAAGGAGAAGGGTGAACAACCCGTTGGAGTTTTATATACAGTTCGATATGCCCACAGGGCCTCGTACATTTTCTCTTCCCAGTCTCTCTTGTTAGAACTAACAATTTTGGACAGGAGAGTACAAAGAGTTTTATTGAAAGCTTCAGCCAAGCCATTGGCCTATGGGTTGTAAGGGGTCAACGTCCTCCAGTCGATCTTGTACTTTTCTGCCAGCCGGTAGACTTTATGGTTGCGGAAGTGGCTTCCATTATCTGAGATAATTCGGTTCGGAGTGCCAAATCGGAATATGATGTTGCGGCGGACAAACCTGGCTACGATCTCCCCAGTCACTTCTTTCAAGGCAACAGCTTCTGCCCAGTGGGAGAAGTAATCAGTTGCGGCCAAGATGTACTTTCACCCAGCGGATGATGCGGGTAGTGGACCCACGACGTCTATTCCCCATTGGGCAAAAGGCCAACTCGGCAGTGTTGGATGCAGCGGCACGGGTGGCCTTCTAAGCACCGTGGCGTGCTCTTGGCATTTCTAACAAGACATGGCATACTTGCAGCAGTCGTCGAACATTATCGGCCAATAGTAGCCGAGCTTCTTGATTTCAATTTTCATTTTCGGTCCTACCTGGTGTGCACCAGTCGTTCCGGCGTGAACTTCTTTCATGACTCTCCAAGCTTCTTCGGTGGATAGGCGTCGGAGGAGTACCTTCCGTTTGGCATCTGCCATAATTCGAAATAGGATACCATTCTGGACCTCGTAAGAGTCCTTTGTTCTGATCAGCTTGATCTTCTCTTCTCTCTGCCTGGGCAGTTGCTGGTATTTAAACCACTGTAAAAGGGGGTCTCTCCAGTTGGGTGGGCTGATGGCCTCCGCTATGATGACCTCAAGTTCTTCCTCTTCTGGCCCTTCTATCATGCTAGGCACTTGGTGCTGATTCACCACCCGGATGCTGAGGGATCCATCTGGCGGGACCGCTAATGAACTTGCCAATTTCGCCAGTGCATCGGCTTGTGCATTCTCCCCCCTGGCGACGTGGCCTATCTCAATGAGGTAGAACTGCTGCATGAGCCGTTTCACCTTAGCGTGGTAAGGGAGTAGTTCAGGTTTTCGTACGTCAAACTGTCCTTGGACTTGCTTGACGACCAATAATGAATCGCCAAACACCTGTAGCATTTTAATCTCCATTTGCAAAGCGACCTGGAGACCAATGATCAGAGCTTCATACTCTGCATCATTGTTTGTGCAGTTCTTGTTAATGGAGCAGGATGTATGCAATACTTCTCCCTCAGGGGATTTAAGGATGATGCCGGCCCTGGCCCGTACTTTTATGTGCCCTGACGGGGTTGTTTCTGTTCTTGAAGCTCCGTTAAAGTGCAGCTGCCAGGCGATCTGTCGGACTTGGTCCACTTCCAGTGTTTCATCTTCAGGCAACTCTGTGGCCAGTGGGGAATCTTCAGGCACAGGGTGTGCTGCAAAGAAATCGGCCAGGGCTTGACCCTTAACGGCCTTCTGCGGCACATAGGTGATGTCAAATTCCATTAACAGTACTGCCCACTTGCCGAGACGCCCTTCAGAACTGGCTGGGAGAGAATATGCTTGACTGGGTCGGCCTTAGAAATCAGGCTCACTTCATGCGAGGGCATGTAATGCCTCAACTTCTTGACTGCGAAGACCAAGGCAAGACAAACCTTCTCAATCGGGGTGTATTTTGCTTCTGCCCCCCATTAGTCTTCGGCTAAGGTAAAAAAGAGCTTGCTCCTTCCCCTCATCATTGTTCTGGGCGAGCATTGCCCCCAGTGAACATTCGGTGGCAGCTATATATAGAATAAGTGGCCTCCCCTTGACAGGTGCCCCCAGCACAGGCGGGGTCTTTAAGTAATCCTTCAGCCGATCAAAGGCCTTCTCACATTCCTGGTTCCAGTTGAAAGGTGCATTCTTCATCATTAATTTGTGGAATGGTTGATAGCGCCCCGACAAATTGGAGATAAATCTTCGGATGTAGGCTAGCCGGCCTTGCAGGGACCTTAACTCTCCCAAATTCTCCGGAGGAGGTAGCTCCTGAATGGATTTCATTTTAAAGGGGTCGATCTCGATCCCCCTATATCGGACAATGAAGCCGAGAAGCTTTCCACTGGAGACGCCGAAGGCATACTTCATTGGGTTCATTTTCAGCTCGTACTGCCGGAGTCTCTCGAAGATGACTCTAAGGTCATTCAGGTGATCCCCCCTTTTATTTGTTTTGACGACCAGATCATCGATGTAGCATTCGACTTTGCTATATAGCAGTTCATCGAATATCTTGGTCATCGCCCACTGGTAAGTGGCGCCAGCATTCTTGAGGCCGAAGGGCATCTTTTGTAGTGGAATATCCCTTTAGGTGACCGGAAGGCCGTATGGATTCGGTCATGTTCAGCTATCCATATTTGATTATAGCCGGACGATCCATCCATGAAGGACAAGGCCTCGTGGCCGGTAGTTGCATCAATCATCACTTCGGTGACGGGCACCGGGAAGTCATCTTTTGGGCAAGCTTTATTCAGGTCACGGAAGTCTACGCAGATCCTGATCTGTCCATTCTTCTTCTTCACCGGCACAATATTGGCCAACCAAGTAGTGTATTAATTTTCAGCTACAAAATAGACATCTATGAGCTTGTCGACTTCTTTGCAAATCTGTTTTATCAGTTCCGGCCTCATACGCCGGGGGGGCGGCTTCACCGGCTCCACCTTGGGATCAATAGCCAGAATATGTTGAGTCACGCCGGGGCTCAGGCCGGGCATCTCTTTGTAGTTCCAGGCGAAACAGTCCCAGAATTCTTGTAGCAACTTGACATATTGTCCCCTCTCCTGTGGAGGAAGAAGGTCACTCCGAAAGGTCGGCCTGGGGTCGCTTTCTGTGCCTAGGTTAATTTCAACGAGCTCTTCCACTGTGGCCTGTCCGCCATCTTCAATTTCTGGAGGCACTGGTAGCAGGTCGATGAATTGCTTATCTTCACCATCTTCTACTTCAAGGACACCATAGGTGTCTTCTTGCTCTGCCTCGTTGGGTAACGAGGCTTTGCTTATTTCCCCCTCTATTAAGCTTGCTGTGTGCGGCTCTGGGGGGCTCTCTTGTGTGGAGAAGTAAAGGACTTCTTCGGGATCTTCTTTGTAATTGTCATAGATGGCTCTTGCAGGGGCTGAGGTGATTGATTGCCATACTGGGGACTACTACTCTACTGGTGGCTGGGGTTGCCCATTCTCAGCTATATCTTCAAAAATCTGGTGATGAACTGACACCATGTAGATGCTTCTTTCGTGGTCGCCCGCCACATGGGGGCGCGGCGGAGCCACCACATAATCTCCCATTCTGAGCTCATCTCTCTCAATCAGGTCTTGAGCAATGTCCTTGAAGACGTAACAGTCTTCGATAGAGTGGCATAGTAGTTGGTGATAACGGCAAAATAGGGGGTCGCCACTTTTGTAAGCATCTTGCGGCCTCTTAGACCTCGGGAGGGAGACCTTGCCGTAGTAGCAGGCCCAATCAAAGATTCCTCTGGTCTTATTCCTCGAGAAAGAGTAAGGCCTTTACATCCTCTCCTCCAGTGCAGGATTTCGCTCGGCCGATTGTCTGACTGGGGGGACAGCTATATCCCTTGCCTCCTTTCTCAGGTGCACGGAGGCATTCGGGACGCTGTTTGGGGACTGGCGCGTGTCGATGTTCTATTGGCGGAAGATGTTCCTGATTATATCAGACACAAGTGCAGTCGCTTCGGCCAATCGAGCCTTCAACATTTCAATTTCCCACTGTTGTTGACAACACATGTCAAAAAGGGCAGAGTCGCATCGAGGGAGGCTCGGAGTCCGACTTGCTTCCCCATCCTTCGCATCAGTGTCAAACGAGGGCAATGGCACCCCACTGTAGTAGTTATTCGAGGTTGGTCCCACAGAGGAGGACGGGACCTTCCCTTTGCTCCTACATGGAGGTGGATTCCACAGGAATATTTCTTCATCTTGATCTTCGTTGACCAAAGGCATAAGGTGTTGGCGACCTTCAACCTGTCGTGGGCCTACATTGCCTGCGTGGCTATTGCTGCCTGGAGCCGAGACTGATATCACATCGGCTTCATAGGAATCTTCTAGTGAAAAGCCCAACCCTAGATGCCGGGTGATTTACAACAACCTCCAGTCCAGGTTTGGTGGGTTCCACATTTTCTTGAACATTTCTTTCCGACTGGAGAGCTGGCAAGAGGGGATCCCTTGCTTTCTGGTCATCCTGACTATACGACCGGCTGTGTCAGGAAGTCCCATGATTGGGACGAGCGGATCGTGCAGCTCATCGGGGAGTCTACAATCATCATCCCCCTTGACCGGGTGCTCCTTGGCCACATAAAAGATGGTAGGCAGACCCCCGGGATTGGGCACCTCGAAGGTCCTTAATGGTTCAACCACCTGGCACTCAGCTTCTGCGAGAGGCTTGATGATCCCGGGTGGGACCCTGACGTCTTCCAGCAAGTCTTCCAGGTATGGTGTTCCCGGTGTAGGGTAGATGGGAAGAGAGGTGGCCCAGAATACCCCTTCCGCTTCAGAAATGAATGACACCTGAGGGGGAGCCACATAGCCAGGGGGTGGTGGAGGGAACCAGCTGTCAGGCTCTGCCTTCTTCTTTCCTTTGTCCGGAGTGGCTTGGGAGGCTTGCTTCGGCTTTTCCAAATAGAGATTAGCGTCGGACAAGTGACATTCGAACACTTCGAAAGGATGGAGGTCGGCGAAGATTCTCTCCTCTTTCCCGTTGTCGGGGTACTTGATGCATTGGTGCAGAGTGGATGGTACCACACGGTTTTGGTGCAGCCAAGGTCTGCCGAGCAACGCCTTGTAAGAGGTGCTGGAGTTGATCACATGGAACTGGACCTTGGTGGTGAAGTCGCCGAGGGAGAGGTTGAACTCTACGACCCCCATAGGGACCTCGCACTTCTGGTTGAAGCCGGCAATCTTGACGTTCCTGACCTCGACCAGGTGTACGTCAAAGTAATGTTTCTGATACACCTGATAGGGGAGTATGTTCACTGCCGCTCCCGGGTCGACCAGGACTCCGTTGATGGGGTGCCCATTTAGTTGCCCCTTCATGTAGAGCGGCCTGTTGTGACTGCAGGTGGGTAGAAGCATATCCTCTTCCGTGAAGGCCACAGCTACTTCAGGTGACATCTCTGCAAGGCAGGCTTCAACATATGCTGGCGTTTGGAGCGCAGCGATGATGGCTTGCCATGTTTCTTCATCTAGGGATAAAATCTCTCAGACGGTGAACCTGGCTAGGATCTTCTTCAGGTGTTTGACTATCCTGTTGCCAGCTCGGACCTCGAGCAACTTCATCTCTTCGGCTCTACTGCGCCTGCTTTCACCTCGAACCTGGGGAACCGGCTCGGCGGGTGCCTCTTTCGCTGGGTCGGGTGCCGCTTGAGCTTGCGTAGCATGCTGGGTCACTTCCTTTACTTTCATGAACTCGGCAAGGTTCGGGGTGTTGTCAGGTTCTTCCCTTGGCCGAGGAGGAGTCAGTACCAATGGGGCCGAGGGGCTACCCGTCTCTTTGGTCTACTGGGACTCGCGGGGGCATGGCTGCTTTCCCCTCTGAGTCGTAAGAAATTCAATAAATGAAGGGGCGGCCTGGCCGATCGGTTCTCCCGGGTAGAGACCTAAGGGAGGGGGAATCTCCATGCCTTGGACCCTAGGCTCGGGGATGTGATACGGTTGTTCTCCCCTGAGCAGGATGTTGTGGTCGGCCTGAGGAGGACGTCCCCACTTCCTTCCCGACCTGGTGACATGTTGGGAGGTGGATGCTTCAGCTTGATTCACCTCTAATGGCTCGACGGGCACTTCTTGCTCTTCCTCTCTCAGGGAGAGGGCTGTGTCAAATAATGTCGAGAGGGTGTTGCAAGATAGGACAACCCCACTCTTCTTCTTATTTCTAGGTCTTCTCTTCTTCTTTTTCTTCTTCTCATCAGTGGCTGGCAACTGCTCTTGGGGGAGCTCACCCCACAAGAGAGGCTCTTCTTTCGTCTCCGCTTCCGCTTCTGGAGCTAGTTCGAGTGACTCGAACTCCTCCCAAGGGACATACTCCTTCAACTCCACAGGCTAGATCTCGGGCTGCTCATAATCTTCAAGCCCATCAATAATAGCCTGGAGTCTTTCAACCGCAGGGCTGGTTTCCTTGTGCACCCACATCAGGATGTGTTTCTTCCTGTTGTGAGTGGGCCGTCTCATAATGAGTCGGGGGGCTGTGTCATGCCATATAGGTGTCGCTGGTGGCGGTGCCGGTCGGGGTGTAACGCCCCTTATGTGAACCTCTGGAGTGGGCCGAGGAGCTTGTCTTCTTCTTCTGTTCTTCGTTGGCGCGGCTTGCCAACCTCCTTGATCATGAGCTGGCGCCATGATGAAGGCTTGATAAGTGGCCTGTGTACTGACCTCCACCCATTCTTCAGGCAGCTGTTGGTATAAAGATACCATGTTGATAGTGGTGCCGATGTTTGGAATCTCATGCGGCTGCGGAGGATCCACTCTGAGCTCCCCCATGTCCAGCTCTCCCTTCTTGATCAAGGACTCAATGACATCCTTGAAGATGTAACAATCCTCAATGGTATGCCCAAGCATCTGATGGTATGGGCAAAAGCGAGGATCATCCTTCTTCTTCAAGTCACCAGGCCTCTTTGGATCTGGTAATGTGATCTTGTTGTACCTGGTGGCCCATTCAAACAGGACCCGGGCTTTGTCTCGAGGAAAAGAGTATAATTTATTCCTCATCTTCTCCCGCAGTGAGGGACCTTCCCCCCATTCAGTGGACCTGGGCGGAGGAGGGTCGGCTATCTCTTTGGCTTTCTCTCTTTGCTTCTCGAAAGCTTCGAAGTCCAGTGTGTGAACTTCTGGCGGTGTTGGTCTTTTCT
Source organism: Amorphophallus konjac (assembly GCA_022559845.1). Taxonomy (NCBI): domain Eukaryota; kingdom Viridiplantae; phylum Streptophyta; class Magnoliopsida; order Alismatales; family Araceae; genus Amorphophallus; species Amorphophallus konjac. The sequence continues at coordinate 284,960,978 of CM040121.1, read as the reverse complement.
CGACCTGCCTGGCCCTCTGGCTCGATGCAGCTGGAGCAGAAGAGTATCAAGCAAGGAATGCCTCGATCTCTGCCACTATGTTATTCAGACGGTCAAATGACCTTGCTTTAGCACCGATCATCCTCTCAAGGATTTTCTTCTTCAGATTCTGTTTACATATCTGCACTGCGTCCTCTTGATGCGGGGGACGTTTGCATCTCATGCTGAGGTTCCTCCACCTCTTTATATAGTCAAGTGCTGACTCATCATTTCTCTGTCTTGTGGCGTAAAGCTCTGCCACGGTTACCTCCCGCTCAGCTATGTAGAATCTTTCCTTGAATTTCTTCTGCATATCAGGCCAGCCGGCAATGGACCCGGCAGGCAAGCTCGAATAGCACTCGAAAGTGAGCCCGGTAAGTGTCGAGCCAAAGAACTTGAGGAGATAAGCTTCATCCGCTGCTAGATCCCCCATGACATTCACATATTAGGCAATGTGCTCCCTGGGAGACCCTTGCCCATTAAATTTCTCAAACTTTGGCGGCTTGGTGATGCCGGCTGGCAGCCTCTTGGTAGCATAGTGTGCCGGGTAAGGTACCTGGTATACGTCGAATGGCATGTGATCACCATCGCTCCTCTCTGCCAACTTCATATCTATCATTTGTTCGAGCATTAGTCTGCTTACTGTTGCCGGGTCAACCGGGTTTGGATAGAAATGGGCCAGTTGCGCCAGCGGCGTTGTTAACACTGTCGCCTGAGGTGCAATAGTGGACCCCTGGAATGGCAAGTTCGGTGGCGGGGCCGGAGTGATATGTTGTGGCTGATGCAGGGGTATGCCGCCAGTGTAGGTAGGTATTGGGGGAGACACCGTCGCCTGTGGAGAAGCTTCCGAGGCCTGACCGTTGCCCCCAGGGGTCTCTGGTAATGCTTCTGTCTGCCCGGATGTCGAGGGCTGAGCAGCTCTTTCAGTCAATTGCTTCTTTAACAATTCGATCTCTCGTTGATACTGCTGCATCATATGCAATACTGCGGGGTCGTTCAAGGAAAGGCTAGGGGTGCCTCCTCCTTCCTCGATCGGTGCCTCTTCGGATGAAGTGGATGGTCCTCCCGCAGTGCCTTCTGTAATAACATTGGCAGCCAAGGACATTGAAGGTTCCTCATAGTTAGCTCCTCCAGTGTGGACTTGTGTCTGCTCAATTGCCGCTTTCCCTATTCTGGTAAGAGTCCTGGCCTTGTGGCAAGCCTGGACATTTCTTCAGGCTCGGTTGGTAGAGCCCCGTACCGACCAGATACCCCTGCCATGTTGCAGGTATAGACCCTCAGGTCTCTGCCTCTTCTTGCCGTTCTTCTTGATGGCTTACTTGGGAAGACCAATCTGTCAAAGATCGATCTCCGCAGCTTCACTTCTTCCCTCAGCGGGGACTGATATCGCTCCTCAGAGCAGTTTCTTGACTCGGCGCTGGGCACCGGCCGGGTCTCTTCTTCTTCAAAGGCGGAGGCTACTGCCCCCAGTAATCTCTGGCGACTCAGGGGAGTGCTCCCCGGGCCCCGCAAGTAGTTCCTCATGGCTTGCTCCACTCCTTCCCAGTCTTGCTCAGGAGGAGAGGCCGGTGATGTTGCCCTGTTGGCAGCAACGGGCATGTGGGTTGTAGGCTCCACATGGGCAGCCTGATAGTGACGTCGGTAGTGTCGACGGTGGATGTTCTCCGGTGGGGCCGGTGTAGTTAATGTCGGCTGGCGGACGGGGGCCGATGTCTTGACCCGATCTCCTTGTTGTGCCCTTGCCGGGCAGAAGGTGCTGGGCCTCGCCTGGGCTGCTGAGGTGAACCGGGCCCACTTGGGAACCCAAACCCTGCTTACATTTGGTGGGCCTGGAGGCCGACTGATGCTGCAGCGCTGGGGCTTGAATGGCGGGCATCATCCTGCCCTTCATCTTCTCCAGTGCCTGAAAAGAGTTGCGCACTGGTACGGAGGGTACAATGCGATCCGGGATCACCTCGGAACGCTGTCCGTTAAGATGCACCCGGAAAGTCCCGACGACAGTCGACTTGCCGGTGCTGGAGAACCGGCCTCGGGGTGATGTTGTGGCGTGGCTCCTCCGGAGCCTCCTCTGGTGAGAGGCCGACCCTGGGTGAGAAGGGCCGACAGTTTGGTGCACGTTGCAGCTCAGCGTCCCAGTCAGGACGGTCTTGGAAGTCTCGGTCATTGATCGGCCGACAGTAGCTTTGGCGGCCCCCTGGATGGGAGCGTTGCTTTCAGTCCTATCAGACGCTTCCACGTCTAGCAGGTTCGTGAAGGCCACCCCGAGGAAGTTGGGGAAGCCTACCACGGGAGGGAAGCTCCCGAAGCTGAGGGGGACGCCAAGTACCCGTTCCGAACATGGCTCTCGACAGCCTGTTGGCCGAACGTGGGGGGGCCATCCTGGTGTCCGAAATGCAACCTGCATTTGCAAATCAAACAATTAGTATTACAAGAAAGGGGACGTAGGGCCCTTAGTCCCGGTAAAGAGATGAAGGGTGATTCCAGTCCCACCGGGCGTGCCAAACTTGTGGACGCACTTTTTATTTAAAATGATTGGCGCATTCGTTTATTGGTTTATTAAGTGCGTGGGCGTGCCAGTCACAAAGTGACGATTTATTCGAGCTCCGAAGAGCCCACGGTGCGCTCGATCTGACTCGGTCAGACGATTGTGTGGTTCGTGTCGGGACCGAAACCCGCCGTGCCGTGAAGGCCACGGCGTTATTAACATCCCCCATATGGGGGAACACCCTTGATTGATTGCCGGGAATAAGGGCCCTACGGCCTAGAGAGAATACTAATAATGTAGGAGGATAGTGAAAGACGAACTATGCTAGAAACCCGTATCGGGACGTGAATGTTCAGACTATGTCGGCCACTCATGGGCCACTTCATGTTCGAACGAAGGTCCGTGTTTGTAGTATAAAAGATGGTCACAAAACCGCGCAGATGTCTGCCACGAACAAGGCAAGTTTAATGAGAATGCGGGATTGGATCCCGGTAGGGACGGGTCAAGTTGATAGACTGTTGGCCGGAGATGATTTCGGACTATGGCCATGTCGGAAATTCTGTAAACCACGTTCGATACCATAAGGCGTCATTGATTTTCTCTTTGCACCCAGTCCGAGGGAGTGAATTATTAAGTGTGTAGCCCGAGCTCACTAGCGTGCGCCCTCACACGCGGATCGAGCTACGCGGTCAGGTCGTAGGGGTTCGACCTACCCGGTCAGGTCGCAGGGGTCAAGGGTGCAGCGCCCCTTGCGGGGGTTTCCGGGGGGCAGCGCCCCCAGAACAAAATTTTAATTGAAGCACGGGTAATAGAGTTCCTTTCGTTTTTTTTTTGGCATTGGTCTTTGCATTCTTCTTTTTGTTTGAACCTTTCTCTTCTTTTTTTTATTATCTTTTTACCTCCCCCTCTTTATATAAAAGAGGCGCGCCGAGTAAGGACTTCAAAGGAGGGCGCCGGATAAGGGAGCACAAAGGGGGGTGCGCCGGTTGAGGGAGCACAAGGGAGGGCGCGCCGGATCAGCCAAGAATAGGAGGGCGCGCCGGATTGAGGCCAAAGGGAGCACACTATTCATTTCAGGAGTTTGAAGATGGATTTGAGGGTGGGGTTAAACCGGCGCGGGGGGGTAGCGCGCCAGATTAACCCACGCCGGATTAAGAGCGTGCCGGAATAGCTTCTGTGGGTTTTATTTCATTCTGTTTGACTCTTATTGCTTCTGTTCTTGTTTCTTCAACTTGCAGATTGATCAAATGGGTGGATTGTTCGTTCAATTGACGCTTTAAATCAATGGAATGCTTCTTAACATTTGTTGAGGTGAATGAGTACGTGTATTTGGATGTTTTACTTGAGGGGTTTATTATGCAGAGACTCAGAGGTTCATGTTGATTTAGGGGCTTCAAACACGCTGCTCTTATACTCAGAGATCTTGGTCTGTTCATTTGTTCTTAAGTGTTCTCGTCCTGACGAAATTTGGGCAGCATCTCCCCTGGACTGGGAGTTGCCAGAGAAAAATAAGGAACACCAAACGGATAACTCCGAGGTGAACCTCAAATCTAGACCTCATGGCGGTCCAAAAACCCAGATGTGAGTGTTGGAAAGCTCGAGGACTAGCCTTCAAGAGCTCTCACAACTCACGGGTGATGATTTCGTGGAACGGGACAGATGTAGGCCATAGGTGGCCATGAATGTTCACCCTTTGAACGGGTTCCCTCAGAGTTCATGCCACAGAAGGGCAAGCTTCCGAGGACCCCAGGTGATTTAGAAAACTGGGAGAAAGAAAACGGAAGAAACAGGGGAGAGATCAAAGCAATAGAATGCTATTTACACCCACAAAAGACACTCTTTTATTCACCCTCAAGGGGAAAGGAGGGAAGAGAGGTACAAAAGGAGATCTACCCCCAAAGCAAGGGGAAGAATACAACGGAGAAGATAAAAGAAAAAGAACAAGGCGTTGAGGTGGGGGAAGAAGAAGATACACCGGTGGGGGAGAAGAAGGAACAGAGCACAAGCTCCTCCCCCTCTCTCCCCTCTCTCTCCTCCACCCTCTCTCTCCTTCTTTCTTCACCATGCAGATGGGAATGGATGTAGCTTCTTCTTCTCTTCAGACGTTGGGGACCTTAGCCGAACCAGCCAGCCTTCCCTTCTGCCTCTCTCTTTTCCAGCCTCCTCTTCTTCCAGCTTCACAATGCTGCCCCTTTTATAGAATGGCCAGCCTGGGAGGGTTCCTGCTACTTCCACCTATCCGCAACGAAGTCGGGAGTTGACTCGATGCGCTGGACGATGCTGGTTCGCGTCGTACGCTGTCGTTCATCCGAGGACGGGATGTTCGCAGGTTTACTGGGGGTTGCTTCGCCATTGTCACTTGGGGTTAAATCAGCACGGGGGGTGAGCGCGCCAGATTAAGGTGAAATGCAAGGGAAAGGGTGCGCGCCGATTTAACCCATGACGAAGGGAAAAAAATGGCGTGCCGGTTTAACCCAAGATGAAGGGGGCGCGTCGATTTAACCCAAAATGCAAGGGGCGCGCCGGTTTAGATGAAGGCCGCTCCGGTTTAGACTTTGTCTTCGCTTCGCGGCCATTCGGACGAACATTTATGCTCTCGGAAAACTTCGACTGCAATGCTCCTGCTCTGAGGTGTTCAGCTCGAAGCCTCCGAGTCCCGATTTAGGACTCTGAGTAGTTTCCGACGCGTGCCGAACCTGTGTCTGGATCACCGGGTTTCTTCCTGATTCGGCTTTCGGCATCGCCAGTCGGGGAGTTGTGGCCATCCCTTTTGCTCGAGGCGCTTCCTTATCGGACGGCGGAGCACCCAGTACGTTCTCGTCCTGCTTAGATGGGGTGTGGAATTTATTCGGCCTTTTCATCTTCGACTTGATCTTGAGATGTCGAGACGTCCGTGCCACAGGAACATTCTTTTTCTTCTCTCTTTTTGACATCCACAGGCACTCACTCTCGGCCCCATTGTTGAAGTGCTTGTTCCCTACGGCAGCCAAGCAAGCGATACAGGAAGTCCACAAGGGGCTCTGTGGGAGCCACGTGGGGGGGGGGGGGGGGGAGCACTCGCACGGAACCTCATCCGGCAAGCGTACTAGTGGCCAACATTACAGCAGGACTGCCTTGATTACGTCCGAAGGTGCCCTCAGTGCCAAAAGTTTTCGAATCTGCACCATCAACCAACAACGCAATTGCATGCTCTAATGGAGCCCCGCCTATTTGCTTGGTGGGGGATAGATATACTGGGTCCCTTCCCCGAGGCTCAGGGAAGGAAGAAACTCCTCATCGTTGCCATCGATTACTTCACCAAATGGGTCGAGGCAGAACCATGGGGGAAAATCATGAGTGAGGCAACATGGAAGTTTGTTCTAAGGAGCATAATCTGTCGGTTTGGGATCCCATGTGTCCTCACCACCGACAATGGCAGACAGTTTGCAAGCACTACCTTCTAGGAAAAGTGCTCGGAATTGGGGATTTGGAACCATTACACATCAGTGGGCCACCCACAGGCAAATGGCTTGGTTGAAAATGGCAACATAACACTTCTCCACGGCAGCAAGACCCGTTTGGAACAGGAAGGTGACTCTTGGATAGATTCCATTCCGAGCATCTTATGGGCCCACCGGACTACCGCTCGGACTACCATCGGAGAGACACCATTTCACCTCGCATACGGAGTGGAAGCAGTCATCCAGGTCGAGATATCCAACCCGTCGCTATGAGTCAGTCAGTTTGACAAAGCGAGAAATAACCAGGCGATGCGAGAGAACCTGGACTTGCTCGAAGAAGACAGAGAGCGCGCTCAACTGAGACTCATAGCTTCTCAGCAGAAACTGGCTTAATACTACAATGCTCACGTTAGAGAATGCCATTTCCTCCTTGGGGACCTTGTGCTGCGGTGAGCCAGGGTGGCGGACCCCAGGGTAGCCGCAGGGAAACTGGCCCTAAACTGGGAAGGCCTGTATCGGGTAAGAGAAGTGCTAGACAAGGGAGCATATAGGCTGACGACGCTGGATGGACGGGAAGTACCAAGAACGTGGAATTTTGTAAACCTCATAACATTTTATCAATAAAAGAGTATTGGCACATTTCTTCATCATCTCAGCACCTCAACCAAGGGATTGTCAATACAAATGAGCCCAATGATGGTAGCTTCCGAGCTCCCAAGGGGCGAGCACTCGTGCTCTCCCAGAAATGATGGTAGCTTCTGAGCTCCCAAGAGGTGGGCACTTATGCTCTCTTAGAAATGATGAAAGCCTCCGAGCTCCCAAGAGGCGAGCACTCATGCTCCCTCAGAAACGATAGTAGCATCTGAGCTTCCGGGCACTCATGCTCCCTCAGTAACAACGGTCGCTTCCAAGCTTCCAAGAGGCGAGCACCCTTGCTCCCTCAGAAACCAAAGGTGACTTAAGTCCCCTAAGGCAAGCGACACTTCCCTCTCAAGGGATGGCATACGCTATGAAAGGTGGCTTCCAGGCCCCTGAAAAGTAGGTAAGAGTCCTAGTCCCCTTGGGAAACAGGATGTACACCTAGTCAAAAGGTGAGTAAGAACCCTCTCCTCTTCAAGAGAGAGGGCGTACACTTGTCCACGGCCATAGCAGGACAGGGCAGTCCCCCTATGCGAGTAAGAGTCCTAACCCCCCTGGGAAACGGGACATACACTCGTTCCACACTCACTAAAAGGTGGGTTTTGAGCGATGACCTTTGCCTACATTCACAAACGAAGGTCTCTACCAAGAACACATACAACGAAAGTAAAAGGGAGAGATGTGGAGAAGCCCACACTTTTATTCATAATGCAAGGAACCGAACTCAAGTACAGTGAATTCATGTGGCTAGCGTGGGCCGCCAGGAAAATGAGTAGGACAAACCAAGGCCAGGGCAGCGTTGGTGCCATCAATATAGCCGGCCATCCAGCCCTATTTCAAATCGCTGCTCAAGTCAAGCGGTTCCTGGGCGTCAACCGGTGCAGGCTTGACGGCTGCTCCCTCCCTTAGCGCAGCGACGGCCGACAACGTTGGCTTCACTAGAACGCCGTCCACCTTTGCCGCAATAGCAATAGGGGCACCAGGAGTCTTCTCCTCCTTAGCCACGGACCTGGGGGAGGATTGTGCCATAGCGACAGCACTAACCAAGGATAACGAAGGTAGGCGATGCCCCAGATCCATCTACATGCCCTGCTATTTATAGAACAATAGCGTTTCCTCTCTCCCCTTACCAACGGCAAAAGGTGTCCTTCCTTTCACGCATGCATCAAAGGAAGGTATGGGCTCATTAAATGGCAAGCGCATCGTATGAAGAGTAAGCACACGCCACCATGCGAAGGAAAATTGCTAAAAATAGATTTTATTGATAAACTAGGGGGAGATACAAAAGGTTACGCATCCTCCTTGGGACGGAACCTGTCAGGTTGGAGGTTTAGAACCCCCTTATTACAGTGCAGGCAGTTCACATTCATCAAGGCATCCGCCCACCCTTGCAGGTACCCCTGCTTGAACTCTTCGGAGACACCACTACTGCTACCCTCACCCGCCGGCGGTTCTGGCTCTAGCAGCGCTTCCTTCTGGAAGCAAAGTCTCTTGTAGGGGGGCCCCTCCGGAGAAGAACTTGATTTCTCTGAAGACATCTTCGGAACCTACACTCCCAACTGCGGACAGAACTCGGGATGACCTTAGGGTTCACCTCAAGGTCGCTATTTATAGGGAAGAGACAAAGTCCCCAGAAAGAATATCTCCGCGCCTTCCCAACTTAGTGGCATTCGAAGTGATGGACTCCGAAGATCACACCCTCCCACTTCCTTTGACATAACGTGGGCCGCCGTTTCATGTCCCAAGGAGAGTTAAAGAGGAGGAAAGAAAGCAAGCGAGCCATGTGGAAAGTACCGAATACTCCAGACTGTCAGCATTTGTGAACATAAGTAAGTTACAATTACGAAGCAAAAGTTTATAGAAGTGAGGGGCTACATCTGCTCGGATGCACCCAAACAAAAAAAGAGGATCAGTTAAAGGACACTACACAAAAAATGGCGAGCACTCCTTCAGGAGCTCGCCTCCTCGGTAGCCCTAGCAGAACCCTGGTCTGGGACCTCGGGCGTGGCCCCAGGAGCGGCCGCAGGTGGTGGGGGGTCGTCGGACAAGTTGACTAGCTCCCTCTCCCCCGAGTGCTCAGCCCCAGGGACCTGTTCCTTGCCAGGCTCCTCCTCGCCAGTCTCCTCCTCGCCATCACTGGCCGTCGGCCCAAACGGCGTCAACGGAGGCGGCAGGGTTGGTACCGGGATAGCCAAGGTGCCAGCCGCCGCTTTGAGAGTCACCGTCCAGCCCTCATGAAAACCACGGTCCCTGGCCAGGCCATAGACCTCGACGGCCATTGAGTTCAATTCAGCTTGGTACTCCGAGGACGACCGATAACACTCCACCGCCTCTAGGCCGATGGTAGTCATCGCCGCCGTCAGATTCTCAGCCCGGGCCTCCGCCACCCAAGCCCTCTCCTCAGCTGCGTCCGCCAAGGCCCCTAGCCCGATCGACCGGCCGTCAGCCGCATTAGCTCGCTTCACCGCCTCACGGAGGGACTCTTCCAAAGCCAAGACCTGGGCTTGAAGGGCGTCTTGGGCACTCTCAGCTCCCACCAAGCATTCCTGAAGCTTGGTGCATTGGACCCCCAGTGCCTTCCGCTCAGCCTCGCTCCCCTCCAGCTATCGGGCGATCCCAGCGAAGTGGTATCCCCACAGGCCGAATGCTCGGCCTACCAAACACAAGTTTTTGGCCACCAGGTTGTAGAGGACCCCGTGGGCTGCAGCAGAGAACTCACCGGTGTAGTTGTCGTGCCGCATGCCCTTGTCCATGAGGGCATACGCCTCGCGCTAGTCAAAGGCGATCCCCGGAGTGTCCTCGAGCGGCAGGAACCTGGCTGTCGCGTCGGAGCATGGAGCCTTGCCTTTATCGGCTCCTCCCCTAGTCAAGATCGGCTGGATGATCTCCGGCGGGGCATCCTCTACCTACTGCGAGCTAGCAGGAATAGGCCCCTCGGCTGACACCGGTGCTCGAGGAATCACATACTGGGGAGGAGGAGGGGTCTTGCTACTAGCCCTGGTGGTGGACCTCCTCCTCTTCCCTCGGCGATGTTGGCTATCCAGCGCCGCCACCGCATCCAAGTCCACCCGACAACGCTGCCCACTCAACATGATGGAAACCTCTACAGGCGTGCTCGACACGGTCTCGGGAATGCCCTGTCGACCACTTGCGTGGGTATCCGAGCATGTGCTAGTCATGGGCGCTGCAGAGGGTGGTACGGGAGGTGGGCGCGAGCACTCCACCGGAAGGGCCACCGGGAGAGGATACAACAAGCGCCCCGGGTCAAGGGCAATCACCTCACGAGGAGTGGCGACGGTCACCTGATTGGTGCCCGACTCTATGTGATTGATGGGGTGAGGGGAGAACAACGGCAACTCGACCGTCTCGTACTGAAGCTCCGATGATTCCAACACCCCAGCGGAGCAACGCTAAGTACGTCAACATAATGGATGATAGAAGTGCGAAAGAAGCAACGAGGTTAGTACCATGGGGCAATGGGGGGCTCAACCCTAGCTCCCGGAGCACCGCCGAGGTCAACCTAGTGTCGGCATCACCGAGGGGATAGTGAAGAAGGGCTTCAACCGTATTGGCCTCCTCAGCAGTAGACATAGGCAGCCTGTCTACCCTAAGGGAACGTGAACTCACGGCAAAGCTCCCATCACTCGGGTGGCCGCTACCTCCTACCTTCGTGATAAAGAAAAAACACTCAGACCAGCATTTGAGGTTAGAAACCATTGAAGTGACGCGGATATTGCTCCTGTCCTTCTTGGCCCAGAAGTAAAAAGATGACGTGTCGGTAGGACATCATTGAAGGCTATAGAACTGCCTGAAGTGGAAGACATTGGGCACAACCGAGGCTTGGTTACAAACAAAGATGAATCCACACAGGTGTGGACGTCGAGAAATGTCGATGAGGATCATACGGCATGCACGTCTCGACACTCGAGAGCAAGCCGAAAATGGAAACGCCGAATAAACCTCATGCCTCGCCCGATCAGGACGAGAACTAGCTTAGTGGTCTGCTACCCGTTAAGGAAGCCCCCCCCCCCCAGGCGGAAGATACGGCTACAACTCTCCGACCGGCCATGTCGAGAGCTGAATCAAAGAAAAGTCGGGAACTCCGGCACAGTCTCGGCATGCACCGAAAGTCACACAAAGTCTGGGACCGAGCCACAAAGGCTGTAAACGGAATATTATGGAGGCCATACATTGCAACTAGAACATTCCGGGAATGCCAACATTCGAATAAATGGCTGCGACTTTGAAAAGAATCTATTTGATGCTTAAAACGACGCGGAAGGGCCTTAAACCGGCGCGCTCTAAATTGGCGTGCCCCCTCAACATCCTAATCTGGTACCCCTAAAACCGGCGCGCCCCATTTCCCATTTGCCCTTGCTGTTGCCTTAATACGGTGTGCTACCCTTGCTTGGCATACCCGGCGCGCCCCTTGCAAAGCTCTAATCCGGCGGGCACAACCACGTGCCGTTTTACCTCCGAGGCATCCCATCCTACATCCGATCCCCTATTTTCAGGTGTAAACAGAAGAAACTTACCTGAAGTGGGTGAGCAACCTGCTCCTGACCGACGTGCAACTGCTTGAGCCCCTCCGGCTCCCAGGAATGGAGGGCTTCAAGCTCCGCACCGAACGTCACTTCTCCGTCGGTCACCGTCGGCCAATCCCGTGGAAGCAACTTCCCTACTCTACTGCTTCCCCTATCCGCAGGCCACTCAAGATCTTCGAGCAGGAGAAGGTGAAGAAGAAAGAGAAGGGAGGACCGCTCCCATCCTTACTCTTATAAAAGGGAGGCACACTCCACCGGAGAAAAATATGAGTTCATTCGGCTGAGAGGCTGCTTCGCTCGGCTGAAGGCTGGCTGAGAGAAGAGAGGAAGGAGTCCCCATCCCCCTGCGCCAGCAAGGTGAAGAAGAAGAGAGAGTGTGTGAGAGAAGGAAGGTGAGTTCAGAGGTGGGAAATCTTGTGCTCTTTCCCCCTCCCCCACTGATGTATTTTTCTCTTTTCTCCGATGTATTTTCCCTCGCTCTGGGGTAGATCCCCTTCTGTATTTAACCTCCCTTCCTTCGTGGATGAACAAAAAGAAAGAAAGGCTTTTGCACTACATGTTATTATTTTTGTTTGTTAGCCTTTGCCTTCCCTCTCTCATCTCCTGCTCATCCAGGGTCCTTGAAGCCTTCCTCTCCATGGTATGGCCTTCTAAGGAACCCGTCGAAGGGATGCACACTCATAGCCTCTTATGGCGTACATCCGTCCCGCTTACGAGATCATCACCCGTGAGCTGTTGGAGCTCTTGAAGGATAGTCCTCAAGCCTCCACAAGTGCTTACGGGTTAACGGAGGCCTCACTCCGAGTTTTGAGGTTCACCCCGGAGTAATCCATTTGGTGTTCCTCCTTTTTTCTCTAGCAAGACCTTAGTCCGGGGGAGATGCTGCCCAAATTTTGCCAGACGAAGAACACATAAGAACAGACGAACAAGTTAAGCTCTATGGGAGTAAGAGCAGCGTATGTTTGAAGCCCCTGAATCAACCTGAATCTCTGAGTTCCTGCATAATAAACCCTTCAAGTAAAACATCCAAGTACACATACTCGTTCACCTCAACAAATGATCAGAAGCACTCTATTGATTTAAAGTGTCAACCGAACAAACAATCCATCCATTTGATCAATCTGCAGGTTGAAGAAACGAGAAAAGAATCAAAGAGAATGAAAGAGAACTCATAATAGCTATCCTGGCGCGCTCCTTAATCCGGCGCGGGCTAATCCGGCGTGCTACCCCCCCCCCCCCCCCCGCACCGGAATAGCATTACACTCCAGACCATCTTCAAACTCCTGAAATGAATAGTGTGCCCCCTTTAGCCTCAATCCGGCGCGCCCTCCTGTTCTTGGCTAATCTGGCGCGCCCCCCCTTTTGCTCCCTTATCCGGCGCGCCCCCTCGTAATACCAATAACCGGCCCCCCCCCCCCCCCTTGTGCTCTCTTATCCGGTGCCCCTCCCTTGTAATACCATAACCGGCGCGCCCCCCTTTGTAATACCCACACCGGCATGCCCCTCTTCTCTCTTGGCACCTCCCTTAGCCGGCGTGCTTGAAAAGAAAAGAAAAATTAATCAAAATAAAAGGCTCTAAGCTAATGGATAAAACAAATGAAAGGAATATGAAGCCAATAATCAAAAGTTTCCTCCCCGCTATAATCAAAATTTTGTTCCGGGGGCTTCGCCCCCGGAAACCCCCGCAAGGGGCGCTGTCCCCTTGACCCCCGCGACCTGACCGGGCAGGTCGAACCCCGCGACCTGACCGAGCAGGTCGATCCGCGTGCGAGGGCGCACGTTGGCGAGTTCGGGTTTCACATTTAACAACTCGCTTCCCCGGACTGTGCATGAAGAGAAAAGTAATGATGCCCTGTGGTATCGAACGTGGACCTCGGAATCCCCGACATGGTCATGATCCGTGCACCTCTTGGGCGGATAGTCCATTAGCTTGACCCACTTCTTTCGGGATCCGATCCCGCATCCGCATTAAACTTGCCTTACCTACGGAAGACATCTGTACGGTTTTATCATCGTCTTCGACGCTACTAATGCGGACTTCCGTCCGAACACGAAATGGTCCGTGAGTGACCAACATATACGTATCTATGAACATTTTACGCCCCAACGCGGGTTTGTTTAAACGTGACCCGAGATCTTTGTTCTCACTTTATTAGCATGAATTTCAGGCCGTATGGCCCTTATTCTCGGCAATCAATCAAGTGTGTTCCCCCGTATGGGGGACGTAAATAACGCCGTGGCCTTTACGGCACGGCGGGTTTTGGTCCCGACACGAACTACACAATCGTCTGATTAGTCAGATCGAGCGCACAATAAATCGTCACCTACGTGACTGGCACGCCCTCGCAATTAATAAACCCAATAAACGAATAACCAACACTCTTTAATAAAAGTGCGTCCACAACTCTGGCACGCCCGGTGGGACCGAAATCACCCTTCATCTTTTTGCCGGGACTAAGGGTCCTACGGCCCCTTTCTTGTAATACTAATTGTATGGTTTGCAAAGCAGAGTTGCATTTCGGACACCAGGATGGCCCCCACGTTCGGTCAACAGGCCGTCGAGAGCCATGTTCGGAACGGCTACTTGGCCGTCCCCCTCAGCTTTGGGAGCTTCCCTCCCGTGGTAGGCTTCCCCAACTTCCTCGGGGTAGCCTTCACGAACCTGCTGGTCGTGGAAGCGTTTGACGGGACTGAAAGCAACGATCCCATCTAGGGCGCCGCCAAAGCTGCTGCCGGCCAATCAGTGGCTGAGACTTCCAACACCGTCCTGACCAGGACGCTGAGTTGCAATGTGCACCATGTGCAGCAAACTACCAACCCGTCTCGCCAGGGGTCCGCCTCTCACCATAGGAGGCCCCGGAGGAGCCACGCCACGACATCACCCCGAGGCCGGTTCTCCAGCACCGGCAAGTCTGCTGTCATCGGGTCTATCCGGGTGCATCTTACCGGGCAACGTTCCGAGGCGATCCCGGATCGCATTGTACTCGTCGTACCAGTGCGCAACTCTTTTCAGGCACTGGAGAAGATGAAGGGCAGGATGACGCCCACCATTCCGGTCCCAGCGCCACAGCATCAGTCGGCCTCCAGGCCCACCAAAGCTAACCAAGTTTGGGTTCCCAAGGGGGCCCGGTTCACCTCACCAGCCCGGACAGGGCCCATCACCTTCTGCCCGGCAAGGGCATAACAAGGAGATCGGGTCAGGACATCGGCTCCCGTCTGCCAGCCGGCATTAACTACACCAGCTCCACCGGAGAACATCCACCGTCGACACTACCGACGTCACTATCAGGCTGCCCGTGCAGAGCCTGCAACCCACATGCCCGTTGCTGCCAACAGGGCGACTTCACCGGCTTCTCCTTCTGATCAAGACTGGGAAGGAGTGGAGCAAGCCATGTGGAACTACTTGCGGAGCCCAGGGAGCACTCCCTTGGGTCGCCAGAGATTACTGGGGGCAGTAGCCTCTGCATTTGAAGAAGGGGAGACTCGGCCGGTGCCCAGCGCTGAGTCAAGAAATTGCTTTGAGGAGCGTTATCAGTCCCTCCTGAGGGAAGAAGTGAAGCCGCGGAGATCGGTCTTTGACAGATTAGTCTTTCCGGGTAGGCCGTCGAGAACAACAACAAGAAGAGGCAGAGACCTAAGGGTTTATACCTACAATATGGCAGGGGTATCTGGCCGGTACGGGGCTCTACCAACCGAGCCCGAAGAAGTGGCCAGGCTTGCCACAAGGCCAGGACCTCTTACCAGAAGAGGGAAAGCGGCAGCTGAGAAGACACAAGTCAACACTAGAGAAGGTGACTATGAGGAACCCTCAATGACCTTGGCTGCCAATGTTATTACAGATGGCACCGCGGGAGGACTATCCACTTCATCCGAGGAGGTGCCGATCGAAGAAAGAGGGGGCACCCCTAGCCTTTCCATGAACGACCCCGCGGTATTGCACATGATGCAGCAATATCAGCGAGAGATCGAATTGTTAAAGAAACAATTGACTGAAAGAGCCGCTCAGCCCTCAACATCCGGGCAGACTGAAGCATTGCCAGAGACCCCTGGGGGCAACGGTCAGGCCTCGGAAGCTTCTCCACAGGCGACGGTGTCTCCCCCAATACCTACCCACGCTGGTGGCATACCCCTGCATCAGTCGCAACATATCACACCGGCCCCGCCACCGAACTTGCCATTCCAGGGATCCACTATGGCACCTCAGGCGACAGTACTAGCAACACCGCTGGCGTAGCCGGCCCATTTCTACCCAAGTTCGGTCGACTCTGCAACAGTGAGCAGACTGATGCTCGAACAAATGATAGATATGAAGTTGGCAGAAAGGAGCGATGGCGATCACATGCCATTTGATGTATATCGGGTACCTTACCCGGCCCACTATGCTGCAAGGAGGCTACCGGCCGGCATCACCAAGCCGCCGAAATTTGAGAAATTCAATGGGCAAGGGTCTCCCAGGGAACACATTGCATACTATGTGAATGTCATGGGGGACTTAGCGGTGATGAAGCTTATCTCCTCAAATTCTTCGACTTGACACTTACCGGGCTCGCTTTCGAGTGGTACTCAAAGCTTGCCCGCCGGGTCCATTACAGACTGGCCCGATATGCAGAAGAAATTCAAGGAAAGGTTCTACATAGCTGAGCGGGAGGTAACTGTGGCAGAGCTTTACACCACAAGACAGAGAAATGATGAGTTGGCACTCGACTACATAAAGAGGTGGAGGAACCTCATCATGAGGTGTAAACGTCCCCCGCATCAGGAGGACGTGGTGCAGATCTGTAAACAAAATCTGAAGAAGGAAATCCTTGAGAGGATGATCGGTGCTGAGGTAAGGTCATTTGACCATCTGAATAACATAGTGGCAGAGATTGAGGCATTCCTTGCTCGATACTCTTCCGCTCCTACTGCATCGAGCCAGAGGGCCAGAGAGGCTGAGAGAAGATCAACATCGCCAGAAGTTCACACACTGGACTTCGAAGCTTTCAAGAGACAAAAATAGAAAGCCAAGGAAACATACAACCCTCCTCTGCCCAGATCTACTGAACGGTAGGATGGTCCCTCCCTGAGGGAGAAAATGAGGAACAAGTTGTATTCTTTTCCTCGAGATAAGTCTCAAGTCCTATTTGAATGGGCTACCAGGTACAACACGATCACATTACCAGACCCAAAGAGGCCCGGTGACTTGAAGAAGAGGGATGACCCTTGCTTTTTCCCGTACCATCAGATGCTTGGGCATACCATTGAGGATTGTTACATCTTCAAGGATGTCATTGAGTCCTTAATCAAGAAGGGAGAGCTGGACATGGGGGAGCTCAAGGTGGACCCTCCACAACCGTATGAGATGCCGAACCTTGGCACCACTGTCAACATGGTATCTTTATACTAGTAGTTGCCTGAAGAATGGGCGGAGGTCAGTACATAGGCCACTTATGAAGCCTTCGTCATGGCGCCAGCTCAAGATCAAGGGGGTTGGCAGGCTACGCCGACGAAGAACAGAAGAAGAAGATAAGCCCCCCGGCCCACTCCGGAGGTTTACATAAGAGGCATTACACCCCGACCAGCACCGCCACCGGTGACACCCATTTGGCATGACACAGCCCCCCGGCTGGTCATGAGACGCCCTACTCACAACAAGAAAATGCACATCCCGATGTGGGTGCACAAAGAAACCAGTCCTGCGGTAGAAAGGCTCCAGGCCATTATTGATGGGCTTGAAGACTATGAACAGCCCGAGATCCAGTCTGTGGAGTTGAAGGAGTATGTCCCTTGGGAGGAGTTCGAGTCACTCGAACTAGCTCTAGAATCGGAAGCCGAGACGAAAGAAGAGCCTCTCTTGTGGGGTGAGCTTCCCCAAGAGCAGTTGCCAATCACTGAAGAGAAGAAGAAAAAGAAGAAGAGAAGACCTAGAAAAAAGAAGAAGAGTGGGGTTGTCCTTTCTTGCAACACCCTCTTAGCATTATTTGACACAGCCCTCTCCCTAAGAGAGGAAGAGCAAGAAGTGCCCATCGAGCCGTCAGAGGTGAATCAGGCTGAAGCATCCACCTCCCAACATGCCACCAGGTAGGGAAGGAAGTGGGGACATCCTCCTTAGGCCAACCACAACATCATGTTCAGGGGAGAACAACCGTATTACATCCCCGAGCCTAGGGTCCAAGGCATGGAGATTCCCCCTCCCTTAGGTCTCTACCCCGGAGAATCGGTCGTCCAGGCCGCCCCTTCATTTATTGAATTTCTTACGACTCAGAGGGGAAAACAGTCATGCCCCCGCGAGTCCCAGCAGGCCAAAGAGGCAGGTAGCCCCTCGGCCCCGTTGGTACTGACTCCTCCTCGGCCAAGGGAAGAACCTAACAACACCTTGAACCTTGCCGAGTTCATGAAAGAAAAGGAAGTGACCCAGTAGCCTCCGCAAGCTCAAGCGGCACCTGACCCAGCGGAAGAGGCACCCGTCGAGCCAGCTCCCCAGGTTCAAGGCGGAGGCAGGCGCAGTAGAGCCGAAGAGATGAAGTTGCTCAAGGTCCGAGCCAGCAACAGAATAGTCAAGCACCTGAAGAAGATTCCAGCCAGGTTCACCGTCTGGGAAATCCTATCTCTAGATGAAGAGACACAGCAAGCCGTCATTACTGCGCTCCAGATGCCAGCATATGTTGAAGCCTGCCTCGCAGAAATGTCACCTGAAGTAGCTGTGGCCTTCACAGAAGAGGATATGCTTCTACCTACCTGCAGTCACAATCAGTCAATCTACATGAAGGGGCAGCTGAATGGGCATCCCATCAACCGAGTATTGATCGACCCTGGAGCAGCAGTGAACATACTACCCTATCGGGTGTATCAGAAACATTACTTTGACGTACACCTGGTCGAGGTCAGGAACGTCAAGATTGCCGGCTTCAACCGGAAGTGCGAGGTCCCTATGGGGGTCGCAGAGTTCAACCTCTCCCTCGGCGACTTCACCACCAAGGTCTAGTTACATGTGATCAACTCCAGCACCTCTTACAAGGCATTGCTCGGCAGACCTTGGCTGCACCAAAACCGCGTGGTACCATCCACTCTGCACCAATGCATCAAGTACCCGGGCAACAAGAAAGAGGAAAGAATCTTTACCGACCTCCATCCTTTCGAAGTGTTCGAATGTCACTTATCGGACGCTAATCTCTATTTGGAAAAGCCGAAGCAAGCCTCCCAAGCCACTCAGGACAAAGGAAAGAAGAAGGCAGAGCCTGACAGCTGGTTCCCTCCAGCACCGCCTGGCTGTGTGGCTCCCCCTCAGGTGTCATTCATTTCTGAAGCAGAAGGGGTATTCTGAGCCACCTCTCTTCCCATCTACCCTACACCGGGAACACCATACCTTGAAGACTTGCTGGAAGACGTCAGGGTCCCGCCCGAGATCATCAAGCCTCTCGTAGAAGCTGACTGCCATGTGGTTGAACCATTAAGGACCTTCGAGGTGCCCAACCCCGGGGGTCTGCCTACCATCTTTTATGTGGCCAAGGAGCACCCGGTCAAGGGGGATGACGATTGTAGACTCCCCGATGAGCTGCACGACCCACTCGTCCCAATCATGGGACTCCCTGACATAACCGGTCGTGTGGTCAAGATGACCAGAAAGCAAGGGATCCCCTTTTGCCAGCTCTCCAGTCGGAAAGAAATGTTCAAGAAAATGTGGAACCCACCAAACCTGGACCGGAGGTTGTTGCAAATCACTCGGCATCCAGGGTTGGGCTTTTCACTAGAAGATTCCTATGAAGCCAATGTGATATCAGTCTCGGCTCCAGTCGGAAATAGCCACGCAGGCACTGCTGGCCCATGGCAGGTTGAAGGTCGCCAGCACCTTATGCCTTTGGCCAACGAAGATCAAGATGAAGAAATATTCCTATGGAATCCACCTCCCTGTAGGAGCAAGGGGAAGGTCCCGTCCTCCTCTGAGGGACCAACCTCGAATAACTGCAGCAGCGGGGTGCCATTGCCCTGGTCTGACATTGATGCAAAGGACGGGGAAGCAAGTCGGACTCCGAGCTTCCCTCGGTGCGACTCTGCCCTTTTTGCCCTGTGTTATCAGCAACAGCGGGAAATTGAAATGTTGAGGGCTTGATTGGCCGAAGCGACTGCACTCGTGTCTGACTTAATCAGGAGCATCTTCTGCCAATAGAACATCGACAGGCGCCAGTCCCCGAACAGCGTCCCGAATGCCCCCATGCACTTGAGAAAGGAGGCAAGGGATGTAGTTGTCCCCCCAGTCAGACAATCGGTCGAGTGAAATCCTACACTGCAGGAGAGGATGGAAAGGCCTTACTCTTTCCCGAGGAATAAGACCCGAGGAATCTTTGATTGGGCCTGCTACTACGGCAAGGTCTCCCTCCCGAGGTCTAAGAGGACGCAAGATGCTCGCAGAAGTGGTGACCCCCTATTTTGCCCTTATCACCAACTACTAGGCCACTCTATCGAAGACTATTACGTCTTCAAGGACATTGCTCAAGACCTGATTGAGAGAGATGAGCTCAGAATGGGAGATTATGTGGTGGCTCTGCCATGCCCCCATGTGACGGGCGGCCACGAAAGAAGCATCTACATGGTGTCAGTTCAGCACCAGATTTTTGAAGATGCGGCTGAGAATGGGAAACCCCAGCCACCAGCAGAACAGCAGCCCCTAGTATGGCAATCAATCACCTCAGCCCCTACAAGAGCCGTCTATGACAATTACAAAAAAGATCCTGAAGAAGTCCTTTACTTCTCCACACAATAGAGCCCCCTAGAGCCGCACAATGCAAGCCTAATAGAGGGGGAAACAAGCAAAGCCTCGTTACCCAACGAGGCAGAGCAAGAAGACGCCTATGGTGTCCTTGATGCAGAAGATGGTGAAGACAAGGATTTCATCGACCTGCTACTATCGCCTCCGAAAATTGAAGATGGCGGCCAGGCCACAGTGGATGAGCTCTTTGAAATTAACCTAGGCACAGAAAGCGACCCCAGGCCGACCTTTTTGAGTGCCCTTCTTCCTCCACAGGAGAGGGGACAATATGTCAAGTTGCTGCAAGAATTCCTGGACTGTTTTGCCTGGAACTACAAAGAGATGCCCGGCCTGAGCCCCGGCGTGACTCAACATATTCTGGCTATTGATCCCAAGGTGGAGCCGGTGAAGCAGTCCCCCCAGTGTATGAGGCCGAAGCTGATAAAATAGATTTGCAAAGAAGTCGACAAGCTCATAGATGTCAATTTTGTAGCTGAAAATCAATACACTACTTAGTTGGCCAACATTGTGCCGGTGAAGAAGAAGAATGGACAGATCAGGATCTGCGTGGACTACTGCGACCTGAATAAAGCTTGCCCAAAAGATGACTTTCCGGTACCCATCACCGAAGTAATGATTGATGCAACTACTGGCCATGGGGCCTTGTCCTTCATGGACGGATCATCCGGCTATAATCAAATCTGGATAGCTGAGCACGATCGAATTCATACAGCCTTCCGGTCACCTAAAGGGATATTCCACTACTAAAGAATGCCCTTTGGCCTCAAGAACACTGGCGCCACTTACCAGCGGGTGATGACCAAGATATTCGACGAACTGTTATATAGCAAAGTCGAATGCTACATTGATGAGTTGGTCGTCAAGACAAAGAAAAGGGGGGATCACCTGAATGACCTTAGAGTCATCTTCGAGAGACTCCGGCGGTATGAGCTGAAAATGAACCCAATGAAGTGTGCCTTCGGCGTCTCCAGTGGAAAGTTCCTCGGCTTCATTGTCCGATATAGGGGGATCGAGATCGACCCCTTCAAAATAAAAGCCATTCAGGAGCTACCTCCTCTGAAGAATCTGGGAGAGTTAAGATCCCTACAAGGCCGGCTGGCTTACATCCAAAGATTTATCTCCAATTTGTCGGGGCGCTGTCAGCCATTCCAAAAATTAATGATGAAGAATGCACCTTTTAACTGGAACCAGGAATGTCCTAAGGCCTTCGATCGGCTGAAGGATTACTTAAAGACCCCGACTGTGTTGGGGGCACCTGTCAAGGGGAGGCCACTTATTTTATATATAGCTGCCACTGAATGTTCGCTGGGGGCAATGCTCGCCCAGAACAACGATGAGGGGAAGGAGCAAGCTCTTTATTACCTTAGCCGAAGATTAATGGGGGCAGAAGCAAAATACACCCCGATTGAGAAGGTTTGTCTCGCCTTGGTCTTCGCAGTCATGAAGCTGAGGCATTACATGCTCTCGCATGAAGTGAGCCTGATTTCTAAGGCCGACCCAGTCAAGCATATTCTCTCCCAGCCAATTCTGAAGGGACGTCTCGGCAAGTGGGCCGTACTGTTAATGGAATTTGACATCACCTATGTGCCGCAGAAGGCCGTTAAGGGTCAAGCCATGGCCGATTTCTTTGCAGCACACTGTGTGCCTGAAGATTCCCCACTGGCCACAGAGTTGCCTGAAGATGAAACACTAGAAGTGGACCAAGTCCGACAGATGCCTGACAGCTGCACTTTGACGGAGCTTCGAGAACAGAAATAACCCCATCAGGGCACACAAAAGTACGGGCCGGGGCCGGCATCGTCCGTAAATCCCCTGAAGGAGAAGTATTTCATACATCCTGCTCCATTAACAAGCCCTGCACAAATAACGAGGTAGAGTATGAAGCTCTGATCATCGGTCTCCAAGTCGCTTTACAAATGGAGATTAAAATGCTAGAAGTATTTGACGATTCATTATTGGTCATCAAGCAAGTCCAAGGATAGTTTGACGTACGAAAACCTGAACTACTCCCTTACCATGCTAAGG
Source organism: Amorphophallus konjac (assembly GCA_022559845.1). Classification (NCBI taxonomy): domain Eukaryota; kingdom Viridiplantae; phylum Streptophyta; class Magnoliopsida; order Alismatales; family Araceae; genus Amorphophallus; species Amorphophallus konjac. Next base: position 284,939,081 of record CM040121.1, on the reverse strand, counting down.
CGAAACAGCTCATGCAGCAGTTCTACCTCATTGAGATAGGCCATGTCGCCAGGGGGGAAAATGCACAAGCCGATGCACTGGCGAAATTGGCAAGTTCATTAGCAGTCCCGCCATATGGATCCCTCAGCGTCAGGGTGGTGAATTAGTGCCAAGTGCCTAGCATGATAGAAGCGCCAGAAGAAGAAGAACTTGAGGCCGCCACAGCGGAAGCCATTAGCTTACCCGACTGGAGAGACCCCCTTATGCAATGGTTTAAATACCAGTAACTGCCCAGGCAGAGAGAAGAGAAGATCAAGCTGATCAGAACAAAGGACTCTTACGAGGTCCGGAACGGGATCCTGTTCCGAATTATGGCAGATGCCAAACGGAAGGTGCTCCTCCGATGCTTATCCACTGAAGAAGCTTGGAAAGTCATGAAAGAGGTTCACGCCGGCACGACTGGTGCACATCGGGCAGGACCGAAAATGAAAATTGAAATAAAAAATCTTGGCTACTATTGGCCGACAATGTTCGATGACTGCTGCAAGTATGCCAAGTCTTGTCAGAAATGCCAGGAGCATGCGACGGTGCCTAGAAGACCGCCCGTGCCACTGCATCCAACACTGCCCAGCTGGCCTTTTGCCCAATGGGGAACAGACGTCGTGGGTCCACTACCCGCATCATCCGCTGGGTGCAAGTACATCTTGGCCGCAACTGATTACTTCTCCTGCTGGGCGGAGGCTGTTGCTTTAAAAGAAGTGACCGGGGAAATCGTTGCCAGGTTTATCCGTTGCAACATCATATTCCAGTTTGGCACTCCGAACCAAATTATCTCAGACAATGGAAGTCACTTCCGCAACCAGAAAGTCTACCGGCTGGCAGAAAAGTACAAGATTGACTAGAGGACGTCAACCCCTTATAACCAACAGGCCAATGGTTTGGCTGAAGCTTTCAATAAAACTCTTTGTACTCTCCTGTCCAAAATTGTTAGTTCTAACAAGAGAGACTGGGAAGAGAAAATGTACGAGGCCCTGTGGGCATACCGAACTGTATACAAAACTCCAACGGGTTGTTCACCCTTCTCCTTGGTGTATGGCTCAGAGGCAATTGTCCCCATCGAGCTGGAAATACCCTCCCTTCGGGTCGCAATCCAGCACGGGTTGGTCCGGGAAGAACAAACAAATGTCGAGCGAAGGCTCGAAGAGCTCTCCAACTTGAGGGGAAAAGGCTTCAAGCCCAGTAGAACATCCAGGTCTATCAGGCCCGATAGCGCGTGCCTTTGACAAGCTCGTCAAGGAGCGTGAATTCAAAAAGGGTGACCTCGTCATGGTCAAGAGAAGAGAAGTCATGGCTTCCAATCCCAAGGGCAAGCTGAATGAGAATTGGCTTGGACCCTATGTAGTCCAGAAAGTCTAACCATCGGGGGGAGGTTCAGTTTCCACCCCTCAATGGTAGACATTTGAGGTTGTACCATGCTCCAATTCTCCCATTCAATGAATGAAACATTTCTCCGACCCGCCCCGGGCAAATTTGCATTACTATTGCCCAGATGGTTTGGGCACTATTTATCTTGCGTTTCAAAAAAAAAAGAGAAGAACAAAAGAGAAAAGAAGAAGAAGAAGAAGAAGAACAAAAAGGAAAAGATAAAAAAAAGAGAAAAAAGAGAGAAAAAAAGGGGAAAAGGGGGGAGGGAGGAATCAGTCTCCCTTTATTAACATTCACTCTTATTTCGAGAATATTTCAATAAACAAACCAGCCGTGTAGGCCCTTGACACCTTGTCGGCACTGACGAAGAACGCCCAACCCGAACCTTTCGTCCGGATTGGGGAATCAACTTCCCTTGCTTTGGCACTAACCCCGTGTCAACGAATAAACCACGTCGGCCTCCGACACCCTGTCGGCATCGATGACAAACCTGTGGCCCGGACCTTTCGTCTGGCTCCATGAACAAAAAGACCCTTGCTTTGGCACTACCCCGTGTCAATGAATAAACCATGTCGGTCCCCGACTCCCCGTCGGCATCGATGAATAAACATGTGGCTCGGACCTTTCGTCTGGTTCCATGTACAAAAAGACCCTTGCTTTGGACACTACCACGTGTCAATGAATGAACCATGTCGGTCCCCGACTCCCCGTCGGCATCGATGAATAAACCAGTGGCCCAGACCTTTCGTCTGGTTCCATGAACAAAAAGACCCTTGCTTTGACACTAACCCCCGTGTCAATGAATAAACCATGTCGGTCCCTGACTCCCCGTCGGCATCGATGAATAAACAAGTGGCCCGGACCTTTCGTCTCGTTCCATGAACAAAAAGACCCTTGCTTTGGCACTAGCCCCGTGTCAATGAATAAACCATGTCGGTCCCCGACTCCCTGTCGGCATCGATGAATAAACCTGTGGCCCGGACCTTTCGTCTGGTTCCATGAACAAAAAGACCCTTGCTTTGACACTAACCCCGTGTCAATGAATAAACCATGTCGGTCCCCGACTCCCTGTCGGCATCGATGAATAAACCAGTGGCCCGGACCTTTTCATCTGGTTCCATGAACTAAAAGACCCTTGCTTTGGCACTAACCCCGTGTCAATGAATAAACCATGTCGGTCCCCGACTCCCCGTCGGCATCGATGAATAAACCTGTGGCCCGGACCTTTCGTCTGGTTCCATCAACAAAAAGACCCTTGCTTTGACACTAACCCCGTGTCAATGAATAAACCATGTCGATCTCTGACTTCCCATCGATGAACAAACCAGTGGCCCGGACCTTTCGTCTGGTTCCATGAACAAAAGACCCTTGCTTTGGCACTAACCCCGTGTCAATGAATAAACCATGTCGGTCTCTGACTTCCTGTCGGCATTGATGAACAAACCTGTGGCCCGGACCTTTCGTCTGGTTCCATGAACAAAAAGACCCTTTCTTTGGCACTAACCCCCGGTCAATGAATAAACCACGTCCATCTCCAATTCCCTGTCCCACCGACGAACAAACCCGTGGCTCGGACCTTCTGTCCGAGTCGATGAATAAAAAGAGCATCCTCGCTCGGCTTGGACCTTTCGTCCAAGTCGATGAACAAAAAGGCGCTACCTTTGCTTGGCTCGGACCTTCCGTCCAAGTCCATAAACAAAAGAAGCCTCTTTGCTTGGCTCGGACCTTCCGTTCAAGTCCATGAACACAAAGAAACCCCCTCCTTGCTTGGCTCGGACCTTCCGCCCGAGTCAAAGAATGAACAACTTTCCTAAACCCAACACGAGTCACCAACTCCCCCGTGGGGTTGGCCTCATCAAAGTCATTTTGGGCCTTTCGCCTGGGGCGACGCATAGGCCGCACCTTCTTGCTTCGGCATTCACCCCATGTCGATGGCTAAACCGACACTCAGACATGTCCGTCTGCGTGCATACGCGGTGAAGCGATCCCCTCAACCCTTCGCTGAAGGGGTGAGCGCTTTCCCGTGAATTCGCACCGGACCAGCATCCCACTAGCTCGGAAAGAATAGGTATATTGTCAAAGAGCTCTACACTCGCGGGCTCCGCGCGCTCGTCCCTCGCTTGCACCACCCACGAGTGGGGGGAATTTGTGGACATCGAGAAATGTCGATGAGGATCATACGGCATGCACGTCTCGACAATCGAGAGCAAGCCGAAGATGGAAACGCCGAATAAACCTCATGCCTCGCCCGATCAGGACGAGAACTCGCGTAGTGGTCCGCTACCCGTTAAGGAAGCCCCCCCCCCCCAGGAGAAAGATACGGCTACAACTCTCCGACCGGCCATGTCGAGAGCTGAATCAAAGAAAAGTCAGGAACTCCGGCACAGTCTCGGCATGCACCGAAAGTCACACAAAGTCTGGGACCGAGCCCCAAAGGCTACAAACGGAATATTATGGAGGCCATACATTGCAACTAGAACATTCCGACAATGCCAACATTCGAATAAATGGCTGCGACTTCGAAAAGAATCCATTTGATGCTTAAAACGGCGTGGAAGGGCGTTAAACCGGCGCGCTCTAAACCGGCGCGACCCTTCAACATCCTAATCTGGCGCCCCTAAAATCGGCACGCCCCATTTCCCATTTGCCCTTGTTGTTGCCTTAATACGACGCGCTACCCTTGCTTGGCATACCCGGCGCGCCCCTTGCAAAGCTCTAATCCGGCCTGCATAACCCCGCGCCATTTTACCTCCAAGGCGTCCCATCCTACATCTGATCCCCTATTTTCATGTGTAAACAGAAGGAACTTACCTGAAGTGGGTGAGCAACCTGCTCCTGACCGACGTGCAACCGCCTGAGCCCCTCCGGCTCCTAGGAATGGAGGGCTTTGAGCTCTGCACCGAACGTCGCTTCTCCGTCGGTCACCGTCGGCCAATCCCATGGAGGTAACTTCCCTACTCTATTGCTTCCCCTATCCGCAGGCCACTCAAGATCTTCGAGCAGGAGAAGGTGAAGAAGAAAGAGAAGGGAGGACCGCTCCCATCCTTACTCTTATAAAAGGGAGGCACACTCCACCGGAGAAAAAGACGAGTTCATTCGGCTGAGAGGCTGGTTCGCTCGGCTGAAGGATGGCTGAGAGAAGAGAGGAAGGAGTCCCTGTCCCCCTGCGCCGGCAAGGTGAAGAAGAAGAGAGAGTGTGTGAGAGAAGGAAGGTGAGTTCGGAGGGGGGGAATCTTGTGCTCTATCCCCCTCCCCCACCGATGTATTTTTCTCTTTTCTCCGATGTATTTTCCCTCGCTCTGGGGTAGATCCCCTTCTGTATTTAACCTCCCTTCCTTCGTGGATGAACAAAAAGAAAGAAAGGCTTTTGCACTACATGTTATTATTTTTGTTTGTTAGCCTTTGCATTCCCTCTCTCATATCCTGCTCATCCAGGGTCCTTGAAGCCTTCCTCTCCATGGTATGACCTTCTAAGGAACCCGTCGAAGGGATGCACACTCATAGCCTCTTATGGTGTACATCCGTCCCGCTTACGAGATCATCACCCGTGAGCTGCTGGAGCTCTTGAAGGCTAGTCCTCGAGCCTCCACAAGTGCTTGCAGGTTAACGGAGGCCTCACTCCGAGTTTTGAGGTTCACCCTGGAGCAATCCGTTTGGTGTTCCTCCTTTTTTCTCTGGCAAGACCTTAGTCCGGGGGAGATGCTGCCCAAATTTTGCCAGACGAAGAACACATAAGAACAGACGAACAAGTTAAGCTCTCTGGGAGTAAGAGCAGCGTATGTTTTGAAGCCCCTGAATCAACCTGAATCTCTGAGTTCCTGCAAAATAAACCCTTCAAGTAAAACATCCAAATACACATACTCGTTCACCTCAACAAATGATCAGAAGCACTGTATTGATTTAAAGTGTCAACCGAACAAATAATCCATCCATTTGATCAATCTGCAGGTTGAAGAAACAAGAAAAGAATCAAAGAGAATGAAAGAAAACTCATAATAGCTATCTCGGTGCGCTCCTTAATCAGGCGCGGGCTAATCCGACGCGCTACCCCCCCGCGCCGGAATAGCATTACACTCAAAACCATCTTCAAACTCCTAAAATGAATAGTGTGCCCCCTTTAGCCTCAATCTGGCGCGCCCTCCTGTTCTTGGCTAATCCGGCGCGCCCCCCCCTTTTGCTCCCTTATCTAGCGCGCCCCCTTGTAATACCCATAACCGGCGCGCCCCCCCCTTGTGCTCCCTTATCCGGCGCGCCCCCCCTTGTAATACCATAACCGGCGCTCCCCCCTTTGTAATACCCACACCGGCCTGCCCCTCTTCTCTCTTGGCACCTCCCTTAGCCGGCGTGCTTGAAAAGAAAAGAAAAATTAATCAAAATAAAAGGCTCTAAGCTAATGGATAAAACAAATGAAAGGAATATGAAGCCAATAATCAAAAGTTTCCTCCCCGCTATAATCAAAATTTTGTTCCGGGGGCTTCGCCCCCGGAAACCCCCGCAAGGGGTGCTGTCCCCTTGACCCCCGCGACCTGACCGGGCAGGTCGAACCCCGCGACCTGACCGAGCAGGTCAATCCGCGTGCGAGGGCGCACGTTGGCGAGTTCGGGTTTCACATTTAACAACTCGCTTCCCCGGGACTGTGCATGAAGAGAAAAGTAATGATGCCCTGTGGTATCGAACGTGGACCTCGGAATCCCCGACATGGTCATAATCCGTGCACCTCTTGGGTCGATAGTCCATTAGCTTGGCCCACTTCTTCCGGGATCCGATCCCGCATCCGCATTAAACTTGCCGTACCTACGGCAGACATCCGTACAGTTTTATCGTCGTCTTCGACGCTACTAATGCGGACTTCCGTCCGAACATGAAATGGTCCGTGAGTGACCAACATATACGTATCTATGAACATTTTACGCCCCAACGCGGGTTTGTTTAAACGTGACCCGAGATCTTTGTTCTCGCTTTATTACCATGAATTTCAGGCCGTAGGGCCCTTATTCCCGGCAATCAATCAAAGGTGTTCCCCCGTATGGGGGACATAAATAACGCCGTCGCCTTTACGGCACGGCGGGTTTTGGTCCCGACACGAACTACACAATCGTCTGATTAGTCAGATCGAGCGCACAATAAATCGTCACCTAGGTGACTGGCACGCCCTCGCACTTAATAAACCCAATAAACGAATAACCAACGATCTTTAATAAAAGTGCGTCCACAACTCTGATGCGCCAGCAATTAGGGGAAAGGTCCCCTGGGTACCTGCCATAGAAATGGAGGACCGACTCAAAGAAAGAGTGCACAGGGAGACTAAAGCTAGCCCAGAAAGACTCTATGGGAACTCTAATGCTACCAGGAACGCGACTCCACAGACTGTCGTCAACGGTCAGGAAAACGATGTCAAAATCAGCAAGGATCTGAAAGGCCTCGCGCAGGCCATGGACTACCCTGTAAGCGACCAGCTGTGGGGAGAGAGGACGACTGGGACCGACACCCAAAGTGCTCGAGAAACCGACCCGACTCTCTCCCTCCCCTTCCGCAGAGGATGTGGGACTGACCCGAAGAATCCTCCTACGGGTCGCCATGAACCCAGAGGACCAAGAGAGAAAGAAGAAGCCTCACTAGAGAAGGAAGACGACGCTCAGAGTGACCGACACCCACGACAAATATCAGAAAGAGCGAATATGGTTCCTTAGGCAACTCGGCACGCGATATATAAACTTCGAAGATGAAGCGACCACTTCAAAAACTACACGGGACGGAAAAGGCGCCTGTCACCATCAAGGTACGGCCGCCAAACTCAGGCAACCGTTCACGCCCGCGCTCCCAGACAAAAATGGATGCATCATGATGGCACCAAAGCCCACCAAGAAACCCGGCAGGTGACCGGGTCCACCAGTCTTATCGATACGAGGAAGTTCTCCTAGAAACTCCCCATCAATGGACCCTCTCGAACTATCTCTCAGACCCCGAAAAGTGCTCGACATCTGAGAGTGGGGTGCTAGTGAGGAGGGTAAAATCGGTATGGCCCATGTAAGGCCCATTACGTCAGGCCCGCTCCGGCCAGAGACCTAGAGTGCGCATGACGGACCCTTGACGATTGCGGCCCACAGCGGATGACTCGAGGCGAACAGTCCTCGGATTCTCCAGCTCACGAAGGACATCAGCCCAGGCGCAATGGACGCCAAACGGCCCTCCGACGACCAAACGTTTCATCCCACTACATCAGCCTGAACTCCACTAAAGGTGAGCACGCCTTACACGCACCGTGAGACCCGCCTGAGAACCACCCGACTCCGGAGGAATGTGCCCTCAACGGGAAACTCCCCACGATCGCGGAGAGGCCTTACCCCACTACTCGCGCCCTTCCCAACTAAGGGATAGGCCCTCATCGCCAGGACAACCCCTATAAAGGGACACACGGAGACGAGAGGGGGGGACGGACGAGCACAGCAAGAGAGGGACCCCGACTGCGAAGCCTTGAGATTAGTTTCCACGAAGTAGACCTCCGGTCATCTTCCGAATAGCCTTACCGCCCAGTGAGCACTCTCCGAGCGTTCATTAGATACGTCGAGCACTCCTGCGGAAGACCGACCGTCCCTCCAGGCTTGCTCAATCGCCACTCGTCTCTCTCGCTCTCATCTGTTCCTCCTAAAATGTTCATCTTCTAAGGTTTTGACTTAAGCATCGGAGGGTTGTCCTCTGAGGTAATGGTCAGGGCTCCTTCTGACGTCGTTTTTCTGGTGATTGTAGATTTTCACGGGTGACTGGACGATCCTTCTCCGACAAACAAATTTAAAAATGTGGTACGAGACCCAGAAACCATAATTTCACCTCTATATATATACACACACACACACATATATATATATATATATATATATATATATATATATATATATATATACCCTTTACACTATAAAGGAAGAGGGGGGGCATGCATGGACCTTGGAATTTAAGCAGCACTATCCCGTTCTGATGGTGGGAGGTGGAAATGAGTGCTTGAGTGAGGTCTTTGTGGCGCTGCTACCCTTTGCAATTTTTTTGACGAAGGGGTTTTGGGGCGGAGCTAATCAAACGATTGAAAATACGTTACTCCCTCGTAGTTTTCTTTTTTTTTTGTGGTATAGTTGCTCCCTCATAACTTGCCACAGCATTTTAGCCAACACGAAACATCAATAAAACATAGAAATATTAAATATGATTTAATGTATATATATATATATATATATATATATATTACCTGCAGCTTTTTTCTCTTTGAATCATTCTGCATCACATCAAACATTAATGGGTCGTCATCTCTACTATGTGGATAAATGTGTTTGCATGGCATAAACATTTGAGGTCGGAGGACACAACTTTTATTATTTGGATTTGAAGCCAAACCACTTCCCCCAAAAGAATTTGTGTTTTCCATTCGAAGCAGTCTCTGCCATCTTTGCAGCTGGGTTGTTAGCGTGTGCCAATCTTGGTGTTCCCGCAAGTGACTTCTGCATCCCTGCGTCATTGGTACATGGTAAAAATTATGTTAGGGATCGATGTGACTTTAATTAGCTAGGGGAAATTCATCATGATCCAAGCAAATTCAATAACTAATTAGAAAAGTAAAATTTCTTCTCCACGCAGACTAACTAATAAGAAGCATCTGCACAATTGACCGTTATGAATCATAGACAATTCAAATAGCTAGAGTCGTGTTTCCTACGTTTCTATATTTTTTTTAATAATAATAATAATAATAATAAGATCGTAGATCGCTCAATTAAGCGGTGCATGTTTTTAAAACAAGGAATGGAATACAGCGAGAAACCAATTAACAAAGGATGTCTTGTTGTCTCTCTATTCTTACGCATGATAATCTTTAGGCAAAAAAAAAAAAAGCGGGTTGGGGGGCGGGGGGGAGTAAATTCTCCTAAACAACTCTTCCACCATGCCCGGATCTGCCAAAAATCTTTTGCCCGGCCGATAAGGTTGGTTTGGTTCACATTATTTATTAAAACTGCGTGCGATGCTGACATGGAGAGCACCGTGCGATCACCTGACGTCATCAAATTTTTGAAGCATTTCCGAGGGGTCGGGGGAAGCGAACGTAAATGCTGCTATTGAGAACACAATATCCTAGAGAGAGCATCCAGAAATATTTAAAATAAATAAATAAAATTTTAAATTAAATTCGAGAGCGAGTGCACGTGATCAATTCAAGCAAGTACACACGATCAATCCAACTGCTCTTTACCGCACAACATACATACCGATTTGTTTGTTTGTTGTTTGTTGCGACAAAGTGAAAACTCATCCTTCTTGCTCGAGCAGGCTTTTCCTAATTTCCTCTCCATTCCCATTCGGGAGCTCTTATGAGGACTTTCCTTTTTTTTCTTTTACTTAAAACACTTGTTATCGAGCCTACCCGTCAACTCAGCATTGTCCAGACATTCAAAATAGCTTCTCCTTGGCCAAACATTAATTTCGGGGAAGCCATGCAACATCATCTTTGCTCGTTAAGGCTCATTTTGATATTAGATTAAGATAAGGGCGAGTGATCTATTCTGGGTGACGAGTCCGTCTCTTATCTCTTAACTCACCTAGATTCCTCAATTTTCACGTCTTTCGCGTGAACGATTAAACCCAATCTTATCAATATCCGATTTCGTTTAAAGTCGAAATAACCCAAACTAAAACAACTCATTTGACCCCAGTTCTATCATCTTAGGTCTCGTTTGAAAACTCAATAGGATTATGAGTTTTTTTACAATTTTTTAGGGTCACTTTGGTAACAGGTTAAATTGGATTAGGGTGAGTTAACCGGGGTCGGGTGGGTTATTCTTTGTGGGCGTCTTTGACAATCGTCTGGGGGTAAGTTAATCGACCCCGAAGGGTCGATTAAGTCACCCGGGGTCGATTAACAGGAGTTGTGAGAGGGGGAGGCGGGGCCCACCTTAACCCCAGGTGCGTAACCCGCCGACATCCCCCCGACCAACCGTCTATCAAAGACGCCCTGTTTGATTTGTTTTTTTCTTAACAAAGTTCAGATAGTGTTAAAATGGATTAACTCATTCTTAATAAAAATGTGGAATGAGTTAATCCACCCGGGTTAGGGTTAGGGGTGGGGTGGACTAACCCGGATAAGCCACCCGTCTCTAATCTAACCCATTACCAAAGTGGCCCTTAGAGTGAGAATAATCTAACGAAAAGGAGCTTTTGGGAGATTATGAAAAGTGGACTCTTTTCACCATGTATCTCTCTAAAAAGTTAGATTATGATTTTTAAATAATCTGACGTGACATTTAAACATTCGATAGAACTTTAAATAAGTGAAGATTCTTAGGTCATAATCTATGACCCATTTAATTATCAAACAAGGTCTTAGTCGGACTCATTTCGTTATCAAATTAATGGATCTAAAGAAAACTTTTACAAAGTAAATCCATCCCATCGTGATCAGAGGGAATGGATTGATTGACTCTCCAGATGGCTACTACTCCCTCTGATTATTAGATTGGTTCAATGTTTTGGGAACCGTGTAAGGGTGTTTCGACAAATTTATTGATATTTGAGCCAATCAGAGAAAGAGGTCAGTTTTGGGAGTCCTCCAACGAGTCAGCCAATCCCTTCGTCACGAGATTCTTTGACGACTTATAGCTATTAAATTTTCATAGAAGGTCTTAAGGGACTTAATTTGTCCACAATTTGTTGCACATGTTAAGGTAGATGATGGGTGGTGTTTCTCCTCCGTTATATAAAATGTTGACCTCAAAAGAGATTGAGCACAAGCAACGTATATAAAGTATGGGGGTGAGAAAAGAACTTGTCGGGATATTTTATTATTTGGATAGAAAGGAAGGAAGAACACCGTGGCCCCAGGGCTCTATGGTCACTGGACACCTCTCGTACGTACAACAAATTTGGTCTCGGAAGTATTATGATTTATGAGCATCTTCCCCTGTCACCATGCATCATTAGACAAGTGGAAGTCCTAACCGAATCCAGCCCAGGGTTCAATCTTTTTTCGCCCTCCTCCAATGCATGCATCTTCTCGACTAGCCATTGCATTCTTCTTCTTCGGGGCAGGCTTGCGCTTTAATTTATATGTTCCCATCTTTCCATTTCTGAAGCTTGAGAAACTCAAGCATCCCTCTCAAAGTTTTAGCATTGGTTTGTGTGCTCCCTGTTGGCCTTGCTCGTGCTCAAACTCCCACAGCCACACATGCCCTCCTCCTCAGAAAAATGTCGGGCGAGCAACGACCACTTTGCCCGCGAGATGGCCACCTCAAGATCTACTTACCTAATGCCCTTCATTTCTTAGCATTCACGTTGTTGCTAAGGCTGATCATATGATTCAGCCTCCCCACGAGGACATGGAACCGTACGTAGGCAAAAATAAAATAAGGGGATTTCTACATATTAATCCTTATAATCTTACCCCATTTCAAAAGCCCTCCCCGGGGATTTTGAAAGTGCACTTTTTTTTCTGTTGATCTCTCTCTACCCGTCGTAATCCCCTCCCCCCCCCCTTTTTTTTTTGACAATTCTATAGGACAACATTGACCTATTTGGAAAAGAATTAGATAGGGGGTGGGGTGGAGATTCCAAGAAAAAGAATCCCTCTCCGTGCACCTTTCCAAATGGGCCTTTGGAGATAGCTTGGTGATGAGATTGCAGCCCTGGATGAAATAGTAAAATAAAATTAATCTTGAACGGCCACGCATTTCTCCATCAATTCGACATAAAAGGAGGAATAATTGGGTTTCTTTATATGAAGAGGTGTGATCTCGCGTGGGTCTTGAGCTGAGGAGATGATCACCGGATAGTGAACTGCAAAGAAGGTCAACGGATCAGGGGACCCAGTGATGGTTCCCTGGGGCAAACCCTCCGATACTTAAGTCAGTAGAGCAATGGTGGAAACTATGTAGGGAGGAGGAAGGAGATGCACGAGATCCCTCTACACCAATGTGGTGAAGTGGTTCCTGCTCAGGGAATTTAGGCGTATGTTTTGCCCTTACCTTCCGTTGGAGGGGATCCCAGGTTTAAATAGTGCACTGACCTCATGAGTCTCGCAAGCTGAGGGGTTTCCGGCAGGAGTTACATCCTCAACGTGGACTCTTTACGTACTCATCGTGGGATCTTTATAGTCTTGAGGGATCATGGGTCCCTTATCATCATAAACTCCTGCTTACAAAGGGTTCTCAACGGCAACATGGATAAGTATTCGTCGGTCGACTCGAGCATGAAGGGTGCCAACCCTGTCCGGGTGATAGGCATAGCTCGGATGAAGATAGGTCGGAGTGGGCGTTGTGCGCCTGCCATTATCTCGGCGAGGGGATAGATAGGGCGTGGGTCTTTCTCTGACCTGACCGATGTTCGGGCCTTCCGAGCCTAAGGGCCGCCGAGGAAGGTTGTGATCCTGAGTGATCTTATTGGGCTTTTTTAGCCTAAGTGGGCCCTGTGGGGCTGTCACTTGGATGAGCTGGGCCTCGTTTGGTCCTGATGGACCTAGTTTGGCTACTCTTTAGATGGGCTACAGAAATCCCCCTCTCCACTTATCCCCCTCCTACTCCCGAGCCTTGGTAGGCTCGGAAGAGTAGCCGTTAGGGTTTTGGACCAGCGTGGCTCAGGTGGGTGGAGATCCGGCAGTGTTAAGACGCCACGTGTCGTGGTCACCTAGGCCCGTAATAATGATAATCCTGATGGATTTGAAATGAAGGGCCCCCCCTTTTTCTCGGAGGTTGGAACGGCGCGCCGCCTCCCGCGTGGGGATAAAGACGTTGGGCGCTTGCTTGTCATTCCAGACTTCCTCCGTCTTTAGGGTTGGGCTCGCCTTCGTGCTTGCTTTAGGCTCTTTGATGCGTCGTGAGGACACGACGAAAGAGCAGAGGCTTGCAGCGGCATTCGCGGAGCTGGTGGAGATAATCGCAGAGGCAGTCCGGCGGCTTCCTCTTCCTCCGGAGTCTTCGGGGTCCCGAGAGCGTCTTTCTTCAAGCCCTTCTCCGGATTCCATGGCGGATCAGCGTCCGGATGTTGAAGAGTGGGAGGATGAGCCGATGGTGAAGGCGGTGGTTCCAAACTGCAGTGAATTGGGGGAGGCGGAGGTGAAAAGGCTGGAGCATCAGTTTCGCCTGCCCCACAAGTTTTGCTTTACCACGGCTGCTCCACACGAGACGAGCTTGGACTCTCGTACAGGCCATATCTGTACCTTCCTTCTGGCGTGGAAGTGCGGGTTCTACCTTCCCGTCGAGCCCTTTGTTCTTAAGCTTCTCAATTTTTTCTAGTTGGCGCCCATTCAGTTGGTAGCCAATTCCTATCTTCTCCTTTCTGCCTTTCGCATCCTCTGTCGCCAATGCAGAATTCCTCCTTCTTTGGATCTCTTTCACTACTTTTTTGAGTGGAAGGCGCATCCCTCGGCTGGGAAGGGTTTCTATTTTATCCAGGCGAGGCGGAATAGGAGTTGCATCTCCTTGGCTGCGAAGGATTCTTCGCATAAGGGGTGAAAAACTCAATTCTTCTGGGTGGGGATCTGCTCGGTGGAGGAGACCTGGAGGTGCCAAGTAATCCCCAATTTTCATCCGAACATTCCTCCGAGGCAGGATGAGTTTTCTCCGAACGTGGAGGAATACGCGATCATCTTGCTGAAGCACCGCCAGTCCACAGAAGAGCTGGTTACTCCAGAGAACGTCAAACAGTGTCTTCTTTCGCGGCTGCATCCGTCGGGCTCAGGTGCCACAAAATAGACTCTTCTTCGGATGTCGAGACCATTTTCCTTTTTCTGACTATATCTTTCTTCTGTGCAGACACCAGGCGACCGGCTTTGGAGGAGACCACAGAGGTGATCGATCTCGGCAATGACTCGGCCACCGACGAGCAGCGATCTCCCGAGGGGGGCACCCGAGCTCGAGGTAAGGGCAAAAGGGCGGCCCAGGAGGGGTCTTCCAAGCCGCGGGGGGCCAAGCGCAAGGATCCCGTGGAGGGCATGATACGAGATGCTGTGAAGGCCAAGAAGCGGGCCAGGAAGGTCGGATCCATCTCTGTCGTCGAGGGTGGCTCTAGCTCGGCAGTTCTCCTCTCTTCTGAGCGAGACAGGGCCGACCTTGTTAGGCTGGCTCTCCCATCTGCCGAGCAAGAGAGGGCCGAGGAGGTTGGAGCTGCTCTTGTAGTTGGTGACGATGCTGGTTCGGCTCTCCCCTCAGTCGGAGCCGAGGGGGCCGAGGCTGCTTCTGTGATTGGCAGCGGCGCTGGCCCGGCTCTCCCCTTGGCCGAAGCCGAGGGGGCCGTGGACGAGGCAGGTGACGCTGAGGTCGCGGCCGAGATTGGGGTGGGCGACGCTCCAGGTGGCGATGCAGGTGCCGTATCGGTCCAGGTCGGAGGGTCACAAGAAAATCCGACCGAGGCACGAGAGGCGACCGAGGCCATGGCTCGGTTTGGGCCGGCCGGTGGGATACCGACCGAAGTGGGGATCTCCATTCCGGCGGCCTTGGAGAGGCTTGGCATCCAGTGCCCTTTGTATCAGATGTGTCACGGCATAGCTGCGAAGGTGAGGGGGGGAAGCAGGCAGCACTCCCCGTCCGTAGCCCTCGAAGCAGTTATGGAGGGTGGCCTGGTCTTGGCCCAGATGGGGGCCACTCTGACAGAAGCGTACGCTCGGTTGGAGTCAGAGCCGGCAACCCTGGCCTGGACCCTCGGTGGGTCCGACAGGAAGTTGGCTCGGCTTGCCGAGGAGTGCGATGGGCTTCGGCGGGATCTCTTCTCAGTTGGGGAGCTGGTGCGGTCGAGCCAGGTGGAGGCCCGGGCGCTAACCGAGTGGCTAGCTAAGGCTCGCAAATCACTCGAGAGGAAGAACATGCTTCTTGAAGAGGTGCGCCTTGTTCGCGTTGAGCTGGATGGCCGGTGGGAGGCCGAGCGCTCCGAGCTGGTGAACCGGGCGGAGGAAGCTGAGTGCCTTCGGGGGGAGGCCGAGGCTGATCGAGTCGAGGCGGAGAAGCGGGCTGCGAAGGCCGAGGAGCGGGCGGCTGAGGCCGAGCGGAAGTTAGCCGAGGTGGAGCGGGAGAAGGCCGAGCTCGTTGGCAGGGTGGGATTGACCGGGGCGGAGGCGCTCGAGCAATACAAATGCTCGGATGCCTACCGGGATGACCTTAAGGAGCTGCTGCCCTTCCCTACTACGAGTAAGCGCTTCGCCGAGGCATCCGCAAGGGGTTCAAGCAGGGCTACGACCGGGCCATATCTTATGCCGAGGAGCAGCTGTCCGGGATAATTGAATTTCCGTCCGAACAATGATACGACTCAGATCTGTCATCCTCCGACTCCTCTGCTTTGGCTTCAGAGGAAGAAGATTAGGAGGGCTCTTCGCCCGAGGGGTCGCCAGCTCTGGATGTCTCGGGAGGGCACGCGACCGAGATAGTTCCCACGCCGGTGGGGTCAGTGTCAGGGTCGACCGTCGCCGAGGGTGCCAGGGGCAAACCGCCTGAGCCTTCCACTTCCGAGCTTCAAGGTGGGCCAGAGGCCTAATGTATCTGCTTTGCTTCCTCATTTTGTATGTCTTGCTCCTTTTGAAGAAAAAACTTTCTCTGTCGTGTAGGAAAATAGATAAGGCAATAACATTATGACGAAGACTTAACTGCTCCGAATCGCCATTACCGTATTTTGTTCAGCGCATCTGCAGTAGTTGGAAAGTGTCAATGCTTTCTGTGTGGTTTTCGCGCGATGGTTGGGCGAGCCTCTGACAGGGTGTCTTTCCGCTTTTCTCATGCTTTGAATGTTTGGCTGCTTCGTGTGTCCTGCTGGGGCGGAAACAAGGAGTTTTGAGGTGACCGTTCATAGGGAGAAATCCCCTTGGCGTGTTTTCGAGGAGAGAATCATTTAAGGCAAATAGCCTCCCTTTGCCTATAAAAGGTCTGAAGGGCGTCCCTTCCTCTCCACCGCTTAGGGTTTTTCCTGACAGTCTTCTGTCATTCCTTCTTCACGTAGCATTGTTCCAATATATTCAAAAAATGGAAGATACTCTGGAAGATGATGCTACCGATGATGGAGGGCAGAGAGTCCTTGCTGCTTCGGGTTTGAAGGAGGTTCGACGGCTGGCGGACAGGTTTGAAGAAGGTTCGACGTGCGGAGGCACGTCATCTTCTTTTTATCAGTTTCGGCGGCGCTTGCGGGGGGGGGGGGGGGTGAGATGGCGGACGGATGGGGGCATCAGGCATCCTGCCGCCAGTCCCTTCCTGCTCGTTCCATGGATGGGGGGGAAGCCAATTAAGCTCCCTCCTTTCCGGGCTTTCCACTGTCTCCTCATCCAGCTCTGCTAGTTTCTTTTTCCCTCTAGCATCCTCTTTCTCCCTCTTCTGCTCTTCTCATCATTTCTTTCACTCTTCGGAGGATGCCTGAGCTTCCTTCCTTCCAAAGAGTTGGCAGATTGGTGGGGAAGATGTCTTCAGATGCGTTCCCTCTCCCCTTCCTCTTCCAAGTTCAACTTGGAAGGTAGCCTCCTTCTTCCTAATCCCTTTGTCACCTTTGTCCCGAGCTACCCGAGCCAACGGGGTCGACTACACTTTATCTGAGTCAGTTTCTGTACAAGGCAGAGTCAGTGGCTGGACGCAGAAAGGTCAACCAAGTCAGCTGAGCGATGGGCTCATACGGCGGCGCCAGATGGATTTTTTACTTTTTTGACATGTATTTTCTTGGGTTCGGCCTTCCTGATGTACAAGCGAGTTGTTTGAATAAAGGAAAGGGAAACCTTTTGTTTTATTCCATGTTGCTTACATAATGTTCGGTATTCAGAAGTAGAACTTGCGTAGTGTAGTCGCATTCCATGTCCGAGGGATGGGCGCTCCTTCCATCGTAGATAACCGGTATGCTCCCTTCCTGAGCGTCTAGACCACTCGGTAGGGGCCTTCCCAATTAGGGGATAGCTTGCCCGCCGCCTCAAGTGGTCGAGAGGCTTCGGCTTTTCTAAGAACGAAATCTCCCGGTTGAAAGTGTCTATCTCGGACTTTGGCGTTGTAGTATCGAGTGAGGCGGCGCTAGTATTCCGTTGCTCGGATGCCGGCAATATCTTTGAGTTCATCTGTTAGGTCGAGGTTTTCGAGCAGTTTTTGATCGTTTACCTTGGGAGAGAAACAGAAAACTCGGAGGGAGGGATTGGCAATCTCCAGCGGGATAACGGCCTCTGCACCGTACACCAACTGAAATGGACTTTCGCCGGTTGCCGTTCTGGGAGTCGTTCTGTGTGACCAAAGTACGTTCAGCAATTCCTCAAGCCAGCTGCCCTTGGCTTTGCTAAGCCTGGTCTTGATGCCTTTTAAGATAGTCTTATTGGCATTTTCGACCAGCCCGTTAGCTTGAGGGTGGGCGACCGAGGTGAAGTGATTGCGAATGCCCAGGTCGGCACATCTGTCTCGGAAATGACGAGAATCAAATTGCCGACCATTATCGCTTACTATCACTCAGGAGATGCCGTAACGACAGATGATCGACTTCCAGATGAAATTCTAGATGACTGTCTCGGTGATCCTTGCTGTGGTTTCGGCCTTGATCTATTTGGTGAAGTAGTCGATGGTGACGATGATGAACTTCTTCTGGGCCTGGGCCATGGGGAATGGCCCGAGGATGTCGATTCCCCAGCGAGCGAAAGGATATGGCTCGGCTAAGGTGATGAGCTCCGTTGCTGGCTGATAGACCAAGTGGTCAAATCGCTGGCATCGGTCACAATGTTATGTGTAAGTCGAGCAGTCGCACTGCAGAGTGGGCCCCCAGTAACCTTGCCGTAGCAAGATCCTGGCGAGCGACCTTCCTCCTAAATGCGCTCCGCACAGACCTTCGTGAACTTCTTGAATCGCTCGGTTGGCTTCATCAGTGCTGAGGCACTTTAGGAGGGGACCGGAGAAGGATCTCCGGTAGAGAGTGTCGTCCAGAGTGACGAATCGCCAAGCTTGGTACTTCAATTTGCGAGCTTCTCGAGCCTCGGGAGGCTCTTGAGAATCTTGGAGCCACGATAGGTACGGGGTACGCCAGTCGCTTGGGGAGGCCGATTCAAAAGCTAGAAGCTCCGAGTCGATGTTCGGGCGCTCTAGCTCTTCGAGAAGGACCGATCGAGTACCCTCGGGGTCAAGAGAGGAGGCCAGCCGAGAGAGGGCGTCCGCTCAGAAGTTTTCCTCTCGAGCTATTCAGACTACCTCAAATCTCTCGAACTGTTGTGCCACGGCTCTGACCAGCTAGAGGTATTTAACCATCGGTGCTTCTCGAGCTTCGTAATCGCCGTTGACTTGGCTAGCGACCGGTTGGGAGTCAGTGTGAATTTTGACTCGCTCAGCCCCCAGCCGTCGAGCCATACGGGCTCCCGAGATGAGAGCCTCATACTCGGAAGCGTTGTTGGATGCCTGGAAGTTGAACTTCAAGGCGTATTGTAGCTCTACTCCCTCGGGGGACTTCAGGAAGATTCCAGCACCGCTTTCGACTGAGTTAGAGGATCCGTCGACGAACAGTTCCTAGGTTGGCCCGGGCACAGACGGAGGTCTTTCTTCAGTCAGGATGGTGCTCTCGGCGATGAAATCAGCGAGTGCCTAGCCTTTGATAGCCGAGCGAGGCCGGTACAATATATCGTAGGCCCCAAGCATGATGACCCACTTGACGAGACGTCCCGAGGCTTCAAGGTGGGTGAGGATCCTCTTCAATGGTTCGCCGGTCAGCACGGTGATGGAGTGCCCTTGGAAATAGGGTCGGAGGCGCTTGGCCGAGGTAACCAACGCTAGCACGAGTCTCTCAGTTGCGGGGTACCTCCTTTCAGCCTCGTTGACCACCTTACTGATGTAATAGACCGGTCTCTCGACTCCCGAGTCATTTTTGACTAGGACCGAGCTAACTGTCGATGGGGTTGCCGAGAGATAGAGATACAGGGCTTCGCCCGGGACAGGTTTGGACAGCACTGGAGGTGAAGCTAGGAACTCTTTAAGCTCGGTGAACGCTCTTTGGCATTCCTCATCCCATGTGAACGTAGCAGATGCCAATTTGGGCCCCCTCAATAGCTTGAAGAAGGGTAGGCATCGTTCGGCAGCACGGGACAGGAATCTGCTGAGCGCGGCAATGCGTCCAGTAAGCCGTTGAACGTCTTTGATGCAGGTGGGTGGGTGCATGTCCAGGATGGCCTGGACCTTGTCGGGGTTGGCCTCGATCCCACGCTGGGTGACTAAGAAACCCAGGAATTTCCCGGATCTTACTCCGAAGGTGCACTTGGTAGGATTGAGCTTCATATTTTACCTCAGGAGGGTGTTGAAGGTTTCAACTAGGTCGGCGAAGTGGTCCTCGGCCTTGGGGGTCTTGACGAGCATGTCATAAATATAGGCCTCGACGTTCCGGCCGAGCTGTCCCTCGAACATATGGTTGACCAACCTCTGGTACGTGGCTCCAGCGTTCTTCAACCCAAAAGGCATCCGGGTGTAGCAGTATACGCCGAAGTCGGTGATAAAGGTGGTCTTCTTGATGTCTTCTAGATTCATTCTGATCTGATGGTAACCTGAATAGGCGTCCAGAAAATTGAGTATCTCGTTGCCCGATGTTGAGTCAACCAGTTGGTCGATGCTCGGCAGCGGATAGCAATCTTTAGGAGTGGCCTTATTCAAGTCAGTGAAGTCCACGCACATCCGCCACTTTCCCGAAGCTTTTGGCACCAGGATGATGTTGGCTAGCCACGTCGAGTACAGGACCAGTTTAAAAAGACCAGTCTTTTGCCCCTTGGTGACTTGCTCTTTGAAGATCGCCTGCTTCCCTGGTGCGTGCTTCCTCCTCCGTTGTTGTACGGGTTTGATGGTCGGGTCGAGGTTGAGCTTATGCATCACCGTCTCCTCCGGGATCCCGGGGAGCTGATCATCAGACCACGTGAAGACTCGGATGTACGAGGAAAGAAACTCTTTGTATTGTTGTTGGACCTCAAACGTAGGTCGGCTCCACTCTTTACTCCTAGGGTCGGGTCGGCGGTTGCAGATTTTTCCTCGACTTCCCGTGGGCCCTTGTTCTTCCCGTCCAGCCTTGTGGCTTCAACCGAGATATTATAGCACTTTATGGCCGTGACCTGGTTACCTCGGACTTCCCCCAACCCGTTTTTGGTGGGGAACTTCATCTTTTGGTGATAGGTAGAAGGCACTGCTTTCGTTCGGCTGAGGATTCCTTGGCCGAAGATTACGTTGTATGCTATCATACCTTTGATCACTATGAAGTCCACCATAACCGTAACGGTTTTGGGCAGGGTGCCAAGAGTAACCGGTAGGCTTAGGGCTCCGTCGAGATAAGTGGCCTGGCCATTGAACCCGCAAAGGGGGGTTCGGATTGGGCGGAGTTTAGACAGATCCTCCCCCATCTTAAGGAAACATTCATAGGATAATACATCAGGGGCACTTCCATTGTCAACTAGAATCCTGTCTACGTTACAATGGTTTATCGTGGCCGATATGACTAGGGCGTCGTCATGCCGGGTGCTTAGCCCTTCCAGGTCTTGGTCGGAGAAGACTATGACCTGGGGTTCACTTGGCGGGGCCCTGGGAGGCTCGATGGCTCGGCTCACCCGCTCAGCATGAGGCCTCCTTCCTCGGCCACTGTCTCCTCCTGATGCAGCTCCTCCGACGATGACATTGATGTGGACCCCTCGGGAGACATTGTCGATTTCCTCTGGGGCGTCTTGGTCTTCCTTGTGCTCGGCCACGAACCGAGATAGGTGTCCTTGACGGACGAGGCGCTCGATCTCTTCTGGAGCTGGTGGCAGTCGCCGGTGGGGTGCCCGTGATCACTGTGGAAGAGGCAATGCTTGCTGCGATTGTGGTTTTTCGACCTCATTGGCTCAGGTTGGCGGAGGAGGCCCGAGCCTTTGATGTCCTCGTAAATCTTGTAAACTGGAGTGGTTAAAGGAGTGTACCGCTCGTACTTCTGTGACGGCTCCTTGCATTCCCCGTCTCGGTTCTGCCTTTTTTCTGGACCCAAACTTGGCTCGAGTGCCCGCTTCTTGTCCCCCTCCCGACCCGAGCCAGTTGTGTCTCGGCATGCACTGAGCACCTCTTCACACTCGGCATGGCGCAAAGCCAAAGTCACTAGCTCAGCAAGGGTCGAGGGAGGGTGCAGGACAAGTTCGCGGCGGAGGTTCTCGTCGTGGGTGCCCCCGGTCAACGCGGTTATGGCCGAGGCGACGTCCAGGCGGGGGATCCTCAGGGCTTCCGATTTAAATCGGGTAATGTAAGTCCGAAGTTTCTCCCCTTGCGCCTGTTTGAAGGCCAAAAGACCCGCTACCGACCTTGGGGGACCGCTGCCGGTGAAACTCTCTTTGAAGACTCACCCGAATTGCTTGAAGTCCCGGATGGATCCGGGGGCGAGGGCCCGGAACCAGGCTTGGGCACCTTGGACCAGGGTGGTCACGAAGGCTCGGCATTTGATGGCGTCGGACACTCCATGAAGAGTCATCAGGGCGTCGAAGCTGTCGAAGTGATCGGCCGGGTCGCCCCGGCCATCATAAAGCTTGAAGGTCGGGATGGAGGTTCTAGGAGATACCTCTGCCTTCAAGATATAGTCAGAGAACGGGGATTTCTCCTTGTCCTCCGTGGAAGAGACTTTCTGCAGGGCGCGTAGGGCGCACTCCTGTTCTGCAAAGCGCCTCTTGAATTCTCATAGTCAGAGGGATAGCTCCGGCTGTCACTACGCCGTGGGGCTGAGGGGGCTGTCTTGGCGTTCCCAAGATTTTCCCCTTTTCGGCGTGGAGGAGGCCTCTTGCTCCGGAGGAGGTGCTTGTGAAGGTCCTCCTGACCTGTTACGGATGATCTGTCGGCCTCGGAGGGTGAAGTGGCCTCCGGCGGTGTTCTGGGACACGTTCTCGCGGGGAGGGCTCTCCGGAGGGGCGCGTGACCTTCCATCCCTGGCCGCCTGGGTTCCCATGAGTTCCACGATGACATCCAGTTTTGCGTTGAGGGCTTGGAAGGCGTCAGTGCCGCCGTTGAGTGGTAGCCCTACCGCTACGGGGGGAGGGGGCGGGAGCCCTACCGCCACGTGGGGAGGGGGCGGTCCATCGGCGGGGGTGCTGGCATTGGAGGGGGGATTTTGTGAGGCTTGAGAGGGGCCTTCTCCCGCCGCCACCATGGCCTTTCCCCTGACGTCGACGAACCTCCTCCCTGAACTTCTTCTCACCATGCTGGCTCTTTGGTCATTTCCCACAGACGGCGCCAGATGAAGAGGCGTGATCTCGCGCGGGTCCTGAGCTGAGGAGATGATCACCGGATAGTGAACTGCAAAGAAGGGAAATGGATCAGGGGGCCCAGGGATGGTTCCCTGGGGCAAACCCTCTGATGCTTAAGTCAGTAGAGCAATGGTGGAAGCTATGCAGGGAGGAGGAAGGAGATGCACGAGATCCCTCTACACCAATGTGGTGAAGTGGTTCTTGCTCAGGGAATTTAGGCGTATGTTTTGCCCTTACCTTCCGTTGGAGGGAGTCCCAGGTTTAAATAGTGCACTGGCCTCATGAGTCCCGTAAACTGAGGGGTTTCCGACGGGAGTTACATCCTCAACGTGGGCTCTTTACGTCCTCATCATGGGATCTGTATAGCCTTGAGGGATCATGGGTCCCTTATCATCATAAACTCTTGCTTACTAAGGGTTCTCAACGACAGCATGGATAAGTATTCATCGGTCGACTTGAGCATGAAGGGTGCCAACCCTGTCCGGGTGATAGGCATAGCTCGGATGAAGATAGGTCGGAGTGGGCATTGTGTGCCTGCCATTATCCCGACGAGGGGATAGATAGGGCGTGGGTCTTTCTCTGACCTGACCGATGTTCGGGCCTTCCGAGCCTAAGGGCCGCCGAGGAAGGTTGTGATCCCGAGTGATCTTATTGGGCTTTTTTAGCCTAAGTGGGCCCTGTGGGGCTGTCACTTGGATGAGCTGGGCCTCGTTTGGTCTTGATGGACCTAGTTTGGCTGCTCTTTAGATGGGCTACAGAAATCCCCCTCTCCACTATCCATGATTAATGGAGGATAGATGTCCCTGATAATTTCTTGATTGGATCTAGTAAGAAGCTAATTAAGTAATCATAATAAAATAAAAATAAAAAGAGTCAAGTAAAGCTCGCTGTAATATCCCGGACCTTTCGGATCCTTCTCTGTGGGTCCCGGATCTAGTTTCTCGGAGTGTCCAGTTCTGTTATGTCCGAAATTTCGTTTCGGACATCTTTCGTGTTCGGATCGGCGCGATCTGGAGTTGTTTCGAAGGCCCGGAAGCGTTCCGCAGCTTTTTCCGCGCGTGTTTTCCGATTACCGGTGTGTGTTTCGGTAATTCCTTCGGAACCTCGCTGCGGGTGAACCGGGTCGTTCACCTGGACACGAGTGGTACCGTTGCGATCGGTGCATTCTGAGGATCCCAGAAATGTATTTTTCTATTTTTTGGTATTTTTTAAAATTTCTGGATTTTCTATAAATACTCTCATTTCTCTCTCTTTCTCCTCACCCTCTTCTTCTTCTTCTTCTTCCTTCTCTTCTCCCCACCATGACCACCGCCCCTCCCTCTCTCTTTCTCTCTCGTTCGGCCGCGGCGACGTCCCCTTTCGACTGCAGACGGTGCGGGGCGACGGCGTGACAACGTTGGCGACGGCGAGGTGATCGTGGCGGCGTAAAGCTTGTGGGGAACCATGAAGGGACGAGGGTTTTCAAAGCATTCTTCGTGATCTCGGTAACGATTCGGCGGAGCATTCACTCCATTGAGGTAGGGTGACGTTCCCTAGCTCCCCGCCGTTCATTTCCGTGATTTATAGGCCGAGGGGAGTCCGAGAGGGGCTTGATTAAGCGGGTTTGGG
Source organism: Amorphophallus konjac (assembly GCA_022559845.1). Classification (NCBI taxonomy): domain Eukaryota; kingdom Viridiplantae; phylum Streptophyta; class Magnoliopsida; order Alismatales; family Araceae; genus Amorphophallus; species Amorphophallus konjac. The sequence continues at coordinate 284,914,885 of CM040121.1, read as the reverse complement.
GCTTTCCATGATTTGGGGAGAGCTCGCCCGATCTATGGATTTAGCCCGTGATTTCACGTTTTGGTGGCCTAGTATCATGCTAGGGGTCCCCAGGGGTCTTCCCCTTTGATTTCCCCCTCCGGTGGAGGCATGGGGGCGTGGTTGGGTTTTTTGGGCTTTCCCCGCTGTTTCACCGTCGGGCGGGTGTGGCGGTCCTTCCAGTGACCGTCACACCATGTGACGCGCCTGGGCAGGTGCGTCACAGCCCTTGTTTAGCCAACTGGGGTCTGGGAGTGTGACGGTCCCACGATAGACCGCCACAGGCGTGTGACGCGCCTGGGGTGGGCCGTCAGAGCATCCCGACCGTTGGTTTGACCGTGGGGGTCAAGGCGTGTGACGCACTAGCACTGGCGCGTCACAGCCTTGTGACGGCCCAACATGGGTGCGTCAGAAGTTGTTTTACCCCCAGGTCATGTGACGCTCTAGGGATGGACCGTTACATGCGTGTGAAGCTCCAGGAATGGACCGTCACATGCTGTGACGCACCAAGTGGCACGCGTCACGGCTTGCCCTTGTTTTCCGCTGTGACGCACCTGCATAGGCGCGTCACAGTCTGTAACGCTCCAGGGCAGGTGCGTTATACTCCGTGTTGCACTCTGTTTTACCCTAAGAGTGTGACGGCCTGTGTTGGACCGTTAGGGTCCTGTGACGGTCCAGCCTAGACCGTCAGGCGTCTGTGACGCTCCCACCTAGACCGTCAGAGTCCTGTGACGCGTCTAGGGTAGACCGTCAGGCACCGGGTTGCCCCGGGTGGCTTGCAACCCCTTTTCTGTTCCAACCGTGTTCGCCGTGCGACGGTGCCGGTACGTGGGGTGGTCCCCGTACGTCGTCGGATGCGGACGTGGTTTTCCGTTGACTTGAGAGTCTACTCCTTCAGTGACCCTCCACTAGTCGTAGCCCACCAGTACGCGGTGCTGGTCTCACCAGGGAGTGGTGTACGGGCCGACCCTTAGAGACGGTTTTTAGACTGATTTCCGTCGGGCCCCACGTCTGTAGCCAGAGTCCGGCTAAGGGGAAAACCAGTCAGAGGGCCAGACTAGGGACGCGCGGTCTGTGTGTGCACACGTGGTTGAGGGCAGTTGGACACACGCTGACGAGTGTGACCCCTACTAGTCACTTGTTTGTGGTACTTGTTCGGTGTCCGTGCCTCGGGTAGGCACTACCATGTCAGGCAGTTCACCTGCGGCGCGGTGTAAGTCATCAGGGGACGCTACCGGCTGTGCTTCTAGTGGGAGGTACTCCTGTCGAGTCGGGAGTGTCAGACTGTCAGTCGTATGACTTCGACCTTCGGGTTTCTGCCATGTTGGCCATTGTGTTCCGGTTGTCTCGCCATGGCACGTGTGTCGGTTTTCGTGCCGTGAGACCGGTACTTTGTAGATGGCAGGGTTTCCCTTTCTGAGGTACTCGCTTACTGCTAGCGTAGCGGTTTCTCCGTTTGCGAGGTAGGATTCGAGTGATCCCTACTGAGTCTTGTTCTGAGACTCATTCCCTGCGTGTTTTCACCGTGTTTCAGGCGAGGCGAGGCTTCAGGGGAGTTCGTCTGATGCTTAGCGCGGTTCAGGTGCCCAGCATTAGTGCTAGAGGTCAGAGCCGGGGTATGTCCCGTGTAGCTGTACTTTCTTTTCTTGTCTCTATACTAGTTGTGGACTACCGTTGTTATTTTATTGTTATATTGTGGACAATGTAAAATGTTAATTCATTTCCTGCTTATTTGTATAACTGTTTAATTCTGCAATTATTTGTGATACTTGTGTAGTTTCCACACCATCCTTCTAACCCTTCCGAGTCTTCAGACTCGTGGGTGGCGGTGCGAGTCTCGGGTTATCGGGTCTTCTCGGTAATCGCATTCTCGGGTCGTTACACTCAAACATTTGCAAAGTGATGGACTATTAAGAAGATTGAACCTAGTCCTACATAGATTCAAACAAGCTATACATGTCAATGCCCTGCTGTAATGGCATTATAAAAAGGCAAACAGTTGATAGGCAAATGGGACACATACATATAGACCACACGTGTAAGGGGGGGCCTCCTTGTACACAATGCAAGTTCTTCTCCCTAGACTTGTTAGCTTTGCAGTTGCGAGCAATCAAACCAACTTCCCTCCTTTTACCCCCTAGTTGATATACCCTTAGCCAATTTTAAGTCAGGGATGGCCACCTCAAATTGGCTAGATCTAGACCAGCTAGCTCAAGGATGTGAACAAGGTCGTAGACCACTTGTTCACAGTGTCCACAGTGGTGATCCTCCTTTCCCCTCAAATTTCAAGGGGACAAAAAAAAGAAATGGACCTCGGTGAAGCGGACAGACATAGCCCACCAAGCCTTGGCACGGTCGCCTGATCGAAGGCCTCCCAATGCTTGAGAAAAGCCTGGCCAGCGACCGATAAAGCCATCAAAAGGTGGATGAATGCTCCCTCAAGGGGGTGCCCAGCCTTGGATTCCTTGCATAGGCAGGGGATATCCCTTATCCCTTTATGGATCAGCCCATCATCAAGACTCCTCAATAAGCTAGGGTAAATTCCTCGCGACTGGGCACTTATCTCTCATTATCTCAATGGGTGTTACGTCACCCCCAGTGAGCTAGAAGCTCAAGAGGATAAGGGGAGGGCAAGAGTCATTGAACGATGAGAGTTCTTATTAAGGACGTAACCCCCCCCCCCCCCATAAACTCTCACGCTTCCTCTATTCAAGAAAGGGAGCTGCCAGCTATAAAAACCCAGGGAACCCACTTAGAAAGGTAAGCCAATTTCTAGCCACTTCAACTGGTGAAGAGCAGTCTCGTGTCCTACACCTCCCCTTTCTTCTCTTCGCACCTTGCTCATACCATTTGTTGACTTAAGCATCGGGGGGTTTTTCCCGAGATCGCAACCCTAGGCCCTCTGATCGCTTTCTCTCCTTTTGCAGAACTCCATTCTGAGGTTGCTATGTCCCACAATTTCCCTAGATCCGACGGTCTGCTGCTTCGCACAAGATCTTTCCACCACCTTTGTCTCAGCCTCCGCTCCCCTTGCCACAATCTACGCTACCTTTGCCTCGGCCTTTGCTATTTTTGCCTCAGCCTCCGCTCTCTCCTGCTCCATTATCATAAGGTGGCCCTGGAGCTCTTCCCTTTCGGCATCCCACTGACTTTAGCTCGCCTCATGAGCTTCACGTTCGTCATTTAAGAGCCCGCTCTTGAGGTCGGCCAAGTAACGAACCTGGGATAGTTGATCATCCAGGGACTGTAACTCTTCCTGATCTACTCGGGCCCAAGAGCGGAGAGATGCCATCTCCTGGCGGAGAGCTTCATGCTCGGAGGAAAGTTTGCCAAGTGTCCGATCCAACTCGGTCCGGGCTGTGGCCTACGCCGTCTCAACTTTTTCCGCCCGTGCCAGGCGGTCTATGACCTCGGCCCCCATCTGAGCCAGGAAGAGACCTCCCTCCATGACCCCCACAAGGAGCATCTGGGAGGAATAATGTTGGAACTCGTCCCAAACAAGAGGAGTCACTAGCGATCGGCAACAGTCATAAATGGAAGCCTGGAAGGCAAATCGCCCCCGATGGGGGTTGGGCCTACCCTTTGCCTGTGGTAGTGTCAGAGAGAAGGCCTCAGGACTTCTTGAGCCAGGGGTAGTGGCACTCGACTCGGTCGGAGGATCCGGATCAACGTCCTCATCGTGTGGCTCGGTGACAGCCCCAGCGGCCAAGGCTTGATTAGCTGAAGAGTCGGCAGATGGGACTTCGGTGAGGGCGTGAGAGGCCGGAGCACTATGAGTTGACCCTTCAGGCGGAAGGAACGATGGTGCGAAAAGACGAGTAGACTCGCTCGGAGGGGCCCCCACCGAGTGAGGGACTTTTGCCTTCTTCTGCTTGCTTTGCTCAGCGGCCATGGCCTTCATAAAGGCCAACATCAATCTTTGCTCGTTGTCTTTTTGCTTAGACCCTCATCCCTCCAACTTTTCCCCAGTGAGGGCCCACTTGCCCTTTTCTAGGGTAATCGGGGGGCCCTCTACCTCTTGTACCTCGAGAGGGGCCTCTTGAGCAACGTCAGTCGTTCCCTATGCAATCTCCTCCCTCTCAGCGGCTATCTCTGTTGCGTCGGTCATCCGACCTTCTCCAATGCTAGGGGGAATCTCTGCAAACCGAAGTGAAACCGTTTGAGGAAAGCCAAAGGAAGTAGTGGACAAAGCCGAGTTGCCTGTGGACACCCAAAAACTCCACTAGCAAGAACTCCGTGTCTCGTCGAGCCGAACCGACTCTATATCTCATCTGATCAAGATGAAAATACACATGGTGGTCCGCCACCTGACCAGGAAGCTTCCCGATATGAAGAAATGCCCCTAGTCCCCCAAAATAGGATGCCGAAGGCAATATCAGCATAAAACCCGAGTGACCCGATCAGGGCACACATTATGCCGGAAAGGTCCGCAGGAGGCCGAAGAGCTGCCCAATGAGGGTGAAAACACTTTGAGTGATTGCCCACTCGATGAAGACGCTCTCCACATGCATGGAGTAGGCTTAAGGACACAATTCACAGTGTCGAAGGCCGAATCAGGATGAAACCCAAGTAATCTGGCGCGGGTTCGGCACACATTATGCCGAAAAAGTCCGTGGGAGACCGAACAGCGGCCCAATGAGGGCGAAAAGACATTGAATGATTTCCCACTCGATGAAGACGCTCTCCACATGCATGGAGAAGGCTTAAGGACATAATTCACAGTGCCGAAGGCCGAATCAGGATGGAACCCGAGTAATCTGGCACGGATTTGGCACTTGTCGGAAACCACTAGGAATTGCAAACCGAAGCCCGGGAGCTTCGAAATAAACACTCCAGAAGTGGGTCATTGAAACTAAGGCAGTACCGGATGTCAAGCACTCGTCTGAGCCGGTCCGGGGTCAATGAAGCAACAAAGAATATAAAGCGTACCAACCCCCTCATGTGCCAAGTGATATGACACACCCCCATGTGCCAAGTGATACGGCACACCCACTCTAAGCCAAGTGATACGGCACACCCCCATGTGTCAAGTGATACGGCACACTTCAACACCCTCCATTAATGGTCACATGAACTGGCACACTCCATTTCTGGCCACCTGAACCAGCACACTCCATTTGTGCCTTCTTGAATCGGCACACAAAAGGTGCCATGGCTTCTTGAATCGGCACACAAAAGAGGCCAGCCCATGTATGAATCGGCACCAAGGCCCCTTTATGGTGATGAATCGGCCAAACTACTTGATACGGTGCAAGGCTTCCAAAGGAGCGAAACCAGTGTAAGCCCAGTGAAGGCACATGAACCGGTGCGCTTCCCCAGCCCTCCTCTTCCACACTTGAATCTGCGCCACCCAACTGGCCACCGAACCGGCGCAGGAGGAGACATCCCATCCTTCACGCGGTACTCTGTTTTCCCATTGGAGCTCCTCAGATGAAGCAATAGGAGGAAAGGGGAGAAGACGAAGCTCCGTCATTTGGGCTCCGGCAAGGCATTTGTTGCTTTCCTAGCAAATCATCGAAGGAAACCTCGGTTAAGGAAGGTCTCATGCGTCAACCGGTGGACAAACAGGGCACAGGTTCGCCTGTCCGCCTCAAGCCTCCAAAAATGGTAATCTTCGAGTGGAGCGACGAGTGGGACGGACGCCTCGCAAGCCACCCATCACCATCAACCAATCTTGTGAAGGCACCCAGCCTCCCCTCTGTTGTCTCTACGAATAGCCCACTAGATGGGCTCCATCGAAGTGAGGGAGAAGAAGGGGATGGGGGCTCGAAGGCCCTCAGATCCTCTCCTATAAAAGCAGCTCAAGCTCCTGGCGCTGAGTCTCTCTGGCTCTCCTGTTCAGCTAATGAGAAGAAAAAGAAGCTGCTAGAGAAGAGAGACTAGGCCCCAGAAGAAAAAAAGAAGATTCGTCTGCCTGTGCTCCTGCGGAGTGAAGAGAAAGGGTGAGGGAGAGAAGAGAGTGAGAGAAGTGAGGGTCCAAGGGGGGGGAGCATATGCTCCGTCCCCCCCCCCCCCACTGTTGTATTCTCTTGATGTTTCTTTTTGTTATGTTTTCTTCCCTCCTCTGAAACGATGTATCCCCTTCGTGTACCCTTTGTTTCTTTTGCAATGAATAAAAGCTCATCTTCTTTAAGCTATTTTGGTCTCCATCATGTTCCCCCTTTCCTCCCCCAGTTTTGGTATTTCTCCTCATCTCCATAGGTGTGTTTTACCTTGATCTATTAATGGAGGTGATGGTCGTCTTCTCACTCGCAACGATGAGTTGTGAGGGCTCTATCATTCCTCTCAAATCCAATAAGGCTTGTGTTTCCCTTTCACTCATCGAGGGGTCGCTATTCCCTTGTTTACAATAATCACCCCGGGGCCTCCAGGACCTGCCTTCTCATGGCATGACCTCTGGAGAAACTCCATTCGGAAGGTGAATAGAAAAGGCTGCGTGATGGCCAACACAATAAGTCTATGCCTCGAACTTCGAATACAATTGCCCATGGGCTGCCGGAGCCCCTCGTAAATTAGTCCTCGGGGTTCCGTGCTCAACCCGCGTTTGAGGGTAGCCGCTCTCGGTTTACCCATGACTTTTGAGGCCGTCTCAGACTTATCCGTGGGCACGTCTCTCTTTCATATCCCACAAATCCCAATTCCAAGGGAGGTGCTGCCGAGTTATCACTAGGAATGCGAATAACGAAAAGACGAGCAATCAAATAACGCTAACCATGCGAATGGATTTTTTAAAAAATTAAATAAAATAATCTTAAGATCACCAAATGCGCAATGAGCCCCTTGAATCAAACTGCACATGCATTTCTATAAAAATACGGGGAAAAGAATAAGCATATTCACATATCTCTTGTACGCAGTATAGAAGCATAAGTGAAACCTCACAATCCACTCTGCTCAATGAACCAAAAAAAAATCTACCAAAAAACCCCCCAAAAAATAGGTCTCAAGCCCATGCTCCGTCTACACCGATCCTCCCAACCCCAGGCTCTATCTGCCTCGATGGGTCGACTCCCTATGACTTCCAAGTCGACTTTCCCCTGCGCCGATTCAATCTCCCTTCAAAAAAAAAGAAGCCAAGTGAGGGGTGATCCGGCACGTCTTCCTGTTCCGGATCACCACCCACTCTCTTCACCTCCCTTCCCCTGCGTCGGTACACTCTTCATTCACATCTCTCCCTCTCTCATATCCCATGCGCCGATATACCCTCCTGCCCACTCATATCCTTTCCACTGCGCCGATATACCCTCCTTCCCACTCATATCCTTTCCACTGCGCTGATCCACCGCATCCCCATTCCCGTTACTAATCATACTCACACTAATACACATAACGCCACCTTCCACTCCCCCTTTAATAAAAAAAAAAACAAATGAACGTGATGCATCGGCGGACATGCCCATCCCCCTTAATAAAAAAAAACACGTTAACATACACTCTCACTCTGACCCTCGTGCCACGTAACACACACATTCTAATAACATTATTACCCACGCACACTCCACACACATAACAAGCACACGAATGTGACAATGTGAATCGGCGGGCTTGCTTAAAAAAAGGATAAAAAAGATAAAAGTAATGGATAGATAAATAGATAAATAAAAATAAAATAACATTAAAATATTAAAAAAAATAAATATGTATAGAAGAAAGCCAAAAAATAATAAGAATAGAATGACAAAAAAATCGAAGCAAACAAAAAAAAATACAATAACAATCTTAATAAATGAAGAAAATATATTCGTCCTTTTAAATAAACAAAGAAAAATTAAATAATCTTTTAAAAAATATGCGATAATAATAATAACAAGTAAATAATAATAATAATAATAATAAAATACACATCCATGCATGTCAAAAAATAAAAGGAGATCAAATAACTAAACAAAAAATATACATAATAACAACAAATAAACAAAAAAAATACATCCATGCATGTGAATAAATAACAAAAATTAAATAACCTAAATAAAAAGGAATATAATAACGTCCGTTTTGGAGCCCCGCTTCCCCGAGACGCGGTACGGAAGGAATATCAATGTCGCCCTGCTAAGTCGAGTCCGATTCTCGGGAACCATCCCGACATGGCCATGATCCGACGTTGCTCGGGCCAATAGCTCAATAAACCGGACTCGTTTCCACTGGGGTTTAATCCGTCTCTCTTATCAAACTTGCCGTATGCTCCAAAGACATTTGTATGGGTTCGTCACCATCTTCATCACACTTTCAATACGGACTTTTATCCGAACTTGAAATGGTCAACAAGCGACCAACATAATGTAAACATTCACCCCAATCTGGGGGCATTTTAATGCAGTTCGTGAATTTCATGCTCTTATTTTATTAATGTTAATTCTAGGCCATAGGGCCCCTTTTCCTGGCAATCAATTAAGGGTTTTCCCCTCTCCGAGGGGATGTAATTAACCTCGTGGCCTTTATGACACTACGGGTTTCTGTCCCGGCACGATATCCATAATCGTCTGATTAGTCAAACGGCGCGTACCAAGGGCTTCCTCGAAGCTGGAATAAATCGTCACTTATGTGACTGGCACGTCCACGCACTCAATAAACCGAATAAACAAATAAACAGACGAACAAACAAATAAAATAAATAGATGTTTCGAAAGTGCATCCACAAGTCTGGCACGTCCGGTGGGACAGAAACTTCCCTTCATCTCCTTGCCAAGATTAGGGGCCCAATGGTCCCTTCTTAAAATTCTAAATGTGTAATTTAATCTCATAGATTGCTTGTCGACAACTATGATGGTCGAGTCATTCAGACCCCTTGTTGTCGCTGGCCATGGCACCCATGGTTACTTGGCAGTGCCGATCCAGTTCGGCAGCTTCCCACCCATCGTCGGTTTCCCGAACTTCTTGGGGGTCACGTTCGTGGAAATCCCGGGCACCTAGGAGATGAAGCCCATCGCCACTGCAACGGCGACATCTGAGAAGACTCAAGCGGTGGGCTGCTTCATCCACCAAGCTGATTGTCGTGTCTCAAATATATAGCAAGAGGCACACACACCAGCTACCAAGAGGGCGGCCAAGAAGAATGCCAGTACACTGCTAAGTCGGCTGTCTACTTCGGGCAAATCCGTGCTCATCGGAGGAGTTCGAGTATCTTTGAAAGGCCGCCAGGCCAGAATTACGCCCGATAGGGTGGTTGCAACAGTGCTAGTGCGCAATTCCTTTGTAGCACTGGCCAAAATCAAGATGGACAGCTTCAAATCCAAGCTAAAGGGAGGGTTGGTCCCGAAGCCAACCAAATACAAGCAAACTTGGGTGCCCAAACAAGCATGGGCCCCGATTTCCGCTCCACTAGGGTCGGTCGTGGCTAGTGGACTCACAAGAAGAAGATAAGAAGAGTAAAAAGAGATCAAGATGCCGGCCCACCCGTGCCGTGAACCGGCACCCCGAAGCTGTGTTTGACGAGTAGACGTCCACTCACATGATGGGAAGCATGGCAGAACAACTATACAAGACTGCCACACCTACAAGTCTCCGGCACCAACCAAAGTGCCGTGATATGTGATATGCCCTACCAAAGGGCAGAATGATACTAATTGAGTCATCCGAGGGCACTCCCGCAGCCTTCGAGACACCTCTCTCGAGGCGCTGCGGTCCCTAAAATCTATGATGATTTTGAAAAGTAGGCATCTCCAGATATTCACCTGTAACACGGTCAGAGTGACCGGCCGCTACGGGAATTCATCTATGGAAGCTACAGCGGAGATAACACAAGCTCACGCTGAAGAGATTGGCACGGATTTGATCGCGATGACTGCAAATGTGATCACACCGAAGAGGAAGGCGAAAGACTAACGTCCGCTTCAGATATGCCATCGGAAGGGCAGGGTCATGCCTCCAGCTCCTCTATGCCCGATCCGACTACTATGATGATTATGATGCAAAGATATCAACAAGAAGTTGAGATGCTGAGAAGGCAGCTCAGCGAGCTGAGCACGCATCCTATAGCCTCGAAATAGGCCGAAGCTCCTCCTGAAACGTCGCAACGAGGTGTTGATGAATTCGAAGCTTCTCCTCCAAGGATGGCCTCTCAACTGGCACCTAATTACACTGGGGACATGACCCTGATACTGCAGCCCGCTCCTCAACATCAGGGGATTGTGGATGCACCTCAAGCAACGGCACCAATGGTGCCGCAGATGCAACAAGCTCAACCATGTCCAAGCCCGGTTGGCCCGGCGATGATGAACAAATTAATGATAGAATAGATGATCGAAGAGAAGCTGACTAATAGAGGCGGCGATGATCATGCCTCATTTGATGTTTACAAGGTGTCGTATCCGGTTCACCATGCTTCCAAAAAGCTACATGTTGGCTTTAGTAAGCAGTCGAAATTTGATAAATTCAACGGGCAAGGCTCGCCTAGAGAGCACATAGCACATTATATTAACGTGATGGGTGACCTAGCCACAGAAGAATCCTACCTGCTGAAGTTCTTCGGAGCCTCCCTCACGGGCCTCGCCTTCGAATGGTATTCAAACCTATCGGCCAGGTCTATTAGTGATTGGATAGATATGCAATGGAAGTTCCGAGAACGGTTCCACGTTGCTGAAAGAGAGGTCACCATGGCCGAGCTATATGCCTCCAAGCAGAAGAATGATGAAACATCCTTGGAGTATATTAAAATATGGCGGAACCTCAACATGAGATGCAGGCGTCCGCCACATCAAGAAGATGCGGTGCAAATATGCAAACAAAACCTGAGGTGGGAGATCCTCGAAAAGATGATTGGAATTGAAATAAGATATTTTGACCAATTAAACAACATGGTGGCGGAGATCGAGGCCTTCCTCTCTAGTGGTTCCTCTGCCCCTACTGCTTCAAGCCAGAAAGTAGTTGATAAGCGACCCGCGCCTAAGGAAGTTCATGTAGTCAACTTCAAGGCGTTCGAGCGGCAAAAAGATAAAGGGGTCGCCCACCCTCCTCCCTCCAAGCCGGCCGAGTGGCAGGATGGCCCCTCCTTGCAAGCCAGGATGAACAAGCCCTACTCCTTCCCTAAGGAAAGGACCTCGGTCCTATTTGAATGGGCCACTAAGTACAACAAAATCACTCTTCTGGAGCCCAAGAGACCAGACGATGCCCGAAGAAAAGATGATCCTAATTCTGCCCATACGATCAGGCACTTAGGCACCCTATTGAAGACTGTTATGTAATTAAAAATATTATTGAAAGTCTGATCAGGAAAGAGGAGCTTCAGATGGATGAACATAGAGTGGATCCTCCACGTCCACATGAGCTGCCCGATCTGAAGAGGGGAGTCAACATGGTATCTTTATACCATCTATTACCTGAAGAGGTGTCTGAGGCTTCCACAGCCTACACCGATGAACATATCCAATGGGGACATTTAGAACCCTTGGGCCCGATACAGGAAGCTAAAGAAAAATCAGAAGTGTAGTGCGCACTAGATGACCTATTGCGGGGGCGTACGCCAACCGCAAAGGAAAAGGAAAACAAGGTCGCAAAGAATAGAGGGAGGAGCATTGTTCTCTCCTACAATACATTATCGACCTTACTCGGGTTGAACCAAGCCGACGAAGAATAAAATGAAGAAGCATACCTCCCACCTTCTGATGAGGAGGCACGTCATAATACCCCTCCTCCATGTGAGGGTATGAGGGAAGAAATGTCAACCTCCGAGGGACAAGATGTTCGTGGCAATGATGATAAGCCACCGTTGAATCTACCTAAAACAGAGATAGGGGGCAGCACTCCTGACTTTTCCCAGCCTGATCCTGCCATGGTAGCAGAGCTATATCAAAGGTTGCAAGAAGTCGAAGAGATAAAGAAAAAATTAAGCAATGTGGGCTTATACTTAGCCATACTTGGGCAAGCTGGGCCTTCATCTAAGGCTTTGCAAGATGGTGCTGAGCCACTCGAGACCTTATCGCCGCCAGCTACGTCCCGGCTATCAAATGATTATACAAGGGGAAGCTCCCCTCAACATACAACACATGCCTTTGACACATCCTTCAGCCTCCCGGGGGCATCAGGGGGCAGGCCTGATACCTCATACGATGTCAGAGATAAACGTGCTCCTGCAATCAGCTGGCCCGCATCCGAGTTCGATAGCTTCGGCGATGATGGATAAGTCAAGGGTCGAGCGAGCAGCCAAGATGAAGCTGGCCGAGAGAGAAGTCATCAAGGCTGAATCACAAGTAGTTAAACAAAGAGATGATGAGTTCACTCTGGACTATATAAGAAAAGGGGGAAATCCCTATGAAAGATGCAGGTGCCCTCCGAGTCACGAGGACGCCGTTCGAAGATTCGAAAGAGACCTGAAAGATGAAATCCTAAAAAGGGTGATGGGCATCGAAGTCAGAACCTTTGATCAGCTACATGACATGGCGGTTGATGCTGAGGCCTTCTTGGCAAAGTATTGCCCGACTACTGCTGTCCCAAGCCGGAAGGATGAGCCAGCCAGCAAGCATCTGGCACAGGAGGAAATATGTACCTTAGATTTTAAGGCTTTCGAGCTACAACATAAGAAAACGAAAGAGGCAGCCAGGGTCTCTCCCACTAAGCTTGTTGAACAAGCACCTTCGCTAAGGGATAAGATGAAGAAGCCCTATTCCTTCCCAAAAGATAAGACTCGGACCCTCTTCAAGTGGGCCCGAGAATGTGGCAAAATTGTGCTCCCAGAGTTGAAAAGACCGAGCGATGTCAAAAGGAGGGACGATCCCCGATTCTGCATATATCGTCAAATGATGGGACATTCCATCGAAGATTGCTATATATTTAAAGATGTCATTGAAAGACTGATCAAGAAAGGTGAACTGCAAATGGGCGAGTATAAGGTGGACCCATTGCGCCCTCATCAGATGCCCAACTTGAAGAGGGTGGCTAATACGGCTGCACCACACCAGCCAAAGAACAATGTGATCTAAAGGGAGTTCTAAGCCCCTCGAGCTATGACGGAAAGCCGGAAAGGATGCTGCAAGATATAAATGGTACCCCGTTCTGGGGATAGATGTATGGAATGCCAAGAAGCCCATGTACAGCTGCTGCCAGATGTGTCCCCCCCCCCCTCGTAGGGGCGATGATCACTTGTAATAGTGATGAATGAAATGATAATATAGGCTTTTCAAGGGCCGTTCTATCGCGGATTTCTACACTGCATATTGGCTGACAATTACAGGGGCTATCCAAACGATGAAGGCCCAAATAGCAATAAAAAAAGAGAAAAAAAGATGATGAAGAGACGATGGAAACGATGATCATGAGGAGCGTGATAGATGATAAAAAATAATAAATAAAACAAAAAGGAAGAAATGATGATGAGATGAGCCTGTAAATCATGATGAATAATGATGATGAAATGATCATGGAGATCATGATGACTAAAAAAATAAATGAAATGATGATGATGATGAAGAAATGATCATGAAGATCCTGACTAATTAATGATGAAAAGAAGAATGATGAGAAAGATGACAGAATGATCAAGATGATAATCAAGATTATGATGAAGAGGGCAAAAATGATGATGAAAAGAACAAAAGGATGTTAGAGGTGTCCAATCGTCGGCCTTCGGGTCGACAGATATTCGAAGATGATAAAAAATATTCAATATATTCAACCGTCGGTGTCCAGCCCGACAGATGTTTAAAAATATTCACAGATGTTAAAAAGGCTCAACCGTGGGCACTCAGCCCGACAGATGTTCCGTGATGTCCAAGATGTTCAACCATCGACGTTCAAGCCGACAGATGATTCCACGATGGCAAAGATGCACAAAGATCTTCAAAGATATCGAAGATGCTCAACTGTTGGCACCTGGGCCAACAAATGTTCATAGATATTCAGAAATGGTTCGAATAATGCGACCGTCGGCGTCCGCGCCGATAGATATGCAATGATGCCTGCAAATATTTGACCGTCGGCGTCCAGGCCGACGAATATTCAAAAATATTCAAGATGTTCGACCGTCGGCATCCAGGCCGACGAATATTTGAAAATATTCAAGATGTTCGACCGTCGGCATCCAGGCCGACAAATATTCAAAGATATTCAAGATGTTCAACCGTCGGCGTTCAGCCCGACAGATGACTAAAGATGTTCAAGGATACTCAAGATGTCCAACCATCGGTGGCCAGACCGATAGAAATTCGAAGCTATTCAAACATTCAACTATCGGCATCCAGACCGATAAGCATTTACAAATATTCAAAGATATTCCAAAATGTTCAAGATATCCAACGATATTTAGAGATGTGCAAGATATTTGACGATATCCAAAGATGTGTAAAATGATTCAACCGTCGGCATTCAACCCGACAAATGTTCGAAAATATCCGAAATATCCAAGATGATTCAACCGTCGGTGTTTAGCCCGACATATGTCCACAGATGTTCAGAGGATGGCGAAGATGTCCAACCATCGGTGTTCAGCCCGACAGATGTTCAAGATGTTCAAAAGATATTCAAGATGTTCAACCATCAGCATTCAGCCTGACAGATATTACAAGATGTCCAACAATGTTAAATATGTTTAGCCATCGGCATTCATCCCGACAGATGCTCAAAATGCGAAAGATGCTAAACCATTGGCACTCACGCCGACAGATGTTCGATGAAGATGAAGATGTTGAACCATCGGCACTTGCGCCGACAGATGTTTGATGAAGATGAAGATGTTAAACCATTGACGCCTGTGCCGACAGATGTTCTGATGATGATGAAGATGATAAAGATGTTGAACCATCGACGCTCGCGCCGACAGATGTTCAGTGACACTGAAGATGTTAAACCATTGGCGCCTTTGCCGACAGATGTTTGATGAAGATAAAGATGCTAAACCATTGGCACCTACGCCGACAGATGATCTCATGATGATGAAGATGTTCAAGATGTTAAACCATTGGCGCCCACGCCGACAGATGCTCTGATAGTGATGAAGATGTTCGATAATGTTCGAAGATGATTCGACGATATTTGAAGATGTCTGATGATGTTCGATGATGTTCAGAGATGATTCGATGATGTTCCATGGTATTCGATGATGTTTGATGATTCGATGATGTGACGATATTCGATGATGTTTGATGATGTTCGAAGTTGATTCGATGATGTTCGAAGATGCTCGATGATGTTCGAAGATGATTCCATGATGTTCAAAGTTGATTCGACGATGTTCGATGATGTTTGAAGATGTTCGATGGTATTCGATGATGTTCGAAAATGTTCCATGATTCGATGATGTGACGATATTCGATGATATTCGAAGATGTCTAATGATGTTCGATGATGTCTGATGATGTTCAAAGATACTTGATGATGTTCAAAGATGATTCAATGATGTTCGAAGTTGGTTCGATGGTGTTCGATGATGTTTCATGATGATCAAGATGTTAAACCGTTGGCGGCCATGCCAACAGATGTTTGATGACAATGAAGATTAGCAATCAAGCCAATAGATGATCAATCTCCAGTGTTCAGGGCCGACAGATGTCAAGATGTTCAATTGTTAGCAATCAAAAAAAAAGAAAAAAAGAAAGGAAAAAAAGGAAAGGAAAAGAAAGAAAAAAAAAGAAAGAAAAAAAAGAGAGAAAAAAGAAAAAAATCACTATCAAAGCCTCCGAGGGATGTCGACTTGTCAAGTCCCATTGGAGATCAAAATCTCTTTTGTCCCACCGACGAATAAACCTGTGGCTTGGACCTTCCATGTGAAGCTAAGAATAAAAAGACCCTTACTTTGACTCGGACGCTCCATCTAAGTCAACGAATAAAAAGACCTCCTTCCTTCGGCCTAGACCTTACGTCTAGACTCGATGAATAAAAATACCCTTGCTTCAACACTCACCCCGTGTCGATGAATAAATCACGCCAGCTTCCGACACCCTATCGGCATTGACAAAAAAACCTTTGACCTAGACCTGCCGTCTAAGTCAATAAATAAACAACCCTCTTTAATCCAACACAAGCGTCCATCCCACCGCGATGTTCAATACGACGTAATGGCTTAGACCTTCCGTCTAAGGCCAGATGAACCCGATGCCCTTGCAATAACCTACACCCGATGTCGACGATATCATCATGATCGGTGCCTGGCTCTCAGTCAAGGCCAATCGATGTATACCAATGGCTTAGACCTTACGTCTAAGGCCATATGAACCTAATTCCTTGCCTTAGCATAGGCCCAATGCTAACAATGTTATCTAGATTGGCATCCGACTCTCTGTCGGAACCAATCGATATAGTGTGTGGCCAAGGCTGTTCACATGAAGCCGATGATGTTCTACTCTGATGTCGACCGCTTGCCGGACAAGAAGATACACTCGCAGGCCTCCCTCTCATTCCTTGCTCGCGACACTTGAGAGTGGGGGCATTTGTCGACACCCAAAATATCAACTAGCAAGAACTTCAGGTCTCGTCGAGCCGAACAGAGTCTATATCTCATCCGATTAGGACAAAATACACCTGACGGTCCATCACCTGACAAGGAAGCTTCCCGATATGAAGAAATGCCCTTGATCCCCCAAAACATGGTGCCAAAGGCAATACCGACATAAAACCCGAGTGACCCGATCAGGGCACACATTATGCCGAAAAGGTCCGCAAGAGGCCGTAGAGCTGCCCAATGAGGGCGAAAACACTTTGAGTGATTGCCCATTTGATGAAGACGCGCTCCACATTCATGGAGCAGGCTTAAAGACACAATTCACAGTGCCGAAGGTCGAATCAGGATGAAACCCGAGTAATCTGACGCGGGTTCGGCACACATTATGCCGAAAAGGTCCCTGGGAAGCCGAAGAGCTATTTAATGAGGGTGAAAACACTTTGAGTGATTGCCCACTCGATGAAGACGCTCTCCACATGCATGGAGCAGGCTTAAGGACACAATTCACAGTGTCGAAGGCCAAATCAAGATGAAACTCGAATAATCTGGCACGGGTTCAGCACATGTCGAAAATCACTCGGAGTTACAAACTGATGCCCGGGAGCTTCAAAATAAACACTCCGAAAGTGGGTCATTGAAACTAAGGCAGTACCGGACGTCAAGCACTCATCTGAGCCGGTCCGAGGTCAATGAAGCAACAAAGAATATAAAGCTTACCAACCCCATCATGTGCCAAGTGATACGGCACACCCACTCCAAGCAAAGTGATACGGCACACCCCCATGTGTCAAGTGATACGACACACTTCAACACCCTCTATTAATGGCTACATGAACTGGCACACTCCATTTGTGCCTTCTTGAATCGGCACACAAAAGGTGCCATGGCTTCTTGAATCGACACACAAAAGAGGCCAGCCCATGTATGAATCGGCACCAAGGCCCCTTTATGGTGATGAATCGGCCAAACTACTTGATACGGCGCAAGGCTTCCAAAGGAGTGAAACCGGTGCAAGCCTAGTGAAGACATGTGAACCGGTGCGCTTCCCCAGCCCTCCTCTTCCACACTTGAATCGGTGCCACCCAACTGGCCACTGAACCGGTGTGGGAGGAGACATCCCATCCTTCACGCGGTACTTTGTTTTCCCATTCGAGCTCCTCAGACGAAGCAATAGGAAGAAAGGGGAGAAGACAAAGCTCCGTCAGCTGGCCTCCGGCAAGGCGTTTGGTGCCTGCCTAGGGAATCATCGAAGGAAACCCCGGTTAAGGAAGGCCTCCTGCATCAACTGGCAGACAAACGGGGCACAGGTTTGCCTGTTCGCCACAAGCCTCCAAAAATGGTAATCTTCGAGTGGAGCGACGAGCGGGACGGACGCCTCGCAAGCCACCCGTCACCATCAACCAATCCTGTGAAGGCACCCGGCCTCCCCTCTACTATCCCTACGCATAGCCCACTCGATGGGCTCGATCGAAGTGAGGAAGAAGAAGGCGATGGGGGCTCGAAGGCCCTCAGATCCTCTCCTATAAAAGCAGCTCAAGCTTCTGGCGCTGAGTCTCTTTGGCTCTTTGGTTCGGCTGATGAGAAGGAAAAGAAGTTGCTAGAGAAGAGAGGATAGGCCCCAGAAGAAAAAAAGGAGATCCGTCTGCCTGTGCTCCTGCGGAGTGAAGAGAAAGGGTGAGGGAGAGAAGAGAGTGAGAGAAGTGAGGGTCCAAGGGGGGGAGGAGCATATGCTCCCTTCCCCCCCACTGCTGTATTCTCTTGATGTTTCTTTTTGTTATGTTTTCTTCCCTCCTCTGAAACGGTGTGTCCCCCTTCGTGTATCCTTTGTTTCTTTTGCAATGAATAAAAGCTCATCTTCTTTAAGCTGTTATAGTCTCCATCCTGTTCCCCCTTTCCTCCCCCAGTTCTGGTATTTCTCCTCATCTCCATAGGTGTGTTTTACCTTGATCTATTAATGTATAGCATGTCTCAATGGAGGCGATGGTCGCCTTCTCACTCGCAACGATGAGTTGTGAGGGCTCTGTCATTCCTCTCAAATCCAATAGGGCTTGTGTTTCCCTTTCACTCGTCAAGGGGTCGCTATTCCCTTGTTTACAATAATCACCCCGGGGCCTCCAGGACCTGCCTTC
This sequence comes from Amorphophallus konjac, assembly GCA_022559845.1. Classification (NCBI taxonomy): domain Eukaryota; kingdom Viridiplantae; phylum Streptophyta; class Magnoliopsida; order Alismatales; family Araceae; genus Amorphophallus; species Amorphophallus konjac. The sequence goes on along the minus strand of CM040121.1, from coordinate 284,896,372 downwards.
TCATCACATTATCCCTGGAGAAACTCCGTTCGGAAGGTGAATAGAAAAGGCCACTTGATGGCCAACACAATAAGTCTATGCCTCGAACTTCGAATACAATTGCCCATGGGCCGCCGGAGCCCCTCGTAGGCTAGTCCTCGGGATTCTGTGCCTAACCCGGGTTTGAGGGTAGCCGCTCTCGGTTTACCCATGACTTTTGAGGCCTTCTCGGACTTGTCTGTGGGCGCGTCTCTCTTTCATATCCCACGAATCTCGATTCTGAGGGTGGTGCTGTCGAGTTTTCGCGAGGAACGCGAATAACGAAAGGACGAGTAATCAAGTAACACTAACCATGGGAATGGATTTTTAAAAAAAATGAATAAAACGATCTTAAGATCACCAAATGCACAATGAGCCCCTTGAATCAAACTACACATACATTTCCACAAAAAAGGGGAAAAGAATAAGCATATTCACATATCCCTAGTACGCAACATAGAAGCATAAGTGAAACCTAGCAATTCACTCTATTAAATTAACCAAAAAAATCTACCAAAAAGCCCCCAAAAAAATAGGTCTCAAGCCCAGGCTCTATCTATCTCGATAGGTCGACTCCTTGTGACTTCTAAGTCGACTTTCCCCCGCGCCGATTCAATCTCCCTTAAAAAAAAAAATTCAAGTGACGGATGATCTGGCGCGCCTTCCTGTGCCAGATCACCATCCACTCTCTTCACCTCCCTTCCCCTGCGCCAATACACTCCTCACTCACATCTCTCCCTCCCTCAAATCCCGTGCACCAATATATCAATCCTTCCCACTGCGCCGATCCACCGCGTCCCCATTCCCGTTACAAATAATACTCACACTAATACACATAACACCACCTTCCACTTCCCCTTTCATAAAAAAAAAACAGATGTACGTGATGAATCGGCGCACATGCCCATCCCCCCTTAATAAAAATAAAACATGATAACACACACTCACTCTCACGTAAGACTCATGCACACTCTCTCACCAAACACACACCCTCATGCCACATAACATACATATTCTAATAACATTATAACATGCACTTACACATTATAATCCACGCACACTCCGCACACATAACAAGCACACGAACGTAACAATGTGAATCGGCGGGCTTGCTTAAAAAAAGGGATAAAAAAAGATGAAAGTGATGGATTGATAAATAGATAAATAATAATAAAATAATATAAAAAATATAAAAAATAAATATGTATATAAGAAAGCCAAAAAAAATAAAATGAGAATGACAAAAAAAATTGAAGCAAACAAAAAATACAATAACAATATTGACAAATGAAGAAAATATATTCGTACTTTTAAATAAACAAAGAAAAATCAAATAACCCTTTCAAAAAAAAATATGTGATAATAATAATAACAAGTAAAAAATAATAATAATAATAAAATACACATCCATGCACGTGAACAAACAAAAGGAGATCAAATAACTAAATAAAAAATATACATAATAACAACAAATAAACAAAAAAAAATACATCCATGCATGTGAATAAATAACAAAAATTAAATAACCTAAAGAAAAAAAAATATGATAACGTCCGTTCCGGAGCCCTGCTTCCCCAAGACTCAGTACGAAAGGAATATCAATGTCGCCCCGTTAAGTCGAGTCCGGATCTCGGGAACCATCCCGACACGGCCATGATCAGACGTTGCCCGGGCCAATAGCTCAATAAACTGGACTCATTTCCATTGGGGTTTAATCCCTCTCTCTTATCAAACTTGCCATATGCTCGGCAGACATTTGTACGGGTTCGTCACCATCTTCATCACACTTTCAATACGGACTTTTGTCCGAACATGAAATGGTCAATAAGCGACCAACATGATGTAAACATTCACCCCAATCTGGGGGCATTTTAATGCAGTTCGTGAATTTCATGCTCTTATTTTATTAATGTTAATTCTAGGCCATAGGGCCCCTTTTTCTGGCAATCAATTAAGGGTTTTTCCCTCTCCGAGGGGATGTAATTAACCTCGCGGCCTTTATGACACAACGGGTTTCTGTCCCGGCACGATATCCATAATCGTCTGATTAGTCAAACGGCGCGCACCAAGGGCTTCCTCGAAGCTCGAATAAATCGTCACTTATGTGACTGGCACGTCCACGCACTCAATAAACCGAATAAACAAATAAACAAATGAACAAACAAATAAAATAAATAGATGTTTTGAAAGTGCATCCACATTTCCTCAAGTCTTATCCCCGAGATTCAATGGGGTGTGAGCATAGCGCTAGTTGTTGGCCTCAGATAGAAGCTCCACAGTCGACCGCTTATTATTTTGAAGAATTCTAATGCCATCCTCGACCTCTTGGGAAATTGACGAAGGCCTTATGGGAAGTACTAGCTAGAAGTTTGGTAGGACCAGGAAAAGCCAGGGGGAACCTTTGGAGTAGTCTACCTAGAAATATTAGGTCTTCCACCCCTTGTGCGAGGAATCCCGGGAGGAGAGGGTAACATAGCTCATCCCTCTCCTAGCCTGGAGAAAGAAGAAGCCCTTCTCGACATGCACGTGCTCTTTCAGCTCGTAGAAGACGTGAAAGAGGTCAAAGGATTCGGGGACATGGCATTTTTGACAGAGGATGATAAAGGAGAAGATGGAGGTGAATGAGTTGGAGACTAACTAGACGGGAGCCAACTGGTAGAAATTCAGCAACTGAACAACAAAAAGTGGAGGGGGAGACGGAAGCCACACTTCCAAGCCGGTAGATACTTACAGAAAGTGCCTGGGTGAGTGCTCAAGCTCGACTCATGAGATTTGGGGAGAGAAAATGAATACCACCAGGGCAGCTAGTACCGGAATTCAAGCTCTTTCACCTCCTCCACCGTGAGCTCGCTGTGGGGATGGCGGCAGGATGCCGGAGCCAAACTTCCCACTCCATGCTTAGCCTCCTTGTCGTGGGCGTCTTCGTTTCACTCCGCCATAGAGGACGAGGGAGATGATAAAATGCTAGAATTGAATATGATAAACTAGCAAGAGGAGGAAGCTGACGGATTATCTCTGTTGTGGTCTCTGCAAGCTCCGCAAAAGCCTTGGCAATCTCTCACTCTCTCTGGTTCCCCTCCTGAGACATGAATCTCCCTAAGAACTTGTGTAAGCGGGGGGAGACGAAAAAACCCTAACTCTGAAAGCGGGGAGGACATGTATGAGGGGCACTTATAGCCCTGAACGGCCTCGAGAGAACTGTCGCGACGTCTCGAAAAGTTACATGCCCCGAGACGACGCATCCGAACCAGTAAAAAAGGATGTGATCAATGCGCTTGAGCCCCCACACTCTAGGGCAACCACATTAATGGACCCGAGAATCAAAGAAGAAATAGCTTATGATGGCCAACTCCCGCCCTTACTGAAAACCCCGATATATATATTCTCTACTTTCCAAGCCCACTCTTGGCTCAGGAGTAGGGGGGCAAGTGGAGAGGGGAAGATTTGCAACCCAATATTTACATGGCCCAACAGCTCATCAATACCTACGCATCCCAATAAGTGACAGCCCTAGCAGGGCTCACTTACCACGGGACCTCGGTGAAGCGGACTGACATAGCCCACTAAGCCTTGGCTCGGTCGTCCGATCAAAGGCCTCCCAATGCTTGGGAAAAGCCTGGCCGACGACCAATCGAGCCATCAAAAGATGGATGAATGCTCCCTCTAGAGGGTGCCCAATCTCGGATTCCTTGCATAGGCAGGGGATATCCCTTATCCCTTTTTGGATCAACCCATCATCAAGACTCCTCAATGACCTAGGGCGAATTCCTTGTGACTGGGCACTTATCCCTCGTTATCTCAGTGGGTGTTATGCCATACCCAAAGAGCTAGAAGCTCAGGAGGATAAGGTGAGGGCAAGACTCCCTGAACGATGAGAGTTCTTATTAAGGACTGTTGACAGATGAAATATGAGCTGAGTCCAAGATGAGAACAGAACCAGTAATAAAGACATTTGTAACTTCTGCAGATTCAGAACTAAAGAAGAGCCATCACCAAAGCTATATGCCAGGCCGAAGCCTTCTCCGGCCAAGCTGATGTCCGGTGTTGTCATCACCCAGATGACAGTACTGATGAAAACTGCAGTCTATTGACTGATGAAAACTTCCAAAAATGTTCTGATGAAACTATACCAACTCACCAACGAAGAGGCCTTCGCCTGTTCTGACAGACTCAGAAGGGTTAACAAATGAAAAGACTTTTCAGGTTGGACAGCTTTGACAGCTTAAGCCCGTTGATAAGAGGAATTAAAACGTTAAAAGCCCTAAATGGGCCCATAAGTGTGGCGCCGGGATCTCCTCACCAAAGCCCAAAACCCATAAGTGTGGCGCCGGGAAGCTGGACTCTTGCGTGCCGGGAAGTCTCCGCGTTCGACTGAGGCGCGCCGGGAAGGTGTGTAAGGCGCGCCGAAATATGCCCGCCGAGAAGACATCTAAAAAGAGGTATAAAACCCCCCTTTCTCTCGGAGGAAAAAAAAACAACAACAGAAGAGAAGCGGCAATAGAAGAAGAAGCAGAAAAGAGAGAACAAAAAAAATTGAGAGAAGAGAGGCCAGAGAAGAGATTGTGGGAAGAGAAGAGAGTGTCCCTAGGAGGAAGCTCATAGGTGGGCAGAGGGGGAGGGAGAGGAGTCAATGCTCCGCCCTCGCACGTTTTCTTCTTCATCCTTATATGTATCCCTGTTTATGTTTAAGGCATTCCAGTCCTTCTGTTATCGGGGAGATATTATAGTTTCTGTGCTTTTCTTTCTTTCTTCCCACTTTTCTTGTAAATGATGTAAACGATGAAATGAGATGATGAGATATAGTGCTATGGTGGCTCGATTGAATGTGAAATAATGAAGTCTTCCTTTCTCTGTTTCTCTCGAATGAATGTTGTTCAATGTCTCGAATGGTCGTTTTGATACTTCGGGTTTCTACGCTCCGATTGTTCTTCCTGGAGGGACGATGAAGGAAGAGCCCCAATCCTCACTCCCATGGATTATTGGACTATGCCTCATCTCCCCTTCAGTGATACCGATACCACGAAGCCCTCCTATCTCTCGTTTGGTCTTCTCTTCCCAAGCATTCAAGGTCACCAATGGAATCAGAGACATCTATCTCTTGATTTCCTGGATGATCGGTGACATAAAGAGAAAGCCTGTTTCTAGACGGTTCCAAATGACCGATGACCTTAATCCCTCAATACACCCAACCTCCCAGTGATTCTTTGGTGTTACTCCAGCAAAGCCCCTGGCTCAGCCTCCCATTTGTGTCCTTAATCCTACCCCAATCGGAATCTGGACCCAAAAACCCTTAGAACAGAGCTCCGTAGAAATCCTGAAAAGCCTAGAAGGCTTCCCGGCACCCCTACCTTCCCGGCGTGGAACCTTCCCGGCGCGGTGAATAGTTCCCGGTGCAGCACTTGGCACGTCGAGAACCTGGTGCGCACCGAGAAGCCACCACCTTCTAGCGTGCCGAGAAGCCCACTCCAGCTGTGCCGAGAACCCACCTGCGTCCATGCCGAGAAGCCCTTCTACGCTCATATTGACCTTCCCGGCGCGAAACCTTCCCGGCGCGGTGAATAGCTCCCGGCATGATGGTTTGCGCGCCGAGAACCTGTTGCGCCGAGAACCCCCTTTTCCACCAATTGACCGGCTGAGAACCTTTACATGCTCTAACCGGTTGCACTGAGAACCCCCTTTTCATATGAAAACTGTGCCGAGAAGGTTCCACCAGAGCTCTGTGCCAGGGATTTCCATCTACACCTCAGTCTAACTACCGGCCACCCCACTGCACCCGTCTAAGGGATATCCATGGTCATCATGCACACCCTGGGAAATAAATTAACGGGGAATGACCTCCCCTACATTACCCGGTCCCGATCTTTCACGGATTCCATCCTGCCACTGCATGGATGGCTTCCTATTCCCCCTTGGCATAGTCCAAGATAATGGGGATATGCTGCCAGATTTGCTCCGCACCTGATATACCCTCGCTTTATCCAGTCTACTCAATGTCTTGCAGATAAATTAGCATGCTCTCATTTGGGCTTTTACCGCCGGTCTCCTCTTACTTTGGCGTTTAATCAAGGGTTGTCCTTCTTAGGGAGGACGTAATTAACGTCATAACCTTTATGGTATGATGGACTGTTGGTCCAGACACGATCACTCATAATCGACTGATTAGAAGTCAGGTCGAGCGCATAATAAATTGTCACCCCGATGACTGGCACGCCTAAAACATAAATAAATAAATGTCAAAATGAAGAAAATAATAAAAAATATACACAAAGAAATAAATAAATAAATAAACGAAAATCCATCCCCACAAAGCTGGCACGCCCGGTGGGACCTAGTCTCCCTTCATCTTTACGCCAAAAGCAGGAGGCCCGGCGGCCTCTCTCAAAATTCTAACTGTGTGTTAAACTTACTAGAAGAAATTACAAATGGAGACTGGACTGGTTGCTGTTCGCTTCGGCCAGCAAGTGGTCGATGGCCACATCTACGGAGGGTACCTAGCGGTACTGATGGAGTTCGGCTCCATGCCTCCGGCGGTGGGTCTGCCCAACTGCTTGGGCCTAGTGTTCGTCGACCTGCTGCAAGTCGACAACAAAGCTGGAAACACCGCCACGGTAAAGGCCACGGTGGCACCAAGAGCTGAAGAGAAGAAGACGGCGGTTGCTCCTACTGTCGTTCCTTGCTTTGTCCATCACATGGAGAGGAAGACTGCTGCCTCTGCCACTACTGGTAAGGGAAGGAGAAACAACCGGAGGAACCAGTTTGCTGCAACTGGAGGTCATCTCTCGGCCTCAGGAAAAAACTATGATGGTTGGGAACATGAGGGTGAACCTCAACGGCCGCCCCATAGATGCACGGCCTGACAGGGTCATTCCATCAGTCCGTACCAACAACAGATTCCAAGCGTTGGCCACCAGGAAGGCCGACTGGGAGAACAAGGGAAAACAGCCGCTGGCACCTAAGCCAACAAGATTCAAACATGTGTAGATGCCGAAGAAGGTTCAGGGCCTGGCATCGGCCAATGAGGAAAGAGAAACTGCTGACATGCGCCCCAGGAGAGGGGGCAGAAGAGCACAGAAAGAGTAAGAAAATATTGTTGTTGTCTGCCCCAAGACTGGGGTCAGGAGATTCCAGACGAAGGGAAAGGATGTCGCTATCATTCGCCCCGAGAGAGGGGACAGAAGGCTCCAGATGAAAGATGAGGAGGAAAGGAGGGAAACTACCCCCGCTGCTGCTCCATATAGACCAAGGGCATGTGCCAGGCAGGCTGATGTATTCCGATACTCCAGAAGAGATTATTTGACCGCTCAAGTTGAAAGGTTGGCCTACCAGCCGAAGACTCAAGAAAGGTTGCTGCCCAAAGCCGATCCTCGGAGGCAAAACCAAGAAGAGATAAGCAAAGTAGTCCAGGATTACTTCCATTGCCTCGGGAACTCATCACTTGGGCAACAAAGATTGCTCCACGCCATGGGCGCCGAAGAAGAAAAAGAGGATAAAATGAGAAGATGATGCAAGGAGTCTCGTGTTCGGGCTCCAATGAGTTTGAAGACGGCCGAAAGGCCAGATATTCGAACGATGTCCCTCAGAGGGAGGAAGAAAAGGAAAGAGTGTATGTGTTTGACCAGTTAACCTTCCCCGGTCATTCCTGAAGAAAAGCCTGGAGACAAAAAGGAAAATTCCAGATCTTCGCCTGCAACATGACGGGAATCACCGGAGGATATGGCGATTTGCCTGACCAGTCTGAAGAAATTATCAAACTAGCTCAAAGGTCTGGGCCCGTAACAAGGCGAAGCCAGGCGGCAAAAGAAAAGCTCGTAGCAGCTGAAGAGTTACCTGATATCGCCACTTTAACTGTAAATGTGATAACATCAGAAGAAGAAGATGTGCCGCTAATGATCTCGGCTGAAGGAACTTCCAGTCAAGTGACAGAGGAGATGCCTATGGCTGCACCTCTGGACCCAACCATCCTGATGATGTTCAGAAGATACCAACAAGAGATTGAGTCTCTTAAAAGACAGCTGAGTGAAAAGAATGAACAGACCCCTATGTCCAAGCATGCTGAGCTAGCAAAGGAGATCTCCAACTCTGCAGAAGCTGTGATACCTCCCATCTTACACCAAGCAAGTCACATGAAGGCTCCATGTTAGCCCTTCCCGCAACAGAAAATAGTACAGCCGTCAGCTTCACAAGTGCAGTCTACCCTGCCAGCAGTCCAGCCCAGTCTGCATGCAACGGTCGTGACGACCCCGTTTACACAGCAACAGGCACATTTCTTTCCATGTGGACCCTGCTATGGTAAACAAACTGACGATAGAAAAGATGATAGAAATGAAGTTTTCCGAAAGGACTGATGGTGACCTCGGAACCTTTGATGTCTACCGAGTACCATATCCACCGCAGTATGCTTCTAGGAGACTGCCCCCAGGCGTCAGTAAGCCGCCGAAGTTTGAAAAATTCAATGGACAGGGCTCCCCCAGGGAGCATATCGCCTATTATACAACAGTGATGGGAGACCTGGCCACTGATGAAGCATATTTGTTGAATTTCTTTGGCTCATCCCTCACAGGGTTGGCCTTTGAATGGTACTCTAGCCTCTCGGCCGGGTCCATAGCTCACTGGCCCGATATGCAGCAGAAATTTCGTGAAAGATTTCACGTTACAGAAAGAGAAATCACAGTGGCCGAGTTGTACTCCACTAAGCAAAGGCAGGATGAGACTGCATCAGACTACATCAAAAGATGGAGAGATTTGGCCATGAGATGCAGGCGACCTCCCCATCAAGAAGATGTTGTCCAAGATATGCAAGCAAAATCTCCGAAGAGAGGTGCTTGAAAAGATGATCGGGGCAGACGTCAGGACATTCGACCGGCTCAATAATGTAGTAGCTGAGGTTGAAACCTTTTTGTCTAAATGTCCCGTAGCAACTAATATCCCTACTGTTCAGAAAGGAAAAGCTACAGAGCGGCGATCAGCGCCAGCAGAAGCGCACACTGTTGATTTCAGAACTCTTGACCAACAGAAGAAAAAAGCCAAAACAGCAGCTGTCCCTCCACCAGCAGGTTCTATAGAGAGGAAAGAAGGTGTTCCTTTGAGAAACAAGATGAGGAAGCCATACTCATTCACCAAAGAAAAGACCCGGGCACTGTTCGAATGGGCATACAAATACAACGAAGTAACATTGCCCGAGCCAAAAAGACCCGATGATGCAGCTAAGAAAGATGATCCTCTGTTTTGTCCTTATCACAGGGCACTAGGACATGCGATTGAAGCCTGCTACGTCTTCAAGGATGTTATGGAAAGTATGATCAAGAAGGGTGAGCTACAACTAGGGGAACACCTGGTGGATCCTCCACGACCCCATGAGCCCCCGGTGCTGAGGCTGGCCACTAATATGATTTCTTTATACCAGCTGTTGTCTGAAGAAGCTGCTGAAGAATGCACTAGGTGCACATACGAGGCCTGCTTCCTTACCCCAATTAAGGAGCAGATAGGGTGGCAAACAATGCCAGCTAAAACCAGAAGAAAGCCCTCAGCCCATACAGCACCAGGGGCCTCCATCCGGGGTGTTACTCTGAAGCAAACTCTGCCAGCAATAGAGTAGGTATGGCTAACCGTGGAGTCACCGCCAGTTATCCGGATCCCTACCCACAACCGGAGAAAGTAACCTCCGCCACCTGCCCATAAAAAATAAGCCCCAAGGTGAGGCGCCTGCAGCAGTATATTGATCAGCTGGATGAGTATGAATAGTCCGAGCCTAAGCCGATACTAGTGAGGGATCATGTCCTCTGGGAGCAGCTAGAAGGACTGACCGTCGAAGAAACAGCAGAAAAAGAACAAGAGAAAGCTGAAGTTGAACTCTTCCGGGGGCACCAGCCAGCCAAGAAAAGATCCCAAAGAAAGAAGAAGTCAAGGAACAAAAAGAAGGTGATGACAGTGCAATGCAACACTCTGTCGATACTGTTCGCCCTGCCAGGTGAGGATGACGAAGGGGAGTCTTCCACTCCGCCGCTGGAGGCCAATCAGGCTGAGGCTTCAGCTCCAGTGCATGCTACCCGTTCTAGAAGAAAATAGGGACGCCAACCTCCGGCCAACCATAATATCATTTTCAGGGGAGAACAGCCTTACCAGCTACCAGAACCCGAAGTCCAAGGCATGGAAGTTCCTCCTCCAACAGGCCTCTATGTAGATACAAAGAGAACTAATGAAGCTCCATCATTTGTCGAGTTTCTGGCCATCCTGGAAGGCAAGAAACCTACACAGGTTGATACTGATAAAGGCAGCAAGCACCATCAACCCCCTGTCCTAGTGCTCAAGGAAAAAGGCAAAATGGGCACTGATCATTCCTCAGCACCAGAGGCTATTTCCCGGGTGAAAACCCCTCAGCTGTCTCCTGAGAAAGAAGAAGCAAAAGATAGGCAGTCAATGCCACAAGCACCCCATGAACCTCCAAAGCCCCGCTGGGCGGAAGAAATGCGGCTATCTAATATCTATGTGGGCAGCCGAATTATGAAGATGTTGAAAAAGCTCCCTACAAGGCTCACCATATAAGAAATTCTCTCCTTGAGCGAGGAAGCTCGCCAAGCTATTATTGATGCTCTGTAATTGCCATCTCAATATGTGGCTCTCCTGACAGAGGTTAACTCGGGGCCAGCTATTACATTCACAGAAGAAGATATACCGGTTCCTAACCCCAATCACAACAGACCCCTATACATGAGGGGGTATCTCAACTGTCAGCCATTGAGTCAGATATTGATAGACCCAGGGGCTGTTGTGAACATTAAGCCATATCGGATTTATCGGAAGTACTATTTCGATCTGCACCTCACCAAGGTGAAAGATATGAGGATAGCGGGTTTCAACCAGAAGTGCGAAACTCCGATCGGGGTGGCGGAATTCAACCTCACATTATGGGACTTCACCACCACAGTGCAATTCTACGTAATAAACTCTAACACCACATACAAGGCCCTGCTGGGGCGGCCCTGGCTGCGTGAGTACCAGATAGTTGCATCGACATTGCATCAGTGCATCAAGTACTGTCACAATGGTAAAGAAGAAAGGGTCTTTGCATATTCACACCCTTTTGAAGTCTTCGAGTGTCATATGCTCGATGCTCCGTTCTATACAGAGAATTCTCAATTGAGAAAAAAAGAAAGAGGCCGTTGTAGGCCAGAAAAAGACAGTGTCAAAGGCAGACGACTGGCTTCCACCACCACCTCCGGGCTATGTGGAGAAAAATAAAGTCTCCCACATTTCTTAGATCGGGGACTTTGCTCGGGTTGCACCCCCGGACATCTACCCTGGGGAAGCCGATGAGAAGATGAAGGAAAAGCTCACACAGATCGAAATTCCGCAGGGATTGGTCAAACCCGTTCCGAGCTTGGAATACCAGACATTACTACCACTAAGGACCATGGAGGTTCCTCGCTTCTGCGAGCCTCCTATGATATTTTACACCGGGGAGCCTACCAGTGAGGATGACCAAGACTGCCGGATCCCTAAAGAATTGTCCATCCAGATGGTACCAATTGCAGGCTTGGACTACACTATGCAACGGGTCACGCAGATGTTTTCCAAGATGCAAATGCCCCTGTTACAGTCAGTTGATCAAAAGAAAGTATTTCAAGAACTCTGGGATCCTCCCTGCAATAATAAAGAACTGAAGAAAATCACCCGTCACCCGGGGCTGGGCTATACTCTGCAAGAGTATTATGAAGCAGAGGTGGACGTCGTCTCCACCTTATTTTCACATGAAGACCCCTTTGAGGCAGGATATGACAACTACCCCTCTGAGGAAGAAGAAATCATATACCACTCTGTTACTGGTGGTGAAACCTCTGGCAGCCAGCAAGGCACTGAGGAGCAGAATGAAATGGCAGCCTGCCGATGCTGGGAAGAGCTGTCTTTTAAGGAGGACATTTTCCAAACTGAAGCCAAGTTTGATACAGGGACGCCTGATGAAGACTAGACTTCCGATGAAGCAAAGGAATGTCTTGAGTTCGAACCCATCTTGGAAGAAGTTCCAGCTATGCAACAACTGGAAAGTCTGGCAGAAGAGTCTGTATCAGTAAATTCCCTGCAACCCGAGGTCTGCACCTCGGAATCACAAGCAGAGCCAGTGACACTATAGGGCCAGGCTGAACGAAGCCTGATAGAAAACCCAGCAGCTACCACAGGACATAATGGTTCAGCGTCAGCCAGCATCTTACTTGAAGAGTTGGAAGCATCTGAAACTGAAGAGGACTGCATCCCGGGAGGCTTTGTTGACTTACAAGAAGCTCCGCCTGAAGTCGAAGATGGCGGCCAGGCCACCGTCGATGAGTTGATAGAAATAAATCTGGGAACCAAAGAAGAGCCCATGCCTACCTTTCTCAGTGCCTTGCTGACGCCAGAGGCCCAGGAGTAATACATACAGTTCTTGAGGGAATTCAGGGATTGCTTTGCCTGGACCTATGATGAAATGCCCGGATTAAGTCCCGATGTGGCACAGCACTTACTGGCGATTGATACGAATGCAGAACCAGTAAAGCAGTCCTCTAGACGGGTGCGGCCTGATTAATCAAATTAACAAAGAGGTCGATAAACTCATTGATGTAGGGTTTGTTGAAGAAAATCAATACACTATCTGGTTGGCAAATATAGTGCCCGTGAAGAAGAAAAATGGCCAGATCAAAATTTGTGTTGACTTCCGGGACCTCAACAAGACATGTCCGAAGGATGATTTTCCTATACCCATCACCGAGGTGATGATTGATGCCACTACAGGTCATGAAGCTCTTTCATTTATGGACGGCTCGTCCGGATATAATCAGATCTGGATTGCTAAGCAAGACAGGGTCCACACTGCATTCCGCACCCCAAAGGGAATTTTCCACTACAAAAGAATGCCGTTCGGCCTTAAAAATGCCGGCGCTACCTACCAAAAAGCCACGACAAAGATATTTGATGATCTGCTCTTCAAGAAGGTAGAGTGCTATATCGATGATCCGGTCGTAAAGACCAGGAAGAAAGAAGACCATCTGCAGGATCTGAGAGTGGTATTTCAGAGGCTATGAAAATATGAGCGGAAAATGAACCCCATGAAGTGCGCCTTCGGCATGTCCAGCGGGAAATTTCTCGGATTCATCGTCCGGCATAGGGGCATTGAAATTGATCCTTCCAAGATCAAAGCTCTCCAGGAGCTCCCTCCGCCAAGGAAACTGTCCGAGCTGAGGTCCCTACAAGGTCGGTTGGCATACATCCGCCGATTCATTTCAAATCTATCGGGTCGGTGTCACCCGTTTCATAAGCTGATGATGAAAGATGTGCCGTTCTTCTGGGACGATGGATGTCAAGAAGCTTTCGAAAAGCTGAAAGAATATCTGAAAACTCCCCCGATGTTGGGGGCACCAATTAAAAGCAAACCTCTGATCCTTTACATAGTAGCCACTCATTGCTCGCTGGGGGTAATGCTAGCTCAGGCAAATGAAGAAGGAAAAGAGCAGGCCCATTATTACCCCAGCAGAAGGTTGATGAGGACTGAAGAAAGCTATACCTTTATAAAAAAGACTTGTCTGGCGCTGGTCTTCGCTGTCAAAAAGCACCGGCACTACATGCTGTCCCATGAAATCAGATTAATATCTGCAGCAGACCCACTCAAGTATATACTGACTCAGCCAGCACTCAAGGGTCGACTCGGCAAATGGGTTGTAATCTTGATGGAGTTTGACATCATATATGTGCCTCAAAGGGCGATAAAAAGTCAGGCCGTAGCTAGCTTCTTTACAGAACATCCTGTACCAGAAGACGCTCCATTAGAAACTGAGCTTCCTGATGATGAGACTCTGGAAGCCTACCAGGCTCAGCCAATTATGTGGCAGCTATATTTCGACGGGGCATGAAGAACAGAAACCACCTCAACTAGACAGGTCAGAGTCCGAGCGGGGACAGGCATTGTTCTGAAGTCACCAGATGAAGAAGTGGTACACACTTCGTGTTCCATAAACAAGCCATGTGCCAATAATGAAGCAGAGTATGAAGCTTTGATAATCGGTCTTCAGATCGCTCTCAGCATGGGAATTCAGATGCTTCAAGTGTTTGGCGACTCAATGTTGATAATAAAGCAAGTGCAAGGGGAGTTTGAAGTGCGAAAGCCAGAACTTAGCCCTTACTATGAGAAAGCTATGCGCCTTATGGCAAGATTTCACCATATAAGACTCAACCATGTGGGCCGAGGGCATAATGCTCAAGCTGATGCCCTAGCAAAGCTAGCCAGCTCACTAGCAGTCCCACCTGATGAAACACTCAACATTTTTGTGATAAATCGGCGACAAGTTCCCAGTATGCTGGAATCTTGGCTAGAAGAATGTGAAGTCAATACAATTGAAGAAGCACAGCAGCCTGATTGGAGACGACATCTGATACAATGGTTTCTCCATCAGCAGTTACCCAGAAATCGGGAAGAAAGGATAAAACTATTAAGAATCAAAGATTCCTATGAATGCAGAAGCGGGACATTGTTCCGAATAATGGCGGATGCTCGCAAAAAGATCTTGCTCCGCTTCCTATCCATAGAGGAAGCTTGGCAAGTGATGAGAGAGATACATGCCGGGACAGCCGGGACACACCAGGCTGGACCGAAGATGAAAATTGAGGTCAAGAAATTAGGGTACTACTGGCCCACTATGTTCAAGGACTGTTGTCAGTTCACGAAATCATGTCAGAAGTGCCAAGAGCATGCTGTTGTGCCTAGGAGGCCTCCTGTACAACTACACCCAACAATTCCCAGCTGGCCATTTGCCCAATGGGGAACTGATGTGGTCGGTACTTTGCCAACCTCCTCAGCTAGACACAAGTACATCTTGGCTATAACAGATTACGTCTCCAGATGGGCGGAAGCCACAGCACTCAAAGACGTAACTGGCGAGCTGGTCGCCAGATTTATCAAACAGAATATTATTTTCCGATTTGGTGTTCCCAACAGAATAATATCTGATAATGGAAGTCATTTTAAGAATCAGAAGATATATCGGCTCTCCGAGAAATATAAAATTGATCGGAGGACCTCTACCCCTTACAATCCGCAAGCAAATGGGTTGGCTGAAGCATTCAATAAAACTCTGTGTACGCTCCTGGCAAAGATCGTCAGCTCTCACAAGAAGGACTGGGGGGAAAAGATGTGCGAAGCATTATGGGCCTATCGTACCGTCTACAAAACCCCTACAGGCTGCTCACCCTTCTCACTGTGTACGGCTCCGAGGCAGTGGTTCCTATCGAGCTGGAAGTTCCGTCGCTCAGGGTTGCTGTCCAATACGGTTTGGCCCGAGATGAGCAAACAAATGCTGAAAGAAGATATGAAGAATTGGCTGAACTGGAAGGAAAATGCCTTCAGGCACAGAAGAATATCCAGATGTACCAAGCCCGCATGGCAAATGCCTTCAACAAACTCGTGAAAGGACGAGAATTCAAGAAAGGAGACCTCGTTATGGTCAAGAAGAGGGAGGTCATGGCCTCCAACCCAAAAGGAAAGTTGACCCCTAACTGGGAAGGTCCTTACGTAGTACAAAGAGTCTACGAAGGCGGAGCCTACGTGGTCGTTAACCACCGTGGAGATGTGCAATTCTCACCCCTCAATGGGAAACATCTGAAACTCTATTATGCCGCACCACTGCCTGCTGGGGGAGTGGCGAATGGACTGATGAATGAAGACTGATGACAATCAGGAGGGTCGCTCCTTTGCTACACACTAAATATTAGTTCGGACCCTCCTTCCGGATTAGATGATGAAACCCTATTCTTCTTTACGTTGGTGTTTATCCCACATCGACGATAAAACTCATCCACCTTTTCGGCGAATGGTTTCAGGCCTAAGATGCTACACATCAACATCAGTTCGGACCTCCCGTCTGTATTGCATGATAAAATCCCATTCTCCTCTGCGTTGATGTTCGCCCAACGTCAACGATAAAATTTATGCACATTTCCAGCGAATGGGCCCATGCCTGAGCTGCTACATGACAACGTCACTCAGACCCTCCGTCCGAGTAGACGATGAAACCACTCTCCTTTGTGTTGATGTTTATTCCCGCACCAATGATAAGATCCACATTCCCGGCAAACAGCTTCGTGCCCAAGCCGCCGTCCACCAACTTCAGTTAAGACCATCCGTATGAATTGCAGATGAAGCCCTACTCTCCTTGGCGTTGATGTTCACCCCACATCAATGAATGGCACATGCTCAGAGAACAACGTGAGAATCAAAATATATATATATATATATATATATATATATATATAAAATGATAAGAAATGGGGCTTAAAATAGAGGTGCCCCGCTGGACTTGTCTAAAATATCTTGGACGAGTGCAAAAATGGCAAACAACCCGGCTGTGGCGAAAACCTGAAAGGGCGCTACGGGCAAAATTGGGTACCTCGCCACGTGAAAATACGAGAGGGCGTGTGGACAAAAGCAAGAGGGGGCTGGCTCCGGTGAAAACCCGAAAGGGCACTTGGGTCAGTAATGTGGTAATATAAAAAGTTCACTTCATGAATCTCCTTCGGCAGCACATCCATCGCATGTCCCACCGATGATGAAACCCCGTCGATCATAAGGCATATCGTCTCGATCAATGCTAAAGCCCATCTCGGAATAGACCTTCCGTCTGTTCTGATAAAACCCTTCCACTTTCTGCCCAAGACCCACCATGGTAAAACCTATCCAATTTAGATCTTACATCTATTCTGATGAAACCTATCATATGTCCCACCGTGATAAAACCTGCTATTGATCGATTGGCACGCCGCCCGATCAACGATGAAACCTATCCGGCTTAGACCTTACGTCTATCCCGATAAAACCTATAAAATCCTTACATTGGTATAAACCCAATAGCGATGATGAAATCTGCTATTGATCGATTGGCACACTGCCCGATCAACGATGAAACCTATCCGGTTTAGACCTTACGTCTATCCCGATGAAACCTATGAAATCCTTGCATTGGTATGAACCCAATACCGATGATGAACCCTGATATTGATCGATTGGCACACTGCCCGATCAACGATGAAACCTATCCGGTTTAGACCTTACGTCTATGCCGATGAAACCTATGGAACTCCTTGCATTGGTATAAACCCAATACCGGTGATGAAATCAGCTACTGATGGAGCGGCACACTGCCTGATCGATGCTGAAACCCATCCAGGGTAGACCTTCCGTCTGCTCTGATAAAAACACAACATATTTTCTCAAGTCAATCCGGACCTTCCATCTGGATAGATAATAAAATCCCATTCCTTTGCGTTAATGGTAAACCCCACATTAACGATGAAATCTATATCCCCAGCGAACGGCTTCGTGCTTAAGCTGCTACACACGTTCTCGAGTCAATCCGGACCTTCCGTCTGGATAGATGATGAAATCCTATTCCTTTACGTTAATGTTAAACCCCACATTAACGATGAAATCTACATCCCCAGCGAACGGCTTCGTGCCCAAGCTGCTACACACATTTCTTTCGATCAACCTGGACCTTACGTCTGGATAGATGATGAGATCCCATCCCTTTGCGTTAATGTTAAACCCCACATTAACGATGAAACCTACATTCCCAGCGAACGGCTTCGTGCCCAAGCTGCTACCCACATTCTCAAGTCAATCCGGACCTTCCGTCTGGATAGATAATGAAATCCCATTCCTCTGCGTTAATGGTAAACCCCACATTAACGATGAAACCTACATTCCCAGCGAACGGCTTCGTGCCCAAGCTACTACCCACATTCTCAAGTCAATCCGGACCTTCCGTCTGGATAGATAATGAAATCCCATTCCTTTGCGTTAATGGTAAACCCCACATTAACGATGAAATCTACATCCCCAGCGAAAGACTTCGTGCTTAAGCTGCTACACACATCCTCAAGTCAATCCGGACCTTCCGTCTGGATGAATAATGAAATCCCATTCCTTTGCGTTAATGTCAATCCCCACATTAACGATTACAGTCATGCTCTCGGTGAACGGCTTCGCGCCTAAGCCACAAAACACACTCAAGTCGACCCAGGCCTTCCGCCTGGGTGGACGATGAAATCTCATACCCCTTGCATTGATGTTAACACCCACATCAATGATGATGCATCCACGGTTGAGCACATGGATGAGCAATTTACAGAGCCAAAGCCCTAGTTCAAAGAAAAAAAGAAAGAGAAAAAAAAAGAGAGAGACAAAATGGGGCTAAAAATAGAGATGCCCCGCCAGACTTGTTCAGGCATTCTGAACAAGGGCAAAAATGGCCAAAACCCAGCTGCGGTGAAAACCCGAAAGGGCACTGCAGGTAAAATCGGGTACCCCGCCACGTGAAAACCCGAAAGGGCGCGTGGGCAAAAGCAAGAGGGGGCTGGCTCCGGTGAAAATCCGAAAGGGCGCTTGGGTCAGTAATGTGGTAATTTAAAAAGTTCCATGCCAATGACATGCTACCTTCATCTCCCACCATTTACAAGAACCTTCCATTTATCACTCGGCATCTTGCCCGATCAGCGATTAAACCCTTGCAGGATAGACCTTACGTCTGTCCTGATAAAGTCTTCATATCTCTTTCAAAAGTCCCACCGACGATAAAACCCTTCAATACTCTTATGAAACCAGCCATTGATCGACCGGCATATTGCCCGATCAATGATGAAACCCTACCCCAGTTTAGACCTTACGTCTATTCTGATGAAACCTATGAAATTTTTTTGCATCGATATAAACCCAATATCGATGATGAAACCAACCGTTGATCGGCCGGCACATCACCCGATCAATGATGAAACCCTACCCCAGTTTAGACCTTACGTCTATTCTGATGAAACCTATGAAATTCTTTTGCATTGATATAAACCCAACATCGATGATGAAACCAGCTATTGATCGACCGGCACCTCGCCCGATCAATGATGAAACCCTACCCCAGTTTAGACCTTACATCTATTCTGATGAAACCTATAGCATTTCCTTGCATCGATATAAATCCAATATCGATGATGAAATCAACCGTTGATCGACCGGCTCATCGCCCGATCAATGATGAAACTTGTCCAGTTTAGACCTTACGTCTATTCTGATGAAACCTATGAAATTTCTTTGCATCGATATAAACCCAATATCGATGACGAAACCAACCGTTGATCGACCGGCATCTCGCCCGATCAATGATGAAACTTGTCCATTTTAGACTTTACGTCTATTCTGATGAAACCTATGAAACTCCTTTGCATCGATATAAATCCAATATCGATGATGAAACCAACCGTTGATCGACCGGCACATCGCCCTATCAATGATGAAACCTGTCCAGTTTAGACCTTACGTCTATTCTGATGAAATCTATGAAATTCCTTTGCATCGATATAAACCCAACATCGATGATGAAACCAGCCATTGATCGACCGGCATATTGTCCGATCAATGATGAAACCCTACCCAGTTTAGACCTTACGTCTATTCTGATGAAACCTATGAAATTCTTTTGTATCAATATAAACCCAATATCGATGATGAAACCAACCGTTGATCGACCGGCACATCGCCCGATCAATGATAAAACTCTATCCAGTCTGGACCTTACGTCTATTCTGATGAAACCTATGAAATTCCTTTGCATCGATATAAACCCAATGTCGATGATGAATCCGACCGTTGATCACCGGCATCTTGCCCGATCAATGATGAAACCTATCCAGTTTAGACCTTACGTCTATTCTGATGAAACCTATGAAATTCCTTTGCATCGATATAAACCCAATATCGATGATGAAACCAACCGTTGATCGACTGGCACATTGCCCGATCAATGATGAAACCTGGCCAGTTCAGATTGTACGTCTGTCCTGATGAGAACCACATACCCTCTCATGTCCCACCTACGACAAAGTCTACCCAGTCTAGACCTTACGTCTATTCTGATGAAACCTATAAAACCTCTTTGCATCAATATCGATGATAAAATTATTCACTGGTCGATTGGCACATTGCCCCGACTGGCTTTGAAACCTACCCGGGATGAACCATTCGTCTGTTCCGAATGACGCTCTAAACCTTTTCATTTACTTTTTTGCAAACAACCTCACTTGTGGCACATATGGCCGAAAAGGACATCTGCTATTACCAACAAAATTCGGTTTAAGCACCCTCTGGATATCGTCACGCGGTGGAGCGAATTCCCCATCCTTTCTCTGAAAGGGTGGACGCTCTCCTGCTAAATACGGGCTATTCGCATGAGGATTGCTAAAACCGCTACCGAATCATCATGAAGTAATGATAATGCAATAAATGAGGAGCAGCCACATATGAGACCAGCATAAAGATTCCTTTTCACTATATAAAAAAGAAAAAGAGTACAAAAGGAGCCCCTGAGGGGGAATTGTATTACAAAAAGAGGAGAAAAAAAAGAGAAGAAGAAGAGATGTTCACTGGCGCCGGAAGATGTCTTCGAAAGCCAGAAGACCCACATACGGAGCAGCCCCCAACTCATGTAGACGAGCCTCCTCCTCCTGTAGCCGAGCGGACTCGTCCTGAAGAGACACCACCTGCCCCTCCAACAGAGCTACTTCCTCTGCGAACTGTGGCCGAGAGGTTGTTATCTGCGGCAGTTCAGCTCGGAGATCAGCCAGTTCCGCTTCTAGAATGCTATCCGGTTGCATATAAACTGCTCCCGCTGTGTCAGAGACTGCAGTTGGCCTCGGTGCTCCTGAAGGATAGAGCTCATCTTCCCCAGCTCAGATTTGCACTCTACCTTCTGCAACTTCAAAGCCATTGCAGTAAAGCTATCAGGATGAAGATTAAAGAAAACCAGTATTGAAAGGCTGAGAAAGATACTCTCAGATGCTAAGTGATGCACCTGCGCTTATGCCATCCGCAGGTGGGGGGCATTTTGTTGACAGATGAAATATGAGCAGAGATAGAGATGAGACCAGAATCAGCAATGAAGACCCTTGACATTTCTGCAGAGTCAGAACTAAAGAAGAGTCATCACTATTAGTCATCTACCCAGCTGAATCCCTCTCCAGCCAAGCTGATGTCTGGTGTTGTCATCGCCCAGGTGATAGTACTGATGAAAATTACAGTCTACCGATTGATGAGAGCCTCCAAAATGTTCTAATGAAAACTATACTAACTCACTGATGAAGAGGCCTTCGCCTGTTCTGACAGACTCAGAAGGGTTAACAGATGAAAAGTCAGGGTGGACGGCTTTGATAGTTTAAGCCCGCTGATGAGAGGAATGTAAAAAAGCCCTAAATGGGCCTATGAGTATGGTGCCGGGATCCTTTCAATCAAGTCCAGTTGGACTCTTGCGCACCGGGAAGCCTCTTCCCCTGGTTGAGGCGTGCCAAGAACACTCAAAGGGGCGCGCCGAGAAGCCCATTCAACCCAGGCGCGCCGAGAACCTCTTATCTCCGCGTCGGGAAACTGTGGTGCACCGAGAACTAGGCCCTATGCGCCATGAAGCCATCTGAAGCTATTAATGAAGCAGAAAATTGTTAGAAAATATGGAAAACAAAGAAAAAGAATATACTGAAGCCATTACAGTAAAGCTATCAGGCTGAAACCAGTATTGAAAGGCTGAGAAAGATACTCTCAGATGCTAAGTGATGCACCTGCGGACACCGTGCCGCTTATTCTGCGCTTACGCCATCCACAGGTGGGGGGCATTTGTTGACAGATGAAATATGAGCTGAGTCCTAGATGAGAACAGAACCAGTAATAAAGACCTTTGTAACTTCTGCAGAGTCAGAACTAAAGAAGAGCCGTCACCAAAGCTATCTGCCCGGCCGAAGCCTTCTCCAGCCAAGCTGATGTCCGGTGTTGTCATCACCCAGATGACAGTAATGATGAAAACTGCAGTCTATTGACTGATGAAAACTTCCAGAAATGTTCTGATGAAACTATACCAACTCACCAACGAAGAGGCCTTCGCCTGTTCTGACAGACTCAGAAGGGTTAACAAATGAAAAGACTTTTCAGGTTGGACAGCTTTGACAACTTAAGCCCGTTGATAAGAGGAATTAAAACGTTAAAAGCCCTAAATGGGCCCATAAGTGTGGCGCCGGGATCTCCTCACCAAAGCCCAAAACCCATAAGTGTGGCGCCGGGAAGCTGGACTCTTGCGTGCCGGGAAGTCTCCGCATTCGACTGAGGCGCACCGGGAAGGTGTGTAAGGCGCGTCGAAATATGCCCGCCGAGAAGACATCTAAATAGAGGTATAAAACCCCCTTTCTCTCGGAGGAAAAAAACAACAACAGAAGAGAAGCGGCAATAGAAGAAGAAGCAGAAAGAGAGAACAAAAAAAAAGAGAGAAGAGAGGCCAGAGAAGAGATCGTGGGAAGAGAAGAGAGTGTCCCTAGGAGGAAGCTCATAGGTGGGCAGAGGGGGAGGGAGAGGAGTCAATGCTCCGCCCTCCCCCGTTTTCTTCTTCTTCCTTATATGTATCCCTGTTTATGTTTAAGGCATTCCAGTCCTTCTGTTATCGGGGAGATATTATAGTTTCTGTGCTTTTCTTTCTTTCTTCCCACTTTTCTTGTAAATGATGTAAACGATGAAATGAGATGATGAGATATAGTGCTATGGTGACTCGATTGAATGTGAAATAATGAAGTCTTCCTTTATCTGTTTCTCTCGAATGAATGCTGTTCAATGTCTCGAATGGTCGTTTTGATACTTCAGGTTTCTACGCTCCGATTGTTCTTCCTGGAGGGACGATGAAGGAAGAGCCCCAATCCTCACTCCCATGGATTATTGGACTATGCCTCATCTCCCCTTCAGTGATACCGATACCACGAAGCCCTCCTATCTCTCGTTTGGTCTTCTCTTCCCAAGCCATCAAGGTCACCACAGGAATCAGAGACAGCTATCTCTTGATTTCCTGGACGACCGGCGACATAAAGAGAAAACCTGTTTCCAGAGGGTTCCAAATGGCCGATGACCTCAATCCCTCAATACACCCTACCTCCCAGTGATTCTTTGGTGTTACTCCAGCAAAGCCCCTGGCTCAGCCTCCCATTTGTGTCCTTAATCCTACCCCAATCGGAATCTGGATCCCAAAACCCTTAGAACAGAGCTCCGTAGAAACCCTGAAAAGCCTAGAAGGCTTCCCGGCACCCCTACCTTCCTGGCGTGGAACCTTCCCGGCGCGGTGAATAGTTCTCGGTGCAGCACTTGGCGCGTCGAGAACCTGGTGCGCGCCGAGAAGCCACCACCTTCTAGCGTGCCGAGAAGCCCACTCCAGCTGTGCCGAGAACCCACCTGCGTCCATGCCGAGAAGCCCTTCTATGCTCATATTGACCTTCCCGGCGTGAAACCTTCCCGGCGCGGTGAATAGCTCCTGGCATGATGGTTTGCGTGCCGAGAACCTGTTGCGCCGAGAGCCCCCTTTTCCACCAATTGACCGGCCGAGAACCTTTACATGCTCTAACCGACTGCGCCGAGAACCCCCTTTTCATATGAAAACTGTGCCGAGAAGGTTCCACCAGAGCTCTGTGCCAGGGATTTCCATCTACACCTCAGTCTAACTCCCGGCCACCCCACTGCACCCGTCTGAGGGATATCCAGAGGTCATCATGCACACCCTGGGAAATAAATTAACGGGGAATGACCTCCCCTACATTACCCGGTCCCGATCTTTCATGGATTCCATCCTGCCGCTGCATGGATGGCTTCCTATTCCCACTTGGCATAGTCCAAGATAATGGGGATATGCTGTGAGATTTGCTCCGAACCTGATATACCCTCGCTTTATCCAGTCTACTCAATGTCTTGCAGATAAATTAGCATGCTCTCATTTGGGCTTTTGCCGCCGGTCTCCTCTTACTTTGACGTTTAATCAAGGGTTGTCCTTCTTAGGGAGGACGTAATTAACGTCATAACCTTTATGGTATGACGGACTGTTGGTCCAGACACGATCACTCACAATCGACTGATTAGAAGTCAGGTCGAGCGCATCACGCCTAAAACATAAATAAATAAATGTCAAAATGAAGAAAATAATAAAAAATATACACAAATAAATAAATAAATAAATAAACGAAAATCCATCCCCACAAGGACGTAACGCCTCCCTCCCAAACTCTCACGCTTCCTCTATTCAAGAAAGGGAGCTGTTAGCTATATAAACCCAGGGAATCCCTCCAAAAAGGTAAGCCAATTTCTAGCCACGTCAACTGGTGAAGAGCAGTCTTGTGCCCTACACCTCCCTTACCTCCTCCTCGCACCTTGCTCATACCATTTGCTGACTTAAGTATCGGAGAGTTTTCCCCGAGATCACAACCCCAGGCCCCCTGATCGCTTTCTCTCCTTTTGCAGAACTCCCTTTTGAAGTGGCCACGTCTCACGATCGCCATAGATCTGATAGTTCGTGGCTTCGCACGAGATCTCATCTCTTCATCTTAAGTGGAGAGGGGAAGATTTTTAGCCCAATATTTACATGGCCCAACGGCCCATCAAGGCCTGCGCTGGCCAATAAGTGACAGCCCCAGCAGGGCCCACTTACCATGGGACCTCGGTGAAGCAGACCGACATAGCCCACCAAGCCTTGGCTCGGTCGCCAGATCGAAGGCCTCTCAACGCTTGGGAAAAGCCTGGTCGACGACCGATCAAGCCATCAGAAGGTGGATGAATGCTCCATCAAGGGGGTGCCCAGCCTCAGATTCCTTGCATAGGTAGGGGATATCCTTTATCCCTTTTTGGATCAACCCATCATCGAGATTCCTCAATGAGTTAGCGCAAATTCCTCACGGTTGGGCACTTATCCCTCGTTATCTCAGCGAGTGTTACGCCACCCCCAGAGACTTGGAAGCTCAAGAGAATAAGGGGAGGGCAAGAGTCCCTGAACGATGAGAGTTCTTATTAAAGGCCTAATGCCCCACCCTCCCCCCCAAAAAAACTCTCACGCTTCCTCAACTCAAGAAAGAGAGCTACTAGCTATATAAACCCAGAGAACCCCTCCAAAAAGATAGGCCAATTTCTAGCCACTTCAACTGGTGAAGAGCAGTCTCGTGTCCTACATCTCCCCTGCCTCCTCTTCGCACCTTGCTCATACCGTTTGTTGACTTAAGCATCAGAGGGTTTTCCTTAGGATCACAATCCTGAGCCCCCTGATCGCTTTCTCTCCTTTTGCAGAACTTCGTTCTGAGATGGTTACGTCCCACGATCGCCCTAGATATGACAGTCTATGACTTCGCACGAGATCTTGTCTCTTTATATATATATATATATATATATATATATATATATATATATATATATATATGATAAAATTATTTTTTCCCATAAAATAATATGTTAAATGAAGCCCATGGAAGAAAGATGGTGACAAATCTAGATTGACATATATATTTGAACGAACATGCACACGTTTCGGTGAAATCTAATTAACAGAGTTCAAAATGCCAAGTTATTATAATTAAGAAGAACTTTACCATCATTAGGGGCCTTCCCATATTTACTTCTCATGGCTTCAGTGAATGAGTAATCGTCGTGCTCCTGCACCACTATATCGCGAACAAAGATACGATGTCAAATAAAGACAATTATCTTACGTAAGATGTACTTTCACAAAATTTAATTGGATGCAGCTTTGGATCTAATAATTAAGAACACGCAGCATACACTGTTCGAGCAATTCGTCTCTGTAAGTTGGAGCAAAACCAACCAGTAGCAGTTGCACTGCTTCCGTATCTCTTCTGGTCAGAAACTTTGCCGTGTGGCGCAGGTTTTGAATATCTAACAAGATACCAGCAAGCTAGAAGAAACATTGTCGTCAGAAAAAAAAAAACAAGAAGATGTTTTCTTTTTTTTCTTCTTTTTAATCCGCATTCTTTCTGGACTTGTTGGTATATGCTGTAATTGATATGAGTAAGCATTTGAATGTACTACAAACAAGTCAAGTGAAAAGTATAACCTTTCGTACTATGTGAGTGAGTAAGCATTTAAATATACTATGAACAAAGGAGATGTTTGATTAGCTTAAATATAAGTGAGTAGACATTTAAGTAGAGGCAAACACGCTGCATAAACAAAATGAAACTATAACATTTCATTCAAAACAAAAATGTCCCATGCACGAAGCTTTTCTTCATTATAAAACCAGGTGCTTAATTATATGTACAGGAACATATTATTCAATATAATTAGTTGACTATATACCTAATAATGAACAATAAATTAGAAATTGTTCTAAAATTACCCACCAGGAGTTTCTTTAAATGTTCCCTTTGGAGGAGTTCATAAGCGTCTTCGCAGTAATCATTTGTGAGAACAGTGCAGTGAGATCCCACCTACATATGCATGGTCACAACCAACCAAGTTTATAATTTTCTGATAAAGTGGCCTGCAATATTTATGGGATATTGACGGGGACTAAATGCATATATATATAAATATATATAAATACCTTGCTATTGGTTTTAAGAATGTCATGCCCAACAACAAGCATGCTCAGTTGCCTCTCCATGAGCAAGCCCTCTAGGTCAATCTAGTTGCAAACGACATTATATATAATTAAAAGGCTAGCTAGTATCTTAAACATTTAGAAAGAAAAAAACTATGCCAAATATCTCCTCATATTACTGACATCCGATTCTTCTTTAATTTATAGATCCTACAACAGACAATTAAAGTTAATTTCACTCATTCATGCTTCGCCCTGAGAAAGATATCTCCGTTGTAAAATGAAAATTTATGAAATCATACGTCCAAAGATGAGTATTATTCTCTAATTAAATATGAAAAATTATCCATGAGATATCTCTAATGGCGTCATTGAGCTACGCTTGTGTTTATATATATATATATATAAGGATGGTTTCATTGTCACTAATGGCAAAATAAAACTGATGCTACCTACTTTAAAATAATATAATTCAATCTCTATTTTTTTCATCTATACCGTTAAATCATCTCTGATGTCATAAACTTAATTACAAATAAAAAATTATTCAAATATGATATTAAAAATTTACAAATCACACGGTAGTATAACCTGCACCATCTAAGTCATTCATTTTATGTTCATCTAAAACATAAGAAATGAACATCATAACTAAGTGGTTTTTTAATCACAAGTTGTTTCCTGAAAGTAGAAAAGATTAATTTAATGGTGTAGATAGAAACTCAGAGATTAAATCATATGATTTTGAAATAGGTGACTCTATTGTTTTTTTGTCATCGGTGACAATAGAAATATATATATATATATATATATATATATATATATATATATATATATATATATCAAGGCATTTTCAGAAAAGTATGATGGAACAGAGTTAAGAAAATAATTAGATGAATTGTCGTAATATAAAATTATATTTACATAAGAATTCTTCTTAACCATAATCTCATGAGCACCCTCCTTAAAGAGAAAAAAAGTCATGATTCCCTTGTCATGATTATCGTTTTTCATGTTGTCCAAAAAGATCATGTATGCACTCTTAAGAAAAATATTGCATGAATAGAGAAATCATGATCGTTTTCTCTTTAGAAAAGATTATATTTTTAGTATAATAATGATCTTAAGAGATACCACTGCATAAATAAAACTCTCGAAGTTGTTCATACAAAGGTTTCAAAATTTGGAAATGTCGCTAGGCCGGATTGAGCCTGCCGATATTTCCACTTTGGCATTTTTAGTTTCAACCACTACAATATATTATATTTAGAGATTAGTCATCTCCATAATTTTGATATTTATGAAAACCCATTATTTTACAATCTCAAAGTATTTAGGGAAACAGTACTCAAAAAAATTTAAAATATATCCTTCAAATTAATGTTTACGGAAAAACACATAGAAAGGGAGTTTATGTTGGGTTTTATCTCAATATAATGGTTCACTTGTCATTGGGCTACACACACTTAACACACCATTAAGTCCAGTTAAATGAATATGTTAATGGGCTGAACCCATTCAATGCCCATTAGGATCCTGTTATGGGTGGGATCCTGCTAAAGCCCAATTGGGACTGGTCCCTCCTCTCTACATGAGTGTGCAACTCCCCATTAGGTTACACACACACATACAGTACGTGAGATAGAGAGAGAGGAAACCAAAGGGAGAAACGTGGGTTCCGGTCGCTCCCTTCCCGGTGTTCGCGAGCGTGGATCGTCTTCCTCCTCGGTGGGATGGCTTCCGCTTCAGGTACACATCCCAACATGTGGTATCAGAGCCCGAGTTCTGATCTCTCGGACTCCTCTCATCGTTCTCGGAACGATTTCAGTCGGACGGAGTAGAACATACAGCAAGTTCCTTTTTTTTTATTATTATTATTCTCTGGCCGTTGGACATCGATCACCGTCGTGAAGGATACCATGGCCGGAAGCGGCCCTGGGCGACGGTGACGGGCGGGGTCCCTGGGCAGGGACGCCACCGCGGTGGGGGCCTTCCCTGCGCTGGCACACCGTCGCGTGCGGCCGCGTGTGCAGGCAACCTCCACGGCTATAGTTAAAAAAAAAAAAAATAGCCTGGAGCCGCTCCGCGCAGCCACCTACGCAGGGACACCGCCGAGGCGGCCGCCCACCCTCGGGCACCGCTCTGCGCGACCACCCACTCAGGGGTGCCGCACCGGGCAGCCACCCGCGCAGTGGACTGCCGCGGCGGCGACCCCGCCCAGGGGGGGCGATGCACCGGCGTTCTTAGGCCCGCGAGCGCGCCACCGCGTGCCGATCCTCGCCGGATGACGCCGCCGGCGTCGTCTCCGACCGGCGGGGGTCAGGCGGTGGCCGGGGGACCCCCCATCCCTGACCATGGCGGCGGCGGTTCTTCTTCTGCTGCATTTAGGGTTTGGGGATTGGGGCTTCGCACGGTGGAGGAAGATGAAGGGTCTTAGACCATTTTGCCCTTATTAAATTAATATCATTAAGTTTGGAATTCAAATTATGGGATCTAATAAGGTTTATGGATCCAGTTTTGGGTCTCCTCTTAATGTATTGGATTTAAGTTTGGGTTTAGATTGTGATCCGGGTTTTAAGTTGTTTAACGGTTCTGGTTTCGGATATTGGGTTTGAGATCCATATGGATCTTATTTGGAACATGAATCCGGATCCGTTTATGTATCCGAATCCAATTAAAATCCGTTTTAAATATCCGTATCCATTATTACTTTTGTGTATCCTTTAAGTATAAATTGTTTATTCAGATTTATTTAATTATATCCTTATTCTTTAAATTCTGTTAATAGGTTTTCTATAAGATCTATTAAGTTCTGGATCTTGGGCCCATTCATTCTGGGTACATATTGAGCCCATTAACATTCTTTAAAGGATATAGGGTCCATTCTGTAAACAGTTTGGATACAGAAGCAATTTCTGTGGGTATGTTTACAATTCAGTGGTTATTTCAGCAAACAGAAAGGGATATTTATGCAACAGCATGCTGAAACTTGTGTTTTTAACCCCTTTTCATTTAGTTTTGGCATGATTAAAGCTTGATAATGAACTAATAATTGTTGCAGTAATCTTAGGAGATATTTCTGTGATATTTTGACCTCTCTACAGTAATTATTCATGCATTAATATCTCCATTTCAGTTTGTAATAATTATTGTGTTTATATACCTTTTGCTCATATTAAGTGTTATTTGATACTATCATATAGTTTTGTGTGAAGTTTTTGATTTTTAAGTGGTTAGATAGACCACCAAAGTGGCACTAACTACGAGGAATGATAAAATTTCACACTTTTGAATTTAAGATAGTGTCATTCATGAGCATTATGTTTTATTTGTTATCATTTTTAATTGAGGGGAGGATATTTTAGCATTCAAAGTGTATAAGTTGACCACCAAAGTGGCCTTATGCATGGAGAATAATAAAGTATTCTCATTAAAGAATTAAAATGATATCAAACTTTGTGTTCTTGGTATGAATGTAGAATTTAACTCCCAAAGGAGTATTCTATTTTCATGTCACGAATAGGATATAATAAAATTTATGTGCATAGCGACTCTTGAGAGTTTTGTACCCAAAGGTGCTCTCTCTTGACATCAAAGTGTATATAAGTCTTAGTTCTATCACTTAAGTTATTTTGTGGGGAGTTTGTCCATTAGCATGCCAAAGTAATTTATTTCAGTTATTAGAATTACTTAGCATTCATTTATATGCCTCATTATTTGCTGCCATTTCATATTTTGATATATGTGAGCATTTGATTATCTTCAGGTGCTTCTCCTTTATTTGCACCCTTCACTGGAACTGTCACTTATCTGAATGGCACTAATTTCACTGAATGGAAACAAAGGGTACTATTTGCTTTAGGGTGCATGGATTTAGATTTATCTTTGCGTGAGGAAAAGCCAGCTCCACTTACAGCAGAAAGTTCACAGGAACAGAAGACTCATTTTGATAAATGGGAAAGATCCAACCGTTTGTGCCTATTGTTCTTACAAGGACATGTAGGCCAAAACATTAAGGGATCTATCCCTGAGCAGGCCACAGCTAGTGGATTTTTAAAGGCTATTGAGGAACAGTTCATCAGTTCTGATAAAGCAAAGGCTAGCACCTTAATGGCTAAGCTTTCCTCAATAAAATACACTGGCAGTGGCAGCATTAGAGAACACATTATGATGATGAGAGATATTGCATTTCAGCTTAATGCAATGGAGGTTACCATTTCAGATACATTCCTTGTCCACTTTATTCTCAACACTCTTCCAAATGAGTATGAGGCCTTTAAGATCTCATACAACACACATCAGGCTAAATGGTCACCAAATGAATTGATGACCATGTGTGTTCAGGAGGAGGAGAGGTTGAGAGGGGAGAGAAATCAAGTTGCTAACTTCTCTTCTCATAAAGGAAGTGGAAGTTCAGGAAAGCACAAGAGTGTTCAGAAGAAGGGCAAGAAGGAGCACTACAAGAAAGAAAAGGGCAAAGGCAAAGAAAAAGAAAAAGAAAATGAAAAGAAATGCTTCTTCTGTCATGAAACTGGACACATTAAGAAAGAGTGCTTGAAATTCAAGGGATGGTTTGAAAAGAAAGGTAATCTCTCATCTTATGTTTGCTATGAGTCTCATTTAGTAAATGTTCCTAATGATACATGGTGGATTGACTCAGGTTCTACTGTGCATGTTGCTATTTCTATGCAGGGATTCCTATTCCAAAAGCCTATCAATAAGGGTGCACAATGCATCTTTTCAGGAAATAGGACGCGCTCACATGTGAAGGCTATTGGAACTTATAGGATCATTTTGAGTTCAGGATTTGTTCTAGATTTGAAAGACACTTTTTATGTACCTTCTTTTAGTAAAAATTTGGTTTCAGTATCAAAACTTGCTTCAGAAGGTTTTCATGTTAGTTTTGGAAACTCTTTAGTTGAATTAATGAAGGATTCTGTTGTTATTGGTACTGGTTCTATATCTGATGGTTTATATAAATTGTGTCTTAATAATGTGAATGAACAATCCTTGAATACCCTGCATACTTCAGTTTTTATTGGCAACAAGCGTGGTAGAGTTAATGAAAATTCATCTATGTTGTGGCATAGGAGATTAGGCCATATCTCCATTAAGAGGCTTAAGAGGTTAGTGGGAGAAGGAGTGCTGCACACTCTAGATTTCACTGACTTTGAGACTTGTGTTGATTGCATAAAGGGAAAGCAAACACACACGCCTAATAAAGATGCCACTAGAAGTTCTGGACTTCTAGAAATAGTTCACACTGATATTTGTGGTCTCTTTTCACCATGTCTTACTGGTGAGCGATACTTTGCCACATTCATTGATGACTACTCTAGATATATGTATCTCTATCTACTTCTTGAAAAGGCAGATGTTTTCAATGCCTTTAAAGATTTTAAGAATGAGGTAGAGAAACAATCAGGAAAATCTATTAAGGTAGTCAGATCTGATAGGGGTGGTGAGTATTATGGTAGGTATACAGAGATGGGACAAAGGCCTGGACCATTAGCTAGGTTCCTTAAAGAAGAGGGTATTGTACCTCAGTACACTACTCCTGGCAGCCCTTATCAGAATGGGGTTGCAGAAAGAAGGAACCGAACGCTTAAAGAAATGGTTAGGACAATGTTAAGTCACTCTACCCTTCTTTTGTCTTTGTGGGGGGAGGCCTTAAAGACAACTGTACACATTTTGAATAAGGTTCCTACTAAAGCTGCTCCTAAAACTCCCTATGAGTTGTGGAGTGATAGGAAACCTTCTGTGAGCTATATGCGCACTTGGGGATGTCCAGCTGAGGCCAGACCATATAACCCACAAGAAAAGGCTTTTGATCCTAGGACAACTAGTGGATTCTTCATTGGTTATCCGGAAAGATCAAAAGGGTATAGATTCTATTGTCCATCACATGTTCCCATCATTATAGAAACAGATAAGGCAAGGTTTCTTGAGGATGGCGGAGTTAGTGGGAGTGGACCTTCTCGAGAGATTTCTTTTGAGGAGTTACAAGATCATGTTGAAATACCTGTAACAACTGACAGTTTTGTTCCTATATTCATTCCTCAGAAAGATATTCAGAGGGAACAAGAAGTTGTAGTTGGTCCACCTCAAGTGGCTCCAGAGCCAGAAGATGCTGCAATAGTTGACCAACCACCTCCTCAGGTGGATCAGGGGCCAGCACTGCGCAGATCTGAGTGAGTTAGGAGACCTGCCATATCTGATGAGTTTTTGGTATACCTACAGGAGGATCATGTAGATAGGGGTGACATTGATGATCCAGTGACATTTTCACAAGCCATGAAAAGTGAAAAGTCCACCTATTGGTTTGAAGCCATGAAGGAAGAGCTTGACTCAATGGCTAAAAATCAAGTCTGGGATCTCGTTGACTTGCCTAAAGGGTCCAAACTTATTGGATGCAAATGGGTATTCAAAACTAAAGTGGACTCTAAAGGTAAAGTTGAGAGACATAAGGCCAGATTGGTGGCTAAAGGTTTCACTCAGAGGGAGGGCATTGACTATGATGAGACCTTCTCTCCAGTTTCTAAGAAGCTCTAATTCAGGTTAGTCATGGCCTTAGTAGCTCATTTTGATTTAGAGTTACACCAAATGGATGTGAAAACGGCATTTCTCAATGGGGACCTAGATAAAGAAGTGTATATGGAGCAACCTCAGGGGTTTCATGCTAAGGGAAAAGAACACTTGGTATGCAAATTAAAGAAATCCATTTATGGACTTAAGCAAGCCTCCCGTCAATGGTTCATAAAGTTTAGTGAAATCATTTTATCCTTTGGGTTTAAGGAAAACATCATTGATGAATGTTTATACCTAAAGGTTAGTGGGAGTAAATTCATTATCTTGCTTTTGTATGTGGATGACATCTTACTTGCCAGTAGTGATCTTGGTTTGTTGCATGAAACTAAGGCTTTTCTTTCTAAGAACTTTGAGATGAAGGATATGGGTGATGCCTGTTATGTCTTAGGCATTGAGATCACCAGAGATAGACCTTCAGGTACACTTGGTCTTTCTCAGAAAGCTTACATCTCAAAGATCTTGGAAAGGTTCAACATGCAATTCTGTGCACCCGATAAAGTACCTATTGTGAAAGGAGATAAATTCAGTGATTTGCAGTGTCCTAAGAATGACTTAGAAAGGAAGCAGATGGAGCTTATTCCTTATGCTTCAGCTGTTGGGAGCCTGATGTACCTTCAGACTTGTACACGTCCAGATATTACTTTTGCTGTGGGTATGTTTAACAGGTACTAAAGCAACCCAGGTTTGGATCATTGGAAGGCTGCCAAGAAAGTCATGCGCAATTTGAAAGGGACTATGGATTATTTGCTCACTTACAGGAGGTCAGATCAGTTGGAGGTCATTGTATATTCTGATGCTGATTTTGGTGGCTGCCTTGACACGAGGAAGTCTACTACAGGCTATATCTTTCTCTTGGCAGGGGGAGCCATTACTTGGTGCAGTGAGAAACAGAGTATTACAGTGACTTCCACTATGACAGCTGAGTTCATTGCTTGTTTTGAGACTAGTGGACATGCCATTCAGTTGCGGAACTTGCTCACATTTCTACCATTTATTGATTTCATCTCAAGACCTATCAAGATTTATTGTGACAATTCCGCTGCGGTTTTCTTCTCTAAGAACAATAAGGCATCCAAGGGTGGTAGAGCCTTGCATATTAAGTATTTTGCTCTTAGAGATAGAGTGAAGAATCATGAAGTGTCTATAGAACATATTGGGACAGATCTTATGATTGCTGACCCACTCACTAAGGGACTACCTGCTAGCACCTTTTGTAGTCATGTGATTAAGATGGGTCTTGTTAGTTCTCTTGATATGTTATGACACTTACAGTTATTTGTGATCACATTTATATCATGATTCTTCTTTTGTTTTCTGCCTATTCCATTTGTTGTATATACATGTTGGTTATGGATTATGGTTGGCAGAATGTATGCTTAAGTGGTGACCAGTAGATAAACATTAAGTTTGAGTTTATCTATTAATTCAGTTTCAGTGTTCAGTTGTAGTAAGTTGGTGGCATTGTGGTACATGGAAGGTGGTGTGTGATTAGAATACATTTACCGCCATGACTCGTGTCATTTGATTTACTATACTTGAACTTCTTCAGATTCTATTAGCTGGAATGGTGTGTGGTTTTGTTTTAATCATGCGCGCATGTATCGTGTTTTTCCTTCAGGTGTAGGCCCACTATCAAATCTTCAAGTGTCTTTTAAACTATATGTATGTCTATGTTATATGTATGTTTTCAAAAGGAAGATTTGATATGTTTGTGACAAGATGAACCAAGTGGGAGAATGTTGGGTTTTATCCCAATATAATGGTTCACTTGTCATTGGGCTACACACACTTAACACACCATTAAGTCCAGTTAAATGAATATGTTAATGGACTGAACCCATTCAATGCCCATTAGGATCCTGTTATGGGTGGGATCCTGCTAAAGCCCAATTGGGACTGGTCCCTCCTCTCTACATGAGTGTGCAACTCCCCATTAGGTTACACACACACATACAGTACGTGAGATAGAGAGAGGAAACCAGAGGGAGAAACGTGGGTTCCGGTCGCTCCCTTCCCGGTGTTCGCGAGCGTGGATCGTCTTCCTCCTCGGTGGGATGGCTTCCGCTTCAGGTACACATCCCAACAGTTTATCCATGGTTTGGTAGATATCCTTTTGTATTAAAGAGCTGTTTTGGACACACTTGGACGTGACACAACCTGTGGACACCAAGTGTCTATCTAATTACTTAATACTCTATTTTAATGTATATCTCATAAGGAACACTTCATCTAATAATTCATCAAAATATGTATTTGAGTATTAGCACTTAAGACTTTAATTAATATTCCATTTATAACCTTTGTGCTTTAACAAGATTTAAGAATCAAGCTTTATTGTGTAGATGTATAAGTGCAAATAAATATACGTACGTCTATGTCTATATATATCATTAATGCACATGTTCTTGTGCTTTTTTCTAATTTAATTTTTTATTGTCCTTGAAATTATAGCTAGGTGTTTTTCAACTATTGTCCTTCAAATTATAGCTAGGTGTTTTTCAACTAACTGTGTAATAATTATGAGATGATATAAAGAGATATCAAGAAGGATTAACAATAAACATGCATGATAGTTGAAAACTAAAAATCTTTTATATTTTTGTGCTTTTGCCGGGAAGAATAATTATATACTTGTTCGTTCACCATGGTGTACAAATGTGCATAGTCGTCTTAATTATAAACTACTAATTATGTCATGGCTAGTGGTTAATTAATTAATTAATCACGCAGGTGATTACACAATAACTAAATATAGTTAATTACAGGTCATGATATATATATATATATATATATATATATATATGCACAATAAGTATTTATTGTATCATAATTAATTATACGTAATATATATGTGTCTACTCATTTTGTAAATCTACTTGTGTACTCTTAAGTAATTTAGGACACTCGAAGTCGGAGAGACGTACGGTAACAACATGTGCTTTGGTTTGAAGTATATATACCTCGTCGGCGAAGAGCAACGCCGCGGCGTCGATCCCCACATGCTGGAAAAGCCATGCAGCCTGCTTGTGCTCCCACATCTCCCCCCTCTTCATGTTCATAACAGGCGCCACCACCACCACCATCATCCTCCCCCTCTCTCGTGTTCCCCCCTTCTCCTCCTCCTCCTCCCCCTCTCCCTTGATCTCCCTCCTCTCCAGAAGCCACGCGTAGCAGATGGCCGCCACCATGGAGCTCGTTGTGCCTGTTGTTGTTCATCAGAAGAAACACCACATGCATGCCAAATAAATGCACACAATTAATTAAGCAGCTGCCTTGAAAAAAAAACAGAAATACACCAATTAATTACTAACTAATCAAGTAAAATTAGTCTCCCGACTTTTGGAAGAAGGCCCGGAGAGTATGATCTTGGCCTTGGCGGAACTCTCCCCTCTGGAGATCCTCTCGATCTCGGCGCGTTGCCGCCGGAGGAACGAGTTCAGCTGCTGCGCGTCCACGTAGTCCCCTTGTTCGAGTATTAATTGCTCGTCCTTTGGAAGAGGAGTAGTACTCTCTGTGGCGGCGGCGGCGGCGGTGGTGGTACCGACAGCTGCTGCCGGCGTAGAGAGCTTCTTCTCCGATGAGCAGGTGGACGAGGAGATGGTCCTCCGATGGGCCGACTCCACGAGGTTCTTGGGGGGCGACAGCAGTTGCAGGCCCTCCTCCTGCTCGGGACATCTCGGTGCTGCAGTACTCCTCGCCGGTATCGGCTGCTGCCTGGCGACAGCGGGCTGCTGCGGCTCCTCCGATGCCCTGCTGAAGCGCGACATCCGGGCTGCTGATGGCCGCTTGGGCAGCCTCGAGGGAGCCGAACCAGACTGGTAATTGCCGCCGTTGCCGGAGTTGTCGGGATCGTCTCGCTGGCTCCAACTAGTGGCCGCGGCCGGTGCCCGGTTGTGGAGGGTGTCAGTGCACCGTTGCTGCACGGAGACCGCTGGTGGTCTCTCGGTGGCAGAGGAGACGAATGCTTCCGACCTGGTGCGGCTGTGAGTAGCGGATTTTGACAAGATCTCGTCGCCGATGCCTTCAATCGACCGATGCCTGCTGACAACTTTAGTTTAATTTGGAAGAATAACGGGAGACCAAGATCTCATACATATGTGTGTGTGTCTGTGTACGTGTGTGACGGATATATATATATATATATGTGTGTGTGTGTGTGGGCGCGCGCCCGCGCGCGCGCTCTTTTACCTCCTGGCGGACCTAGACAGCGGATCCCTCCGATCCAACAGAGACGGAGAAGCCCCGCCCTGTTGATCAGCGGACGCAGCGAACCTCGGCGATCCGACAAATCGTGCCGGGGACTCGCGCCCTGACGGGGATGCGTCGACCATCCTCCTTGCGTCGGCAAGCCATTCCTGAGTCGACCGGCCGGCGCTGGTGCACCTACTACCCTTGGCATAGACGACCTGATCGCGTCTCATCAGCTCGGACGACCCTCGCCTGGCGCTGCCGAAGAACCAGTCGTTCATAAGGTCGGCGATATCGGGGACAGGCTCGGGCCGGCTCAACGCCCGAGGCTCGACCGCCGGTTTCCTTTGCATGGCGGCCGTCTATCTCTGTCTTGCCCTCCGGGGCCTGCCGGGAGAACAAATTAATTAAAGCGCAGATCATAATTGGGTACGTAGGTAGATTAACCAACGGCAGTCGAGAAGGAAATATATATGATACTATATGTGAATGTACGTAGATCCTGCCTGATATATAGATCCACCTTAATTAATTTGTACGCTCAGTACCCCGTGGATACATATATAGATCCTGCCTGCAGATATATGGCCGTGGATGTCACCCGGTGATCAGACTAGTACTGTTGGTCGATCGCCTTGATGAGAAGGTGGAAGGGAAGAAGTTGGACTGTGTGTGTGTGTACTGTTGGAAAGAGGAGGGAATTAAGGAGAGAGATCAGTGTGCGCATGAAGTAATTATAGCATGGCTTTTAATTAGCGGCGACGAGGGCGATGATGCTGCAGGCGATGGTCAATATATAAGAATTAATAACGTTACACAATCGATGCGGGACGCAGCAGAGTTATCTGTTTGTCGCGCGCTTCTGGACGATTCTTCTCTTCCGGCTGGAGGGGGTATACCGTATACGTACGTAGGAACTTCGGAGCGTGAAAAATGTCCGGCCGGCCCTCTGTCTTTTATAAGCGTCTTCGTCTCTCTTGTCGGCGTCCGTATTTGTTCGGCGATGGAATACTATTTTATGGTGAAGACGGTGATCATTGTTAGACTTTGAATATAAAATATTTTTGGGTTTTTTTGCATGAAAATTATTGTTAAAAGTGAATTTACAAAAAAACCATTCCTAAAAATGTATTAGCAGATATATCACTGAGTTAATTCAAATAGTGCATGAATGTCATTTAAGCGTGATTTTCTTGCAAACTGTTGGTAAAAAGAAGTGATATGCATGTAAATAAATATGGCATTTTTGCACAATTCAGATTACACAGTGATATACTTGTTAATATATTTTTAAGAATGATTTTTTTACAAATTCACTTTTAACAATAGTTTCCATGCAAAAAACCTAATATTTTTTTAGCTAACGTCAAGCTGGTATGATGCCAAGCTAGCATGTATATATATATATATATATATATATATATATATATATATAATTTCTGCCCAGAGTATCGAATGAACATTTCACCATCTTCATATCTCCATAAAAGGAGATTTTAATGTTCTTTAACGGAAAGTGACAACAAGAGCGAATGGAATTTAATTCACATGTGAACGATATACATCTATTTTTGAATAATGTAGGATAGATATTTGAGAGGCGGAAAATCTGCCGTCCGAGAGCACGGCCCAACTAGGTCCAATTCGACCAAATCAGACTCAGCTCCCCAAAGTGACAGCCCCATCTCGGGCCCACTTTCTTCAAGCACAAAACTCACTCAGAGCAGCACTTCCTAGGCGGCTCTCAGGTCCGGAAGTCCGAGCGACAGATCGACCGAGAGATCCCCTGCAGGGACCCGATATGGCCTACCCCAGCTATACGCTTATCGCTCAGTATAAAACCCCGAGCGAGCACCTCTAACTAGCTCGGAGCGACTGTCGGAAGCTCATCCAAGCGTCCGTTACGCATCCAGCAGGAGCAGGGAACTCCAAGGAATAAGGGAGAGCAAGAGTCATTATGCCATAAAGAACCCACTACAAGGACGTAACCTCCCCGAAATCCCCTCAGCTCTCTGGACTGTTACGTTAAATGGACTGCTATATAAACTCCAGGGAGACCCTCCGAGAAGGTAAGCAATGATCTTGAGAGAAAATCACCACACCACTTGGTGGAGAATAATCTCGCGCCCCCTCTTTCTCCTACCCTCTCTCTTCACATCCATGCTCTATCATACTTGTTGACTTAAGCATCGAAGGGTTTTTTCCAGGGACTCTTCCTTGGACACCTCTGATCCGTTTCCTGCCTTGCAGTTCATACAAACGTGGTGACCGTGACCAAAGATTCTCCCTGGATCTCACGGCTCAGGATCAGCACGAGATTACGCCTCTTCATCTTGCGCCGTCTGTGGGAAACGAGCAAAGAGCCATCATGGTGCGAAGAAATTCTGGTAGGAGAACCGCCGGCGACAAGGGAAAGACCATGGTGACAGACGGAGGACCTATGCCTCCCAACCCCACGGAAAACCTCCCCTCCAACGACAACAATCAAGCCAATGAGCCACCTCCACCGCCCGCGGGGGTGCAATCCGGCCCCCACCGGGAATTCTGACGCTCTCCAAACCCTCAATGCAAAACTGGACATCCTCGTCGAACTGATGAGGACCCAGGCGGCTAGGGAAGAGAAGTCACGACTTCCCGGGGAGAGCCTGATGTGACAAACTGGGACCTAGGTGGCAAGCAAACGCAACGACTAGGCAATGTCACACAAGCGGACTCACTCGCATTTGGCACACTCGGGTCCGTAGGTGGACCGGCAATGGGGTGAGGGTCCGAGGTTGGACCGGTGGTTTCCAAGGATATGACTGACTTGGGGAGGACCCCTAGGGGCCAGGGTTGCCCAAATTCACGGGTGATCAGCACGCCGAAGGCATGGGTTGAAGGGTCACTCTCACAACTCACCCACGGCGACCACTCAAACATAAGCAAGTTTGGAACTGGCGCTCACTCACCGTCCGACGGAGTTAAGAAGCAATACTAATTAAGCAAGATCTACCAACAAAGGGAGGGGTCCAGAAGCTCACCTGATCGGCGTGAAGATGCCGATCCCGGCCGGAGACGATGGCGAGCGGGGAGGCGTGGGTATGCACCCGAACGCCACGCCGGTGAAGCTTCAACCTGCTCAAACGTTTACAAAACTACACCCCATGCAAGGGGGTGATCGTGGGGAAGGGAAGACAATGATTACATCCAAACACTACCTCCACATAGGGAGGGGCCTTCAGCCGGCCAAGCAGGGAGGAGAATTCGAGCTAGAAGTGATGAAAGGAAGCCGATGTCGAATCTGTCCACGTTCTGGAGTCAGGGACCAGCAGTTGAAGACGGCACCTCTGTGACCTCTCCTGATTTTTGCTGATGACGGGACCAGTGGAGAATTCTTTGTAACTGGAACGGGAAAACGTCTGAATTTTACCGATTTCTTCTGGCGCCAACGCTGGTCTGGGTGGAGGCTCGAACAGGGTGGTAGCTTCTCAAAACTGGCTGCTTCAGGTTTCCAACAACAGGAAGAAGAGGATGCCACGACCGCTCCCGAACTCAGAATCAGGTACCGCCAGAGCCGTTGGAACCGTTGACGAGTCCTCTTCGAAGAAAAACTGGCGGAGAAGCTAAACGTTATCGGAGAAGACCAGTGGGCTCTGAACTCTGATGAGATGTCGGTGCAGACTATGGGGAAGCAGAACCGCGCACCTGGGGGAGAAAATTGATAAATCCTGGTTCCAGATGCCAAATTGAGCTCTGCTTTTTGGAGATGAAAGAAGACTCATAATAGAAGACGTTTTATGAAGAACTCTTGCTCAGATTCCTAGTAGGATGGCCGCTGTAGATCGTCTACTCTGGTTCTGATCCTTTGCCTGAGAAGTCTTGTGCAGTCGTGGTAGATCGCCTCCTCCGAACAGCTCCAATCTTAGAAGTCGGCGGGACCACCACCGTTGAAAAGTTGACTGGGAGACGCTTCCAACGATATATGGTATGCCCTCTGAAGCTTCCAGGTTAAGATGTGGCAGCCTCTGAAGTTGGACACTCCTCTGCTGCCTGCGGACTGAAAACTGTAGGTTGAAGATGGTGGGGGGAAATGGGGTATATGAGAGGGGAAGTGGGGGTGGATGAGTGTGGGGAGAGCCCTGGCTGTGAGGGGGTCTAGGAGGGGGTGTTCCAAGGTGTGGATGGGGGAGAATGGGGTCTGGAATGTGGTGTTTGCAGTGGGTGAGAGGGGAGCTGCGAATTTGGGATGTGTGGGGGAGAGAGAAGGAGAGATCTCTCTCCAAAATTTGAAAATGGACCAATGTGGTTAATGGGACTTTGGGGATGGGAAGGGTTGTGTTGGGAAAGGGAAGGGGTGCTTGGGGAGTGGAGAATTCTCCCTTGGGAGGTGAGAGGGTGCTTAGGGAAGGGAGGTGAGTAGGTGGTGGTTGGGTGGTGGAGTTGGGATTGGGGGGGAGGTCTCTTGGAACTAGGGTGGAGTAATGAGGGTGGGGTAGTTGGGAGGATGAGTAATGAGGGGGAGAGAGAGAGAATTGATGATGTGGAGGAGAGAGAGGGAGGAGAGGAGAGAGAAAGTGGCGCCCTCCTCCTTGAAGAGAGAGAGAGAAGAGAGAGAAGTGAGATAGAGAGAGAAGGGGAAT
Source organism: Amorphophallus konjac (assembly GCA_022559845.1). Lineage (NCBI taxonomy): Eukaryota > Viridiplantae > Streptophyta > Magnoliopsida > Alismatales > Araceae > Amorphophallus > Amorphophallus konjac. Next base: position 284,854,560 of record CM040121.1, on the reverse strand, counting down.
CCACCCCAATAGAGAGAGAGAGAGAGGTTTGGAGAATCCACTCCAATATGACACTAGAACTCACTTGATTTAAATTGATCATAAAAAGTTGTTACAAATGAGAGAGGGGAGGGACTATATATGGACTCCATACTTTTCCTAAGACCAAAATAGCCCTGACAAATAAGTAAATGACCAAAGCAGTCCAAGGGAGGGGTGCCCCTGGGCCTAGCCCATTAGTTGGGCCCATTAGCCTATCAAACCAACCATATGACAACTAACTTAGGAAAATGACTCACTAACCTAGGTACATGACTCAAATAAAGGGAAAATTACAATGACATGACTCAAATAAAGTATGAAAATTACATGACTCGACTCAGAAAAATATGACGGACACAATGGAGCTATGCTGGGGAGCAATCGAAGCTATGGAAAAATGTGAAGGGCGAGAGATGCCCCCATCATACCCCCGGGGTGCGAAGAACTCGACTCCATCGAGTATGGGTCCGCCAGGGGAGAGGTCCTCCAATGCAGCTCCGGGCGAGCCACAACCTCCAAACTCAACCTCGCATCCTTAGCCGGGGGACGACTCTTCATCCTCTCAAGGTGGCTCGGGCACACCCTCTTGCTGGCGATGGTACCCTGCTTGCCTAGTATTGCCTCCGTGTGCACATGTCGGATTCTCAAGCTGATATGTGGAGGTTCTCCGAGGGTGTCACTCACAAAGGTGGGGGTAGGATCAAGGTTCTCACTGGGATCCACCGCTGTGCCCTTAAAGAGTGCTAGATCCGCCACGTGAAAAGTAGGGTATATCCCAAAATCCCATCGGTAGATCCAACCCGTAAGCCAGGGTGCCAAAGTCACTCGGAACATGGAAGGTCCAAGTCCTCGTGCCCTCGGTTTGGAGATAGCCCTAGGGTAGAGCCACTCCAATGTTACCATTACCAAGTTGCCTACTTGGAATCCCAAGTGGCGCTTACGAGCTATTGCCCGCTCAATATGAACCTCACCGTTCGTTGCAAAATGCTTGCTTGGATACACATGCCATGCACTACGGGGTGGTGGGTGTGTGGAAATGTGTGTGGATAAAGGTGGACTAGGACAACCATAAATTAACCTATCATGCTTTGATGCCATGTGGACCTTGATGAGCTTGGGTGGACTGGGGCAGCCACAAGTGGCCCTATCATGCATGGACTTCATAACAATGGTTGGAGGATCGGGGCATCCGTAGGGGAATCTATCGCGCATGGGTATAGCAAATGCCGGGGGTCCCGGACATCCGTGAATCTCCTACTATGCTTAAAATCCATGATGAATGAAGGTTGACCATTACATCCGAATATGGACCACTCATGCTTCCTACTTGGCATGTGGGTGACACGAATGCATGGACCCAACATAGTGTTCATGCCATGTGGTGTGGTAAGCCTAGACACATGCACACTTATCCCAAAGGTGACTTCCTTATGCATAGGTGTGGGACAGCCTTTGAACTTCCATGTGAAAGGGTCGAAGGGATCTAGGAAGGTGGATATAGGGTGGGGCACTTCCTCAATCTCTAGGTGGGTGTTGTCTAAGGTCATGGTTCCTATGGTGTAACCTGGGTCATTGTTGAGGTGGGCTTGGTCCAACATGGTGGGTGTGGGTAGGAAAGGGTGGGTGGTGGGTGATGTGGGTGGGTCACATGGGTACTCGAGCTCCCAAAGGAAGGGGTCAAAGGGATCATGGAAGGGGCCACCTAGAGAGAGGAACTCTATGTCTTCAAGGTTCCCAAATGGTGAGTCATCATCCTCCAAGGTAATTGGGCCAAGGTCTCTAGTGGGTTGGCCAATCAAATCAATTGGAACCTCAATGGGTGGGGAGTGGGCCAAGATGGGTTTCTCATCCTTGAGGAGAAAGAGGAGGATTTCACTCGTATAATGGCCACTAGTGTAGATAGAGGTGATGGAACCGGTGGTGGGGTATGCTAGGAAGATGATGCTAGACTCCAATGGTCCTATGGCTAGCATATTGGTCAGGTAGACTTGCCATTGTAAGCAGTCCCCTAAGTCCCCAAAGTCTTCCACAAGATAGGAGGTTTGAAGTGTGACATGGGAAGACCGGGTGGGCACAATGTGGGCTTGATATCCCAAGGGTGAAAGGTAGGGTGGTGAGCTAGGAACGGTGGGGCCCCGCTTGAGCCATTGGAGTATGGACTCATTCATGGCGAGAGTGTGCGGCTCATGAGGACTCGGACTAGGAGAGGTGGGTGGAAGTGGGGGGTCTAGGATGTTCTCTATGGTGGGAGGTGGATCCGGATTGACATCTATCTCCACTTGGGTATGTGTGTGAGCCACAACTTCCAAGGATAATGGGATAGGATAGTCTATGGTGGGTGGAGTGATAATGGTCTGTGCATGGTACTCTCGGGGTGGTGAACATGGGTGGACTTGGGTTGGGCTTGGTCGGGGAAGTTCTTGGGTTGGAGTTGGGGTCGGGGGTGAAAGATTGGTTGGTTGAAGAGGTTTGGGTTGGGGTGCGTAGATCTTTCTAAGATCGGCCCTCATTTCATCCCAAGATTCAATGGGTACTTCCCCTTTGGCTTCTCTCAAACCTACAATGTTCTTCCATTCTTTCCTAGCTTGGCGCCAGAGCAAACTCTTGACATAGTTGACTTGGACAAGCCCTGACAGGGTAAACCTCCCAAAGTGTTGGTCTATGGACTTCTCCCATTCTAGATATATGCTAGGGCGGGATCCATCAAACACAAAGGCTTCTAATGGGCCTAAGAGTGGCGAATATGCCAAGTATGAGGTAGTCATGATAGTGGACAAGGGTGATACATGCAATGGCCTAAGGACAAGACTTAGTAGAGACAAGTCTAGAACTTGCTCTGATACCAATTGATGTGACACAAACTGGGACCTAGGTGTCAAGCAAACGCAACGACTAGGCAATGTCACACAAGCGGACTCACTCGCGTTTGGCACACTCGGGTCCGTAGGTGGATCGACAATGGGGTGAGGGTCCGAGGTTGGACCGGTGGTTTCCAAGGATATGACTGACTTGGGGAGGACCCCTAGGGGCCAGGGTTGTCCAAATTCACGGGCGGTCAGCACGCCGAAGGCATGGGTTGAAGGGTCACTCTCACAACTCACCCGCGGCGACCACTCAAACATAAGCAAGTTTGGAATGGGCGCTCACTCACCGTCCGACGGAGTTAAGAAGCAATACTAATTAAGCAAGATCTACCAACAAAGGGAGGGGTCCAGAAGCTCACCTGATCAGCGTGAAGACGTCGATCTCGGCCGGAGACGATGGCGAGCGGGGAGGCGTGGGTATGCACCCGAACGCTGCGCCGGTGAAGCTTCAACCTGCTCAAACGTTTACAAAACTACACCCCATGCAAGGGGGTGATCGTGGAGAAGGGAAGATAATGATTACATCCAAACACTACCTCCACACAGGGAGGGGCCTTCAGCCGGCCAAGCGGGGAGGGGAATTCGAGCTAGAAGTGATGAAAGGAAGCCGATGTCGAATCTGTCCACGTTCTGGAATCAGGGACCAGCAGTTGAAGACGGCACTTCTGTGACCTCTCCTGATTTTTTCTGATGACGGGACCAGCGGGGAATTATTCGTAACTGGAACGGAAAAATGTCTGAATTTTGCTGATTTCTTCTGGCGCCAACGCTGGTCTGGGTGGAGGCTCGAACAGGGTGGTAGCTTCTCGGAACTGGCTGCTTCAGGTTTCCAACAGCAGGAAGAAGAGGATGCCACGACCGCTCCCGAACTCAGAATCAGGTACCGCCAGAGCCGTTGGAACCGTTGACGAGTCCTCTTCGAAGAAAAATTGGCGGAGAAGCTAAACATTGTCGGAGAAGACCAGTGGGCTCTGAACTCTGATGAGATGTCGGTGCAGACTATGGGGAAGCAGAACCGCGCACCTGGGGGAGAAAATTGATAAATCCTGGTTCCAGATGCCAAATTGAGCTCTGCTTTTTGGAGATGAAAGAAGACTCATAATAGAAGACGTTTTATGAAGAACTCTTGCTCAGATTCTAGTAGGATGGCCGCTGTAGATCGTCTACTCTGGTTCTGATCCTTTGCTTGAGAAGTCTTGCGCAGTCGTGGTAGATCGCCTCCTCCGAACAGCTCCAATCTTGGAAGTCGGCGGGACCACCACCGTTGGAAAGCTGACTGGGAGACGCTTCCAACGATATATGGTATGCCCTCTGAAGCTTCCAGGTGAAGATGTGGCAGCCTCTGAAATTGGACACTCCTCTGCTGCCTGGGGACTGAAAACTGTAGGTTGAAGATGGTGGGGGGAAATGGGGTATATGGGAGGGGAAGTGGGGGTGGATGAGCGTGGGGAGAGCCCTGGCTGTGAGGGGATCTAGGAGGGGGTGTTCCAAGGTGTGGATGGGGGAGAATGGGGTCTGGAATGTGGTGTTTGCAGTGGGTGAGAGGGGAGCTACGAATTTGGGATGGGTGGGGGAGAGAGAAGGAGAGATCTCTCTCCAAAATTTGAAAATGGACCAATGTGGTTAATGGGACTTTGGGGATGGGAAGGGTTGTGTTGGGAAAGGGAAGGGGTGCTTGGGGAGTGGGGAATTCTCCCTTGGGAGGTGAGATGGTGCTTAGGGAAGGGAGTTGAGTAGGTGGTGGTTGGGTGGTGGAGTTGGGATTGGGGGGGAGGTCTCTTGGAACTAGGGTGGAGTAATGAGGGTGGGGTAGTTGGGAGGATGAGTAATGAGGGGGAGAGAGAGAGAATTGATGATGTGGAGGAGAGAGAGGGAGGAGAGGAGAGAGAAAGTGGCGCCGTCCTCCTTGAAGAGAGAGAGAGAAGTGAGATAGAGAGAGAAGGGGAATCCACCCCAATAGAGAAAGAGAGAGAGGTTTGGAGAATCCACTCCAATATGACACTAGAACTCACTTGATTTAAATTGATCATAAAAGGTTGTTACAAATGAGAGAGGGGAGGGACTATATATAGACTCCATACTTTTCCTAAGACCAAAATAGCCTTGACAAATAAGTAAATGACCAAAGCAGTCCCAGGGAGGGGCGCCCCTGGGCCTAGCCCATTAGTTGGGCCCATTAGCCTATCAAACCAACCATATGACAACTAACTTAAGAAAATGACTCACTAACCTAGGTACATGACTCAAATAAAGGGAAAATTACAATGACATGACTCAAATAAAGTATGAAAATTACATGACTCGACTCAGAAAAATATGACGGACACAATGGAGCTATGCTGGCGAGCAATCGAAGTTGTGGAAAAATGTGAAGGGCGAGAGATGCCCCCATCAGAGCCCCCCCCGCAGTGGAGCTTCCCAACAAACTGTCGGAGGTCGCTTCATCCTCTGAGGGGACAGCTCATACGTAATCGGTCGGGAGGACCTTCACACGCCCCTCCTCCAGAACAAGAAGCCTCCTCCACCCCGAGGAGAGAAGGGACCGGGACACGACGGCAATTCCCAGAAACGGATCCCCCCGAGGGACGACACGACAGCCCACAGGGATGCCCCCATAGCCCCTCGGTTCAGCGGCAACCGGAGCTATCCCTCCAGTTGCGGGACTTCGAGCGCCGATTTGCGGAACAAGAGCGTGCCCTCCGCGCCCTATAGAAAATTTCCACCAAGGAAGATGAGGAGCAATCCCCATTCTCTGACCATATCTTGAAGGCCGAGATCTCCCCCAGAATCTTGCTGCCAACCTTCAAATCGTATGACGGCCAGGGAGACCCGGTTGACCACTACGATAGCTTCAACGCCCTGATGACCTTGCACGGGCCTCCGACGCTGTCAAATATCAAGTGTCCGTGACAACCTTGGTCCAAGGCGCTCAAGCTTGGTTCCGAGCACTCGCCCCCAGTAGCATTCACGACTTCAGACAATTCGGGGGAGTATTCAAGGAAAGCTTCGCCGGCAGCGGCCCTCCAAGTTCAGTAGCGGGGTTATTGGCACTAAAGTAGGCACAAGGGGAGAAACTCCGGGCCTACATCAACCAATTTAAATCGGAGGCCCTACGTATCCCCCACCTGGATGTTGCCTCAGCCATCACCGCGCTGACCCGAGGCACCCGCGATAAGAACCTCCAGCAAGAACTGGTCCTTCATCCCCCCACCTCCCTCGTCGATCTGGTGACCCTAGCCCTGCGCCACGCAGAATACGAGGAAGTTCTCAACGCTTGCCGCGGCCCAACGGGCTCGGGTTGGGAGGGGGATAAGAAGCGACCATCCGAGCAAGGCTCAGGCCAAGGAAAACTGTAGAATCAAGACAGAGACCGAAGGGAACCCCCTCGAAATACGAGCGGTACACACCTCTATCCGCTCCCGTCTATGAGATATACGAAGACATCAAGGGCTCGGGCATTCTCTGCCAACCCGAGCCTATGAAGGACAAGTGCTGCAATCGCTGCAAGCATTGCCAGTTCCACAACAACCACGGGCACCATACCGAAGATTGTCACCAGCTTAAGGACGAGATGGAGCGTCTCGTCTGCCAGGGAGACTTATCTCGGTACGTGTCCAAGCGCCAGAAGGAGGACCGTGGCATTCCAGAAGAGATTGACAATCAACCCCGTGGAGTCCACATCAATGTTATTTCTGGTGGCGCGGCATCAGGAGGAGACAGTAGCCGAGGAAGGAAGCGTCATGCTGAACGGGCGAGTAGGGCCTCCGAGCCCCCCAAAGCCCCACCGGCGAGCGAGCAGCCGGCCCTGGTATTCTCTGACCAAGACCTGGAAGGGTTATCTACCCCGCACGATGACGCTCTTGTAGTATCGGCTACTATGAACAATTGTAACGTAGATAGGATACTGGTTGACAATGGTAGTGCCCCTGATATACTTTCGTACGAATGCTTCCTCAAGATGGGTGAAAACCGCTCCAAGCTCCGCCCAATTTGAACCCCCCTTTGTAGGTTCAACGGCCAGGCAACCTATCCCGAGGGAGCCCTAAACCTATCGGTCACCATCGGTACCCCTCCCAAAATCGTTACTGATATGGTCGACTTCCTTGTGATCAAGGGGATGTCAACCTATAATGCCATCTTCGGTTGAGGTATCCTCAGCCGGACAAAGGCAGTGCCCTCCACCTATCCCCAAAAAATGAAGTTTCTCACCAAATACGGTATCGGGGAAGTCCGAGGTAATCAAGCAATAGCTCGAAGGTGCTACATTATCTCGTTTGAAGCAGTAAGTGTTGAGTTATAGTTTTGATGATTGTTGAGTTATGGTTTTGATGATAACTAAACTTCATGTGTGATTAAGGGATGATAACTAAACTTATGGTTGATTGCACATATTCTTGATGACTGTGTACATTCATGTTGTTGTTTAAATATGATTGAGTTGACAAATGGCTTTTGAGGCTACAACATGATTGGTTGAATGCATGGCTATATGGTCTTGATCCTTGATTGATGGAGTTGGTTTTACTAGAGGCAAGAGGTTTCATAACCTCTTTAATGTGAACATTCATGAGGTATTAACCTTGACTATTTTGACTTGTAGGATCATCTCATGGCAGTCGCCTGGTAAACCAAACGTGTGGATACACACCTTGCTCTTCTACAATCCAAAACAGGTGGTATATGTCATCTACTGTCAAGAACCATTAGTAAGATTCTAACCTTGTTATAGCATCAATCTCACCATGGGTATTCCATATACTTCTCCTTTATAGACATCACTCACGCTATTTGAGGTTCACGATGGTTGCATGAATTGATATTTTACAAGGTTGAATGCATAAGTTCTTGAATGCAAAAGTTCCTCATTCCAATCAATGACAAATGCTCAAATGGTTTAGGCTTTTCAAATGTATAAACTAAGTTAAACCAAACTCAAAATGCATGGAATTAATGAGGACATGAAGCCTTTGTCATTTGGCCATGTTTCATTGGGCTAACTATTCATTTTTACAGGTCTGGGCAACTTCGGTCAACCAACGAACCTTGACCGGTCGACAAGAATTGATAGAACCTAAAAAATCCCATTTCTGCAGGTTTCGGTCGACCGCCACCATAGGGTCGGTTGACCGATTTTGCCAGAACCAAAATGTTTTGTTCTGTAGACTTCCGGTCGACTGACCCAAGTGTTCCGGTCAACCGCCAGTCTCGAGGCCCCTTTTGTTAACTTCGTGTTTCAAACTCGTGGAAAGATTTCCTTCCCTATTTCTTTAATCCCACTGCCCCCAATTACACCATGATTTGTGGATCTGGTCTGGGGCTTGTCCATGGACCATTCAAGGGCTATAAAACATCTCATTGGAGCCATAAACCCTAACCATCTAAGAGATCAGAAGGAAGGCTGTCCAAGGAGGAAGGAGAGGGTACTGTAGCTCCGTGAACAGTACTTCGTGCAGCAAGATCTTCATCTATGTCCAGCCCACTCAAGGTACTTCTGAAGCCAACAAGCACTCATGAAGTGAAGAAGCAAGCAACCAACAAAGAGAGATCAAGGAGGAGGCTATCAAGAAGCAAGCAAGGGTTTCAAGAAGAGATTAATTGGGGAAGGTTATCCAAGTGAAGAAGGAAGAGTACTGTAGTCGTGAACAATACCCCGTGCAGCAAACTTTACATCTACTCCAAGGCCATTCAAGCTTAATATGAAGCCATTCAACCGAAGAAGGAATCAACACAAAGATCTGTAACATACATTCAGGGGGAGCCAAATCAGGAGCCTTCTAAACTGTGGTTTATTCATTTTGGTGTCTTGTGCTTTAAAGTTTCATATTTGCGTTTCTTATAAACTACAAACATCCGTGTGTGTATGGATCAATTCAGATCCGTGGCCGTGTGTGGTCGTCGTATTCCATTCGTGTGTGCGTAGGTCTTCTTAGATCTACGTGTGTGTGTGGATTTATCCAGATCTTAGCGTTTGTGTGGTTGGAGTGTTGTATTTGTCGCAGCAAGTGTGTGTGTGGTTGATCCAACTGTCGGATCGTGTTGGAGACCTCATCTCTCTGTGTGTGTGTGTGTGTGTGTGTGTGTGTGTTAGGGTGCGTACCCATGTGTGTGTGCGAGCGTCGTCCCGTGTGTGTTTGGATCGTCGTCTCCGTTTGGGGATTTATCCCCGAGTGAAGCCTCACCGGGTTTGGTGAGGGGTGGATGTAGGATTGCCGTCGTTGCATCCGAACCACCTTAAAAATCACTGTGCATTATGGTTTGAATTGTGTGGTTTGATCTTTTTCTTCTATCTCCATTTTACGTGAGTGCTAGTGTAAATCGTTGTTCCGATTTAACCACGTATATCTTGCATAATCCATATCATCATCAAGTTAAGTTTGATTAATCCAACTTGTGAACAAATAGTTTTGAACCTCTTGATTAGCATTTTATCACATTCTTATCACATTCTTTAAAAAGGCCAAATGTTTTCTTAAAATTTGTAAACACCCAATTCACCCCCCTCTTAGGTGTCACTGATCGCGGGACTTCAATTGGTATCAGAGTTAAGGCTCTAATTTTTCATAGATCTAACGATCTAGAGAGATCCAGATCAATGACTACCATGATGTACCCCTTGAACTCTCCACCGGTGTTTGATGGCTGCAATTTTGATTTATGGTTAGGAAAAATGCTCAGTCTAGTCAATTCATATGATCCCAAGTTAATGGAAGTTTATTTCACATGGTCCATATGAATTGCCTAAGGACAAAAGTGTCTGGACTGCAAATCAAAAGCTTAAACATTATCAAAATTATATAGTTTTAAAGTTTTTTACTGCTGCAGTTAATTCTAATCAATTTCCCTTTGTCTCCCATTGCAGATCCGCGAAGGAAATATTGGATGGATTAGCAGACTTCAAGGAAGAGCATGAAGACGAATGTCTTGTGACAGGCACAAGTGATCAAGGGAGTGATAAACAAATTGAATCAAGCTCAAATGTAAATTCTGATTCTGATAATGAAGATGAATTTAGCTATGAGGAGTTATTGATTGCATATGATGAGCTTGCTGATAAATACGAGAAGGTTAAGTCTGAAAACAAAAAATTGAAAAAGAATGTTGGACAAAATAAATGTGATTCTCCCTGTAAAGAATGCTCACACTTGAAGGAATTGATTGATGGTCATGTGTTCGACATTAAAATTCACAAAGATCAAATTTCTTCTTTGAGAAATGAAAACAAAGAGCTGAGAGAGAGAGAGTAAGTCTAATGAACAATGGTCAAAATGAGTTTGCTCATGATAAAAATCTTGAAAAAGAAAATGAGAAACTGAAGGAATTAAACACGGCCATTTCAGAAAGATTTTTTGCTTTTGAAAAAGGAAAATCTGTAAATGTTGATGAATTTGAAAAAGTGGATGCGTTGTTACAAGAAATTGAAAGTCATAAAACCATCAATACCACTTTACACGAACAAGTTAATTCTTGTAAAAATGAGATGGTTTCCTATTAATTGCACATTTCATCACTTCAAAAGGAAATCCTTGATTTGAATGCTTCGTTATCTAGATTTGTGAATGGCCAAAACAACCTGGACAAACCGTTGGGCATGAAAGTAAATTTTCAAAGGGAAGGGTTGGGGTTCAATCCTGTGAACAAAAAGAAATTTAAAAGTAAGTTACACACTTCATTTGTTCATATCACATGTACACCCAGCACCTCTAAATCTAACTCCCAGCAACTCATTGTGTCAAGAACTCAAGCAAATCTGAAAAATAGTGTGAATGTTCAAAATGTGCATGCTAAAAACCTTCCTGCGAAATCCCATGCATCCAACAAAAGAAACACGTTTTATCTTTACTGTGGAAAACTTGGACACATGATGCATGATTGTTTCATTATGAAAAATTATGATTTAAGAGCATATAGAAACCAAGCTGTTTTGAATAATGCAAAATAATCAATTACCACAAAACCTTCCATGCACTGTAATCACTATGGTAAAAGGGGTCATACAACTTCACATTGCTGGTTATTGTTGAAGAAAAAGAACTCTCATTCAACACATCATGATCATACACATAAATTGGCAGACCCAATGAGAAGAAAGAATGTGATGCCACGTGCCTTCTACCACCACTTTGGCAAATCTGAGAATGTTAAGCATGATTATTTTCTAAAGAAAAGTGATGATTCAAATGTTGTCAATAATTAGAAACCACATGCCCATGTTGCTGCTAACTCACAAGGACCCAAAATGATTTGGGTACCTAAGAATGCAAATTGAGAAATCTGTTTTGCAGGTGTGCCATGTGAATGTAAAGTATGAAATCTGTTTTTGTCATCAGGTAAGGCACACAAGTCAATTGACTCAAGCAAAGTTAAAAGAAAAACTAAAACTGAAATTTTAAAACTCAGGTGATATGCCTCTTACTCTCTTCAGTAAGTATGTCATGGTTTGATTCATATTGTGCTGAATAGTATTGTGATAATGTATATGTCTGTACATGCATTCCATCCATTGTTGTTTACATATCTGTGTGTATATCACCTGTCATATAGCATCTTATTTTCAAATCATGATTTCACTATATATATTGAGTTTGCATACACCTTCACATGCTGTCATGCACAAAAGTTGAAGAATCCACTTTCCAACTAGAATGAATTCATGTCATAATGCATTGCATTCCTTTTGTCTTCATCACCTCCATGACTACATATAGCATTAGAATTTATTGAACATCATGCATTCATGCATACACTAAGGGGGAGCAACCACATTCGTCATATAGGCTTAGTGTTTAGGTCCACACCTGAGTCATGCATCAAGTTTGAAGATCTTAATGGGTTGTTGGTTGATAAGGGAACTTGTCATGTCAGTATTAATAAATTTGAATCGAAATTGACAAATCAAGTCTTTTTGCCCCTGGATGCAGATTATACTCTCAAAATCCAAATGATGATGGGCAATTCATAGTCAAGGTTGAATCAATTGAAGGAATACCTTGCAAGGATGAAAAATGATGAGAACTTTCTCAATTGCCACCAGGAGATGGGATACCAGAACCTGAACAACCTCTAGGATCGACTCAATATAAGCTGGTGAAAGTCTTTGTACGTGCTAAAGTAAGCACCCAAGCTATGGTATGAAAGGCTCGCATTTTTTGATTAAGAATGGGTTAAATAGATAAGGTTGATCAAACATCTCTTACGAGACAAATCAGATAAAAGACATTTTAGTAGTTAAAGTATATGTGAATGATATTTTTGTTGGAATTACTAATAATGCCTTATGTGATCAATCTATAGGGAGTGTGCAAGGAGATTTTGAAATAAGTGAACTAAATTCTATTCTTCTCTGGATTGCAGGTGGAAGACTTAGAAGATGATGGATGCTCAAGGCACAAGCATTGAGAATTATCTTCTGAGCTCTATTTGAAAAACTCACACTTGCTTCAACCAAATCTCCATGAAAAAGAAAAAAAAAATTGTTGTTGCCATCAGAATGCAATTGCACTTTTCATGAACCACCATTGCCTACATGTATTTCATGAATCTTAAAATTCATCTGTTTGATTATCATTGCATGACTACATGGTATATCAAATGATGACTTGAGGAATGGCAGGTCATTTCTGTTTACAATCTTTCACCATGCGTGAGAATGCGCCTCCGCCCCGTACCATAAGTCGCATGTTCATAGGCTGCATGAACTTTCAGAAAATGTCAAATATGAAATGTTCCTCATGTCTATTGCTACATCTGAACTGCTCAAAAATGAATTGCTAGCCTTGTTTAAGGCTACTGCTAAGCTTGCTTGCTCTTGAAGGCATGTGGTGATGACTGCTGAACTCAGGTATACAACTCTAAAAAACTTGACACATTCTGGTTTGATATGATGAATGTGTCGAATTTGTTCAACCAAATTGAAGATCTTGAAAAATGAGTGTGAAGTGATTGGCTATTGAATATCTCTCAACTTGAATTGCATGATCACACTTGAATTGAACTGCACATCTGGTATATCAAATGATGTTTGTGGTAGAGTGGATTATGTCGACTTGAAAGCATTCCCTATGCATGAGCTAGGTCTTCGGGCTAAAATATCCGCCTCATACCAGATCTTGAAAATTTTGACTGGCTTGTGATTGGTTGATTTTTGAATAAATCTTTGAACTGATCTATTTGAATTGAAACTATGTTTTTGATCAAATGATCCAAACATTTGGCTTGTGGATGATTTCTCATTTCAAACTTGTGAAATGATCTTGAAAATCTATTTTTGAATAAATCCTTGAAAATAATTGGGTTGCATTATTTGTTCTTTATCATATTTACATTATTGTTCATGAAGGCCATGTCATAGAAAATGCTTGATTGTTAACATTTGAATATGAATGCCCTCATGTGAAAACTGTCCAGAAACTCTAAAAAACAAGCTCTTGCATCTTACCTTTGCATATTGCATTACATTCTTATATCCTCATAGGTTGTATTACATTAGAACTCATGCATTAGATGTATCTAGTTCATTCAATTGGTATCCATTCATGGTATCAGCAATTTTACATTACATTACATATTTGCACTGCATGTTGCATACATTCTCTCAGTGTGGTTGCTTGATATTATATGCTATTCATCCCCATATTTTAGAATTTCTAAGACCACATACTTCTTGCTAAATAATGTTGCGTTTGAGTCATTATTGGAGTGTTTCATGTTATACACCCCGGGAGAGTTCATATTTCATAAGTGCATCTATTTAGGGGGAGTTCCACTGTTATGTGTTCATGATACTTTCGGTATACATGCTGAATCAAATTCATACACTTCTTACACAAAATGTGAAAATGAGTGTTAAAGATAAGGATATATGAATTTCTTTTTAACACTCTCGATATGTTAAACTTGTTGCATGTATGTTGAAGAGACAGTTGAGGAAAAAGCTGCCTACCTATCCTTGTTTGAAAAATCTGAAATGAAAAAGAAAGGCAGAGCAATGCTCAGTCTCACTAAGTAAACTGGGTACATGTCACCTGAGACGTGATGTGGTTCATTTCTGAAAAGTGTTGACTAAAGTACCTCTGTTCAACATGAGGTGAAATTATTCAGTATTCTGAGTAACCGAGGATTCTGGTATGAGCTCCATACGTCTACTCGCATAAAAAAGAATTATTTGAACCTGATCATTCTTAAAAAAATTCTGATTATCTGTGTAAAATTGTTGAGGTAGAGCGAAGCCTCCAATACGCTGCTCTCAAAATTAAAGTGCAGTCTGTAAAATATCTCCCTATGTTGATCTGAAAATCTGAATATCCATATTACAACTATCATTTTTCATGCTACTTACTTACATATCTAGAAATTTGATTTATTATGTATTCAAAAAATTGATTGACCCATTGGCAATTGCCTGAATCTCCTATATGATTGCACAATCTCCCATGTGCTATACATGTGCATTCCGATTGTCATGACCCTCATGCACCCTTCCTATACCTATCCTCTCTTAAATAAATATGGGGGAGCTGTGTTGCATGTATATATATGTATTTGTTTGATTGTACATCTCATATGGCATCACTTGCATGTGTTGCATTTCATGCATTTCAAAGTAAAATTTAAAAATCAAGAAAATGATGAAAATTCAAAAATTGAATGGACTTCAAATGCTTTACACTTGCTCAATAGTTTTAGGTATTGAATGGCTAATAAAAATTTGGAATCATATTACCTTGCTGGTTTCAGGTCTACTCATCTTTCCATGTGTGAATAATCAACAATTGGTATCATCTAATTGGAATCATGATGATTTATTCATCCATGATTTACCCTTGCCTTTTCTGATTCGATAAGATGGGCCATTGCTGTTTCAAAGGGAAATACGCTTGCTCTTACTTCGTTGGCTTCTTCCAGCTTGTTGATAATGTCAAAGGAAGAGAAAGATTTGCATTATCCCACCTTTTTTCTGATAATGTCAAAGGGGGAGAAAAATGGATGATTGTGTGTGACAGGGGGAGAAGAATATCTGTGTCATTCTGTTGTATCATCATTAAGTCTGTCATCATCACTAAGTTTATCATCATCAAAAAGGGGGAGATTGTTGAGTTATGGTTTTGATGATTGTTGAGTTATGATTTTGATGATAACTAAACTTCATGTGTGATTAAGTGATGATAACTAAACTTATGGTTGATTGCACATGTTCTTGATGACTGTGTACATTCATATTGTTGTTTAAATATGATTGAGTTGACAAATGACTTTTGAGGCTACAACATGATTGGTTGAATGCATGGCTATATGATCTTGATCCTTGATTGATGTAGTTAGTTTTACTAGAGGCAAGAGGTTTCATAACCTCTTTAATGTGAACATTCATGAGGTACTTACCTTGCCTATTTTGACTTGTAGGATCATCTCATGGCAGTCGTCTGGTAAACCAAACGTGTGGATAAGCAACTTGCTCTTCTACAATCCAAAATAGGTGGTATATGTCATCTACTGTCAAGAACCATTGGTAAGATTCTTACCTTGTTATAGCATCAATCTCACCATGGGTATTCCATATACTTCTCCTTTATAGACATCACTCATGATATTTGAGGTTCGTGATGGTTGCATGAATTGATAGCTTACAAGGTTGAATGTATAAGTTCTTGAATGCAAAAGTTCCTCATTCCAATCAATGACAAATGTTCAAATGGTTTAGGCTTTCCAAATGTATAAATAAGTTAAACCAAACCCAAAATGCATGGAATTAATGAGGACATGAAGCCTTTGTCATTTGGACATGTTTCATTGGGCTAACTATTCATTTTTGCAGGTCTGGGCAACTTCGGTCGACCAACGAACCTTGGCCGGTCGACCAGAATCGACAGAACCTAAAAAATCCCATTTCTGCTGGTTTCGATCGATCGCCACCATAGGGTCGGTCGACCGGTTTTGCCAGAACCAAAATGTTCTGTTCTATAGACTTCTGGTCGACCGACCCAAGTGTTCCGGTCGACCGCCAATCCCGAGGTCCCTTTTGTTGACTTCGTGTTTCAAACTCGTGGAGAGATTCCCTTCCCCATTTCTTTAATCCCACTACCCCCAGATACACCATGATTTGTGGATCTGGTCTAGGACTTGTCCATAGACCATTCAAGGGCTATAAAATATCTCATTGGAGCCATAAACCCTAACCATCTAAGAGATCAAAAGGGAGGCTGTCCAAGGAGGAAGGAGAGGGTACTGTAGCTCCGTGAATAGAACTCCGTGCAGCAAGATCTTCATCTATCTCCAACCCATTCAAGATACTTCTGAAGCCAACAAGCACTCATGAAGTGAAGAAGCAAGCAACCAACAAAGATAGATCAAGGAGGAGACTATCAAGAAGCAAGCAAGGGTTTCAAGAAGAGATTAAGGGAAGGTTGTCTAAGTGAAGAAGGAAGAGTACTGTAGCCGTGAACAATACCCCGTGTAGCAAACTCTACATCTACTCCAAGGCCATACAAGCTTAATCTGAAGCCATTCACGTGAAGAAGGAATCAACGCAAAGATCTGCAGCATACATTCAAGAGGAGCCAAATCAGGAGCCTTCTAAACTGTGGTTTATTCATTTTGGTGTCTTGTGCTTTAAAGTTTCAGATTTGTGTTTCTTATAAACTGTAAACATCCGTGTGTGTGTGGATCAATTCAGATCCGTGGCCATGTGTGGTCATCGTGTTCCATTCGTGTGTGCGTAAGTCTTCTTAGATTTACATGTGTGTGTGGATTTATCCAGATCTTAGTGTTTGTGTGGTTGGAGTGCTGTATCTGTCACAGCAAGTGTGTTTGTGGTTGATCCAGCTGTCGGGTCGTGTTGGAGACCTCGTCTACGTGTGTGTGTGTGTGTGTGTGTGTGTGTGTGTGTGTGTGTGTGTGTGTGTGTGTGTGTGTGTGTGTGTGTGTGTGTGTGTGTGTGTGTGTGTGTGTGTGTGTGTGTGTGTGTGTGTGTGTGTGTGTGTTGGGGTGTGTACCCGTGTGTGTGTGCGGGCGTCATCCCGTGTGTGTTTAGAGTGTCGTCTCCGTTTGGAGATTTATCCCCGAGTGAAGCCTCACCGGGTTTGGTGAGGGGTGGCTGTAGGATTACTATCGTTGCATCCGAACCACCTTAAAAATCGCTGTGCATTATGGTTTGAATTGTGTGGTTTGGTCTTTTTCTTCTACCTCCATTCTACGTGAGTGCTAGTGTAAATCGTTGTTCCGATTTATCCACGTATATCTTGCATAATCCATATCATCATCAAGTTAAGTTTGATTAATCCAACTTGTGAACAAATAGTTTTGAATCTTTTGATTAGCATTTTATCACATTCTTTAAAAAGGTTTAAAGTTTTCTTAAAATTTGTAAACACCCAATTCACCCCCCTCTTGGGTGTTATTGATCGCGGGACTTCAGTAAGGGCAAAGGGAAAAAAGAAAAAAGGGCGAGGGAGTCGAGGATGAACCAACAACGTCCGAGCCTGGTAGCAAATTGTTGACGGTTTTCCTCAAAGACGACCAAGCCCTAGAAGTAAAAATTGGAGCTGATTTACCATCTGATGTACAAAAGCAATACAGAGATTTTCTTTCGGAGTATATCCAAGTCTTTGCATGGTCTGATGAGCATCTTCTTGGGATCCCTAGGGAGACGGTGGTACACAAGCTTAACCTTGACCCATCGGTGAAACCCGTCCAGCAACGTAGAAGAAAGCACGCCCCAGATAAGCAAATGATCATTAAAGAGAAAATTCTTAAGGGAAAGAAAATCGGCCTATTTCGACCAATCCTTTACCCGACATGGCTCGCTAATGTCGTCTTAGTACCAAAAGCTTCGGGGAAATGGCGAATGTGCATGGACTTTACCGACCTTAACAAAGCCACTCCAAAAAACTGTTATCCACTACCGAGCATCGACCAGCTAGTCTACTCGACCTCCGGTAATGAATTGCTCAGCTTCCTGGATGCCTACTCCAGTTGTCATCAGATCCGAATGGATCCTGAAGACATCGAGAAGATAGCCTTCATCACTGACTTCAGCGTATACTGCTACACCCGAATGCCTTTCGGGCTGAAGAACGTCGGGGCAACATATCAAAGGCTGATCAACCACATTTTCGAAGGACAGATCGGTCGAAATATCAAAGCCTACATTGACGACATGCTTGTCAAGACACCCAAGGCTGAGGATCACTTCACCGACCTAGCAGAAACCTTCGACACCCTCCTAAGGTACAACATGAAGCTCAACCCAGCAAAATGTGCCTTTGGGGTTCGATCCAAAAAATTCATGGGTTTTCTAGTCACTCAGCGTGGGATCGAGGCCAACCCTGACAAAGTTAAGGCTATCCTGAACATGCAGCCACCTGTTTGGGTCAAAGACGTCCAACGCCTGACTGGACGGATTGCTGCGCTCAACCGCTTCTTGTCCCAAGCGGCCGAACGATTCCTGCCTTTCTTAAAATTGTTGAGAGGGCCCAAATTGGCATCCGCTACATTCGCCTAGGATGAGGAATGCCAGAAGGCTTTTGCAGAGATAAAGGAGTTTTTGGCCTCGCCCTCGGTGTTATCAAAGCCGGTCTCGGGTGAAACTCTGCATCTTTACCTCTCGACGACTCCTTCAACTGTGAGCTCGGTCCTAGTTCGAGATGACGCAGGAGTGCAGAGACCAGTATATTACACCAGCAAGGTGCTCAGCGAGGTCGAACGACGGTACCCGGCCGCAACCGAGAAACTCATGCTAGCGTTGGTAACCTTGGCCAAGCGCCTCCGGCCCTACTTCCAAGAGCTCTCCATCGTCGTGTTGACCAATGAGCACCTGAAGAGGATCCTTGCTCACCCTGAAGCTTCGGGTCGCCTCGTCAAGTGGGCTATAATGCTCGGGGCTTACGATATCTCTTATCGCCCCCGGTCGGCCATCAAGGGATAGGCACTCACAGATTTCATCACAGAGAGTACTATCCCGACCTAGGAAGTCCATCCACTAATGCCTGGGCCCACCTGGGATCTTTTCATCGACGGATCCTCCAACTCCGCCGACAGTGGCGCCGGCGTTCTTCTCTGATCCTTGGAAGGAGCAGAATTGCAATATGCCTTGAAGTTCAACTTCCCGACATCCAACAATGTCTCTAAGTATGAGGCTCTCATCTCGGGAGCCAGGATGGCACGATGACTGGGGCCGAACGAGTCAGATTCCACACTGACTCCTAGTTGGTCGCCAGCCAGGTCAACGGTGACTACGAAGCTCGAAAAACACCGATGATCAAATACTTCCAACTGGTAAGAGGAATAGCCCCACTATTCGAGAGTTTTCAGGTCATCCGAATCACTCGGGAGGAAAACTCCCGAGCGGACGCCCTCTCTCGATTGGCCTCCTCTGTTGCCCCAGAAGGTACACGATTGGTTTTCCTCGAAGAGCTAGAACGACCGAGCATAGAAGCGGAGCTCATAACCGTTGATCATGCATTATCAAACGACTGGAGGACCCCATATATATCCTGGCTCCTGGATTCTCGAGAGCCCTCTAACCCTCGGGATGCTCGGAGGCTGAAGTATCAAGCTCGACGCTTCATCATCTTAGACGACGCTTTGTACGTAAGGTCTTTTTCTGATCCCCTCTTCAAGTGCCTCAGTATCGAGGAGGCTGGCCGAGCGATTCGAGAGGTCCACGTAGGTGTCTGCGGCACACATCAAGGAGGAAGAGCGCTTGCCAGGATCTTGCTACGACAAGGCTACTGGTGGCCCGCTCTCCAACGTGACTGCTCGACCTACATACAATGGTGTGACCGATGCCAACGTTTCGATCATCTGGTCCATCAGCCTGCCTCAGAGCTCGTCACCCTTACCAAGCCATACCCTTTTGCTCGGTGGGGGATCGACATCCTGGGGCCGTTTCCCACGGCCCAAGCCCAGAAGAAGTTCGTCATCGTCGCCATCGATTATTTTACCAAATGGATTGAAGCCTAAGCCACCACTAGGATTACCGAGTCAGTCGTATGGAGCTTCATTTAGAAGTCGATCATCTGTCATTTTGGTATCCCCCGAGTGATTGTGAGCGATAATGGTTCGCAATTTGATTCTCATTACTTTAGGAACAAATGTGTCGACCTTCACATTCGCAACCACTTCACTTCGGTAGCCCACCCCCAGGCTAACGGATTGGTCGAAAATGCCAACAAAACTATATTAAAAGGCATTAAGGCCAGGCTCGGTAAGGCGAAGGGTAGTTGGGTCGAGGAATTGCCAAGCGTACTATGGTCGCACCGAACTACTCCAAGAACCACCACTGGTGAGACTCCTTTCCAGTTGGTGTACGGCACGGACGTCGTGATTCCTTTGGAAGTCAGTAGCCCATCTCTCTGAGTCATCAACTTCTCGCCTGAGACAAATGAGCAAAAACTGCTAGAAAACATCGATATGGCAAGCGAGATAAGAGAGATCGCGAGCATCCGAGCCATGGAATATCAACGGCGTCTTACTCGATATTACAACGCCAAAGTTTGAGATAGAAATTTCCATCCAGGAGACTTCGTCCTGAGAAAAGCCGAAGCCTCTCGACCACAGGAGGCGGCGGGGAAGCTGGCCCTTAATTGGGAAGGCCCCTACCGAGTGGTCGAGACGCTCGGGTAGGGGGCATATCGATTGTCTACCATGGAAGGAACGCCTGTCCCCCGGACATGGAATGCAACAACATTACGAAAGTTCTATTTTTGTGTTTTTCACAGACATGTAAGCAAAAAATGGCGATAGTTTTCTTTTCATTAATGCTTCTTCATACATCAGATAGGCCACAGCCAATAAAGTGCGTATCAAAAGAAAAAATACTACATCCACTGGTACTACAACACGAGCTGACTACTCGGCGCGAATGTGGCTAGCACCCCCAGGCCGAGCCACTGACTCTACCCAGTGTAGAAACTGGCTCGGATAACGGGGTAGCTGACCTTATTCGCTCGGGAAACTAAGAAAAAAGGTATCAGAGGAAGAAAAGGAAGGAATACAAGTGAAGGCCTCCTCTGCCAACTCTTTGGAAGGAGGTCGGAAGCCGAACAGAGAGCAAGCACCTCCAAGTGGTGAGAGCAAGGATAAAGGCATCCTCCAAAGAGTGAAAGAAGAGGGGAGAAGCTGGTGGAAGAGCAGAAGAGGGAGAAAGAACCCCCCCTCGAAGAGGTGAGAAGGGCGGCGAGGATGGAAGAGGAGGGAGAGGCGGGCAAAGGTGAGGAAGGAGCAGGACGAGGCCGCCGGGCCGAACGCCCTATTTCCTCGGGCCTCCTTACGCTTCTACCTTCCTCGTAAGATAGTCGCTGCGGTCCAGCGGTCGGGAATGGGTGCGCTGCTATGCGTTGTCCCTTCTTGCACGCCGCCTGCCCATCGCTGTCCCTTCTTCTACGCCGGAGTAGCAGGAACACCTTTGGCGGCCGCTAGGGTTATCGTCTCCCGAATCGCCCTCCATGTTTCACTGACAACTCCCCAGCACAGAGACAGGCACTTCACGAGAAGGGAGAAAGAGGAAGAACTGCAAGAAAAGCCTTAAGCGTTGAAGAGAGGTGGAGGTGCCCTTCGGGACCTTTTATAGGCTGAAAGGGGAACCCTCACCTTAATTAATTTTCCCCTCGAAAAAATGTAAAAGGTAGGCACCCTTCCCCAGGGGCAGTTACTCTATTTCCCTCAATAACCCTTCCATAGGGACGCGCAAAATGGCAAGTCATTCGAAGCATGGAAATTCGGAAAGGTGCTAGTGCCGCAACAGTCGCCGCACACAAGATATCTGCAAATAAAATCCCCACCTTTTTAGCAACTACAGATATGGTAGTCAAATCGCGCCAAAGGCGGTAAGAAACAGTAACTCTGTGCTAAATATTACTGCCATTACATATCGAAAGGGCCAACCTTACATGGCAACAAAAAAGAGAGAGAGAGAGAAAAGAGCTGGCGCATCGAACTCGTTTTCCTCCGAGCCTATGGAAATAGGGGGACTCCGAGAGGCCCGCGGCCTTTCTTGAGGTTCAACAGTTGGAAGATCCTTAGCGCCAAGGGATCTGCCCCTGGAACCCTCGGTGACGGCCGGTCCAGACACTGACCCCACTTTGATGCAGGACAAAATGCCCGGATATTATAATTTTTTATTTTCTCAAAATATTTGCTATTTCTCTTTTTTAGAAATTAAGTTCTCCTTTTTTTGTTTATTTTCTATTTTATTTTATTCCCTGAACTTCTCATTTCATCCTTTTTTTTTCTTCCCTAAATTTCTCACTCATATCATTATTATTTTTTTAGAAATAACTCATCACCCCTTACTAACTTTCTTTCTTTTTTTTCCAGGAAACTCACTTCTCCCCTTTGTTTTTACATTCTTTTCTTCACCATTTTTTTCTGGAAATAACTTCACCTTTTTTTACTTTCTCTCCTGAACTTTGCATCATTTTTTTTTCTAACTCTTTTTTTGTTGCCATTCCTTTTTCTTCTTTTTTCTTCAAAGGGCCTGACGAGAGAGAGAGAGAGAGAGAGAGAGAGAGAGAGAGAGAGAGAGAGAGAGAGAGAGAGAGAGAGAGAGAGAGAGAGAGAGAGAGGGCGCTACTGCCCTTTATATATATAAATATATATATACATATATATATATATATATATATATATATATATATATCACATATAAAACCTCTCGTAGAGAGAGAGAGGGAGCAGAAAGAGAGAATGAGAGAGAGACGGGATGGGGGAGGGAACGACAGCGGCCATGGGGAAGGGACGTAGCCGCCGTTGGGGTGTTGGACAGCATCGACAGCGGCAACGGTCGTCGCATAGGGCGCGGGAGGACAGGGAGGTGGGAGGCGTCCGGTGGGTGTCACGGGAGGGGGTGCGGCTGGGGGGGGGGGCGATGAGGCGGGGGTCTACATGGGGTTGCATGGCGGCCGCTCAGGGCGGTGGCATCGTCGGGCCGCGACGGAGGGGGTGGCAGGTGGGCTCGTGCATGATTGGACCGCAGGTGGAGGCGGGAGGGGTGGCCAGTGATAGGGGTTGGCTTCTCCGACGTGGCAGGGTGGGGCAGCGACAGGGAGACGGCGACCAATGGTGGCTTGGTGACGGGAGGGTGGCCACGGTAGGTGTGTGACCTACAGAGCACCGGAGGCTCTGTTTGTTTACACAGGTGGGTTTGGTGGTGGGTGGCGGATAGATGGAGGCATAGGCGGGAGAGGAGAGCTGGGATTGGAGGGGTGGGGCTGCAGCTTGTGGCCGCGAGGGATGAAATGGCGATCTTGGGTGGCGGTGGGGTCGCTATGCATGACGGACATGGGAACGAGAGGAGTGGGGGTCGACTACGGCCAGGGAGGGGGGGTGCCGAGAGAGGGGAGGTTGGTTGGCAGATGGGCTAGAGGGAAGGTTGGAGGGTCGGTGTGAGGGCGGGGAAGCACCTACGCAGCAGCAGTGGGGCGTGGAATGGGGCGGTGATTATTGCCAGCTAGGAGGAGATCTGGGGAGGCCAACGAAGGCTGGGGCCTGCTTGGTAATTGTAGTAGGGATTGTGGTGGAGGATGAGATGGTGGTAGTGGAGGTGGAGAGAGAGTGGGGATAGAATGGGTGCTGGGAGAGGAGGGTGCCAGCTTGCCCAATGGGAGATAGAGAGGGGTGGTGACGGGAGAGGAGTAGGTGGTTCAGGGGTGTTGCATGTGGTGGGTGGCTCTGCACGGTGGGCTTGGATAGGGGGGGCATCTCACCCCGGGGGCTTCTCACCCATGGGCATCTCCTTCTCGGAGAAAAACAAACAAGGAGACAAAGGCATCTCACCTAATAGGGACTGGTTTTCCAATAATCTCATCTTAACTTCATTGTCCCTTTAACATGGAATTACATACACTTATATAGACCTTATGAAAGACCAAATGATCCCTCATTAAAGTCTGAACATGGGTTACAGACTTTTTTTTTGACTTTTAGGAGAAGACCAAATGGTCACTCACCTAACACCTAACAACTATCATAATTCACGTGGGATGACTTAAGACACTAACATACTTATTATATGATGGTGACATATCTTCAAAGCACACCTAAGCCTACGAATGTGACCTATAAAATAAAACACTCAAAATAAAGATGATTTGATAAATGTCCATGCTGCTTACGATACTCATCACACTTGTGTGAGAACTGCCTTGACCACGTGCCCTCTAGAGGTGACCGGGGTTGGCGATCCCTCCGTCGAGCTGTAGGCATCCTCACTCCATCCTTCGCTTGGCGTCGAAGTGGGAGAATCTGTAGTATCCGCGTCCGATTCGTAACGTTGCCCGGAAGGAAAGACAAGCTCATCGATCACCTGCTACTGGGCTTCAACGGCCGCTTAATGGTAACCTTGGGAGAATCCCTTCTACAGCCCCCGACGATAGCCTGGCTCGTAATACGAGAAGGCAACCCTCTCGAGAGCAGCGTGATAGCCCTCCAAGCTCCTGTATCATTTGATCGCCTCTTCCTCAGCTCGCTCAGCCTCCTTCTCAAGCTCGGCTATTCTTTGCTCGGCCTCAAGCAACTTCCCCTCGGTCTCGGACAGTTTTACCTCAGCCTCAGTCCATGCGACCTCGGCTTCCTCCCGCACTCGCTCGGCCCCTTGGACCTGGTTGCTGAGCTCCTCCCGCTCATCCTTCCACTGCTCGGTGCGCTTGACCTGAGATTGGCGCTCCTCTTCCATAAGTTCACCCTTCAGGTCGGCCATATAGCGAGCCTGGGCCAAGTGATCGGCCAGTGTCCGAGCCTCCTCCTAGCTCGACTGAAATTGGGCTCTAAACGAAGTTGCCTCCCGTCGAGAGACCTCGGGCTCGAAAGTCAATTGATTGATCCTTCGATCAGACTCAGCGCGAACCCGAGAGAGGGACCTCTCTTCACTATCCAGCCGAGCGAAGAAATCAGTTATCTCGACCCCCAGCTGGGCCATGATCAAGCCGTCCTCCATAACCCTCTCAAAGAGTAAGGAGGGGGGACCACGTCTGATCTCTTCCCGATTAAGCGAAGGCACCAAGGATCGACACCATTGATATAAAGAAGCCCGAACGACGGGTGCACCAATCGAGGGAGGAGGAATCCTCTCTGGAAGAGTCGGGACCGGAGCATCTCCCCCGAGCATCCCCACTTTCGGGACGACAACGCTCGGCTGGGATGTCGCTCCGTCCTGTGCGCCACCATCTTCAGCCAGGAATTCAGAGGCCATCACCTCGGTCTGCGGTCTGGCAGGTTCGATAACGGCTTCCCCACCAGCGGCAGCGGTCTCTGGCTCGATGGATGGGAGATCCTGGTGGCGGGCTTCCTTGTCTGAACGCTTCTCGACCGGGCGAGCATGCTTCTCGGCCGGATGGGAGACCCCCACCTTCTTCAATCGCTTATTCTCGACAGTCTGAGCCTTCATTGAAGATAGGAGCAGCCACTCCCCTGGATCTTTACGCTTGGCCCCGCAGCGCTCGGGAGCATCTCCCCAAGCAATCTGCTTGCCTCGATCTCGCGTGCGGGAAGGGCCCCCGGAAACTTGGGGTTCACTCGGAGAGGGCGTCTCCTCCAGATCGACGATCTCCTGCTCCGACGACTATTCCACCTCATCATTTGTTCGCCTAGAATCTGAACAGCAAAAGTCAGAACGTCAGAGGAGAGCCTACCTGCTTGGCCCGGAACTAGCGACGCAGGACCTTAAGGCTCTTACCTTGAGACAGCAACGCACGGGAGGGATAATCCTCGATATTGACCACAGTCATCAACTCGGCGGTTGACCGGCGATTCTCTTGGAGAACCCTAATCTCCTCCTCTGGTTCCGAAGGAACCGTCGCCTGCTTCGGAAGGATAGACAGATGGAAATTAACCGCCGTCAGGGAAATCCCAGGGGGCGTCATCCACGGACGAACCCACCCAAAAAAATTGGGTCTTCCACCCCTTGTGAGAAGAATCTTTGGCAGAAAGGGACACGCAGCTCCTCCCCCTCCTCGCCTGAAGGTAGAAGAAGCCCTTACTCGCGTGAGTCTGCTCCTTCAACTCAAAGAAAGAATTGAAAAGCTCTAATGAAGTGTGAAGCCCACACGAGCGGTAGAGAAAGATGAAAGTACGAGTTGGGGACCAACTGGATAGGAGCCAGTCGGTAAAATTGAAGCAACCGCACGACAAAAGGGTGGAGAGGGAGGCGAAACCCACACTTCCAAGCCAAATGGAAAGTACAGAAGAGGCCCGAACGATAGGACAAGCTGGATTCATGAGGCTGTGACGGAGAGAAAAAAATACTTCCACGGTAACCCATACCACTTTTCCACCCTCTTTACTTCGGCCTCGCCCAGCTCACTGCGCATGGGGTGCTTAGGCTGTGGCACCAAACTTTCTGTGCCTGGCCTGGCTTCGCGCGTCTCGGTTGAAGGATGTTGCTCCGCCATGGAAGAAAGAGAGGAACTGGAAGAGGAGGAAAAGAGCACCGAATCAGACGATTCAGGAGGAGGTGGAAGCTGGCGAATCGCCACCGCCGTAATCTCCACTAGCTTCCCAAAGGCCTTTGCAAGTCGCTGCTCTTCCTGATCACTCTTACGGTGCATGAGCCCTTCCGAAATACCAGTGCGGTAGAAAAAGAAAACCCTAAACGAAGGGGGTTTGGAACGCAAGCACGTGCAATATTTATCCCCCCATGAACTTGGGGGGAAACGGCGTGACGTTCTGAAACCCAAGAAGGGGGTTCCTCGCATCGACTCAAAAGAGTCATCATTACAGGCATACTCCAAGGACAGCCGCATTAAGTGGCCCATGTCGGAGATAATTCCCCACCCAAACCGAGCCACCAACGTCATCCCCATAACTACTACTCATCCGAGCCCAATCTTGGCTCGGGAGTAGGAGGGGGGCAAGTGGAGAGGGGAAAAATCTGTCGCCCGAGAGCACGGCCCAACTATGTCGCCCAGCTCCCCAAAGTGACAACCCCATCTCGGGCCCACTTTCTTCAAGCCTAAAACTCACTCGGAGCAGCACTTCCTAGGCGGCCCTTAGGTCCAGAAGTCCGAGCGACAAATCGGTCGAGAGATCCCCTGTAGGGACCCGATACGGCCTACCCGAGCTATACGCTTATCGCTTAGTATAAAACCTTGAGCGAGCAGGTATTGGTATTATCCGGGATGCCCATGGTACATCTCTGCTAGCCTTTTCTCATTATTATGCTCAGGGCAATAGTATAATTGCTGAAGCTAGGGCTCTTATGGATGGCTTGAGGTATTTGAAGGCTAGAACTACCCAGCCGGCATTCATTGAGTGTGACTCCCAATCTCTTGTTCACATTGTCAACCAAAAGTAGCCTCGCCCATGGAGGATTGCTGCCTACGTTAGGGAAACATGGAGTTTCCTGTCCATCACGGATTCTATTTCACACATTTTTCGTGAAGCTAATCAGGTGGCTGATTCTTTGGCTAACCTAGCATGTTCCATGAAATGTAGTTCTTTTTTTCTTTCACAGCAACAACTTCCCATGTATATAAAAGGGGTTATTCGCATGGATAAGCTAGGTATGCCTAGCATCCGACTGATATAACATGTTTGCATTCTTTGATTTGAATAAAATTTACCTCCTAGTTGTGTAATGGTGGAGTGGCTTTCTCTCTACCTCTGGTAGAGGGTGCACTCTCCTATTGCACCTAGGTAGGGTTTTCCAACAAAAAAAACCCCAAGCGAGCACCTCTAGCTTGGATCGACTATCGGAAGCTCATCCAAACGTCCGTTATGCATCCAGGAGGAGTAAGGAACTCCAAGGAATAAGGGAGAGCAAGAGTCCTTATGCCATAAAGAGCCCACTACAAGGATGTAACCTCCCCGAAATCCCCTCAGCTCTCTGGACTGTTACGTTAAATGGACTGCTATATAAACTCTAGGGAGACCCTCCGAGAAGGTAAGCAATGATCCTGAGAGAAAACCACCACACCTCTTGGTGGAGAATAATCTCGCGCCCCCTCTTTCTCCTACCCTCTCTCTTCACATTCATGCTCTATCATACTTGCTGACTTAAGCATCGGAGGATTTTTCCCAGGGACTCTTCCCTAGGCACCTCTGATCCGTTTCCTGCCTTGCAGTTCGTACAGACGTGGTGACCGTGACCAAAGATTCTCCCTGGATCTCACGGATGAAGATCAGCGCAAGATTACGCCTCTTTAGATATGATTTTATTTTTATTTTTACGAGAGAATATATAAATCAAAATAACCCATAAGAGACAACAATGGGTCTTGCTTGTCACCGTAAGTACAATATATAACTGAAGTTAAAATAAACTTATAATTTAATTAGAATAAACTTTCTTTAATACATTTCAATATATATTCTCAAATAGATAATATAAAAACTCATAGGAATCATGCAAGTTTGTTGAATATGTTTTTGGCTATTTCTAGAGTTATTTTCATGAAAACCCGTCACATACTACATAAATAAAAATATTTTACCTTATATCTATGTTGAAAAATACTTTTTTCATAAACTTTATTATTTTAGATTATGACAAAATAATTTAATTATTTCAATAATTGAGATTATATGTTTAACCTAAATACAGGTCTCCATAAATATATCTAAGATAAATATTACTTAATACCGCCGGCATGAAAAGTATGAAGAAAAGGTGAAAGTCAATCCGATCCATTCATCTTATTTTATAAGGAACAATAAAAAGGTCATAGGTAACATTGAAGTAAAGTTTAATCATTTATACAATTCCCCAAGAAGACGGTACATTTATCTTAGTACATAAAGAAAGCAGAACATTCACCTTAGTATTCAAAGAAGGTAAAAATAACATAAGAAGTCGAAGCATTTGCCTTAGTCAGGTATTTGCCTCAGTACAAAATGACAAAGAGTCTAGACAAGGTGAAACATCCACTTCAGTACCTTAACAAGGCGAAACGATTTTGTCTCAATAGAAAAAGATAAAATAACTCAGGAAAGCGAAGCATTCACCTTAGTGAAGTATTCCCCTCATCATCCACCTTAATACAAATGATAAAAACTCAAATAAGGCGGTGCATTCGTTTAGCCGGATAGAAAGGCATTCGACTTAGCCAAAACTTTCATCTTATCACATAACGACAAAATTGTTGACAAGGTGAAGCATTCACTTTAGGTCCATAGAAGGTGAAGCATTCGCCTAAGTAAGATGGAAAGACGATGTACGTATTTGCCTCAACACAAAATGACAAAACTACATGATAACGTGAAGCATTTAACTTAACTATCTTAGTAAGGCGAAACGTCTTAAATATTCCGTCTCAGCAGTAAACGACGAAATCCGTAATATGGCGGAACATACTCTTTATTTTCTAAAGAAGGCAGAATGAATCTGATACACTGCCTTAATAGAAAACGACATAAACAAAGGTCTATTTACACGGTATTGCATGGAAAGGCGATATTTTGCCTCTCCACGTGCATTACTTTCGACTCTATGGCCCCACTAAATGATGAAATACATAGTATGGTGCCTATAGAACATTTAAATACTACAATGCCATGCGCGTAAATGATTTACAAAGATACTAAAAAGAAAAGACAGTTTATTTCCTGTACACTTTACAATATCTTAAGATATACTCTTACGTGCTCAATTGAAAAAATTTATTCCATATTTTTCTCTCATGCATTTGAAATTCAAAATTGCCTGCCTATTTTATGTTCTCTAGGGAACAATATCTTTTGTATTGTTTTAGAAACAACATGCAATAGTAGCCAGGAGAAAACTTGCACAAGAGAAGAAAGAAGTTTTCTAAATGTGATAGCAGATATTTAAATCACCTGCGAACCTGGAATCAGACACAAAGTAGTTTGATATGTCGAACATTAAGATGGGGATTGTAGCAACCCAATTAATGAAATATACAAATAAATAGATAAAATATCTTAAATGATATAAGGATAATGTTTTCAAAAAAATATAATTTGGGTTAATGCAAAAAACTTAATTGGGCTTTAAAAGAGAGAATAAATCCTTAAAACTCGTAATGCCCAAATCTCTAATTTTAATTGGGTAAAATGGGCTAAAACTTAAGCTAAATGGGTCATAAAGAGAGTTGAAACCCTAATCCACTAACAGTGGCTCGATTTCTTCTAAAACCCTAACCTAATTAGGGTTAGAATAAGGGAGGCAGCGCTAATTTAAGATTAAATCGTGAAAAATCGGGGTAATATTATCTCTTGGGGTAATAGTTCGAATTAGGTCTCTTGGGGAGGATTAAATCAATAAATAAGACCTTAAACTCGTTCTAGCTGGCCCTAATTGATCATGAAGGCTGTTGGACATGGGAGAAGGGCATATATGCTTCAAGGAGAAGATTGAGGAGCTTTGAGTGTTCTTCACTTTCTTCTTCTCTTCTTCCTTTACTCGATCCTAAGGTAGGTTTTCTTTCGAGCTAAATCTAATTAATCAGGCATATATGTTTAGGAGCATTTCTAGTTTGATTTCGTGCATGTTTCCCTCTTTTTCATTGATAGTAGATCGTTAACTTGGAGTTTTATGCACGAGGTATCGTCATTTTTTCTTCTTTCGTCGTAACGAGTCTTTTGTCTGAGATCGCGTCCACCACAAGGACCGCATTCTGAATGCCGTAGTGGGATAAACCGTGACCTGCTTTCAAGTTCTAGATCGTGGTTCCTGTGCAGACTGTGTTTAGATAGTTCATGGCATGAACGTGGCGCCTGAGACGACCACATTCTGACCCGAACTATTCATGATTAATTTATATTTTTATGCAATATTGAAAAATCTGCTAATTACAGTCTTCTCCACCACCATGACCTCCCAACCAGCGTAGAGCAGGGTGTGGGCATAGGAGAGGCCAGCTATGCTACCACCCACCATCACCGCCTTTGGACGAGCAACACCAATAGGTCGTGAGGGAGAGGAAGTGCTACTACTTGTTACTTTGAGTCTATGCAGAGGGTGTCACGCCCCGCTAAAGTAGAAACACTGACTGTGACAACGAACGTACATGTACCCGAGAGTAGTAGCACCATGAGCATTCTGTAACATAGAAACATTTGTCATTAACCATGCATTATGAAGAGAAAATAAACAATGGCTATTTTTCATTCATAGTCCATAATTAAATACAAGAGAGTCTTGATATACAGGCTCGTAGGGGCAACAAAAATGGACAAACACAGCCACGCACAGCCAGCCACCAGACGCAAGCTCCGCACCTACAAACTTCACACTCCTGCAGCACTCCCCAACTTCCTGACCAATAGTACATAGCCACCGGACCTCCTTACGGCTCAGCACCTAAAAATAGGTTATGCAGTAGGCTGAGTATGAGACTTAGTAGAACTCTTAACACCAACATAGCGGTCATCTGCCAACAGAAATACTTACACTTAACCTATCTACGGGTCATGCCATCTTATACATAAACATGATATAATTATAAGTGCAACTACTTCGAACAAGGTAAAATTTGAATGCTTGGGTGGAGTCTTAATCGAATGAGTTTAGGTGGATCAACAATTATTGGAGGCATCCCATATCACCGTCAAAGGCTGATGAAGCCAAGGAGAATAACATGAAAGTTAGACATGATAACTATAGATAACATGGCAAGAACGAAAACTTGCAAGTTGATTTGGCAACGTAAATGAGCATCATAAACATAATTTGCACATGGAAGAGCATAAATATATCTTGTAGCATCTTATCATTTTTATACTTGAATGGAAAGTTTTCTTTGCATATTCTCTTTTTTAGAAAGCTAACATATGAGACCTGTGCGTGAGTATACTTGTATCTACATACATATAGCGCGCACATACTAGCATATCATATTCATAAACATAATCATATCATGGAGCTTACACCAATATTCTGAATATATTAACCAGAGGAATCAAAGCTTAAACATGAAACATGGATCTTAAGCTAATCACCAAAAAAAATGCAATGGCAGCTTCAGACTCTAGGCGGCTATACTTACGGGTGGCCCTACGTCGGAACTCCTATCCAAAATACGATGTCTGGATAGCCCTTTTCACTGGTAGCCCCTTCCACTGGTAGACCTTTCCACCAGATAGTATTTTCCTTTACACATTCGAGTAGGGGTTCCAAGGAAGAAATATAGCTCCTGTTAGTAACCGGGTTCACACTAGAGGGGGGTGAATAGGTGTGTCATAAGATATAATAGCGTAAAAAAATCATCATAAATTAAATACATATGCAGTGAAAAATAGAAGTTTAAACAAGCAATAAAACCACACGAGACAAGAGATTTATACTGTTTCAGTCAGCCTTCGGCTTCCCTACGTCCAGTCCCCCTGTAACTTGCCCGGGGTATTCCACTAACCTTCTAACTAAGGTTACACCAGCTGATTCTCAAAGGCTAGCTCCCTTGCTGATTTTGGTCAGGTCTCAACAACCAACAGCTACTTCACTGTGACTTATTTTTTTTGGTAATTTCGCACTAGCTACCTTTCTAGTGGCTAGTCACTCAGTTGATTTCATGGGTATCAGTGGACCGAACAACCAGTCACCTACGGTGCTAGTAACCTAGAGCAACAAATGCTCTTTACACCCACTATCCTTCCGACAGTGATACAAGGCAAAACAAAGTAAAATGAGTAGAATAGAAAATAAAAGATGAGGGGAATAAGAATATCATTACAACAATATATCCCCTCTTGAATGCTTCCTGAAAGTAAAAAGCTTCAAAGATAAGCTTTTAATGCGGTGAAGCTCTTCTTGTCATGGATGCACTGGAAGCTTGATGCAGAGATCACTTGAATGTAGGAAGGCGCTTTGAGAGCATAGTCAACTATCTCATTTCTTGTTCGATCACATGTCTTGTCCTTCTTGCTACAATCTTCGCCTATATAGGATAAAGATGATGTATCCATTAGACACAAATTCATCCAACGGTTAGATCTCAGGTACTCAGCTTTGAAAGATTTGTTATAACATCTAGGTCTTGATCTTCTGACTGATGAGTCTATGTCAGCTTCTACCTTGATCTTTATTCCTTGTTCTTCTGGGTCGAGCAAGATCTCTGAGCTGGGTAGCCTTTTATTTTCTTCATGCTAAATTTTCTGTCATCCCTTGATCGTATAGCCTACATATTACTAAACAAATCTTCCCAAATAGACTTTTGAATATGATGTGAGATAAGGAGGAAAATTTGAATATGTACAGCATGCTTGAAAAATCCGCAGTGGAGTATATATATATATATATATATATATATATATATATATATATATATATATTATTACACTTCAGTACTACGTGTTGTGCGCATTGTGTTTTGATGATGTCCCACTATAAGTCATTGGCTAGTTACTTTGAAAAATCTGAAACATCTTATTTATTGGCTAAATGTGAGAAAAGCAACAAGTATTCATGAATGCGTTGACTCCATCTAAATAAGGCGTCAACTTGCCCTCTCACAAAAGGAAGAACAGCCAAGGCACTCTTCAAGGTTGCGTCGACTCCAGCAACATCATGTTCTTGAGAGCATCGACATAAGACAGGCTCCTGAAGCAGACTCTTGCATACATAATCAAGTGCGTCGACTTAAGCATCTCACTGCATCGACACAACAAAAGCACCAGCGCCTGTAAAATGGGCGATACTCCTCAGATAGGTCGACACTATTTTTACAGTCGGTCGACACAGGTTTGCCTCACAGGAACCGCTTCAGATTCATCCATACAAGGATGCGTTGACGCACCCTCATAGCTGCCTTGACGCACAAACGGTCAGCTCGCAAGAGCCCAAGCAGAAGGCTAGTCGCGTCGACCCAACGTCTTCACTACGTCGACGCATACTCGCTCATTTAACAAACTCGCTCGCAGCAGCTCACGATGACTGAAAGCTGCGTTGCCGCAATGGTCTTGCTGCGTCGACGCACATGAAGACCTTCGTATGACATGAGCCCGTTCGATTCAAACACGCAACCTCTTCTGAAGTCAATGACACAAGCTCCTAGATCACGCGATTCAAAGTCTGGAAAGGGTCCTAGGACAGAGAACTATCCTTGTCATCATGAGATAGTCAGACCACCTTTTTCTGAAGGAAGATATGTCAGAAAATAGTTTAGGGAAATGTCACTTTTCATGGTACCCACCTTTTTGCAATAAGCCAATCAAAATGCATCCCTGAAAAGCACCTAGGACAGAGGACCGTCCTTTCTATCCTAAGCCAATGAGGAGGCAGATCTGAAAAAGGTTCTATGTCCAGGAACCTTATTTTTATTCTAAGCAATCAGATAGTAGGATTTAGGAGGAAAAAATGTTTTTCCCCCCTTCCCTCTATAAATATGAAGCTCACTGCTTTGCTACTACTGCTACTGGTGCTCCACTGATGAGAGAAGAGTCAAACAAGAAGAGAGAGGGAAAAAGAAAACAAAATAAAGAGTGAAGAGATTCCCTGAAGCCTCCAGTAGAAACCTTGAGAGAAAAAGAAGAGAGGAGAGGTTTGCAGCCCAGAAACCAGTTTGATCAAGTGCTCTGAAGTTGAAGTTTCAGATTATGGTTTACATCTTCTTTGTTTAGCTTCCTGATTTCTATCAGAAGCTACATTGCATCTTTTCTTGTTTGGAGTTTATCTTTGTTGTTTCTCATTTCTTTTCTTCACCGTTCAGTGTATGTTTGCTGAGTCTCCTCAGCATTTTTTCAGTACCATGTTTTAGGGACCGGAGTGTGGGTTGGCTGCTGAGCAGCCATGTGTGTATTGAGGAACGCTTTCCTCGTGCAAGCTGTTTGACAGCGTGTCTGTGTGTGTGTGTTCTTCTTGGCCAGAAGTGAAAGCCTCACCGAGTTGGTGAGGGGTGGACGCAGGCCTGCTAGATAGCAGCCGAACCACCTTAAAACTTGTGTGTTGTGGTTTGCTGTCACGTCCCGAGATTATGCAGCGGAAACAATCAGGAATGTGAACAGTCGGCTAGTACGCCTCGAGTAAGTAATATAATCAGAGCGCAAGACAATCACATAAAAGTAACTGCACAAGTAATTTTTTTTTTTCCAAATTTCACTTTATTCCATAATAATAATATCAAAGTACATAACATCCTTGACTCTTAATACTCTTACATTATCAACTCAAAAAAATAGAAAATTACAACAAGACTCGACTAGACATCTGGTACTATGGCTTCTCTCGATTCATTTGACCTTCAATCACTCTCGAACCCGTTACTTGTATAATCCGAATCCGATTCACTTGTGCTGTCCTAAAATATTGAGAAAATAGGTAATGAGCACACTTGCCCAGTAGGTATCTTCGTATCAACATGAAGGTAAATTTAAGTAGTTAACATTTTAGCTCTAGAAAAATAAGATAAATCATGCAGATACGACAAAGCATGCAAAAAAAGCCAAATCATGCAGATACGATAGAGGGCTTTTATTCCTGACATAAAGTTTAAGCCTTTCATGAGATAACCTACCTCTATCCTGGGCTTTAGATTTTGAATTTAAGGCTGAAACTTAACCCTAGTTCTCTGCTCGTCCTGAACCGAACCAACAACTTCACGCCCTTGTATCTCTTGATTCTCTTGACCTATGGACGTGAAATTTTGAGGGTAAGATGAGGGTACTAAAAGGAACAATTAACTCTAAAGAACCTCTATCTAATTACCTCGTTTAGGGCTTCTATTTTCCTAATCTTCTTGAGTCGGTCGCACTATTTCCTGAGTTTCTTTCACCGAACCAGCGTCTTTGCAGGCTTCTATCTCCCCGTAAGCTTGATCTCCTAGAACGAAATTTTGAGAAAGGTTATATCTAAATATAATTGACAAATTCCTAGAAGACACTTACCTCTAATTCTGCCTCCTTACCTTAGTTCCACGCGAGCCAAAAGTAAGGGTCGTGCTGCTTGGTTTTGGGATCTATTTATAGGTTTAGCTAGGATTTTGAGGATTAGAACGAACTCAGAGTCCAAATTAGGCTCTCAATTTGATCTACTAGCCTTCTAGACTTATCTAATTAGTAGATAGAATCGATCCTAGGCGATTTGGATGCCTAAGTCCCAAGCTTTTCACGTTTCCTTTCACTCACGGAATCTGCAGAGCCTAGCGGTCTAATGCTAGACCGTTTTCCTTGGCTATGCGATCTCGCGATAGACCGTTTTCCATGTTAGGCGCCGAATTTGAACTGTTTCAAACTCTTCCCCCTATTATCCATTTATTTGTCCTATTTATCCACTTAAATTTTGAATTTCCAAAAATTAAGCTTCTAGAATATGGGTCAACTCTTTTGGGCTTGGGTTTTAGGTCCTTTGGGTTCAACTAAATGAGCCTAATGTATTTATTAGTAGAGGGCCTTTACTTAATGAGACTTAATTAATAGTAATTCATTTAGTAGCTCATTTAAATGTTTAATAATTCTATTTAAATCTAGAAAAATTTTAAGAGAATTCTTGGGCGTTACACCCTCCCCCACTTAAGAGGATTTGGTCCCCAAATTCAATACATGGATTTATGGAGAGTGTACTTACATTAAAATATCTCTGGAAATCTTTTGCGCATGGCTTCTTCAGTTTTCCACGTTGCTTCATGTGACTTGGTCCATTGTATTTTGACCATAGGAATGGTTTTATTCCAAAGTTGACGCACTTCTCGTTCAATGATCTTGATTGGTTTTTGCTCGTATGTCGAGTCCTTTTTAATTTCCAGGTTGTCGTAAGTGATGACATGGAATGGATCAGGTACATACTTCTTGAGCATTGAGATGTGAAATACATCATGAACTTCAGATAGTTGAGGGGGTAAAGCTGTTCGATATGCAACTTCCCCAATCCTGTCGAGAATTTCGAAAGGGCCAATGAAACTTGGAGTAAGCTTGCCTTTAATACCGAATCTTCGAATATCTCGACCTGGAGAAACCTTAAGAAATACATGGTCTCCTACGTGAAATTCTAAGTCGTGCCTTCGGTTATTAGCATAAGATTTCTGCCTGTCTTGAGCCAACTGGAGTCTCTCCCGAATAAGCTTTATCTTCTCGGTAGTATCCCTAATGATGTCGGGATCAAGAAATTACCTTTCTCCTACTTCATTCCAGCAAATAGGTGAATGACAACTTCTACCATACAGAGCCTCGAATGGTGCCATCTGAATGCTAGCCTGATAGCTATTATTGTAGGTAAATTCCACTAGAGATAAATGGTCATGCCAACTTCCTCCGAAGTCAATAGCACAAGTCCTGAGTATATCTTCCACCACTTGATTTGTCCTTTCAGTTTGACCATCAGTTTGTGGATGAAATGCAGTGCTAAAATTAAGTCGGGTTCTTAATGAGTGTTGAAGACCTTTCCAGAATTACGATATGAACCGAGGATCTCGGTCGGATATAATGGTGACAGGGACACCATGTAATTTGACAATCTCCTTCATATATAATGCTACTAATACATCCACAGACCATTGACTTTTGATTGGTAGAAAATGTACAGATTTAGTCAATCGGTCTATGATCACCCATATACCATCGTGTCCATCTCTTGTCTTAGGTAAACCCATGATAAAATCCATCCCTATACTTTCTCATTTCCACTCGGGAATATTCAAGGGGTGTAATTTTCCAGCGGGTCTTAAATGTTCTGCTTTTACTTGTTGACAAGTGAGATATCGGGACACAAAATCTGCTACTTCTCTTTTCATATTAAGCCACCAAAAGTTTCTTTTCAAATCTTGATACATCTTGGTAGCACCAGGGTGAATAGCAAACTTTGATTTGTGAGCTTCTTCTATGATCAATTTCTTAGTGTCATCATGATTCGGCACACAAATTCGATCCTTAAATAATAGTCTTCCATCATTTGAGATAGAAAATTCCGGTCTTTGATCAATATTTTCCTTAATCTCCATCAATGTGGGGTCATTTTCTTGTAATTGGACTATGTCCTTGATCAATGTAGGTTGAGACTATATATTGGCAATCATACCTCCTTCTCCTTCTCTGTCAATATCAAGATTTAAATGAGAAAAATCTTCAAAAAGACAAGTCATACCTTTTCTGAGGCTTGCTAGAGTTGCCATTGGCTTCCTACTAAGAGTGTCAGCTACAACATTTACTTTCCCCTGATGATATTGGATAGTAAAGTCGAAGTCTTTGAGATACTCCAACCATCTGCGTTGTCGCATGTTTAATTCCTTCTGGGTGAAGAGGTATTTCAGATTTTTATGATCTGAAAATATGGTGAATTTCTCCCCATAAAGGTAATGTCTCCAAATCTTCAATGCGAATATAACCGCAGCTAGGTCCAGATCATGCACAGGGTAATTTTCTTCGTGATGCTTTAACTGCCTTGATGAATAGCAAATCACCTTTATATTTTGCATAAGGACGCACCCTAGGCCAATGCCAGATGCATCCGTATAGACTTCAAAGCCACCACCCTCTGTCGGTAGTGTTAATATTGGTTCCGTGGTAAGATGTTCTTTAAGATTTTGAAAACTCTCTTCGCAATACTTTGACCATATAAAAGGATTCTCCTTTCTTGTGAGTCTAGTCAAAAGAACATCGATCCTTAAGAAATCATTGATAATCTCCTGTAATACCCAGCCAGACCTAGAAAACTTCTAACTTCAGACACGGTCATCAGCCGGCTCCAGTTGTTAACAGCTTCTATTTTAGAAGGGTCGACAGCGATACCCTCTTTTGAAATAATATAGCCAAGGAAAGAGACCTCATTTGGCCAGAACTCGCACTTACTAAGCTTTGCATGGAGTTTGTGCTCTCTTAGTGTTTGCAAGGTTATTCTTAAGTGCTCTTCATGTTCCTCCTTTGTTTTGGAGTATATAAGAATATCATCTATGAAGATGACTACAAACTGGTCAAGGTAAGGCCTGAAGACATTATTCATGAGTTACATAAATGTTGTCGGGGTATTTGTTAACCTGAACGGCATTACCACTAATTTATAGTGGCCATATCTGCTCCGAAAAGTAGTTTTCTGTATGTCTTCATCTTTGATCTTGAGCTAATGATAACCTGACCTGAGGTCTATCTTGGAGAAATATTCTGCTCCTGAAATCTGATCAAAGAGTTCATCTATAAGCGACAACGGATATTTTTTCTTAATTATGAGTTGATTCAGTCGCTGGTAGTCGATACATAGCCTGAGGGATCCATCCTTCTTCTTGATAAATAGAGCTGACGCACCATAAGGGGATGTGCTAGGTCGTATGAAACCCTTGTCTAATAACTCATGTAGTTGTTTCTTCAATTCCTTGAGTTCTGTGGGGGACATCCTGTAGGGAGCTATTGAAACAGGTGCTGCTCCGGGAATGAGTTCAATGAAGAAGTTTACTTCCCTTTCGGGCGGTAAACCGGGCAAATCTGATGGAAATACATCGGGAAACTCTTTCACAATGGGAACATCTTCTAAGATGATTTCCTTGGACTCGGTAACGATTACGGAAGCAAGAAAAGCTTCACATCCTTGCGAAATAAGTTTGCAAGCATGAAGAGATGAAATAATAGTAGGATGCTTCCTATATTTGATATCAAGGAAGGAAAACCTTGGAAGCTCTGGTTTCCAAAAAGTGATAATCTGATTGCGATAATTTATATAGGCGTCATGGTCTATAAGCCAATCTACACCTAAAATAACATCGTAGCCCTCCATGTCAAGGCATACGAGGTTTGCAGGAAAATTATGACCTTCTACCATTACCTCACTATCGGGGTAGTAGGTTGTAAGTTTTGTTCTGGGACCTAATGGTGCAGTGATTGCTAGGTCTGAAGGTAAGGGAACTGATGAAATTGGCATGGTTTTTGTAAAAGCAATAGATATAAAGGAATGAGAAGTACCGGTATCAAATAGTATGAATGTAGGATGTGAATAGATTTGGATAGTACCTTCTATTAGCCCATCATCCTTAGGCACTTCTTCATCTTCCATAATAGCATTGAGACGAGCCTGTCGCTTACGTCCACCACCGGAAGATTGTTCCTTCATAAGGGGGCAATCCGACATACGGTGCTCCCAGCTGCCACATCGTAAACAAGCACCGAGACGCTTCCAGCACTCTTCGGCCGAATGACCGAACTTCTCACAAAATGTGCAAGCTGCCTTGACTTGCTTCTCTTCTTCTTTGACCTTCTTATTCTTGTGGTAGCCACTACCACTCCCGTTCCGGGATCTCTTCTTGCTATCACGGGATTTGTTAGGCTCCGTGATACTAATCTTTCCCTTCTTTTCATGCCGATCAGACCTTCGGCTCGGCTCCTCTCCTTTTCCTTTAAGCTTCTCGACCTTCTCGAAGGTCCTTTCACATAGATGCGCCCGTTGGACAATCTCCGCATATGTACTTATATTCTGAGTCCCAACTTGTTGAATGAAGCCAGGCCTCAAACCGTCCATAAACCGATTAGCTTTTAATAAGTCGGTACTAACCAGATGAGGAGCATAAGGAGCCAGCCTAGAAAACTGGAGTTCATACTCCGCTACTGACATCATGCCTTGGCGCAATGAGGCAAACTCCATAGCTTTCCTCTACTTGACATGTTCGGAGAAGTACCTGGCTCGGAAGAGGGTGATGAAACCCTCCCAGGTATGAGGTGCATCTTGAGGCGGTGTAGGAATGAACTTCCACCATGTGCGGGCATCTTTATTGAGATGGAACGTGGCTAGACGGATCTTCTCTTGATCAGCACATTGCATAACTTCAAATATGCGATTCATTTCATCAATCCAATTCTCAGCTTCATCTGGATTAGAGGATCCCGAGAATCGCGGAGGATTTAAGCTTCTAAAATTACGGTGTAGGTTTCCAGCTCTTGCCCCTGCTCCGGCTTGAGCCATATTCTGTAATGCTTGGGTGAGACCTGCAACGGTTTGCTGCATACCGTCCCAATCAACACGATGAGCCATGATGAGAGTAAGGTACCTAAGAAGAGTAATGAATTTGTTAATTCTAATGGAATGAGTGGGATTAATCTTAGAAATAATTCTAATTACTATCTCATCCAAGGTTCTACCCAATTCCTCTCATAGGTTGTGAGTTTCTTTCCTAGTTTCATAGGGGTGGGTCCTTAAACCTTGGACTTAACCTATGACATGACTTTTCCCTAGGACTTCTAGTCCTATGCTCTGATACCACTTTCACTGTCAGGCCCCGAGATTATGCAGCAGAAACAATCGGGAACGTGAACAGTCGGCTAGTACACCTCGAGTAAGCAATATAATCAGAGCGTAAGACAATCACATAAAAGTAATTGCACAAGTAAATTTTTTGCAAACTTCACTTTATTCCATAATAATAATATCAAAGTACATAAGATCCTTGACTCTTAATACTCGTACATTATCAACTCAAAAAAATAAAAAATTACAACAAGACTCGACTAAACATCTGGTACTATGGCTTCTCTCGATTCATTTGACCTTCAATCACTCTCGGACCTGTTACTTGTATAATCCGAATACTATTCACTTGTACTTCCTGAAACATTGAGAAAATACATAATGAGCACACATGCCCAGTAGGTATCTTCGTATCAACATGAAGACAAATTTAAGTAATTAATATTTTAACTCTAGAAAAATAAGATAAATCATGCAGATATGATAAAGCATGCGAATAAAGCCAATGTAACAAGATATGATCAAGTTCGAGATAAGAAAATATGATTGATCAAGTATATAACAAGAATGTAAATTTGGCCTTTCCATGAACAAGAATGTAACAAGAATATACTTTTCATAACCATGAAGGCTATGCACTAGAAAGTCATGTAACAAGCAAGAAAGTACTATTCGCTTAGTAGCAAGTACTTCGTAAATTTACGTGGATTCCTTGGATATTCCACTTATTTATAGAGAAAGTACTGTCAGCGCAATGCGACGCCAGTAGCATCGTACCCCATGGTTTACAGTATGTTTCCAACAATCAGCCGAGGGGACTAGCATAGAGCCCTTGAACACAATCAGTGCTCGAACTACATTTTCAAGTATAAATCAAGCTACTTCCACGATTATAACAATAATGTGGCCAATAATGCACAAGTTCAACAATAATTCCATGATAAGGTAACCAAGGCAAGAATGTTTCAATTAAGAATAAGAGATTTCAAGGATGACTTAAATGGACATCATGCTACGGAAGAAATTTGGCAGCATAACGGTACATTCTTTAGGTTTCATAATTCAAGTTTAAACTTGGTTAAACATAATTTAGGCTCCAGATAATCCTAAGATCATCTAGGAACTCAAGAAATCCAACCTCAAAGGTCAAACTTTGGGTTAGACTAAATCAAGAACCAAGCGGTCTATTACTTGACCGTTTTAGCACGTCTGGCGGTCTAGTCTTGGACCA
Source organism: Amorphophallus konjac (assembly GCA_022559845.1). Classification (NCBI taxonomy): domain Eukaryota; kingdom Viridiplantae; phylum Streptophyta; class Magnoliopsida; order Alismatales; family Araceae; genus Amorphophallus; species Amorphophallus konjac. The sequence goes on along the minus strand of CM040121.1, from coordinate 284,812,406 downwards.
TTTCATAGAATAAAAGATTCGATGCAGTAAAACTATCTGGTGCGTTAGCGGTCTATCGGATGGCCGTTTGGTATCCGTTAGCAGTCTAGTGAAGGGCCGCTTACAGAATCAGACGGTCGTTCATATGGCCGCTAAGGTCCAGAGTATATAAAACATCGGTATAGTGCTTTCTAGATAATGGGCTTTAATGGTACAACCAGCTCGGCGTCCTAGTGGGAATCCCAGGCTCGCGGAGACTTATGGAGGCCTTGAAATAAGATTTCCTAATCCGTTGGAAGGAATATCCAATGGAGAGGTTATCAAGTCTAAGATTGTGTACTTAATGTGCAAAAAGTATAACTAATGACAACATACCGGAATAGGTGCCATGTACTTAAGAAAATGACTATTAGAAGAGAGAGAATCATGTAAAACAACGATCAAATCATGAATCATCTATCATTTGAAACATGTATTTATTACAAGAGTATATGATTTTGGTCATAAATTAACATAAGTTAAAATAATACCAATGTGCATAAAAATATGAAATCTATTATGATGAACAAGGAAATTAACAAGTATATAAAACTAGTGCTCAAACCAGGAATAAAACTTAGTTAACTAGGCTTATCATACATCAATTAAGGCTAATCTACAATATGTTCGAGTTAACAATATTACAGAAATCAGAAACTCAAACGGTCTAGTGAGGACCATTTTATTAGGCGAAGCGGTCTATCGTGCGACCTTTGGGGTTTCTGACGGTCTACAGGAAGACCGTTTCTTCCTATATTGCAGAAAACTTAATAAAAATATTAATCTAAGAAATATCATGCCTGGAAATCAACATATATCAACTCTATAGCATGATAGAACAAGGATAGGCCAATCAATATGCGTGGGTTTGTCTAATGAACAAGAGAATTTCCTTTTAACCTCAATTAGGGCTAAGAATTATGCAGGAAGAGTATACTAGATGCATAGTCTCAAATAAATCATAAAATTCTCGGTGTACAATGCATGAAATCAATTGAAAATAGAGGGCTTTTATTCTTGACATAAATTTTAAGCCTTTCATGAGATAACCTACCTCTGTCCTGGGCTTTAGATTTCAAATTTAAGGCTGGAACTTAACCCTAGTTTTCTGCTCGTCCTGAACCGAACCAGCAATTTCACGCCTTTGTATCTCTTGATTCTCTTGACCTATGGACGTGAAATTTTGATGGTAAGATGAGGGTACTAAAAGGAATAATTAACTCTAAAGAACCTCTATCTAATTACCTCATTTAGGGCTTCTATTTTTCTGATCTTCCTGAGTCGGTCGCACTATTTCCCGAGTTTCTTTCACCAAACCAGCGTCTTTTCAGGCTTCTATCTCCCCATAGACTTGATCTCCTAGAACAAAATTTTGAGAAAAGTTAGATCTAAGTATAATGGATAAATTCCTAGAAGAAACTTACCTCTAATTATGCCTCCTTACCTTAGTTCCACGCGAGCCAAAAGTAAGGGTTGAGCTGCTTGATTTTGGGATCTATTTATAGGTTTAGCTAGGGTTTTGAGGATTAGAACGAACTCAGAGTCCAAATTAGGCTCTCAATTCGATCTACTAGCCTTCTAGACTTATCTAATTAGTAGATAGATTCGATCCTAGGTGATATAGATGCCTAAGTCCCAAGCTTTTCACGTTTCCTTTCACTCACAGAATCTGCAGAGCCTAGCGGTCTAATGTTAGACCGTTTTCCTTGGATATGCGGTCTCGCGATAGAGCGTTTTCCATGTTAGGCGCTGAATTTAAACTGTTTCAAACTCTTCCCCCTATTATCCATTTATTTATCCTTTTTATCCACTTAAATTCTGAATTTTTAGAAATTAAGCTTCTAGAATATGGGCCAACTCTGTTGGGCTTGGGTTTTAGGTCCTTTGGGTTCAACTAAATGGGCCTAATCTATTTATTAGTAGAGGACCTTTACTTAATGAGACTTAATTAATAATAATTTATTTAGTAGCTCATTTAAATGTTTAATAATTCTATTTAAATCTATAAAATTTCTAGAAAATTCTTGGGCATTACATTTGCTGTGTCGACTCCCTTTAATCTACCCCTTTCACAGGTGTCGTAATTCGATCAACATGTTTCATGCGTTTGTATTTCAAACATCTCGTGTATTAGAGTAGAATAGCACCTGAAATCGCTCCTTCTACCTTGCAGTCTTTGTTTGATTTTTGAAGTGACCAAGAATTGAGTGTGGGATCTATTCACCCCCCCTCAAGATCCACTCATACCACTTATCAATTGCTATTAGGGAGGGTTCCCTGAAAATGTGGTCCAACGACCAAGGGAGATATGATGGAAACATCCCTCGCACCTTTATAGCTGAGGGACACTCTATCAATCGACCCCCATTCTTTGATGGGGGCAAATTACACATATTGGAAGAACCAGATGAAAGTTTTCCTTCTTGCCCAGGATCATTTGATCTAGAGGGTAGTCAGTCGAGGTCCTTATGAACTCCCTGAAGATGATGAGGACACCTGGACTGCAGACCAGATAAAGAAGTCTACTGTCAACTGGAGTGCAATGAACGTGATGCAATGTGCCATCCATCCCATTGAGTACTCCAGAGTGTCAACCTGCAAATCAGCAAAGGAAATATGGGATCGATTGCAGCTGATCTATGAGAGAACATCTGAGGTAAGGGCTACTAAGGCCAACCTGCTAATATCTGATTATGAAATGTTCAAAATGAAACCAGATGAATCAATCTCTGAGATATACGCTAGACTTACTCAATTAACAAACTGTCTGAAATCGTTGGGTAAAGAGTATTCTGACAGTGAGCTTGTAAGAAAGATCCTAAGATCTCTCACACCAGCGTGGCACACAAAAGCCACGGTGATTGAAGATTCAAAAGACCTGTCAGCAATGACAGTTGATGGATTAATAGGATCACTCATGACATATGAGCTTAACTTGAAAATAAACAAAGAAGATCATAAGAAAAAGAAGACTATAGCTCTCAGAGTCTTGAAAAGCATCGATGAGTCCAATCAAGAAGAAGAAGAAGATAAGGAGGAGGAGAGCCTAGGCGATCATGCCTTACTCCCCAAGTAGTTTAAAAATTTCTTGAAATCAAGAGGTAAATTCCACAGGAAGAGATGGTCCCCACAAGTAAGTAGAGTTTCCAATCCTAAACATGAACAAGCAAAGAAATCTGACAAAGTTTTATGATACCAATGCAGGACACCCGGGCATATGCGAGGAGAATGCCCCGAGCTGCTCAAGAAGATGACCAAGGTCAAGGGAAAGAACCCCAAGGCAATGGTTTGCACTTGGAGCAACGATGAGGATGAAGATGAATGATCTTCTGTAGATGAGGTTGAGGACAACCTATGCTTAATGGCCAATTAAGAAGAGGATCAGGTAAACTCTCCCTTTGAAAGTTTTTCAATTGAAGAATGGGAGGATGCATATACTGATTTGTTTGAAAAATACGAGATCTATAAGAAAGAAAATAAACAGTTGAAGAAGAAAACCAATGCTTTAGCTCATGATAATCCAGTCACCCAGAATCTGGAGATTCTAAAAGATGAGAATGAAAAACTGAGAAAGCAAATCGAGGAATCTGGTTCCAACTGCTCAGAATTGAAAAGCATAAAAGATGAAAATGACAATCTTAGAAAATAGCTAGATCAATTTAAACTAAGATGTCAGGAATGTGAAAAAGAAAACCAACTCAGTCTTGAAAAATATGAAGCCATAAAAGCTGTGAATACTGAAATGCAGAAGAATCTTGAGAGGATTGAAGATGAGTTGAAGGACAAGTAGTCTATCCTAGAAAAAATGACCCAGGGTAAGTCCAACCTAGACGCCATCTTAGGCACTCGAGCAAATTTTAGAAAAGAAGGGCTGGGGTTCAACCCCACTAAGAAAAAGGAGTTTAGACTGAAGAACATTTCATTCTGTCCTGAGAAGGGGAAAAGAAAATTAATAATGGAAGAACCAACAAGAAAGGATGTCCCTAAGCCCACAACAAACAAAACTCAGAATCTTCGAGGCAAAGGACAAAACATCAATAATCAAGGAAGCAGCCAACATGTTGGTTACGAGAAATATGTTGAACCCACAAGTCGATGCACTGTCCAATTAGGTCGACGCACCACTGCTGAAACAAGACCGACTGGACAGTCAGGTCGACACACCAAGGAGCTGAGTCAACGGAGCTCAACCTCCGATTCCAGAAAAAATTCTGACCATCCCGTGTATAGAAGACACATCAAAATAACCATGAATCAAAAATACCAATCAAACTTCAATCAAAGTGCTCAGTCTACTTTTGATCACTGCAGGTTCAATTGGAACATGTTCAACTAGAGTAGGTTTGGGACTAATCTGAACATCAATCGCAATATCCACTTCAATTAGAAAAGGAACAACTGGTTCACCAGTAAGTGGAACAATAATAGAAAACTCAACTGGCAATCCAACATGAATGTCCACCAAACCAAATTCAACAAACTTAAAAGTCAGAACACAAGACCACAATTTGATCCATGTGTTATGAAACCTGTCTACCATACTTGCAACCAATTAGGACACACGAACAACTAATGCAGGTCCAGCCAGAAAACCAATTCATTCAAGCAAGTATGGATTCTGAAAAGTTTACTGCATGTTTTCAAAAATGATTGTGGACCTAAAGTTGCTTGGGTTCCAAAAGCTTCTGCCTGATCTATTCTATGCAGGAATGCCTGGCAGCCCATCACAATCGATGGTACTTGGACAACGGCTGCTCGAGGCATATGACAGGAGATAAAGAGAAATTCAGTCATCTGATCAAGAAGGAAGGAGGACAAGTGAGATTTAGAGGTAAAGATAAAGGAAAAGTCATTGGCACAGGCACAATTGGTAAGAATTCTTCCAATTTCATTGAAAATGTTATGCTAGTAGACGGCCTTGAGCACAATTTGCTCAGCATAAGCTAACTATGCGACAAAGGCCACAAGGTATTGTTCGATGCCAGTGAATGTAAGATCTTTGAACAAAACTCTTATTTTGTGAAGTTTGTAGGTCATAGGTGTTAGGTCCCTTGGGTGCAACCGGATCTAGAAGGGGGGGTTGAATAGATCCGGTACAAACTTTCCCTAATTAAAAACTTAGCTAATTAAAACATAAATCAATGCTATAGTATAAATAAAACACTTGATCTCAGTGCACATTGGATTTAGCATGAGTAGTTCAAAAGTTAGATCAAAACAACATATGCAGACTGATGAGGTCGACGCACCGGTTCAGTGAGGTCGACACACCTTCAAGGAGTCATAGCTAACAGGGTAGCTGAGGTCCACACAAATCATCGCTGTAATGCAGATGAAACACTTAAACACAGAACACAGCCTAGTCCCTTATAGACTTGCAGATAAGTGGAACACAAGTGTTCCTATTGGGTTATGCAGAATCAAAATCAAACACACCTATACAAGTCATAATCACACCATGCAATACGGATGATAACTTGGATCAGGACTATGTAAAGTGGAGTGCTTGAGTGCAGGTATGCAACAAGCAAGGACTGGATATACAAGTGTAGGAAGAATCACTGAAGTGGTCAGTGTGGAGGCAGACCAAAGTAAGTGCAGAATAGAAATACCTCCATTCTTGTGAATGGAGATAAAAGAGATGGATCAATCGCACAAAAACACACCCACTGCACTAGATATTTTTAAGGTGGGTTGGTTGCAAACCTGCACCCTACGTCCACCCCTCACCAAACCTAGTGAGGCTTCACTACACGAGGAAGAATCCTCACGAGGACGAAGTCCTCAACACACACGGGGACAAGCCCCCCACATACACACACAAATAAGGAAAAACAAGTTGCAAGTGCAGCAAAAAGATGGGGATAGCCCCCAGTCACACACACGGCTGAGCACAACCAAACACACTTCTGGTCTCCATGTTGAGCACCGGACACGCTGCTGTAGCAGTAGCACAACACACCAAAGATAGAGTTTTAGAATCAGAAAGAAAATCAAGACAAGGAAAACACAAGCTGTAGCTTCAGATAGGAATCATAAAGCTTTAAGCCAAAGCTACTCTTCAAGCTCAAGACCTCGCAAGGCTGCTCTCTCTTAAGGATTCTCTTCTTCCTTCTGCTCTCTCTATTCTTTTACAGCACTGGACTGGGCCAGACCAGCTGCTGGGCTGCGAGCTCTCTTCTCACAGATTTTCTTTGGCTCATGTAGGCTCTTCTCTTCCTTAAGGCAGCATCAACTCTCTTCATACAGAGAGCTTCGAATATATAGAAGAACTGGTGGAGAAAATTTTCCTCCAGAATCCTGCAATGCGATTGGCTGGAATACAAAAGGTTTCTTTGACCACTGACCTTTTCTCTTGATTGGTCCACCATATCTGATAGTAGGATCACAAAATATATCTAGACTTCACTCTGATTGGCCCGAAACAAAATAGAGGATTTCCTTTTCTCTGGCTCCATGGTAGAAAGAATCTTTGAAATCTACTTTCTCATTGACTCAGGACAGTCCTCTATCCTAGGTACTTTCCTTGGACTATAATCCCATTGGTTGACTGCAAAAAGTAGAGTACCATGAAAAGAGACTTTACCCAAATATGATACCTAACTGATCTGCTTCCTAAAAGTTGTTTTGGTACTGTAATGATGACAGGGACAATGATCAATCCTATGAACCTCCTCCATACCTCAAAAGATGTATTTTTGGAGATATACGGTTCCTATTTTTGGTTCCTAGATGACTCCCGAAGCAGTTGCAGTTTTACCAAAAGTGGCCTGAAAAAGCTTCAGGTGCGTCGACGCACTGTGAGGCAAGGTCGACGCATCCGTTGAATGTAAGCTAGCTTGAAATGGTTTTTGGGAAGAACCTGAGGTCGACCTACTGTAAAGGTAGTGCCGACCTATCCTGAAGAGACAACGCGTAGAACGGGTACTGGCAGGAGATATGTGTCAACCCGCTGATCAGGTGAGGTCGACGTACCTACAGAGAAGTAACCCGTATAATGGGTATTGGAAGTCCCCAGTGCATTGTTGCACTGTAAACACTGCGTTGACGTAGCTTTCTATTCCTTTGGGTTTTTCTTATTTCTGAATGCTCATGGGTCAACACAGCTCGAGTGTTGTGTTGACACAGTTGAACATAATAGCTTCAAATGCTTTTATCTTCCCTTGGCACCTCTAATTCAATAAGATAAGATCCCTTTCACTTGAATTTCTTCCAGCCTTGGTTAGGTCTTTTCCTTTTAAGTTCTTGTGCCTTGAATTCAACTTAGCCCTGCTTCCTTTTGCTAGTTGCTGGCATGCTTATTAAGGTAGCTTGTGCTAAGTTCGTCGACGGCATAGGCTTGTTGCGTCAACATAGTCCATGAAGAACCATGTTGCTTCTTGCTGTTTGCTGCTGCATGGCTTTCAAGGAATTTGTTTACACAAGTCATGAGAGATTTAAGGCTCATTGAAATGGTCATGATGTTTTGACTAATTCTTAATAAAACTTGTATGAATCATGACCCTTTTCATTAAAAACCTTGCATGTAAGCATCAAAGACATAGTTGAGTCATTACAAAAGAACAATAATGAGTCATAATCCAGCTAGAATTACGCATGTTTCACACATGCACAACATTCTCCCCCTTTTTGATGATGCTAAATTGTGAGTCATTATTTCAACAAGGAAGCAATTATGATGAACTCAATTAATGACATGCTACATGCAATTTGGCAAATGCTTCCCTTTAGCAAACTCTCCCACTTAGACAAGCATCTCCCCCTATCAAAGAACTCTCTCCCCTTGACAAAACACTGATGGAGGCATCATCCACAATTCCCTTTGGCTAGGGTCTTCTTCACACTCCGGCATCGTTTGAGTTCGGGCCTCTCTCTCTAAAGGCCCACTTATCCTTTTTATGCTATTTACTTGAGTCATTTTATGTAATTTTTAGTTTATTTGAGTCATGTCCCTAGGTCTTGCATTTATTTTCCTAAGTATTGAGTGTCATTAGACTGTGTAATGTGCTATTGGGCCCAATTCTTCGAGCTTGGCCCATGAGCCCCCCCTACCCCTTCGGTTATTTGCTATTGAGTCTTTTGTAAGGGACTTATTGTAAAATGTGGGTTTCCTATATATAGGGCCCCATTTCCTTCATTTGGAGGTAATGAATGATTCAATATAAAAGATTTCCATTTGAGTGTTCAAACTTAGTTCTAGTGGAGTGAATCCTATAGTTGGGTGAGAAGCCCTAGGCGAGTGATTCCCCACCCCACCTCTCTCTCTTTCTCTCTCTTCCCCAAGGGGGGTTCGCCCCATTCCTCTCTCCTCCTCCTCCCAACCACCTCCAACCCCCACTTACCTCCACTAAGGCCCCTCCACTTCCCCACACCCCATTTACTTCCCCCCCTAGTTCCAAGGTAGAGTCTTCCCCATCCCAACACCATCTCCCCCATTCCAACCAAATCTTCCCCATTCCAACACAATCACCCCTCTTCCCCACACCATCTCCCATCTTCCAAGACCATTTTGAATTTGAATTCTCCTTCCCTCCAAGTCTTTGGCCGCCCCCCTCCCATCTCCATTAGGCTAGGTCGCCCCTTTCTCCACCCATTCTCCACCACCCTTGCATACCCCACCCCTCCTCCTCCAGCTGAAAACCTGCGACCTCCCCTTCTTCCTCCACCTCCCCTCAACCATTTGCACCCCTCCACACCTCCCATACCTTCCCCCCACCATTCTTCATCCACTCCTTCACCATATACTATCCCCTTTTTCTTCTTTTAGGGTCACTTGGAGGCTATGTCAAAGCTGCTGTTTGCAGTCCAGAAGTAGCAGCCAAACCAGCAACTTGCAGCGGCCACCACGACCTCCTCCGGATGAGTTTAAAGACCCAAGAGCCCCCGTTGGAAGCGTCTACCAGTCTCCTTTTCAACAGAAGTGGTTTCGTCTTCATCCGAGCTGTGTGCTGTTCGGAAGCTCCGTTCTCCCACGACTGCTCAGAACTACCTCTACTGAAGCCCTGAACCTGAGTAGAATCTCTGCCACGACTCACCCTGGAAGAATCAGTTCGAAAGCTCTTCTACAAAGTTCTTCATCACCCTGTCAACTTTCAGAACCAAGAAGAGGAACTCTATTCGGCATCCAGTAGCAGAAGTTATCAATTTTCTCCCTCTGCTGTACGGATCGGCTTCCCCACAGTCTACACCGACCAGTCATCCTTGTTCAGAGCCTCCAGGTCTTCTCCGGCATCTTTTAGCATCCCCGTCAGTATTGCTGTGAAGAGGACTCATCCACGATTCCAACGACTCCAACGGCACTTGATTCTGAGGTCGGGAGCTGTCGGGGCGTTCTCTGCAATCTGCTGTTAGAAGTCTGTAACTGCAGGTCCGAGAATCTGAAGCTCTGTTCAAACCTCCATCTTGGTCAGCAGCGGCTCCAGAAGAAATTGAAGAAATGCTGAGGCATTCCCTTCCCAGCTACGAAGATTTCCTCACTAGTCTCATTATCAGCGAAATTCCTGAGCGAATTCTACAGTAGCAACACCGTCTACTTGTCCCTGTTCGGAGAGAGCAGGCAAAACTGGTGACTTCATCGTTCCATGCTTTTAACCATAGTTTCCCCTCCCCGCTTGGCTGGCTGAAGGCCCCTCCCTGTGCGGAGGTAATTTTGGTTGTAATATCCCTTAACCCCCACCCCAAGATCCCCCTCCTGTGAGAGGTGTAGTGTTGTAACTTGTTTGGGCAGGTCAAGCTACCCCGGCGCGGCGTGTGGGGATCCACCCGCCTCCCTGCTCGCCCTCGTCTCCGACCGGGACCGGTTTCTTCAAACCGGTCGAGTAAGTGCTCAAACCTTCACTCCATTTAGTGCTTGTCTTTCAATATTTGTTCTTAATTCCGCTGGTTATGCGAGTGAGAGCCCAGTCCTCAAGCCCCGTTGTCTTGTGTGATCACCGTGGGAGAAGTACAACCGGTGCCTTTGGCACTTTGTCGGCCCCCTTGAATTGGGCATCCATACCCATTGGGAATCCCATCTTGGCCTTGCTGGCCCTCTACCAGCAAGGGCCCAACCACTCAACCTCACCTTGGCATTGCCAAGTTACCCCGGGCTTGGGTGAGTGTCGATAGAGCGGTGGCCCAATTCGGCCCATTTGAATGCGATTGTGCTTGCTTGCATTAGGTCCGAGGTTGTGTCACATCAATTGGTATCAGAGCAAGTCTTTGACTTGTCTCTATCAACTCTAAGTCCTAGGACCATTGCATTGTGTGTCCAACATCTTTGGCCCCTTGTCTTGCATGTCCACCCGTAGTGGTGCTAGTTACCGATCCGATCCTTCATCTTCAAATCCATCCATGGATCCCTATCCTCAACTCAATCAAGATGCTCCTAGGGAGGAACCTCAAGGTCAAATGAATAGGGTAGATGCTGCCCTTACCAACATTCTTGCCCAACTTGAGTCCCTTACCACTCGAATTGCTCGGCTTGAAGAGCATGAGTTCCACCCAAGGAATAATGAGCCTAGAGTCCACCCTCCACATGTTGAGCCTCCTAGGGAAGACCCTCATCCAAGGAATAATGAGCCAAGAGTTCATCCACCACATGGTGAGTTGCATAGGAATGAGTTCCACCCAAGGAACAATGACCCAAGAGTCCACCCTCCACATATTGAGCCTCATAGGGATGAGTTCCATCCTAGGAACCATGGGCCAAGAGCCTATCATCCACATGCTGAAATTTATAGGGAGGACTTGGACCATGACCCTTACCATGACCATGAGAGACCCCGACACCATCCAATTCATGAAAGGCGTCCACGGGACGACCCGGATGACCCTCTCTTAAGGATGATTAAAGTAGAGGCCCCTAACTTTGATGGTTCCCATGAACCAAGTGTCTACTTAGAGTGGGAAACCGCCATGGATCAATACTTTGAATGGTACCCTATGTTCGACCAAAGGAGGGTAAGGTTGGCCAAAATGCATCTCATCAAATTAGCCAAAACTTATTGGTTAAACCAAGAGGGTCTAAGAAGGATTAGGCGGGGAGAGCCTATTGATACTTGGGAGGGTATGAAGAACAAACTTAGGAACAAATACCTTCCCCAATCCTACCATCAAATGCTCTTAGATGAATGGCAAAGCCTCACCCAAGAAGGGAAGACCGTGGTTGAATACATTGAGAAGTTTGACTCCTATCTTTTGAAGTGTGGAGTTCATGAGGACCCGGCCGTTACCTTGTCCCGCTTTAGGAATGGGCTTCAAAGTCACATCAAAAGAGAGCTTTTTATGAGAGATGTTGATAACCTTGAGATAGCTTATCAAATAGCTAGGGATGTAGAAAGATTCTCTAGGATCCCTCGATTTGCTACTCCCCGACCGGTCGATCCCAAAAACATGGGACCACGGCCCATTCCAGCCACTCCCATGAAAGCCCATAATCCAAGTGGGAACACCCCATTAAGGCCTTACAACCCTCCTCCCACCATCACTCCAAATAAACCCACCCCTAGTCACCCCCTCCCACGGAGGGAAGACATTCCCAAAGGCCCAAATGTAGGAACTACTTCAGGTAGCGGGCGTCAATAATGCTTTAGGTGTCAAGGGTTTGGCCACTTTGCGGGGCAATGTCGATCCAAGGGATTATATAGCTTGCTTATTGAAGAAGAAGCTCCCCCACCCCAAAAGGAACTTGAGAGTGTTGTTGAGGATCATGAAGCCACCCTAGATTGGGAAGAAGAGTATGAGGCCCAATACCTTGAGTCGGGTCTAGATCACACCACTCCATCTACCAACTCCCATCTAGGAGTGATTAGGTGCACCCTCACCAAACCCCAAGAAGAGGATTGGCGCCGAACTTCAATCTTTCACACCTTTGTCAAGATAGGGAGCCATGTAAGGAAAGTGATCTTGGATAGTGGGAGTTGTGTCAATGCCGTATCACCCGATACCGTCAAGCTTCTTGGGCTAGCTATCATCCCTCACCCAAGTCCATACCGGGTCTCATGGATCAACAACAACTCCATCTCGGTCAACACTCAATGTCTTGTGCCCCTCACCTTCTCTTCATACCATGGTCAAATATGGTGTGACATCATACCCATGGAAGTAGGTAGCATCCTACTAGGAAGACCTTGGCTTTATGATGTAGATTCCACCATCTTGGGTAGGAGCAACAAATGCACCTTTGAACATGAGGGTAAGACTATCCGTCTTAACCCCTCCCCACCTCGTCCCATGACCAAGAGGGACACTCCCCCTCAAGGACAACACCCCACCACCATACAAGTCTCGGGGAACTCCACCCCTCCAACCCCATCCCTCACCCAAACTCCCAAACAAAGTGGGACCTCGGGGTTGGCCAAGGGTCTTCATCTCATCACTAGGAAAGAACTTGAAGAGGAGATATTTCAAGGAGTACCTCTATGTGCGGTGATCATTTGTCTAGGAGAGCCCACTCCCACCAATCCACATCCCATAGAAATCCAACAACTCCTAGAAGAATTCCATGATGTGTTCCCAACAGAGCTCCCGGACCAACTCCCTCCCATGCGGGATGTGCAACATGCGATTGATCTAGTCCCAGGGGCCACTCTCCCAAACCTTCCTCATTATTGCCTCAATCCCACGGAACATGCTGAACTTCGGAGGCAAATAGAGGAACTCATTAGGAAGGGCTTCATTCGCATTAGCAAAAGCCCATGTGCCGTACCGGTCCTTCTCACTCCTAAAAAGCATGGGTCATGGAGAATGTGTGTGGATAGTCGGGCCATTAACAAAATCATCGTCAAGTATAGGTTTCCCATCCCTAGGCTTGATGACATGCTTGATATGTTAGTCGGAGCCATCATTTTCTCCAAAATTGACCTTAAGAGTGGCTATCACCAAGTTAGGATAAGGCCCGGGGATGAGTGGAAAACGGCTTTCAAAACCAAAGATGGTCTCTTTGAATGGTTAGTCATGCCTTTTGGGATTTCAAATGCCCCAAGTACTTTCATGCGTCTTATGATGGAGGTCCTTAGGCCATTCATTGGGATCTTTCTAGTGGTCTACTTTGATGATATCCTCATCTATAGTCAATCCTAAGAGGCGCACCTTGACCACCTTAGGCAAGTTTGTACCATCCTTCGACAAGAGAGCCTATTTGCCAACTTAGGAAAGTGCCACTTCATGACCACCTCCCTCACCTTCCTAGGATTTGTGGTGTCCACCAAAGGCGTCTCCATGGACCCCGACAAGGTCCAAGCTATTATTGATTGGCCGGAACCCCACACCCTTCATGAGGTCCGAAGTTTCCATGGATTGGCAACATTCTATAGGAGGTTTATTCGTGGATTTAGCACTATCACTGGCCCAATCACCGATTGTCTCAAGAAGGGGACTTTTGTTTGGACCAAATCAGCCTCTAAAGCCTTCCAAGAACTTAAGGAGAAGTTGACCCAAGCCCCGGTCCTATGCCTTCCCTATTTCTCTAAAGTCTTTGAAGTCACATGTGATGCATCCGGGATAGGGATAGGAGGGATCCTTAGTCAAGAGGGACACCTGGTAGCCTTCTTTAGTGAGAAGCTATGTGATGCTAGGACTAGATACTCCACTTATGACAAAGAGTTCTATGCCGTGGTGCAGTCCCTCCGACATTGGAGGCACTACTTATTACCCAAAGAATTTGTCATCTTTTCTGACCATGAGGCCCTCAAATACCTCAATTCCCAACAAAAGCTAAATGCCCGACATGTCCGATGGGTTGAGTTCATCCAATCCTACACTTTTGTCATCAAACACAAAGCCGGGAGTGAGAATAGAGCAGCGGATGCCCTTAGTAGGAAAGTTTTCTTGTTATCCACTATCCAAGTGGAAGTGAGCGGATTTGATAGGATCAAGGATGAGTACCCTAGCAGCCCCGACTTTGGGCACATCTTCACTACCTTGACCACCCATTCTAGCAAGGAACATGAAGGGTTTGTCTTAGAGGATGGGTTCCTCTTCAAGGCACCCAAGCTTTGCATTCCACGGACCTCACTCCGAGATTTCTTGGTTTGGGAATTACATGCGGGAGGGTTAGCCGGTCATTTTGGGGTTCACAAGACCATTGCTCTAGTTGAGGGTCAGTTTTATTGGCCAAGTCTCAAGAGAGATGTAGGCAAAATAGTGGGTCAATGTCGCACATGTGCTTCGGCCAAACAGGTGAAACAAAACACTGGCCTATATACCCCACTCCCCATCCCCGACCGTCCATGGCAAGACTTGAGTATGGACTTTGTGCTAGGATTACCCAAGACTCAAAAAAGGCATGACTCCATCTATGTGGTGGTTGATAGATTTTCTAAAATGGCCCATTTCATCCCATGCTCCAAAACCTCCGATGCCTCCCATGTGGCCCGATTGTTCTTTGATGAGGTTGTCCGTCTCCACGGGCTGCCTAAGACCATAGTCTCCGATAGGGATGTCAAATTCACTAGCTACTTTTGGAAAACTCTTTGGCACATGATGGGTACCCTCCTCAAATTCTCCACTGCCTACCACCCCCAAACAGATGGCCAAACCGAAGTTGTCAATCGGAGTCTAGGGAAGCTTCTTAGGTGTCTTGTTGAGGATCGCCCCGGAAATTGGGATCTCATCTTACCCCAGGCTGAATTTGCATATAACAACTCCATTAATAAGTCCATAGGGATGAGTCCATTTGAAGCCGTGCATGGATACAAACCAAGAAAGCCTTCCGATCTCATTCCCCTTCCCCAGCATGCTAGAGTGTCCATTTCAGCTGAGTCTTTTGCACAACATATTAGAGAATTGCATGAAGAAATTCGCAAGCACATCAGCAAAAAGAATGAGGCTTATAAAAGGTTGGCCGACTCTCATCGGCGTCACCAAGAATTCCATGTGGGTGACTTTGTGATGGTAAGGACGGAGAGGCTCTCCCCGGGAGCCAACTCTAAACTGAGGCCATGTGGGGCTGGTCCCTTCCAGGTCTTGAGGCGCATTGGTGCAAATGCTTACGAGTTAGATCTCCCTGAGGAGTATGGAATAAGTCCCACATTCAATGTCGCCGACCTAGTGCCATATAAGGGACCCACGGTGGTACCTAGTGAGGAGATTGAGCCTACTTCTTCCATTGAGAGAGCACCCACCCGTGAGGAGAGGCCACCAACCAAAAGAGCCCAGCGTGAACAAATTGAACAAATATTGGATGTACAAGTCACTACCACTCGGAGCAAGGTATATGAGCGCTATCTCGTCAGGTGGAAGGATCGGCCTCCTTCGGAGGATTCTTGGGTGAGTCGGGAGGATCTCCAGCGGTTGGATCCGGACCTCCTCGAGCAGTACCACAGTCGGATTGACCCCTACTCGACGGAGTCGAGCTCTTCACAGCCTAGGGGATTTGATGGAGGCATCATCCACAATTCCCTTTGGCTAGGGTCTTCTTCACACTCCGGCATCGTTTGAGTTCGGGCCTCTCTCTCTAAAGGCCCACTTATCCTTTTTATGCTATTTACTTGAGTCATTTGATGTAATTTTCAGTTTATTTGAGTCATGTCCCTAGGTCTTGCATTTATTTTCCTAAGTATTGAGTGTCATTAGACTGTGTAATGTGCTATTGGGCCCAATTCTTCGGGCTTGGCCCATGAGCCCCCCTACCCCTTCGGTTATTTGCTATTGAGTCTTTTGTAAGAGACTTATTGTAAAATATGGGTTTCCTATATATAGGGCCCCATTTCCTTCATTTGGAGGTAATGAATGATTCAATACAAAAGATTTCCATTTGAGTGTTCAAACTTAGTTCTAGTGGAGTAAATCCTATAGTTGGGTGAGAAGCCCTAGGGGAGTGATTCTCCACCCCACCTCTCTCTCTTTCTCTCTCTTCCCCAAGGGGGGTTCGCCCCATTCCTCTCTCCTCCTCCTCCCAACCACCTCCAACCCCCACTTACCTCCACTAAGGCCCCTCCACTTCCCCACACCCCATTTACTTCCCCCCTAGTTCCAAGGTAGAGTCTTCCCCATTCCAACACCATCTCCCCCATTCCAACCAAATCTTCCCCATTCCAACACAATCACCCCTCTTCCCCACACCATCTCCCATCATCCAAGACCATTTTGAATTTGAATTCTCCTTCCCTCCAAGTCTTTGGCCGCCCCCCTCCCATCTCCATTAGGCTAGGTCGCCCCTTTCTCCACCCATTCTCCACCACCCTTGCATACCCCACCCCTCCTCCTCCAGCTGAAAACCTGCGACCTCCCCTTCTTCCTCCACCTCCCCTCAACCATTTGCACCCCTCCATACCTCCCATACCTTCCCCCCACCATTCTTCATCCACTCCTTCACCATATACTATCCCCTTCTTCTTCTTTTAGTGTCACTTGGAGGCTATGTCAAAGCTGCTGTTTGCAGTCCAGAAGTAGCAGCCGAACCAGCAACGTGCAGCGGCCACCACGACCTCCTCCGGACGAATTTGAAGACCCAAGAGCAACCGTTGGAAGCGTCTACCAGTCTCCTTTTCAACAGAAGTAGTTTCGTCTTCATCCGAGCTGTGTGCTATTCGAAAGCTCCGTTCTCCCACGACTGCTCAAAACTGCCTCTGCTGAAGCCCTGAACCTGAGTAGAAGCTCTGCCACGACTCACCCTGGAAGAATCCGTTTGAAAGCTCTTCTACAAAGTTCTTCATAGCCCTGTAAAATTTCAGAATCAAGAACCGGAAGTCTGTTCGGTATCCAGTAGCAGAAGTTATCAATTTTCTCCCTCTGCTGTACGGATCGGCTTCCCCACAGTCTACACCGACCAGTCATCCTTGTTCAGAGCCTCCAGGTCTTCTCCGGCATATTTTAGCATCCCCGTCAGTATTGATGTGAAGAGGACTCATTCACAATTCCAACGACTCTGACGGCGCTTGATTCTGAGGTCGGGAGCTGCCGGGGCGTTCTCTGCAATCTGCTGTTAGAAGTCTGTAACTGCAGGTCCGAGAATCTGAAGCTCTGTTCAAACCTCCATCCTGGTCAGCAGCGGCTCCAGAAGAAATTGAAGAAATTCTGAGGCATTCCCTTCCCAGCTACAAAGATTTCCTCACCAGTCTCATCATCAGCGAAATTCTTGAGCGAGTTCTACATCAGCAACACCGTCTACTTGTCCCTGTTCGGAGAGAGCAGGCAGAACCGGTGACTTCATCGTTTCATGCTTTTAACCATAGTTTCCCCTCCCCACTTGGCCGGCTGAAGGCCCCTCCCTGTGCGGAGATAATTTTGGTTGTAATATCCCTTAACCCCCACCCCAAGATCTCCCTCCTGTGAGAGGTGTAGTGTTGTAACTTGTTTGGGCAGGTCAAGCTACCCCGGCGCGGCGTGTGGGGATCCACCCGCCTCCCCGCTCGCCCTCATCTCCGACCGGGACCGGTTTCTTCAAACCGGTCGAGTAAGTGCTCAAACCTTCCATTTAGTGGTTGTCTTTCAATATTTGTTCCTAATTCCGCTGGTTATGCGAGTGAGAGCCCGGTCCTCAAGCCCCGTTGTCTTGAGTGATCACCGTGGGAGAAGTGCAACCGGTGCCTTTGGCACTTTGTCGGCTCCCTTGAATTGGGCATCCATACCCATTGAGAATCCCATCTTGGCCTTGCTGGCCCTCTACCAGCAAGGGCCCAACCCCTCAACCTCACCTTGGCATTGCCAAGTTACCCCGGGCTTGGGTGAGTGTCGATAGAGCGGTGGCCCAATTCGGCCCATTTGAATGCGATTGTGCTTGCTTGCATTAGGTCCGAGGTTGTGTCACATAAAACACTCTCCCCATATTGAAGTAATGAAGCAATGACTTAAATAATGAAGTAATGACTCAAATATTGTCACGCCCCGAGATATATGTACATCGGAAGATATTCAAGAACGTGGACAATCGGCAATACATCTCAAGCGAGCAATATAATCAGAGCGCTAAACATTCACACACATAAGAGTGGATACAAGGTAATGTACTCAAAAATCAATCTTTATTGAATAATAATGAGTAAGGTTTACAAGGACACTTGACTTCCTGACATAACGACACACTAGACTTAATAAAAGAAAAATTACATAATCGACTCATGATACTAGCATTCTAGGTCTTCCCTATTCTTCATTCGCTCTCGCCCTCGGACCTGTCATCCGAGTAGTCGGAATCCGATCCACTAGAGTTTCCTGAAAAGATTGGAAAGTAAGAGTGAGCACACTTGCCCAGTAGGTATCTTCATATCAACATGAAGGCATAATTTAAGTAATTAACATTTTAGCTCTAGAAGTTAAGGTAAAAGAAATACGATTAAAACATGCGGTATAAAACCCAAGTTACTACGAGTATCAAGATAAGAGTAGAGAGATGAGATTCATGAGAGCATAATAAAGCAAGAATATAATGTGGCATTTAATTAACAAGAATGTACCAACATGTATCGAGAATGTACTTTTTATAGCCATAAAGGCTATGCACTAGAAAATCATGAACGAGAATGCACTAGCAAGCATGTAAATTTCATAAGATAGCCTTGTGCATTTCACCCGCTTATAAAAAAAGTACTCGCGGTGCAATGTGATGCTAGTGTTCATCATACCCCATGGTTTACGACATGTTTCCGGCTATCTATCGAGGGAGCTAGTGTCGAGCCCTTGGACACCGTCCGTGTCCGCTCTTGCATCTTCAAGTTATAAATCAAGTTACTTCTATGAGTATAATAATATAGTTTGGCCAATAAAGTAAAGTTCAAACAATAAGTTCATGATAACAAAATCAAGGTAAGAATGCACCAATTATGAATATATGAATTCAAGGATGATTTAAGAACAAGGTCATGCCACGAGAGGAATCCAACAGCACAAAAATACATTCATTATCTTTCCATAGTTCATGCATAAGGCTTAGGTTCCAAATAATCAATAGACTATCTAAGAACAAAGTAGAACCGAGCCTTGGGTCATACCTAGGGTTAGGGCACGAGACAAAAGAACGCGGTCATGGAAGAACCGCTATTATACAACCGCGGTCAAGAGGGAACCGCTACTTGACGGAGTCGACGCTAGAGAGGGAAAGAGTCGATGCAGGGATCATGCCTTGAAGAACGCAGTCACGATCAGACCGCTATCAGGAAGTAGCGGTCTCAGTAAAGCCGCGTCTAGGCCAGTTCACAGAAAATGTCAAAAAACTCAAGTGCTTTCTAATCCATTGGGTTTTCAGGGTACAACCAGCTTGGCGTCCTAGTGGGAATCCTAGGCTCGCGTAGACTTACGGAAGCCTTGAAACAAGATCACTTAGTCCGGCGGAAGGAATATCCGATGGAGAGGATCACAAGTCTAAGAAAGTGCCTATCAAGTGCAAGGTGTAACTAATAGTATCGTACTGGGATACGTGCTATGTACTTAAGAAAGACATGAGGACAAGAATGTGAATCGTGTAAAACAACGATCAAACATCAATGAAACAAGTGTATGAAAATACTTTAATACAAGACTATATGAATTTTGGCATGAAATTAACATAAGATTAAAATAAGTTTATAAGACATGGAGGGCATGAAATCTATCATGATTGATGCACAATATAACCAATATCATGACTATAAGGTTATACTAGGAATAGGACCTAATTACCTGGGCTTAGCATATATTTAATAAGGATAATATGCATTCTGTTTAGAGTTAACAGGAAGCAGAATACAAGAATATGAAACCGGTCTATCTAGAATCGCTATTATACAGTCGCGGTCAGTCTGGAACCGCTAATTGACAGTAGCGGTCTCTGAGAGATCGCCTTCCGCTTGCAATCAGGCAGAAGGTATTTAAAGCTGGCTAGGCCTATTGATGTGACACCACCTTGGGGGTGATAGCCACTAGACAGATGCACCTTGGACCTAGACTTACAAGCAATCAACCTTGAGCGGCGGACTCACTCTAGCAGACCGACTCGCGTAGCGATCACGGTTGCTCATAGGCAAACCGGCGATGGTGGAAAGGGTCCGAGGTTGGACCTTGAGATTCCAAGGGGTTGACAAGCTTAGGATGGACCCCTAAGGGCCCAGGATCCCCAATTTTACTGGCGGTCAACACGCCAAGGGCGTGGGTTGTAGGGTCTCTCTCACAACTTGCTCTGTGGTGGTCGCTCAATTTGATGACAATTTGGGACCGGGCACTATCTCACCGTCGACGTCACTAAGGTGCAATACTAATTAAGAAAAGGAAACCAGCAAAGAGAAGTGTTCAGTAGCTCACCTGGTCGGCGTGAAGACGCCGACCCCGACCGAAGATGAGGGCGAGCGGGGAAGCGTGGGCTACCCGCACGCTGTGCCGAAGACGCTTCAGCCGCTGACCTACTAGTACAAGCACTACTCCCTCGCAGAGGGGTTGGACTAAGGGTGGGGAACTATATTACAACCAAAATGTATCTCCATGGAGGGAGGGGTGGTCAGTCGGCCAGGCGGCGTGGGGGAAAAACTAAGCTAGAAGCCGAATTGCCGAGCTCCCCAGTTCTGCTAGCTTCAGGAATATCTGGATAAGCAGTCACTGTTGGTGCTGCCACGGGATCTCCCGGACTCCTTTGTTGACGAAACTAGTGCCAAAATCTCCTAGGTTGGTCGGGATCAGGACGGCGTCACTCTAGAACAGACAGTCCCTGGGTCACTACTGCCGGAGGGGAAAGCCGTCACGAACGTTCCCGAGCTCCAAAGAGGATGAGACCAGAGACGTTGCGTTCGTGGTCGAGTCCTCTTTGAATGGAGATGCACGGGAGTGCCGGAGGACATCGGAGCAGATGGTGGGACATCAAAAAGTAGATGGCTATCAGATCAGTCCCTGAGGGAACTGATCCAGCGCACCCTAGGGAGAAAATTTGGAACTTATTGTTCTGGGATCCAAACAGGGCCTTGCTTCTTGGTGATGGGAGAGGGATTGTAGGGGAAGTCTTCAGCCAAGTGGCGCCTCAAGAAGCCCATGGTTATGGTCGTGGAAGCCTCTGCAAGTCATTGCTGGTCATCTGACTGGGAGGAAATGCGCAGTCTGGGGAGATCGGCTCCTCTGGGCAGCCCCGAAGTCGGTTGATGGCGAGACCACCTCCGTTGGAAAGCTGACTGGACGACGATTCCGAAGATATATGGTATGCCACCTGAAGCCTCATGGTGATGACATGGCTGTCTATGCAAACTACTGGTACCTCTGCTACCTGTGAACCAGAGCAGTGCCTTGGTTGGAGTGGGGGTAAAAGAGGGGAGAATGGGAAAGGGAGGTTGATGGCTAGGAGGTGTGCGACCTAGATGGTAAGGGGGTGATGGGGACTGGAGGGAAACAGCCAGCAATGGGAGGGAAATTCAAATTTGGCCTAGGGTTTGAGCCCCTTCGGCCTTGGGGAGATGGAGAGGTGCTTGGGGAAGGGAAATGGGTAGTTGGGGGTTGGATGATGGAGCAAGGATTGGTGGAGGTTCTCTTTGGGCTGGGGTGGAGTAAAGAAGGGGCTGTGGGGACTTGGAATAGACTTAATGGAGGAGTGAAGAGAGAGAAAGTAGGTGGGAGGGGAAGAGAGAGAGAGAGGGGCGACCCCCTTAGAGAGAGAGATATGAGAGAGAGATATATATCAAGAGAGGGAGGGGAGATAAAATTCTAATGGAATTTTAAATTTCATTGATCATCAAAGGTTACAAATGAGAGAGGGGAGGGGGCTATTTATAGACTCCAGACTTTTCATATGACCATACTGACCTTGGACAATTGACACAATGACCAGACATACCAGGGAGGGGCGCCCCTGGGCCAAGCCCATTGAATTGGGCCCAATAACAAACCTAATCAACCATATGACAGAGAACTTAGTTAAATGACTCACTAACCTAGGTACCAGACTCAAATAAAGGGAAAATTACACAGTTTATGACTCAAATAAAATATAAAAATTACATGACTAGACTCAGAAAAATATGACAAACACAATGAATGCATGCCGACGAACAATCCGAGCCTCGAAAATGTGGAGGGGCAAGGGATGCCCCCATCATACCCTCGGGGTGGGGAAAACTCGACCCCGTTGAGTATGGGTCCACCGGGGAAGTAGTACACCAAATGCAGCTTTGGGCGAGCCACGATCTGCAAACTCAACTCCGCGTCCCTAGTTGGGGGACGGCTCTTCAGCCTCTCAAGGTAACTCGGGCACTCCCTCTTGTCGGCGATGGTACCCTGCTTTCCTAGTATTGCCTCCGTGCGCTCATGTCGGGCTCTCAAGCTGATTGGTGGAGGCTCTCCGAAGGTGTCACTCTCAAACGTAGCTAGAGGCTCGAGGTACTCACTAGGATCCACTACGGTGCCCATATAGGGTGCCGGGTCCGCCACGTGGGAACTGGGGTGAATCCCAAAAGCCATCGGAAAGTCTAAGCCGTAAGCCGGGTTGCCAAAGCCACTCAGAACTCGGGAAGATCCAAGTCCTCATGCCCTCGATTCGGAGGTGACCCTAGGGTAGAGCCACTCCAATGTCACCATCACCAAGTTGCCTACTTGGAATCCCAAGTGGTGCTTTCGAGCTGTTGCCCTCTCTTTGTGATCCTCACCGCTCGTTGCTAGATGCTTGCGTGAATGTGTATGCCATGCACTACGATGTGGTGTGAGTGTGATAAGTATGGTGTGCAAAGGTGGACCGGGGCAGCCAAATGTAGACCGATCATACTTTGATGCCATGAAGACTTTGACGGACTTGGGAGGGCCGGGGCATCCATAGGTGAACCTATCATTCATAGGTGTGATGAGTGCCGTAGGACCCGGACATCCATGAATGCTCCTAACATGCTTAAGACTCATGATGAATGAAGGTGGACCATTACATCCGAATATGGACCACTCATTCTTCCAACTTGACATGTAGGTGATATGAATGAATAGACTCGACTTATGAATCATGCCAAGTGGTGTGGTACGCAAAGGTTCATGCATTCCTATCCCAAAGATGACTTTCATGTGCATGGGTGTGGGGTGGCCCTTGAGCTTTCACTTGAAAGGGTCAAAGGGATCATGGAAGGTGGTCATCAGGGGAAGAGGCACTTCCTTGTTCCCTAGGTGTAGATCTTCCTTGGTCATGGCTACCCTTGTGTCTCCAGGACTTGGGAGAGGTGGGCGTGGTAAAACATGGTGGGTGAGGGTAGGGAATAGTGGGTGGTGAGTAAGGCGGGTGGGTCACATGGGCATCTAGGATCCCATAGGAATGGGTCGAAGGGATCATGGAATGGGTTTCCTAGAGAGAGGTACTCTAAGTCCTCAAGGTCCTCAAAAGATGATGAGGCATCCTCCTCCAACGGGATAATTGAGCCGGTGATTTGGGTGGGATGGTCGGCCATGAATGGAGGGCTTGACATTCTACCCAAGATAAGCAACTCCAATTTGCGGATAGCATCGAGCTCATCGGGTGTAGGGAGGAATAGAAGGAGGTCGCTAGTGTAGCAACCCACAGTGTAAACCACGGTGATAGACCTGACACATAGGTGTTGGAGGTCAAGGCTCCTAGGTCGGTCGACCACTGTGGTCAACATGCCTGTAAACTCCATTTGCCATGCTAAGCCCTTAAGAAGATCCTCTAAAGTCTGCACTTGGTTGGATGATTGGATGGTGGTGCGATAGGAGAAGGGTACTATAGGGAGGTTTTGCTCCATAGGAGGGTAAACATGGGCTGCGATCTCTCTAATTGGGCTTTCCTTTAACAAATTAACAAGGGGTTCCCCTAAGATGAGCTCGACCCTATCTAGAGATGGTGGTGGAGGGTGGAGACCACCGTGTGAGGCTTTTCCTTCAACTTAGACATGGGTGATCTTCATGGTGGGGATAGGGTCTGGAGGGGCATTTGTCCCCACGTGCCCGAGTGTGTGTGCCACCTTTTCTAATGCCAATGGGGTAGGAGGATCTATCGTGGGTGGTTTGATGACAGCCAGTGCAGAGCGCACCCGGGGTGGTGAGCGAGGTCGGACTTGGGTTGGGGTTGGGAGTGGAAGTAGTGGAGGCCTAGGTTGGGGTAAGATTGGGGTTGGAAGTGGAAGGTGGGTTGGGTGAGGAGGTTTGGGTTGATTGGTTTTGGGAGGTGTGTCTCTTATGGGGGGCGATGAAGGGGTAGTGGTGGGGCCCAAGGGGGCTTGTGGAGTATGGGTTTGGTGAGGGATTTTGGGTTTAGGGGTGGTGGCTGTTATGGGCCTCGGTGGAGGGGTGGACACGGAGTCCACTTGGGCTTGTGAAGTTATGGTTGTGGTGAGGACTTGGAGGTAGGGTGTAGATGTAGTGGCCGGGGTAGGAGAGGTGGGAGGCTGTGGGGATTGGGTGATTGGGGTCTTGGGTTGGCCGAGTGGGGAAGGAGGAGTTGAAATGCTCATTGGGCTATGGTGACCCGGGTAGGTGGGGGAAACATATCTAGCCCTAAGTTGATCCTTCATGTCCCCCCATGTGGTGAGGGGAGCTTCCCTTCTAATTATCCTTAAGCCTTCAATTTTCAACCAATGTGTTTGAGCCCTTTTGGTTAGTTACATTTTGGCAAATCGAACCTTCCTATCCTCGGACATGGGATTCCACTCGAAGTAATGGTCCATTGAAGCCTCCCAATATAAATAGTCATTAGGATGAGTTCCATCAACGGTGGGAGGTGGGAGAGATGTCCTTCTATCATCCGCCCTTGGGGCGGGCCTATTGTCTCCTAGTTGGTCGAGTCGACCCGATAGGCTATCAAGCCGCTCATTGGCATAGGTCAAGGCTCCCATTAGGTAGTTGACACAGCCGTGGAGGCCATGTGTGTTGGTGGTGGGTTTCTCTTGGAGGTTTGGACTCATGGATAGGGCCGATGGGTAAGGTCGGTATGAGGCGGCCATGCTAGTGGACAAGAGTGATGCACTGGGAGACTCTAAATGCATATGCGCGAGCTAGGACCAACTTGTAGAGACAAGTTGAGAACTTGCTCGGATACCACTTGATGTGACACCACCTTGGGGGTGATAGCCACTAGACCGATGCACCTTGGACCTAGACTTACAAGCAATCAACCTTGAGCGGCGGACTCACTCTAGCGGACCGACTCGCGTAGCGATCACGGTTGCTCATAGGCAAACCGGCGATGGTGGGAAGGGTCTGAGGTTGGACCTAGAGATTCCAAGGGGTTGAATATCTTAGGATGGACCCCTAAGGGCCCGGGAGGCCCAATTTCATGGGCGGCTAGCACGCCAAGGGTGTGGGTTGTAGGGTCTCTCTCACAACTTGCTCCGCGGTGGTCGCTCAATTTGATGACAATTTTGGACCGGGCACTCTCTCACCGTTGACGGCACTAAGATGCAATACTAATTAAGCAAAGGAAACCAGCAAAGAGAAGTGTTCAGTAGCTCACCTGGTCAGCGTGAAGACGCCGACCCCGACCGAAGACGAGGGTGAGCGGGGAAGCGTGGGCTACCCGCACGCCGCGCCGATGACGCTTCAGCCGCTGACCTGCTAGTACAAGCACTACGCCCTCGCAGAGGGGTTGGACTAAGCGTGGGGAGCTATATTACAACCAAAATATACCTCCACGCAGGGACGGGCGGTGAGCCGGCCAGGCAGGGTGGGGGAAAAACTAAGCTAGAAGCTGAATTGCCGAGCTCCTCGATTCTGCCAGCTTCAGGAACAGCTAGATAGGCAGTCACTGTCGGTGCTGCCACGGGCTCTCCCGGACTCCTTTGTTGACAAAACCAGTGCCAAAATCTCTTGGGTTGGCCCATGATGACGTCAGAATTTTGGAGGAAATTTCTGACGACGATGACGGTCGGGACAGGGTCGGGATCAGGATGGCGTCACTCTGGAACAGATAGTCCCTGGGTCGCTGCTGCCGAAGGGGAAAGCCGTCACGAATGCTCCCGAGCTCCAAAGAGGATGAGACTAGAGCCGTTACATTTGTGGTTGAGTCCTCTTCGAATGAAGATGCACGAGAGTGCCGGCAGACGTCAGAGCAGACAGCGGGACCATGAACTATAGCCGGGTATCAGATTAGTCCCGTAGGGAACTGATCCAGCGCACCCTAGGTAGAAAATTTGGAACTTACAGTTCAAGGATCCAAACGGGGCCCTGCTTCTTGGTGATGGGAGAGGGCTTGTAGGGGAAGTCTTCAGCCAGGTGGCACCTCAAGAATTCTAGGGTTCTGGTCATGGAAGCCATTGCAAGTCGTTGCTAGTCATCTGACTGGGAGGAAATGCGTAGTCTGGGGAGATCCGCTCCCCTGGGCAGCCCCGAAGTCAGTTGATGGCGAGACCACCTCCGTTGGAAAGCTGACTAGACGATGATTCTGACGGTATATGTTATGCCACCTAAAGCCTAGTGGTGATGACGTGGCTGTCTCTGCAAACTGCTGGTACCTCTGCTACCTGCGAACCAGAGCAGTGCCTTGTTAGGAGTGGGGGTACGAGAGGGGAGAATGGGAAAGGGAGGTTGATGGCTAGAGGGGGTGCGACCTAGATGGTAAAGGGGTGATGGGGAAGGGAGGGAAACAGCCAGCAAGGGGAGGGAAATTTAAATTTGGCCTAGGGTTTGAGCCCCTTCAGCCTTGGGGAGATAGAGAGGTGCTTGGGGAAGGGAAATGGGTAGTTGGGGGTTGGATGGTGGAGCAAGGATTGGTGGAGGTTCTCTTGGGGCTGGGGTGGAGTAAAGAGGGGGCTGTGGGGACTTGGAATAGACTTAATGGGGGAGTGAAGAGAGAGAAAGTAGGTGGGAGGGGAAGAGAGAGAGATATGAGAGAGAGATATATATGAAGAGAGGGAGGGGAGATAAAATTCCAATGGAATTTCAAATGTCATTGAGCATCAAAGGTTACAAATGAGAGAGAGGAGTGGGCTATTTATAGACTCCAGGCTTTTCATATGACCATACTAACCTTGGAAAATTGACACAATGTCCAGACATACCAGGGAGGGGCGCCCCTGGGCCTAGCCCATTGAATTGGGCCCAATAGCAAACCTAATCAACTATATGACAGAGAACTTAGGTAAATGATTCACTAACCTAGGTACCGGACTTAAATAAAGGGAAAATTACATAGTTTATGACTCAAATAAAATATAAAAATTACACGACTAGACTCAAAAAAATATGACAAACACAATGATGCATGCCGACGAACAATCCGAGCCTCGAAAATGTAGAGGGGCAAGGGATGCCCCCATCACCTATTCTAAGGCAATAAATGCATGAAAATCATGGTGAATAGAAGGTTAACATAGGAAAACATGTTTAGAACGTCAAAGGTGCATGGAAAGACATAAATCATGCTAACAATACCATCTTTTAGTTAAAGGGTGTAGGGATATGCATGTTTATGAAACCTAAATGCGCCATCATGATAAAACATGAAATTCTCTAAGTACAATGTATGAAATCACAAGGAATTTGAGGGATTTTAATCCTAACTTGATATTTAAGCCATCCATGAGATAACCTACCTCTGGGAGACGCTCTAAACTTTGAATTTCTGACTGAAAGGTGATGCTAGATCCTGCGCGTCCTACGTGAAACTGGCAATTTCCTAGCCTACTAACTCCTTAACCGCTTGACCTTAATTCATGAGAATTGGAGGGTAGGTAGAAGATATAAAGGAGAACAATTTGTTCCAAAGACTCAACGTGAAATTACCTCTGCTTGGGCTTCTAAACTTCAGATCTTTCTAGAACAGACACGTTGGTTCCTGAGCGCCCTGCAGAGGAACAACAACTAGCGAACGTTTTATCTCATTGGATGCTGGGTCTCCTAGTATGAAATTTGATAGAGGGTTAGGTAATACTAATGGGAACATAAAGTTCTAAAGCACTAACATAAAATACTATCATCTTACTGTCGAACCAGGCGAGCCAAAATGAGGGTTCGCACAGGTCGATCTTGGACCCTATTTATAGATTCTGGCTAGGGTTCGAGGATTAGATCGGTTAGAAGTCCTAATTTAGAGTAGGATCGATCCCCAAGAGTCCTATACTAAGTTTCCATTCCAGATAGCATCAAATCATGTGGATGGGGATGCCAAAAATCCCATTTTTCTACGCCTCTTCAACTCTCGCTCACGGAACCTAGTAGCGGTTAGGTTGTGATCGCCTCTGTGAGAACGCAGTTGCACGATTAACCATGTTCTTGTGGTTAAATCTAAAATTTTCTAATTATCTCCTATTTATCCCTTTAATCAGCCTATTTATTTAATTTTAAATTTATAAATATCCTAAATTATGTTTCTAGTAATGGGCTTGGGCCAAAAAGCATTAGCGTTGGATTCTTGAGCCTATTTAAATTGGGCTTAGCCCTTTGGTTAATATAGGGCCTTTAAATTGATTCAATTAACCTATAATTCATTTAATTAGTCTGTTAAGCCTTTTAAATGTTTAATAATTTTATTTATACTCCAAAAAATTCCTAGAAAATTCCTAGGCATTACACCCTCTCCCACTTAAGAAGAATTTGGTCCCCAAATTCATTGCATGGATTTTGTGGAGAGTATACTTACAACGAAACAGTTCCGGGAATCTCTTGCGCATAGCTTCTTCCTTTCCCATGTCACCTCTTGATCAATACTTTTTTTCCATTGGACTTTTACCATGGTAATGGTTTTGTTTCGAAGTTGACATACTTCACGATCGATTATTCTGATTGGCTTTTGCTCGTACGTCATAACCTTTTGAATTACTAAGTCGTCGTGACTTATAACATGGAAAGGGTCATAGACATACCTCTTGAGCATAGAAACATGAAATACGTCATGGACTCCAGCTAATTGAGGGGGCAAAGTAATCCGATATGCGACCTTGCCAACCCTTTCAAGAATTTCAAAAGGGCCAATAAATCTGGGAGTGAGCTTGCCTTTAATGCCGAACCTTCAAATACCTCGACCTGGAGAAACCTTGAGAAACACATGGTCTCCCACTTGGAAATCCAGATCTCACCTTCTATTTAATTATCAGCATATGATTTTTGCCTATCTTAAGCCATATGGAGTCTCTCTCGAATAAGCATCACCTCCTTGGTAGTATCTTTGATAATTTCAGGGCCTAGAATTTATCTTTCCCCAACTTCATTCCAGCAGATAGGTGAGCGACAGCTTCTCCCATATAATGCCTCAAATGGTGCCATTTGAATGCTAGCTTGATAGCTACTGTTGTAGGCGAATTTCACTAGAGGTAATTGATCGTGCCAACTCTCACCAAAATTAATAACACATGGCCTGAGCATATCTTCTACCACCTGATTTGTTCTCTCAGTTTGTCCATCTGTTTGTGGGTGAAAAGCAGTGCTAAAATTGAGCCGGGTCCTTAATGAATGTTGTAGACCCTTCCAGAATTATGATGTGAATCGAGAGTCTTAATCAGAAATAATAGTGACAGGGACTCTATGTAGTTTGACTATTTTACCCATATATAATGCTATTAATATCTCCACAGACCATCGACTTTTGATAGGTAGGAAATATGTAGATTTAGTCAATCGGTCTATGATCACCCATATGCCATCATGTCCACCTATTATCTTTGACAGACCCATGATGAAGTCCATCCCTATGCTCTCCCATTTTCACTCAGGAATTTTCAAGGGATGTAATTTTCCAGCGGGCTTTTGATGTTCTACCTTGACTTGTTGACAAGTAAGGCAGCGAGATACAAAGTCCGCTACTTCTCTCTTTATGTTGGGCCACCAGAAATTTCTCTTTAAATCTTGGTACATCTTGATAGCACAAGGGTGAATAGCATATTTTGCCTTATGAGCTTCTTCTATAATCAACTTCTTAGTGTCGGCATAATCCGGCACACAGATCCGATCTTTGAATAATAGTCTTCCATCCGTCGAAACAGAAAACTCCGACCGTTGTTCAACATTAGCTTTGATTTTTACCAGCATAGGGTCATTTTCTTGTAATTTGACTAGGTCTTCTATTTGTGTAGGTTGTGACCAGATATTAGCGATAATACCTCTTTCTTCAACAGCATCAACATCTAGATTCAATTATGAAAAATCTTCTATAAGATAGGTCATACCTTTCCTGAGGCTTGCTAGAGTTACCACTGGTCTCCTGCTAAGAGCATCTGCTACAGCATTTGCTTTGCCTGGGTGATATTAGATGGAAAAGTTGAAGTCCTTGAGATACTCCAACCATCTTCGTTACCTCATATTCAATTTCTTTTGGGTGAAGAGATATTTCAGACTTTTGTGCTCCGAAAATATAGTGAACTTCTCCCCATAAAAGTAATGTCGCCAGATTTTCAAGATGAATATAACAACAGCCAATTCCAGATCATGCACGGGGTAGTTTTCTTCATGACGCTTCAATTACCTCGAGGCATAACAGATCACCTTATCATGTTACATAAGGACGCAACCATGGCCAATGCCAGATGCATCCGTGTAGACTTCAAATCCACCACCTTCGATTGGTAGTGCCAGCATAGGGGCGGTGGTGAGATGTTCCTCAAGAGTTAGGAAACTCTCTTCGCAGTCCTTCGACCATACAAAAGGGTTCTCCTTTCTTATAAGCCTAGTCAAAGAAACAACGATCTTGGAGAACTCTTTGATGAAACACCTATAATAACCAGCCAGACCGATAAAACTCCTGACTTCAGATATGGTCGTTGCTTGGCTCCAGTTTTTGACAGCCTCTACTTTAGAAGGATCCATAGCGATACCTTCTTTTGAAATAATATGGCCAAGGAAAGAGACCTCCTTTAGCCAGAACTCGCACTTGCTAAGCTTCGCGTAGAGTTGATGTTCTCTTAGGCCCTCTTTGATTGGAGAATAAGGTGGTGTATCCCATCCTTATTCATCCTATTTGATTTTATTGCACATAGAAGGTATTCCGACAAAAGGTGGGTTAAGGGCCAAAAAGGTGGGTTAAGTATATTCTTGCAAAAGGGTGGAATAAGCTAACCCAGATACAATCAAAGTAATATTGTTTATTTTTGCGAACACCCTAACCCGAGTTATGATATCTCTCTTAACCTATTCTTTAATCAAAGAGGGCCTTAGTGTTTGCAAAGCTATTTTTAGGTGCTCTTCGTACTCTTCCTTGGTCTTGGAATTGATTAGGATATCATCAATGAAGATGACCATAAATTGGTCGAGATAAGGCCTGAAGACATTATTCATAAGTTGCATAAATGCTGCAGGGGCATTGGTTAACTCGAACGGCATTACTACGAACTCATAGTGTCCATATATGCTCCAGAAAGCAATTTTGTAAATATCTTCATGCTTAATCTTGAGTTGATGGTAACCAGACCTGAGGTCTATCTTGGAGAAATATTCCGCACCAGAGATCTGGTCGAATAGCTCATCGATATGCGACAGTGGACATTTATTTTTGATAGTGAGTTGATTTAACTGCAAGTAATTAATTAATAACATGAGGGATCCATCCGTCTTCTTGATGAATAAAATCGACGCATCCCAAGGGGATGTGCTGGGTCAAATGAAACCCTTGGTCCAATAACTCCTTAAGTTGCTTCTTCAATTCTTTGAGTTTCGTAGGGGACATCCTGTAGGGAGCTATTGAAACATGTGCTGCTCTAGGAATGAGTTCAGTAGAAACGTCTACTTTCTTTTCGGGCAGTAAATCGGATAAGTCAGATGGAAAGACATCGGGGAACTCATTGACAATAGGGATTTCTTCAAGGATGATTTCCTTGGACTCGGTAATGTTCACAGAAGCAAGGAAAGCTTCACAACCTTGTGAAATGAGTTTACTGTTGGGACGCTAAAGGGTGATCTAGAGGGGGGTGAATAGATCACACACCCGTTAAAAAATTACTGCAGTAGAATCAAATGCGGAATTAAAACTTCTACTGAACAGATAGTTGGCACAATGTGAATACCACCCAGAACAGATGAAGAACCGTCCTAAGCATACATCTACTGCGCGAAGATAGAAATATAGAAGCTAGGCAAACCACAAAATAATCACACAGTAGACAAAGGCTTTTAGGTGGTTCGGTCCTCCAGACCTACATCCACCCCACACTCAACCCGAGTGTGGCTTACTGCTGACTCACAGCTTGAATCGCTGGGCCTCACAGCTTACCTACAATCCGCTGAGCCTCACAGCTTGTTGTCTGAGGTATCCACCTCGCCAGCTGAGCCTCACAGCTTGCTGTCCAGAGGAATCCTCCTCTGCAAAACCCTATGGGCAATACAGCTTAGCCGTCCAGTGGAATCCACCACTGCAAGTGCTGCCACACAGCTTGAACACAATAGTTTTGATAAACAAAACAAAAGACAAACGAAAGATAAAAGGAATCCCTGCAGGGAATATAGCTCAAACAAGTGAGCAAACCTCAGATCTGGTTTTGAACTAGAGATCTGAGGAATAAAACTCTCAACTCTTCACTCTCTCAACTCTCTTCCTTTTCTCTATTTTGCTGGATCGAAAGGGCTCTCTGCTCTCTGCTTTTTCTTCAAGGCTTCTGCATTCGATCTCTTTTTTCGACCAACCTTCATCTGAAGACGAAGGCTTCAATATATAGCAGCAGCAGGGGGATAAGGGGCGTGTGGCTTCCACATTTAACGCCCAGTGAATTCGCCAGAACCGAGGCAATTCCATCCACATGACAGCATCCTGGAAGGGCTTCTTCCACGTGTCACCATCATAGTTCCTCGTCCTCCTTGGATCATGAGCCAAGTCATCAGTCCAAGTAAAGAATCCCTGTCAGACAGAGTATCGGATTATCAGGTTAAGTATTTGCATTGCAGTGTATAGACTTTGCTGTATAGACTTGTGAAGGAGAATGCAATGTATAGACTTCATGAATGGGATTGCAATGTACAGACTCTGAAGAACAGCAGCCAATGTATGGACTTAGGCAATGTAACAACTTGGACAGACAACAGACGATGTATGGACTTCAACTCAAACATGCACAATGTACATACTTTGAAGAGCATTTAGAATCCAACGTATAGACTTAGGCAATGTCAGGGCTTGCCAGTGTATGGACTTGATGAGGGTTCAGCAATGTGCAGACTTCGACTCGATGTATAGACTTCACAACGGATGAATGCAATGCACTGGACAATGTATGGACTTAACGATGTGCAGACTTGCCAAGACGAATGAACGATGTATATACTTGGGCAAGCAAAGTCTGTATAGACTTTACCAGTGTGCAGACTTTGAAGTGAAGACCAATGTATAGACTTCAATAGGCTTCAGCTCGTGCAGTGTATGGACTTCATGCAATGCAATGCAGATGAATGTATAGACCTCATGCAATGCAATGCAGATCAATGTACATACTTTGGTGAAGCAAAAGGCTGTACAGACTTCAACTAAAAGATGCACGATGTACAGACTTGAACATCATTCAACAGCCAATGTGAAGACTTCACGATGTATAGACTTTCAAAAGGAAAGGCTGTACATACTTGAACAAAGCAAGGCAGCGAATGTATAGACTTCCAAGGGAAACGACGGTAAAGCTATCAGTGTATAGACTTCAAGGGAAATGACGGTAAAACTACCGATGTATAGACTTGAAGGGAAACGTAGGTAAAACTTCCAATGTACAGACTTCGAAGTTGAACAGTTGGATGTACAGACTTGGAAGATCACTGATGGATGTACAGACTTCACCTCGATGTATAGACTTGGAAGAATGATGCACAGTGCAATGTATAGACTTCATGACTATGCTCATGCAGTGTATAGACTCTGGAAAGCTAAGGCCAATGTATAGACTTCAACGATGCGTGCTACAGTCCAATGTATGGACTTTACTTCGTGCATGCAAGACAAGGCTGATGCATGACCAATCGGATGTACAGACTTCACTTGAAATAGTCCGTTGTACAGACTTTAACAATGTGATGCAATGTACACACTCTGTACATTGGAAGTACAGAGTGAATGTATGGACTTTATGAACGATGCAAACGGCTCTGTACACACTTGAAGTAATGCATGCCGATGTACAGACTTCAGTTGAAGCCAACCGAAGAGTGTATAGACTTTATGAATGCATATGCCACCGACCAATGTATGGGTGATGTACAGACTTGCACATATGATGCACTGGCTAAGCCATGAATGTATAGACTCTCAGCCATGAACAAATGCAATGTACAGACATGCGAAGCTGGGGGGTCAACCCACTTAACTGCACTGATGTAATGTATGCACATAGCAGATATTACATAGCAGATATTGAACTGAAGCAATGGATGTATAGACATGATATCTGACAGAATGCAATGCATCTATACTGAGAACAATTGCCATCAATGCACCTGTGATACTCTCACTGTGTTGCTATCATCAAAACATCATAACATTCTCCCCCTTTTTGATGATGGCAACAAAGTGACCGTGAGTTACTAACCAACAAAAATATTCTCCCCCTTTGACATGATCAAAAAGAAAGAAACACATGAGTGCAAAGTGCAGCAAACATGCAGATGAACAACTCAAGACTCCCCGTGAATGATAAACTCCTCTTGAAATATTTCTCCCCCTATGAAAAGGAATATGGATAGATAATCAAAAGGTAGAGAAGGTAGGAGAGTTACTAGACAACAACTGAAGCATTGGTTCAGAAAAAGAGCATGACTATAAACAACTGTTAAGGCATAAGAATCAGTAATATACAATCTTGACAGAAATTTAGGTTTAACCGTGATAAAGATAGAGTAAAGCAGCTGACCACTGAAAAAGAGTTTTAGACTCCATTTATAATAATGAATCTAAGGCACATGATTTTAATAGATAAGTCAGAAATAATACCCTTTGTGATTAAGCATGGAAGTTTAAGAAAGGCAACTTGAATGTGTGTTGAGAAAAATAATTTTCACTCAATGACTTTTGATTTCAAGGGTTACAGCAGTTTGTTTTTCACTTTTTCATTTTCAGAAACTGAGCTAAGTGAATAGACCAATGGCATTTATGCTGTTGACATTAGGTGTACACCTTGATCAGAGGCAGATACCCCCAGTTACTAGGCATAAACTACTGGATCTATTTTAGATCAAGACCTACAAGGAACTATCTTCACCTTTGACATTAGGTGTACACCTTGATCAGAGGCCAGTACCCCCAGTTACTTGGTGAGGACTCCCCCTATAGATTTGACCCTATGAACATAGGTAGTCTGAAGCACTTCATGACTATGAATTCTCCTGCTTCTTTGGAGGAGATCACAGTTTCTCAGTACAATTCAGCCATTGCTCTGTCACTGTGTTCAGCTCATTATATTTATGATCTTATTTACAGTTGCCCTGATATCTTTTTAGAGAGATTGTTTAAAAATCAGTACACACTCTTATTCACCTGTTCTAGACATTTCCAGTTTAACACTTTCAGATATTACAAAAAGACTTTTTCTATTTTAACCATGAGATAAAGATTAAGAGCTATAAAAGTTTTCTTTTATTTCAAGTTTTGAAGTGCAGACACTTAACTCTTCAATTTATAAAGGTTAAACCTTTAGTTCCTTTCAATTTATAAGAGTAATTCTTATAAATGAACAATTGCAATAACCACAGCTCAATGCACTAAACCAGATGCAATACTGTTGTTCTGTGAAGGTTAGGGAAATGATAGCAATAGTCATTAAGATCCAAGAGCATCTGATGTCAAAGAATATGAATGAATTGAGTGGGGACTATGAGGAGTGAAAAGATTCAAAGAATTGAACTGAACTCACAGCACCCCCTGACACCATGATGCAAAATATATGCAATGCAATACACTGTTCTACATGCTGACTATGCAACAAATCTGATAATGATGACCAAGCGACTGCATACAAGCTCCCCCTGTCTATATGCATGAAATGTATTGAAATCACATCACATGATATCAAAATTTGTATTCGAATATGATTCATACAAATTAGACAGAAGAGAATTACCATTAGCATGATTGTTCAATTCATATTGCAGAAGCTTCAGTTTAGCACCAACAAATCAACATGTATGCATATGCAATTTCAGACAATCATCTATATGCAAATCATGTATGAGGAAAGTTCAGAAAATCCAAACCTGACAATGATGATATGCAATCATTTCAAGTTTATGCACCCAAGTCATGAACATTTTTATCCTTTTCAGATTTTTTTTAAACATATGATGATATGCATTACACGACATGCAGACTACAACAATAAGCAAATGATAGTCATGCAAATGATATATGCAAACATTAGACACATGCATTGACTATGAACATGGTTGTGTAGTGCATCTGGCATCTTATGTACACATGCAATAACTGGCAAGAGAATAGCATTGAATTTGAGTAGAATTAAATTCAATAGCTAAGTCTGGAATACAGACAGATCAGCTAGACAAGAATAGAATATCAGACATCAAACAATCAAATCAACATGACTCTCACAACTCAAGTTCTGAAGGTAAATCACTTACCTACTTTACCAGATTGATATATTTTTACCCTTGGTGTTGCACCAGATTTTTGACAAGGCCTCCAATTTCTTTCAGCTCTTAGGATTTTGGCCCTGCATCTTGTCATATGCCTGAAGTAGCTTTTTCTGTTTCATCAGTTTATTCCCGGCTACCAGACATACCTGCAAACACACTTAGGGAGCAGGTTTTGGAACCCAAGATATTTTGGGCCCCAAGACAGAACCAGACACTTGAGAGTGAAAACAAGGCAACAGCTGTTTAGGGATCCACATTTGTGTAAAGATGGAAGGTTTGGTGGATTCTACAACTTG
Source organism: Amorphophallus konjac (assembly GCA_022559845.1). Taxonomy (NCBI): domain Eukaryota; kingdom Viridiplantae; phylum Streptophyta; class Magnoliopsida; order Alismatales; family Araceae; genus Amorphophallus; species Amorphophallus konjac. The sequence continues at coordinate 284,775,747 of CM040121.1, read as the reverse complement.
AGAGTTCTTTTTGTTATTTTTCTTTTTCTCAGCACCAACAGGTTTAGTTTTCTTTTCCTGGTGCTTTGATGGTTGTTGTGTAGTCCTGGCATTCATTTTATTAAAAACGTTTTTATTTTTCTGCTAGTGCCTTGGCCAATGAGTGTACTGGAAGTTGTGTTCCAAATTGGTCCTAGGCTGACCATAGAACCCCTGGTGACTAGGACTCCATGTCCTAAACTGACTATCCCATCTCCTAGCTGGCTGAGGTCTATATGGCTGATACCAAGTGGGGAAATTCTGATACCCAGATCTCATGTATACAGGGTTCCACCCAAACCTATTAAGTGGTTGAGGATGAAAGTTATGATAGACTTAGGCTCTAGGGAAATAGGGATGAGCAAATGGGTTCCTAGATGCACTTGGTCTCCCTGCCACCTTTGACCCTCTAGGTTTCTGAACTGACTTATATTGGGTCTTTTTCTGAGCAGTTGATGGTGATGGAGACTTAGCAGCCTTGGGCTGGGGTTTTGATGTGCTAGCTGGCTGACCCCTAGCCTTGGACCTATCCTTGGAAGAAGAGCATGCAGCTCTAGGCTCTACAACTTTCTGCTTTCCCTTGTCCTTAGCACTGGACACTTTTGATTTAACATTATTGAAGGCAAATTTTTCATTGACCATTTTTATGAGTGGTCATCTATTGTTTTCTCCTACACATGAAATGGTTTTTAATTCAAAGCTCTTTTTAGCTGAGGGATTAAAACCAAGACCCTCCTTTCTGAAATTAACTTTTGACCCTAGCAAGGCATTTAGATTTTCAGTTCCTTGGGTCATGATTTCAATGATTTTCATTTTGTCAGAGTTTTCATTTTCCAGATTTTCAATAGTTTTCTTTAATTCAGCATTCACTGACAAAACATCTTCATATTTTCCATTTGAAGTCTTTATTTCATTTTCAGACTTCTGAATTTTCAACTTCAATTCATCAACAACATTTTTCAGCAAATTATTTTCTTTCCTACAATCAATCACAACATGCTTTAATTCATCAAAATCAGAACATGCATTTTTCAATTTGTCATTCTCTGATTGTAAGCATGCAACTTTATCAGAAAGAGTTTTATCATTAACCAGAGAATTAACTTTCTTCTTTAAGAATCTGTTTTCCTTCTTAATATCATTAGCTTTATCTAACAGGTCTCCATAAGCATCTGCCCAATCAGAAATAGTGTAATGTTCGAAAAGGGATGATACCTGATCAGACTCTTCTTCTTCTTCTCCATTCCTGGCCATCAAGCAGATGTCCTTTTCTGATTTTCCACTATTTGAGGAAGTGCTCAGTGTGCCTTCCTCCTCATCACTCCATGTACTGACCATGGCCTTTCCCTTTGGCACCTTCTTCTATGGTCTTCCTTTCATTTTCTGTAACTCTGGACAATCAACCTTCATGAGACCTATCTTCCTGCAATGATAACAAGCATTAACATCAGATTTTTCAGCAGGGTTAAATTTATACCTATTTTGCTTCATGCTGTGGTATTTTCTGTAGAGATTCTTCCCTTCTCTTTTAAGAAATCTATTGAACCTTTTTGTGATCATATCTATTTCATCCTTTTCAAGATCTGATCCAGATGAACTCCGATCACTGGATGATCCAATGCTGCTGGACTGTTTTGAGCAGCTATGCTTGTCCTTCAGAGCAATAGGCTTCATGTATTCGTGCTCTTCAGTTTGAAGTAAATTCATCTCGTACACCATCAAGGAGCCTATCAGCTCATTGGGTTTCATCTTTTGTAGATCTTTTGACTCCTCAACCACAGTTGCTTTGGTATGCCATATAGGAGTCAACGATCGAAGGATCTTCCTCACAACTTCATGATCAGTATAACTCGTTCCCAGATTTCTTAGACCATTTGTTATGATGGTCAGACGAGCATACATTTCGATCACTGTCTCACCAGGCTTCATCCGAAATGCTTCATACCTTGACACTAGCATGTTTGCCCTCGTCTCTCTCACTTCAGATGTTCCCTCATAAATGACTTTGAGGGTATCCCACATCTCCTTCACTGTCTTGCAGGATGACACTCTGTCAAATTCAGTGGGATGAAGTGCACACTGAATGGCGTTGATGGCGCTCCAATTCAGAGTAGATTTCCTGACTTCTTCTCTGGTCCACAATTCCTCATTCTCGTGTAGCTCATAGGGACCTTTGCTTATAATCTTCCAAATCTCGTAATCTTTGGCTCTACGGAAGACCTGCATCCGGTTCTTCCAATATGGGTAGTTGGAGCCATCGAAAAATGGTGGCTTCGTAGTGGACTGACCCTCTGCTGTTAGCCCTCTAGCATCCATGGCCGATCCTCTTTAGGATGTTAGTCCTGCACAAAGAGTTAGGCTCTGATACCAATTGTTGGGACGCTAACGGGTGATCTAGAGGGGGGTGAATAGATCACACACCCGTTAAAAAATTACTGTAGTAGAATCAAATGCGGAATTAAAACTTCTACTAAACAGATAGTGGGCACAATGCGAATACCACCCAGAACAGATGAAGAACCATCCTAAGCATACATCTACTACGCGAAGATAGAAATATAGAAGCTAGGCAAACCACAAAACAATCACACAGTAGACAAAGGCTTTTAGGTGGTTCGGTCCTCCAGACCTACATCCACCCCACACTCAAACCGAAGATAGAAATATAGAAGCTAGGCAAACCACAAAACAATCACACAGTAGACAAAGGCTTTTAGGTGGTTCGGTCCTCCAGACCTACATCCACCCCACACTCAACCCGAGTGTGGCTTACTGCTGACTCACAGCTTGAATCGCTGGGCCTCACAGCTTGCCTACAATCCGTTGAGCCCCACAGCTTGCTTTCCGAGGTATCCACCTCGCCAGCTGAGCCTCACAGCTTGCTGTCCAGAGGAATCCTCCTCTGCAAAATCCGCTGGGCAATACAACTTAGCCGTCCAGTGGAATCCACCACTACAAGTGCTGCCACACAGCTTGAACACAATAGTTTTAAAAAATAAAACAAAAGACAAACGAAAGACAAAAGGAATCCCTACAGGGAATATAGCTCAAACAAGTGAGCAAACCTCAGATCTGGTTTTGTACCAGAGATCTGAGTAATAAAACACTCAACTTTTCACTCTCTTAACTCTCTTCCTTTTCTCTCTTTTGCTGGATCGAAAGGGCTCTCTGCTCTCTACTTTTTCTTCAAGACTTCTGCATTCGATCTCTTTTTTCGACCAGCCATCATCTGAAGACGAAGGCTTCAATATATAGCAGCAGCAGGTGGATAAGGGGCGTGTGGCTTCCACATTTAACGCCCAGTGAATTCGCCAGAACCGAGGCAATTCCATCCACATGACAGCATCCTGGAAGGGCTTCTTCCACGTGTCACCATCATAGTTCCTCGTCCTCCTTGGATCATGAGCCAAGTCATCAGTCCAAGTAAAGAATCCCTGTCAGACAAAGTATCGGATTATCAGGTTAAGTATTTGCATTGCAGTGTATAGACTTTGCTGTATAGACTTGTGAAGGCGAATGCAATGTATAGACTTCATGAATGGGATTGCAATGTACAGACTCTGAAGAACAGCAGCCAATGTATAGACTTAAGCAATGTAACGACTTGGACAGACAACAGACGATGTATGGACTTCAACTCAAACATGCACAATGTACATACTTTGAAGAGCATTCAGCATCCAACGTATAGACTTAGGCAATGTCAGGGCTTGCCAGTGTATGGACTTGATGAGGGTTCAGCAATGTGCAGACTTCGACTCGATGTATAGACTTCACAACGGATGAATGCAATGCACTGGACAATGTATGGACTTAACGATGTGCAGACTTACCAAGATGAATGAATGATGTATATACTTGGGCAAGCAAAGTCTGTATAGACTTTACCAGTGTGCAGACTTTGAAGTGAAGACCAATGTATAGACTTCAACAAGCTTCAGCTCGTGCAGTGTATGGACTTCATGCAATGCAATGCAGATGAATGTATAGACCTCATGCAATGCAATGCAGATCAATGTACAGACTTTGGTGAAGCAAAAGGCTGTATAGACTTCAACTAAAAGATGCACGATGTACAGACTTGAACATCATTCAACAACCAATGTGAAGACTTCACGATGTATAGACTTTCAAAAGGAAAGGCTGTACAGACTTGAACAAAGCAAGGCAGCGAATGTATAGACTTCCAAGGGAAACGACGGTAAAGCTATCAGTGTATAGACTTCAAGGGAAACGACGGTAAAACTACCGATGTATAGACTTGAAGGGAAACGTAGGTAAAACTTCCAATGTACAGACTTGGAAGTTGAACAGTTGGATGTACAGACTTGGAAGATCACTAATGGATGTACAGACTTCACCTCGATGTATAGACTTGGAAGAATGATGCACAGTGCAATGTACAAACTTCATGACTATGCTCATGCAGTGTATAGACTCTGGAAAGCTAAGGCCAATGTATAGACGATGTGTGCTACAGTCCAATGTATGGACTTTACTTCGTGCATGAAAGACAAGGCTGATGCATGACCAATCGGATGTACAGACTTCACTTGAAATAGTCCGTTGTACAGACTTTAACAATGTGATACAATGTACACACTTCATGAGACGATGGATGTACACACTTCAGCTAAGCGAGCTACATTGAATGTATGGACTTTATGAACGATGCAAACGGCTCTGTACACACTTGAAGTAATGCATGCCGATGTACAGACTTCAGTTGAAGCCAACCGAAGAGTGTATAGACTTTATGAATGCATATGCCACTGACTAATGTATGGGCGATGTACAGACTTGCACATATAATGCACTGGCTAAGCCACGAATGTATAGACTCTCAGCCATGAACAAATGCAATGTACAGACATGCGAAGCTGGGGGTTCAACCCACTTAAGTGCACTGATGTAATGTATGCACATAGCAGATATTGAACTGAAGCAATGGATGTATAGACATGATATCTGACAGAATGCAATGCATCTATACAGAGAACAATTGCCATCAATGCACCTGTGATACTCTCACTGTGTTGCTATCATCAAAACATCATAACATTTACAAGCGTGAAGAGAAGAAATAATAATAGGATACTTCTTGTACTTGATGCCAAGGAAAGAGAATCTTGAAAGAGCTGGTTTATGGAAAGAAATTATCTAATTTTGACAATTGATATTGGCATAGTGGTCACATAACCAATCTACACCTAGGATAGTATCGTAGCCTTCCATGTCAAGGCATACGAGATTTACGAGAAGATTATGACATTCTATTGTTACCTCACTATTTGGGTAGTGGGTTGTAACTTTAGTTCCTGGACCTAAAGGTGTTGTGATAGCTAGATCCGAAGGTAGAGGAATAGGTGAAACTGATAAAGCTTTTGCAAAAGCAGTAGATATAAAGGAATGAGTGTAGACACGACATTTCTGACGTTATCTTGAGTAAATATCATATTACAATATGACGCCCCGAAGTGGCTTTCACATTCTTGAATTACTTGAATGATTTCTTTTTTCGGGTTCCGTTCACCTTTTTTAGAATTTTCTTTTCGGCGGGGGAGGGTCACGCATCTTTTGATGGAGTCCGGGAGGAAGGCCGCATCACTAAGGAAATCGTACAGCACGCGGACGGCGCCGCTCCCAACCGGACGTTCCGAAAGAATCCGAACACAAAGACGTCTTACTAAAGTAACGGTTAAACAAACGACGGCTTTTCCGGTGCTGATCTGGCGGGGCTTATTTGAGGCATCTGGGACCCAGGACGCCTCACTTTAAGGCGTTTGGAACCCAGGACGCCCCCTTGATTCACCACCCAGACGACGCTGATCCGTCGCTCAGTTTGACGTTTTAGAAAAATCCAAACATGACAACATCTTGCCGATCATACGCGCCCTTCGAGAGTCACGGCTACGCGCCGAAACCACTCACTTTCTCCACTGTCGACGGCTTTCGACGGAGATTCGGTGGGCGGAGATGGGCGCGTCTGGGGTCTTGGACACCTCAACATTGACGCGTCCAGGAGGCTAGACACGCCAACAATTTGGAAATTATAAAAAAATGATGGGCGCGTCTGGGACCCAGGACGCCTCAACATGGAGGCGTCCCAGACCCAGGACGCGCCCATGAAAATTTCTCCTATAAATAGAGCACCCCCTCCCTTGAAGGGAGAGAGCTTCAGATCCGACAGAGGAAAGAGAGACTCTGTCGGATCCCTTTTCTAACCCGTGAGTTTTTTTTGCAGGAGGAGGTTCTGCCAAATTTCTGGGTGCCCGCGCTCGTGAAAGGAAGGCTACTCCGTCTACCGTACTTCCACGTCATCCCCGCGTTGCCGAAGCTCCGTCAGATCCTGCCATCGGCATCTTCAATAAGCCATTTTCTCCTACTCTCTTTTGTCAATTGTCGCATGCATCATCCCGTCATCCGTCATCTCACTTCATAAGGGAGATCTATTTTTATGCATGTTTGCATGACTCTCCATCCATCATAGCATTTTCCTCCTACTCGTGTCCGAGAGGGGTTTAAAAATAACACCAACCAGGTGTGTGTCTCGCCATGATTTCACCATTTTCATCACAAGGGACTAATACTACACTACCATTTTCCAGATTAATTTGCTATCTGTCTGTTTCCCTTTTTTTGCAAGAGTAACCAAGGAAGGCCCTCTCCGTCGGCCGGCCAAAGGGAGAGGAAGAAGTAACCCACCATTTCCCGCTTTTGAGGTAAACACGATCACTCTTCTTATTTTATGGTCACCGGCCCCTGGCGATCACATCATATCTTCGAGGCCGCGGCGAGTCACTTCCTGCTATGGCTGTTTAAATTTCTGTCATTTAAATCTTGTGTTATTCTCATATCTTCGAGGCCGCGGCGAGTCACTTCCTGCAATGGCTATTTAAATTTCTGTCACTTAAATCCTGTGGTATTCTCATATCTTCGAGGCCGCGGCGAGTCACTTCCCACTATGGCTGTTTAAATTTCTGTCACTTAAATCCTATGTTATTCTCATATCTTCGCGGCCACGGCGAGTCACTTCCCGCTATGGCTGTTTAAATTTCTGTCACTTAAATCTTGTGATATTCTCATATCTTCGAGACCGCGGTGAGTCACTTCCCACTATGGCCGTTTAAATTACGCATTCTATTACGTTGTATCTGCTCTGCATACCCCACCGGAGTAATCTCCCGTGGTGGTTTCTCTGCTTCTCTCCCTCTTTCTGTGTCACAGCAAAATGAGCCCGCCCGCTCCGCTCGCCGCCGCATCCGCGTGACGTCGCTCACATCTTGGCGATCATGGTGGGACCGCTTTCGCTTTCTCTTGGTTACTCTTGCGATTTCGGCACCACCGTGTGCTCCTTCACCCGGCACCCACCTGTGCCTCTCCTTATTGCGCCCTCGCGCGCTACAGTCGTGCTCACAGCAGCACTTTCAGTTCTCATCCCTCGTGCACCACGTGCACTTCACCCCTAATCCCTTGTGATTTCTTGAGGTTTGCATTATTATCTCTCTTAGGTGTTGATTATACCTTTGTTATTTCTGTTATTTTGTTATGTTCTGTATATCTGTTCAACACTTCATTGCATACATCCACCCTTTTTTTATTATTTTTGTTTTTTTTCTGAGGATCACCCTCTCTCGGTGAAGGAAGGACTCTCCATTTGGGAATTCCTCTCGACGGACTAGGATCTCCTCCACCGGGACCTCCGTAAGTCCCAGACAGTAAAGGATTCCCTCTTCGTTCACTGGGCTGGTTGTACCATTGAAGTTCCCCGGAGTTAGTTGACCCGTTCGTGGTGAGACGAGTGACCCTAGTTGACACGGTGGTGAAACAAAGTTAATCATGGTCCTTCCTTTTGTGTGAACTTCAGATTTGGTTAAAAATAAAAAAAAAATTATTATCAAAACGAAAATAAAAAAAGGGCCTAAAGGCATCTACTTGTTTGATAATCTCTGCTATCTGTTTGTTGGTGTATGTTTTTACGTTTCGGAAGAACTTTGAAAACGGCCCCCGAGTCTTTTGAGGAGAACCACCCTGGTCGTGGTCAGTCAGTCGAGCCGCGTGTCCATGCTATGGACTCCGGCCCTTCCTACGAGCCCTCACGGGAGGTGCAGGTTACCACATGGGACACATCCCCCCCACAGGACATCTCCTCTTTGCTGGGTGTCCTCGCCAACACGGAGCTCACCTCTGAGCAACTCCGAGCCTTCCAGGCCATTCTAAAAGGGAAATATATTTCTCCCGCTCCCCAGGAGTTAACTCCAGCCATCGCACCCCTCCAAGAGTCGGTGCAGGCCATCCCATCTCCTTCACCGGTACAAGCCATTCCTTCTCCCTCACTTCAAGGGCAGGAAAGCCAACAACCTCCCTCGTTCCAATTCCCTTCACAATCTCAAACCCCTGCCGTTCCTCACACGCCACTCCAGCCAGGGCTAGCTGCTGGCGGCCCGGCAGCTCCTTCCCATTCGGGATTTCCTCCTCAAGTCTCCGGGAGACATCATCCTCCCCACCTCCCAAGGAGCTCGCCCAATCGCTCCTCAACACGTTCAATAGAATGGACGAATAGTTTCAAAATTTAAAGAAAATGGTGGATGTAAAATCCACCCCGGAGGTTGCTTTGCCAATCCTTCCGATGATCCATCTTCCTCCCTCCGAAATGCCCACATACTGCAGGTACAATGGCATTGGCAACCCCTTTATTCACCTCAAGGACTTCATGTATGAATCCTCCTCTTGGCAAAATGACCAGAGATCCCTGGCATACCTCTTTCGGAGATCGTTGGATGGTCCTGCGCTAGAATTGTTCTATTCTTTGGAGCCCTGTGAGGCTGAGAACTTTGATACAATGCAAAGAAGATTCTTGCAAAAGTATCAGGATAGGGTTGGTCCCTCTCTTTCCATTACTGACCTAGTAGTCAAGAAAATGAGGCCTGATGAGGATTTTGTCCGTTATGCTGACAGATGGAGGTCTCTGGCAGAAAGGATAAGAGATACCCTCTCAGAACCCGAATAAGTTAAAATGATTGTGTCCAATGCCACCCCACAGTTCAGGCACGTCCTGGCCATGAACAAGCTCACTACAATGGAAGAGCTCTATGAGAGGGCCCGATATATCCAGACCAAGTTAAAGGATTCCCCCATCATGCACATGTTTGAGCCGCCGAAGCACAAGATGGTCAGAAAGACAGGCACTGGTGTCCCAAGTGGAGCGACAGAGGGGGTCATAACAAATGAGCAAGTGAGTGCAGTCAACAACGCCAACTATGCACCCAACCCAAGGCCTCCACAAATGCCTCAACTTCCTCTCCAGTAAGGTCCCTTCCCATCTCGCCCTTCGCCCCAAAACAATCCACCCCAGAACAATATCTCTCAACCATTTCAACCCCAGCAACAACCCCGACCCCAGCAACAGCAACCACCACCTCAGTACCACCAGGTTCCACCCCCAGGAAATTACGGCCCCCCACAGCAACAAAGGAGGCCGATTGGCCCCAAGAGAGCCTATTACCCACCATTGCCAGAAACTTTGGCAGATATTTTCAACGCCCTCATGGCCTCAAATACCCTCATCCTACCCAGGGAAAAGCTTGTATTGCCCCCGAATGTTGATACCTCCAGATACTGCGTCTACCACAGGCAGCCAGGACACACAGTAGAGAACTGTTTCCATTTTAAAGATTACATCTATGATATGAATGATGAAGGCAGAATTGACTGGGATGTAATGAGACGATACATCGCCACTCTCAAAGACAGGAGACCTCCTCCTAGACAACAGTTCCAACAACAACAACAGCTACAACAGCAGCTGTGGCAACAACCACAACAACCCAACATGGGCATAATCCAGAATCCATTATCGGAGCACCAACAACCCAATCACCAGGTCAACACCATCTCCTCCTTCCCGGAAGTCGGGAGAGAACAGGGTTGGCACCCAGAAAGTACCTCCGTTCTTGCTGCCGTCAACCCTATCGTCAGGAAACTCCCTCGCCTTGCCTGGGTAGCACCTCTCTCTCATCAGCCCGCACCACAACCTATAGCGCGGCCTTCACCATTTTCACAGCCATCACGCCCTCTCATCCCCACCTCTCCCACTAACTCACCAATGACCTATCAACCAACAACCTCCACTATGTCCCCGAACCCTCTCATCCTCTCTCATCCCTTCATTTTGCCATCCACCCCTACTACACCTACACCCATGCCCTCCAAACCTCTCATCACCCGTTAACCGTACGCAACCCCACCTACCTCTACCATGCCTCCACTAACGCCCTCAAAACCACTCATCACCCACCATCCATCTCAGAACCATTATCCATCTCAAGCCTTATCCACTTCCACTTTACCTCTGCCTCCACCTTCCAAACCCCTTACCCTCTATAGCCCATATGAGATCCCCTCTACCTCCACCATGCCTCCACCTAACAAACCCCTCATCAGAGTCCCCGCTCCCATCATCACCCCTGCTTCATCAACCATTCCTCCACCACTGCCCCTCAAACCCCTACTAAAACCCACATCTAACCCCATAGAGGTGCAAAAGCCGCAAGCAATGGTGCTCCGGAGTGGAAGGATTTTCCACAGGGTTTTCCCCCAGAATAGTCAGGACCCTGAGCAGTCTCAGCCAGAGAAGGACAATGGAGAGTAGCTAGAAAAATACATCCCTGGGACACAGTATGATTTGTTAAAACACCTGGACAAGACGCCTGCTCGGATCTCCATCCTTGAGTTGCTTCAGAGATCCACATCCCATCAGGCAGCCTTAATGGAATATCTTCAAAAAGTCATTGTGAATGAGGACCTCCCTGTAGAGAAGATTTTGACCGTTCTAACGCCGAAGGATACACAACCAGCCATTATGTTCCACAACCACGAGCTCGCCCCCAAGGAAGCCCGAAAATATGCATTGGGAGTCTCGATAAAAATCAATGGAGTGTCCATACACCCGCGCTTGGTGGACACGGGTGCATCTATAAACGTGATTTCCATGAGCACCCTTCAGTTATGTGGGGTCGGTGAGGAACAGATAAGACCTTCCTCTATCACAGTCACAGCTTATGACAACAGCAAAAGGCCACCATAGGGAATGATTATCCTGAAGGTAGAATTAGGCCCTGCGTCAGTCTCTACAGAAATCCACGTCCTCGACATGGATCCCACATTTAAGGCTATGCTAGGTCGCCCCTATATTGAAGTCATGGATGTTGTGCCTTCCACCAACCACCAATGCCTAAAGTTTCCATACAATGGGAGGATTATTAAAGTAATTAGTACACCTATCCTTCATACAGTGGATGCTATTAATACCTCTCTGCCATCTGTTTGGCCATCTCATCGGCCCATATTGTCACTGCTGGATATGTGGGACCCATCCCGCATTCCGCTGACACCAAAGAAGCCACCCTCAGTACCAACGTCACGTCTCCCTTCTCATTATAAAGGATGGGAGATAATGAGAAATATATGCTATCAACAGGGCAAAGGCCTGGGCGCGCAGCTACAAAGAAGGCTGAAACCGCCAAAGGAAAAAAGGTTGAGCCGCAAGTTTGGCGTAGGCTTTGAAGGATAGCTCGAGGCAGATGGGAAACCCCTCACGTGGACCCTATCCTCTCATTTCAAGAAAGGGCCCATTGTTTAGATGGGGGATTACCCGCAAGAGACACATGGGGGATCGCATGTTGTATACTTGGCTGAAGAATGTTCAAGGGCCACTAAGAAAGGTAAGATCAAAGATCCGGAATGCGAACGGGGCAAATGGTTTGACATGCAAGATATTTCCATTGCACTAGAAAGAATTTTCTCACCTCTGTAGCTGGAAGGGCCGCCATTGATCTCTGAAATGTCGGGGGATATCACTACCGTTGCTAGAATTCCAAACCATCCTCGCCAAGAGGACTTTGTCACCGGCGGATCTTCATCCGTCATCAACATTGCCATCGACGGCTCATTAGCCATCATCTTCTCTATTCACTCACCTCAGCCCTCGTTGCGGTCTCCTTCCTGGGCCAGACGGTTGTCTGACGATCTCCCCAGGTCCCCTTCTCTAGTTACATTCCTGCGTAGGGTTCTCAACCCGCGCCAGGTTTTCAATCATGATCTGCTCTATGAGCCTCCCAACCCTTTAGCCATAATCACTTTTCCCCTTCCTCCGATTTCTTTTCATTGCTTTGTCATCAAAAATGGAAATGAACAAAAAACGTCAATTTTCAAACTCCCCAACAACACATCTTCGTTGAAGAAACCTCCTACATCTCCCACGAGTGCGTCCCGACCTACGGGCCACTCATCGAAGGTCCTATGAGCGACCTTTTCTACCCCTCCTCTGAGGGGTCCTTCCCTGTACATTCTTCGACATCTTTTTTAGCTTCTTCTTCGTCCGTAGGACAGCTCAGTCAACCTAGGAATAGTGGGTCAAGGGTAGTACCCAAAAGGAAATCCAAGGGTAAGCGGATTCCCCGTCGATTCCTTCTAGATCTAGCCAGTAGGTGTCAAGCGTGCCTATCCATTCCTCAATTGCTAGAAGATCCCATCCAACTGCCAGAGATAGATTGTGAGGAGAATTGCACAATTGATGAAGGGTATGGAGTCTACGAGATCATAGATGAAGAATGCCCTATTGAAGAAGAGGATGAAGAATATGAGGACGTGGTCGGCGCATATGCTAGTGGGATGAGGAGATTCGATGAGCCGTCAGTCGCCGTAGAAGAGTCCACCAAAGAAGTCAACCTGGGAACTGAGGAAGACCCTAGGATCATCCTCATAAGTGATAATTTGCCATCATCTGAAGAAGAGGCATTAATTAAAGTTCTCAAGGAGTATAAGGACACGTTTTCATGGAGCTATGAGGATATGTCGGGTTTGGATTCCACCTTGGTCGAACACCGCTTGACTTTAAAACCCGAGTCCCTCTCGGTAAAACAAAGGTTAAGACGTTTCCACCCTTAGATGGCTTTGAAAATGAAAGAAGAGGTTGACAAGCTCCACAAAGCCAGATTTATCAGAGTCGTCCTTTATCCTCAATGGGTGGCGAACATTGTCCCGATGATGAAGAATGATGGGAAAGTCAGGATTTACATCGACTTCCGGGACCTTAATCGCGCGTGTCCAAAGGATGATTTTCCCTTGCCTCATATTGATGTGTTAATCGATAACACGACAGGCTATGAAACCCTCTCATTTATGGATGGATTTTTAGGATATAATCAAATTCTTTTGGCAGAAGAGGACCAGGAGAAGACATCATTCACTACACCTTGGGGAACATATTGGTACGTGGTCATGCCGTTTGGGTTGAAGAATGTTAGAGCTACTAACCAAAGAGCTATGATGGCCATATTTCATGATATGATGCATATATATCTGGAGGTGTATGTGGATGATTTATTGGTAAAATCAAGAACTAGGGCGGAACATTCGAGAGTCTTGGCTAAGGTATTACAGAGATTAAGAGAGTTCCAATTGAAAATGAATCCGAAGAAGTGTGTGTTTGGTGTATCATCGAGCAAGTTACTGGGTTTCATAGTAAGTAAAAGAGGGATTGAGATAGATTCCAACAAAGCTAAGGCCATCAGTGACATGCCGCCTCCCAAAAATTTGAGGGAAGTTTGAGGTTTAATTAGGAGGTTACAATTCATTTGTCGATTTGTGTCTCAGCAATCGCAAAGGTGTAGACCTTTCTATGAGTTGACCAAGACAGGAGTAGAATTCTAGTGGGATTCTAAATGCTAGAAAGTCTTTGAAGGGTTAAAGGAATACCTGGCCAATCCACCCGTTCTCATTCCACCCAAGCCAGGAACACCTCTGATCCTTTATATTTCAGTCTTGGATGACTCTGTGGGAGCCGTCCTCGCACAAGCCGATGAAAAAGATAAGGAACGGGCAACCTATTACTTATCCAAACTCCTCAATCCCTGTGAGCAAAAGTACACGGCCATGGAGAAAACTTGTGCTGCCCTCATTTGGGTAGTGCAGAAATTGAAGCACTACTTCTTGGCTCATGAGGTCCATTTGATTGCCCGCATGAATCCTATCAAGTTCCTCCTTGAGAAATCTATCCTCACTGATAGGCTAGCACACTGGCAGAGTTTTCTATCTCAGTTTGACATCACCTACATTCAGCAAAAGGTAATTAAATGCTATGTTATAGTCGAGCATCTCGCTCACCATCCTCTCCCCAAGTTCGATCCTGTCCAATCAGAGTTTCCAGACGAGGAACTAATGTCCGTCACCCAATCCGATGAGCCAATGTGGACATTATATTTTGATGGAGCTCTGAATTCCCAAGGGAAGGGTATTGGCATTGTCCTTCTGACGCCCGAAGGCGTTACCATCCCAAGGCATTTCATCTCGCATTCCCAGTCACCAACAACATTGCTGAATATGAGGCTCTTCTAGCTGGTCTGGAACTAGCCCATTCTTTCTATATCACCGAATTATGAGTCATGGGTGATAGTCAACTCATCCTCCATCAGGTGCTTACCAAATATCGCACTCTCGATCCCAAGCTCAAGCCTTATCAGGACATGGTCTCCGCTTATGCCAAATTGTTCACCAAGCTGATCTTTGTCCATGTTCTTCACGAATAGAACATTCTGGCTGATGCCCTCACCTCCTTAGCGTCATCTTTTAAATTCCCTTTAGGAGTATGGTCTGAATCCATCACCATCTACAAGCGCCTCATCCCTGCTGTTCAGGACCCTTTCCTTTTAAGAATCAAAGAAAGAGTCCTACGGAAGATTCAGGAAGGGGAAATCCTTGAGAAGAGGGAAATCATGTTGGAAGAATTTGAAGAAGAACTGACTGATGAAGAAAAACCTTGGTTATATGAAATTGTCAAATATTGCAAAGATCAGTCTTATCCTGAAGGAGCCACCGCAGAAGATAAGAAAGCCATAAGAAGGGTAGCCCATAAATACATGTTGGTTGGAGGTCTACTGTATAAGAGAAGCCTTGCTGGTATTCTTTTAAGATGTCTTGATGACAATGAGGTCTGGAAATGCATAGAGGAAGCACACTCAGGTGTGTGCGGTGGCCATGTAAATAGCCAAATGCTCGCTAAGAAGATCATTTGGCAGGGCGTTTATTGGCCCACCATGGAAGAGGATTGTGCTATCTATGTCCGTAGGTTCGTCAAGTGTCAGCTTCACGCTGATAAGATTCATTCACCATCTTCCTCACTTCATCTAGTATCCTCCCCATGGCCTTTCTCCATGTGGGCGTTCGACATCATTGGCCCCCGAGGTGATCCCAACTCGCTCACCAAGCAGAAATCCTTCATCCTCACTGCGACGAAGTACTTCACCAAATGGGCCGAAGCGGAAGCTTACGCAGAAATCAAGGCGTCAACAGTCTGCAAGTTCATCATGAAGAACATCCTCACCAGGTTTGGCATCCCAAGCACAATCGTCACCGACAATGGGCCACAGTTCATCTCTCAGGACCTTCAAGACCTATGCAAAAGGTATGCAATCGCATTGCATAATTCATCACCTTATTATCCACAAGGTAATGGCCAGCCGGAGGCCACCAACAGAACATTGATCAAAATCATAAAGAAAACCTGCGAGTCTGGTAAGTTCTCAGACTGGTCAGAAAAGCTTATTGAAGCTCTATGGGCCTATCGCACTTCCATCCGTACCCCCACCGGGCAGACTCCGTTTGCCCTTACTTACGGGATGGAAGCAGTAGTCCCGTACGAGACTCTGATTCCTTCACTCAGGGTACTGGATAAGGAATTTCTCCTCGACGAATGTCGTAATTCACTCCTTACCCAGTTGGAACTCTTAGATGAGAAGCGGCTGGCTGCTGCCGAGCATGCACGTGTTTATCAAAATAAACTCACTCATTTTTACCAACAGAAAGTCATCGAGAGAAAATTCGAAGTAGTTGAGATGGTCGTGAAAAGAATTTTTGTCAAACCAGGAGGGCCGCGTTCTAAATTTAAACCCATTTGGGAAGGACCATTTGTTGTTCAGGCTGCATACCCTGGCAACGCCTACAAGTTAGTCAATGCCGAGGGAACTGAGTTATCCCACCCTTGGAACGGGCTTTATCTTAAGAAATACTACCCTTAGATAGGTGTAACAACTGGCATGGTACGAGGACCATCGGAGTCAGAAATTCATTTTTTTAGTCTTTGTAGCCTAACTCAGGGTTAACCTGTGCATACTCCCACACCTCGCTTTCGGGATCAAACGAAGTGGAACTCGAGGGAAGTCCTTCAAAAAAAAAGAGATGCCTGGTGTTCATTATGTAGTCAAGTCTTTGCATCTGTCCTTCATATTAGGATAAGACCCATTAAGGTTCGGTAGGTCTCGGGTCTTGGTCCGCCAGAATCGTGAAGATTCCTGTCCGGTCATGTCGGCTTACGCCCACTAAAAGGAGATAACACACACACACGTGGCTGTTTTAGCCAAAAAAAAGTTTGTAGTATTGCTTATTGTGGGGCTGTACTCGAAGGTCTCCAGGAAAGCCATAATCTTTGTTCTCTTCTCCCTCGACCCAATGAGATAGCCGGCGCCCTTAAAACACTGAGCATGAAGGAACCAAAATACCATACCCTGAAGGCGAGAGTATGATTCATCTCCTCAAACCCGAGTCAGAGCACGAGAAGAGGGCAGTGTCCCCGCAGGCATACAAGAGGGAGATCGACATGTCAAATTATTATGTCTAAAAAAAAAGTCAAATAAGAGCCTGGTCATGGCCGTGCCTGATTTCAACAAACGAAAACCCCTCAAAACAAAAGCTAAATTTCACAAAGGGGCAACGCAATTCTGTTCGAGATTTGGTTCGAAGTTGCCCAAAAGGGGAAGGTCGAGTAGGTCCCAGTTAGCTCGTTGGGTCAACGGTTTTGCCGGTCCTCTCGGAAGGTTTACACCACCGTACCTTCTTTCTCCCCTCAAAGATGAAAGCTCAGTGGAAATCCTGAAAGGCATGCCCCGCTATGGCAAGCGACCTTGTTTTAGCAAAACACACATGTAATTTTCTACTTCGAAAAGTAAAAGCCATCGCCGCAAAGGAGTCTCCATGTTTCTGACTGGTCAAGACCTCTATCTACCACCTCGGTGGCTTCTTACTTTAACCTCAGGCTTAGGTCAATACAAGCGCGTCACCAATAGGTGCGACGGCGTCTGATTCCCGATCAGCGTCGCGCAATTGGCCTTTAGGGTTCCAAGGTGTTCCATCCTATACCGTCTTGAGTTATGAGGAAATAGACCCGGGTCGGGCAAATCTTTTACCATGAACGCTCTTTCGGTGTATCCTCGCGGTCGGAAGCAACTGGGAGTCTAAGCATGGCATGACAGTTTTATCATCAGGTTAAGTCTTAACCTGTAGGATTATCATTTGAGGGGTCTTGAAGCCCAAATCAATCTAGATGTGCACACAGGATACCTGGGAGGTTAGTAAGAAACCCTATCTTCATAAGAGTCAGGTGCCATAAGATTGGTCACCAGGCATTAGTCACACAAAAAAAGGAGAGAAAAAGTGTTGAATCCAAAAAATTGGTAGCAATGAAGTGGCCCTCGGAAGACGCCGTCAGGTGAGTCCCCAAGTGGGAATTCTCTTGGAGCACATTAACCCTGTTTTGAGCTACTTAAGAATGATTTCAAACACCCTTGATCCAAGAACCATGCCGGTTGTAATAACAAGTGTCTTTAATTAAAAAAAGAAAGAAAGAAAATTCAGAAAACAAAAAAAAACACATAAACAAGCAAAAAAAAAAAATAATAAAAATAAAGATCAAATTTTGCATCCGTGTGATCTCATTCGTGTGCTACATTTTTAATTTTGTTCTCATTTGTGTGCCCGTGTGTCCCATTCGTCATATTTGCTTTTGCCTTAATTGATAAAGGCTTGGCCCCTTGACTCATTATCAAGGCTAGTCTCAAGACAATCACCCACTCTCTGAGCAAGGGGCCAAGTCAGAGCAGAAAAATTGACTTGTTTCATTAAGCAATGTGTACAGGATTGAAAAGTAGGAACGAAGGCAGAAGACAGGAAAATTGAACATTCCCTCCTTTATTTTCTTCTAGAAATTGTACATTAAGTCCCATCCTCTCTCTCAACGCTACCCCTCTCTCCACTCTCTGGGCGAGGAACCCTGGAGGGTGTTGTTAAACCATGCGAGGCGGTCTCTCTACTACTCTGTACCCCTCTTCCCGTCTCTGCTCCCCGTCGATCGACAAGGGCGGCAAAGAAGCTGCTAACATGAAAGCCACACTCTCGTGCTCTTCGATAGCGCTCTTCACCTTCTCTTAGCCACTATTCAGCAAGACCAAGACTGGTTCGGAGTTCAAACAGTTGGGCCTGCATGGCCCTCCGCTCCTCCCTCTCAGCCAATCTATTGGTTCTCTCTCTTTCGGTGTCTCTTTCCCTCTCCGCGTGTTCTCTCTCTCTGTCCTCCCTTTCCAGCTGAAGGGTAATCCTCAGCTCCACGGCATCCCGGGAAGAACCATCGTCTGGACGACGTCGCAGTTCTTCCTCTAGTTCCGCTATTCTGGCTTCTCCCTGTGCGGTACGGGCAAGTGCATCTTGCACCTCTTTCGTCTGCCATGTTCGCCATTTCAGATATGTGGAGGCATGGATAAGTGAAATCCAAGGAGCAAGACTCTCACCTATGTGAAGAACATTCCTTCTGCCTCCGTGGCTTGCTGCGTAGTATGAGCAAGCTGCTCATGAAGCAAATCGAGTTCGAAAGTAGGGATCCATAAGCTAGAAGAGACACCATCCGCTCCCATTGCTGAGGAAGCTGCGTCGAGCTGGGCGCGCTGCAATACACAAAAGGTAACACTGAGGACCTAGCACCAGGAATCTTGGTCCATGATCATGTGTATGAAGGCTTACCGAAGAACTCAAGGCTGCGCGAGTATTACGTAACTGCCGCTCCGTGCCTATCAGGCGAGCTTGCAAGTTCGCTATCATGGTGTCACGAGCGTCCTTGGCCAAGACATGGGTTAACAAACAAAAAAACAAAAAAAAAACACAACAAAAAACAAATATATATATGTTCACCTTCAAAAGCCCCCCCGGTTGGAGTCGCTCTGCATACATCGCCTTATAGAGGCATAGATAATCCTCGCTGTCTTGAGCATGTGACTCCACGAGTGTGCCACCCCGTTGTCTGTCTTCACATTGCTCGGGGAATCGCACTCGCCAATCAACGAAGATCGCCGGCCCACGTGTCTTCCTCCCGACACGCGGTGTTGTAGTCATGTCCACCCATTCCTGGGCGAGCCCTAAGGTCCTCATGGCCAATCATAGTCGAAGTGGCTCGATTTCATTCACACAATGCATCCAAAGGTCATGCCCGAACCGGGCACGACTCGTTATGACCCATGGTTGATCGGCGTCGGTCATGCCCGCGTAAGGTCTCCATACCACCTAGGTCAGGTCACACACACCTTCTTAGTCACAAGAGAGGGAAGACAAAAAAAAAATAACCACCATCGCCACAGGGAACTCTTGCAACTCGCGTCTTGACACCATCAGCTGGTAGGATAAAGGGGCTGGACTCATGATGGGTTGTCACCGCCTCGCCAGCGGCACCGCCATTGGGCGCCAATGACGGGCCTTTCCCATTGGGAGGTAATAATAGCTCCACAACTGTACCATCATGTGTCATTAACATCATAAAACAATG
This sequence comes from Amorphophallus konjac, assembly GCA_022559845.1. Classification (NCBI taxonomy): domain Eukaryota; kingdom Viridiplantae; phylum Streptophyta; class Magnoliopsida; order Alismatales; family Araceae; genus Amorphophallus; species Amorphophallus konjac. The sequence continues at coordinate 284,756,087 of CM040121.1, read as the reverse complement.
GGGGGGGATAATAATAATGCCGGAGGGGGAGTACATGGATGAACTGCGTAAAACCACTCACTATTATCTCTCGGTCTGCTCTTTCAGATAGACCGGCGAATAGATGCGCCAGCATGGCTACTCCCCAGGCATATCCCCCCACTTTCTCAGGGTCTACCAGGAATTCTAAGAAGCGACAATGGATGTTGTCTCCCTTCGAACCCAGTAACAATTTCCCGAATAGGGAGAAGAGGAACCTCTTTAAATCCATGTTGGCTCTCTCCCAATTACTCGCATCTACACAGTAGATAGCGCGGCATCCTCTTTTAGTCCTCTCCATGAACTCTTCGAAGGATTCATCATCACGGGGACGAACATCAGTAAGCCCCAACGTCTCCATGATAGGCGTCTTGGCTATGGACCTGTTCTTGCGATCATCCAGGTCCACTCCTAGTAACCTCTTAGCAGCCTCTCTGTAATCGGAATATGTGACACCAGTCAACGCCTTGCCATCCACTTTGAGGCCCGTAATTCGGACCACATCTTTCAGACTGGGCACCATGTGCCCCCAAGGCATCAAGAAGGCGCGGCTCATTGGATCCCACCTTTCACACAATACTTAGACGAGGGCAAGGTCGAGCTTGAGTGGCTCAATCTGGAGGAAGGCTCCAAGCCCCATTACGTCTTGCCTGGCCTTCTGAAAATCCGGGAGACCCCTGTATGCTGCCACTACTAGCTTCCATGAAATGTGTCATTTCATCGCACTCTACGCATACACAAGAAATGAAAAAGGAGCCTTTGTCAAAAGAGAAAAAAGGAAGAATGAACGAGAGAAGAGGTGAGAAAGCTCATCTTACAAGTTGCGATTGGGTCCTTTCACTGAAGTGCCCTTCGAGGTCCGAAAGTTTCCTGGAACTACTACCGTTGGACCTGCTCCTCTTCGAGGAGTGGGAAGATTTGCCCTCCATTCCAACCTTAGAACCCTTAGTTCCTCCTTTTCCGTGGAAACTGGCGCTCTTCGAGTTAGCTCTCGATGCCCCTGGGAGGACGAAAGCAAGGTATTTATAGAAATGGGAAGAATACGAGCCGAGACTGCCTCCATCACCTTTAACGATAACCCTCGTGCTAAGGCACCTTCCTTGCGGTCCCATGTGTCACTTCACCGCTCACGCATGGTAATTGATTGGATGGTGTGATATGACGACCCGCTCCCTACGCTATTTAGGGATGCCCTGTCATGTTATAGAGGTCGTCCGGGAAGGTTGAAAGATCGTCCGGGAGAAGGGGCTAGATCCATCATTATTGACTTTGATAGCAGATTCTCATGGAAAAATGATCGCGGCGAGACGCGATTCTCCGTTTCACGGCCGGGTCTTGTCGAGCGCATCACATGGGAACAGTGTAAAGGAGAAGAAGCGTAGGGGAGAAGGAACGCGCAAGAGAACAAATGAATAACAGAAAATCGAATAACTCCATTCATAGGTCTACATAAAACATCACAGTCATGAACATCACAAGAGAGGAGGCAGGTATACTAGCCCGCCAACTCTCGCCATCACCTTCACGCTCATCCCTCCGGGTGTTCCTCTCCTCTCCCCCAAGGTAGAGGGTCCCTCAGGGGCCTTCTGGAGCTCCGTGAAGCAACAGTCGCCTCACCCCGCGATGCCTGCTCAGCAGCGGCGACTCACTACTGCTCCCTTGGTGTGGCGAAGAAGCCACCTACAAGAAGGTGGCCAGACTGGCAGAGTCGCGCCCCGAATTCTCGTGCTCTCTCGTAACGCATCTCCATGTCTCCTAGCCTCTGCCCCATAACTCGAAGGCCTAGCTGGAGCTCCCTCACCTGGGCCTCCAAGGCCTTCCTCATCCCAATCCTGCTGGCACTCTGCCCTTCTTTCCGCCCTCTCCTTCTCCCTCTCCTCTCTCTCTCTCTCTTCACCTCCCTCCTTGCCACCTGGAGGAAGACCCCTAACTCCAGGATGTCTGGAGCTGGCCTCTCTTCATCATGACGCCGCAGCTCTGCTATGGTTGCTGCCCAGGCATCACGCTTCTCTTCAGCCCAGATTGTGCGAGCCACTGCACTGGCAAGTTGCTCCCGGAGGGAGGTGATCTCCAGAAAAGAAGCCTGGGAGCGGGAAGACGATCCGCCGCCTATCCCTGCCATAGCTGCCTACTGGGCACGCTGGAACAGACAAACAACAGCCATCGGCTAAGCCCCAGGATTTTAAAAATAACAATAATAAAAATAAATAAAAAAATGGGGCCTTTCTTTCACCTCTGTCCGCCTCTCGAGCTGAAGAGGCCCCACATGGCTCTCCCTGCACTGCCGTAGGTAGTTGGCACTCTCCTACATGGGCGCACCACCTTGTTGCCGGTCCTGGAACCGAGCAGGGTCCCAGTCTTCAAGTTTCGCCTTGCCGTGTCTCTCTCCCCAGACGTGGCTCGGCCCATCCGCACTCGCCCATTCATCGGCCAAGCTCGAGACCCTTGTCATACCCTGAGCATCAAAAGGAAGTCCCACATCATTTTAAAAAAAATATATATACGTCTCCCGTCGAAGACGCGTCCATCATCCAAGTACAACACTCACCAAACCCTCTTCCCCTTCTCACACATCTCACTACAACAATAAAACAAATTAAGGAAGTGGAGATCGAGGAGCCTACCGGGCCTTGCTCGCCTCCCTCCATGCCATCGGGCCCCTCGGGGCCCTCAATAGCCAGAAGAGGCCCTTCCTCTTCCGTGGCCGCCCCTCCGTGCTCTTGCACGACCCTCTTCAGGCGAGGAGTTGTTCGCCCCCCTTTTCCTCCACCACGGTTCGGCCCGCCGTATTCCATAAATCAAGAGTGGGAGAAGACGAAGCAAGGCGAGCAACTCTTGGAAGAAGAAGGTGTGTTTGCAAGTGGAAGAGGAAAGAAGAAGGGCTGCCCCGCGGTTCTCGGTGGTTTAAATTTGAATTCAAAAGGTTAGAATGCGTCTTCGTGCCCAGACGCCCCAAAAAGGGGGTGATATGGTATGCCTTCCGCGCAAGGCGTAATTCCCCATCCTCGGGGCAAGATCCTCTAAAGCGTGTCACGAGGAAGTAAGTAAAAAAGAAAAAAAGCGTGAAGGACAGTACGTGCACAAAAGACAGTCAAGTGATAGAAAGAAACTATTCCATTCCATATAACAAGCTGTCCATCATATACATCATAAGTGAGGATGGTGGGTGTACAAATCACTCTCTAACTCTCACCACCACCCTGCTGGTCATCCCTCTGATCATCCCTCTCCTCTCTCCTCTGGCGCGGATCCCTAGGGGGCCTCTGCGAACTCTAGGAGGCGGTGCTCACCTCACCCTGCGGTGCCTGGCCAGCCTCGAATGCGCGGCGCCGCTCCTCGGCCGAGGAGACTAGGAAGCTGTCTACAGAGAAAGAACCAGACTGACGAAGTCGCGTCCCGCAGTCGTTCGCCCTCTGGTATCGCTCCTCACTCTCTCGTAGCCTCTCCTCTGCCGTACCGAGACTCACTCGGAGCTCCGTCATCTGGGCCTCTAAAGCCCTCCTGTCTTCCTTCTCCTTCACCGCCTCTCTCCTCGACATTTCAAGGGCAATCCGTAGCTCTAGCACGTCGCGGGGAAGCTCCTCAGCCTCCCGTCGTCATCGGTCCTCCTCCACCTCCGCTATCCTAGGGCCACGCTCTGCCACCCGAGTCGCCTGGTCGCTCTCGGCCTCCTCGGCCCGGACTGCATGAGCCAATGCGTATCAAACCTCTGCCACCTATCAAGGCCCACATCCCCTTATAGTCAGTAGAGGAAATAGAACATGTAGAAGGGGAGTCCGGGTCAAGTAAACACTCACCCGAGTCACCTGGTCACGCTCGGCCTCCTCAGCACTGGCCACTCCGCCCGCCAACTGCTCCTGGAGAGAAGAGACCTCCAGAGGAGGAGCCCGGGGGCTAGAGGCCGCTCCACCAGCCATCCCGGCTACCACCGCTTGATGGGCACGCTGAAACACAGAGACAAACGACAGTCAGAGGCTAAGCATCAGGAATCCAGGTGACAAAAAAAAATAGTAATGCATTCATATAGGCTCACCAAGATGTCCAGCTTCTGACGAATGACTGCCAGCTGTTGCCTGGCGTCCGCCAGCTGGGCCCGCAGGTCAGTGATGATGGTGTCACGAGCATCCAGCATTCATGAGCATATAGATTAATGTCACGTGCATTTGTACAAAAAAGGAAGAAAGAGAGCCTCATTTCATACTTACCCCTGTTGGCCTCCCTTGGTGGAGGCGTCTTGTGTACGTGTCCCGGTACCGTCGCAAGTAGTCGGTGCTGTCCTGTACATGAAACACCGCCGGGATGCCACCCTACTGCCAGTCCTGGTACTGTGCGGGGAAGCGTGTACGCCAGTCCACGAGCTTCACCTTCCCCCGGGTCTTCTGCCGGACGTGGCTCGGCTCGTCTACCTCCAGCCACTCCTGGGCAAGTCCCTGAGTACTCATAACCAACCTGAGTCGCAGTGGCTCGATCTCCTTCAGGCAGTGGACCCACAGGTCCCACCCGAAACGAGGTCGGCCAGCTACAACCCAAGGCTGGCCAGCATCGGCCATGCCCAGGTAGGGCCTCCATACCCCATGCATCAACGTACACGCATCATGTCAGTCGCCACCTTAGTAAACAAAATAAATGCAAAAAAAAACTATATACATCATACCATGGCCTCAGGATACTCGGTCAGCTCACGTCGAAGTGACGTCAGCTGGTAGGTGTGCGGAGGCACGGTCGTGACCGGCCTCCATCGCTGCGCTATGGGTACGACCGTCCGGTTCCATTGCCTAGCTCTCCCCATCGGGAAGTAGTAGTAACTCCACACATGCATCCATCATACATCATTAGTACAAATAACTACATGACCATAAACTAGGATTCATTGTAAAACACATAAATGAAATGTTTACCTGGAGGAAAGGCGCGAAGCCACCAACTGTCGTCTCCTTCTCTGCCCTCTGAGAAAGATCAGCAATCAAGTGGGAGAGTAGGGCTGCTCCCCACGCGTAGTGCCCCACTCGGTCTAGGTCCGCCAGGATCCCAAGGAAATGATAGTGGATGTCATCCCCTTTCGTCCCCAGCAAAAGGCAGCCCAGTAGGAAGAAGAGGAACCTCCGGAGGTCCAGGTCCGCCCGCTCCCGGTCGTCCGCGTCCTGGCTAAAGGCTCCCTAAGTTGCTCCCTCTAGCCGTGCCAGGAACTCCGCTCCGCTCTCGCCGACGTGCTGACGCGAGTCGACGAACCCGAGTGCCTCCATAATGTCTACCCGACCAACTGTCCTACTGTCTCTGTCAGTCACGCTCGTCTCTAGCCCTAACATCTCTAGGGCACTCTCTCTATAGTCGGGGTAGGTGACCCCACTGAATGCCTCCCCGTCCACCCGTAGCCCGGTGATCCGAGCTACATCCTCAAGTGACGGCACCATATGCTCCCAGGGCATCAGAAACGCCCAGCTGGGCACGTGCCACCGCTCCCTCAATGCCTAGACGAGGGGCAATTCGAGCTGAAAGGGCTCGATCTACAAAAACGCCCCAAACCCCATAGCGTCCACTCGGGCCCTCTGGAAGTCCGACAGCCCTCGGTACGCCGCCACTACCACGAACCAGCTGATCCGGGTCCTCATCACACCCTGCACCTCACAAAACAACAAAAGAGAGGAATTACATCAGTAGGAAAATAAACCCACAAATAATGAACAACACAATGTATATATATATTAAAAAAATGTGTAAAGGCGTCTTGGTGCTTAGACGCTTTCATAATTTCTATATTATTTATAAAAATAAATAAATAAATAATAATAAAAATCATTTGACGCATCTAGGCGCTTAGACGTCTTTATATTTTCATATTTTTCTTAATTATATATAATAATTTTAAAAAACGTCACAGCGCCGGGACACCTTCATAATTTCCTAATTATTTAATTAAAATTAAATAATAAAGACTTCTGTCCCCTATGACGCGTCTCATATATTTTTAAAAATTATTTTAAAAAAAGGAAATTAATGGAGGCATCCAGGGAAAGGGACGCCTCCATCTCATCAAGCCCGCTGTCGTTTTAACCCCGTCTCTCGCCCCATTTTTCACAGAAAATCATAAAAGAATGCATCAAAGGAAAGTTCTAGGGGCCTACCGGATCGTGCTCATCCTCTCTCGCGCCACCGGGTCCCCCGGGGCCTTCCACGGCCAAGGAAATCGCCTTCTCCTTCATGGTGGCCTCCTCCGCACGGTCCCGGGGCCTCCTCGGGCGGTGAGCGACTCGCTTCCGCTTCTCTCCACCTTGGCTTGGGCCTCCGTGCTCCATAGGGACCGAGAATGGGTTGTTTAGGGTCGGATTCGGGGAAGAATAGGTGGATGGGGGCGGTTATGAACAGTGAAGAAGAAAGGCCACCGTGGGCGGCCTTAAGTTTGGAATTCGAAATATGGACGCGTCTGGGTGCGAAGACGCATCAACTTGACGCGTCCAGGCGCCTAGACGCGTCAGCAAAGATAATAATAAAAAAGGGGGGGGTACGAAAACTAATAAAAAAATGATAAAAACATGAAAGCGTCTAGGGTCCGAGACGCGTCCATTAAACAAAAATAAAAAATATATAAAATGAAATGGGGGCCAATAATCCAAAGAAAAACCTTTGCACACAATAACTTCACATTTATTTCATTAAAACAACAGAGTGGGCTACATCAGGGGTTTAGACGCTTCGGGCCTTAACTTCCCCAGTTCGGTTACATAAGCCCTCCACAGCTCGCGTTCTTCCTCTACATGCACTAATGCCTTTCCCGGAGTGCTCATCTTCCCTGACACTTTGATGGCCTTCACTCCCTTCGCATCTTCTTCAGTGTCTAATTCTCTCTTCCTCAGGGGAGCAACGTGAGATAACGTTTGGAACAAATGGCGGGGAAGGCCAATTTGAATACAACACCGATGGGCCTTGTAAAGAACAAACTCCGTCGCACCAATAAGTTGGAGTTCAGCTTCAGGGGAAGACCTCGTAAGGAGTTCGCGCGAGAGCAGACATGTCGGTGCACAAGTAAAGAAACTTTGTGTCATAGTTTTGAAGTGAGACCTCCAGTCTTCACGTTTCTTCAGCCATGGACCGTGATTTACTATATTACCACAAAGCCTAACACATTGGCTATGTTGTAATGGGGGCTTTGTTGGAAGATCTTCGAGGTAGTTGGCATCCTCTCACGGTGATCAAATTTGAGATGTAAATCAACCCAGCAATTCAGAAGAAGCGCGCAACCAAAAGGAGGCTTACCCATACTGGAAGCATTAAGGCCACTGTAGAGATAAGTAAGAACGGCAGGTCCCACCATTTTTCCATTCCAAATTTCGTAAATAGCGCTCAGCTAATCCTCCTCCGCTATGTTGTCGGTATAAGGGAATAAGAGAGCACCCGCCAAATAGATTGTTAACCCCTTCATAATTTTTTCCAAACGATCATCATCTGGCAATCCTCTCAGGGCATCCATGACCGATTCCGTGAGCTTTTGTAGGTTAACTCCCTTCTGGGTCTGGACGTTTTTAACAGCACTAGACGGCATGAAGCTTCCGAGGACATCCTCCGAAGTCACCCTTTTCAGCATCGACATGATTTTTATCCTGCCATCTTTTCTTAATCTTTTCAAACCGAGCAGGAGTTCCACCTCCTCAAGAAGGATGGTCGCCTCGAAAGTGGGGAAAATGAAAGTGTGAGTCTGAGGATGTCAGAACTCTACCAGCGCACCCATAGCAGCCCAGTCCATGCGAATCTTTTCGTAATGCTTGGCGTGAACCAGGAGCCCCTGAAGATGCCACATCGTGATTATGGCCCTCATGCCGATAGAGAAGATGGAAGTTAGCTTTGAAAGCCACGGTAGTTTGGAGAATTTCCTCGGGCCTGGGAAGAGGGGGTACAGCTGGGAAAGAATAAAAACAAAGGGGGAAGAGGTGAAAGAGAGGTTGTACAGGGAATTTTAAATGAATCAACTCACCATACATGACTGGACCTTCTCACTCAGATATCCTTTGAGGTCAGAGAGCCACTTGAACTCTGATGGAGGCATCACCCACGACTCCCTTTGGCTCGGGTCCACTTCTTCACATTCGTGAGCTAGTTGAGTTTGGGCCTCACTCTATTAAGGCCCCTTATCCATTTTGTAGTTTTCCTTTGAGTCATTTTGATGTATTTCCATTTTATTTGAGTCATTTCCCTAAGTCTAGCACTTATTTTCCTATGTTTGGTATCATCATGATGTCTAATGTAAGCTATTGGGCCCCATTCGTTGGACTAGGCCCATTAGCACTCCCAACCCCCTTGGTTATTTGTAGTTGTTTATTTTGTCAGGGACTTACTGTAAAGAGTGGGTTGCCTATATATAGGACCCCACTCCCCTCATTTGAAGTTAATGAATGATTACATCCTTTTGAGTTAAACTTGTCATTTGAGTTCAAATTGGAGTGATTCCTCTAGTTTTTGGGTGAGAGACCCTAGTGGAGAGATTCCCCACCCATTCCCCTCCTAATCTCTCTATTTCACCCCTCTTTCTCTCTCCTCCAACCCCAAATCCGAATTTCCTTCTCTCTCCTCCCTCCTCCCATCCACTTCCAACCTCCAACCACCTCCTTTAATGCCCTCCACTTCCCCATGGCCTCCATTACTCCACTCCCTAGTTCCTAGGTAGAAGTCTCCCCATTCCAACACCTTCCTCCACCTTCCAACCAAATCTACCCCATTCCAATGCAAGCACTCCACTTCCCAACATAATCACCCACCTTCCAAGACCTTTTGAATTTGAAATCCACCCTTCCCTCCACTCACTTGTGCCCCCCTCACCTTCTCCTCTCACCCACCTTCCCCAAATTCGTAGCTCTTCCTCCTCCACCTGCTAGCACTTGCTTCCAGCCATTCTCCACCCCATTCCCCATCACCATTAGCTCCCTTCTCCACCCCACAAGAGCCCCCACTCTCCCTTAGGTCATTCCTACCATTTCCCTCCACCAAAGAAGCCACATTTCCCTCTCATTTCTTCTAGTAGGTTGGAGCTGTGCAGATCTGCAGAATAGCCCTTGTTGCAGCGTCAACCATGGATTCATCCTAGTTCTTCAGAAGGAGTGGCCTACCTTTCTGGAAAGGCCTTCCAGTCTACTTCGCAGGCGAGGTGGAATCAACACGATCGGAGCTCGGAGCTGCCAGATAGAGCCATTCTCCCAACAGTGCGCAGAGAGGTCTTCATCCTGGACCAGAGCGTGGAAGATCCTTCTGCCACGACAAACCCCAGTGGATTCATGCTGAAGCCCCTTCATCAAAGTTCTTCCTCTATAGGTCATCTTTCAAGATCAAGAAACAGAACCCCGTTCGGCCACCAGAGGAAGAAGTTACGAATTTTCTCCCCCGATCTATCTAGTTCTGTTTTCTGCTGTCTACTCCGACCAGTACCCACTCTTCTGGGTGCCCCGGCCATCCTCGACCTCTGAATGCGTCTCCGTCACCTCCTGCTGAAAGCTACCTCGACCACGAAGATGATACCACTGGTTTCGTGCTGATCGGAGCTCGGGAGGGCGCTCAGTCACTTCTGCAACTTGCTATTATAGTCCAGACAGTACCTGCGGCCAGATAGAGGAGGCTACTTCCTGTTGCTGGTGCAGCCACCTCCGACCGTCTGAGCTTCCCCAAAAATTTTGGAGTCCACCTCATCCAGTCAGGAAGCTTCAGGAGCTGGTTTCGATCAATTTGGAGTCCGGACAAGCCCGGCATAGCCATCACAGCGACCCCCTGTCCAGAATTCCAGATTGAAGCTGCAACTTCCCTAGTTCTCATTTCTCTTCGTTTCGGTCCACCAACCCCTCCCCGCTTGGCCGGCTGAAGGCCCCACCCTGCGTGGAGGTAGTGTTTGAATGTATCATATTAACCCCTACCCCCAAGGTCCCCCCTCCTGCGAGAGGAGTAGTTTTGTAAGTGGTTTGGCAGGTCAAGCGACACCGCCGCGGCGTGTGGGGAACTCCGACCGGGACCGGTTTCTTCAAACCGGTCGAGTAAGTGTCTCTTCCTTTCTCACCTAGTGTAGCTCTCTCAATATTTGGTTCATGCATCGCTGAATTCGTGAGGAGCGCCCGATCCTCAAGTCCATGACTTAGAGTGATCGCCGTGGGTTAGTGTGACCCGGTGCCCGAGTGCACTTTGTCGGCCCCAATCGAATTGGGCAACCAACCTTGGGGAATCAATTCTTGGCCTTGCTGGCCCTCTACCAGCAAGGGTCCATTCCCATAAGTCACCCTTGGTATCACATAGTCACCCCGGGAATAGAGTGCAACGAAGAGAGCGGTGGCCCATTAAGGCCCATTTGGATGCTTAGATGTGCTTGTTTGACTAAGTCCGAGGTTGTGTCACATCAAGTGGTATCAGAGCAAGTTCACAACTTATCTCTATCAAGTTGGTCCTAGGCCATTTTTATGTATTTAGAGTCCTCAGTTGCATCTCCCATGTCCACTAGAATGGCCGCTTCATACCCGTCATATCCATCCCCATCAACTTTCCCAAGAAGCCCAAATCCTCATGGAAGTTCCATTACCAACAAAGTGGGTAGCAACACCTCTATCATAGAAGCCCTACCTAATGTCCTTAATCGGCTTGAAGATATCATGTCTCAACTCGACCGACTTGAAGGAAATAGCCGTGCACCAAGAGTAAATGAGAGTGACCTTTGGGGAAATCTAGAAACCATATTTTTAGAACACTTGAAAATTAAAACCCCCCCCTTTGATGGATCCAATAGCCCAAGTCTTTACCTAGATTGGGAGATTTCTCTCGACCAATTCTTTAAAAGTTTCCCCTTGAACGAAGAAAGGAGAATGAGGCTAGCCAAGGCACACCTCTCCAAACAAGCTAAAACTCATTGGTTAGTTGTGGAAGGTTTGAGAAAGATCCGTAGGGAGGCTCCAATTAGCACTTGGGATGAGATGAAGACCGAGCTTAGAAAACCCTACACTCTCCAACCCTCTCCCTCCTACTCAAATCACCAAAGTCCAAGGAGCACTTCAACTCCATCATCCCCACCCGGTCAATCCATGACCCTAATCGACCCAATCCCCTCCATGATGACCACCACTCAACCAACCCTCACCATTCAAAACCAAGTGGACACCGTGTCCACCCCTCCACCTAGGCCCATGATTGTCACCACCCTCCAATCCAGAAGCTCCCACCAAACCCCTACCCCACAAAACCCCTTGGTCCCCACCACCACCCCTCCCTTGTCCCCGAAAAAGGACATTCCCCCCAAAACCAATCAACCCAAGCCACCCCAACCAACCCATCTCCCACTCCCTACCCCAAAAGTCCAAAGTCCTAGGCTTCCACTACTTCCCCTCCCTATCTAAGCCAAAGTTTCCCATCACCCACCACCCCGGGTACACCATGCACCAACCATCATCACCCCACCCCCAATAGACCTTCCCATTCCCTTGAGAAAGGAGACCACAACCATCCACATGGGAGTAGATGAACCCATCCCCATCATTGAGGAAACCCAAGTTCATATCCGTGGTAAGGAAGAATCACAAATGTCCCCTAGCTTGGACCCCCAAGAGCCACAAGCCTTCACAAATAGCACCATAATCATAGATGGGCCCCTAGCTAGATGGCTAAAGGAGAGACCACTTCACCCCATCGTGTCCTATGTTTACCCACCCATGGAGAAAAACATTCCCATTGCACCCATTAACTCCTATCACACCATAATCCAAACATCCTACCAAGTGGAAACCTTAGAGAATCTTCTTAAGGGCGTAGCATGGCAAATTGAGTTCACTAGCATGTTGACCCCTATGGCCAAACCACCTAAGAGCCTTGGCCTCCTACACCGATGCATAGGGTCTATCACCTCGATTTGCACCATTGGTTGCTACACTAGTGACCTCCTTCTATTCCTCCCTACACCCGATGAGCCCAACCTTCTCCTCGATTTAGAGCTTCTTATCTCGGGTAGAAAGCCTAGTCCTCCATTCATGGCCGACCATCCCACCAAAAACTTTGGCCCGATCACTTTACTAGAGGAGGAGAATCCACCATCAAGGGGTTGTGAGGACCAAAAGGACCTAGGGTTCCTCTCCTTAGGTGACCCTTACCATGACCCCTTCGATCCCTTCCTATACCCACCCATTAAGATCCCAAACACTTTGTTCGGCCAACCCACTAGAAAACTTGGCCCACTTACCTTGGAGGAGGATGACTCACAATTTGGGAACCTTGAAGACATAGAGTGCCTCCCTCTAAGAAGACCTTTCTACGACCCCTTTGATCCCTTCCTATGGGAGTCTAGTTCCCCATGTAACCCAACCATCTTACCCACCACCCACCCTTTCCTACCCTCACCCATCATATTGGGCCAAACCAATCTCATCCATGACCCGGGTTACACCTTGGGAGCCAAGACCTTGGGCCACATATCCCTAGGTAATAAAGTTGTGCCCCACCCCATGATGACCACCTTCTTAGATCCATTCGATCCGTTCCAATGGGAATTCAAAGGTTGTCCCACCCCTATACACATGGAAGTCACTTTTGGGAAAAGTATGCATGTGTCTAGGCTTTCCACACCCCTTGGCATGAACACTATGTTGGGTCCATTCATTCATATCACCCACATGTCAAGTAGAAAGCATGAGTGGTCCAAATTTGGATGTAGTGGTCCACCTTCATTCATCATGGGTCTTAAGCATATCAAAGGCATCTACGGATGTCCGGGTCCCCCGACATGCATCACCACTTTGCATGATAGATTCACATATGGTTGCCCCGGTCCACCTAAGCCCACCAAAGTCTACATGACAACATTGCATGATAAGTCCACATATGGTTGCCCCGACCCACCAAGGCTCATCAAGGTCCATATGGCATCATGGCATAAATGGTCTATATATGGTTGTCCAGGTCCACCCATAACCACTAGAAGGTCAGCACTCACAAAATTGCATGAGGAAATCCGCAAGCACATTAGCATAAAAAATGAGGCTTATAAAAGGTTGGCTGACTCTCACCGGCGTCACTTAGAGTTCCAAGAGGGTGACTTTGTGATGGTAAGGACGGAGAGGCTCTCCCCAGGAGCCAACTCCAAGTTGAGACCACGTGGGACTGGGCCCTTCCAGGTCTTGAGGCGTATTGGTGCGAATGCTTATGAATTAGATCTCCCTGAGGATTATGGGGTAAGTCCTACATTCAATGTCGCCGACTTAGTGTCTTACAAGGGCCCCACGGTGAGACCTAGTGAGGAGATCGAGCCCACTCCCTCCTTTGAGAGAGCACCCACCCGAGAGGAGAGTCCACTAGCCAAAAGAGCTCAGCGTGATCGCATTGAACAAATATTGGATGAGCATGTCACTACCACCCGGAGCAAGGTCTATGAGCGCTATCTCGTCAGGTGGAAGGATCGGCCTCCGTTGGAAGACTCATGGGTAAGTCGGGAGGACCTACAGCGATTGGATCCAGATCTCCTCGAGCCGTACCTTAGCCGGATGGACCCTTACTCAACGGAGGCGAGCTCTTTGCGGCCCAGGGGATTTGATGGAGGCATCACCCACGACTCCCTTTGGCTCGGGTCCACTTCTTCACATTCGGGAGCTAGTTGAGTTTGGGCCTCACTCTATTAAGGCCCCTTATCCATTTTGTAGTTTTCCTTTGAGTCATTTTGATGTATTTCCATTTTATTTGAGTCATTTCTCTAAGTCTAGCACTTATTTTCCTATGTTTGGTATCATCATGATGTCTAATGTAAGCTATTGGGCCCCATTCGTTGGACTAGGCCCATTAGCACTCCCAACCCCCTTGGTTATTTGTAGTTGTTTATTTTGTCAGGGACTTATTGTAAAGAGTGGATTGCCTATATATAGGACCCCACTCCCCTCATTTGAAGTTAATGAATGATTACATCCTTTTGAGTTAAACTTGCCATTTGAGTTCAAATTGGAGTGATTCCTCTAGTTTTTGGGTGAGAGACCCTAGGGGAGAGATTCCCCACCCATTCCCCTCCTAATCTCTCTATTTCACCCCTCTTTCTCTCTCCTCCAACCCCAAATCCGAATTTCCTTCTCTCTCCTCCCTCCTCCCATCCACTTCTAACCTCCAACCACCTCCTTTAATGCCCTCCACTTCCCCATGGCCTCCATTACTCCACTCCCTAGTTCCTAGGTAGAAGTCTCCCCATTCCAACACCTTCCTCCACCTTCCAACCAAATCTACCCCATTCCAATGCAAGCACTCCACTTCCCAACATAATCACCCACCTTCCAAGACCTTTTGAATTTGAAATCCACCCTTCCCTCCACTCACTTGTGCCCCCCTCACCTTCTCCTCTCATCCACCTTCCCCAAATTCGTAGCTCTTCCTCCTCCACCTGCTAGCACTTGCTTCCAGCCATTCTCCACCCCATTCCCCATCACCATTAGCTCCCTTCTCCACCCCACAAGAGCCCCCACTCTCCCTTAGGTCATTCCTACCATTTCCCTCCACCAAAGAAGCCACATCTCCCTCTCATTTCTTCTAGTAGGTTGGAGCTGTGCAGATCTGCAGAACAGCCCTTGTTGCAGCGTCAACCACGGATTCATCCTAGTTCTTCAGAAGGCGTGGCCTACCTTTCTGGAAAGGCCTTCCAGTCTACTTCGCAGGCGAGGTGGAATCAACACGATCGGAGCTCGGAGCTGCCAGATAGAGCCATTCTCCCAAGAGTGCGCAGAGAGATCTTCATCCTGGACCAGAGCGTGGAAGATCCTTCTGCCACGACAAACCCCAGCGGATTCAAGCTGAAGCCCCTTCATCAAAGTTCTTCCTCTATCGGTCATCTTTCAAGATCAAGAAACAGAACCCCGTTCGGCCACTGGAGGAAGAAGTTACGAATTTTCTCCCCCGATCTATCTAGTTCTGTTTTCTGCTGTCTACTCCGATCAGTACCCACTCTTCTGGGTGCCCCGGCCATCCTCGATCTATGAATGCATCTCCGTCACCTCCTGCTGAAAGCTACCTCGACCACGAAGATGATGCCGCTGGTTTCGTGCTGATCGGAGCTCGGGAGGGCGCTCAGTCACTTCTGCAACTTGCTATTACAGTCCAGACAGTACCTGCGGCCAGATAGAGGAGGCTACTTCCTGTTGCTGGTGCAGCCACCTCCGACCGTCTGAGCTTCCCCAAAAATTCTGGAGTCCACCTCATCCAGTCAGGAAGCTTCAGGAGCTGGTTTCGATCAATTTGGAGTCCGGACAAGCCCGGCATAGCCATCACAGCGACCCCCTGTCCAGAATTCCAGATTGAAGCTGCAACTTCCCTAGTTCTCATTTCTCTTCGTTTCGGTCCACCAACCCCTCCCCGCTTGGCCGGCTGAAGGCCCCACCCTGCGTGGTGGTAGTGTTTGAATGTATCATATTAACCCCTACCCCCAAGGTCCCCCCTCCTGCGAGAGGAGTAGTTTTGTAAGTGGTTTGGCAGGTCAAGCGACATCGCCGCGGCGTGTGGGGAACCACCGCCTCCCCGCTCGCCCTCGTCTCCGACCGGGACCGGTTTCTTCAATCCGGTCGAGTAAGTGTCTCTTCCTTGCTCACCTAGTGTAGCTCTCTCAATATTTGATTCATGCATCGCTGAATTCGTGAGGAGCGCCCGATCCTCAAGTCCATGACTTAGAGTGATCGCCGTGGGTTAGTGTGACCCGGTGCCCGAGTGCACTTTGTCGGCCCCAATCGAATTGGGCAACCAACCTTGGGGAATCAATTCTTGGCCTTGCTGGCCCTCTACCAGCAAGGGTCCATTCCCATAAGTCACCCTTGGTATCACATAGTCACCCCGGGAATAGAGTGCAACGAAGAGAGCGGTGGCCCATTAAGGCCCATTTGGATGCTTAGATGTGCTTGTTTGACTAAGTCCGAGGTTGTGTCACATCAAACTCACTGCTAGGCTTGCTCCTCTTCATAGGGCGGGAAGACTCACCTTCCATCTCAATAGACCCAAGATTCTTCTCTCCCTCCTCTTGAGTTCCAAGACCCTCAATTCACTCCTTGGTGCATTTGGCTAAACTAGGCAAGGGGGGAGCATTTATAGGAAGGGAGGGGTGTAAAAGCCAAACACGTCACATCAATGATGAGTCATCATTGTTGACTTTAGCAAAAGGCGTTTTGTCTTGATTTCCCTTGTGCTGTGGTGCAATTCTACTGCTTTTAATAATATTGATCAGTGCAGGTTTCACTAATGGGCACCACTGTCCCACCTTGCATCATTCGGTTACTGGTCCCACCATGTCATGCATTGTATTATATGATAGTTACGCTACTAGAACATGTCAAGGACCTTACGACTTGAATGAATCTGGAATTTGAGTTCCCCTTCAACAAAAAATAGTGATGATTTCAGAGGAATTTGGGTTGTACGGATAGGCCGTTAAGTTGTGATAGCATGGGGACGATGGTTCCGTTCAGTGAGTCGGTGCGTGGATAAACGAGCTCCGGCTCAGTATCAGCTCACCGGATCGGTATCCTGACTCATTCTTAACAACTTAACAATATTATCATTGGCTATCTTCTATTTTAATTTGTTTTAAGTTTTTCTTTAAACCCAGCATGCGTTCATGTCGGACTTTGATTCCATAGCGAAAGATCATTCAAAGTAATTCGATTGTGAAAGTTGCCGTGCTTAAGTCACTATAATATGAGATATTCCATTCCGAATACTGAGTTTTCTTGAGACAGCCCTAGGATGTTCTTCTTGACGAAACCCTTGCTTGGACTGATCCTCAAATATTCCTTTACTTTTTCTCTATTTGACCCAGCTTGATCGCAGCACTTCCACATTGGCTGGTAACCGCTCCCCAAAGGTGAAACTTGCAGGTTTATGACCCGGGTACTTCCACACAGAGAAGTTGGTCCCCTTTTCTTGTTCATGCCTGAGCGCACATGTTCCCCTTCCTTGTTTGATTCCCGTCCAAGCGATCGTTGAATTTGGAAGCCCCTCTTCAAGGTCGGCCCATAGAAACTCCGAAAAAGATCCAAACCACAATGTTGGAAGCGTGTCTCATCGCACCTTGACATCAGCTTTTCAGTCCATTCCATTACACTTCCCCATTCCACTACGTGTCACTCCCTTGCAAAGCAGACGCCAAGGCAGGGCAGCTGTAGACACGTCGTTTCTGACGTTATCTTGAGTAAATCTCATATTATAATAAGACGTCCCGAAGTGGCTTTCACATTCTCGAATTACTTGAATGATTTACTTTTTAGGGTTCCTTTCGCCTTTTTTAGAATTTTCTTTTCGGCGGGGGAGGGTCACGCCTCTTTTGACGGAGTTCGGGAGGAAAGCCGCATCACTAAGGAAATCGTATAGCACACAGACGACGCCGCTCCCAACCGGACGTTCCGAAAGAATCCGAACACAAAGACGTCTTACTAAAGTAACGGTTAAACAAACGATGGCTTTTCCGGTGCCGATCTGGCGGGGCTTATTTGAGGCGTCTGGGACCCAGGATGCCTCACTTTGAGGCGTCTGGAACCCAGGACGCCCCCTTGATTCACCACCCGGACGACACCGATCCGCCCCTCAGTTTGACGTTTCAAAAAAATCCAAGCATGACAACGTCTTCCCGATCAGACGCGCCCTTCGAGAGTCATGGCTACGCGTCGAAACCACTCACTTTCTCCACTGTCAATGGCTTCCGATGGCGATTCGGTGGGCAAAGATGGGCGCGTCTGGGGTCTTGGACGCCTCAACATTGAGGCGTCCAGGAGGCCAGATGCGCCAATAATTTGGAAATTATTAAAAAATGATGGGAGCGTCTGGGACCCAGGAGGCCTCAACATGGAGGCGTCCCAGACCCATGACGCACCCATGAAAATTTCCCCTATAAATAGAGGACCCCCTCCCTCGAAGGGAGAGAGCTTCAGATCCGACAGAGGAAAGAGAGACTCTGCCGGATCCCTTTTCTAACCCATGGGTTTTTTTTGCAGGAGGAGGTTCTGCCGAATTTTCGGGTGCCCTCGCTCGTGAAAGGAAGGCTACTCCGTCCACCGTACTTCCACGTCATCCCCGCGTTGCCGAAGCTCCGTCGGATCCCGCCATCGGCATCTTCAATAAGCCATTCTCTCCCACTCTCTTTTGTCAATTGTCGCATGCATCATCCCGTCATCCGTCATCTCACTTCATATGGGAGATCTGTTTTTATGCACATTTGCATGATTCTCCATCCATCATAGCATTTTTTCCTCCTACTCGTGTCCGAGAGGGGTTTAAAAATAACACCAACCAGGTGTGTGTCTCGCCATGATTTCACCATTTTCATCACAAGGGACTAATACTACACTACCATTTTTCTGATTCATTTGCTATCTGTCTGTTTCCCTTTTTTTGCAAGAGTAACCAAGGAAGGCCCTCTCCGTCGGGCGACCGAAGGGAGAGGAAGAAGTAACCCGCCATTTCCTGCTTTTGAGGTAAACGCGATAACTCTTCTTATTTTGGGGTCTCCGGCCCCTGGCGATCACATCATATCTTCGAGGCCGCGGCGAGTCACTTCCCACTATGACTGTTTAAATTTCTGTCATTTAAATCTTGTGTTATTCTCATATCTTCGAGGCCACGGCGAGTCACTTCCCACAATGGCTGTTTAAATTTCTGTCACTTAAATCCTGTGCTATTCTCATATCTTCGAGGCCGCGGTGAGTCACTTCCCGCTATGGCTATTTAAATTTCTGTCACTTAAATCATGTGTTATTCTCATATCTTCGAGGCCACGGTGAGTCACTTTCCGCTATGGCTGTTTAAATTTTTCTCACTTAAATCCTGTGCTATTCTCATATCTTCGAGGCCGCGGCGAGTCACTTCCCGCTATGGCTGTTTAAATTTCTGTCATTTAAATCTTGTGCTATTCTCGTATCTTCGAGGCCGCGGTGAGTCACTTTCCGCTATGGCCATTTAAATTACGTATTCTATTACGTTCTATCTGCTCTGCATACCCCATCGGAGTAATCTCCCGTGGTGGTTTCTCTGCTTCTCTCCCTCTTTTTGTGTGGCAGTAAAACGAGCCCGCACGCTCTGCTCGCCACCGCATCCGCGTGACGTCGCTCACAATGAGAAGCACCAGTATCAAATAGTATAAAAGTAGGATGGGAATAAATTTGAATGGTACTTTCCATCAACCCATCATCTTTGGGTGCTTCCTTATCTAGAACGGCATTAAGACGAGCCTGTCGTCTACGTCCACCATTAGAAGTGTGTTCTTTCATAAGGGGGCAATCTGGCATGCTGTGCTCCTGGCTTTCACAACGTAAGCAAGCGCCAAGATGCTTCCAGCACTCTTCGGCCAAGTGACCGAATGTCTCACAGAATGTGCAAGCCATCATGACTTGCTACTCTTCCGCTTTGATCTTCTTGTTATTGCCGTTCCTGTTGCCATTACGGGACCTCTTTTTATTGTCACGAGATTGGTAGGTGCCTGTGATGCTAAACTTATCTTCCTTTCGTCCTCGCTTGTCAAACCTCTGACTTGACTCCTTGGTTTTACCTTTGAATTTCTTGACCTTTTCCAAGGTCCTTTCACATAGATGTCTCCGTTGGACCATCTCCGTATATGTACGGATATTTTGAGGTCTAAGTTGAGTAATGAAAATCGGCCTTATGATGTCCATGAATCGGTTAGCCTTTAATAGGTCGGTACTAACTAGATGAGGAGCATAAGGAGCCAGACGGGGGAATTGGAGCTCGTACTCCGCTACGGACATCATTCCTTGCCTTAAGGAGGCAAACTCCACAGCCTTCCTCTCCTTGACATGTTCGGAGAAATATTTTGCTCGGAAGAGTCCAAGAAACTCTTCCCATGTAAGTTGTGCGTTTTGAAGATGTGCAAAAGTGGCCTTCCACCAAGTACGCAGATCTTTGTTTAATTGGAATGTGGTGAGATGGATCTTCTCTTGGTCGGAGCATTGCATGACGTCAAATATCATGTTCATCTCATCGATCCAATTTTTAGCTTCGTCGGGGTTGGAGGATCCAAAAAATCACAGAGGGTTCATACTCCGGAAGTTCCTGTGCAGATCACCGGTGCCAGCCCTTGCTCCAGCTTGGGCCACAGTTTGGAGGGCCTGGGTAAGACTCGCAATAGTCTGTTGCATCGCTTCCCAATTAGCACGGTTCGCGGCCATTGTAAAAATAAGGTGCCTGAGAAATTAAACACTTAGTTATTTCCTTGGAATTTAGGAAGGTTTACCTAAAGATATATTTCTAAATAACTATCTCACCTCGGGCTCTACCTAGTCTCACATGGGTTTGAAAATTTCTTTTCTAGTTCATAGGTGTGGGTCCTTAACCTTGGACTTAGCCTATGACCTGACATTTTTCTAGAACTTATTGTATTCTGTGTATTTTGATGATGTCAATGAAATATGGTTCACTAGCTAACAGAATAAGTCTTAATTGTAGGTGCTCTGGTTGCTGGAGCTATATCAAAGAAAGTAAAGAAGTTCTGAGAAATGTCAGAGTTCATCACTGCCTCGATGCAGTCACAACCATAGAATTGATTTTTAGAGAGCTACATCGACGCAACAAAGAGCTGCACCGACGCATCAAGAACAAGTTTCAATCAAGAGATTGAAGCAGATCTGATGGTGCCTCGACACACCAAGCTACTGCATCGACGCATCTGCCTAGCATTAGAAACTGAATGGCGTTACGTCGAAGCAATTGAGTACAACTTTTCAGAAAGAAGGTTGAAGCAGCAAATTAATGATCCGACGCATCAACTTATGAGCAATATGTCGTTACACTCTGTCTCGACCTGGCGACGCTATGCATCGATGCACGAAGACAAAGGCTAGCATTCAAAGCCTTTTGGCCAAGGATTCTATGTTCACACTGCACCGACGTATCTGAGGAGTGCATCGATGCACTTAGCTCAGAACCAACAATTAAAAGTCAACACGTCGAAGCATACGGGCGCTGCATCGACGCACCAAAGGGCATGTGTTTTGAAGCCAACTGTTCGAAAGCCTTTTAGCTACATTGCCTCGATGCATCACGTAGCTACATCGACGTAGCATTGGTTTTAATCTTAAAAATGGGAGAATTCAAGTGAATCACGTGCCAGCGACCTGAATTCATGATGGCACACAATCCAATCCATGTGGCTAAGCTTTGGAAGGTTAAAAAGTATTAGAATATTCCCTCTGCCACCTGGACCGATGATGAACTTAGGCGAATCACGTGGCAGCACTCATGGAAGTTTTGGCGCGCAAATTACAACACACATGGCTGATTTCTGGAAAGTTCATATCATCATAATATTCTTTTCCATGTGGACCAATCAATTATCTTGGCTGCTGATCGGAATCTCGAGTGGAAGACGATGGTCTGCTTATATATATCAGTCGCTCCGTTCAAGAGAGGCTGCCAAAAGCTGCTGAAGCTGCTGCCTTCATTGCCATTGCGAATTCAGAGAGAGCTCTTCCAGAAGAAAAAGAAAGAGAGAACCACCTCGAGAGGAAGAGAGAATTGAGTGCAGCCAGCCCATCTCCTTAGGAGATTGCTTCAATTCGAAGCTACATTTTTCTTGTGTTTTCTTTTTTGATTGAATTCCTACATTTCTACTATTTTTCTTTCTGTTCTTCGTTTCAAACTTGTTTGTGGTTCCCTTTGAGTACTATAAGAGGAACATAGAGTATTCTCTGGAGTCCCCTCTGTGCGTCAGAGGAAGAGAGGTTCAAACCTCTGGTTGCGTGAGCTGCTGGGTGCAGTTCACGGGGTTCCCTTTGCGGTCACAGAGGAAGGGAGGCTGTTTCTCCGGGTTCCTTCTGGAAATCTAGAAGAAGTGAGGAGAGTGTTCCTCGGGGGTGAAGCTGTGGTTACAACCATTGTCACAGACTGAGTCTACTGTTTGCTTTGTTAAGCAAGGAAGCCTCACTCCAAGGGAGTGAGGGGTGGATGTAGATTGCGGGTAGCAATCGAACCACCTAAAAAATCGCTTGTCTCATTTGTGGTGTGTGTTCTTAATTATTACTTGGATTTGTACACAACCAGAAAGTATATCAAAAGATATGGTGGGAAAGATAGGTTACGCCTATCCGGAACATCGCCCCTTCTGTGAGGAGATCCTTCGATCAAACGTCTGCCTAGTACTATCCCTAGCTTGTGATTAATTGGCATTTGTAGCTCTGATTGATTGTTAGGTTGAGTTTAGGTCTTCTGCTATTTTACTGCATCATATATTGGTTATGCGTATATACTGCTTGCTTGGCTGCCTGAACTGATCGATGTGGTGAATGATACCTTCATTCATGCTAGATCTGAGTGCATTGCCTGAGAGTTTTTAATCCGTAAAGTTTTTGGTAGTAGATCTATTCATCCCCTCCTTATAGATCTCATCTCTTTTCTCTATCAGTTGGTATCAGAGTAGGTTTCCCACAATGTGGTCCAGCGACCAGGGAAGACCTAGAACCAACAATGCTCGCAGCTTTATAGCTGAAGGGATTTCAATAAATAGACCCTCATTCTTTGATGGTGTTAACTACTTATATTGGAAGAACAGGATGGAGGTGTTCTTGCGAGCTCATAGCCATGAACTGTGGAGGGTTGTCACCAGCGGTCCATTTGAACTCCCTAAAGATGAAAGCGCATGGACTAGGGAACAAATTAGATTGTCAACCATCAACTGGATAGCTCTCAACATCTTGCAGTGCGTCGTGCATCCATAGGAATATTCAAGGATCTCAGCTTGCAAAACCGCCAAGAAGATGTGGGACGAGCTGGAGCGGATCTATGAAGGAACGTCCCAGGTGAGAGCAACTAAGGTAAATATGCTCACCTCATATTATGAATTGTTTAAGATGAAGTCTGAAGAAAACATATCTGAGATGTATGCGAGGCTCTCACTGATCACTAATAGTCTTAAGGCACTAGGAAAATAATTTCAGGAAAGTGATCTAGTTAGGAATATTCTTAGGTCTCTAACCCCAGCGTGGCACACGAAAGCCACTGTGATAGTTGAGTCTAGGGATCTATCCACTATGACAGTGATGGAGCTGATGGGGTCACCGATGACATATGAGATTAATCTCAAGAGGAGTGTGGAAGAAAACAAAAAGGAAAAACTATAGCCCTCAAAGTGTCACGGAGTAGTGGAGAGAGCAGTGAAGAGTATGAGAGTTTTTAAGATATTGATGATGCACAACAAGCTATGCTGACCCGACAATTTCTGTAGCACCCCGATAAAAAAATAATAGAGAAATCAAACTTTTCCTAAATAAGTAACTCTAAATACCATAGTCCTGTACTTGATAAGGGCCACTATATGTATAAACATGTGTTTAAGAGGCCTAAACATCACTTAAAAGGCCAACAACCAACCCATATACAACACGTATAGGAGCCTTTCCTTTTTTTCACACAAAAGGAAATGGGCGCCAATTTCAATAGGGCGCCCATCTTATAGGCGCCATTTCCATTTCCCCTCTAAAAAAAAAGAATAAAAACCCCTGAAGGAATGGGCGCCCTCTTGCAAGGGCACCACATTCTAAAGGGCACCCCTTTCTTGGGCACCATTATTGAAAAAGAAGAAAAACCCCTGAAGGAATGGGCGCCCTCTTGCAAGGATGCCACATTCTAAAGGGTGCCCCTTCCTTGGGCGCCATTTCTCTGAGGGACAGACTGTCCTTCCAGTCATTCTTCTAGAAGGGAAACACGAACACCCAGACTTCGCTGGCTATGGGCCCTTTACCTGGCAATGGATTGAAGCATTAATGCCCTCTTTTTCTCTGGCAATGGACCCTTTAGGTCCTCTCTTCCTATATTTATTTCCCTCCACCAAACATGCAACGGTGATTGCCATACTTCTGCTCTCAACTCCATCTGCAGAAAAGAAGATCTTCCTTCTTTTATTCCTTCTAGGAACGTAAAGGGGTGTCTTCTTCCTACGTTCTATGTCCTATTGCTCAAGCTCTGCTGCAGAGAACGTGAAGGGCTTTCTTTATTAATTCTTCTACTATACCTTGTTATTCACACCAAAAAGGTAGGTGTTCTCAAGATCTGGCCCAACCCATAGCTAACAGGGTAACATAACATGCATGAGTAATATAATCCATCTTCTATATATAGTCTGATACACTGATTGTTTTTCGTAGACCATATATATAGCCTGTTACACTAGTTTAGCTTGTTACACTATTTTACGGATATCAAATATATATATATATATATATATATATATAGCCTATTTTACATCAAATATATAGCCTATTTTATTCCAGAAATTTACTGCTTTCAAGTAATAGGCGACCATCACCTGGGCGCCATTCCTGAATGGGCGACCCAATGATGGGCGCCTATTAATTGAAGCCCCTGCAACCCGTCGTCAATTTATTTTCATGTCATTAATAATTACCATATTAGAAAATTAATATATATGAAACTAAATCATACAATTCTTGCATGAGTATGATTCTATGATCCTGATATTTTTCTCTATCGACCCATGTCCTTCTTGATTCTACGAAATTTAGACTGATGAATAGTGTTTTGTGTCTCAAAACGCACCTGTCGGATGTGTAAATGAGCCAAAGAAAATGGCACCCCTGGCTTGGGTGCCATTTACTAAATGGCGACCCTCCAGAGTGTCTTTAATTAAATGGTGACACTCTGAGGGGGCGGAATTTCCTTTAGGTCAAAAAAAAAGAAACTGAAGAAAGGGTGCCCCTGCCTGGGCGCCATTTTCAAAATAAGGGCACCCGGTGGCCGCCATTTTCAAAATAATGGCACCCACCAAGGCGCCATTTTCCCTGAGTCCAGAATGCCGGAGTTTTATAGAAAATCCTAGGGAATGGGCGACCTCTGTGCAGGGCACCCATTGTGAAATAATGGCAACCCTCAGGGTGCCATTTTGTTAAAAAATGGCAGCCACCTGGGCGCCATTTTTCTCAATGATGATTTCCCGTGTTTCGCGAGCCTATCATGTCCCAGAATGGGCGCCCCTCTTTGAGGGTGCCAATTCTTGAATAGTGGCTGCCAGAAGGGTGCCAATTTAGCAATCTGTGGCAGCCATTAAGGCACCAATTCCACCCAGATTCCTAACTTATCTCGTGTTTTATGCCGTGTTAATCATAGTTCATCTTTACATGATAATATCTCCTTGAACTCCATTCATGAAATCTACCTTATGTTCCTACAATGAATAAATTCCTTGGAATTCTATATTGGCTATAAAATGAGAGTGGATGTCGAACAAATACATGACTCAATGCTATGTATATAGGGCCCGGTCTGGTCCTGGGAGGAGCACTCGAAGGTAGTTGTGCCCATGGGAGTTGATTGACCATAGTGTTAAAGCATTGCACCGAAGTACTTGCTTGCTAGACTTTAGACATTCCCACTCACTCTCTCGTGACTTGACTTGCATGGCCCGAAAAAGGGCAATTACTTGACTTGCGTGGCCTGAAAAAGGGCAAAGTACTTGCTTGAATGAAATGAATGAAATAGCCAATTCCAGTTACACGTACTTGATATTACATGTGCTTGATATTACTTTCTTGAACATTGATTCTTACTCTCTTGGAAAATATTGTGCAACCACTTGCTAGTACCTTATTGATACTCGAAATCATGTGATATTCTTTCTATACAGTTCTTGATATCTTGCTCATATTCTTTCTATATAGTTCTTGATATCTTGCTCGTCCATCATGCATAGTTTTACCTGCATTGCACGCAACATGTAATTTACTTAAAGATTGTTAGAACTTGAGATGTAATTCCTACTGAGCGATTCGCTCATCTAGTTGCATTCTAACATTTTTCAGGTAACTTGGATAACGACCACCACCTGGATGGGAATGAGACCGAGTGATGAGTGCTAGAATCACCTATCGTTGAACTGTCAGCTAGTCGTGTCTTTGTATCTTAAGTCCTTACGTATGTATTTCCAGTTATGTTGATGGTCGGAACATGTTAAGGCTTGTAATCTTATTATTAGTAGGGGACATTATCTTTATGGTTATTTGGATAAATGTCATCTTGGAATATTGGTATTATAAAAAAATAAAAAATCTTAGTTATTATTTTATCTAGTCTTTTGCGCACTCTTTCTTTATGTCAAAAATAAATTTGCTCTGATTGACATGATCGTTATAAGACTCGTCGCGCGTACCAGGTATCTTCTGCGGTCGGGACGTGGCAATCTTTCATGGTATCAGAGCCTAGGATTTCAATTTCTTAGGAAACCCAAGTCAAACCCAAGTCAAACCCAAGTCCAAGGATAGGTTTACTCCTTACACCCGGTGAGATGGATAGAGCCATGGGTTAAGTTCTATAATGACACCATACCTTGTAATTAAACTTGATATTTATTATGTTTAAATATCCTTGTAGGATTATTGCTGTCGAAAGAGCACAATGGCATGAGATGCAGCACACCGTGCAAGGTCTTACACAGGCGCTACAGCAAGTGGCGCAGGGCGGAGCCAACCGTGGAGCCGGTGATCCCCACAGGGGTTTCCATAACGTGAACCCACCAGGTTCTCGGGTTCGGTTGACCCCGAGGATGTAGAGAACTTGCTAAAAGAAATTGAAAGAATTTTCCATGTAATGAAATGCACGGACAAGGAAAAGGTTCTACTAGCCACATTCCAATTGGAGCGGGACGCTCGGTGTTGGTGAGTGTCACGCCCCGAGCGCGAAAGATACCCAGAGATGCGCGACGTGTCTATATCAATCATGTCAATCAGAGTGGTCGTGTATTCGACACGAATACAGAGATGCGCAAAATAGCAAGATAACCCAATCCTTTATTTCATAATGGATAGACTATTACAAATCCAATACTCTGTAAAAATAAAAAGGAAAAGAATACATAGTTGACTCAAGAAACTATGGAAAAGACTAGACGACACTTGTAGAAGCTCTATCACTTTCACTCTTGACCATTCCCATCCGATTGACTTCCATCGTCGTCGGACTTACCTGAAAAGTAAAAAGGGACAAACGGAATGAGCGAACGCTCAGTAGGAAATTATATCTCAAGTACTAGCAAGTGGTTTAAGTAATTACATTTTCATGGATGCAATAAAGCTATGCATGCTCGCATGAAACGACAAGATAGAGAGAGAATGTAATATCAAAGAAATAAGATGAACTTTCATGAACAAGATACAAGTTATTCAAGATATTCAAGCAAGTACCATTATCGAGTCATGTCAAGAACTTTGGCTATCATGTATCAAGCAAGTAAATTACCCTTTTTCGGGCCACGCATTTCATGTAAAGTCAAGTACGATTCAAGTACAAGATGTGTGTGGAATGTCCAATCAAGCAAGTCAAGTACTCGGTATAATGCCAGATACCTTATCATTTTAACTCCCATGGGCACAAGTACTTTCGGGTGCTCCTCCCAGGACCAGATCGGGCCCTATATGCGCAGGCATTTATCATGTGTTTTGACATCCACTCTTGTTTATATAGCCAATATAGAATTTCAATAATCAAGCTTGTAGATACGTATGACAACTTTGATAGAATAGAGTCCAAAATATGACAAAGGACATAGAATGGCGATAATAACGGTATAATCACGATGTCGGTAAAACTAGGTAGATTATGGTTCCTTTAACTTAGGTACCATGACAAATCAATATGGACATTCTTTATATAGAATTGAGGTCCATATGAACAGTATATCAAAGGTAAGATACCCTCATTCTTATCATAGAATTGAGGTTTACAAGAATGACATGATATGGCATGATATCATCATCCCATTAAGAATTTCTTATGATATACTCTTTGTATAATCATAAGGGCCGGTATACCATGTTTTCTTTAGATTGACATGGCAAAAACTGTGTAATGGGTTTTTAGGGTACAACCAGCTCAGTCGGCCTTGAGGGAATCCAAGGCTACGAGGAGTCTTACGGAGGTCTCTATGACTAACTCGCTAGTCCAAAGGAACGGAATGTCCAATGGAGAGCTTGTATGTCAATGAGAGTTGGGTGTGATCGATAAATCAACATGAAACGTGGGACTATACTCACGGAGTGGAGAATAGTGCCGATTTATATATATTATGTATAATATATAAACCATCGGTTAGCAAACCAGAGGAAAAATCAGTTTACAGTAAAATAACGACTTAGGTCAAGTCGTGTCTCAAGTAATTAACGCCTAACTGAAGGGCGTTTACATATATTGCCAATTTACAGAATTTCCATTATTTCATTAATTTATCAAAAACACGCCTTTCCTGGGGGCGTTTCTTAAAAGTTGACGACTGCAGGGGCAGGCGTCTCATCATTTACATATTCGACAGGATATAATTATTCTCAGAAATTTATCAAAAAACGCGCCCTTGGAAGGGGCGTTACTTTCTAATTCCATTTTACAGAATATGTGAATTTCAAGTTTTTAACAGATACACGCCCTAGGAAGGGGCGTTACTTTTAATATTCACGCCCTGTACTGGGGCGTTAGAATATGGAAAACGACTTTGTCCAAGTCGTGAATTTCAAGGGATTTACGATATTTTAATAAATAATATTTCGAGAGACAGGAGACATGTCATGACAGTAAAATTTAACAGGAATTCTCAGAGTCATGCAAGATATTAAAAATCAATATTTCATATGTATTGTAATTTTTAAACAGGATCAATTATTAATCACATGCGATTCTTATGAAATTAACGCCTGCGTAGAGGGCGTCAAATATTAAATTGACGACCACTAGTATGGTCGTTTCTTTTAAATTAGCGCCCTAATCAAGGGCGTTTCTTTCAAAATATTTCAGAAAACGCGTGAAAACTATAATAATCATATGCATGACATGCTTATATATATATATATATATCTTGCATTAATTTCATTTGGGCTACAGTAACTTGAGAAAACCTACCTTATGATAATTTGATGATTTGAACTGTGAGAAGCTCTAGTTCTTCGGTCCTGTAATCCCTACGAGAACAGAAGAAGAAACATTAATTAATTTCTTCACCTATCAGAACAGAGGAGGTTAGAAGAACGTTACCTTGTTCTTCACTTATGCTACTGCGTCCTCAACCTGTAAGAGGAAAAGAGGATGAAGAACTATTAGTTCTTCATGTAACCGAAGCAAAGAGAAACTTATATGAACTGCTATTTCGTTCATAAGGAAAAGAAGAAGAAGAAGATATGTTCTTCACGTACCTAGCAGCAGATGTTCGATCAAATGGGTTTTAGGGTTCGATCGAACATGTTATTTATAGGATTTTGGAAGTCCTAACAAGAGTAGTGTTTGATTGAGGGTAATATATCCTTAATAGAGTCCTTACTCTAATAGACACTTACTAGATTAGGTTAATCTTTCCTTGGATAAGTTCTGGGTTCGTTCGGTTCACGAACTGAATTAACGCCTTAGGTCAGGGCGTGTATTCTTGAATTAACGCCTTGCATAAGGGCGTTTCTTAAAAAGCGCCTTGAAAAAGGGCGTTTCGTGTTTTAAAACACGCCCAAGATAGAGGCGTTTCTTTTACTTACCCAGTTGGTCGCGTGAGAACTGACGACCGTAGGTGTGGGCGTCCTTTCTTTATTCACGCCATTGGTAGAGGCGTTTCTTTATAAATTAACGCCTTAATAAGAGGCGTTATTTTGAATTTTGTTTTATTTCATCCAATTAACCCTATTCCTTTTTATATATTACTTCAGTAATATATATGTTTTAATTCATTTCAATTATTCATTTATTAGGGTTGCTACACCCTCCCCCACTTAAAAAGAATTTGGTCCCCAAATTCAATATATATATAATTATACATGCGGAGAGTGTAGGACATATACCTCTTAGAATAACTCGGGAAATCGTTTCTTCATAGATTCCTCGGTCTCCCATGTCGCTTCGCGTTCAGGATTCTTATTCCATTGCACCTTGATCATGGGAATAACCTTATTCCTTAGAGCTCGTATTTCTCGATCTAATATCTTCAAGGGCCTTTGTTCATATGTGAGATCTTTCTGGATCACCAGATCTCCATGCTCAATAATATGTGACGGATCGTGCACATACTTCTTCAACATAGATATGTGAAATACATTGTGTACCTCAGACAACTGAGGAGGCAACGCGATGCGATAAGCAACCTCGCCAACTCTTTCGAGTACCTCAAATGGTCCGATGAATCTTGGCGTAAGCTTGCCCTTAACACCAAATCTTCGTATGCCACGTCCAGGGGATATTTTAAGAAATACATGATCTCCAACCTGGAATTCAAGATCTCTTCTCCTGGTATCAGCATAAGCCTTTTGCCTTGTCTGAGCAACTTGTAATCTTTCTCTGATTACTTGTATCTTCTCGGTTGTATCCCTTACCATGTCTGGACCTAATAGTTGTTTCTCTCCAACTTCGTTCCAACATATGGGAGATCGGCAACTCCTTCTGTATAAGGCTTCGAAAGGTGCCATTTGGATACTAGCTTGGTAGCTATTATTATATGCAAATTCAACTAAAGGTAAGTGGTCATGCCAGCTTCCTCCAAAGTCAATAATGCATGCTCTCAGCATATCTTCAACAACTTGATTAGTTCGCTCGGTCTGACCATCCGTTTGTGGGTGAAAAGCAGTACTAAAGTTGAGCCTTGTCCCCAACGAATGTTGTAATCCCTTCCAAAAATGAGAAGTAAAACGGGGATCTCTATCAGACACGATTGAGACAGAAATTCCATGTATCCTGACTATTTCTTTAATGTATAGTGCAGCTAGCACATCAATCGACCATCGGCTTTTGATTGGCAAGAAATGTGCCGATTTAGTCAATCGATCAATGATAACCCAGATTCCATCATGTCCTCCTTTAGATTTAGACAAACCCATGATGAAGTCCATACCAATATCCTCCCATTTCCACTTAGGAATATCTAGAGGATGTAGTTTTCCCGCAGGCTTTTGGTGTTCCGCCTTGACCTGTTGGCATGTGAGACAGCGTGATACATAGTCCGCTATTTCTCTTTTCATATTGGGCCACCAAAAGTTCCTCTTTACATCTTGGTACATTTTAGTTGATCCAGGATGAATAGTGTATCTTGATCGGTGAGCTTCATCTAAGATCTTCTTCTTTAATTCCGGACAATCGGGTATACAAGTTCTATCTTTGAACGATAATCTTCCATCAGAAGTTAGTTGAAAATCAGATTGTCCTTCTAATCTGCCTTTGATTTCTACTAACATAGGATCATCATCCTGAAGTGTTTGTATCTCAGATAACAAATCTGACTGTATGCTTACATGAGATAGTGTGACAAATTTGGATTCCGTGTCCAAGCTTATATTGAGCTCGGAGAATTGTTCAAGTAACCTCCATTCTTGTATCATACAATTTGCTATCTTTGCTCTCGGCTTTCGACTAAGGGCGTCAGCAACATAATTACCCTTTCCGGGATGGAATTGTATATTGAAGTCGAAGTCCTTGAGATATTCTAGCCAACGTCTTTGTTTCATGTTCAGCTCCTTTTGTGAAAATAGATATTTGAGACTTTTGTGATCGGAGTATACAGTAAACTGTACCCCATAGAGATAGTGTCTCCATATCTTTAGGGCAAATACTACCGCGGCCAATTCCAAGTCATGGACGGGGTAATTCTCCTCATGCTTCTTCAGTTGACGAGAAGAATATGCTATGACCTTCCCATGTTGCATTAGAACGCATCCGAGGCCAATGCCAGAAGCATCAGTGTAGACCTCGAATTTCTCTCCTTCAATTGGTAGGGCTAAGACTGGAGCTGTGGTGAGATGATCCTTGAGAGTTTGGAAACTGCTTTCACATTCCTCACTCCATTCATATCGGATCTCCTTACGAGTTAATCTTGTAAGTGGTACGGCGATCTTAGAGAAATCTTTGATAAATCGCCGATAATAGCCTGCAAGACCTAAGAAACTTCTGATCTCGCTTGCATTAGTGGGTCTCTCCCAGTTTCTCACAGCTTCAACTTTTGACGGATCCACAGATAAACCGTCCTTGGATATGACATGTCCGAGAAAAGCCACTTCTTCAAGCCAGAACTCGCATTTGCTGAGTTTAGCATATAATTGATTTGTCCTCAAGACTTGCAATGCAATCCTCAAATGCTCTTCATGTTCTTCCTTAGTCTTAGAATATATCAATATATCATCGATGAAGACTACTATGAATTGATCCAAGTAAGGCCTGAATATGCTATTCATTAACTGCATAAAGGCAGCAGGGGCATTTGTTAGTCCAAAAGGCATAACAACAAATTCGTAATGGCCATACCTGCTTCTGAATGCGGTCTTGTGAATGTCATCATCCTTGATCCTTAATTGATGATATCCCGACCGGAGATCAATCTTGGAGAAATATTTGGATCCTGAAATCTGATCAAACAATTCATCGATTCTCGGCAGTGGATACTTGTTCTTGATAGTAAGATGATTCAACTGTCGATAGTCAATACACAATCTCATGGATCCATCCTTCTTCTTTACAAATAAGACTGGTGCTCCCCACGGGGAAGTACTTGGTCTAATAAACCCCTTTCGGATTAGTTCCATCAACTGCTCCTTCAACTCCTTGAGTTCAGCAGGGGACATTCTATATGGTGCCTTTGAAACCGGACCAGCACCAGGGACTAAGTCGATGGTAAAGGCCACATCTCTTTGCGGGGGTAATCCCGGC
This sequence comes from Amorphophallus konjac, assembly GCA_022559845.1. Taxonomy (NCBI): domain Eukaryota; kingdom Viridiplantae; phylum Streptophyta; class Magnoliopsida; order Alismatales; family Araceae; genus Amorphophallus; species Amorphophallus konjac. The sequence goes on along the minus strand of CM040121.1, from coordinate 284,723,444 downwards.
AATTCTTCCGGAAATACGTCTGGGAATTCTCGTACTACTTGAACGTCTTCTATCTTGGTTTCCTTAGCTTCTTTATTAGTGACAAAAGCAAGGAAGGATACACATCCTTTCCTGACGAGCTTGCTTGCTCGAAGAGCCGAAATAAGAGGGGATTTGCTTCGACTCTTAGGACTAGTATAAGTCAGTTCCGGAAATTCCTTGAAAACAATCTTGCTATCACGGCAATCAACCGTTGCCTGGTATTTGGATAACCAATCTGCTCCTAGTATAACATCATATTCTTTTAGATCTAAGCAGATAAGATCAATAGGAAAATTCTTTCCTCGAACCAATACCTCACAATTTTGGTAATGATGTGTGATATCCGTCTCGTTTCCGAGAGGAGTAGACAATATTATCTTCATCCATTCTGGTTCTAGAGGTAATGGGTCAGCAAACTTCTTGGAAATAATGGAATGCGATGCACCCGTATCAAATAAGACATGTGCATATTTGGAACAAATTTTTAATGTACCTTCCACCAATCCGCCTTCTTCTTCTGGTTCGGTCTCTTGGATTGCATGAAGACGCGCGTTCCTTGTCACTGGGCGTTTACCCTCACCGTCTTGGTCATTCATTAATGGACAATCGGGAATCCGATGTTCACGACTCCCACAACGGAGACATGCTCCTAGTTTCCTCCAGCATTCTTCTGTTTTGTGACCAGCCTTGTCACAATGCTTGCATACTACGTTTGAAGGGGTAGTGGTGATAGAGAAAGGCTTGGATTTCTTGAACTTCTGATCTTGAGAGGAAGAACCTCCATTATTGGGCCTCTTCTTAAAGTTGGGTTTAAAAGAACCCGAACTTGTGACTTGCTCCTTTTTGTCTTTCCCACGGATCCTATCAGATAGTTCCGTGGCATCTTCAAGCAACTGAGCTCGGCGCACTATTTCAGTGTAAACTTGAATATCCATAGGCGCCAGTTGAGTAATGTAGTGGGGCCTAAGCCCATTAAGAAATCTACGGGCTTTCATCTTTTCCGTGCCAATTAAATGCTTAGCATATCTAGACAGTCTAGAGAACTGTGCTTCATAATCAGCCACCGATAAAGATCTTTGCTTTAATGCGGCAAATTCGGCGGCCTTCTTTTCCTGGACCCTATCAGAGAAATATTTGGCGTTGAAATATTCAACGAATTCACCCCATGTAACTTGAGTTGGGTCAATAGTAGCTTCAATCGACTCCCACCAGCATCTAGCATCCTTTTCTAACTGGAAAGTAGCTAATAAGACTTTGTCCTGATCCGTGCATTGCATAACACGGAATATACGTTCAATCTCCCGAACCCAATGCTCGGCATCGTCTGGATCGGTCGATCCCATGAACTTCGGGGGATTCATATTCTTGAATGCTTGGTGTAAGCTTCCAGCTCGTGGAGCACCACCTTGTGCTACCTGTTGTAGCACTTGGGTCATCCCTTGAAGGGTACGCTGCATGTTGCGCCATTGAGCACGTTCGGCAGCCATTATCCTACAATTACAATAGCTATGTTAGTATTATATCACTATGATCTTATAAAGGACTCATTGATCATTTAACCCTTGGTTCTACCCACTCTCACTTGGTTAAAGGTTTTGAAACCTATCCTTGGACTTGGGTTTCCTAGGAATTGAATACCTTAGGCTCTGATACCACAAAGACTGTCACGCCCCGAGCGCGGAAGATACCCAGAGATGCGCGACGTGTCTATATCAATCATGTCAATCAGAGTGGTCGTGTATTCGACACGAATACAGAGATGCGCAAAATAGCAAGATAACCCAATCCTTTATTTCATAATGGATAGACTATTACAAATCCAATACTCTGTAAAAATAAAAAGGAAAAAAATACATAGTTGACTCAAGAAACTATGGAAAAGACTAGACGACACTTGTAGGAGCTCTATCACTTTCAATCTTGACCATTCCCATCCGATTGACTTCCATCGTCGTCGGACTTACCTGAAAAGTAAAAAGGGACAAACGGAATGAGCGAACGCTCAGTAGGAAATTATATCTCAAGTACTAGCAAGTGGTTTAAGTAATTACATTTTCATGGATGCAATAAAGCTATGCATGCTCGCATGAAACGACAAGATAGAGAGAGAATGTAATATCAAAGAAATAAGATGAACTTTCATGAACAAGATACAAGTTATTCAAGATATTCAAGCAAGTACCATTATCGAGTCATGTCAAGAACTTTGGCTATCATGTATCAAGCAAGTAAATTACCCTTTTTCGGGCCACGCATTTCATGTAAAGTCAAGTACGATTCAAGTACAAGATGTGTGTGGAATGTCCAATCAAGCAAGTCAAGTACTCGGTATAATGCCAGATACCTTATCATTTTAACTCCCATGGGCACAAGTACTTTCGGGTGCTCCTCCCAGGACCAGATCGGGCCCTATATGCGCAGGCATTTATCATGTGTTTTGACATCCACTCTTGTTTATATAGCCAATATAGAATTTCAATAATCAAGCTTGTAGATACGTATGACAACTTTGATAGAATAGAGTCCAAAATATGACAAAGGACATAGAATGGCGATAATAACGGTATAATCACGATGTCGGTAAAACTAGGTAGATTATGGTTCCTTTAACTTAGGTACCATGACAAATCAATATGGACATTCTTTATATAGAATTGAGGTCCATATGAACAGTATATCAAAGGTAAGATACCCTCATTCTTATCATAGAATTGAGGTTTACAAGAATGACATGATATGGCATGATATCATCATCCCATTAAGAATTTCTTATGATATACTCTTTGTATAATCATAAGGGCCGGTATACCATGTTTTCTTTAGATTGACATGGCAAAAACTGTGTAATGGGTTTTTAGGGTACAACCAGCTCAGTCGGCCTTGAGGGAATCCAAGGCTACGAGGAGTCTTACGGAGGTCTCTATGACTAACTCGCTAGTCCAAAGGAACGGAATGTCCAATGGAGAGCTTGTATGTCAATGAGAGTTGGGTGTGATCGATAAATCAACATGAAACGTGGGACTATACTCACGGAGTGGAGAATAGTGCCGATTTATATATATATGTATAATATATAAACCATCGGTTAGCAAACCAGAGGAAAAATCAGTTTACAGTAAAATAACGACTTAGGTCAAGTCGTGTCTCAAGTAATTAACGCCTAACTGAAGGGCGTTTACATATATTGCCAATTTACAGAATTTCCATTATTTCATTAATTTATCAAAAACACGCCTTTCCTGGGGGCGTTTCTTAAAAGTTGACGACTGCAGGGGCAGGCGTCTCATCATTTACATATTCGACAGGATATAATTATTCTCAGAAATTTATCAAAAAACGCGCCCTTGGAAGGGGCGTTACTTTCTAATTCCATTTTACAGAATATGTGAATTTCAGGTTTTTAACAGATACACGCCCTAGGAAGGGGCGTTACTTTTAATATTCACGCCTTGTACTGGGGCGTTAGAATATGGAAAACGACTTTGTCCAAGTCGTGAATTTCAAGGGATTTACGATATTTTAATAAATAATATTTCGAGAGACAGGAGACATGTCATGACAGTAAAATTTAACAGGAATTCTCAGAGTCATGCAAGATATTAAAAATCAATATTTCATATGTATTGTAATTTTTAAACAGGATCAATTATTAATCACATGCGATTCTTATGAAATTAACGCCTGCGTAGAGGGCGTCAAATATTAAATTGACGACCACTAGTATGGTCGTTTCTTTTAAATTAGCGCCCTAATCAAGGGCGTTTCTTTCAAAATATTTCAGAAAACGCGTGAAAACTATAATAATCATATGCATGACATGCTTATATATATATATATATATCTTGCATTAATTTCATTTGGGCTACAGTAACTTGAGAAAACCTACCTTATGATAATTTGATGATTTGAACTGTGAGAAGCTCTAGTTCTTCGGTCCTGTAATCCCTACGAGAACAGAAGAAGAAACATTAATTAATTTCTTCACCTATCAGAACAGAGGAGGTTAGAAGAACGTTACCTTGTTCTTCACTTATGCTACTGCGTCCTCAACCTGTAAGAGGAAAAGAGGATGAAGAACTATTAGTTCTTCATGTAACCGAAGCAAAGAGAAACTTATATGAACTGCTATTTCGTTCATAAGGAAAAGAAGAAGAAGAAGATATGTTCTTCACGTACCTAGTAGCAGATGTTCGATCAAATGGGTTTTAGGGTTCGATCGAACATGTTATTTATAGGATTTTGGAAGTCCTAACAAGAGTAGTGTTTGATTGAGGGTAATATATCCTTAATAGAGTCCTTACTCTAATAGACACTTACTAGATTAGGTTAATCTTTCCTTGGATAAGTTCTGGGTTCGTTCGGTTCACGAACTGAATTAACGCCTTAGGTCAGGGCGTGTATTCTTGAATTAACGCCTTGCATAAGGGCGTTTCTTAAAAAGCGCCTTGAAAAAGGGCGTTTCGTGTTTTAAAACACGCCCAAGATAGAGGCGTTTCTTTTACTTACCCAGTTGGTCGCGTGAGAACTGACGACCGTAGGTGTGGGCGTCCTTTCTTTATTCACGCCATTGGTAGAGGCGTTTCTTTATAAATTAACGCCTTAATAAGAGGCGTTATTTTGAATTTTGTTTTATTTCATCCAATTAACCCTATTCCTTTTTATATATTACTTCAGTAATATATATGTTTTAATTCATTTCAATTATTCATTTATTAGGGTTGCTACAGTGAGAATATGTAGAAGCAACATTGCCCGGTGACCATGTCACATGGGATGAGTTTGTTGAACATTACAACAATAAGTACTTCTCCGACCACATTAAGGGGAAGAAGGCCGCGGAATTTACCACACTGAAACAACGGACCCTGAAAGTAGCCGAGTATGAGGCCCAATTCTCAAGACTGTCCAGGTATGCACCCCACTTTATGTGTATCGAAAAGATGAAGGCTAGAAGGTTCCTTAAAGGACTTAGGCCCCAATATATTACCCAACTTGTGCCGATGGACATCCAAGTCTATTCGGAAATGGTTCGACGTGCCCAGCTGCTAGAGGACGCCACTGAATTATCTGAAAGGATTCGAGGAAGGGACAAGAAGGAACCTGTCACAAGCCCGGGAAATTTCAAATCATCATTTAACAAGAAGAGGTTCTACAACAGAAGGGAATCCTCCAAAGAAATGAAATTTCAGAAGAATGACAAGCCATTCTCCACCACCACACCTTCCAAGGAGATTTGCAAGTATTGTGACAAGGTCGGTCATAAGACCGAGGAATGCTGGAGGAAACTGGGAGTGTATCTCTAATGTGAAAGCCGCAAACATCGAATTCCTGATTTCCCATGGATGTATGAGCAACCCACTAAAGATGAGAAGCGTCCGACAAAGAAATAAGACCGTCTACAAGCTCTCCAAGAGATGTAACCAACAGAAGGTGGAATCGTGGAAGGTACACCTCTTGGGAAGATCACTTTCATGGATTACCGTGTCTATTTGATACTGGAGCAACTCATTCATTTGTTTCCAACAAATTTGCTGCTTCATTTTCTAAGAAACCTAAACTGTTAGATTTGGTCGTATCTACACCTCTTGGGAACGAGTCCGATATCACTCATCACTACCCAAACTATAAGGTTATGGTAAAAGGAAACAATCTACCTGTCAACCTGATATGCCTAGATATGAAGGGGTATGATGTCATACTAGGGTGTCGACTGGTTATCCACACACCATGCTACTGTGGATTGCCGAAATGGTAAGATCACTTTCGTGGATTACCCCGAGTTGGTTTACATTAGCCCTCGGAATAGATCACCTCTTATCTCAGCTCTCCGAGTTAGTAAACTCTTAAGTAAAGGATGTATGGCTTTCATAGCAATTGTGACTGCCACGGAAGTCGATGAGTCTAAACTTGAAGACATCTGTGTAGTTGGGGATTTTCCTGACATTTTTCCAGAAGAATTGCCCGGCCTACCCCCGAAAAGGGAAGTGTCGTTTACAAGAGACCTTGTCCCTGGCACTTGTCCTGTTTCCAAGGCACCTTACAAAATGTCCCCCGCTGAGCTGAAGGAGCTAAAAGAGCAGTTAAGAGGCGAAATCTCACGCTGTATCCTGAGCGGGTTGTGGATCACCTGAAGATGAACTGCAAGACAGGGAAACGTATCAGAGGGCCCAGGGGGTTTCCCTGGGGAAAAACCCTCCGATGGCTAAGTCAGTAGAGCTGTGGTGGAAGCAATAATGGGGAGGAGAAAAGCTAGTGCGCGAGATTCCTCTCCACCAGAGGGTGAAGCGGATTGCTCAGGAGTTTGGGTATATGAGTACCTTAATGGCTCCCTCCTTTCCATCAGAGGGTATCCCTAGTTTAAATAGTGTGCCGCCTTCAGGAGTCCTGCAACCTGAGGGGTCTCCACGTCCTCAACGTGGGCTTTCATGGCCTTATCATGGGAACGTTATCGCCTTGAAGTCCGGCGGCTTCTTGATTCCCCTATCCGTTGGGGACTCTTAACGGCAGCACGAACGGATGATATCTGGTCTGGCCAAGCTCCTGAAACGCCAGCCCTGTCCGGGCGATGGGCATAGCTCAGCGAAAGAGGGGTCGGATAGGTCGGCGAATGCCTGTCTCTCCCGGGCGGGGAAAATGGCTTGGGCCGGACCTTCCTTATGACCTGACCATCACTCGGGCCCTCCGAGCCTAGGGGCCGCCGGGGAGAGTTGGTTCCTCGAGTCTTTGTTTATTGGGCTTTTCTTTCCTGAGTGGGCCCTGTGGGCTGTCACTCAGGTGGGCTTGGCTCGTTGGACCCTGTTGGGTCTAGTTGGGCTGCTCTTTGGGTGGGCTACAGAAATCCCCCTCTCCACTTGTCCCCCTCCTACTCCCGAGCCATGAAGGCTCGGTAGAGTAGCTTTTGAGGCTTTGGACTGGCGTGGCTCAGGTGGGTGGAATTCTGTTGGCGTTATGGAGCCACGTGAAGTGGTCGCTTGGGCCCGTAATGATGATCCTGACGGATTTGAACTGAAGGGCCCCCCCTTTTCTCGGAGCACGGAACGACGCGCCGCCTTCCTCCAGGGTTTTATAGGCGTTGGGCGCTGTTCGTCATTCTAGGCTTCTCAGGGTTTTGGGCTTTCCTTAGTTTCTTTGCTTCTGAGGCTCCTGGATGCGCTGTGAGGGCACAGTGGAGGCGCAAAGTCTTGCGGCGGCATTTGAGGAGTTGGCGAGGATAACCGCGGAGGCGGTCCGGCAACTTCCTTCCCCTCTGGAGTCTTCGAGCTCGCGCGAGGGATCATCTTCCGGCTCGATGGCTGGTCTGCCTTTGGAAATCGGGCAGGTGAGGCAGGAGCCCATCCCCAACTGCAATGAGTTGAGGGAGGCCGAGGTGAGGAAGCTGGAGCATCACTTTCGCTTGCCTCTCAGGTACAGCTTTGCTGTCGCCGCCCTGTATGAGACGAGTCTGGACAGCCGTATGGGGCACATTTGCACTTTCCTTCTGGCTTGGAAGAGTGGGTTCCGCCTTCCCTTCGAGCCTCTTGTACTCCAGCATCTCGAGTTTTTCCGGTTGGCGCCTATTCAGTTGGTGGCCAACTCATATCTCCTTCTTTCCGCCTTTTGGATTCTCTATCGTCAGCACGACATTTTTCCTTCCTTGGACCTCTTTCATTATTTTTTCGAGTTGAAGGCGCACCCGTCGGCGGGGAAGGGCTTCTACTTCATCCAGGCGAGGAGGAACATGAGTTGCATCTCCCTCGCTGCGAAGGACTCCTCGCACAAGGGGTGGAAGACCCAATTCTTTTGAGTGAAGGCAGAGGCGACGGACGAGTTTTGGAGATGTCCGATCTCGCCCAATTTTCATCCGAATCTTCCCCCTCGCCCGAAGGAGTTCCCTCCCCACGTGGAGTGGCAGGCCGCTCGTCTGCTGGGTAACCGCCAGTCCGGGAGCCCTCCGAGCCTAGGGGCCGCCGGGGAGAGTTGGTTCCTTGAGTGTTTGTTTATTGGGCTTTTCTTTCCTGAGTGGGCCCTGTGGGCTGTCACTCAGGTGGGCTTGCCTCGTTGGACCCTGTTGGGTCTAGTTGGGCTGCTCTTTGGGTGGGCTACAGAAATCCCCCTCTCCACTTGTCCCCCTCCTACTCCCGAGCCATGAAGGCTCGGTCGAGTAGCTTTTGAGGCTTTGGACCGGCGTGGCTCAGGTGGGTGGAATTCTGTTGGCGTTATGGAGCCACGTGTAGTGGTCGCCTGGGCCCGTAATGATGATCCTGACGGATTTGCCAGGTCCCGCTCCCCGTCCGGGAGCCCCCCCCGTCGAAGCGCGTCCCAGCATACTGCTGGGGGCCGCTTCACCCTCCGCGGTCAGCAGCTCATCCGCAACAACGTGGGAGGACCCTCGCAAGCTCCGCCCCCGGAGCAAGAGGCTTCCTCCACGCCCAAAAAAGGGAAACAGGGGGCGAGGCCTCCACGCCCGAGCGCCGGCGGTCCTGAGGATTGCCACGACGCTCCCCCCAGTCCCACGGGGTGACCGCAGCCGGAACTTTCCCTCCGGCTGAGGGATTTCGAAAGACGTTTTGTAGAGCAAGAGCGCGCCCTCCGCGCCCTGCAGAAAACCTCTTTCCCGGAGGATGAGGAGAAATCCCCTTTCTCCGAATACATCTTGAAGGCAGAGGTGTCTCCCAGAACCTCCATTCCGACCTTCAAGCTCTATGATGGCCAGGGCGACCCAGCCGACCACTACAAAAGCTTCGACGCCCTGGTGACTCTGCATGGAACACCGGATCCTATTAAATGCCGAGCCTTTGCGGCCACCCTGGTCCAAGGCGCTCAGGCATGGTTCCGGGCCCTCGCCCCTGGGTCCATCCGGGACTTCAGGCAATTCGGGCGAGTCTTCAAGGAGAGCTTCGCTGGGAGCGCCCCCCCCAAGATCAATAGCGGGGCTTCTGGCCCTCAAACAGGCACAAGGGGAAAGGCTCCGGGCTTATGTCCACCGATTTAAATCGGAAGCCCTCAGAATTCCCCGCCTGGATGTGGCCTCGGCCACGACCGCTCTGACCGGGGGCACCCGGGACGAGAACCTCCGCCGCGAACTTGTCCTCCACCCTCCCTTGACCCTTGCCGAGCTAGTGACTCTGGCACTGCGCCCCGCTCGTCTGCTGGGTTCCCTTCCCACAGGCGGCGCCAGATGAAGAGGCGAAATCTCGCGCTGTATCCTGAGCGGGCTATGGATCACCTGAAGATGAACTGCAAGACAGGAAAACGTATAAGAGGGCCCAAGGGGTTTCCCTGGGGAAAAACCCTCCGATGGCTAAGTCAGTAGAGCTGTGGTGGAAGCAATAATGGGGAGGAGAAAAGCTAGTGTGCGAGATTCCTCTCCACCAGAGGGTGAAGCGGATTACTCAAGAGTTTGGGTATATGAGTACCTTAATGGCTCCCTTCTTTTCATCAGAGGGTATCCCTGGTTTAAATAGTGTGCCGCCTTCAGGAGTCCTGCAAGCTGAGGGGTCTCCGGCGGGAGTTACGTCCTCAACGTGGGCTTTCATGGCCTTATCGTGGGAACGTTATCGCCTTGAAGTCCGGCAGCTTCTTGATTCCCCTATCCGTTGGGGACTCTTAACGGCAGCACGAACGGATGATATCTGGTCTGTCCGAGCTCCTGAAACGCCAGCCCTGTCCGGGCGATGGGCATAGCTCGGCGAAAGAAGGGTCGGATAGGTCGGCGAATGCCTGTCTCTCCCGGGCGGGGAAAATGGCTTGGGCCGGACCTTCCTTATGACCTGACCATCACTCGGGCCCTCCGAGCCTAGGGGCCGCCGGGGAGAGTTGGTTCCTCGAGTGTTTATTTATTGGGCTTTTCTTTCCGGAGTGGGCCCTGTGGGCTGTCACTCAGGTGGGCTTGGCTCGTTGGACCCTGTTGGGTCTAGTTGGGCTGCTCTTTGGGTGGGCTACAGAAATCCCCCTCTCCACTTGTCCCCCTCCTACTCCCGAGCCATGAAGGCTCAGTCGAGTAGCTTTTGAGGCTTTGGACCGGCGTGGCTCAAGTGGGTGGAATTCTGTTGGCGTTATGGAGCCACGTGAAGTGGTCGCCTGGGCCCGTAATGATGATCCTGACGGATTTGAACTGAAGGGCCCCCCCTTTTCTCGGAGCACGGAACGATGCGCCACCTTCCTCCAGGGTTTTATAGGCGTTGGGCGCTGTTCGTCATTCTAGGCTTCTCAGGGTTTTGGGCTTTCCTTAGTTTCTTTGCTTCTGAGGCTCCTCGATGCGCCGTGAGGGCACAGTGGAGGCGCAAAGTCTTGCGGCGGCGTTTGAGGAGTTGGCGAGGATAACCGCGGAGGCGGTCCGGCAACTTCCTTCCCCCCCGGAGTCTTCGAGCTCGCGCGAGGGATCATCTTCCGGCTCGATGGCTGGTCTACCTTTGGAAATCGGGCAGGTGAGGCGGGAGCCCGTCCCCAACTGCAGTGAGTTGGGGGAGGCCGAGGTGAGGAAGCTGGAGCATCGCTTTCGCTTGCCTCTCAGGTACAGCTTTGCTGCCGCCGCCCCGTATGAGACGAGTCTGGACAGCTGTACGGTGCACATTTGCACTTTCCTTCTAGCTTGGAAGATTGGGTTCCGTCTTCCCTTCGAGCCTCTTGTACTCCAGCTTCTTGAGTTTTTCCGGTTGGCGCCTATTCAGTTGGTGGCCAACTCATATCTCCTTCTTTCCGCCTCTCGGATTCTCTGTCGTCAGCACGACATTTTTCCTTCCTTGGACCTCTTTCATTATTTTTTTGAGTTGAAGGCGCACCCGTCGGCGGGGAAGGGCTTCTACTTCATCCAGGCGAGGAGGAACAGGAGTTGCATCTCCCTCGCTGCGAAGGACTCCTCGCACAAGGGGTGTAAGACCCAATTCTTCTGGGTGAAGGCGGAGGCGACGGACGAGTTTTGGAGATGTCTGATCTCGCCCAATTTTCATCCGAATCTTCCCCTCGCCCAGAGGAGTTCCCTCCCCACGTGGAGCGGTAGGCTACTCGTCTGCTGGGTAACCGCCAGTCGACCGAGGAGCTGGTGACGCTGGAGAACATCAAACGGTGCTTGCTTACGCGGTTGACGTCGACAGGTACCGCTCTCGAGGCTCTTCTCCTGGGATGGTAGTTACTTTCTTTCTCCTGACCGGGTCTTCTCTCTTTGTGGCAGACGTTAGGCGGGAACCTCTGGAGGAAGCTGCTGAGGTCATTGATCTGGGAGATGACTCGGCGGCCGATGAACCAGATGCTTCTGCGAGTCGCGCACAAGCCCGAGATAAGGGCAAGGGGGTGGCTCCCGAGGGATCTTCACGGCCGACTGGTACAAAGCGCAAGGATCCCACGGCGGGAAAGTTGCGGGAGGCCGTGAAGGCCATGAAACGGGCCAAGAAGGCAGGTCTTCCTTCTACCGCCGGGGGCGACTCCGGCTCGGCTGCGCTCCCCTCTCGGGGGCAAGATGGGGCCGACCCCTCGGGGCCAACTCCCCCACCTGCCAGGCGAGAGGGGGCCGAGGAGACCGGGGGCCCTTCAGAGGGCGGCGATGGGTCGGCTCTCCCCCCCACGGGGGCAGAGGGGGCCGATGTTGAAGTAGTTGACGTCGAGACCGGGGGATCGGTCGGAGGCGGTGATGCCTCGGTCGGCGAGGTGCGGGCCAAGACAGGCAGGGCTGGGGGTTCGCCCGCTAGGGCGTTGCAGCCCCAGGTGCTTGGAGCTCCCGGCGCGGTCGGTCCCGCGGCACCGGTCGAGGTTGGGGGTTCACCCGGGGAGGCGTCGCAACCCCAACCGATTGTGGAGCGCGAGGCGGTTGGTTCCGTTGCTCGGGCGGAGTCTTCTGGCGGGGTGCTCCGGGCGGAGCGGTCCCCTCTGTCGGAGCCCTTGGAAAGGCTCGGCGTTACAGGTGACCTGTATCGGGTCTGCCGGTCGATTGTCGCAAGGACGAAGGGGGGAGAGAGGCGTAATACCCCCCCCGGGATCCTTGATGTCCTGATGGAGGGTGGCCTGGTCATAGCTCGGTCGGCGGCTTTGATGGCGGAGGCGCACGCCTGGACGGAGGCGGAGCGGTCGAACCTTGCCTGGACCCTTGGGGGCTGCGAGAGGAAACTGGCCCGACTCAAGGGGGAGCATGAGGGGCTCCGGCAAAAGTTCTCCGCGTTCCGGGAGGTGGCGCGGGCGAGCCGACTGGAGGCCGGGGTGCTGACTGAACAGCTAGCCAAGACCCGAGAGTCTCTCGAGAGGACAAGCCGATCCTTGGAGGAGGAGCGTCTGCGTCGCCTCGAGCTAGACAATCGCTGGGAGCTCGAACGCGTCGAGCTGCTAGATCGGGGGGAGGTGGAGGAGCGTCTCCGAGCTGAGGCTGAGGCGGACCGGGCCTGGGCAGAGGAGCGTGCGGCTGAGGCGGAGCGGGCTCGGGTCGAGCTCGTGGGAAGGGCGGGGCAGATCGAGGCGGAGGCAATCGAGCGTTACAAGAGCTCGGATGCTTACTCGGCCGACCTGGTGGAAGCCGCCCTACCCTATTACGAGGTAGCACTACGCCGGGGTGCTCGAAAGGGGTTCAAGCAGGGCTATCGCCGGGCGGTGGACTACGCCGATGAGCAAAATTCCGCGATCGAGTTCCCCTTCGGCCAGTGTTATGACTCGGATGAGTCGATTTCCAGCTCTTCCTCGTCGGTCGGGGGAGATTCGGAGGGGTCGCCTCCATCGGGGTCACCGGCTCCGGGCGTTTCGAGAGGGCTCACGACCGAGACAGTTCTCGCACAGGCGAGGTCAGTGTCCGAGCCGGCCGTCACCGAAGGCGCCGGGGGTGACGCGTCTCCTTCCGCCGTTCCTGAATGTCAAAGTGGGCTCGAGGCCTGATGTACTTTGCCTCTTTCCCTTTTTGTCTCTCTTCCCTCTTTTTAGAGGGTTTCCTTTTGGTGTGATAATAAATGACTTGCTCTGTTTGAGTACCATCCTTGCCGTGATTTGGTTGGCAGATCTTGAGTAGTTGGGAGGTGCCGATATGTCCTGCGTGGTTTTCGCACGCTGTTTTGGTAGGCTTCTGACGGGGCGTCTTTCCATTCCCTCATGCTTTGAATGTCAGGCCGCTTCGTGAATCCCGCTAGGGCGGGAAACGAGAAGTTAGAGGTGACTGTTCAGGGGAGAAATCCTTTGGCGTGTTTCTGAGGGGGGGGTCATTTAAGGCGTATAGCCTCCTTTGGCCTATAAGAAGGACCGAAAGGCGCCCTTTTCCTCTTCACTGTTTGGGATTTTCTCTAACAGTCTTTCCTCGCTCCTTCCTCTTCACTCTGCATTGTGCCCTTGTATTCGGAGCATGGAGGATCCTTCGGAGGGCGACGCCGCCGACGACGGGGAGCGGCGGGCTCCCACTGTCCTGTAATGTTGAACGGGTCCCACGATAGCCACGTGTGCACGAGATGGGTCTGACGGTCGCCGCGCGGATCTGGGGAGGACTTCGGCGTGTGGAAGCACGCCGTTGGCCTCTTCTTAGCTCCGGCGAGACTTCCGGGTGGACGCCGAGGCGGAGGACAGATGGGGGCATCAAGGGAGCCCGCCGTCACTTCCCTCCGTGTGAGGGGAGGAGGCGTATCAAGCTCCCTCCTCACCGAAGCCTTCCTCCATCTGCAGCCTCTTTCTCCCTCTTCTGCTCTTCATTTCTTTCACTCTTCGGGGGCTGCTTGCTCTCTCCTTCCTTCCAAGGAGTTGGCAGATTGGAAGAGGGGAGGCCTTCACGGTGCTCCTTTTTCCTGGTTGTTGCCAACTTGGGAGGTAGCCTTCCTTAACGTTTAAAGGTGACCTTCCTCCTGTAGTCCCTCTGTCATCTTTGTCACGGGCCACCTGAGCCAACTGGCTCGACCACCTTTTATCCGAGCCAGTTTCCGCACGAGGCAGAGTCAGTGGCTAGACGCGAGGAGATCAAGACCGAGTCAGTCGAGCGATGACCCCTTGAAGCGGTGTTACACGGATTTTTGCTTTTTGCTATGTGATGTACTGGCATTTGCCTATCTGATGTACCAATGGTTTGGAATGAAAAGAAAAGGGATTTATTTCGTCCATCTTGCTGTACAATTTCAAAAATAGAATTTGCGTAGTGCGGCTGCGTTCCATGTCCGAGGAATAGGTTCCCCTTCCATTGTCGCTAACCTGTACACACCTTTCCCGAGCGTCTCGACCACTCGTTAGGGGCCTTCCCAATTGGTCGATGCTCGGTAGCGGATAGCAGTCCTTGGGGGTAGCCTTATTCAGATCGGTGAAGTCCACGCACATTCGCCATTTGCCTGTGGTTTTTGGCACCAGGACGACATTGGCTAGCCACGTAGGGTACAGGACTGGTCTGAAGAGGCCAGTCTCTTGTCCCTTGGTGACCTGCGCCTTGATGATCGCCTGCTTCTCGGGCGCATGCTTCCTTCTCCGTTGCTGTACGGGCCTCACGGTGGGGTCGAGGCTGAGCTTGTGCATCATGGTCCTCTCTGGTATGCCAGGGAGTTGATCATCGGACCAAGCAAAGACCTGAACGTACTCAGAAAGGAATTTCTTGTATTGCTGCTGTTCCATGGGTGGTAGGTCGGCTCCGATCCTTACTTCGAGGGCCGGGTCATCGTTTAGGAATACCGTTAGTAATTCGCCACCGGGCTCGGTGGTTACGGTCTTCCCTTCGATCCCCTTGGGGCCCTTATCCCCCCCATCCGGCCTTGAGGCTTCTACCGAGATGTTGTAGCACCTTCTAGCTGTGGCCTGGTTACCTCGTACTTCCCCTAACCCATTTTTGGTGGGGAACTTCATTTTCTGGTGATAGGTAGATGGTACGGCCTTTATTCGGCTGAGAATTTTCCGGCCGAAAATGGCGTTGTACGCTATCATACCCTTGATCACTATGAAGTCCGCCATGACCGTAACGGTTTTGGGTGGGGTGCCGATGGTGACCGGCAGGCTTAGGGCTCCCTCGGGGTAGGTGGCCAGGCCGTTAAACCCGCAAAGGGGTGTTCGGATCGGGCGGAGCTTGGATGGGTCTTCCCCCATCTTGAGGAAACAGTCATAAGATAATATATCGGGGGCGCTCCCATTGTCAACCAGAATTCTATATACGTTACAATGGTTTATTGTGGCCGAGATAACGAGGGCATCATCATGCGGGGTCTTCAGCCCTTCCAGGTCTTGGTCGGAGAAGACTATGACCTGGGGCTCCCTCGGGGGGCCGTTGGAGGGTCCTAAGACCTGGCTGGCCCGCTCGGCATGACGCTTCCTTCCTCGGCTGGTGTCGCCGCCTGACGCCATTCCTCCAGAGATGACGTTGATGTGGACCCCTCGGGGGGCGTTGTTGATCTCCGCGGCGGCGTCCCGGTCTTCTTTGCCCCTGACGGATGAGACGTTCGATCTCGTCCTGGAGCTGGTGGCAGTCGCCGGTGTGGTGCCCGTGGTCGCCGTGGAACAGGCAATGCCTGTCGCGCTTGCGGTTCTTCGATCTCATTGGTTCGGGCCGGCGGAGGAGTCCCGAGTCTTTGATGTCTTCATAGATCTCGTAGACTGGCGTGGTCAACGGGGTGTACCGCTCATACTTCCTCTTGCGCTCTCCTTCCCGATCGCACTTCTTGCCCGAGCCAGGGTTTAGCTCGGAGGCCCGCTTCTTGTCCCCCTCCCGACCCGAGCCGGTTGTGTCTCGGCAGGCGCTGAGTACTTCTTCGCACTCGGCGTGGCGCAGTGCCAGAGTCACTAGCTCGGCAAGGGTCGAGGGAGGGTGGAGGACAATTTCGCGGTGGAGGTTCTCGTCCCGGGTGCCCCCGGTCAGAGCGGTCGTGGCCGAGGCCACATCCAGGCGGGGAATTCTGAGGGCTTCTGATTTAAATCGGTGGACATAAGCCCGGAGCCTTTCCCCTTGTGCCTGTTTGAGGGCCAGGAGCCCCGCTACTGACCTTGGGGGGGCGCTCCAGGCGAAGCTCTCCTTGAAGACTCGCCCGAATTGCCTGAAGTCCCGGATGGACCCAGGGGAGAGGGCCCGGAACCATGCCTGAGCGCCTTGGACCAGGGTGGCCGCAAAGGCTCGGCATTTAATAGGATCCGGTGTTCCATGCAGAGTCACCAGGGCGTCGAAGCTTTTGTAGTGGTCGGCTGGGTCACCCTGGCCATCATAGAGCTTGAAGGTCGGAATGGAGGTTCTGGGAGACACCTCTGCCTTCAAGATGTATTCGGAGAAAGGGGATTTCTCCTCATCCTCCGGGAAAGAGGTTTTCTACAGGGCGCGGAGGGCGCGCTCTTGCTCTACAAAACGTCTTTCGAAATCTCTCAGCCGGAGGGAAAGTTCCGGCTGCGGTCGCGCCGTGGGACTGGGGGGAGCGTCGTGGCGATCCTCAGGACCGCCGGCGCTCGGGCGTGGAGGAAGCCTCTTGCTCCGGGGGCGGAGCTTGCGAGGGTCCTCCCACGTTGTTGCGGATGAGCTGCTAACCGCGGAGGGTGAAGCGGCCCCCAGCGGTATGCTAGGACGCACTTCGGGGGGGGCTCCCGGATGGGGCGCGGGACCTGGCGTCCCTTGTCGCCTGGGCCCTCATGAGCCCCACGAGGACGTCAAGCTTCTTAATGAGGGCCTGGAAGACCTCGTCGCCACCGTTGGGGGGTACCCCCGTCGCCGTCGGAGGGGGCGGCGGTCCGTTGGTGGGGACGCTGGCGTTGGAGGGAGGGTTCTGTGAGGCCCTAGAGGGGCCATCTCCTGCCGCCACCACGGCTTTGCCCTTCTCGACGGCGGATCTCCTCCCTGAGCTTCTTCTCACCATCTCGGCTCTTCGTGCGTTTCCCATAGACGGCGCCAGATGAAGAGGCGAAATCTCGCGCTTGTATCCTGAGCGGGCTGTGGATCACCTGAAGATGAACTTCAAGACAGGGAAACGTATCAGAGGGCCCAGTGGGCTTCCCTGGGGTAAAACCCTCCGATGGCTAAGTCAGTAGAGCTATGGTGGAAGCAATAATGGGGTGGAGAGGAATCTCGCGCGCTAGCTTTTCTCCTCCCCATTATTGCTTCCACCATAGCTCTACTGACTTAGCCATCGGAGGGTTTTACCCCAGGGAAGCCCCCTGGGCCCTCTGATACGTTTCCCTGTCTTGCAGTTCATCTTCAGGTGATCCACAGCCCGCTCAGGATACAAGCGTGAGATTTCGCCTCTTCAGTAGTAATATTTGATTGCTGAAGTTGAACCAATAGGAGTTGAAATTCCCAATATATAATTCATTAATACCGGTTTCACAGTTAGGGATTTAGCAAAACTCTGAGAAATAAAAGAATGCGTTGCTCCCGTATCAAATAGAACAAATGCTGGCTTATCAGAGACAATAAGTGTACCTTCAACCAATCCACCCTCCTCGGTGACCTCTGTCTCGGTTTCCCGTAAGGCTTGGAGTTTACCCTGCCACTTCTGGCCTCCTTGCGGCATGTTCGTAGTAGCTTGGTCTGACAAGAGGGGACACTTAGGTATACGGTGGTCCCGACTTCCATAGCGTAAACATGTGCCTAGCTTGCGCCAACACTCCTCCATCTTGTGACCTAGCCGGTCACAAAACTTGCAAATAGTCTTAGACATGACTGCCGAACCTGCCTTCCTATCTCCATTCCTCAATTTCTTATCCTGTGAGAAACTTGACCCGCCATTGGGCCTCTTCTTTCCATTGTTGGGTTTGAAATTCCCAGAACTGGTGGTCTGCTCTTTCTTAGGGTTCTTTCCTCGGATCCTCTCAATCATCTCTAATGTATCTTCAAGAACTTGAGCTTTCCTGACAATCTCGGCATAGGTAGAGATCTCCATCGGTGTCAACTGGTTAATATACTAAAGCTTCAACCTGTTCATAAATAACTTGGCCTTTATCTTCTCGGTGGATACCAAGTGCGTTGCATAGCGAGATAGTCTGGCAAATTGAGCTTCATATTCTGCAACTGATAGGTTCCTCTGTTTCAGAGCAGCTAACTCTTCCGCCTTCTTCTCTTGCACTTGGTCTGAGAAGTATTTGCTATTAAAATGTTCCTTGAATTCATCCCACGTTGCACGCCTATTTCCGAGCGTAGCTTCTACAGCTTCCCACGAAGCGCGTGCATCGCGTTCCAGCTGAAAAGTTGCCAAAAGAACCCGATCCTGGTCATTGCACTGCATTACTCTAAAAACTCGCTCCATCTCCTTCAGCCAATTCTCGGCTTCATTGGGATCTGCCGATCCACCAAAACGTGGGGGATTCAAGCCTCAGAAATTCCGGTGGAGATCACCGGCTCCATGATGTGCTGCTCCTCCTTGGGCTACCTGCTGGAGGGCTTGAGTCAAGCCTTGCACAGTACGCTGCATATCCCTCCATTGCGCACGTTCTGCCGCCATCGAAATATACTCCTACATATGTGCAGGAAAAATTAATTAAAAATAGTCTAGCGACAATCTTTTAGAGTTTATTAGTTAACTCAACCCCAAGTCTCTACCCAATCTCACCGGGTTAGATCCTTAGACTTTAACAAGGTTACAGGTTCTACAACATCACTGATAAACCTAGGAACTTAGAAATCTAGGCTCTGATACCACAAAACTGTCATGCCCGACGCGGAATATCGGAACGCGGCAGTTATATACATTCATGATAAACAGAGCAATAACGATATTTAAAGAGCATAAATGCAATAGAAAGGAATTAACCCAAAATAAACCAACTTCTTTAAAAATAGGAGAAATAACAATGTTTCCACATCTACCCTTTCTTAAGTGACGACTCAATAAAGAGAAAATTACAACTTGAATCGACTGGTTGAACTGACAACATAACTATACGACCACATTAACTAACACTACTCAGGTCCACGCTTGCCAGTGTTCACTCCGGTCTTTACTCTTGCCCATCCCCATCCGTTTGCGTTTCATCACCGGAGCTACCTAAAAGGGGGAAAACTGGGTGAGCGAATGCTCAGTAGGCAATAGCAGGCAAGTTTAAGTAGTTAACCAAGTTAAATAACTGTCATGCATGCGAACTAAGAATGATAAACAAGTTAACGAAAGAACTGATGGAAACGAAATTAATAGAATGAATTGAATCGAGATATATCAATTTCTAGGAAATTGGCCGATCAAACACGCAAGCAAGTCATATCGAGATAAATTCCATGTAGGAATCTAATAAAATGTATAGAGAAAAAGAGATGAATGTCATAGACACAGGCTAGTCGTGCACCCGGTGTAATGCCTCACCATGTCATTACAACTCCCCGGGGCACTAGTACTTTTCGGGCGCTCTTCCCAGGACCGGAACCGGGTCCTTATGATGCGTTGGCATTGATTCATTGGATCCAAGATCCCAAGTAATATCTAGACATTCATTGGAATTGGCCAAGAATTCCAAGGTCAAGCTATGTAACTTAATCTCTAAGATTAAGTAAGTTTTCAGTAATAGAATGGAAATCCATAAGATTCGTGGCTTGTCGGGGACAAGAACCAAATCAGGATTTATTATAACTTAAGCTGATCTTGGCTCAGCTTACCAGAACCCACAAGAAACACGTAAAACAAGCTTCAGGCTGAGTTGCGGTCGTACCTAGGCCGCAACAGGACAAAATCGATCTAACATGGACCACTGCAGGTGATACTAAGCCATAAGAACAAAGCCCAGAGTTAAGAATAAAATGGTCCTATATGGGCCGTTTACCAATTGAAAATGGTCCATAGGGGGCCGCCAAGCACGAGAAGGTCCCTGGCCTACAGCAAAGGTAAACGATCACTCACTGGGCCGCCCCATCCTGAAACGGTCCTTGGACGGCCGCTAGGAGGATGAAAACGGTCCAATGACAACCGTAAACAATCTGGGCCTAGCAAGATTGAATCAGTCAACCTAAAGGGCTCCCAGCCCGCCCAAGACATGATGGAACTGAACCACGGTCCAGCCCACACCTCTCAGGTTGAGCAAGAGGCGATTTGGTCAATTTAAACATTACTAGGTCGATGGAAACAAGGAAGACGACCTGCAGAACCTGGCTCATGGCCAGCAAGAAAACGGTCATGACTAGACCGCTTAAAGCACCACACGGCCTAGCCCAGGGCCGCCCTTAAGCCAAGACAGACCCAAATTCTTGGCTGTAAAATGGACGATTCGATCGATTAATTGGTGCAGGTCTTGAAGCTACAACCCGCCCGGCATCCTAGTGGAAATCCTAGGCTCGCGGGGTCTTACGGAGGTCTAATAATGGAGGTCCTAGTCCGACGGAAGGAATATCCGGCAGAGAGTCCCAGCCATTACAAGATTAAAGGTTTAATGAAACATCGAAAAATGGTAGATGATCGGTCAGTCAGTACCACCGGAGTAGAGTGTCTGTCAAACAATCCTAGATAATTTTTCACATTTATTTCACCATAAATATTGTGACATGCTGACACAAATTTCAATTTTTCACCAAGATCACGTTGGAAGTGGAACGGAAGAGAGATATTAATCATGCACATTAAATCAGTTTATATATTCCATAATTTACTAGTTCTTGTGTGGGTTTCTATCCTACACATGCAATCTAGCCGAGGTAATCAACATAGTCAAAACATACAACAAATGAAATCAACGACATGAAACGGTCTAGGGAGGACCACTAACAAGGGCTAGCGGTCTATTGGGCGACCGCTTAGGGTGACGATTCTCAAAAACTGGCATATGGGGAAAAACGGTCCATCGATTGACCGCTGGATGTCTTAAACGGTAATTTGATAGGCCACATAGTCCAGAATAGTAATAGGGGAAACGGTCTATCGTTCGATTGCAAGGGACCCAAGCGGTTCCTATTACGACCACAACCAGGTCGACAGGCTGGAAGAGTCATTTGATAGGCCGCTTAGGGTCAGTTTTTTAGGATTGATTGAACCCTAGAGGCGTCGATAAGGCTGGAAGAGTCCACGAACTCCGATCGTGCGATATTCACGCATTGACCCAGTCACACCGCCATCCTCCTCAAATTTGAATTCTAGGGTTAGGGTTTCGGCGAGAAAAGAGAGGGATATTGGGCTAACAGTCAAGACGGAGCTAATGGGCATGATTTGGGCTCAAAAGATCACGATTTGGGCTATAATTTGGCAATTTAAGGTCTAGATACTCTAAGGTCAGATTTTTAGCATTAAATCCTTAATTCGGCTTGGTTAAAAATTAAATTAGGGTTTACCCAAGAAGACAATTAGTCTAAATGTTTCATCCTCTACTTGATTATAGTTTCCCCATATTTTTATGAATTAGTTGAATTTTAGCCAAAAGGGATTTCCAATTTAATAAATCAGAAATTTTTGAAATGAATAGAAATTTTGTTTAAATAAATTCTTGGGGTGTCACATCTTCTATATATAGTCTGATACACTGATTGTTTTTTGTAGTCCATATGTATAGCCTGTTACATTGGTTTAGCTTGTTACACTATTTTACGGATATCAAATATATATATATATATATATATATATATATATATATATATAGCCTGATTTACATAAAAAATATAGCCTATTTTACATCAAAAATATAGCCTGTTTTACATCAAATATATAGCCTATTTTAAACCAAAAATTTACTGCCTTCAAGTAATGGGCGACCATCACCTGGGCGCCATTCCTGAATGGGCGACCTAGTGATGGGCGCCTATTAATTGAAGCCCCTGCAACCCGTCGTCAATTTATTTTCCTGTCATTAATAATTACCATATTAGAATATATATATATATATATGAAACTAAATCATAACATTCTTGCATGAGTATGATTCTATGATCCCAATATTTTTCTCTGTCGACCCATGTCCTTACTTCTTGATTCCGTGAAATTTAGACATGATGAATAGTGTTTTGTGTCTCAAAACGCACCTGTCGGATGTGTAAATGAGCCACAGAAAATGACGCCCCTGCCTAGGGTGCCATTTACTAAATAGCGACCCTCCAGAGTGTCTTTAATTAATTGGTGACACTCTGAGGGGGCGCCATTTCCTTTAGGTCAAAAAAAAAAGAAACTGAAGAAAGGCAGGGGCGCCATTTTCAAAATAAGGGCACCCCGGTGGACACCATTTTCAAAATAATGGCACCAACCAAGGCGCCATTTTCCCTGAGTCCATAATACTGGAGTTTTACAGAAAATCCTAGGGAATGGGTGACCTCTGTGCAGGGCGTCCATTGTGAAATAATGGCAGCCCTCAGGGCGCCATTTTGTTAAAAAATGGTAGCCACCTAGGTGCCATTCAAATGATGGCACCCCTCTGGGCACCGTTTTTCCCAGTGATGATTTTCTATGTTTCGCGAGCCTATCATGTCCCAGAATGGGCGCCCCTCTGTGAGGGTGCCAATTCTTGAATAGTGGCTGCCAGAAGGGCGCCAATTCAGCAATCTGTGGCAACCATTGAGACACCAATTCCACCCAGATTCCTGACTTATCTCATGTTTTGTGCCATGTTAATCATAGTTCATCTTTACATGATAACATGTCCTTGAACTCCATTCATGAAATCTACCTTATTTTTCTACAATGAATAAATTCCTTGGAATTCTATATTGGCTATAAAATGAGATTGGATGTTGAACAAATACATGACTCAATGCTGTGCATATAGGGCCCGGTCTGGTCCTGGGAGGAGCACCCGAAGGTACTTGTGTCCATGGGAGTTTATTGACCACGGTGTTAAAGCATTGCACCGAAGTACTTGCTTGCTTGACTTTAGACATTCCCACTCACTCTCTTGTGAGTTGACTTGCATGGCCCGAAAAAGGGCAGTTACTTGACTTGCGTGGCCTGAAAAAGGGCAAAGTACTTGCTTGAATGAAATGAATGAAATAGCCAATTCCAGTTACACTTACTTGATATTACATGTGCTTGATATTATTTGCTTGAACATTGATTCTTACTCTCTTGGAAAATATTGTGGAACCACTTGCAAGTACCTTATTGATACTCGAAATCATGCGATATTCTTTCTATACAGTTCTTGATATCTTGCTCATATTATTTCTATACAGTTTATGATATCTTGCTCGTCTATCATGCATAGCTATACTTGCATTGCACGCAACATGTAATTTACTTAAAGATTGTTCGAACTTGAGATGTAATTCATACTGAGTGATTCACTCATCTAGTTGCATTCTAACATTTTTCAGGTAACTTGGATAACGACCACCACCTGGATAGGAATGAGACGGAGTGATGAGTGCTAGAATCACCAATCGTTGAACTGTCAGCTAGTCGTGTCTTTGTATCTTAAGTCCTTACGTATGTATTTCCAGTTATGTTGATGGTCGGAACATGTTAAGGCTTGTAATCTTATGATTAGTAGGAGACATTATCATTATGGTTATTTAGATAAATGTCATCTTGGAATATTGGTATTATACAAAATGAAAAATCTTAGTTATTATTTTATCTAGTCTTTTGTGCACTCTCTCTTTATGTCAAAAATAAATTTGCTCTGATTGACATGATCGTTATAAGACTCGTCGCGCGTATTGGGTATCTTCCGCGCTCGGGGCATGACAATTTCAGAGGTTCTTAAGAACCAGAGGCAAAACCTTCAGGAAAAGAAGTTGGCAGCAGACTGGTAAGAATCCAAATTTCAAATCTGATAAAAATAGAAATTCTGAAAAAATTACTTGTTTTCACTACAAAAAGTCAGGTCACACGAAAGGGGACTGCCCTAAGTTGATGAGGAAGAACTTCAAGGCTCAGAAAAAGAAGCCTCAGGCCATGGTTTGCACATGGAGCGATGAAGAAGAAGACATCGAAGGAGAAACCTCGGATGAAGAAGAACAAGGGCTATGTCTTATGGCCAGCAGTGATGAAGAGGTAAGCAATCCTTTCAAGAAATATTCAATTGATGATTGAGAAGATGTCTATGCAGATCTGTTAGATAAATTTAATTGCCAAACCAAGGAATATAAGATGATGAAAAGAAAATTGAATAATGTAATTCAGGATCAAACTACTATTGAAAAAGAACTTGACAATCTCAAAAAATAAATTGAAGATTTGAATTCACTAAGGATTGAGAATGAAAATTTGAAAGCTGAAAATGAGGATGCTAAGAAAAATCTGGATGAGTTTAAAATGAAATTTCAAGAAATCCAGAAAGAAAATGAACTCACCATGGAAAAATATGAAGCTGTAAGGAATCCTAATTCTGAAATTCAAAAACAATGTGAAAAGCTTCAAAAGGATTTGAATGATAAACATGACACGCTGGAAAAAATTGTTTAGGGGAAGACAAACCGAGATACCATGCTAGGTGTGAAAATAAATTTCAACAATGAAGGGTTGGGGTATGATCCATCAAACAAAAAGCCATTTGAATTCAAAACTGTGACCTTTTGTCAAGAGAAGGGTAAAGAAAAACTGGACACCCCATCCAGTTCAAACAATAACAAACATGTCCAGCAACCCAAGATGATAAACTTTAGAAAAGCCAGTTCAACAAATCCCACTGGACAACCAACCAAAATTCAGGGTAACCAAACTGTTGAAACAACCCTACATCGACCAAGCACAAGCGGTGAGTCGAGTCATCATGTCACAGACAAAGCTAAATTTAGCCTTCAAGCTGAGATGCATCAACGTAGCCCATTCCATAGGGCGATGCACCATAACCAGAACAGAAGCTCTAACAAATATAGAAGTGTGAAGAATGACAAGACACACTGGTCTCATCTTGATTACTGTCAAGAGTATTTTAATAAGCATACCTTCCATAATCAGAAAACCTTCATGAAGAATTCCAGAAGTTATTTTGGAAGAAAGTGGAATAAAAGAGCTTTTAATAAAACTCAAGGAAGACCAAAACCAAGATTTGCTATCACCAAACCTGTCAATGCTGAAAACATGAGATTTAATCAAAAGAAAAATATTAGATAGCTTTGGATTCCTAAAAACTTGTTGAAGGATTTGAATGATACTTTTGGACGCAACTTTTCTTGGGTTCCAACATTTTCTACTTGATTTGCTTGCAGGTCAGCCTGACAGCCATGCACAACAGATGGTACTTAGTGTTGTGCCCCTATGGTTTTGATGATTGGTTGTTGATGTGAGTTTATCAAATGTTCAGTCATCTTGCTGCTCAGTTTAGATTAACATATTTGATGTTCAGTCTTGTTACATGTTAAACTGATGCATAAAGCATTCATTCATTGCTGTGGTTTTGATGATTGATATTGTATTTTGATGATAGCAATGATATAGTGTTTTCATGACATTGTGCCTTGATGATTGCATCATGACTGTGACTGGTACAACTGATATATTGTTTATGTTAGACTTATGTTATGTGCATAGTCTATACAGTGCTTCGTGGGGTTTATGCCCTAAGTCTATTCACTGCACAGCAAGCTCAAAGTCGATACATTGAGCGTCTCATGCATCATTCGTCTAAGTCCATACATTGGACTGTAGTGTGCATTTGGCGAACACATCGCAAGTCTAGACATTGCACTGTAGCATGCATTTCCTTAAAGTCTATACATCGGACTGGTTTGCATTGGCTAAGTATATACAACGTCAGCTCATGCCTTGTCTTAGACAAAGTCTACACAATGGCTTTGGGTCTCCAAGTCTATACAGCCTTTTGCTTTGCCAAAGTCTGTACATTGGTCTGCATAGGCTAAGTGTTTACATCGTCTGCTGTGAGGATAGCAAGTCTGTACACTGGCCTTCTTTCATGATAAACTACAAGTCTACACATTCAACACTGGTCTTCCAAGTCTGTACAGCGTGAAGTCTATACTTTGGCACTGTAGCTCGCTCGTGCAAGTCTATACTTTGGACTGTTCTTCAAGTCTGTACATCAGATTGTACATCATCTTCGTGCTGTTTCTGTACTTGAGTTTTCGTGTTGTTTCCCCTCACTAACACGAAAAGATCTCGTGTCGTATGAGCTTACAACACTTCGTGTTGATTTCCATGCGTGACAGGAAACCTTGTATGAGGTTAGACTTCGTGTCGTTTCCCTTGTCTTCATCTTCGTGTTGTTTTAGTGTCTACGTCTCCGTGTTATTTTTATGTTTCTGTCTGAGTGTTGGTCTTTCATTTTTTGACTTAGTGTCTTTTTCGCCTTGACCACACTTCGTGTCGATTCTTGATTTTCTACACCCCGTGTCATTTCACCTCGTGCTGTTCTCACTGTCGTCGTGTTGTTTTCACCGCGTGTCGATTATTGTTTTTCACTTAGTGTTGTTTTCACTTCGTGTCAATTTCACTTCGTGTCGTCTCTTTGTATTTCGTCTTCATGTTGTTTTCAACCCGTGTCGATTACTGTTTCGACTTCGTGTTGTTTTCAACCCGTGTCGATCACTGTTTTTACTTCGTGTCGTTCCTATTACACTTCGTGTCGTTTCTCCGTCTCAGGTCTTCGTGTCGTGTTTTCCACACCGCGTGTCGTTGTCGCTTTAGTAACCTCACCTCGTGTCGGTTACTGTTGTTTTCATGACTTCGTGTCATTTTTTCTCTCATGTACTTCGTGTCGGTTACTGTTGTTTTCACTTCGTGTTGTTTTCATTTCGTGTCAACTTCACCTCGTGTTGTTTTCATTTCGTGTCAACCTCGTCTTGGTGTCGCACTTACTTCGTGTCAGTTACTGTTGTTTCTGTGTCTTTGTGTCATTTTTGTTCCACTACGTGCAGAACATTGCAGCACCTCGTGTTGCTTTCTGTATACCACCTTGTGTCTTTCGTTTGTTGAAACCATACTTCATGATTGGTTTCTGTCTTATCTTCGTATGTACCTCGTGTCGTTTCCTTATTCTGTCTTCGTGTTGTCTCCGTGTTGTTTCGTTCTAACCTCGTCCAGGTTTCTTCTAAAGCGCTGTTCTTCTGATAATCTATACAGAGTTGTTCTTTAAACTGATGACTTATTCGATACTCTATTTTACAGGTGCATTGATCGTGAAGCTTAAGGAGGGCACGTGATCCGAGGCTGGAATGAAGCCTGCTGAGAGACTGCCACGTGGTCCGAATAATTAGGGCTAGAAATGTGGAGGTCACACGTCGTGGCTGATGCTGCTGCTGCTATATATATGAGACCTTCATCCACAGATGAAGGTGATCGAGTTGGCGTGAAGAAAAGCTCATACAGAGAGCCACGATCCAGATAGAAAAAGAAAAGAGAAAGAAGAAGAGCAGAAGGAGAAGAAGAGAGGTAGAGAGCTCGAGAAGAGTGTGAAGAGAAGAAGAAGCAGAGAGTGAGAGAAGAGCAGAAGAAAGAGAAAGAAAGATAGAGAGTGAGCGAGAGAGCTCGTGGAGAAGAAGGAAGATCTTACCTGAAGATCCGTCTACTGGACCGTGGATCAAATCCAGGCCAGTCAGCTCCGTTGAGAGCCACATTGTGCATTTCGTTTTTCAGCTTTCTGTTTTGCTGAAGTCATTTTTCGTTTATTGTTCTTTCCTTTATTTTCTGGTTTGCTGTGTTTCCGATACTCTGTAGAGTGGTCGGGGTTCCTCCTGTTAGTTCAGGAGAAGGGAGATTGACATCTTCGGTTGCAAGTAGCTGGGTGCTACTTGTGGGTTCCCTCCGATTTGGAGGAAGGGAGATCTGATCTCCAGTTGCAAGTAGCTGGGAGCTACTTGTGGGTTCCCTCCGGTTTGGAGGAAGGGAGACTTGTCTCCGGTTCTGGGCTTGTGGATTCAAGTCCAGGGGTTCCCTCCAAGTCTGGAGGAAGAGAGACCGTGTGTCTCTGGTTTGCTAGTGACTGGTGTCACTAGTGGTTCCCTCCGGTTGGGAGGAAGAGGGGAGGTTGTTCCCCTGGTCAAGCTGTGTGGCAGCACTTGTTGCAGACTGAGTCTGCGGTTTCTAGCGTGAGCTAGTGGAAGCCACACTCGGATTGAGTGTGGGGTGGATGTAGGTCTGCTGGACCGAACCACCTAAAAATCTTTTGAGCAGTGGTTTGATTCTTGTGGTTTGCTTCCGGTAGATGATTGATTAGGGGTGGACTATGTGTTGGCCTTCTGGTTGAGCAGATAAGTTGATTAGCTCTCTTAGAGTGTCCTAACCTGTTAAGTAAACGATATTCAATTTGAGCTATCGTTTGTCTAACTTGTCTTGTTAGAGTGCTCACTAACTGGTTGTCAAATTCCGCATCGGGTAATTAGTCTTTCAGATTGGATAAATCTGTCTAGTTAGCATTCTATATTGTTAGTGAGCCTAATATGTTAACTGGGTGAAAGTTTTTTTTAAGGGTTATATTCATTCACCCCCCCTCTGAAAACTGCACCGAAACCATCAATTGGTATCAGAGCAGGTCTCCGATCTATCTGATCTAACAATCTGCAGAGGATCCTGCTGGTTTGTTTGGTGTTTTTCAGAGTGTGCTTTCTGTGTTCGTAGCTTTGATTCTCCGTCTTAGTGCTTTGTCTTGCTTATTTGGTTTAGGTGCTTCAGTTTGTTCTGAGCTTTCAGATTGTTTGCAATGGAGCCAATCGTGCTGAAGGCTAGCTCCAGCAAAGCAAACAGATCCAGCCACAGTGGATCATCAAGCAAGAAAAGTAGCCTCTCGCGGTCTGAAATTGATGAAGACCACATTGGAATGATGATTAGTAACTTCAGGAAATTTCTGAGAAAAAGAGAAGGAAAGCTTGACGGTAGCAAACAGCAAACAAGGTATAACTCTAATCCTGCCAAGATTGCTGACACTAATGTTTGCTACAAATGCAGGAAGGCTGGCCACACAAAGGATGATTGTCCAGAGGTATTGAAACTCAAAGGGAACACCTCGGACATTGATAGAGAAGGAAGAAAGTCCATATGCTTAATGGCCAACCGGGGAAGTGATGGTGAGGAAACTTCATCTCAGGTAAGCTCCGAATCAGATGGATACACTTTTGATGAATTGATAGTAATGTATAAAGATCTGTTCAAAGTATCCAAGAAACTAAAATCTGAAAACAAGAAATTGAGAAAAGAAGTGAAAACTTTGAAATCTGAAAAGGAGCACATTAGAGAAGATAATTCTTGTAAAGGTTGTGCCATTCTCGAAGACATAATTAATGAGTTTGAGTCTGATGACATTCTTCAAAAAGAACAAATAAAATCTCTAAAAGAAGAAAATGTCTACTTAAAGGATCAAAATAAAAGGCTAATGGTTCTTAATACTGTATTCTCTGAGAAATGGCTGTCAATTGAAAAAGGAAAAGCTGTTTATGATGAAAATTCAAAAAGTTTGAACAGTCTAGAACAAGAAATTGAGAAGTATAAAACTGCAAACCAAGTTCTAAGCGAATGTGTAAATTGCAGTGAACAGGAAATAGCCAGTTATGAACTTCACATTGCTAACTTGGAAGATAAAATTCATAATCTGGAAAATTCAGCTATTGAGTCTGCCAAGATTAAAGGAAAAATGAAAACTGTTGAGAGGAGGAAGGATGATAACTCTGAAGGGGGAACAAATTGCTGTTCTGATGTTAAGAAAATCACTAAAAACCAGCTATATACAATCTTTGTCCAAAGCACTAATGTAGCTGGTACTTCAAGGCAATCCCCAAAACAAAATGAAAATCAGAAGTCACCTTCAAAATCTGTCTTTCAGTTTAAAGCCCAGAAAATTGAAAAGCAAACAAAATCTATTGAGAATAATCAGAAATTGAAAAGAAAGAGTCAAACAAAGAAGGCTAAGAATACTTCTGGTTGTACTCTGAAATTTGCTAGTTCTGCTGAATCTGTTGGGCCAATACATAATGCTCATGCTTCTTGTACTCGTTCACATACACCTAGGAACTCACATGATAGAAACCATGTTCCTAGGAAATCTGATGCCTATTGTTACTACTGTGGTAGGCATGGTCATTATATGGATGACTGCAGAGTAATGATAAGGGATGATATGATGCATGATAAAACTCTTCCAAATAATCATCACCACCCCAAAAGAAACATGTCTTCCTCAAACCAACATATCATTTGTTACAATTGTAACAGACGTGGTCATAAAGCTGTTGAGTGTTGGTTTAGGCCTTCATGGGGATTTACTGGCTCAAGAGGTAAGCATTCTAGGTGCATTGAATGTGGTAAGTATGGGCATGTAGTCAAGGACTGCTGGTTTGTTCAGGGAAATCTTTTTAATTCCAAATTTGTAAGATTCCCTCCAAACAAAAATCTCTTGGGCAGAAATAAAACTAGTCTTAAAGAAAAGACTCTTGCTTGTTATGAATGTGGAAAACCTGGCCACCAAGCTTCTGAATGCTGGTGGGCAGGTAATGATAAATCACAAATTCATGCTAATTATCATAGGTCTCATGCTGCTGTTGATATGCATCACAGGACCAGAAAATCTGCTGTTTCATGTAGATACTGTGATAAACTTGGTCACTCTATGGATAATTATTTTCTGATGAAATCTGATGACCATGTTGCTAAGAAACTGTTTAGAACACCTGATAGGGGTAGTGCAGGACCCAAGACTGCTTGGGTCCCTGCAAGATCATATTGATTGACTTGCTGCAGGTAGGGCCTTGGAAGGAGAAATAAAAGGGGTTAACCAAGGCACTCAAAAAGAAAACCCCATGATTCAATTCAGGTCAGTTCTGAAATCTGTTTTAAATTCATTATCTGAATTTGTGAGTATGAAAAATGAGAATTCCATGCTGATTTACTTGTTTGTTGTATGATCTTCTCTTGTCTAGTTGATCAGTCTGCATTCCAGACTCAGCTATTGAATTCAACTCTGCATATCTGATGCTCTTCTCATACTATATGTTGAACTGAATTTGAATGCTTCTTTAGTATATACGGTTGATGCACTATACAGACTCTGCGTCCATGCATGTGTTTTGTGTTAATGCATTGCATGCTTGTTATTGAATGCACACTTGGACTGATTGTGTATAGACTGATTGTCATTACATGTGTCAATGATGCTGATTCAATGCATGAAGGACTGCTTTATGTTGCATTGTCATACATGATCATCATGGTATATTAAATGGAACAAGTTGAAGGGCATATGGAGTATGTCTGGATGCTACTGACATGTGTGAGGTGATCCTTGGACCAAGTCCTCCGCCTAGTACCATGGGTCTAGTCTTCATGTAAAACAGTGAACTGCATCATATGTTGAAAAATCTGAAAAAGGATAAAAATGCTCATGAATTGGATGCATAAACCTGAATTGATTGCATACTTGTTTAATGTATCCTTGGTGCATAGTCTGCATGTAGGACAGTATGTTGCATAGCAAGTTAATTCTGTGTTTGCATAATCATTTCTCATCAGCATTGTCTGAATTGATACCTCTGAACTCTACTCATCTGAAGTGCATATATGTGATTTGCATGTATGTTTAAATGCATATTGTAAGGGGGAGTCAATGCATTGCATATAGGTTGTCAAATGCATACATTTGTCAGATTTCATAGCATATCCCTTCTTATTGATTTTGTTGACAAACCTTGATCATATTCTGAAAACTTTATGCTTCAAAATCTCTCTTAACAATTGGTAATTCTCCTATCAATTGGTATCATTTGGCTTCAGAATTCTATCAGTCTTTCATGAAGATTTCAATGGGCTATCTCGATCATAAATCTGAAAATCTTGAACTAGAAATCTTCTATTATACGTTTTTATGAATGACTGAAATAACTCGTGTGGTTTAAGCTTAATGTATTCATGGAGTTTAATTTCAAAATCTCTTAACATATCTGAATCATGTTTAATAAATCTTAACCAACTGTTTCATGCTATGTCTTGCAAAAACTTCTGAAATCTGCACTTTTCAACACATGACTTTATTTGGTTAAGTACATGAGATTAATATTGTTTTGAAGCAAACGAATGTGTCTGAATTGTCTAAAGGGTAAAGTAATTGTCAGAGCAATGACCTTGGTCACTGAGAAACACATGTCCAAAGGATTGTGTCATGAGGTGCCTTAGTTAACTCTGTAAGAATTCATTGAAAATCAGGCAGAGCAATGACATGCACACTGAGAAATACAACTCACTCATCCAGAAATGATTTCAAGTGTGTCATGATGTGTAAATGCTATCTCTGTTCATATATATATAGCATGACAGTCAGTCACACTAAGTGCTTTGGGATATTGGCCTCTGATCAAGGTATATCCTCTAGTTACAAGGTGTGAACTGAACTAGAGTGCTCGTAAAATTTGTAGCATGGAAAATTGTTGAACAAATTGAAATATCTGAATATTAATGCTAAAATTATTTTGCTACCACCCTAGACAAAAATCATATGACTTCATAATTGCTTGATTTCAATACTAGTACATGTAATTTTGAAAGAAGTAAATAGATTTGATTGTGTAAGACAAAGGGAGGATAATCAAGATAAATATGAGGGCTTGGTTCATTTTTATTAAACCATGGTTTTAGATATCATTACAGAATTTTATTGATAAACTCTGCATACATCACGTTTAAACCATGATGTTCAATAAATGTCATTCATAAGCCCTTATGATAGAAGACTTTGAAAACTTATGCTTTAGATTTATGAGATTGATATCTCTTTGAAAATCAGGCTGAACTTCTTGTGTTTGGAACATCCTTGAAAAATCTGTTAATTGAAACTCTTCTGCTCATGGTATTGACTCATTAACCTGAACCTCTTCTTGTTTGCCCCTGTGGTCTCCTTCTCATAAGAGTCCACTTATTGAGGGGGAGCTTCCATGTCATGCATCACTTGCATATCAATTGGCATCTCTTCAGGGGGAGCATTCCTTGTCATGCTGAATCATGCTCATATCATTTGTGACCTTGCATTCATATACTCAGGGGGAGTATTGCAAAGGGGAGAATTTGTCTGAACTTTTATGCATGCTTTAACTTCTCAAATTATTTTCTTTTTGATGAAGTCAAAGGGGGAGAATAATTTGAGTCTTCAGAATGCCTCACATCATCAGAATGACTCAATGTATTGAAATGACTAAATGTATTGAAAGTGTTGCCATCATCAAAAAGGGGGAGATTGTTGTGCCCCTGTGATTTTGATGATGGTTTTGATGATTGGTTGTTGATGTGAGTTTATCAAATGTTCAGTCATCTTGCTGCTCAGTTTAGATTCACATATTTGATGTTCAGTCTTGTTACATGTTAAACTGATGCATAAAGCATTCATTCATTGCTGTGGTTTTGATGATTGATATTGTATTTTGATGATAGCAATGATATAGTGTTTTCATGACATTGTGCCTTGATGATTGCATCATGACTGTGACTGGTACAACTGATATATTGTTTATGTTAGACTTATGTTATGTGCATAGTCTATACAGTGCTTCGTGGGGTTTATGCCCTAAGTCTATTCACTGCACAGCAAGCTCAAAGTCGATACATTGAGCGTCTCATGCATCATTCGTCTAAGTCCATACATTGGACTGTAGTGTGCATTTGGCGAACACATCGCAAGTCTAGACATTGCACTGTAGCATGCATTTCCTTAAAGTCTATACATCGGACTGGTTTGCATTGGCTAAGTATATACAACGTCAGCTCATGCCTTGTCTTAGACAAAGTCTACACAATGGCTTTGGGTCTCCAAGTCTATACAGCCTTTTGCTTTGCCAAAGTCTGTACATTGGTCTGCATAGGCTAAGTGTTTACATCGTCTGCTGTGAGGACAGCAAGTCTGTACACTGGCCTTCTTTCATGATAAACTACAAGTCTACACATTCAACACTGGTCTTCCAAGTCTGTACAGCGTGAAGTCTATACTTTGGCACTGTAGCTCGCTCGTGCAAGTCTATACTTTGGATTGTTCTTCAAGTCTGTACATCATATTATACATCATCTTCGTGCTGTTTCTGTACTTGAGTTTTCGTGTTGTTTCCCCTCACTAACACGAAAAGATCTCGTGTCGTATGAGCTTACAACACTTCGTGTTGATTTCCATGCGTGACAGGAAACCTTGTATGAAGTTAGACTTCGTGTCGTTTCCCTTGTCTTCATCTTCGTGTTGTTTTAGTGTCTACGTCTCCGTGTTGTTTTTATGTTTCTGTCTGAGTGTTGGTCTTTCATTTTTTGACTTAGTGTCTTTTTCGCCTTGACCACACTTCGTGTCGATTCTTGGTTTTCTACACCCCGTGTCATTTCACCTCGTGCTGTTCTCACTGTCGTCGTGTTGTTTTCACCGCGTGTCGATTATTGTTTTTCACTTAGTGTTGTTTTCACTTCGTGTCAATTTCACTTCGTGTCGTCTCTTTGTATTTCGTCTTCATGTTGTTTTCAACCCGTGTCGATTACTGTTTCGACTTCGTGTTGTTTTCAACCCGTGTCGATCACTGTTTTTACTTCGTGTCGTTCCTGTTACACTTCGTGTCGTTTCTCCGTCTCAGGTCTTCGTGTCGTGTTTTCCACACCGCGTGTCGTTGTCGCTTTAGTAACCTCACCTCGTGTCAGTTACTGTTGTTTTCATGACTTCGTGTCATTTTTTCTCTCATGTACTTCGTGTCGGTTACTGTTGTTTTCACTTCGTGTTGTTTTCATTTCGTGTCAACTTCACCTCGTGTTGTTTTCATTTCGTGTCAACCTCGTCTTGGTGTCGCACTTACTTCGTGTCAGTTAATGTTGTTTCTGTGTCTTCGTGTCATTTTTGTTCCACTACGTGCAGAACATTGCAGCACCTCGTGTTGCTTTCTGTATACCACCTTGTGTCTTTCGTTTGTTGAAACCATACTTCACGATTGGTTTCTGTCTTATCTTCGTATGTACCTCGTGTCGTTTCCTTATTCTGTCTTCGTGTTGTCTCCGTGTTGTTTCGTTCTAACCTCGTCCAGGTTTCTTCTAAAGCGCTGTTCTTCTGATAATCTATACAGAGTTGTTCTTTAAACTGATGACTTATTCGATACTCTATTTTACAGGTGCATTGATCGTGAAGCTTAAGGAGGGCACGTGATCCGAGGCTGGAATGAAGCCTGCTGAGAGACTGCCACGTGGTCCGAATAATTAGGGCTAGAAATGTGGAGGTCACACGTCGTGGCTGATGCTGCTGCTGCTATATATATGAGACCTTCATCCACAGATGAAGGTGATCGAGTTGGCGTGAAGAAAAGCTCATACAGAGAGCCACGATCCAGATAGAAAAAGAAAAGAGAAAGAAGAAGAGCAGAAGGAGAAGAAGAGAGGTAGAGAGCTCGAGAAGAGTGTGAAGAGAAGAAGAAGCAGAGAGTGAGAGAAGAGCAGAAGAAAGAGAAAGAAAGATAGAGAGTGAGCGAGAGAGCTCGTGGAGAAGAAGGAAGATCTTACCTGAAGATCCGTCTACTGGACCGTGGATCAAATCCAGGCCAGTCAGCTCCGTTGAGAGCCACATTGTGCATTTCATTTTTCAGCTTTCTGTTTTGCTGAAGTCATTTTTCGTTTATTGTTCTTTCCTTTGTTTTCTGGTTTGCTGTGTTTCCGATACTCTGTAGAGTGGTCGGGGTTCCTCCTGTTAGTTCAGGAGAAGGGAGATTGACATCTCCGGTTGCAAGTAGCTGGGTGCTACTTGTGGGTTCCCTCCGGTTTGGAGGAAGGGAGATCTGATCTCCAGTTGCAAGTAGCTGGGAGCTACTTGTGGGTTCCCTCCGGTTTGGAGGAAGGGAGACTTGTCTCCGGTTCTGGGCTTGTGGATTCAAGTCCAGGGGTTCCCTCCAAGTCTGGAGGAAGAGAGACCGTGTGTCTCTGGTTTGCTAGTGACTGGTGTCACTAGTGGTTCCCTCCGGTTGGGAGGAAGAGGGGAGGTTGTTCCCCTGGTCAAGCTGTGTGGCAGCACTTGTTGCAGACTGAGTCTGCGGTTTCTAGCGTGAGCTAGTGGAAGCCACACTCGGATTGAGTGTGGGGTGGATGTAGGTCTGCTGGACCGAACCACCTAAAAATCTTTTGAGCAGTGGTTTGATTCTTGTGGTTTGCTTCCGGTAGATGATTGATTAGGGGCGGACTATGTGTTGGCCTTCTGGTTGAGCAGATAAGTTGATTAGCTCTCTTAGAGTGTCCTAACCTGTTAAGTAAACGATATTCAATTTGAGCTATCGTTTGTCTAACTTGTCTTGTTAGAGTGCTCACTAACTGGTTGTCAAATTCCGCATCGGGTAATTAGTCTTTCAGATTGGATAAATCTGTCTAGTTAGCATTCTATATTGTTAGTGAGCCTAATATGTTAATTGGGTGAAAGTTTTTTTTAAGGGTTATATTCATTCACCCCCCCTCTGAAAACTGCACCGAAACCATCACTTAGATAGTGGCTGTTCTAGGCATATGACTGGAGACCAAACCAAGTTCAATGAGCTGGAATTGAAGGTAGGAGGACTGGTTAAGTTTGGAGGGAAGAATAAAGGTAGAGTAATTGGTTCAGGTACCATTGGTAAGTTTCCCTCAAACATTGTTGAGAAAGTTTTACTTGTTGAAGGTCTCGAGCATAATTTATTAATTATTAGTCAACTGTGTGACAAGGGTCACATAGTTATTTTTGATAACCATGCATGCAAGATTTTGGAAATAAATTCTGACAGAGTTAAATTTGTAGGGCATAGAGTCAATAATGTCTACATAGTAGACCTGAATGAAATTTCAACATCCAATTTGTGTTTGTCTGCCAACCTAGATAATAATGCTTTTAATTGGCATAGGAGGTTAGGCCATGCTTGTAACGACCCGAGAATCCGATTACCGGGAAGGCCCGATAACCCGAGACTCGCACCGCCGCCCACGAGCCGGGAGGGCTCGGAAGGGCTAAAAGGAGTGTGGAGGCACAAAGAAATAGGAAATAAAGCAGGACAACTCAATAAATAACCGAAATAAATAAACAACTACAACAGAGTCCAGTCCAACAGAAAGTACAGTCTAAAACAGTAAAACGTACCACATGCCAAGTAAACACTCGGCCCGGCAAGCTGGCAACTGAGAACCTCCGCTCCGCACCCTCGAACCTCGAGGAAGAACCGCCACACCTGAAAAGCAGGGAATGAGTCTCCAAAATAAAGACTCAGCAGGGATCCCGTGGAACCCCAACCGGAAACAACGGCGGTAGCGAAAAGGAGAGCTACAACTACAGCAGGAATAGCAAACCGGTGGCCGGTCAAAACTCGGCACTACAGCTACTCCTACTGCCAGAAGGCACACCTCGATCACGAAGTCGAAGCTACCAAACCCCGCTAGTACCACCTACCGAAGTAAAAACACACGGTAACCACGCCGTAGAGGCCTGTCCCCCGGACAGCCAACCTGGACACGCTGTCCAAGGTGCAACCCCGACCATCCGATCGCGGGTACCTCACCACTAGACGCCACCTCGGTAAAGCCACTAGCACTAGTCTCACGGCGCAAGAACCGACACACGCGCCAAGGTGAAACAACTGAACTCACCGGTCAACACGACCGAAAACCCGAAGGTCAAAGACACAGAGACTGACAGTCTGTCTCTCCGTACTCGACAGGAGTACCACCCACAAGAAGTACAGTCGGTAGCATCCCCTGACGTCTTACACCGCACCGCAGGTGAACCGCCTGACGTGGTAGGTCCTACCCGAGGCGCGAACACCGTACAAGTAACCACAAACAAGTGACTAGCTGGGGTCACACCCGTCGACGTGCGTCCACTGTCCCCAACCACGTGTGCACACACAGACCACGCGTCCTAGGTCTGGCCCTCTGACCGGTTTTCCCCTGGCACTGGACTCTGATGTGACGAGGGACCCGACGGTAACCAGTCTAAAACCGTCCTCAAGGTAAGCCTGTACACCACTCCCTGGTGCGACCAGCACACGCGTACTGATAGGCTAGTACTAGTGGAGGGTCACAAAGGAGTAGACTCTCAAGTCAACGGAAAACAATGTCCGAATCCGATGACGTACGGGGACCACCCCACGTACCGGCCTCGTCGCACGGTGACCACAGTCGGAGAAGAAACGGGACTCACAGTCCATGGCCACGTACGCACCATGCGCTAGAGTCGAGAAAACTCAAGTGGCGCTAAGCCACTGGACTCTGGACAGTCCTCCAGACGCACTACACCCAACGGTCCTTGAGTCACAAGACTCGGGGTCAAGACCGTTGTACTCAACAGCACAAGGCCGTCAATCTAGTCCAATCTCTAGGTCTAAAACCACGGTAGCACAAGTACCGAAACAACTCACGAGTCGCCAAGACCACTCCCTCGGGAAGGGAACGCAAGGGACCAAGTCCACCCACACGGGCCACACGGAAAACACAGAAGCACGATTCCCAGGGTAGCACACAAGCCACCACGACGATTTCCCATCTTGTAGCAAGCGGGAAACCTCCAGCCCCAGGCCGGATAACTGGACTCGCAGTCCAAGGCCAAGCACATGGCCCACATGGGAATCGCCTTCCAAAGGAAACCCACGACATGCGGGGGAGACCCCACCGCACACACACCGATACACGGTGACTCGATCATGCGTAACACGAAAGCTCGGAACACGAGGGGTCACCCGGACCCACCACACCTACGGGCACGCTAATCGAGGCAACACTGTCCCTCCCGACACCCCAAAAACATGGACACAGAACCCATGGGGTGTCTGGGATGCTCACAAGGCCGGAGGTCGACCACTGGGTCACAACCGAGTCGACCGGAGACCAACACAACACAATCGGAATGCTAAAAGGTCACCTAGACCCTTAAGCTCTTGGGCATGCAAAACGAGGTAAGTGGGACCTCCTCTGGACACCCAAAGACACGGTCACGGAACTCCACGGGGTGTCCGAGACACTCACGAGACCTAAAGTCAACCACTGGGTCACAACCGGGTCGACCGGAGGTCAAAACAGCGCTAACAGGAACCAGAACATGGTAGTGGTCACCTGGTGACCGCGACCAGATGGTAGCGGTTTCTGGTGGACCGCAACCATTTCGGAACACTGGGAACGGCGGGAAAACACCCAAAAATCCACGCCACGTCCCCAAACATCCACGGATGAGGGGGAAAACATAGGGGAAGCTCCCCAACAACCCCTAGCATGCATCTACGGCCTCGGATCGGCCTAAAACGCAACGAATCGCTAGATCGGGCGATCACTCCCCAAAACATGATTTTCCCCAAAACGCCCCAAATGACCCGCTCGGCTC
This sequence comes from Amorphophallus konjac, assembly GCA_022559845.1. Lineage (NCBI taxonomy): Eukaryota > Viridiplantae > Streptophyta > Magnoliopsida > Alismatales > Araceae > Amorphophallus > Amorphophallus konjac. Next base: position 284,684,441 of record CM040121.1, on the reverse strand, counting down.
ACCACGGCCTACGAAACTCGCGGGAAATGAAGCGCACGAGCTGGGGGTCCATCACCCTACCTCCACCGAAGATTTCGCGCACCGTGGATGCCGATCCACGAAGAAAACGCCGTTGAAGCCTCGCCGTTCCACGAACTCACGGCCGAGCTTCACCACGCCCTCGAGCCTCTATCCTCGACCCATCCTCGCCGTCCTCCTAGCCCGCATCGCCCCGCCTCGCCCCCGCCTCGGTCCGTCGGCCGCCGGAGAGGAGAGAGTGAGAGGAGAGAGTGGGAGAAGAGAGAGAGGGTAAGAGTGAGAAATGAGAGGAAGAGAGTGGGTGGGGGGTATATATAGGAAAATCCGGAAAATTAGAAAAACCCCAAAAAAATAGAAAATCACACCCTCGCGATCCTCGGAACGCACCGATCGCAACGGTACCACACTCGCCTAGGTGAACGGCCCGGTTCACCCGCAACGAGGCTCCGAAGGGAAAGCCGAAACCCACGCCGGGAATCGGAAAACACACGCGGAAAAAGCCGCGGAACGCCTCCGAGCCTCCGAAACGACTCCGGATCGCGCCGATCCGAACAGAAAAGATGTCCGAAACGAAATTTCAGACACAACAGAGTCGGACGCTCCAGGAAACCAGATCCGTGACCCACGAACGAGGATCCAAAAAACCCAGGGCATTACAGCCCTCCCCCCTTAAAGGAATTTCGTCCTCAAAATTCAGGACCTAGCACAAAGTCACAGGGGAAGAACACCGAACCAACTGACAACGCTGTCAGAGCCCCAGCACAGAAAATCTCAGTTCTCATGAAAACACCGGTCCTGAGGGACACAACCAGACTTACAATCACAAGCAACACCTCGCTCCTTGCGCCGAGCACACTGGCCAACAGAGCAGGCATATACCAAAGGACATAGTCCGGCATCACCTCAGACAACGCGAGAACCAACATGGTACCGTAGCCACAATCTCACTCACTGAGGAATCACAACCCTCGACACGAGCAACAGCTACCGATTCATCCAATGGTCGGTAGACAAATCGCACATCAGCTTCGCAGCCAGTTGACAGGTCGCACACCCTTCTCAAGGGGACAACCAAAACAGAGCCTCCACCAGCTCAGCAGTCCTCTCCACAGACTGCAACCAGAACATCGGCTCAGCACCAAGAAACACCTCACACAGGGCAAGCCGAATGCCGGACATAACACTGTGCCAACTCTTGTCAGAAGATAAACTTTGACAAAGTCCAGATCCCATCCGCAAAGGCACATCACAGAAACGACCACCAAAGGTCTCGCTGGCACACGGCTCTCGCCACGCTCGAGCCCCAACAACCAGCATCTTCTATCTCTGAAAAGACCATCCACTGGTCACCAACTGCTCGTCAACGGGAAACCTCCGCTTGCTCAGCTTCTTCCTTCTTTCCTGGTCCTCGACCGGGTCCAAAGGAAACATTCCAAACCTCGGCAAGCCATCCGTCGACTCACACACAGACTGATGCCGCATCTCGAGCTGCACTCCTCTCGGACACCGCATCCGAGCTCGAACATCGCTCCAACCCGACCCTCTCGGGGAGCACGACGAAACCAAATGACGGATCCTGGTGTCTTCAGTCATCACCTCACTGGACTCAGACTCACAGGGGAGCCATCCCATGCTGGTCACCAACCCAGGGATAACCATTGTGACACCAACGTCCTATCAAGGACCATCCTCCGACGCCCATCTCACAAATGGCCTCCGCCCACAGGCACCACTCATCCATCTGGTCTCATCAAATCCTTCGATCAATCCAAGTGGACACCTGCCAATCCCGATTCCTCCCTTACCACAGAGCCACGAGACACCACCTGAACAGTGCTCACGGGTCCCTAAGCAATAAACATTTCACCGTCACAATCCGACAAGACCGTAGAACCAACAGAGACTGCTATGGTCGGTCACACGGTTAGGCTCACCAGCCACTCATAGCCGTCAACCGGGACCCATCGTCTGCCAGAGACCACTTCCCCAAAAATGATCTCATCCGAGGACACGACTGGGAACAGAAGTCGGGCACCAGGCCACCGACTCTGACCAACACGTCCTCAACCATCGTCAGGCGACATCCTCAACAACCTCACCCAGGTCCAACACCAACGCCTGACACGGCTTCCATCACAGGAACATGGTACTCATGCGGCGCACTAGCCGGCACTTTTCCCAACACTCCATCCTGCCAATGCCAAGAATCACGATATCTCGCGCAACGGCATGGCAACGACACGTTTCACACCGAGGAACCAATCCTCCGATGCTCAACGCGAACTCAGGAATCCGCCCGTAGCAACCAACGCTACGATCCTGAACCAGTGGGTTATGGGCCCACCACGCTTCCACTGCGCACTCAAATCCTCGCGCACAGCCGAAAAAGTGAACACCGCCCAACCAGTACTTGTCCTTCCGGAACAGTGCCAGTACCCTTACACGACAAAGGAACGGGCACAACTTCTCACAGGCAACCACCCTGCCAAGACAAGGAGCACGTCTCGCACAGACTTCATGGCACACAAGGCCAACCAATCCGAACACACAATGCAAGACGACGATCCTTAGCAGAACGCAATCTCTCCAACCAAAGGAGAAACTAGCGCACTTTCGACCAACGGAAGAACTCCACGCTCGACCTGACCTCGAACCTCGCGCATGCTGGAAATAGCACCATCCAGCACCAAGGAAAACCATCGCTTCCATCAGGTCAGCGCCTCCGACACACTCGACGAGTGTCACGTCGGACCACAATCACAGCATCTCTCGATGCACCACCGCTGCAATTTCTCAAACTGCAACACGGCATGCCAAGAGCCGCAACACGAGCCATAACAACAACCGCTGATGCTCATCCTCGAGTCCCAAACTCACCGTGGAGCCTTCACATCTCAAACCAACTCCAGGGCGAACACACCCCATTCGCACACAAGAGCGCAGGAGCAAGACTTACTGGGACACCACAGCCCAATCCTGCCTCGAAATCCATAAAACAATCGGGACCGACACGTCATTTCTGACGCCACAAAGCATCATAAGGACATCAGGCTCGACGAATCAGCAGCTCACCAAGAAGACATTCCGCTCACCGGAGCACACTTCTCGATAAGAACACCCGCTCTGCCACCTTAAAACATGACCTGAACACGTCACGGGCTGGACAAACCTCAAGCTGGAGTGGCCAAAACTGACAACAGCTCCCTCAGAGCACGCTCACGGCCACTTAACCACGAATAGTCCTCTCCAGCCATCTGACCACGCCGCAGATTCCTCAAACGCAGCACCACGAGCTCGCGCCTGCCAGCAACCTCTGCCCAACGTAGCACAACCAGGGCCACCACCGATAAGGGAGAAGGCTCTCAAGCTCGATCCTTAGACCCCATGCTGGCACGAAAGCCGCGGACAGCAACCACCTTCACAGCGCCGCACAGCGCACTCAAACTCTCAAGCGAGAAACAAGGCGAAAAGTGAACACAAAACCCTAAGCCAGCAGCCGACTGTACTGGACCTTACGGACTCTGATCACTGCAATATTTTAAATTCCTATGTACGTCCACAACCACCGCTCTGATACCAACTGTAACGACCCGAGAATCTGATTACCGGGAAGGCCCGATAACCCGAGACTCGCACCGCCGCCCACGAGCCGGGAGGGCTCGGAAGGGCTAAAAGGAGTGTGGAGGCACAAAGAAATAGGAAATAAAGCAGGACAACTAAATAAATAACCGAAATAAATAAACAACTATAACAGAGTCCAGTCCAACAGAAAGTACAGTCTAAAACAGTAAAACGTATCACATGCCAAGTAAACACTCGGCCCGGCAAGCTGGCAACTAAGAACCTCCGCTCCGCACCCTCGAACCTCGAGGAAGAACCGCCACACCTGAAAAGCAGGGAATGAGTCTCCAAAACAAAGACTCAGCAGGGATCCCGCGGAACCCCAACCGGAAACAACGACGGTAGCGGAAAGGAGAGCTACAACTACAGCAGGAACAACAAACCGGTGGCCGGTCAAAACTCGGCACTACAGCTACTCCTACTGCCAGAAGGCACACCTCGATCACGAAGTCGAAGCTACCAAACCCCGCTAGTACCACCTACCGAAGTAAAAACATACGGTAACCACGCCGTAGAGGCCTGTCCCTCGGACAGCCAACCTGGACACGCTGTCCAAGGTGCAACCCCGACCATCTGATCGCGGATACCTCACCACTAGACGCCACCTCGGTAAAGCCACTAGCACTAGTCTCACGGCGCAAGAACCGACACACGCGCCAAGGTGAAACAACCGAACTCACCAGTCAACACGACCGAAAACCCGAAGGTCAAAGACACAGAGACTGACAGTCTGTCACTCCGTACTCGACAGGAGTACCACCCACTAGAAGCACAACCGGTAGCATCCCCTGATGTCTTACACCGCACCGTAGGTGAACCGCCTAACGTGGTAGGTCCTACCCGAGGCGCGAACACCGTACAAGTAACCACAAACAAGTGACTAGCTGGGGTCACGCCCGTCGATGTGCGTCCACTGTCCCCAACCGCGTGTGCACACATAGACCACACGTCCTAGGTCTGGCCCTCTTACCGATTTTCCCCTAGCACTGGACTCTGATGTGACGAGGGGCCCGACGGTAACCAGTCTAAAACCGTCCTCAGGGTAAGCCCGTACACCACTCCCTGGTGCGACCAGCACACGCGTACTGATAGGCTACGACAAGTGGATGGTCACAAAGGAGTAGACTCTCAAGTCAACGGAAAATAACGTCCGAATCCGACGACGTACGGGGACCACCCCACGTACCGGCCCCGGTGACCACAGTCGGAGAAGAAACGGGACTCACAGTCCACGGCCACGCACGCACCGTGCGCTAGAGTCGAGAAAACTCAAGTGGCACTAAGCCCCTGGACTCTGGACAGTCCTCCAGACGCACTACACCCAACGGTCCTTGAGTCACAAGACTCGGGGTCAAGACCGTTGTACGCAACAGCACAAGGCCGTCAATCTAGTCCAATCTCTAGGTCTAAAACCACGGTAGCACAAGTACCGAAACAACTCACGAGTCGCCAAGACCACTCCCTCGAGAAGGGAACGCAAGGGACCAAGGCCACCCACACGGGCCACACGGAAAACACAGAAGCACGATTCCCAGGGCAGCACACAAGCCACCACGATGATTTCCCATCTTGTAGCAAGCGGGAAACCTCCAGCCCCAGGCCGGATAACTGGACTCGCAGTCCAAGGCCAAGCACATGGCCCACATGGGAATCGCCTTCCAAGGGAAACCCACGACATGCGGGGGAGACCCCACCGCACACACACCGATACACGGTGACTCGATCATGCGTAACACGAAAGCTCGGAACACGAGGGGTCACCCGGACCCACCACACCTATGGGCACGCTAATCGAGGCAACATGGTCCCTCCCGACACCCCAAAAATATGGACACAGAACCCATGGGGTGTCCGGGATACTCACAAGGCCGGAGGTCGACCACTGGGTCACAACCGAGTCGACCGGAGACCAACACAACACAATCGGAACGCTAAAAGGTCACCTAGACCCTTAAGCTCTTGGGCACGCAAAATGAGATAAGTGGGACCTCCTCTAGACACCCAAAGACACGGTCACGAAACTCCACGGGGTGTCCGAGACACTCACGAGACCTAAAGTCAACCACTGGGTCACAACCGGGTCGACCGGAGGTCAAAACAGCGCTAACAGGAACCAGAACATGGTAGTGGTCACCTGGTGACCGCGACCAGATGGTAGCGATTTCTGGTGGACGGCGACCATTTCGGAAAACCGGGAACGGCGGGAAAACACCCAAAAATCCACGCCACGCCCCCAAACATCCACGGATGAGGGGGAAAACATAGTGGAAGCTCCCCAACAACCCCTAGCATGCATCTACGGCCTCGGATCGGCCTAAAACGCAACGAATTGCTAGATCGGGCGATCACTCCCCAAAACATGATTTTCCCCAAAACGCCCCAAACGACCCGCTCGGCTCACCACGGCCTACGAAACTGGCGGGAAATGAAGCGCACGAGCTGGGGGTCCATCACCCTACCTCCACCGAAGATTTCGCGCACCGTGGATGCCGATCCACGAAGAAAACATCGTTGAAGCCTCGCCGTTCCACGAACTCACGGCCGAGCTTCACCACACCCTCGAGCCTCGATCCTCGACCCATCCTCGCCGTCCTCCTAGCCCGCATCGCCCCGCCTCGCCCCCGCCTCGGTCCGTTGGCCGCCGGAGAGGAGAGAGTGAGAGGAGAGAGTGGGAGAAGAGAGAGAGGGTGAGAGTGAGAAATGAGAGGAAGAGAGAGGGTGGGGGGTATATATAGGAAAATCCGGAAAATTAAAAAAATCCTGAAAATTAGAAAATCACAACCTCGCGATCCTCGGAACGCACCGATCGCAATGGTACCACACTCGCCTAGGTGAACGGCCCGGTTCACCCGCAACGAGGTTCCGAAGGGAAAGCCGAAACCCACGCCGGGAATCGGAAAACACACGCGGAAAAAGCCGCGGAACGCCTCCGAGCCTCCGAAACGACTCCGGATCGCGCCGATCCGAACACGAAAGATGGCCGAAATGAAATTTCGGACACAACGGAGTCGGACGCTCCAAGAAACCAGATCCGGGACCCACGACGAGGATCAAAAAAACCCGGGGCATTACAGCCCTCCCCCCTTAAAGGAATTTCGTCCTCGAAATTCAGGACCTAGCACAAAGTCACAGGGGAAGAACACCGAACCAACTGACAACGCTGTCAGAGCCCCAGCACAGAAAATCTCGGTTCTCATGAAAACACCGGTCCTGAGGGACACAGCCAGACTTACAATCATAAGCAACACCTCGCTCCTCGCGCCGAGCACACTGGCCAACAGAGCAGGCATATACCAAAGGACATAGTCCGGCATCACCTCAGACAACGCGAGAACCAACATGGTACCGTAGCCACAATCTCGCTCACTGAGGAATCACAACCCTCGACATGAGCAACAGCTACCGATTCATCCAATGGTCGGCAGACAAATCGCACATCAGCTTCGCAGCCAGTTGACAGGTCGCACACCCTTCTCAAGGGGACAACCAAAACAGAGCCTCCACCAGCTCAGCAGTCCTCTCCGCAGACCGCAACCAGAACATCGGCTCAGCACCAAGAAACACCTCACACATGGCAAGCCGAAAGCTGGACATAACACTGTGCCAACTCTTGTCAGAAGATAAACTTCGACAAAGTCCAGATCCCATCCTGAAATGCACATCACAGAAACGACCACCAAAGGTCTCGCTGGCACACGGCTCTCGCCACGCTCGAGCCCCAATAACCAGCATCTTCTGTCGCTGAAAAGACCATCCACTGGTCACCAACTGCTCGTCAACGGGAAACCTCCGCTTGCTCAGCTTCTTCCTTCTTTCCTGGTCCTCGATTGGGTCCAAAGGAAACATTCCAAACCTCGGCAAGCCATCCGTCGACTCACACACAGACTGATGCCGCATCTCGAGGTGCACTCCTCTCGGACATCGCATCCGAGCTCGAACATCGCTTCAACTCGACCCTCTCGGGGAGCACGACAAAACCAAATGACGGATCCTGGTGTCTTTAGTCATCACCTCACAGGACTCAGACTCACAGGGGAGCCATCCCATGCTGGTCACCAACCCAGGGATAACCATTGCGACACCAACGTCCTATCAAGGACCATCCTCCAATGCCCATCTCACAAAAGGCCTCCGCCCACAGGCGTCACTCATCCATCTGGTCTCATCAAATCCTTCGATCAATCCAAGTGGACACCTGCCAATCCCGATTCCTCCCTTACCACAGAGCCACGGGACACCACCTGAACAGTGCTCACGGGTCCCTAAGCAATAAACATCTCACCGTCACAATCCGACAAGACCGTAGAACCAACAGACACTGCTATGGTCGGTCACACGGTTAGGCTCACCAGCCACTCATAGCCGTCAACCGGGACCCATCGTCTGCCAGAGACCACTTCCCCAAAAATGACCTCATTCGAGGACACGATTGGGAACACAAGTCGGGCACCAGGCCATCGACTCTGACCAACACGTCCTCAACCATCGTCAGGCGACATCCTCAACAACCTCACCCAGGTCCAACACCAACGCCTGACACGGCTTCCATCACAGGAACATGGTACTCATGCGGCGCACTAGCCAGCACTTTTCCCAACACTCCATCCTGCCAATGCCAAGAATCACGATATCTCGGGCAACGGCATGGCAACGACACGTTTCACACCGAGGAACCAATCCTCCGATGCTCAACGCGAACTCAGGAATCCGCCCGTAGCAACCAACGCTACGATCCTGAACCAGTGGGTTATGGGCCCACCACGCTTCCACTGCGCACTCAAATCCGCGCACACAGCCGAAAAAGCGAACACCGCTCAACCAGCACTTGTCCTTCCGGAACAGCGCCAGTACCCTTACACAACAAAGGAACGGGCACAACTTCTCACAGGCAACCACCCTGCCAAGACAAGGAGCACGTCTCGCACGGACTTCATGGCACACAAGGCCAACCAATCTGAACACACAATGCAAGACGACGATCCTTAGTAGAACGTAATCTCTCCAACCAAAGGAGAAACCAGCGCACTTTCGACCAACGGAAGAACTCCACACTCGACCTGATCTCGAACCTCGCGCACGCTGGAAACAGCACCATCCAGCACCAAGGAAAACCATCGCTTCCATCAGGTTAGCGCCTCCGACACACTCGATGAGTGTCACGTCGGACCACAATCACAGCATCTCTCGATGCACCACCGCTACAATTTCTTGAACTGCAACACGACATGCCAAGAGCCGCAACACGAGCCATAACAACAACCGCCGATGCTCATCCTCGAGTCCCGAACTTGCCGCGGAGCCTTCACATCTCAAACCAACTCCAGGGCGAACACACCCCATTCGCACACAAGAGCGCAGGAGCAAGACTTACTGGGACATCACAGCCCAATCCTGCCTCAAAAACCATAAAACAATCGGGACCGACACGTCATTTCTGACGCCACAGAGCATCATAAGGACATCAGGCTCGATGAATCAGCAGCTCACCGAGAAGACATTCCGCTCACCGGAGCACACTTCTCGATAAGAACACCCACTCTGCCACCTTAAACCACGACCTGAACACCTCAGGGGCTGGACAAACCTCAAGCTGGAGTGGCCAAAACTGACAACAGCTCCCTCAGAGCACGCTCACGGCCACTTAACCACGAACAGTCCTCTCCAGCCACCTGACCACGCCGCAGATTCCTCAAACGCAGCACCACGAGCTCGAGCCTGCCAGCAACCTCTGCCCAACGCAGCACAACCAGGGCCACCACCGATGAGGGAGAAGGCTCTCAACCTCGATCCTTAGACCCCATGCTGGCACGAAAGCCGAGGACAACAACCACCTTCACAGCGCCGCACAGCGCACTGAAACTCTCAAGCGAGAAACAAGGCGGAAAGCGAACACAAAACCCTAAGCCAGCTGCCGACTGTACTGGACCTTACGAACTCTGATCACTACAATATTTTAAATTCCTATGTACGTCCACAACCACCGCTCTGATACCAGCTGTAACGACCCGAGAATCCGATTACCGGGAAGGCCTGATAACCCGAGACTCGCACCGCCGCCCACGAGCCGGGAGGGCTCGGAAGGGCTAAAAGGAGTGTGGAGGCACAAAGAAATAGGAAATAAAGTAGGACAACTAAATAAATAACTGAAATAAATAAACAACTACAACAGAGTCCAGTCCAATAGAAAGTACAGTCTAAAACAGTAAAACGTACCACATGCCAAGTAAACACTCGGCCCGGCAAGCTGTCAACTGAGAACCTCCGCTCCGCACCCGCGAACCTCGAGGAAGAACCGCCACACCTGAAAAGTAGGGAATGAGTCTCCAAAACAGAGACTCAGCAGGGATCCCACGGAACCCCAACCGGAAACAACGGCGGTAGCGGAAAGGAGAGCTACAACTACAGGAGGAACAACAAACCGGTGGCTGGTCAAAACTCGGCACTACAGCTACTCCTACTACCAGAAGGCACACCTCGATCACGAAGTCGAAGCTACCAAACCCCGCTAGAACCACCTACCGAAGTAAAAACACACGGTAACCACGTCGTAGAGGCCTGTCCCCTGGACAGCCAACCTGGACACGCTGTCCAAGGTGCAACCCCGACCATCCGATCGCGGGTACCTCACCACTAGACGCCACCTCGGTAAAGCCACTAGCACTAGTCTCACGGTGCAAGAACCGACACACGCGCCAAGGTGAAACAACCGAACTCACCAGTCAACACGACCGAAAACCCGAAGGTCAAAGACACAGAGACTGACAATCTGTCACTCCGTACTCGACAGGAGTACCACCCACTAGAAGCACAGTCGGTAGCATCCCCTGACGTCTTACACCGCACCGCAGGTGAACCGCCTGACATGGTAGGTCCTACCCGAGGCGCGAACACCGTACAAGTAACCACAAACAAGTGACTAGCTGGGGTCATGCCCGTTGACGTGCGTCCACTGTCCCCAACCATGTGTGCACACACAGACCACGCGTCCTAGGTCTGGCCCTCTGACCGATTTTCCCCTGGCACTGGACTCTGATGTGACGAGGGGCCCGACGGTAACTAGTCTAAAACCGTCCTCAGGGTAAGCCCGTACACCACTCCCTGGTGCGACCATCACACGCGTACTGATAGGCTACGACAAGTGGAGGGTCACAAAGGAGTAGACTCTCAAGTCAACGGAAAACAACGTCCGAATCTGACGACGTACGGGGACCACCCCACGTACCGGCCCCGTCGCACGGTGACCACAGTCGGAGAAGAAACGGGACTCACAGTCCACGGCCACGCACGCACCGTGCGCTAGAGTCGAGAAAACTCAAGTGGCGCTAAGCCACTGGACTCTGGACAGTCCTCCAGACGCACTACACCCAACGGTCCTTGAGTCACAAGACTCGGGGTCAAGACCGTTGTACGCAACAGTACAAGGCCGTCAATCTAGTCCAATCTCTAGGTCTAAAACCACGGTAGCACAAGTACCGAAACAACTCACGAGTCGCCAAGACCACTCCCTCAGGAAGGGAACGCAAGGGACCAAGGCCACCCACACGGGCCACACGGAAAACACAGAAGCACGATTCCCAGGGCAGCACACAAGCCACCACGATGATTTCCCATCTTGTAGCAAGCGGGAAACCTCCAGCCCCAGGCCGGATAACTGGACTCGCAGTCCAAGGCCAAGCACATGGCCCACATGGGAATCGCCTTCCAAAGGAAACCCACGACATGCGGGGGAGACCCCACCGCACACACACCGATACATGGTGACTCGATCATGCGTAACACGAAAGCTCGGAACACGAGGGGTCACCCGGACCCACCACACCTATGGGCATGCTAATCGAGGCAACATGGTCCCTCCCGACACCCCAAAAACATGGACACAGAACCCATGGGGTGTCCGGGATACTCACAAGGCCAGAGGTCGACCACTGGGTCACAACCGAGTCGACCGGAGACCAACACAACACAATCGGAACGCTAAAAGGTCACCTAGACCCTTAAGCTCTTGGGCACGCAAAGCGAGGTAAGTGGGACCTCCTCTGGACACCCAAAGACACGGTCACGGAACTCCACGGGGTGTCCAAGACACTCACGAGACCTAAAGTCAACCACTGGGTCACAACCGGGTCGATCGGAGGTCAAAACAGCGCTAACAGGAACCAGAACATGGTAGTGGTCACCTGGTGACCGCGACCAGATGGTAGCGGTTTCTGGTGGACCGCGACCATTTCGGAAAATCAGGAACGGCGGGAAAACTCCCAAAAATCCACGCCACGCCCCCAAACATCCACGGATGAGGGGGAAAACATAGGGGAAGCTCCCCAACAACCCCTAGCATGCATCTACGGCCTCGGATCGGCCTAAAATGCAACGAATCGCTAGATCGGGCGATCACTCCCCAAAACTTGATTTTCCCCAAAACGCCCCAAACGACCCGCTCGGCTCAGCACGGCCTACGAAACTCGCGGGAAATGAAGCGCACGAGCTGGGGGTCCATCACCCTACCTCCACCGAAGATTTTGCGCACCGTGGATGCCGATCCACGAAGAAAACGCCGTTGAAGCCTCGCCGTTCCACGAACTCACGGCCGAGCTTCACCACGCCCTCGATCCTCGATCCTCGACCCATCCTCGCCGTCCTCCTAGCCCGCATCGCCCCCGCCTCGGTCCGTCGGCCGCCGGAGAGGAGAGAGTGGGAGAAGAGAGAGAGGGTGAGAGTGAGAAATGAGAGGAAGAGAGAGGGTGGAGGGTATATATAGGAAAATCCGGAAAATTAGAAAAATCCCAAAAAATAGAAAATCACGCCCTCGCGATCCTCGGAACGCACCGATCGCAACGGTACCACACTCGCCTAGGTGAACGGCCCGGTTCACCCGCAACGAGGTTCCGAAGGGAAAGCCGAAACCCACGCTGGGAATCGGAAAATACACGCGGAAAAAGCCGTGGAACGCCTCCGAGCCTCCGAAACGACTCCGGATTGCGCCGATCCGAACACGAAAGATGTCCGAAACGAAATTTCGGACACAACGGAGTCGGTCGCTCTGAGAAACCAGATCCGGGACCCACGAACGAGGATCCGAAAAACCCGGGGCATTACAATGCTAGTTACAACACTTTAAATAAACTGGTCAAGCATGATCTAGTTAGAGGTTTACCCAAAATCCAGTTCAAAACAAATTCAAAAATATGTGATGCATGTGCATTGGGCAAACAAACCATAAAATCCTTTAAACTTAGAACATGATCACTGTCTTCCATACCACTGAAATTTTTGCACACGGACCTATTTGGTCCCTCTAGAACTCAGAGTTTCAATGGTAAACGCTTTGGATATGTGATTGTGGATGATCATATTAGATTTGCATGGATATTTTTCTTGGCTCATAAAAATGATGCATTTCAAAAATTCAAACAATTCTTTAACAAAATAAAACAAGAAGGGAAGCACAAAATTTGCACAATCCAATCTGATCATGGGGGAGAATTTGAAAATTCAATGTTTTCATATTTCTGTGACAGTGAAGGACTGACTCATAAATTTTCTTCTCCTAGGACCCCAGAGCAAAATGGAGTAGTCGAGAGGATAAATAGAACTATTGTGGAGATGGCCAGGACAATGTTAATTGAAAGCCAACTACCTCGAAGATTTTAGGTAGAAGCTGCAAATACTACCTATTATACAATTAACAGGGCCATGGTAAGACCCATTCATAAGAAAACCTCATATGCGTTTCAGAAAGGTAAGAAACCAAACTTGGCTTACTTCAGAATTTTTGGCTTTATGTGTTTCATTCATAACAATGATAAAAAAGACTTAGACAAATTTGAAGCCAAGAGTAGTCTAGGGATTTTCTTAGGATATTCTGAAGTATCAAGGGCATACAAAGTCTTTAACATTTTTGACCAAACAATAGAGGAGTCCCCCCATGTCATATTTGATGAAACATTCAACTCTACTAACATGGATGATGATGATAGAAAATCAAGAGATGATGGAGAATTTCTGGAGGACAAGCTGAATGAAGAATCATAGGAACCTGCTACACAAAATGACCCAATTCAGGGTGAGTCAGTCGAGCAAGGTGAGTCCTCAACTAATATTAAATTTTTGAAAGATCACCCTACACACAACATCATAGGTAATTTACATGATCCTCCTAGGACTAGATCTTACCATAAGGAAGTTGACAGTTAAGATCTAGTAGCACTTGTGTCCCAAATTGAACCCAAAACCATAGAAGAGGCCTTAAAAGATAAATCTTGGATAAATGCCATGAACGAAGAATTGGGTCAATTTGAAAGAAATAAAGTCTGGAATCTAGTTCCTAGACCTAAAAATGTGTTTGTCATATGAACTAAGTGGGTCTTTAGGAATAAGAGAAATAAAAATGGAATAATTCCTAGAAATAAAGCTAGGTTGGTAGCCAAGGGCTACAGTCAGGAATTTGGGGTGGATTTTGATGAATCCTATGCACCAGTTGCTAGGATGGAAGCAATCAGAATATTACTAGTGTTTGCATGCTCAAATAACATTAAACCTCATCAAATGGATGTAAAAAGTGCCTTCTTGATTGGTATTATTAAAGAGGAAGTTTATGTTTAGCAGCCCCCAGGTTTCGAATTATGTGTGCTACCTAACCATGTCTTCAGGTTAAACAAAGCCCTATATGGACTGAACCAGGCCCCACGGGCTTGGTATGACAGACTGACAGAATTTCTGCTCAGTAAGGGCTACTGCAGAGGTAAGGTGGACCAGACACTTTTTACAAAAAATCTTAATAATCATCTTATCATAGTTCAGGTATATGTGGATGACATTATTTTTGGTTCAACTTGCACTAAACTATGTGATGAGTTTACAAACTTGATGTCTAGTGAGTTTGAAATGAGCTTGGTAGGAGAACTGAAATATTTTCTTGGCTTACATGTTCAACAGATGAAGGATGGCTGCTTCATCAATCAAAGGAAATACACAATGGAAGTTCTGAAACGCTTTGGAATGGACAAATTGAAGCACATAGCCACTATAAAGGGTACTAATACTTCCTAAGATGCTGATGAGTCAAGTAAAGAAGTAGATGCAAAATTATACCAAGGTATGATTGGCTCCCTACTACACTTAACTGCCTCAAGACCTGACATTCAATTTAGTGTGTGTATGTGTGCTAGATTTCAGTCTAGACCTACTGAATTACATCTTGATACTGTTAAATGAATTTTCAGATATGTTTCAAGCACACACAATTTAGGACTATGGTTTCTTGCATCACAGACACATTTAATTTCTTACACTGATGCAAACTATGCTGGCTGAAAATTAGATAGGAAAACCACAAGTGGCTTCTGTCAATTCTTAGGTGGGTGTTTAGTTTCTTGAGCTTCTACAAAACATCATTATGTTGCCCTCTCCACTGCAGAAGCATAGTATGTAGCTACAGGGAGTTGTGGTACACAGGTCATCTAGATAAAACACCAGCTCCAAGACTACAAAGTAGACCTAGGTTGCACACCAATTTACTGTAACAACACTAGTGTAATAAATCTGTCTAAGAACCCTGTTCTGCACTCACACACCAAGCATATAAAAATCAAGCATCACTTCATAAGAGATGAAGTTTCTAAGGTTAACTTTGAATTAATCCATGTAGGCACAACACATCAAATTACATATATTTTTACTAAGCCTTTGGATAATGAGAAGTTCTCTACCTTGAGGAGAGAGTTTGGCATTTTTAGATCATCCTGATTACTAAATTCCATCACTCTTCAGTCTGTGTATTCTGTGTGTCCATAGCCTGCCTCGACGCACTTAAGTCCCTGCCCCGACCTGTCAGCTCAAACTCTTCCTATTTACAACACTGTGTAATCCTTTTCTGCTCTTGTTCAACCATCCTTGGTATATAAAATGGTGTTAGGATAAGGGCAGATTATGTCTGTCTAGAAACCTACACTATGCTTGAGGTGGTCTTTGACCTACGTTCTCAACCAAGTACCATGGCTAATTGACTCATGTAGTCATGGGGAGATTTTTTTTTGGGTCTGGTCAAGCATTCTTCTTGAGTCCATGTAGTCAAGTTCATAGGGGGAGTTTGTCCTTCTTCTAGAATCTGTCAATGTTCATTGTGGTTATTGAGAACTTATACAGTTCTTACACAGATCTTGAGACTCAGAATTCTCTTAAAGAAATTAAGTCTGTTAACTAATGTCTCAGTTAAGAAGTTTAAGCTTCATGATCTTGTATTGACAAAGATAAAGACTTCTGAAAAATATCTTCGTACATGACTAATGAGTGAAGAACAATGTTGGAATATCATGCACTAAATTCTTCTAAAAGTTAGAACATTAAACACAAGGAGACAACTCTAGCTAAAAAATCTGTACATTTAAGTATTGTTCTCAAACATTCTACTTCACTAAAATCAAAAGGGGTAAAATTACTTCAAAGTAATGATCTGGTTTACTGAGAAACCAACTCTTGCACCATGAAGTGGAGTTAAGTTGAGTCATGAAGTGCTAGATTATCTTTGGTTTGTTGTGTCCCTGTGATTTTGATGATAGCAAACACTATAAGTGATCATCTGTTTGAGTTTGCATATAAATCTATTTTTGTTGCATATGTATGTTTCATTGAACATCTTATCTGGATGCATAACCAACGAACAGGCTGAGGCTGTGTGGTGTGTGCAATGGTGCATTTCATAATTGTTGATGCATTTCATAATTGCATTTTATCTGGATTGCTTGATGTTAGTCTGTACAATGGGTGATGCTGCTATAACCTTTCAGCATAGTCTGGACAGAAGTGGGTCGACCCCCTTTCCAGATGGGTCGACCCCCCCAGATTCGCATGTCTATACATTGCATCTATCTGTGCTGCACTCATAAGTCCATACATTGTTTGTGCAACGTTTGTTCTGCTAAGTCCATACATTTAGAAAGTTTATACATTGCATGCACAAGATCAAAGTCTATACATTCACAGTGTCTGCATGTCTAAGGCAATGTCTATACAGTGGGCAGTCTTTCTGAGCGTCTCGTGCTGTGTCTTAACACAATCAGCAAGTCTATACATTCGAGCGTCTCACGTTGCATCTCACTTCATAGCAAGTCTGCACAGCCTTCAGTTGCATAACTCAAGTCTGTACATTCGTCTGGATGCATAATGAGAAGTCTATACATTAGCTGTCTCTTTAAGTCAATACATGGGCTTGGCATCTGCTTTAAAGTCTATACATTGCATTGTGTGTTTGTGCATCAAAGTCTATACATTGGTTAGGCTTGTTCATGCATCGTTCACTCAAGTCTGTACATCTGACTGTTTCAAACAAAGTCTATACATCGGACTGTTTCAGGTGAAGTCTATACATTGGGACCTTTACCTACGTTGCATTCATAAGTCTATACCTCACAAAGTCTGCACATCGTTGTGTTCAAGTTTTTCAAGTCTATACTTTGGTCGGTGGCAAATCTGTACACTGGTCGAGCATTCAAGTCTGAGCATTTGCAAAGTCTGTACACTGGTCGAGCATTCAAGTCTGAACACTTGCAAAGTCTATACATCGGCCCTGTAGCCTGTCTAGCCAAAGTCTATACATCGGCACTGTAGCTTGCCTAGCTCAAGTCTGTACATTGGGCCTTCACGTGAAGTCTATACATTGGTCTTCACTTGAAGTCTATACATTGGTTTTCACGTGAAGTCTATACATTGGTCTTCACTTGAAGTCTATACATTGGCTTTCAAACTTTCCAAGTCTGTACAGCCCAAGTCTGTACATCCACCGTCTCATGCAATGTCTCATCCAAGTCTATACATTGGCAGCGTGTTTGTGCTTCAAGTGTTCCAAAGTCTATACATCGCTTGCGTCGTTAAGTTCATACATTGCATATGTTCATCAAAGTCTATACATTGCATTATCTTCACTCTAAGTCTGTACATTCTGGTTGCTTCAACATAAGTATGTACATTGTGGTTGCTTCATAGCAAGTCTGAACATCTCGTTTCCATTGTCTAGTCTATACAATGTCTAGCACATGCATTTCATCATGTCTGTACAGCCGTTGTGTTGCCAAAGTCCATACATTGTGAACCTCAAAGTCTTTACAGACTTTGCCTTGTTCAAGTCTGTACATCGACCCTTTGGCAAGTCTATACATTGAAAGTCTATACACTCGATTGCCTTGCCTTGATCAAGTCTGTACAGAGTTTCATTGTTCAAGACTGTACATCGCTCAGTTGGCAAGTCTATGCATTGGAAGTATATACATTCCTTTGCCTTGCATCACTCATCAAGTTTGTACAGCCTTTCTCTTTGCATGTCTCTACATCGTCCATGAAGTCTGAACAATGAGCAAGTATGTACATCGAGCTACTCTGCTGACTAAGTCTATACAAACTTTGCTAGCACGAGTATGTACATCGCTCATTTGTCTTGGAAAGTCTGCACATCGTTAAGTCCATACATTGTTCAGTGCATTGCATTCATCAGTCGTGAAGTCTATACATTGAGTTGAAGCCTGTACATCATGCATCTAGTGATTCAAGTCTATACACTGCTGCACGTTGTATTTGTCGAAGTCTGCACATTGCTGAATGCTCATCAAGTCCATACACTGGCAAGTCCTTACATTGCCTAAGTCTATACATTGGCTGCTGTTCTTCAGAGTCTGTACATCGCATTCGAGTTCACAAGTCCATACAATCTGAAGTCTATACATTGCATTCCCATTCATGAAGTCTGTACAATGCATTCGCCTTCACAAGTCTATAGAGCGAAGTCAATACACTGCAATGCATATACTTAAACAGACAATGTGATTCTCTGTCTGAAAGGCACCTTCGTGAAGCCTAATGAAGGCACGTGATCCGAGGATAAGGGGAGTGCCCAGATGATGACACGTGTATTGACAGCCTATTGGATGCTGCCACGTGGTCCAAATTCTTAGGGCGGGAAGTGTGGAGAGCACACGCCCTAGTTGCTGCTGCCATAAATAGAAGCCTTCCTCCATCTAAAGATGACTGATCGTGAGCAGAAGGAGAGGGATCGAAGCTGTGGCAAAGCATATACAGAGAGAGTGATCGAAGGAGAAGCAGCCAGAGCTAAGAGAAGAAGAGCAGAAGAGAAAGAAGAGAAAGAGAAAGCTAGAGAGCTCGAGCATAGAAAAAGGAGAGACAGTGAGATAGAGAGGTTGTGAAGAAGAAGAGAGCTTCATTGTTCACTGGACCTTGGATCAGATCCAACCCAGTTTGTCTTTGTGCTTTTCATTTCTCCAGCTTTATGTCGCTGTGATTTTTATCTTTTATTCTTTTCCTTTTACCTTGTTCTTCCGATTGCCCTGTTGGGGATCGGGTTCCTCCTGTGGTTTCAGGAGAAGGGAGATTTGTTTCTCCGGTTTGTTGGTGACTTTGGGTCATCAGTGGTTCCCTCCTTGGTGGAGGAAGAGAGGTCCGAGACCTCTGGTTTGCAGGTGACTTAGTGTCACTTGCGCTTCCCTCTGGGCTTCAGAGGAAGGGAGACTTGGGTCTCCGGCTGCAGGTAGTAGTTGTTACTTGTAGGTCCCCTCCTGGTATGGAGGAAGAGAGACTTGCATCTCTGGTTTGCTAGTGACTGGTGTCACTAGTGGTTCCCTCCGATTGGGAGGAAGAGGGGAGGTTGTTCCCCTGGTCAAGCTGTGTGGCATCATCTGTTGTAGATTGAGTCTGCTTGTCTAGCGTTGCTAGTGGAAGCCTCACTTCGGTTTGGAGTGAGGGGTGGACGTAGGTCTGTGGACCGAACCACCTAAAAATCCTGGTGTCCATTGTGGTTTATTTTTCTTACGTGTTCATCTTATTGCTGCGTATTAGATGTTTGCATAGGATCGAGTGAGGGCTAATTCTATTGAGTTGTCCTGCCGAGATGATCCTAAGTATTCTTAGAATATAGCTACAACTGTTTTTAATTCCGCATAACTGAGCTTTAAGTTTTTAATTAGGCTATATTTTTAAAGGGGAGATTCATTCACCCCCCTCTGAATCTATCGCACCTGACTCAACAATTGGTATCAGAGCGGGTTGCTGTGCATATGATCTAACCATCCGCAGCAGATCCTGCATCTTCTGTGGTGCATTTCAGAGTGGGTTTCTGGTGCTCAGTGTTTTGCTTCACTGTCTTAGTGCCTAGCTTTGCTCATCTGTTTGCTGTGCATTCTTGTTGATTGTCTTGTGTGCCGTTGCTTTCTATCTGTTGTAATGGCTCATCCGCCAATCTTCAAAGGTAATGATCTTGATCTATGGATGAAGAACTTACATCAGTATGTTAGATCGACTGATCCTGAACTTTGGAAAGTCATTGTCCACGGTCCACACAAATTATCAAAAGATAAATCTAGATGGACTGATGAGGATAGATTGAAAAACTCTGCCAACTTGAGAGCTTTAAAATTAATGAAAGCTTCACTTGACATATCTCAAATTTCATGTGTTTCTTCTTGCAGGTCTGCCAAGAAGATTTTGGAGAAATTAAAGCTCACTAGGAATCGCAACACATGTCTGATGGTTGACGATGATGGGCAGCAAGAAGAAAATGAAGAAGAAAATGAAGAAGAAGATGAAGATGAGGTACCTTCTAAATTTGAGAATTATGATATGGGTGATTGGATTGATGCATACAATGATTTACTTAATTCTTATGAAAAGCTGACAAAACGGAATAAAAAACTGATAAAGAAGCTAAAGAAACATGAGGATGCTAAATCTCGAGGTGAAAGCCGTGAAATTCTGAAAATTGAAAATGACATATTTAGAAGACAGTTAACAGATTTTGAGTCTGTTACTTCAGATTTAGATCATTTGAAATCTGAGAAAGGAGTGCTTATAAAATAAATTGGCTTACATGAAAAGGAAAATCAAGAGCTTGCTTGTGAAGTTGTTGAACTAAAAGAAAGACTTAGCTTGATTGATGATAATCAGGCTCATAACAATAATGTAGTTCAGAATGAAAAGCTGGTAAGAGATTTAGAGTGTGTCAACTCTGAATTGGAAAACATGAAATCTAAAATTGAAATACTCAAAAACCAGCTCAAAGAATCTGAACACAAATCAAATAATCTTGAAGAAGTAAATAGGTTTGTTTCTGAGAAACTAGAGGCTGAGAGAGTAATAAACTTAGAGTTTCAGAAAAATTTCAACAAACCTCAATCTGAGAAACAACAAGAAAAGTTTTATGAATGTCAATTTTCTTCAGATGAATGGGTGCTTGATGATGAACTCCTAGAGCAGAACAGTAAACTGAAAGAGGAAATTAATAAGCCGAATCACCTAAACTCAGCAATGTCTGAGAGGCTAATCACTTTAGAAAAAGGAAAGAGTGTAAGCCTGGTGAGCTCTAGTGAGTTGCTGAATGCAGAACATGAAATTACAAATCTGAAAAACATCAACCTAATGTTGAGTGGGAATGTCACTTGCTGTGAATAAAAGATAGCTAAATATGAGTTAACAATCACATCCCTTCAACAAGAAGTTGATGATCTTTATAAGTCCCTATCTGAAGCTGACAATGAAATAAAATTAAAACATGAAGTTGAAAAATTCAAAAGTCTGAATGATGCCTTGCATCAACAAGTCATTTCCTGTGAAACAGATCTGTCCAAATATGAAGCTAATATTTGTGGCTTAAATTCTGAAATTCAAGATTTGAAAAACTCCTTGTCAAAATTTGTCAAAGGAAAGGACAATCTGAATAAGCTTCTTGGAAATAATGTTAGCTTTCAGAGAGAGGGACTGGGTTACAGTCCGACAAACAAAAGGAGTAATGGGAATAAAACGTCTACTATTTTTGTCAAAGCTTCTAATCAGAACACAACCTCTGCTCCTTCTATTTTCCAATTCACTGCACAAAAGACCACTGTCAGTCCCAAAACTGTAAAACAAACTCAAGAATTGAAAAAGAATGAAAATCTACAGAAGAAGGATAAAGACACTCCTGTTGGTATAAAAAGGGTTGATGGAAACAAACAGAAAACTATTTTTGTTAAATGTTCTGAACAAGAAAATCCTTCTACTTCATCTCCACCTCAGGACAAGGCTAAGAAAATAGAAAAACAGAACAAAAATCAGAAAAAGACTAAAAAACAGAAAATAAACAAAAAGGATTCATCAGTGCATGGTGATCACAGTTCTCACACACACTCACATGCATCTAGGAAGAAGATGATCTGTCACTACTGTCACAAATTTGGACATCTGATGCTTGAGTGTAAATTGATGGAGAAGGATGATATGAATGCTAGGAAATTTTATGATAAAAATCCTTCATCTCATAAAAAGAAAATTGAATGTTTTCACTGTGGCAAATTAGGACACACAATTACACAATGTTGGTTTGCAAGTGGTAAGAAAATATCTCATCCATATCATGCTAAATATCCTGCAAGCCAACATAGTTTTAATAAGAACAAATTTGCTTCAATGAACCAACACATCACTTGTTTTAACTACAACAAGACTGGTCACAAGGCCACTGAATGCTGGTCAGGTTTTCATAAAAGAAATTCTTTTGCTTGCTCTCACTGTGGGAAAAATGGCCATACAGTCAAGGACTGTTGGCATGTTCAGAAGAAGTTTGTTAACCCCCATGTAGTCAAATTCCCTGCAAAACTATTTGCAAGACTTTCATGCTGTAACTGTGGGAAGCAAGGCCATAGATCTGCTGAATGTCGGCTGGTTAGGAATAAGAACCAAACTGTTCATGCATATAACAGAAAATCTTATGATCATGTTTATAAACCTCATGTTGCTGTTACTATGCATCATAAAAACCAGAAACCAGTCACTTCATATAGATATTATGGGAAGTTTGGTCACTCTATGGACAATTGCTATCTGATGGATCATGGTGACCATGTTGCTATGAATTTGCTTAGAACACCTGTCAGGGCTAACGCAGGACCCAAAGCTGCTTGGGTCCCTGCAGGATCAAGATGATCAAATACTTTGCAGGTGTGCCTTGGACTGAGGAATAAAGAGTGGTAAATTAAACCAAGGCACCCAAGATGATAAAGCCCTATTCAGGTAAATTCTGAAAACTTTGTATTCTGAATTTGTGTGATATGAATGCACTGCATATCATGATAATTCTTTTGTGCATTGTCTAACTGAATCTAATTAAAAAATCTGAAATGCTCATGGAAATGATTGTAGGTTATCTCTGAATGCATTGCATAACATAAAGTTTGAAAAACCGAAAAGGATATTCCATTGCATCTAGACAGGGGGAGCATTTATGTTTCATCTCTTCACCTCTTGAACTCCTTCTGTCTAGCAATCTGATCCATTCTTGGCAAATGAGTAGTTCACTTGAATTCCCTGCTGTCTCCACTTATGTAGCTGTTCTGTCTGTACTCCAGACTCAGCTAGTGTCTTCTAAACTGAACTGTTCTAATGTTAAATCCTTGTCTCATCATGATTGCTCTCTGCTACTCTCTCGACAAAAACACTTTGTTAACTCCACTGTTTTCTTGACAATGCCATTGATTCATCTGAATGAGGAAAGATTTTAGTCAGTGCACCCTAGACATAAATCAAATACATTCTGAAAAGAAGAATCTTCTATTATACTAGCTTAAGAATGTTTTGATAAATCAAATTGATTTAAGTCTAATGTATTTCTTAAGTTTTGATGTAAAGGACTTGAAAATATCTGATTCATTCTGCTTAATAAATCTTAACCAGCTGTCTCATGAACTTCATGCAAAATCTTCTGAAATCTAAAATTTTAAACGACATGACTTTCTTTGGTTAAGATACATATAGAAAGTATTGTTCTTAAACATTTCAGTGTACTGAGCATTGTTTGAAAAATCTGAAAACACTTAAAAATTTAAAGCAAGAGCAATGACTTTGGTCACAGAGAAACTGGGTTCTCTATCAAAGAAATGAATTAAGCCCATGTCATGAAGTGCCATAGTTAACTCTCTTTTCAAAATGTTTGAAAATCTGGCAGGGCAATGGCATGGTTGTGTTGAGTAACTGGGGATTCTGGCCTCTGATCAAGGTGTCTCCTCATGAAAAAAGATACTCCATTGCTAACTCTGTTCTCCTTCCGAGGTAATGTGGTTGTCACACTGAGTAACTGGGTCACTTCACCTAAGACGTGTTGTGCCTCATGTAAAATGGTGTTGACTGAACCAAACTTGCTCAGGAAAAATGAGTGCTGTTCAATAGAAAATTCTGAAAATCTAAAGACAAGTTCAGTCTCATTTATTTCTGTTTAATCTCAATAATATCTTGTGTAACTTCCATAGGAGTCATTGAATTTAAATGAGTAAGTTGGAAGGACGTTCAACATGAATAACAAATGAGTTGATGGTTCATCTTTATTAAAAGATGTGTCAGTTATGAGTAATGAATTTTGCTGATAAACCTTAAATACATCACTCTTAAATCATGATGGTAAGTTTAAAATCATTCATAATCTATTATAATTGAAGAATCTGAAATTCGTTTACAAAGATTTATGAATTTGGTGTGCTAATGAAAATCTTGCTTCCTCATTTATTCACTGTGATTACAGACTGTGGTAACTCTTGTATACCCATGTGCTTTGCTGATAGATGCTCATCACTTCTTTCACTCCATCTAATCAGGGGGAGCTTCCATGTCATGCTGAGTGTTTTTCATAAAGGGGGAGATCTAGTCAGCATTTTTGAGTGTCCCTGTGCTTTTGTTGATATTCTCCCTTCATCTCAATTGGTTTCAACCTTCAAAACATTTCTGATCATTATTCTATTCAGGGGGAGCTAATTGTCATTAAAGGGGGAGCTTTTAATTCACTCATCTTATGCAGTCTTATTCTTCCCACTTCAATTAATATCTTTTTGCTGAAGTCAAAGGGGGAGAAATATTTGATCAAGTCATACTGACTCATAGTGTTGCCATCATCAAAAAGGGTGAGATTGTTGTGTACCTGTGATTTTGATGATAGCAAACACTATAAGTCATCATCTGTTTGAGTCTGCATATAAATCTGTTTTTGTTGCATATGTATGTTTCATTGAACATCTTATCTGGATGCATAACCAACGAACAGGCTGAGGCTGTGTGGTGTGTGCATTGGTGCATTTCATAATTGTTGATGCATTTCATAATTGCATTTTATCTGGATTGCTTGATGTTAGTCTGTACAATGGGTGATGCTGCTATAACCTTTCAGCATAGTCTGGACAGAAGTGGGTCGACCCCCTTTCCAGATGGGTCTGTTGACACCCGTTTTATACCGATAATTTGAGTCGTTTCTCTTACTCCCATTAGTTGATGCCTCGAGTTGTCCATCATTCGTTGGGCCATATTTTGTGGCACGTCTTGGGCTCATTTTATGGGTCGTCTCCCTCCTTGGTGAAGTCCGTGGCGATTAAGGGCTTAATGGGCCTTGGCTTTGGTCAATTGAACGTTTCATAGCATAAACGGACCAACCTCAGCCATTCAGATGATGAGCAGTTGAATATGGACCGTTCATACATTTTGTTAATTTCTGAGGTCTTTTCTGAATATTCACCGACAGGCTGTGGTACGGCCCTATTACGACCGTTCAAATTAATGGACGGGCTTAATACAACCGCCTATGCCTCAGAGTCCTACGCACGCCCATTTCCTCAGATAATTATCCAATTATCCGAATTATCACCGACATGGTAACATGGTTGTCTATTGGCCGCCCTACACTAGAACGGTCTCACTAGAACCGTGCATCTTTGAGGGTCCAACGGCGGGCGTTTCGGCCGGTTATAGAGATAATTGCGTTGATTTGCTGATTTTTTGAATTTCCACCGACAACTTAGACAGTCTGAACAAGACCGCCTATATGATGCGCGGTCTATCGTAAGACCGCTCATCATGTCGGATGAGGCTTTTAACAGACTTTTATCTCTTTTATTCATGGCTTTATCCCCAGTTTATTTTGATGATTTCTCCGTGGATAATTAACCATTTTTGATGCCGTTTCGACTAGATAAGAGATTTTGATAATATCTACGTTTTATCTTTAATAATCTCATCCCGAAAATGGCTCTAAACCCTGATTTCGAGGCTGGCTTTCTAGGCTCTATAAATAGACCCTAGTGACCGGAAGTCGAAAGGGGGGAGATTTTGGTCGACGGCGAAGCCCTGCCGCATTTCTGAACGACCTAGCACCAAGGAGGGAGACTCTCTACGTCCTTACGAGCCTCCGGTTCAGGGAGTAGTTTGTGTGTCGAGTCGTAGCGTCGTTTTTCGATTTCTTCATCATCTATTGCATGCATCATTTTCTCCCTACGTTCCCCTTTCTTCTCATTATCATGCACACACCCACCCACATTTTTGTCACCCTAGGGGTTTAAAACCCCCCAGGTATCCCCCTATCCATTTGTTTATGCTTAATTCTTCTTACATGAACGCGTACTACGTCATTTAGTCCTAATCCGGGTGTCTCTTCTGTGTCTCCACATTATTTTGCAGGTCAGCACTTCATCAGCACGAGGCCCATCCCCTCTGGCCGGCTGGAGAGGGTGGAGGTGAACCCTTTTGCGACTCTTGGCTTGGTGGGCTGGCACGGTTCCTTTAGGCCCGTTCAAGGAGATGAGCGGCGTCCTCTGCACCGCCCTTCTTTCTTCTGCGGTTCACATAAAGCCGTCCATCCTCCAGGAGCTCTTCTTCCCGCGCGTTCGGCAGCACTCTTAGGCGGTCTATCGTAGGACAGTGTATCGTTGAGGCGGTTCTTCACCGACCGCGCATCCTCCTAGTGCTGCATCCAGGTGAGTGTCTCCCTTTCCTTTCCAAAGTACGGTACGCTAGTCACGTGCTGCGCTTTGGTGGTGATCACGGTCACTCTCTATTTTTTTTCTCCCTCCTCTCACTGCGCTTTGTTTGTTTACTCCTGATATTATTGCTTTATTCATAACCTATCATCCACCAAGTGAGGAGAGGAGAAATATATATCTACACCCCTTTTGTGGCGATCACGGTGGGACACCTAATGCCCATCGTGCTGTTGAGATTGCTGACCCTCCTTCTTTGTTTCCAAGTTTTTTTCTTCTTCCCAAGATTGATTTGCAGGTTGGGGGTGCGTTCCCATCCCCTGGGACCTGAGCGGTTCCCCCAGAGCCGCCTAACAACAGGAACGCTTGAAATTCCACCGTTCAACCCCTGCAGTCAACCGAGCTTCGCCGGTCTTTCCTGTTACAGATGGTGCGATATAGACCGTCTATGCTCCAGAGCGGCCTCGATCCGGCCGTTCAGTTCTCCAGCACAGGTACAATTTGCTCTGTTCTTATTGTAGGTACGCGGGGGATAGAGGACCGTTTGTGAGATTACGCGGTTGTCCAGTGACCGTCCTTCTGGTATTTTCTGCCATTGCTCCCTCGTGTTTTGCTCCCTCGTGTTTTTAAGTCCTGTGGTTGCTCTGTAGTTGTGTTTTCTCCCTGGGTTAGACGGTCCCACAAATACCGTTCTACTATTGGAGCGGTCGCAGAGGGGCTGTTCATCTGGTGCCACAGGGTATTTATGTTATACTTTGATTGTCATATTTCGTGTGGTTTGCCATGCCAGGTGCTATTCATTGATTCCCCCCTGCTCTCTTATCATCATTGCATCACCATGCTCTTTATTGTTCATGTGTCTACTTGCTCATTGATTGATAGCTGCTAGGCTAGTTTGTGCATGCACTCCGGTGCACATAGGAGCATCGATCTTTTCTCATATTAGTTGCATTCCTACCGAGGTGGGGTTTCCTCTCATCTCCATATTCCTTGGAGCCGACTAGGGACCTTGCCGAGGACCTCCGTAAGCCCCCGTGAGCCGTGGATTCCCACACGGACGCCGGGCAGGTTGTACCGTATCCACCCCCAGTATAGGGTTGCATTCGCGAGTGAGAGATCCTGATAGAGTCACACAGTCCTTCATTTATTATCCCAGCTAGGTGCCTGGTGGTTGAGAGGATTTATGTCTTCATTAATCCACTAAAGTTCAAAGAAGAAGATCTAAGGAACTGATGAGCATCATTTTAAGAACTTGATTGCATTACCGGGTGATTCTGCTCTCATCTCTCTCCATTGTATGCTTGGTAGTTGCTTGGTAGATCTAGTTGATTAGTTTTGCTGGTTCTAGTCCTAGGTGTCTTGGTGTATGTGGGATTGCTTCTGTCCCTCAGAATCATCTCCTAGGGTCCGTTCTCATTTCCATTCTTATTTCAACCCCTTGTTTGATTCAGCTTACTCGATGTCGTCCTACGACTTCTCTCAGTCTCACGAGGACTCTCTTCCTCGTGGTCTTCTCGAGGACCCACCTCGGGTCGCCCATATGCAAGGAGGGGAGGGCAATGCCCCTCCGCTCCCGACCATTCTTGGTGAGGGTTCTCAACCCTCTCTTTTCAATCCCTCCATTCAGAATCCCGCCAGTCAAATCCTCAACGTGATGGCTCAGCTGGATCCGACCCAGCTCCATCTCATCCGGTAGGCTTTACAAGGGGGCGATGCCCCGACCCCAGTTCTTCCTCATGGCACGACTGTTGTTTCCACCACTTCCCCCGTTATCGGGACCACCTCAGCGGCACCTGTTGATCTCACGCCTCTCCGTCCTCAGATCCTTTGCTCCTCTAACATGGAAATGGGCCAGGCCTCCACCTCGGTCCATCAACAGCTTGATAAGGGGAAGTCTCAGATCCCCTCCATGCCTTATCTTGATCTGTACACCACAGCTTCTCCATCGCCGCAAGCCCTCGTGGCCCCGACGGATTTTGTTAGGTTGCAGCCGGGGGCTGCTCAGCTAGCTCACGCGGATATGGGCCCCTCCTCAGCCCATTATCCCTCTTACGCGCCGCTTCTTCAGACGGCTCACCCTCCGGCCTCCTATCCCCATGTTGCTCTTCCTACTCCTTCTCCCCCTTCCCGGGAACGAGAGATCCTTGACAAGTGGGCTGCTATGCAGCAACAGATTGATCTCCTCCAAAGGCGGGTTGGTCTGCAATCCCTTGCTGACGTCCCTATCCCTAACTTCAGGGACATTCATTTTCCAGCACAGTCCGAGCTCCCTGTGTACCGTAAATACGACGGGAATGGTAACCCGTTCATCCATATTCGGGAGTTCTTGTACGAGTCAGCACAGTTCCAGCGGGACGAGCGCCTGATGGCCTATTTGTTCCGTCGGTCGTTGGAAGGGGTCGCTCTGGAATGGTTCTACACCTTGCCTATGGAGGAGGCCGAGAATTTCAAGACAGTCAAGGAAAGGTTTATACAAAGATTTCAAGATCGGGTTGGACCCGAATACTCCTTCACTGATTTAGTGGCAGAGAAGATGAAGCCGGAGGAAGATTTTGCGACCTATGCAGATCGTTGGAGGCAGATGGCCTCACGTGTGCCCGGGTAAATCCCAGAAGAAGAAAAAGTGAAGTTATTAATTTCCAATGCTACGTCGACTTTCAGGAACATTTTTGCAATGAATGATATCTCAAACATGCACCAGCTATACAGCAGAGCTCGATTCATTCAAACCCAATTCAAGGACTCCCCCATCCATTCTTTATTCGAGGCACAGAAACCCAAAGCCACCAAGAAAACCCACGGCCCCGTCACTAAGGGATTACAAATTAATGAGTAGGTCCAGGCTGTTCAATTCCCCCATCAAGCCGCTCCGCCTCGCTTCCCGCAGCCTCAGCGCAACCCCCAGTTTGCCACTCCGCCAATTCCCCAGCCCACCTTCCAAGTCCCGCAATACCCTCAACAGGCACCTCCGCCACCCCAACAGCCTCAGCGGCCCCCGCAGTACAATAATGTTCCCCCACCCGCCGCCTATGGCTCTACTCGACCAGCTCCGAAAAGGGCTCATTACCCTCCTCTTCCGGAGACTTTGCCAAATATTTTCTCTGCTCTAATGTATACTGGTGATCTTCAGTTGCCTCCTGAGCGTCCGAACTGGAACCCGGCTGCCGATCAATCCCGATATTGCATATTCCATCTGCAACCCGGGCACACGATAGAACGATGTTATCAGTTCAGAGATCTGGTGTATGACTTGCATGAGGGCTAGAGAATTGATTGGGCCCAGATGCACCAGTTAATTGAGGATATCAAGCAGAGGCAGAGACAGGCCAGGCCACAGCAGGCGGCGCCCCAACAGCAACAGCAACAACAACCCCAGCAACAACAACAATACCTCGGGATCCATCAGAATCCCATGCCAGTACATCAACCCGCTCCTCTACAGCAATAGCAGCCGCCGGCACCGGCCCCAGCATAAGTAAATACGGTCCAACACCCGTCCCCCAACGTTGGGTGGACGTTTGATGATGAAACCCCCGCACACCTCTTGGCCTTCCACCACAACTGCTCTCCCGCACCTACTATCCCCTCCATTCTCAGACCCGCTATTTTGACCACCACACCACTGGTCGCTCCCTCCACGTCGCCCCTCAGTCCCATTACACTCCCCTCCGCTCCTCCCGTCCTTCCGTCGCCGCCCACCGTACCCTCTGTTATTTCCCCTCCGCTTAAAACTTCACCCCTTCTCCCTTCACCAGGGACTATTAAACCTACTTCCGCCATCCTCACCCCCATTTCTACGCCACTTACCTACCCCACCAGGCCAAGCGGGGGCCCATCTCAGCCCATGCCGGCACCAAACTGCGCCCTTCGGAGCGGGCGTCCTTTCCAGAGAATTTTCCCCCCTTCCGGTGCATCTGCACCTAACATCCAAGTTCATCCCCCCACAGCTGAAACAGAGGAAGTAGACCCCGTGCCGGGCACAAGATATGACTTATTGCAGCATTTAGACCGGATGCCGGCTAAAATTTCAGTGTTAGAATTGATCAAGAGGTCGCCACTCCACCAAGATGCCTTGAAGACCTTCCTACAGAAAGTGATGGTGAGTGAAGACGTGGCAGTGGATAGCCTGCCCTGGATCTTGGCAACGATTACTAAGGTGCCTTCTATTTCATTTTTCGAGTCAGAGTTAGCACCCCCTGAAGCACGACAGATGCCATTATGCATTACCATTTCTCTGAACAAAATGGCCGTAGAGTCTGCAATTGTAGACACGGGCGCGTCAATAAATGTGTGTCCATTGAGTACCCTTCGTGCTTGCAATATATCGGAGGACATGTTCAAGCCGACACCGACTACAATAGTAGCCTATGATAACTCCAGACGTGCTTGTCACGGGGTGGTGACTGTGCAGGACGAGCTAGGGCCCTTAGTTATGGATGTGGAATTTTATGCGTTGGACATAGACCCAATGTTCAAAGCCATTCTGGGTCGTCCATGGTTGAATAGTTTGAATGCCGTCCCCTCGACAGCCCATCAATGTTTAAAATTCCCATTCCAAGGACGAGTGGTCAAAGTGAAGAGTATTTCCACGGTTCAAAATGTTGACGCCATAGCCGCCAAGATTCTGCCTACATTGTGGCCAAGCAACAAGCCTGTCCTCTCCGTCATGGACTTGAACTATTTGTGGGCATATGCGTCACGCAAGCCCACCGCTGCACCAGTCAACGTGAAAGTCAAGCCCAAAATGGGAGATTCTAAAGGTTGGCACATGATTATAAAATTGGGCTATCAGCCCGGTTTAGGTCTCGGCGCGCAGTTACAGGGCCGGACCAACCCCGTTCCCAAAGGAAGGAAGATGGGCCGTCGAGGCCTCGGCTACCGTGAATCCTCCATGTCGATGCTCGGTGATTCTGGGCCATTGACCTGGGATTACCGGCAACATTTTGTGAAAGGTCCGTTGCAGCCCGGCACCTTGAAGACCTTGCCGTCCAGCCCTGAAGAGAAGACAAACGAAGCCTATGCCGTTGCTGATCCACCACCGTCACTACAAGGATTGGTCGGTGACTTGGAAGATCTTTCCGATTGCTTTATGAAGATGTTTCATGAAAAGGAAGCCAAGCCGAAAAAGAAGGAGACGCAGCTGGTGAAGCGTCCTCCGATGCCATTGGTCCGTCAGGGGCCACGGGAAATGGGGAGCTCTATCACTACATATTCTATATCCCATCCCGTCTTACTTCTTGGTTTCAACAGTTGGATTTCGTTCCCCGTTCCCCTCCAATTGTGGTCGACCTGTACTTCACGAAGAGACCCGATATTTTGTTTGTTCCGTGTGCTTGCGGGCGCTGCCCGCCCATTGATCTATCAACCCTGTTCACTCCTCCTCCCTCGGGAGCTCAGCTCCATGAAATGTGGTTCTCCTCTTCCGACCCCTTCTTTGACTGCATTTTCCCCGAGTTGTTTCCTATGCAGTTACCTCCTCCTCCATCCTCTTCCTCCTCCTGCTGCGTGATCACCTCCAGCCTCCAAAAAAAAAATGCCAATTTCAAAACGGAGGTCTCCTTGGAAGATCACGCTATGTTCTGCCCAGATTCCCAGGGGCACGAGACCCCTGTTTCTTTTCCGGTAGACTTCTTCTCCCCTAGATTAGATGTACAGTGCGCAGAGTCTCCTAGGATAGTCGAGTCGGTCAGAGTAGAATCTAGTTCGTGTCTAGTCAGCCCATCCACGTCTATGGCACTTGCCGTAACGCGTCCTCCCAAAACCATTCCCGATAGGTTTCTACAAGATTTGGCTGGAATATGTCATGCCCTGCTAAAATGTCCGGAATTTGTAGAGACCGCGATTATCTTGGAAGATGATGAGGAAATCGAAGGGGTATGGAGCAATGATTGATTAGGAGTATATGAAATTATGAATGAGAAGGACCCAGCGGATGATGAGGAAGATGAGGTGGATGACACTGCCGATTTATACGCACAAGGTTTGAAGAAATTTGACGAACCTTACGTGGCAGTAGATGAGCCCACTAAGGAGATCAACCTCAGAACAGAAGAAGATCCCAGGCCCATACTTATCTCTGCTAACCTCCCTCCTCAAGTTGAAGAGGAGCTTGTCAAAGTTTTGAGGGAGTACAGCGATTCTTTTGCCTGGTCCTATGAGGACATGCCCGGTCTTGACCCCGCGCTGGTTGAACATAGATTGATTCTCAAACCAGGGGCAACACCTGTTAAACAGAAAGTGAGGAGATTCCACCCGCAGATGGCCTTAAGAATTAAGGAAGAAGTTGATAAATTGCATAAGGCCAGGTTCATTAGAGTTGTGCTGTATCCACAATGGGTGGCAAACATAGTCCCAGTAATGAAGAAGGATCGTAAATTTCGAATTTGTATTGACTTCAGGGACTTGAACAAAGCATGTCCGAAGGACGGTTTTCCACTTCCTCACATCGATGTCTTGGTCGATAATACAGCTGGGTACGAAGCACTCTCCTTCATGGATGGTTATTCGGGGTATAACCAAATCCGTCTGGCTCCGGAAGATCAAGAAAAGACCTCGTTCACCACGCCTTGGGGCACATACTGCTACGTCGTTATGCTGTTCGGATTGAATAATGCAGGTGCCACCTATCAAAGGGCGATGATGGCCATCTTCCACGATATGATGCATGTCTACTTGGAAGCTTACGTGGATGATATTTTAGTCAAATCGAGGTCACAAGAAGAACACCCCGCCATTCTAGCCAAGGTGTTGCAAAGGGCTAGGGAATACAAGTTAAAGATGAATCCAAAGAAATGTGTGTTCGAAGTTGCATCAGGGAAATTGCTCGGGTTTATAGTTAGCAAACGGGGGATTCAGATCGATCTGAACAAAGCAAAGGCCGTTATGGAAATGCCGCCGCCGAAGAACATCACTGAACTTCGAGGTCTGATCGGGCGTTTGCAATTTATCTGGAGATTCATATCTCAGCATTTGCAAAGATGCCGCCCATTTTATGAATTACTAAATGCAGGCACGAAATTTGAGTGGAATGAACAATGCTAGAAGGCCTATGAGGAACTCAAGGTCTATCTCTCTAATCCCCCGGTTCTACAACCACCCGTCCCTAGGAAACCCCTGATCCTGTACATTTCTGTGATTGAGGACTCCCTAGGAGCTGTCCTGGCACAGGTAGACGATGAAGGAAGGGAGAGGGCAGCATACTATCTCTCAAGGTTATTTAATCCCGCTGAATCCAAGTACACTGCCATGGAGAAGACATGTGCAGCACTGGTGTGGGTAGCGCAGAAGCTTAAACACTATTTCCTCGCCCACGAGGTTAGGCTCATCTCTAGAATGGACCCCATTCGTTATCTTTTGGAAAAGCCTATCCTTTCTAGTCGACTAGCTCGCTGGCAGAGCTTTCTTTCCCAGTTCGACATCACCTTCATAGTGCAGAAAGCAATCAAGGGATATGCCATTGCCGAACACCTGGCTCATTCTCCTATCCCTCGTACTGATTCTATCCAGGATGAATTCCCCGATGAACACCTCGCAGTGATTACTCATCTTCCTTTCTGGTCTCTTCATTTTGATGGTGCCCTCAATTCCCAGGGCAGCGGAATTGGCGCCGTTCTCCTTACTCCGGAAGGAGTAACTATCCCTGTGGCGTATCAACTCTTATTTCCTGCCACTAACAATATAGCCGAGTATGAGGCTCTCCTTGCCGGTCTGAAGCACGCCCACATCTTGGGTGCGTGATATCTTAACATCATAGGAGACTCTCAACTGGTGCTGCGCCAAGTTTTGTCAACTTACCGCACCCGTGACCCTAAGCTTAAACCCTATCAAGATCTGGTCACGCTCTTGGCTAAGTAATTCAGGAAACTCATCTACATTCATACTCCTCGTTCTCAGAACATCTTGGTTGATGCCCTTGCATTGCTCGCTTCTTCCCTATCGTTTCCCCTAAGTCGTGCCACTGATACCATTGTGGTCCAACGGCTAGATGTTCCCTCTATTCAGGATCCCTGGTTTGACAACCTTAGGAAGTCTGTGGAGAAGAAGATAGAAAGAGAAGAAGTGAAAGAAGTATCATTAGCTGAGCTCGAGGAGATCATCGAAGAAGAGGAATTGCCGTGGTTTTATGAAATTGAGCAGTATTGCAATGACGGTACATTTCCGGAAGAGGCAAACGCTGGACAGCGAAAGGCCATTAGAAGAGTTGCCGCGAGATACACTATCATTGCTGGTGAATTATATAGGCGGGCTTTGAATGGAGTTCTAATGATGTGCCTAGATGATGAAGAAGCTTGGAAAGTCGTGGAAGCAGCCCACTCCAGCGAGTGTGGAGGACATGTGAATGGACAGGCGTTGGCGAAAAAGATTCTTAGGCAAGGTTATTACTGGCCAACCCTAGAAGAAGATTGTTCCACCTATGTCCGTAGGTGTCTTCAGTGCCAGATCCACGCCGACAAAATCCATGCTCCTGCCTCTTCTCTTCATCCCCTGTCTGCTCCCTGGCCCTTCTCCATGTGGGCATTTGATATCATTGGCCCCCTCGGTGATCCGAATTCCGCAGTTAAACAGAAGTCCTTCATCTTGACGGCTACAGAGTACTTCACCAAGTGGGCGGAAGCTGAAGCTTACACAAAAATCAAAGCCACCACGGTGTGCCGCTTCATTATGAAGAACATTATCTCGCTGTTCGGGGTGCCAAGCGACATCGTCACCGACAACGGGCCTCAATTCGTCTCACAAGAACTCTAGGACCTCTGTAAGAAATTCAATATAGCTCTGCATCATTCTTCACCATATTACCCCCAACGTAATGGCCAGGCTGAGGCCACGAATAAAACCCTTCTTAAGATTATCAAGAAAATCTGCGAATCACATAAATTTGCTGATTGGGCCGACAAACTGATAGAAGCTCTATGGGCTTATCGCACCTCAGTCCGCACTCCCACAGGGCAGACTCCCTTTGCTCTCACATATGGGATGGAGGCGGTACTCCCGTATGAGATTATGATCCCTTGCCTAAGAGTGCAGCTGGATAAGGAACTTAATCTTGACGAACGTCGAGAGGCGTTACTAATCCAACTGGAACTCTTAGACGAGAAAAGTTTGAATGCGGCCAATCATGTTTCAGTATATCAAAAGCGTGTCTCGCGATATTTTCAAAAGAAGGTCATTGAAAGAAAATTCCAAGTAGGTAATATGGTTTTGAAACGTAAATTCATCAGGTCAGCAGGTCCCAGGTCTAAGCTACAACCCAACTGGGAAGAGCCCTTCGTAATCAAGGAGGCTTATCCGGGTAACGCGTATCGTCTAATCAACGCGGAGGGTGAAGAATTGCCGAACCCGTGGAATGGGTTGTATTTAAAACGTTTCTATCCATAAAAGGTGGAATCCGTAACGGTTCAAGTGGCATGGTATACCTCACTAGATTGCGAAAGGAGGACCCAGGTCCAGCATCTCACACACTACACGATTGCCTGTGGTTCGGTATTTTCTCATGCTACCCGACACCGTTTCTCCTAAGGTGGAAATCCTTGTATTTCCTCTCTCTCGGCTGAAGATAGGGGCAAGTGGTGAATAAGGGGGCGAGAACTGACCTAGACCCCCCATTAAAAGAGGTCTCAAATAGGGGCAATCCGTTAAGACCTCACTCTGCAAAGAAAGAAAGGAAAGCAAGAAGAAAAAAAAGAAAGAAAAAGGGGCAAAATCAAAAGATAAGGCCGAAAGCACATAAGGCTCGAAGCTCTCAAAATCCCCAAAAGAATACAACTAGGCATGGCAAGAGTGGCAGTATAGTTTCCCCGCGGGACGTTATGAGCCCGGTCGCATGCGTGCCTAGAGCGGATGAAGGTTCGATAACGGATACAAAGCCCCGGCGCAACAGACCAGATTCTTTGAAAAGGGGGTGTCCTGGGAAAGAACTCAAGCCCTAAAAACCTCTATAACTGTCGTCAGCTTTCCCACTCGATCTTCTTTTTTTTTACTTTCCCAAGGAATGAATCCCACGCCGGATATGGCCTTGGTAGAAACACCGTTGAGCAAAGTTGACTCCGACCACAAGCAATCCCCCTCCTGCACGCGCTGGGCCTGGGAAGTCCATAGCAAGATGAGAAGGTCCCTGCTATTAAAGCCCGACCTGGTTCAAAACCCAAAAAAATCGAATATTCCGAAACCCAAAAAAATTGAATATTCCAAAACCCAAAAATCGGATATTTCAAAACCCAAAAATCAGATATTTCAAAACCTAAAAAAAATCAAATATTTCAAAACCAAAAAAAATCATCAAATATTTCAAAACCCAAAAAAATTGAATATTCCGAAACCCAAAAAATCAAATATTCCAAAACTCACAAATCATATGTGTCCCTCTTGCATTCATAGCATTCATTTGCATTTTCCTATTTTTTATTTGCCTATTTGATAAGGCTTAACCCCTTGACCAAAAATCAAAAAAACGGTCACTTCCCAACTTGCTATAGGCAAGGGGCTAAGCCTAAAATAGATTTAATCTTTTTCATGTTTCCATGTGTGCAGGGGCAGGTTGGAAGGACAGTTGGCTCATGACCTCATGAATGTTCGATCCTCGTCTTGGCTTATGCAATCACATCATAATCAGACCACAGAGCCCAAATTCAATCAAACTCATCCACTTTATTCATTTCATATATCAAGCTGTCTATACATGAGCCTCGTCCAACAATCATCATCAAACAAGAAAAAGGAAATCACTCAATCCTCCGCTGGGCATCCCCGTAGGGACGTATCTTTCTCAGCTCACTAAGATAGGCCTGACGTGTCGCCGAGATCTCCCCCACCTCGGCCGGTAGGGTAAGTACCCTGCTCACCTCCCACATAGTCAGGGCACTCTGACTACCTGCTCGTCCTCCTCCGCACCGATCCTCCGCGCTTGCAATGCGGGAAGGTGGGGTAGTGCCGGTAGAACCGTCCGGGGTAGCCCGACCTGCAAGTAGCACCGGTGTGGGCTGTACATCGCCAATGCAGTGTCGCTCACAAGCCTCAAGTCCAAGCCGGTCCTCCTGCGAACTCTACCGGTTGTGTCATGAAGGAAGCCCGGGCGCATCACGAACCTGTCCAGGGGCAGCCGATTGATGTAGAATCGCCACTCGTCCCTGGTCTTCATCTCAGCTGTCCTGCACTCAACCTGTGGGGAGAATCTGAACGCGCCACCTATAAAGAAGAGGGGGTGGCTCCCAAAGATCCTGCTCGCTGTAGTAACCTCCTCCCTTTGAATGAATTTCATCCTGACTCCCAACCAGCACTCCAGTAAGATCATGGAACCAAAGAGGGGACCCCCCAAGGCTGCCGAAGTAAGACCCTCGTACAAGTAAGTAAGGATGGCCTGGGAGATGGAAAATCCCTGCCACAGTCCGCTGATGGTACTAAGAAGGGGCATCTCTAAGATGTGGTCGACTGAGGGAAACAAGAGGGCCCCGCATAAACAAATGGAGGCGGCTTTGGCTATAGCTTCGTCCCGCTCACTCCGGTTCTTACAATGCTCCACTACCCACTGGTTGAGGGGAAGAAGGTGGATCTGACGCGGGCCTATGAAGGTGTGAACCTCTCTACTGTCCAAGATGAATCCCCCTAGAATGAGTCTCGGGTCTATAGGAGCAACCGTATGGCATATCAAGTCTTCCTCCCCCACCTTGGACCTAGGGAACCCAAAGCAGGTCTCTACCTCCTCCAGTAGGATAGTGGCCTCAAATGACGGAAAGAAGAATGTATGGGTCTGAGGGTGCCATATTTCAACTATAGCTGAGGTGCTGTGCCAGTCAAAGGAAAGTTTTGGGTAGTTTTGACCAAGCACTAGGAGAGGTTGCAAATGCCAGGATCGAAGGATGGCCGTCACACCTAGGGGCAAAGCACGGATCATGGGAGCCAGCCACTTCAAGATAGAGTACCGCCTTGCGCCAGGAAGAAGCTGGATGCCAAAAGAGAGGGAAAGGACGAAATATAAGTGGAAGGAGATGAATTGACCTGAATTTACCATAATAAGCTTACCTCTCTCATGGGACTTGAGCTCAGATGTCGTGGGATTGCGGTCAGCCGTTGGAGCACTTCTCGCTCTTTTCTAGCCGGCTTCGGCCCTTCAAAAAGTGCTCCCTCCATCGAACCCACCTCTAGGGCCCTCTTCATGATGTTTTGGTGGTGAGAATCAGAGATTTCAAGCTTTGAAGGTCAGGGGAGGTGTGAGCTACGAGTTTAGGCCCCCGTGTAATTTATAGGACTTGTTAGGAAACCAAACCCTCATGGGATTAGGCCCGGATAAGTCTAGGATGGGTTAAGATAAGGTTGCGATGAGTTCAAAGCGTCTTACCCTCGGGCTGGGGACTCTCCAGGGAGTCCCCGTTCGAGTAGATAGGACATCCTATTGGACGATCTTACGATAGACCGTCCATCTTAATGTACGGCCCATCATCGACCGTTCATCTCTTTCAGAAAGCCCAAGTCCAGTGACTTGTGCGGTCTAAACTCGGCCGTTCAAATATTATTGCGGTTGATATTGAACCATTCCAACGAAATTGGAGCGGTCTCTGGAAGACCGCTCTTATCCACGAACGGCTCTATAAGAACCGCCCATATGCTCAGCCCCCCAATCAAGCTCCTGCACTCTCGTCTCACTCAGTCGGCATGTACACTCAGTCGGCGTGTACGTCTCTCATCTCACTCAGTCGGTGTATGCGTCTCTCGTCTCACTCAGTCGGCGTGTGCGTCTCTCGTCTCAATCAGTCGGCGTGTATGTCTCTCGTCTCACTCAGTCGGCGTGTGCGTCTCTCGTCTCACTCAAGTCGGCGTGCGTCTCTCGTCTCACTCAGTCGGCGTATACATCACTCATTTCACTCAAGTCGGCAAGTGCGTCCCCCTCTCAGGTCGGGCGCACCTTTCAATCTCGCATGTTTGCTTCACCCACTCTAGAAGCTAAGTCACGTTCATTCATGCATACATACAGTCACCCACCAACAAAAATCAAAACAAAAAACATGTGATGGGGCATCAAAGGTGATTTCCATACACGGGTGAAGTGTATTTGTGTGTTATGGCTTGTATGAGATTGTAATTATGTAATTTCTTTCATTTGGGCTCCTTGTAAGGCTTATATCAAGCCAATGGGCCATTTGTAATGTAGAGTCCATGGCTAGGTTTCCATTAGTAGAGTCCATTAAGGAGCTTATGCCATATTGGGTCATTAGGATTCTAATGGGTCATTAATGCACTTAAGGCCCAAATTGGGTTACACTCCCTCATGGGCCAACTAAGTTGGAAGGGTCCAAGTCTAGCATGGGCTTGTGGATGGTTCATGGCCCATGAATGGTCCTTGGCCCATGAAGGGGGGCGCCCCCTCTTTTGGCTCCATTAGGCTAGGTTGTTTAGTTTTTTTTTCTTTCCTTCCTTTCTTTGACCACATGTTGTAAAAATTAGGAATTGGCTTCCTTTAAATATGCTATTTTTGTGGTTGGTCACATCCAATCCCAGCCATCCTTTCCACCATACCTAGATCTAAGGGTGGATATTGGCTTTGGCATGTAACCTATAAAGAGTTGTAATTTCTCATTTTAGTAGAATTAATGCAAGAAAAATCAGAAAATTTGTGACTCTCTTGGAGCTTGGTACACCCCCTTCCTCTCTCCCCCTGGTTTCCTCTTCCTCAACCCCAGATCTAGAGTGTATCCCCCTTCTATCATCCCCTCTCAACCTCCGGTGATCGTTTGTACCGCCGCCGCCGCCGTTCGTGCCGCCTTCGAGCCGCCACGGGATCGTCTTCGGTTTTCTGTCCTGCTGGATAGAGGTACAGTTCGTGAATTCCTGAAGCCAGCCACGAGTTCAGATCAATTTAAAATTTTAAGGGTTGGTTCCTATCTTCTAGCCCCTTCTGCACAAAAACATTGAGGTTCAAAATCCATCGTTTCATATCCTTACCATTTCGTTCAACTCTCAACCTCAGATCTGTTCTGTCACTGTCTACAGTGACAGTAGCCCTGAGTTTCATGTCTTAGGTCCACTTTTTGATTTATTTTGGTTCACCCCATTTTACTGGAGGTTACACCCATCCACCCCTTCATCCACAATGTTTCTCAATTTTTGGTTCGTCCATTTCGTATTTTCTAAAAATCGTTCTCAGTCCCAGCTACAGTTCTATCCCCCTGATCCCAGATCCGACCTTTGTCCACTAAACAAATCACAGAAAATCATAGACACATCCAAACTTGTCCAAACCAATTGTTCTGTCTTCCCCGCTCAATTTCCAACAACTTTGGTGAAGAACATAACCCCAGATTCGAAAGTCTCCCTCACGGTCAAAGGCAATCCACAGGGAAGTTCTCTGCTGACCTGTGATTTCAGGGACTATACAACAGGAGATTAAAAATTCCATAAGTCAAGATCCTAGCAGATCCAGGACAGATATTTAGGCCTAGGTTGAAGAACTTTAAGCTAGATTTCCAACGGCGCCAGTCTCGTGTCGATCCGACGTCGGGGCTGATCGCAGCGTCCATTCTCGCCGGAGCGCGCGCTGCAAAACAACAACCACCAGTCCGTGGACAGCAAACCCGACGGGTGCCGATCGGAACCGCCCGACCCCCGGGCGACGTTCCGGTGTGCCGCCAGCCCAGGGAACACTTCCCTGAGTGTCCACACTACAGCGGCGCCACCGGGTCCCACACGGCCCCTCCAGACAGCACGTGGGCCCCACGGTCGTGATCACGCGTGTAGCCGAATCAACACTCGAAGCTGCCCGTCATCCCGAATTTGGTCCTCCCGGGACATTGTGTCACCCTTTACCTCCCTACGTGGAGTGGGCATATTTCCATTGCTGTAATATTCGTGTATTAACTGTCCCGGGAGCACGAGTTCGACCGGGCCCGTCGTCCCCACGCCGAGCGCGTGGAGGTATCGCATTCGCTCCCTTACTTGGCATTTTGCTTAATTTTCATATATACTTGCTTATGCCACTGCTAGAGAGCATGATAGGGTAATTAGCACGCTTTCTATTATTATCACCGCTACTGTGAGAGAGAGCGTTACCGTCCCGTGACCCGATCCGAGCACAAGTGAGAGCCGACCACCCTAGCTCACAGCCAGTTTCTCAACCGCGCACATCCGACGCTTCCCTCGTTAAGGGACTGTCACGAGTTTGTCGTGTCCGTGGTCTCGTCCCGTATCAACATGCATACCACTATTCTATCATATCACATCATGTACAAGAGACGGACCCAGTACACAGTCAAGCCTGTCCCTCTCCTTGGCCCCCGTCGCTGTCTCCACCGCCCTCATGCCTCTTTGGGGGAGGCATCGCTGAGGTCGCCTCATCATGCCGTCGCCGTCGCCGCTCCTCCTCCTCGTTCTTCCGATGGCCGGAGGAACCAGTAAAGTAACTCCTCACGGAGCAGTGGGTGCCGTGGCTGCCACTCGCAGTCGCCCTGCTGCGCTCCCGACTCGCCTCCTTCAGACCCTCCACCTTGCCCTCCAACCTGGCAACCTGTAGACGAGCCTGCTCTGCCTCACTCCGGTAGCGCTCTGCCTCTGCCCGGTAGCGGTCTGCCTCGGTGGCACTGGCTCGTAGTCGCTCTGCCTCTGCCCGGTAGCGGTCTGCCTCGGTGGCACCGGCTCGTAGTCGCTCTAGCTCGGCCCGGAGGAGGGCCGTCTCCACTGCGTCTCCCAGTCGACTCCGCGCGGCCTCCTTACGCACCCGGGCCACCTCCTCCCTAGCCACTACCCGGCTCTGCTCCAGCTCTGTCTGGAGGCAGGTCAGCTCGGCCGTCTGCATATCATTATTAGGCAGTTGCATAAGCATTTCATTCATAAACACAATAAGCAAGGGGAAGTTTCGAATTGCGTACCCTCTCAGTGAGTGCCACCTCGGCTGCCTTGGCCCGCGCTACCATCCGAGTGAACTCCGCATCTCTCACAGCCCGATCGGCCGGAGTCTGGGTCGTAGAAGAGGAAGGGGCATCTGGTCTCACCCTCTGAGCACCCTCGACACGCTGCATCCAAATACTCCAGGTCAGTCACATGCATAATCATAATCATATAGAATTGAATAATTTAAAGGGTGTAAGGTGTAGAAGACTCACCAGTAAGGCCAGGGCCTGTCGGGCCTCATCCCGCTCCCTGATGGTAGAGTGCAGAAGTCCCTGCAACTCCGCCACTCATCCCGCAGGGTCCAGCTTCATTTAGAAGCCCATGTGTCAGTGCATCATCATATAGGAATCATAAGCATAATAGAAAGAATTCAAGTTTAGAAGTCGTACCGGTCGGTGAGCACCCCGGAACACCTGGTCCTGGTAGTGCCGTGCGTACATACGCGCTGTCGCTCTCTGCCCGGGCGGTCACCACTCGCCCTCGCGCAGCCCAGTTGGCGACCTGCTCGGGGTTCCTTGCGGTCCAGTCGTACGCCTCGCGAAGTCCCCGGTCGTCCTCGTCACCCGTTCCCCCGCCTTCTCAGGCGCAGGGAACTCAACAACCGGCTGATGGACCCCGATGGTCCTTATCACCAACCTGAAGTGCAGTGGCTCCACCACATTCATGCAGTGAAGCCACACGTCCCGGCCAGAAAAGGCCAGGGCCTCGGCCACCCACGGTTGGCCCTCCGGGCTCTCCTCCGTATAAGGAGTCCACCGTACCTGCAAGCATAGGAAACTGCATCAGCATCATAATCATGAAAGAATTGCATTTAATTAAGGAGTCTGAGTTTAGAAGCATACCGAGGTGTACGGTAGAGTGTCCAGATCATCTTGCAGCTCCCGGACCTGTCGTCTCAGGGCTGTCATCTCCCGAGGTGCTGTCCACCTCCGCGTAATCGGTAGGAGCCCAGGACGGGTCTCCTCGCCCCTACCTAGCCCGCGTAGGCGTACGTTGGCCCACACCTGCATCACAAGGTCGTGTCAGCATTTTAGCAAGCATGTAGTATAGCATAACCGAGTCTGGGGTGTAAAAGTCGTACCTGGAGTAAGGGGGAGAAGCCCCCAAGCATCGTCCGATGAGCCGTCGAACTAAGAGTGTCGAAGAGGAAGGCAAGGATCGCCGCTCCCCAAGCGTAGTCACCCACGTGCTCAAGCTCCTGGAGGAAGGGGAGGAAGCGACAGCTCATCACGTCCGCCCGCGTGGAGAAGAGAAGCCGCCCGAACATCAATATCAGGAACCGTCTCAACACTCTGTCAGCCTTAGGTCCCGGTCCTGTAGCAACCCGCGGTCTCGCCAGCCCCACCAGCCGCTCCAAGTGCTCCTCCGGCCGCTCGCCCACTGCAACGCTGGCTCGTCGTCGACCGAGGCTATCCTGGAGAGCAGCCCGGGGAAGGAGGGTCGACTGCCTCTCGGGGCGCCGCAGCTATAAGCCCAGCAACTCCCGACCCATCTCCCGGTAGTCGGGAAAGGTAGTCCCGCTGACCGGTGACCCGTGCACACGTAGGCCAGTGAGCCTGGCCACGTCCTCCAACGTAGGGACCATGTGCCCCCACGGGAAAAGGAACGTCCGACTC
Source organism: Amorphophallus konjac (assembly GCA_022559845.1). Lineage (NCBI taxonomy): Eukaryota > Viridiplantae > Streptophyta > Magnoliopsida > Alismatales > Araceae > Amorphophallus > Amorphophallus konjac. Next base: position 284,640,553 of record CM040121.1, on the reverse strand, counting down.
ACTGGATCCCAGCGGTCGTGCAGGGCGTAGAGCAGAGCTGCATCGAAACGACACACATTGATGCTCAGGAAGGGGGCGAACCCCATGGCCGTAAGCCGCTCCCTCTGGAAGTCCGACAGTGCCAGGTACACTGCACGGACCTGCAGCCACGAGGTGCGGGTCCTGCGCTTCCCCTGCATTCATTTTATCCATTTCATTCATATTAATAATTGAGCTTTCACATTTTGTTTCATTTAAATAAAATCTCTCAAGGTCCAATCCTTAATTTGAAGAACGGTTATTCACGGACCGCTCGACAATTGAGCGGCCCCTTTAAAACCGTATGTCTTCCTATCTTCCTAAATAGAAGCGGCCCACCTTTGGCCGTATGAATTATGGACGGTCCTTTGTGGACCGCATTGTTTCATCTTGGCTGCTTGTTTGAACGGACCGATGTGGTCCATTTACTATTTGAACGGTGATAACCTCACCGTATCTATTTTGTGGTGGTTCATTTGCTGTGTGAGTTTGAACGGCGTTCCCTAAGCCGTGTGAATTTGGACGGTCCTATATGGACCGCATTGTTATGCCGTGCGGTTTCTGTTGAACCGTTCTACCGTCGTCGTCTCCGACGACGGTGAGCGTCCCCCAGCTGGCTGGGAAGACCATCATGGCACCCCTAACCGACCCCTAAGCATCTAAACCCCCCTAAAAGATTTCTAAACTAACATGCATTGATAAAAATTGAAAGGAAAATGAGATTTAGGGTGGGGGGCCTACCTCGGGATCACAGGGCTTCTTGGCCGCCCCCGTGGGCGGTGGTCCTCCGGTGACCTCCTCCTCACCGGCAGGGGCCTCTTCGTCGGCGGCAACGATGGTGAGCTCTTCCATCGTCACTCCTGGCGCCTCCCCCTCCTCAGGCGGTGGTGGCGGTTGCCTCGACGGCGGTGAACCCTCGCCGGCGGCCGACGACCTGGCCGCCTGGTGCTTCGTCCGGGTCATCGAGGGAGCTTGAGAGAGAGATGGAGAGAGGGGGGGTAGAAGTTTGAAGAAGTTAGAGTGAGGGAGTGGGAGAATGAGGCCTTGTTGCCCCTTCGTCCCTTCCACCGTCGGTTACGTTGGAGGGAAGCGAGGGGGTTTCAATTTTTCGAGGTTACAGAGAAGAACGGTCTATCGTTAGACCGTTTGTCCAGTGGGCGGTTCCCATATGACCGTGCAACTCTGGTGACCGTTAACTTTAAGTCGGTTGAAATTCCAAGCCCGAGCGGTTCTGAATGAGCAGTTCTTATTTAAACGGTATGATCCGGACCGTTCATCCCTGGCAACCGGCCCCGTAAAAATTGTTTGAAGGTCAGGTACGCGCGGTTAACATAGAGCCGTTTGGAATGTTGCACGGTTAAAATAGGGCCGTTTATCTGGATAGTGTATTTAGATCATGAATATTGATATTCTCTCTGGAAAATTATTTCTTAACCACCTTATGCAGCATCATTTCCTCCAGTCTCGCCGTTTCGCCTGCACAGGTAAGTCAGGTATGGCCTTCTACCCCTAATCCCTTATTGCATTAATTATATGGTATTATGTTATATTATTTCGAGAGCCGGCAGGTTATGTACATGTCCCAGGATCTGATGTTCCCCTTCAACAAAAACAATGATGATCCAGGCTCATGTACCTAATCTTCGGATAGGCCGCTAAGATGGGATGTCACGAGGAGGACGGTTCTATCCGCACGCTGTGGTTGCGGACAGTATCTTGACTCTGATGTTCCCAGCTTAGCAAGACTACTCTCGGATATCTTATATTTAAATCTTTCTTGGCATTTGTTTTGATAATTTCCTTTTGCTTTAGCCCAGCATGCATCATACTCATCCTTTTGAGCTTTCATGCCCCATGGTTTGCTTAAGAAATGTCCCGTCAGTAATGGTCAGCTATGTGTTCGGACGCTCGAGTAAGAAGAACAAATTCCACTCTTAATTCGAATGTTTTCTTTGGTCGATCCATTTGGTCCGGTTGATTGAAAGGTCCCCATCTGGAGTTTTAGCCTTTTTTCTTTTGTGGCCCCCTCATTGGACCGCGGGATTGTGTCCCCCATAAGGCCGGCCTTGTCGATTTGTTTCATTTAGTTTAGTTCCTCCAGATTTGGCGTCACTTTCAGTTAACTATTCTCGGCATTCGGTTCAAGGTCTTCCGGAAGATTCTCATCACTTGTTGGTAAAAACGGGTGTCGTTTTACCTTAACGCCCGCTTTTCCGGTCCACTCCGCTGCATTTCCGCTCCGCCTCCATGTTCCATGTCACCTCCGCTTCACCTCCGCTCACTCCCCTGCAAAGAGGACGTTAAGGAGGGGCATCTATTGACACCCATTTTATACCGATAATTTGAGTCGTTTCTCTTACTCCCATTAGTTGGTGCCTCGAGTTGTCCATCATTCGTTGGGCCATATTTTGTGGCACGTCTTGGGCTCATTTTATGGGTCGTCTCCCTCCTTGGTGAAGTCCGTGGCGATTAAGGGCTTAATGGGCCTTGGCTTTGGTCAATTGAACGTTTCATAGCATAAACGGCCCAACCTCAGCCGTTCAGATGATGAGCAGTTGAATATGGACCGTTCATACATTTTGTTAATTTCTGAGGTCTTTTCTGAATATTCACCGACAGGCTGTGGTACGGCCCTATTACGACCGTTCAAATTAATGGACGGGCTTAATACAACCGCCTATGCCTCAGAGTCCTACGCACGCCCATTTCCTCAGATAATTATCCAATTATCCGAATTATCACCGACAGGGTAACACGGTTGTCTATTGACCGCCCTACACTAGAACGGTCTCACTAGAACCGTGCATCTTTGAGGGTCCAACGGCGGGCGTTTCGGCCGGTTATAGAGATAATTGCGTTGATTTGCTGATTTTTTGAATTTCCACCGACAGCTTAGATGGTCTGAACAAGACCGCCTATATGATGCGCGGTCTATCGTAAGACCGCTCATCATGTCGGATGAGGCTTTTTAATAGACTTTTATCTCTTTTATTCATGGCTTTATCCCCAGTTTGTTTTGATGATTTTTCCGTGGATAATTAACCATTTTTGATGCCGTTTCGACTAGATAAGAGATTTTGATAATATCTACAATTTATCTTTAATAATCTCATCCCGAAAATGGCTCTAAACCGTGATTTCGAGGCTGGCTTTATAGGCTCTATAAATAGACCCTAGTGACCGGACGTCGAAAGGGGGGAGATTTTGGTCGACGGCGAAGCCCTGCCGCATTTCTGAACGACCTAGCACCAAGGAGGGAGGATCTCTACGTCCTTACAAGCCTCCAGTTCAGAGAGTAGTTTGTGTGTCGAGTCGTAGCGTCGTTTTTTGATTTCTTCATCATCTATTGCATGCATCGTTTTCTCCCTACGTTCCCCTTTCTTCTCATTATCATGCACACACCCACCCACGTTTTTGTCACCCTAGGGGTTTAAAACCCCCCAGGTATCCCCCTATCCATTTGTTTATGCTTAATTCTTCTTACATGAACGCGTACTACGTCATTTAGTCCTAATCCGGGTGTCTCTTCTGTGTCTCCACATTGTTTTGCAGGTCAGCACTTCATCAGCACGAGGCCCATCCCCTCTGGCCGGCTGGAGAGGGTGGAGGTGAACCCTTTTGCGACTCTTGGTGTGGTGGGCTGGCGCGGTTCCTTTAGGCCCGTTCAAGGAGATGAGCGCCGTCCTCTACACCGCCCTTCTTTCTTCTGCGGTTCACTTAAAGCCGTCCATCCTCCAGGAGCTCTTCTTCCCGCGCGTTCGGCAGCACTCTTAGGCGGTCTATCGTAGGACCGTGTATCGTTGAGGCGGTTCTTCACCGACCGCGCATCCTCCCAGTGCTGCATCCAGGCGAGTGTCTCCCTTTCCTTTCCAAAGTACGGTACGCTAGTCACGTGCTATGCTTTGGTGGCGATCACGGTCACTCTCTATTTTTTTTCTCCCTCCTCTCACTGCGCTTTGTTTGTTTACTCCTGATATTATTGCTTTATTCGTAACCTATCATCCACCAAGTGAGGAGTGGAGAAATATATCTACAGGGTCGACCCCCCAGATTCGCATGTCTATTCATTGCATCTGTCTGTGCTGCACTCATAAGTCCATACATTGTTTGTGCAACGTTTGTTCTGCTAAGTCCATACATTTAGCAAGTTTATACATTGCATGCACAAGATCAAAGTCTATACATTCACAGTGTCTGCATGTCCAAGGCAATGTCTATACAGTGGGCAGTCTTTCTGAGCGTCTCGTGCTGTGTCTTAACACAATCAGCAAGTCTGTACATTCGAGCGTCTCACGTTGCATCTCACTTCATAGCAAGTCTGTACAACCTTCAGTTGCATAACTCAAGTCTGTACATTCGTCTGGATGCATAATGAGAAGTCTATACATTGGTTGTCTCTTCAAGTGTGTACATGGGCTTAGCATCTGCTTTAAAGTCTATACTTTGCATTGTGTGTTTGTGCATCAAAGTCTATACATTGGTTAGGCTTGTTCATGCATCGTTCACTCAAGTCTATACATCGGACTATTTCAGACAAAGTCTGTACATCGGACTGTTTCAGGTGAAGTCTATACATTGGGACCTTTACCTACGTTGCATTCATAAGTCTATACATCACAAAGTCTGCACATCACTGTGTTCAAGTTTTTCAAGTCTATACTTTGGTCGGTGGCAAGTCTGTACACTGGTCGAGCATTCAAGTCTGAGCATTTGCAAAGTCTATACACTGGTCGAGCATTCAAGTCTGAACACTTGCAAAGTCTATACATCGGCCCTGTAGCTTGTCTAGCCAAAGTCTATACATCGGCACTGTAGCTTGCCTAGCTCAAGTCTGTATATTGGGCCTTCATGTGAAGTCTATACATTGGTCTTCACTTAAAGTCTATACATTGGTTTTCACGTGAAGTCTATACATTGGTCTTCACTTGAAGTCTATACATTGGCTTTCAAACTTTTCAAGTCTGTACAGCCCAAGTCTGTACATCCACCGTCTCATGCAATGTCTCATCCAAGTCTATACATTGGCAGCGTGTCTGTGCTTCAAGCGTTCCAAAGTCTATACATCGCTTGCATCGTTAAGTTCATACATTGCATATGTTCATCAAAGTCTATACATTGCATTGTCTTCACTCTAAGTCTGTACATTCTGGTTGCTTCAACATAAGTCTGTACATTGTGGTTGCTTCATAGCAAGTCTGAACATCTCATTTGCATTGTCTAGTCTATACACTGTCTAGCACATGCATTTCGTCAAGTCTGTATAGCCGTTGTGTTGCCAAAGTCCATACATTGTGAACCTCAAAGTCTGTACAGACTTTGCCTTGTTCAAGTCTGTACATCGACCCTTTGGCAAGTCTATACATTGAAAGTCTATACACTCGATTGCCTTGCCTTGATCAAATATGTACAGAGCTTCATTGTTCAAGACTGTACATTGCTCAGTTGGCAAGTCTATACATTGGAAGTATATACATTCCTTTTCCTTGCATCACTCATCAAGTCTGTACAGCATTTCTCTTTGCATGTCTGTACATCGTCCATGAAGTCTGAACAATGAGCAAGTATGTACATCGAGCTAGTCTGCTGACTAAGTCCATACAGACTTTGCTAGCACAAGTATGTACATCGCTCATTTGTCTTGGAAAGTCTGCACATCGTTAAGTCCATACATTGTTCAGTGCATTGCATTCATCAGTCGTGAAGTCTATACATTGAGTTGAAGCCTGTACATCATGCATCTAGTGATTCAAGTCTATACACTGCTGCACGTTGTATTTGTCGAAGTCTGCACATTGCTGAATGCTCATCAAGTCCATACACTGGCAAGTCCTTACATTGCCTAAGTCTATACATTGGCTGCTGTTCTTCAGAGTCTGTACATCGCATTTGAGTTCACAAGTCCATACAGTCTGAAGTCTATACATTGCATTCCCATTCATGAAGTATGTACAATGCATTCGCCTTCACAAGTCTATAGAGCGAAGTCAATACACTGCAATGCATATACTTAAACAGACAATGTGATTCTCTGTCTGACAGGCACCTTCGTGAAGCCTAATGAAGGCACATGATCCGAGGATAAGGGGAGTGCCCAGATGATGACACGTGTACTGATAGCCTATTGGATGCTGCCACGTGGTCCGAATTCTTAGGGTGGGAAGTGTGGAGAGCACACGCCCTAGTTGCTGCTGCCATAAATAGAAGCCTTCCTCCATCTAAAGATGACTGATCGTGAGCAGAAGGAGAGGGATCGAAGCTGTGGCAAAGCATATACGGAGAGAGTGATTGAAGGAGAAGCAGCCAGAGCTAAGAGAAGAAGAGCAGAAGAGAAAGAAGAGAAAGAGAAAGCTAGAGAGCTCGAGCAGAGAAAGAGGAGAGATAGTGAGATAGAGAGGTTGTGAAGAAGAAGAGAGCTTCATTGTTCACTGGACCTTGGATCAGATCCAACCCAGTTTGTCTTTGTGATTTTCATTTCTCCAGCTTTATGTCGTTGTGATTTTTATCTTTTATTGTTTTCCTTTTACCTTGTTCTTCCGATTGCCATTTTGGGGATCGGGTTCCTCCTGTGGTTTCAGGAGAAGGGAGATTTGTTTCTCCGGTTTGCTGGTGACTTTGGGTCATCAGTGGTTCCCTCCTTGGTGGAGGAAGAGAGGTCCGAGACCTCTGGTTTGCAGGTGACTTAGTGTCACTTGCGCTTCCCTCTGGGCTTCAGAGGAAGGGAGACTTGGGTCTCCGGCTGCAGGTAGTAGTTGCTACTTGTAGGTCCCCTCCTGGTCTGGAGGAAGAGAGACTTGCGTCTCTGGTTTGCTAGTGACTGGTGTCACTAGTGGTTCTCTCCGGTTGGGAGGAAGAGGGGAGGTTGTTCCCCTGGTCAAGCTGTGTGGCAGCATCTGTTGCAGACTGAGTCTGCTTGTCTAGCGTTGCTAGTGGAAGCCTCACTTCGGTTTGGAGTGAGGGGTGGACGTAGGTCTGTGGACCGAACCACCTAAAAATCATGGTGTCCATTGTGGTTTGTTTTTCTTATGTGTTCATCTTATTGCTGCGTATTAGATGTTTGCATAGGATCGAGTGAGGGCTAATTCTATTGAGTTGTCTTGCCGAGATGATCCTAAGTATTCTTAGAATATAGCTGCAACTATTTTTAATTCCGCATAACTGAGCTTTAAGTTTTTAATTAGGCTATATTTTTAAAGGGGAGATTCATTCACCCCCCTCTGAATCTATCGCACCTAACTCAACATGGTTAAAAAGGCTATGCCTATGAAACCATGGCAGAGCAATGGCATAGAATGTTGAGTAACTGGGTCACTTCACCTAAGACGTTTTGTGCCTCATGTAAAAAGACATCTCTATTACTAACTCTGTTCTCAAGAGAGAGGCATTCAGGTTACCACATTGAGTAACTGGGGATTCCTGCATCTAACTAATGTGTCTCCTCATGTAAAAAGGTGTAGGTTAACCCACATTGCTCAATGAGAAAAAGCCACTCATTCAGAAACAATGATGAAAGTATTCACAGCCCCAATGCAAAATATGGAGTGGTTTGTTTGTTCTCAATACTGTTGGAAAATTTTCACTTGAGAAGTCTCTGAAACTTTAACTAGTAAAGCATTTAGAAAGCTCATTCAAGGCATCTATATGGCAATTTGCTCGCCTTCGTTATTCCTGTATGGAGATAATTTTCATACACTCCTACTCTTTATCTCTCTAGATTATCGTACTAAAACACCTAAGCAACTTTTGGTTACCACACTTAAATCCTTAAGAGATGGTACTAAAAATTTTTGTATCTGTGAACTTACTGTATTTTGTCTCTCTTGCTCTTACAAATTGTTCTTCTCTGCCCTTTTTTTTTGATGATGTCAAAGGGGGAGAGTAAGAGTGAAGGGGGAGAGTAAGTTGAGTAAGTTGTGAAGGAGGAAAGTAAGGAGAGTAAGTTGAGGGAGAGAGTATGTTGCGAGAGAATATTGTTTTTTTTGGAGTCCTCTCATCATAAAAAGTCTTATCTGTCTATTTTTGTCCTGATTTGTATCATGTCTGTCGTTTTGGTAGCTCAAATAAACCTTCCATCTGTATTTCAGTCTATTCCTTTCAAATCTCTGAATGTTCAACTATTTCTCAAGGAAGATGAATATGTTTTTTTGGGCATTAATAAGACTTAATAACTATTATTGTTGTCATCATCAAAAAGGGGGAGAATGTTGTATTCTGTGTGTTTTGATGATGTCAATGAAATATGGCTCACTAGCTAACACAATAAGTCTTAATTGTTGGTGTTCTGGTTGCTGGAGCTATATCAAAGAAAGTCATGAAGTTCTGAGAAATGTCAGAGTTCATCACTGCCTCGATGTAGTCACAACCATAGAAGTGAATTTTAGAGAGCTACATCGACGCAACAAAGAGATGCACCGACGCATCTAGAACAAGTTACAATCAAGAGATTAAAGCAGATCTAGCGATGCCTCGACACACCAAGCTACTGCATCGATGCATCTGCCCAGCAATAGAAACCGAATGGCGTTACGTCGAAGCAGTTGAGTACAACTTTTCCGAAAGAAGGTCGAAGTAGCAAATTGATAATCCGACGCATCAGCTTATGAGTGATATGTCGTTACACTCTGCCTCGACCTGGTGACGCTATGCATCGACGCACCAAGACAAAATCTAGCATTCAAAGTCTTCTGGCTAAGGATTCTATGTTCACACTGCACCGACGTATCTGGGGAATGCATCGACGCACTCAGCTCAGAACCAGCAATTAAAAGTCAACACGTCGAAGCATCCAAGCACTACATCGACGCACCAAAGGGCATGCATTTTGAAGCCAACTGTTCGAAAGCCTTTTAGCTACATTGCCTCGATGCATCGAGTAGTTGCATCGACGCAGCTTGGTTTTATTCTCAAAAATGGGAGAATCCAAGTGAATCACGTGCCAGTGACCTGAATTCATGTTGGCACACAATCCAATCCATGTGGCTAAGCTTTGGAAGGATAAAAAGTGTCAGAATATTCCCTCTTCCACCTGGACCGTTGATGAATTTCGGCGAATCAAGTGCCAGCGCTCATGGAAGTTTTGGCACGTAAATTACAACACACGTGGCTGATTTCTGGAAAGTTCATATCATCAGAGTATTCTTTTCCACGTGGACCAATCAATTATCCTGGCTGCTGATCAGAATCTCGAGTGGAAGATGATGGTCTGCTTATATATATCAGTCGCCATTGTGAATTCAGAGAGAGCTCTTCCAGAATAAAAAGAAAGAGAGAACCACCTAGAGAGGAAGAGAGAATTGAGTGCAGCTAGCCTATCTTCTTAGGAGATTGCTTCAATTCGGCTACATTTTTCTTTTGTTTTCTTTTCCGATTGAATTCCTACATTTCTACTATTTTTCTTTCTGTACTTCGTTTCGAACTTGTTTGTGGTTCACTATGAGTACTATCAGAGGAAGGGAGAGTATTCTCCGGAGTCCTCTCTGTGTATTAAAGGAAGAGAGGTTCAAACCTCTAGTTGCGTGAGCTGCTGGGTGCAGTTCATGGGGTTCCCTCTGCGGTCGTAGAGGAAGGGAGGTTGTTCCTCCGGGTTCCTTCTGGAAATCCAGAAGAAGCGAGGAGAGTGTTCCTCAGGGGTGAAGATGTGGTTACAGCCGTTGTCGCAGACTAATTCTGTTGTTTGTTTTGTTAAGCAAGGAAGCCTCACTCCAAGGGAGTGAGGGGTGGATGTAGATTGTGGGTAGCAATCGAACCACCTAAAAAATCGTCTGTCTCATTTGTGGTGTGTGTTCTTAACTGTTACTTGCATTTGTACACAACCAAGAAGTATATCAAAAGATATGGTGGGAAAGATAGGTACGCCTATCCGGAACATCGCCCCTTGCGTGAGGAGATCCTTTGATCAAACCTCAGCCTAGTACTATCCCAGGCTTGTGATTAATTGGCATTTGCAGTTTTGATTGATTGTTAGGTTGAGTTTAGTTCTTCTGCTATTTTACGGCATCCTATATTGCATATGCATATATGCTGCTTGCTTGGCTGCCTGAACTTATCGATGTGGTGAATGATACCATCATTCATGCTAGATCTAAGTGCATTGCCTGAGAGTTTTTAATTCGTGAAGTTTTTGGTAGTAGATCTATTCATCCCCCCCTTCTAGACCTCATCTCTTTTCTCTATCATGACTTACATATGCCTAGGCTCTGATACCAACTTACTGTCACGCCCCGAGATATATGTATAGCAGAAGATATTCGGGAACAGGGACAGTCGACAATACCCTTCAAGCGACCAATATAATCAGTGGGCTAAACATTCAACCCATAAGAGTGAACACAAGGTAATGTACTTAAAAATCAATCTTTATTGAATAATAATGAGTAAGGTTTACAATGACACTTGACTTCCTGACATAACGACGTACTAAACTTAATAAAAGAAAAATTACATAATCGACTCAAGAGACTAGCATTCTAGGTCTACCCTATTCTTCATTCGCTCTCGCCCTCGGACCTGTCATCCGAGTAGTCGGAATCCGATCCACTAGAGTTTCCTGAAAAGATTGGAAAGTAGGAGTGAGCACACTTGCCCAGTAGGTATCTTTGTATCAACATGAAGGCATAATTTAAGTAATTAACGTTTTAGCTCTAGAAGGTAAGGTAAAAGAAATACGATTAAAACATGCGGTATAAAACCCAAGCAACTACGAGTATCGAGATAATAGTAGAGATATGAGATTCATGAGAGCATAATCAAGCAAGAATATAATGTGGCATTTAATGAACAAGAATGTACTAGCATGTATTGAGAATATACTTTTCATAACCATAAGGGCTATGCACTAGAAAGTCATGAACGAGAATGTACTAGCAAGCATGTAAATTTCATAAGATAGCCTCATGGATTTCACCCGCTTATAAAAAAAGTACTCTCGGCGTAATGCGACGCCAGTGTTCATCATACCCCATGGTTTACATAATATTTCCTGCTATCTACCGAGGGGGCTAGTGTCGAGCCCTTGGACACCGTCCATGCCTGCTCTTGCATCTTCAAGTTATAAATCAAGCTACTTCCACGAGTATAACAATATAGTTCGGCTAGTAAAGTAAAGTTCAAACAATAAGTTCATGATAATAAAATCAAGTTAAGAATGTACCAATTATGAATATATGAATTCAAGGATGATTTAAGAACAAGGTCATGCCACGGGAGGAATCCGGCAGCACAACAGTACATTCATTAACTTTCCATAGTTCATGCATAAGGCTTGGGTTCCAAATAATCAATAGACTATCTAGGAACAAAGTAGAACCAACCCTTGGGTCATACCTAGGGTTAGGACACGAGACAGAAGAACGCGGTCATGGAAGAACCGCTATTATAAAATCGCGGTCAAGAGGGAACTGCTACTTGACGGAGTCGACGCCAGAGAGGGAAAGGGTCGTCGCAGGGATCAGGCCTGGAAGAACGTGGTCTCGATCAGACGGCTATCAGGGAGTAGCGGTCACAGTAAAGTCGTGTCTAGGCCAGTTCATAGAAAATGTCAAAAAATTCAAGTGCTTTCTAATCCATTGGATTTTCAAGGTACAACCAACTCGGCGTCCTAGTGGGAATCCTAGGGTCGCGGAGACTTACGGAGGTCTTGAAACAAGATCACCTAGTCCAGCGGAAGGAATATCCGATGGAGAGGATCACAAGTCCAAGAAAGTGCCTATCAAGTGCAAGGTGTAACTAATAGCATCGTACTGGGATACGTGCTTTGTACTTAAGAAAGACTTGAGGAGAAGAATGTGAATCATGTAAAACAACGATCAAACATCAATGAAACAAGTGTATGAAGATACTTTAATACAAGACTATATGAATTTTGGAAGGAAATTAACATAAGATTAAAATAAGTTTATAAGACATGGAAGGCATGAAATCTATCATGATTGATGCACAATGTAACCAATATCATGACTATACGGTTATAACTAGGAATAGGACCTAATTACCTGGGCTTAGCATATATTTAATAGGGCTAATCTGCATTCTGTTTAGAGTTAACAGGAAGCAGAATATAGGAATATGAAAGCGGTCTATCTAGAACCGCTATTATACAGTCGCGGTCAGTCTGGAACCGCTAATTGACAGTAGCAGTCTCTGAGAGACCGCCTTCCGTCTGCAATCAAGCAGAAGGTATTTAAAGCTGGCTAGGCCTATTCTAAGGCAATAAATGCATGGTGAATAGAAGGTTAACATAGGAAAACATGTTTAGTGCGTCAAAGGTGCATGGCAAGACATAAATCTTGCTAACAATCTCATCTTTTAGTTAAAGGGTGCAGGGATATGCATGTTTATGAAACCTAAATGTGCCATCATGATAAAACATGAAATTCTCTAAGTACAATGCATGAAATCAGGAGGAATTTGAGGGATTTTAATCCTAACTTGATATTTAAGCCGTCCATGAGATAACCTACCTCTGGGAGACGCTCTAAACTTCGAATTTCTTACTAAAAGTTGATGCTAGATCCTACGCATCCTGCATGGATCCGGCAATTTCTTGACCTTCAAACTCCTTAACCGCTTGACCTTAATTGATGAGAATTGGAGGGTAGGTAGAAGATATAAAGGAGAACAATTTATTCTAAAGACTCAACGTGAAATTACCTCTGCTAGGGCTTCTAAACTTCGGATCTTTCTCGGACAGACACACTAGTTCCTGAGCGCCCTATAGAGGAACATCAACTTGCGAATGTTCTATCTCTTTGGATGCTGGGTCTCCTAGTATGAAATTTGACAGAGGGTTAGATAATACTAATGGGAACATAAAGTTCTAAAGGACTAACATAAAATACTATCATCTTACCGTCGAACCAGGGAGCCAAAATGAGGGTTCGCACAGGTCGATCCTGGACTCTATTTATAGAGTTTGGCTAGGGTTCGAGGATTAGATCAATTAGAAGTCCTAATTTGGAGTAGGATCGATCCCCAAGAGTCCTAGACTAAGTTTCCATGCCAGATAGCATCAAATCATGTGGATTGGGATGCCAAAAATCCCATTTTTCTATGCCTCTTCAACTCTCGTTCACGAAACCTAGTAGCGGTTAGGTTGCGACTGCCTCTATGAGAACGCGGTTGCGCGATAAATCGCGTTCTTGTGGTTAAATCTGAAATTTTTAGATTTTCTAATTATCTCTTTTTTATCCTTTTAATCAACCTATTTATCTAATTTTAAATCCATAAATAGCCCAAATTACGTTTCTAGTAATGGGCTTGGGCCAAAAAGCTTTAGGGTTGGATTCTTGGACCTATTTAAATTGGGCTTAGCCCTTTGGTTAATATAGGGCCTTTAAATTGATTTAATTAACCCATAATTTATTTAATTAGTCCGTTAAGCCTTTTAAATGTTTAATAATGTTATTTATACTCCGAAAATTTCCTACATAATTCCTGGGCATTACAAATGTTCTCTCCTCCTTTTTACATCATCAAAAAAGATATGGAAAAGCTCAACAAGGAAGGAGGTGATCAGGGTAGGGTGAGTATGTTGATGCTAATTGTTAAAAAAATTGACGGTTAGAAAGTAGCACATGTGCGCATCCCAACACAAGAACCAGAGTCGAGTGAGAGTAGTAGGGAGCAAGAGAAGGTCAGACCATGAATGTTCAGAACAATGCAATATGAAGATCAAAGTACAGTGTGCAGACCATAATGTAGTATGCAGACCATAATGGCAACCAACGAACAAATTGAATTTTTAGATTTTTTTGGTTTTCTAATTTTTTTGTTTTCTATGCAATACATGAAGTGCAAGGAAATAATCTACTAATGTGCAAGAAGAAAAGAGTAGTAATGCAGTGACAATTGGAAGGGCCAGCATACTGAAACAAAGATATTGACATAGCTCACATTTCAGGGTTTTGCAAATCTGAGTGATCAAGATTCTCTTTTCAGAGCACAATTTATTGAGACCATTATTGGCATTAATGGTTCAAAGGTTATAAGCCCAAAATCTAAGTATAAGAGCCCTGAAAATATATTCCAAGAAATTTAATAGAACGAAAACAGATTTCTTAAAGTTACAGCCCTTGTTTTCAGTCCATTCCATCTTATCCATTATTTTCATGAGGTAGCCCGAGAAGAAGTTTCAGGCTAGTATTGAAGATAAACAAGACAAGGTGCAGAATTCCTCTTGAGGTTAGCCTTTTGAAATACATTCCAGCTGATATCAAATGTTAAGTATGAATTGTTAAGCACAGAATTTCATACCAATTGACAACTACATTTTGTTTTACACATATTTTTCAATTTGATCAATTTTTCAAGGACATTCAGGTTTACTTCATCCCTTTTTACACGAGAAGACACATTGATTAGATGCCAGACTCTCCGGTTACTCAAGATTTCACTAACCGTCATGTCTCAATTTCGAACAGAGGTGGCTTGTCATATCATGACACAGTCCACGTCACTTCTTGGGTGAAGGGACATGGTTTCTCAAGGAGCTTTAGCCATTGCTCTGCCTTAGGTTTTATCTTTGTAGATTCTTTAAACATAGTTAACTGGACTTAAACTTCATGACGTAGTTCCCACCACTTCTTGGGTGAAGGGTCTATGTTTTCTCAGTGAGTCCAAGTCATTGCTCTACAAACCATCTTTCATTTTTCTGGACTTTTTCCCTTAGAGTTCATTAGACCATTTGTATGTTTAACAACAATACTCAGTGAAAGACTTGATTCAAGGTGGCCTCAATACTGGCAATGTTCAGATTTTAGGACGAGAGAAGAACACAACTGATCTGAGTCGATTTTAATTCTATTCCATACACTTTGACTGTAGCACCCCAGAAATTTAAAAAAAGAATATATAGTAACAACTATATAGTATTAGTCATATAACAATTATGAAGACTAAAATTTCGATAAAAAGAAATTGATGTTAGGCGTTAATGTGCATTGGTGGGCTCTAATGGATTTTAAGCAAAATATCTTTATAACTGCCTTGGTAGAAAATGGGCCGTAAATAAACTTAAAAAATTTTACGCAATAGAAAGGGGTACTTCTAATACATCTTAATGGGCCTTACGGTTTGGGCTTAAGGATATGTATATATATATAAATAAATACATAAAGGGGTTGAGAATATATATATATATATATATACATATATATACATATATATATATATGTACGCATGGGCTGTAAATGGCAAACTTTTCTCGCGATGGATTAAAAGCCCAAATATGCATTCGAAGGCTGGAGGAATGGCTGAGGGTTTTCTGTGATCGAACATGGAATGGCGGCTGAAGTTTTGGAAATAGGATTAACATGGGAAAGTTTAATGGAAACTAGGATTCTAGTTTGCATGGGACTCTAATAGGATTCGTGTACCCTATAAATATGACCCCCGGGGCGATGGCGGAGCCATCGTTGCTGGTCTTGCTATTGCTGCGTCGACCTTCGTCCGTACGAGGATTCGTCGTCCTCTTCTTCCCTCTCCATTCCAAGACAAGGCTGCTGCTGTGGCTGCCTTTATGACCGTGCTACTGCATGCTGCTGCCATTGTTGTTGCAGTTGAGAAGCAAGCGAGCTTCTTCCCTGTTCGTCTTCGTTCTTCTTACGTCTATCACCAAAAGGTAGGCAATCTCCCAAGCAAAACCCAAGTAATTATCATGTTAGATCACTAGAGCATACAAACTATCCTCCATGAAACTTCTTGATTGTTTGTAGTTTGCCTAAACATGGTTTTCAAAGGTCTAGAAATCGCTACTGCATGAAAGGTATTAGCGACCACTGCGTAGCCGCTATTTCCAAGAACCTACGCTCATCCAAATAGATGGTAATTAATCAGCGATAGTAAGACTGCCGCTAATTCTTTAGATAATTAATAATTACAACACGTTTAAAATTTAATAACTATGGAATCACATCTAAAAATCATGTAATGCATATTTCTGGAATCACTATAATTTTCTCTATTTTTGTATGCCTTTAGATTTTTGAAAATCCTTGTAATATGAAAGTAGCACTGTTCATCCCCTAATGAATAGTAATGATCAAGAATGAACAGTACCATGAGTCTGCAGGCGTATCCATGTGATGCGATGCAGTATAAAATGTTAAAAAGAATGGGCGACCAGATCCCTGACGCCTAACAGGTGCTCTTTCCATCCTAAAGGAAAATAAGAAAATAATTAAAGAATAGGCAACCGTATCCCTGTCGCACATTAAAGAACATGTGCCCTCCTAAAGAGGCGCCATTTCCTGTAATTTCTATAAAAGAATAAATAAGATAAAAATTGTAACGAATGTATGCCCGCTTGAGCAGGCGTAAATTCCTGAAAAAAAGAATGTGCGCCCGTTTGCAAAGGCGATATTCCTGAAAATGTATATATGTTAAATAAAAAGGAATGTGCGCCTGGATTATAGACGCAAATTAATGAATGGACGGCCAGACAGTGGGTGCCAATTTCAGTGGGCGACCACTGTATGGACGCAGATTTCTTCTAGATGTTTTCTCTGTTCGTTTTGATCCTAGACCGCTGAATCTTCGACACCACTGTCTCACATCCATGACTTGGTCCTTGTTTTGGTTTTCTATCAATCACACTCAACTCTCGGTGATGATTGGATCCTCTATGGGATATTCCTTCCTTCGCACTGGTACTTTCTTTATTGAGACCTCCGTAAGTCTACGATAGCCTTGGATTCCCTCAAGACAGTCGAGCTGGTTGTACCCTAAAAACCCTGGAACCCTTATTTGTCACGTCACTCTGAAGAAACGTGATGCTTTAGCCCTCATAGAGCGTTATTCTGGCCTCTTTGAGAAGTTTATGTTCTGTCTGGAATTTGTGACCTGGATATGGACACCAAAAGGAATTGGCGGCCAGTCAGTGGGCGCATATTACTGATTTAGCGACCGTGGACTGGATGCTATTTCCTCGTGCCTGTACTTTTCACAGGAATGAGCGAACATACGGTGGGCGCTATTTTTGTAACTGATGGCGACTGAGTGGACGCCAATTACCCAGATTTCACGATTGTCTTTATTTCATGTATCGTCATACTATTCTTGTCAAAAGATCATTCTTGGAATCATTATTCCATGAATCCACCTTAATGATTTTACATGCTTGATCCTTGAAACTCTTTGGCCATTAATTGAAGTGGAAGTGGTCTAGACACAAAAGGGGCTATGGGTCCAAACAAATTGATACTTAATGCTAGAATATAAAGTGACGGGGTCTGGATTTGATCCGAGAGGCAAGGCAAAGTCCAAACGTGTACCGGTATCATGACTGATCGGGCGTGGCATTGCACCAGCCAAAAGCAAGATTGATCTATGACATTCCACAATTGATCGCTACTCGAATAATTGAACTCCTTTATACATATGGCCAATCTTACAAAGTGATAGCTACGTGAAATGCTCTAAGCGAAAGTGAAATGCCTTATGGAAATGATTGTTATTATCTTCTCATGAATGCTCTTGAACCCCTTATTGAAAAACTTGCTATCTCGTCATGAATGTCCTTGGAATTATTATCCTGTCTATCTATTGTCTTTATAGCACTTGAAAATTTTTATGGTCATTCCTTTATATTGTCTCTAGATTATTAATCTAGCTCGTGTCTTTATAGTTCTTGATTTCGATACCTTGCATGACTTGCATGTTCACGTTAAAATTTTAAATTACTTAAAGCTAGCTTGGAGCTTGAGATATTAAGACCTACTGAGTGTTCGCTCACCTAGTGTTTTTCAATATTTTTCAGGTAGTAACCATAGTGACGATGAAACCAAGCAAGATGGGCAAGGGCAAGAGTGAAGAGTACTCTGGCAACTTATATGAACCTCATGGTCTATGTCATTATGTTCATGTCAAGATTAGTATAGTCTAGTGTCTCTTGTAATTTTCCTTTATTGACTCTTTCTTTTATTTGGGTCCAATTTATAATAAACATATATTCGAAATTAAATTCTATTTTTGTTCAAAGTATATCTTGTCTTATGACTATGCTCTGATTGACACGACTATTTTATCTACCATGTTCCGAGCAAATGACACGTTCCGCTGCTATCGGTTCGGGGCGTGATAGAAGGTGGTATCAGAGCCTAGGCTTTCTAAATCCCTAGGTCATTAAGTCCAGGTTATAGATCGAGTTATCCTTATCGATTATCCTATAGGAATCCCGTGAGATTTGGGTAGAGCTATGGGCTAACCAATAAAATATGTTCCATCTACGCTAGATTAATGTCAAGATATGAGTAATCATTAATTTAAAACTTATTTTTTAGGCTAAAATGGCTGTCGAGAGAGCTCAATGGAGGGAGATGCAACGCACTGTCCAAGGATTAACATAAGCTTTGCAAGAAGTTGCACAAGGAGGTGCATAATATGGAGCCGGGGATTTGCATAGGAAGTTCCAAAAGATGAATCCCCCTAAGTTTAGTGGGTCTACCGACCCGGATGAGGTGGAAGATTGGGTGCAAGAAATAGAGAGAACTTTCAAGGTGATGCAATGTACCGACCAAGAGAAGGTATTATTGGGAACCTATCAACTAGAGAAGGGTGCTCAGGCATGGTGGGGATCTGTGGAAGCGATCTTGCCCAACGATCAAGTTGCATGGGATGAGTTCTTAGAACACTTTAATGAGAAGTATTTCTCGAAAAGAATTCGCAAGAAGAAGGCTATGGAGTTTGCGACATTGAAACAACATAGCTTATCGGTAGCGGATTACGAAGCAAAGTTTTCTAGATTGGCCAGGTATGCACCACACTTAGTTTGCATGGAGAAGATGAGAGCGAGAAGATTTATGAACGGTTTAAAGGTGGAGGTTATTCCTCAATTAGCTCCGCTAGAAATCCAAACTTATACGGAGATGGTTAGGAAAGCACAACTCTTGGAAGATGCTATGGATATGATGGAACGAATCAAAGGGAAAATTGCCAAAAAGGAGTTAGCAAATGGACACAAGAATAGGGAACCCGTGAATGACAAGAAGAGGTCCAATGGGGGTAATAGTTTCCCTAAGGACAAGAAACCCTGGAATGATGACCAACAAGTTGTTCCGGCCAAGGAAAAATGTGAACATTGCAAGAAAGGAGGGCAAAAACCGGAGGAGTGCTGGTATAAACTTGCGAAGTGTATTCGTTGCCGAAGTCAAGACCATAGAATCACCCGCTGTCCACTTCTAAAGGAGAAAGCGCCGCGAGAGCAACAAGGTGGACCAAAGCGGCAGGGTAGGCTTCAAGCGTTGGAAGGTAACTCTAAACCATCTTATTCACAATGGCATGAATTGGATATGGTGATCTCATTACTTAGCATGCTATGAGAATAAATCTAGCTAAAATAAATATTTTTGAATATGGTGACTTTACCCCACTACTATGGAAAGAAATCGTGTGAATTTGGGGACTAAATTCTTTTAAGTGGAGGGGGGTGTAGAACTCCAGAAATTTAAATAAAGAATATATAGTAACAACTATATAGTATTAGTCATATAACAATAATGAAGAGTAAAATTTTGATAAAAAGAAATTGATGTTAGGCCTAAATGTGCATTGGTGGGCTCTAATAGATTTTAAGCAAAATATCTTTATAACTGCCTTGCTAGAAAATGGACCATAAATAAACTTAAAGGCTTTTGGGCAATAGAAAGGGGTACTTCTAATACATCCTGTTGAGGCTGAAATCTGGTTTCTATGCCACGCACCACCTTCTCTATTTGTTGAGTGGGGAAGTCACTCGGGACCTGTGGAAGCCTACACACACCAGAAGCCAAAAGGGTGTCAGAAGGAGTCCCGGGTGTTACCCTAGGGGACAACACTCTGATGCTTAAGTCAGTAAGGGACTAATAGAGAGTAGAGAAAAGCTAGAGAGAGTGTGAGATAGAGGTCGAGGAGGGAGATCGGGGAGCCCTGGAGATCCTCCAAATGAGTGCTCGCCGCTCCCAGCGCCCTCTCGGAGAGTGCTCGCTGGGTGATAAGGTCGTGCAGGAGGGCGTTTCTCTCTGATCGTTACCTCTCTCTTTCCGCAAGTAGGCTAGTAGCTCTGTGCTCTTGAGTAGCGATTTGGCAGAATGAACCACCGCGCTCCTCTTCTCTGTCAATGTCCTTTTTAAAGAGGGTTGTCCTAGAGAAGGAGCCCTATCCATCAGCGGGGAAGGGTGTTCATAGTGGAGTAACGTCTCCAGCAATTTTGGAGGGAGTTTCCCATTAGAGGTAAATGACCCCGGCGTCGGCTTGTCCCAGGGCGAGTCTTTCAGCGCCCGTGGGGCATGCTCGCCCGTTGTGGGGTCGAGGCCGACATCATGGGGGGTAACGGTCGGTCGTCGGAGGGGTCCCCAGTGATCATCGCGCCTGGGCCGTAGCTTTCCTATGCTGTCGAATCCGATGTTGAATCCCAGTGGGCCGCGCCTAGATGAGCCGTGACTGCAGAGCGCCCCTTGAGTGTGTTGTAGATGATGGGCCGATTTGGACCCGTCGTTGTTGGGCCGGTCATGGGCCGAGCCAATTTTACCGTCCTCACTTCCCTCCTACTCTCAGTTGTCGAGCACTCTGCAGGGAGCTGAGAGTCGAGCAAGAGAGGGTCTATTAGTTGTGAGGGAGTTGAGGTCGATTTCATCGTACAGCGATGTGGACACTCAAAATTTCTTGCGGACAGCGAGTGCATTCCAACTCCAGCCATTTTGAAGTGGGCGAAGAAAAAGAAGAAGGTTAGGAATGAAAGAATATATAGTGGTGAAGAAACAAAAAAGAGAAGAGAAAAAGAGAATAAAAGAGATAATAAAATATATATATGATTATAAATAAATAAATAAATAAAAGGGTGGCTCACTCACTCCCTCTCTCTCCCATTCTTTCTCTCTCTCCGACACACCACTGTGCCGGACAACACCCCTTCGCGGCACACTCTTGCTACACCGGACACACCACTGTGCCGGGTGGCATACGCTGCATCGGATGCCCACTCTACTCCCCTCGTCACACGCACTACGGCCCCCTCCAAGGAGCTCGTGCTCGCCTCACCAGCCTACAGGTGTTGGGCTTTTACACATTCTCCTCCAACTCATTCATCGACGCACAGCAACAGAGTTAAACGGCAGAACACATGCATTACCCGGTGACAGTGGCATGCATCGTGATAACCGGTGGACTGAAGCAAGATGAGATCCGGTGGGCCTGGCATAAACGGTGGGATGGCCCCTGTTAACTGGGAGCCAGGAGATGTAGTGGACTGTGCTTTTCTTAGACGTGTCAAGCAAGGTGCACAGGCTTCTGGAAGGAGATTACCCATGGTTGAAAGGAAAGCTACCCCAATGAGAGTTGCTCTTGGACATGTAGGGACAAGAACTTTTGCAAGGTCTGTTGGTATTTCAAGAAATAAAAAAAAATGAAGAAGATGGTTCTAAATCTGCTGACACATCAGGGTCGAAACAGTAGCATCATGTGGAACTTTGCAATTATTCCTCTCACTATCTCATGGTTCTTCCACTGAGGTAGCAAAATTAGGAAGTCCAGAGGTTTTAGATGAAGGAGAGTTTAGGGAGGCTTCCACCAGTGCAGAGTATGATGAGACAAAAATAATAATTTTGCTGAAAAGTTGGGTTTGAAGGGTGACAGTGCAAATGGACGAGTGTTGTTTCTTCATCCTCCTACATCTCTGCCACTAGGAAGAACACCTGACTGACGTAACAGCAAAAGGCAAAGCCGTTGATGGCATGTATGAAGGGGGTCAAATATATTCTCTCCCACACGGTGGAACGATATTGAAGCAACTATTTATTATTGAAGGCCCTGCCTCCAGCATCTATTGATGCAAAGTCAAGTCTACCAGCTCTGGCAGATTCAACCCCAAACACCACATCCATCACTGTAGTAGAGAAAGTGGACGGTGGCCCCATGTAAATGCTGAGCTTCAGCTCCTGACAGCGTACCCAGTGGCCTTCAAATGAGACATATCCGGTGGCTCCCCATGTGAGCACAACCGGTGGCTATATAAACTTTCACATATGGTGGCAACATTTTATATCCGGTGGTCTCCAAAAAAGATACATCCGGTGGGCCCCTTTGTGAAACAACTAGAAGTCTTATTTTCATCAGGTGCACCGTATCACCACCCTCCACGGCACACCATCGGGCCACCTCCAGCGGCACACATCCACCGTGCCGGGTAACGCCCCAAAAGCCGCACCGGATAACCTCCACCTTGAGCCTCCCCCCCGGATATGCCTCATCTCCTCCCACCGGATCACACCCAACACTCCACCGATTTCCTCACCGAAAGCGCTGCGTTCAGTTCAAAGGTGGATATTGGTGGTCATTGCTCAACCAATGGCACCACCCATGTTACTGCCGAAGAGGTTGAGGAAAAGTTCGTTGATTGGCGGAGGGAATAGACAGAAAGTGATGGCACTGTAGAAGCCTCTAGATTTATATGAGAGCTGGGGGGGATCTCATTCTTTCACTATGGGGCTGTAAAAAGGGCTTTCACCCTAATAATAGAGATTCCAACATCAGAGTCACTTATGTGAAAACTTCCAAAGGAAGCTACAGATGAATGTCCGATCAGTTCCAGTCGGATGGTAAAGGGATTTGCTGGGCTCGGAGGGGGCCTCGGTGATCTTTTCCTTGATATCCCCTCTGCCAAAGCCACATTCCGGTTGTTAGTCCCAAAAGTTATGTCTGAGGATGGCTATCTAGAGAAACAGTTGTGCAAGGAGGGAGACAGATAATTGCACTCTTAGGAATTTTGAAAGGCCGCCATTTGTTTTCAAGAGCAAGCCATGTGACGATCGCATGCAAACTGGTAGTGTCACAAGTAAAGATGCTCAGTATTGCTCTCAGTCATGTTTCATGCTCTTAAATGCAGAAAGTAAAGATACTACAAGGACCTTTGATATGCATGATGTATCTGAAGGTGGTGACATGCCTTTGAAGTTGACCTCGTTTGAAGACGTAGGAGGAAGGCAGCCTATATCAAAAAAAAAAATTAATACTAAATCTCAATCATCACAATAACACACAGATGTCAATGTGGTTCAGAGGACATTCTCAAATCATCAAGGAGATCCCATGAATTGGAATGTCACGGTAGCAATATCTCCTGTGTTACTTGTCTTAGAAATATAAATGATGCAGCCAGCGGCCTCGGTACAGACTTGGGTGAGAAGATGTATATCCGGCGAGCATCTTTACCACATAACCGATGTCCTCAGACATCATATGACTGTTGGCTTCATAACCGGCGGTGAAGCACTTAGCCGGCATCAACTTCACTTAACTGGTGCACAGTACTATAGCACCCGGTGAGGAATTATTAAATGGTGGGCAGCAGCCTTGATCCGGTGGTATGTTCAAGGCCCTCATCCGGTGACCCTCTCCAGCTATTGAACCGGTGAGCCTCATGTTCTTCTTGACCTGGTACACTTGCCATGGACCCCATCCGGCACACTCAAGGGCTGCCCTCCCAGCGGTACACCCCTACAAGAGCTTCACCGGCACACTATTTTAAGAGCTTCAGCGGCACACTATTTCAAGCCTTCAGCGGCGCACTATTTCAAGCCTTCAGCGGCACACCCCTGCGAGGGCCTTTAGCGGCACACCCCTGCGAGGGCCTTCAGCGGCACACCTTCAGGGTTCTTCAACGGCACGCCTTTCTCAACCTCCAGCGGCACGCCCGGTAGCCTTTCAGCGGCACGCGCTGGCGGCCTTCCAACGGCACACTTGCCGTGTCTTCCAGCGGCACACTATTTCGGCTCCTCAACGGCATGCTATGACTTGCCTCCAATGGAGCATACGGCAGGAGAAATCTCACGCCATCCCCTACAGATCCTTGGTGCGCAATGGAGTAGCTGAGGTGTCGGCTGGAGATTGAGGCACGCAGGCTACTCCTCTGCCACCAAGGACGGGGAAAGTCAAATCCCCATTAAGGCCGGTCACTTCCTGTTGGGTTAGATGGACGCAGTCTATCTCCACAGAGTGTGGATCTAGAGGGGGGTGAATAGATCAACTTGCCTAATTTAAAACTACTGCAAGTTCTAAAGCGGAATTTAGGCAAACATCAGTTAAGCTAAACAAAAGATGCTAAACAAAAGGTTGAAAGCTAGACATGAGCATAAGCGATGCAATCAAGTAAGCTGATCAAGAAATTCCCATCGCACACAGATCACACAAAAACACAAGCACACTGCACACACAATTTTTAGGTGGTTCGTTCAATGACCTACGTCCACCCCACACTCAACCGAGTATGGCTTCCTGCTGCGCAGCACAGCTTGCGTCCGCTGGGCTTTACAGCTTGGCCAAACAACCCGCTGATACACAGCTTCGCTGGGCACTACAGCTTGCCGACCAGAGGATCTAATCATCTGCAACCGCTGGGGAAATACAGCTTAACCCGTCCAGTGGAGACCACCACTGCAAGACCGCTGACACACAGCTTGAAGAAACAGCATTCGGAAATGAAAGACAGAATCAAAACGAAAATAGAAAAGCTCAAAAACAAACAATGTAGCTCTAAGAGCAAAGCTCACCTCTAGTTTTGAACCACGAGACTGAGATACAACCACTCTCACTCTCGATCAGCTCTCTCTCAACTCAATCTCTCTCAATCTCTTCCTCTCTCTTTTTCTCCTTCTTCTCTTCTTCTTCTTCTTCTTCTCTGTATCTTCTTCTTCTCTCTTTTCTCTCTGTGGATCGAAGGCTCACTGCTGTATAGACTTTCTCTTCTTTTCTTTCAATCAGTCTTCTTCTGTGCAAGAAGGCTTGTTTATATAGCAACAACAGGAGCAGGCGTGTACTCTCCACGTTTCCCGCCCAGCACTTTGGACCACGTGGCAGCATCTCAACACAGTGCTTCCATATGTCACGATCAGGGAGCCTCGTCCTTCCTTGGATCACGAGCCATGTCAGCAATCCCAGTACCAAATCCCTGTCAGTCAGTCGAAATAAGCGTATCAGTTCAAGTGTAAACTCTGTACACACTTTGAAGATGAAATGCATTGTATAGACTTTATAAGCAGCATGCATTGTACAGACTTAGTGAAAGGGAATGCATGTAATATAATTCTTTTAAATACCCAGAGACTAGTGTGTTCTCGCATGGGAGCATATGAAGTCTCAGGGGAGCATCTATGGCCTCTGGACAGCATCACCAACGTCAGGGGAGCATGTGGAGCACATGCTGTCTCTGGGGAGCAATCGCTGCTCCAGGGGAGCATTCTCAAAGTTAGGGAAGCATTAGCAGTCACTGGAGGGCATACTCGATCCCAGGAGAGCATCCGGGGGGACAGGCGAGCATGCACGTCTGATGTACAGACTCTACCAATGTATAGACTTGGTGGATAGTGATGCATGGCCAAACGGATGTACAGACTTCACTATGAATGCATGAACAGTGAATGAGTGTATAGACTTGATCAAGAGAGACGCTGGCCAATCGGAGCATTAACAGTCACTGGAGAGCATACTCGGTCCCAGGTGAGCATCCGGAGGGACAGGCGAGCATGCGCGTCTGATGTGCAAACTTCCTATATGAAGACAATGGCTGTACAGACTTGTTAAACCATGCACAATGTATAGACTCTTCATGCGACAATGTATGGACTTAGAGGTGAACACTCGAATGTATAGAGTTGAAGACCTAACAATCGAGTGTATAGACTTCAAAGGACAAAGCATCCACAGAACCGACGATGTACAGACTTTGCCAATATGAGACACTGTACAGACTTTGTCAAGTGACTGGCTGTACAGACTTCAGAAGATGAAGACTCTGTATCGACTTGAAGACCATGAGCCAATGTATAGACTTGGCTTTGAACGCTTGAGCTGAAGACAGACAATGTACAGACTTGCTGTAACAGTCTGATGTACAGACTTCATGAAGGTCTAGACATAGAACGCTGTATAGACTTAACGAGTTGATGTTGTTTACACATCCAATGAAGTGCGTTGACGTTGTAACATGATGCGTCGACGCTGTACACACTTAACCAACTCAATTGAAATGCAGTGTGTGTACCTTATCCAAAATGGACGATGTATAGACTCATGACAGTAAGAAATGCAGACAGCCATTGGCTCAATCTGATAGAGCAATTTCATCAAATCAAAAAATAGTTGCCAATCAATCAAAACAATGGTGTTGCCAATGAAATAAAGCAAGTGTCAACATCATCAACATAGAGGGGTCACAACAATCTCCCCCTTTTTGATGATGGCAACCCCATATGAAGTAGAAGAGCAACATCCTATCATATAGATATATGTTTGATGAAAGACATGATGTGTTATGCAGATTGACATGCAGATGCTATGAAGGCATGCAACTAACTGCCTCAAACTCTCCCTTGGAATGAATTCAGAATTGAAACAGATATGTATTCTCCCCCTAGACATCCCCTAGACAATATTCTCCCCCTTTGCCATCAACAAAGAGGAGGGAAAAGTTAAATACAATGGAGGAATCAAGAGAAGAGCTGACTGGCATTCTGAACAGGTAGTTCATGAATAAGTATTCTAAAGCATAGAGTCTTCAGTCATATGAAATTAGAGACTGCTGTCAGAAAGAGTTCTGGTTAAAAGATGATAAAATTTGGAGTTCATGCACTACAAGCAATAGATAAGGTCACTGTGCATGATAAAACATAAACATAAACCAGAATCATATTTGCATGAAAGATTCAGTTTCATAATATCTTACTTTCATAATCTCATAAAAATATTGAGAGAAATCAAGTCATGTATTGAAGCTAAACAAATTGACACTCATGAACTTTTCTTTTGAAGGAGCAGCATTATCAATATTAGATTATATTGAGCATTCAGGTACCACAAGTCTTTCTGCGTAAGGGTATACGTTTATAAGACGCCAATACCCCTAGATACTCAACATGATGGACCATTTTGCATATGATCAAATTCAACAGAACTGAGTTACACCTTTTTATGTGAGGGTACACGTTTATCAGACGCCAGTTACCCCCAGGTACTCAGTGAAACCAGCGTGCTGTTTTGAACATTTTAAACAGAGATAGCTGATACACTTCATGATATGAGTGTTGTCCACTTCTTTGATGGATCACTTAGTTTCTCAGTGATTTATCAGTCATTGCTCTGCCAATATTAATTTTCAATGATTTTCAATGTTTTCAATAGCTTTCTTAGCTGTCCTTTTTATGTTTCAGAATGACTTGTTCAAGAACAATACACATACTTAACCTCTCTATCATGATTTCAGATGAGTTTTCAGATTTCAGATATGATTAGCTTTGTCTAACATGAAATAAGAAAGAGGTTGAGAGTTTTATCAATTTTCAACTTTCTTATATACTGATTGCAATTTTTAAACTCCAACCATTATAAGATTTAAACCATTACATCAGTCTTTGAACAATTCAAATTCTTATAAATGAAGAAGTCCATTTTCTACTGCTTAGAAATCAGAACTGACCAACAGATTGCCATAATGTCCGAGACAAATATTCAGAATTAAAGGTTGAATGACTTCAAGAAGGTTAAAACCACTCTGAATTTCTAACAATACTCCCCCTGTCTATATGCATGCAACATGGCAAGAATTGATTGAGAGAGAGCTTATACATAGGTCATGAATGAATGATTTGCAAAGACATGCAAAGACTCGATAAGCTCCCCCTGAATATATGCAATACAGGACAGTTCTACATCCACATTCACATCCACATGATTTATCCAAGCAATCAAAAACAAGTCCACATCAGAGATTTTATTCACAGCAATTAAACAATCATTCATCATGCTGAAATTTACATAAGCCAAGTTCTCTTCTAAGAAACTTAAATTTTTCATTCGCAAGAGGCTTAGTAAAAATATCAGCAATTTATTTTTCAGTTTCTATGAAGTTCATTTTAATCTCTTTTTTATTTACAGCATCTCTAAGAAAATGATGTTTTATCTCTATATGCTTAGTCCTAGAATGGTGAACAGGATTTTTAGCAAGGCATATAGCACTAGTATTATCACATAAAAGTGGAATGCATCCCAGATTTATCTGATAATCACCCAATTGGTGCTTAATCCAAAGTACTTGGGCTGCACAATTACATGCTGCAACATACTCAGCTTCAGCTGTGGATAATGCTACAGTGTGTTGCTTCTTAGATGCCCAAGACACTAGACAGCCATCAAGGAATTGACAGTAGCCACTAGTGCTTTTTTTTATCTACTCGACACCCAGCATAGTCTGCATCAGTGTAGGCTAGAAGCTGTAACTGACACTTAGCAGGATACCAGAGACCTAGTTCTTGGGTGCCTAGTAAATACCTAAAAATCCTTTTCACAGCTTTAAAGTGATTTTCTTTAGGGCTGGCCTGAAATCTAGAGCATAAACACACAGCAAATTGTATGTCAGGCCTAGATGCTGTAAGATAGAGAAGAGATCCGATCATACCTCTGTATAGCCTTTGGTCCACAGGTTTACCTTTAGGATCTTCATCCAAACTGGTTGATGTACCCATTGGTGTAGCTATTTCCTTGAGGTTGTTCATTTTGTACTTCTTCAATAAGTTCTTTACATACTTGGACTGAGAGATGAAGGTGCCATCTTCTGTTTATGTAACCTGCAGTCCAAGGAATAGTTTCAGCTCTCCCATTGAGCTCATTTCAAATTCATCAGTCATTATTTGAGAGAATTCCTCACACAATTTGGGGTTAGTTGACCCAAACACAATGTCATCCACATAAATATGAATGATAAGAATATCTGGATGGTTTACCTTGGTAAACAATATTTGATCAACTATACCTCTTGTGAGGTTCTTGTCGGTGAGGAATTTGCTCAACCTGTCATACCAAGCTCTAGGAGCTTGCTTTAAACCATAGAGAGCTTTATTGAGCTTGTAAACATGATTAGGGAAATCTAAACATTCAAACCGAGGAGGCTGTCTCACATAGACATCCTCATTAATTTCCCCAGTTAGAAAAGAAGATTTCACATCCATCTGCTGAAGATTTATTTCTAGGGAACATGCATAAGCCAATAAAATTCTTATTGCTTCTAACCTAGCTACAGGGGCAAAAGACTCTTCAAAGTCTATTCCAAATTCCTGATTGTACCCCTGAGCTACAAGTCTGGCTTTATTTTTAATAACATTCCCCACTTCATCAGTTTTGTTTCTAAATACCCATTTAGTCCCTATGACTGTTTCATGATAAGGAGGTGGAACCAAATGCCACACCTTATTCCTGTCAAACGGATTGAGCTCCTCATGCATGGCATTAATCCAATGCACATCTTGGAGAGCACAGTCAATGGACTTGGGTTCTATGTTTGAAACAAAAGCATAAGCATTCAGTTCATGTTGAATTCTTAAGTGACCTCTAGTCCTAGGGGGGTCATGCAGATTTCCAATAACATTATCTACAGGATGATCCTT
Organism: Amorphophallus konjac; assembly: GCA_022559845.1. NCBI lineage: Eukaryota > Viridiplantae > Streptophyta > Magnoliopsida > Alismatales > Araceae > Amorphophallus > Amorphophallus konjac. Next base: position 284,611,139 of record CM040121.1, on the reverse strand, counting down.
GAGATATCTTAAATTTACAATTGGACCATCATGAACTTGATTTACCTCCCCCTGAACTGTAGGCTCCTCTTCATTAAGCTCTTTATGTTCTTCTTCATCCTCGGATTTGTCTGCAGGATCTCCTTCCTTCAGAATTTCACCATTGTTTTCATTCCTGCATTGACCAACATTAGAATTTGCCAAGGATTCATCAAAAACTATGTGTGGAGATTCTTCAACAGTTTTAGAGTTCATATTGTACACTCTGTATGCTCGGGTGTTTTCAGAATAGCCAAGAAAAATTCCTGGTTCTCCTTTAGGTTCAAATTTATCAAGGTCCTTTTTATCATTTATGTGAATGAAACATTTACAACCAAAAACCTTGAAGTGAGCAATAGAAGGTTTCTTACCTTTTAATATCTCATATGGTGTTTGCTGGGTAGAAGGTCTTACCATGGCTCTGTTAATTACATAACAGGCAGTGTTCACTACTTCAGCCCAAAATTTCCTTGGTAGACCACCTTCAACAAGGAGTGTACGACCCATTTCCACTAGGGTTCTGTTCCTTCTCCACAACTCCATTCTGCTCAGGTGTCCTTGGTGAGGAGTACCTGTGGTTGATTCCATTCGACCTGTAGAATTCATCAAATTATGAGTTTTCAAACTCACCTCCATGATCAGACAATATGTTTTCAATTTTTTGATTTGTTTTAACATAGAACTCCTGAAATTCTGAGAAAGCATCACTCTTATTAGATAAGAAATAAACCCAAGTATACCTAGAAAAGTCATCTACCATGACAAACCCATACCTCCTCCCTGATAGGCTGACAGATCTAGTTGGCCCAAAAAGGTCCATATGTATCAGCTCATAGGGTTTGGAAGACATATTTTCAGTTCTAGACTTAAATGACTTTCTAGTTATCTTTGATTGAGTGCATGCATCACAGATTTTGTTTTCTTTCTTGACTGAGACTTCAGGAATTCCTCTAACCATGTCATGCTTATTTAATTTGTGCAAAACAGTGTAGCTAGCATGACCTAACCTACGATGCCATAAAAATGCTATGTCTTCTCTACTGGTAGTAAGGCAAAGGTTAGTGTGTTGAATTTCATCTAAATTTATCATGTAAGTATTATTTATTCTTTTTCCAGAAAATTTGACAATATCAGAATCAGGTTCAAAAACCTTGCAGCATTGAGAATTAAATAGAACATTGTAACCTTTATCACATAACTGGCTGATGCTAAGTAGATTATAGGCTAACCCTTCAACCAGCATAACATCATCAATACAGTAGGTGGAACACTTACCTACCTTACCTGATCCAATAATCCTACCCTTTGTGTTGCTTTCAAAGGTGACAAGGCCTTCTACTTTCTCAGTCAGTATGCAAAATTTGGCCTTATCTCCTGTCATATGCCTGGAGCAGCCGCTATCCATGTACCACAAGTTGTTCTTGGCTGCCAGGCATACCTGCATACACAATTAGATAGAGAAGTTTGGAACCCAAGACTGATTGGGCTCCAATGTAAATGAACTAGAAGCAAAACAGGAAAGCAAGTGTTTTGGAATCCACATTTGTTTAAATGTGTTTTGTTCAGTGGATCCTACAGATTTTCTTCTGTTGTTGTTCCTTTTCTTCTTATTGTTCTTTTTCTTATTGGCAGCAGCATGATTATTGACGGTATTGTTATTTCTGTGCCAGTGCCTTGGCTAGGGCATGTCCACAAAATTTTTGCCATAGTAGCTCCTGGGCTGGCTATGAAAATATTGATTTCTAGATGTCCAGTAACCATACCCATTGACCCAATTTCCACTGTAAGGTCTTTGATTTTGAGCACCCTGGTATGCAAGGCCTGTAAACCTACCCTGAGTTCTAGACCAATTTGACCTATTGAAGTAGGTTGCCTGTGCATTGTAGTGGGTCTGAGCTCTGAGTTGATAAACATAATTGGGTTGACTCCTAGCTGCACTTTGTCTCCCCTGTACTTTGGACCTTGCTGATCTATACACAGGTTTGTATTGGGTCTTCTGAAGAGGTGGAGGTGTTGGTGGAGACTGGGTTACCTTGACCTGGGGTTTACTGGACTGTGTAGGTTGACCCCTAACCTGAGTCTGAGCCCTAGGATTCTGCTTAGATGTGTTAGCTCTACTAGGCTCACTGAGTTTTTGTTTACCCTTCTCCTCAACACTGGTCTTTTTCAGATTAGCAGTTTTGTTCATTAAATTTGTTGAGTTCATGCTAATTAGAGGTCCCTTTTCCTTTTGAGCAACAAATGATATTGTTTTCATTCCGAATGTTTTTGTTGCACTAGAATTAAAACCTAGGCCCTCTTTTCTGAAATTAACCTTTGACCCTAACAAAGCATTTAAGTTATCTGTTCCTTGGGTCATTTTCTCAATGGTCTTCATTTTATCCTCATTATCTTTCTGAAGTTCATCAATAGCCTTTTTCAGCTCGTTGTTGACATTGAGGATAGCTTCATATTTTTCAGAGATAATTTTGACTTCACTTTCACATTTCTGAATCTTCAGCTTCCATTCATCAATTTCATCTTCAAGCCTTAGATTCTCTTCCTTAGAAGCTTTTAACTCATTTTTAATTTTATCTTCTTCAGAACATGTGAGTTTCAATTCATCAATCTCAGATTCCAAACATGCAATTTTATCAGTTAGTGTTTTATCATTTTGCATGGAATTGATTTTTCTTCTAAGATGCATGTTCTCTTTTCTAATATCATCAGCTCTATCAGCTATTTCATGATAAGCATCTACCCAATCAGCAATTGTGAAATTTTCAAATCTAGTGATTACCTCATCTGTATCCTCCTCTCTATCTTCGGAGCTTGTTGCCATAAGACAAATGGGCTGTTCAGATTCGGCTTCACTATCTGAGTTGCTGCTGAAAGAGCCTTCATCTTCATCACTCCATGTGGTGATCATAGCTCTTCCCTTCTTGGTTTTCTTCTTTGACTTGTCCTTATGTTTCTGATTATCTGGACAGTCAATTTTCAGATGCCCTGGTTTCCTGCATTGATAACAGACATTAGCTTCATTTTTCTTTGCAGGTGTAGATTTATACCTTTTATCCTTTCGGCCATCACTGTATTTCTTCTGACCGAACCGTCCTGCTCCCTTTCTGAGAAATCGCCTGAACTCTCTAGTCATCATGGCTATTTCAGATCGAGTCACATCTTCTTCTTCGTTTAGGCTTTCCTCTGATGATGAAGAGCTGCTGGAGCTGGATTTTATTGTTTTGCTGGAACTAGCCTTCAGCGCTATCGGCTTCTTCTTTCTCTCGGCTTCATCTGTCCTTGGCATGTTTATCTCATATGCCATAAGTGAGCCAATCAGCTCATCAGATTTTGTATTACGCAGGTCCCTTGACTCCTCCATCACAGTTGCTTTGGTGTGCCAATTGGGAGTCAGGGAGCGCAGAATTTTCCTTACTACATCATACTCTGCCTGAGGTTTCCCAAAACCTCTGAGGCCATTGGTTATGACAGTCAGCCGAGCGTACATTTCGCTGATGGACTCGTTCTGCTTCATCTTGAAGGCTTCATACTCAGATACAAGAAGATTGACCTTCTACTCTCTTACTTGAGATGTGCCTTCATGAATTACTTCCAGCGCATCCCACATCTCCTTAGCTGATTTGCAAGCAGATACACGGGAGAATTCTGTAGGATGCAGAGCGCACTAGATAGCATTAATAGCACTCCAATTTAGCATGGACCTTCTGATCTCCTCCTTGGTCCATACATCTTCATTCGGGGACAGCTCATAAGGTCCCTTGCTGACAATCTTCCAAATCTCATAATCCTTAGCCCTGAGGAACACTTGCATACGGTTCTTCCAGTATGCGTCGTTTGATCCGTCAAAGAATGGGGGCTTCGTTGTTGAGTGACCTTCGGCAGTCATCCCTCGAACATCCATCTCTGCCTATTCTCTTCGGGCGATGAGTCCCTGCAGAAGAGTTAGGCTCTGATACCATGTGTTGGGTTAGATGGACGCAGTCTATCTCCACAGAGTGTGGATCTAGAGGGGGGTGAATAGATCAACTTGCCTAATTTAAAACTACTGCAAGTTCTAAAGCGGAATTTAGGCAAACATCAGTTAAGCTAAACAAAAGATGCTAAACAAAAGGTCGAAAGCTAGACATGAGCATAAGCGATGCAATCAAGTAAGCTGAGCAAGAAATTCCCATCGCACACAGATCACACAAAAACACAAGCACACTGCACACATATTTTTAGGTGGTTCGGTCAACGAACTACGTCCACCCCACACTCAACCGAGTATGGCTTCCTGCTGCGTAGCACAGCTTGCGTCCGCTGGGCTTTACAGCTTGGCCAAACAACCCGCTGATACATAGCTTCGCTGGGCACTACAGCTTGCCGACCAGAGGATCTAATCCTCTGCAACCGCTGGGGAAATACAGCTTAACCCGTCCAGTGGAGACCACCACTGCAAGACCGCTGACACACAGCTTGAAGAAACAGCATTCGGAAATGAAAGACAGAATCAAAACGAAAATAGAAAAGCTCAAAAACAAACAATGTAGCTCTAAGAGCAAAGCTCACCTCTGGTTTTGAACCACGAGACTGAGATACAACCACTCTCACTCTCACTCTCGATCAGCTCTCTCTCAACTCAATCTCTCTCAATCTCTTCCTCTCTCTTTTTCTCCTTCTTCTCTTCTTCTTCTTCTTCTTCTCTGTATCTTCTTCTTCTCTCTTTTCTCTCTGTGGATCGAAGGCTCACTGCTGTATAGACTTTCTCTTCTTTTCTTTCGATCAGTCTTCTTCTGTGCAAGAAGGCTTGTTTATATAGCAACAACAGCAGCAGGCGTGTGCTCTCCACGTTTCCCGCCCAGCAATTTGGACCACGTGGCAGCATCTCAGCACAGTGCTTCCATATGTCATGATCAGGGAGCCTCATCCTTCCTTGGATCACGAGCCATGTCAGCAATCCCAGTACCAAATCCCTGTCAGTCAGTCGAAATAAGCGTATCAGTTCAAGTGTAAACTCTGTACACACTTTGAAGATGAAATGCATTGTATAGACTTTATAAGCAGCATGCATTGTACAGACTTAGTGAAAGGGAATGCATGTAATATAATTCTTTTAAATACCCATAGACTAGTGCATTCTTGCACGGGAGCATATGAAGTCTCAGGGGAGCATCTATGGCCTCTGGATAGCATCACCAGCGTCAGGGGAGCATGTGGAGCACATGCTGTCTCTAGGGAGCAATCGCTGCTCCAGGGGAGCATCCTCAAAGTTAGGGAAGCATTAGCAGTCACTGGAGGGCATACTCGATCCCAGGAGAGCATCCGGGGGGATAGGCGAGCATGCACGTCTGATGTACAGACTCTACCAATGTATAGACTTGGTGGATAGTGATGCATGGCCAAACGGATGCACAGACTTCACTGTGAATGCATGAACAGTGAATGAGTGTATAGACTTGATCAAGAGAGACGCTGGCCAATCGGAGCATTAACAGTCACTGGAGAGCATACTCGGTCCCAGGTGAGCATCCGGAGGGACAGGCGAGCATGCGCGTCTGATGTACAGACTTCCTATATGAAGACAATGGCTGTACAGACTTGTTAAACCATGCACACTGTATAGACTCTTCATGCGACAATGTATGGACTTAGAGGTTAACACTCGAATGTATAGAGTTGAAGACCTAACAATCGAGTGTATAGACTTCAAAGGACAAAGCATCCACAGAACCGACGATGTACAGACTTTGCCAATATGAGACACTGTACAGACTTTGTCAAGTGACTGGTTGTACAGACTTCAGAAGATGAAGACTCTGTATCGACTTGAAGACCATGAGCCAATGTATAGACTTGGCTTTGAACGCTTGAGCTGAAGACAGACAATGTACAGACTTGCTGTAACAGTCTGATGTACAGACTTCATGAAGCTCAAGACATAGAACGCTGTACAGACTTAATGAGTTGATGTTGTACACACATCCAATGAAGTGCGTTGACGCTGTAACATGATGCGTCGACGCTGTACACACTTAACCAACTCAATTGAAATGCAGTGTGTGTACCTTATCCAAAATGGATGATGTATAGACTCATGACAGTAAGAAATGCAGACAGCCATTGGCTCAATCTGATAGAGCAATTTCATCAAATCAAAAAATAGTTGCCAATCAATCAAAACAATGGTGTTGCCAATGAAATAAAGCAAGTGTCAACATCATCAACATAGAGGGGTCACAACACTTCCCACCTCCGCCATTCGTGTTCGAAGGCTCCCACCCGTGGGAGTATAAAAGCCTTCCTCTCTGGTGAACAACAGGCAGAGAGCACACAAAAAATACGCGGAGAACATACCGAGGGAGGCGACACAGAGCCACCGCCTTCAGAGGAGGAAGAAGAGAAGATAAAGAATAGAGGAAGAGGGAAGGCCCTCCGGTGACCACCGGCAACGAGAGAGAGTAAGAAAGAGAGAGAGTGAGGGAGTGTGGGTGTGAATGTAGTGTAGGGGAGGGGGAAGAACAGGGAGCCGTCGCCCCTGCTCAACCCTAACTCCTCCTTTTCCTCTCCTCCGTGCCTTCTTCTTCTTCCCTCTGTTGTATCTTCTACCCCAGTGTTTTGAAGTGTACATGGCCGGTTATGGCCTTTTCTCTTCATGAATGGAAATTTCCCCCTTCTTGGATTTCTTGCTACCGTGTTTGATTTATGCCCGGATGTGTGCGTTTCAACCCTTCTTCCTCCTCCTTCCGACGGTTTGGCCCCCAGTGTGGGCCTTCTTCCCCTCTGTCATGGCCCTTTTCATGGGATCACTGGCCTTCAACCTCGTCCACTTACTTGAAGGGAGAGGCCCCTCTTCTTCTTTTGAACACCCAACCACCAACACCATCCTGGGCCTTCCTCCCTTCTCCAGCCCCAACTCACCTAGCCAACCCTCAGCCTTCATTCCCTCAGACCAGGCCTTCCCCGGCGTAGCCTCTCTGGCCGGTACACTCTTGGCCTTCTCTTCCCCGGCACACCTTGTACCCCTTCACCAGTACAGCCCCTGGCCAATGCACCCTCAGCCCCTCGGAGCGTTCCCCGGTACAGCCCCTCAGCGATACACCCTGCCCTTTCCCAGCCCGGCACGCCTTTGAGTCTCCCTGGCCGGCACAGTAATCACCAGTCCCTCCTTCTTGCCCGGTGCACTCCCTAGCCTGCCCTAGAGAGGTCTCTGGTCCTTCGTTTCTTCTGGGTTTTCGGGGGTTTTATCAAAGGTGTCATCGCCCTTGGCACGCACCTCCAATCGTCGGGTTCCGCCACTCCATGTGGGCGCGTTCCCTTTATCTCCCTTATCACTCGGGTCAAGGGGAGATGCTGCCGAATTTTTGTTAGAAACAATAACAACGTGTTAAATGACAAAAGGAAGCAACAAACAAATGGAATAATAACACGTTAAAAGACGAAAGGAAGCAATAAACCAATGAAATGAACAATGGTAAAACGCTCCGGCCAAGGCAAGGGAACTGCAATCAAGAGAACCGAACCGAACGACAACTAAGTAGCTTGAACACTCGCCCTACAAGGAAGGAAGAAAGGAAATGATTAATAGAAAGGAAGAAAAAGCCTATGCAAACCACATAAAATCAAGAAGGAAGAGGAAAGGAATGGCATCAGAGAATGAAGAAGAGTGCCCCCCCTTTTTTCAGCCCTTGCTCGGCACGGCTCCCCCAAGAACTTAACCGCTGCACCCTACTTTTGACTTCGCCGGCACATCTCGGACCACCCCTTGTCCGGCACGCCTCAGCTGAGCTTCCCCGACACACCCTCTTAGAGCCCAGGCCGACACACTCCAGCCCAGACCCTTCTCCGGCGCACCCTATCCATGCCTTTGCCGGCACACTCTCCATGGCCCTATCCGGCACACACCTTCATCGCCCCTAGCCCGGTACACCCCTCCTCCCTACGCCTTCGCCGATACACCCTCCAACGCCCCTCACCCGGTACGCTCCAACCCCCGCTAGCCCGGCACACCTGGCCATGCCCTGGCCGGCACACCCTTTCAACTTCCCAACAGCCCACTCTTCCTTCAAAAAAATACATAATGATAATGATAATAACAATAATGATAATAAAAATTACAATAATAAAATAAATCCAAATACGTAATAAATAAACAAAATGGGAAAATGTATAATGAAAGAATAATAATAATAATAATAATAATAAATAAACAAAAAAATCACCCGAAACGAATGCCTAAAGGGAAATAAACCACGAAAAAAGCATATAATTAAAATCCCAGATAAAAAAAATGCTAAGGCCCACATTGCAGCCCCGTCTCTCCCCGTGACCCGGTGTAGAAGGAACAGTAATGTTGCCCTCGCAGACCGGGCCTGAGTCTTGGGATTTGTCCCAACATGGCAAGGCCCCGACCTTACCTTGGGCCGACATTCCGATTAAACCGGATGAATTTCTCAGGTCGAATCCTTTCCGGGCCATTATTAAAACTGCCATGCATTCGGCAGACATTTGAACGGGTTCACCCCAGTTTCCGTCGTATTTCTATTTCGGACTTGTGCCCGAACATGAAAAGGTCCGCGAAGGACCGACGTGGCCGATGGCTCTTATTCCAATGCGGGTCCTTAGTGTGACCTACTCCTTCTTATCGTCGCACACTTAGTATTATTTCTTTTAGGCCGCAGGGCCCTTAATTTCGACAACTAATTAAGGGTGTTCCCTTGTATGGGGGATGTAAACGACGTCGTGACCTTTATGGCACGGCGGGATTTGGTCCCGACCCAAACCACACAATTGTCTGGCCGAGTCAGATCGAGCGCACCAAGGGCTTCCTCGAAGCCCGAATAAATTGTCACTTTGTGACTGGCACGCCCGCGCACTTAATAAATCAATAAATAGATAAAATGACATCTTTAATCAAAAAGTGCGTCCACAAGTCAAGCATGCCCGGTGGGACAAAACCACCCTTCATCTCTTTGCCGGAATTAGGGGCCCTGTGGCCCCCTTCTTGTAATACTAATTGCGCTATTTTTGCAAATGCAGGAAAATCGCACTTTGACACCAAGGATGGCGACCACCTTCGGTTCCCAACCCGTCGAGAGCCACGTCAGGGGTGGCTACCTCGTCGTCCCCCTCAACTTCGGGAGCTTTCCTCCCGTGGTTGGTATCCCCAACTTCCTTGGGGTGGCCTTCATCAACATACTGGACGTGGAGGCATCCGACAAGCCCAAGACCAACGCTCCCACCCAGGGAGTTACGGAAGCTGCTGCAGACCGAGCCTCGGCCAGAAACAACAACACGCTACCAACTGGTACGCTAAGCTGCAACGTGCACCATGTGCACCAAACTGCCGGCCCACCTCACTAGGGATCAGCGTCTCATCGGAGGAGGCTCCGAAGAAACAATGCTAGTGCTACCCCGGGGCGCCGAATCTCCAGCTTCGGGAAATCCATGACCGTCGGGAGCGTCCGAGTCCACCTTGATGGACGGAGGTGTTAGCGCAACAAGAGTGATATAGAAGGGGGGGGATGAATAGATCACTCCCAATTTGTAAAAACTTAGGCGGAAAATTAATTCTATTGCTTATGCCCCTCCTGAACCCGCACACAGAGAAATGCAAATGCAGTCACTAAACAAGACAGTGTACGTGAATGAGAATGAAGAACTGATCACATGGAAGCAAAGAGACAAGCAGATGGAGAGTGCAGATAATAACATCAAACCACAGAAGAGGCACTCGATTTTTAGGTGGTTCGATTGCAGTCCGCAATCTACATCCACCCCTCACTCCAACTAGAATGAGGATTCCACTAGACGATGCTAGAACACTACAGACTCAGTTTGCGAACAACATGCTGCCACACAGCTTGAACAACCAAGGGAGACAAATCCCTCAACCAAGCTCTGCTACCCACAGAACTTGAAACCTGTTCTAGCTACCAACTAGAACAGAACCGGAGATACCTCTCCCTTCCTCCACACACCGGAGGGAAACCAATTCGAATCAGAAGAATGAACAAAATAAAAGGAAACGAAATAGAAACAAAGACAACGAAGAAGCAGTCGGTTCTGAAAAAATCAATACAAATGTAGCTTCAAAGGAAGCAATTCATCAAACCATAGACACTGCTCTCTCTCTCGAACAAACTCCTCTCAGATCTGGACAATATAGGACTCTCTGCTCTTTCTCCTTTCTGGATTGTGGAGCCTCACACAAAAATGCTTTTTGCCTTTTTCTTTTTACGATCAAGCTTCTACTGAAGGACGAAGCTCTTTATTTATAGCAGATTTTGGGCGTGTGGCTGCCAGGTTCCCGCCCATGAACTTTTTCCCAGATCAATTGAATTTCAACCACATGGCAGCATCCTGACTAGGTTGCCATCCACGTGTCATGTTCCTGGTTTCTTGGATCACGTGCCAGGTGCCAACCTCGGTTCACGTGCCCAATCATCAGCCTGAATCGCCTGCAGACAGAGACAGAAGAAATGTATATACTTAGTCAGTTCAGGCTATTAACAAGAATGTATATACTTCAGAAACATCAACTGACTAAGTGTGTACAACGTGAGAGAGTGTATAGACTTGAAACAATAGTTAACCAAGTGTGTGTCATGTGAGAATGTATATACTTGGAGGTCTTCAGCGTACTCAGTGTATAGACTTAGTTAGTTCAGGGCTATCCAAAGCAATGTATAGACTAAATGGATAAGCTAATGAAAGGCAGTGTATAGACATGTGATGAGCAATGCAAACAAGCCTTACCAATGTGTAAACTTAACAAAGCTTCAGCCACTGTATAGACTTCACGAAGCCTAACCAGTGTACAGACTTGGAACCAGTGTGAGACTCTTAATAAGACTGTGAGCAGTGTGTAGACTTGATGCCCAACGGTGATGTATAGACTTCGACAAGCTTGAGCTAGTGTATAGACTTTGCCAGAGTGAGACGATGCATAAGACACTCGGCTGTACAGACTTGCAAAGTTCTGAATGAGACGATCGGCTGTAGGACCGATGTACAGACTCTAAATGTGAATGGCAGTCTGTATAGACTTGAATTGCTTGAAGCGATGTACAGACTTGGTGAGGCTCAAGCAGTGTACAGACTTGTGAAGGCTTCAGCGATGTACAGACATGGAAGTACCACTGTGGATGTATGGACTTGAGCGAATGAAGCCGATGTACAGACTTGAAAATTCGAAGCCTCTGTACAGGCTTTGAAAACGTGAAGCCAATGTATAGACTTGAAAGTCCATTGTGGATGTATGGACTTGAGCGAATGAAGTCGATGTACAGACTTGAAAATTCAAAGCCTCTGTACAGGCTTTGAGGAGCAGTTCAATGTACAGACTTGAAGCCCTTGAGCTAATGTATAGACTTCACGCTGTACAGACTTTGAGGCTTTGAACGTTTGAGCGGAATGCAATGTACAGGCTTAACGATGTATATACTTGGCCAGGAAAGCGTAGGGAAATGTATGAGTGTATGGACTTGGCCAAGCGTAGGAAAAGATATGGAATGTATAGACTGGGTGAAACACAGTCCAGTGTATAGACTTAAAGAAATGAAGTCCAGTGTATAGACTTGGAGAAACAGTTCAATGTATTGACTTGGCGTTGTATAGACTTGGCTTTGAACGCTTGAGCTGAAGACAATGTTCAGACTTAGCGATGTATAGACTTCGCCCAAGGAACTGAATGTATAGACTTTGCAAAAGTGAACGAGCCAATGTATAGACTTCAAAAGAAGCAGTCCGATGTACAGACTTCAAGAATTCTAGACAACGGACGCTGTACAGACTTGGACTCAAGGAATGTATATACTTAGCATGAAGACTGCCAGTCGATGTATAGACTTGGCTGAAGCTATCTCTGAAACAATGTTCAGACTTTGTTGAAGATAATGCATGAGACGATGTTCAGACATTGAGTGTGTAAAGCAGGCATTGTACAGACTATGCAGGCATGACACTGGGCGATGTATAGACTTACACTATCGGATGTGTAGACTTCATGAGAATGCAGCAGCCAGTGTATAGATATGAAGCTTGACAAACCAGTGTATAGAGTTGGAGCTTGGAAGGATGTATAGAGTTGAGCTGTACTGACTTTGGCAATGTGCAGACTTAATAGATCAAGCTGGTGTACAGACTTTGGTACCCAGACTATCAATGTTCTGATGTGTCGACCCACCCTTGCTGATGAGTCGACCCACTACTGTCCATATTAACCAAACAGTGTAGATAGATGAGATAATGAAACAGCATATGAACTGTACTCACTTAGGTGATGAACCAGCATTAATCTAGAGATAGAAGATTGATTTATAGTCTGAGACATCATCAAAACCATAGGGAAGCAACAATCTCCCCCTTTTTGATGATGGCAACACTATGAATCAAGCAATGTCAAAGTTCAACAAGAAATTAATATCATCTGCAACAAACAAAGTAAATTCAAGGCATGCTCATGCAAATGAATTAAACATTCCCTACCACAAACTCTCATCTCCCCCACAACTCATAAACATATCTTCCCCGAAGCAACATGACTCCCCCAAAGCTCAAGACAAATCCAAGACTCACTGATATTACAGAACTTCTCTCCCCCTTTGACATCAGCAAAAAGAAATACAGGATGCATGACAGTGCTGGAAACATGAAAAATAAGGGCAGTAATTTCTTAGTGCAGACAGTCACCAGTAGATCTTAAGAGAATAAGTGAGTTTCTAACCTTAAGAGAAGATTCTTTAAACTCTAGTACACAATAGAGAAGTAGAATGATAGACAAGTTTATCAGCATACATAGTGGATGATTTAGAGCAGGAGTTCACAAGTATGGCTAGATATAGCTGATCATTCAACTATCCCATAAGACAGCAAGAGACGAAATCAGAGAGGTGTTCTCAAGGTATTGAAGACAAGCAATCCATTAGTTGCATAACAACAATGAATTTTTTTTTTTTGTTGAGATGATTTTCAAGAAGATCAATGAGTAAGTTGGTAGTTCACTCCTTTGACATTAGCGAGACACCTGGATTAGAGGCCTGAATCCCCAGTTACTCAGAGTGAGTACCTCATTACTTCCCTTTTTTTTTATTAAGGAACAGAGTTAGTAACTGTGGCTTTTGACATGAGGAAACACCTTAATTAGAGGCCAGAGTCCCCAGTTACTCACCAGCAAGCCACCATTGCTCTGTCATGTCTTTTCATTCATTTTAAGCATTTGACACCTCATGACTTGGGAGAAATATTCATTTCATTGATGAAGCTCCCAGTTTCTCAGTGATCAAAACAGAACATGTTAAGCCAATGAGTTAAAGAGATAGAATGATTGAAAATAATACCAAAAAGGACTATTTCTTGAATTGAGTCTTGAAGTCTAGATTTCAAGTTGATTGGGTCAGATATCAAGACATACAGGTTTAGGCCTGAGCCAGAATCAATGACAATGTAGGAAGATATACTTTATTCAATTACTCCAGGTCTCTGAAGGAGTACCAAAGGAAAGATTCTAACTGGAGATTAGAGTCACTGACTTATAGAGTTAAGAGATAAGTGACACTCTACTGTATGAGAGAACCACACTAGATCAGTCATGTAAGACCAGCAAAGTTACACATCTGGACAGCCCTTTTGAATCTGTCAAAGAACTTCTCTTCTCCCATTATAACTCAGCTCCCCCTCAGACATAGCATTCCTTATTAAAACAATCCAGCATAATCTCAAAGCTTCCCCTTACTCAAAGCATTCCTGAAAGCTAACCAGTAAGCATTCTGAACTCCCCCTTAAACCAGCATGAAAGAAGGCTAAACATCAGACAAACACAACTCCCCCTCACAACAAGAACATGCTTGATAATTAAGACAATTTGTATAAGCCTAATTCTCTTCTCAATGTGGTGAATTTTTCATTATCCAGAGGTTTTGTGAATATGTCAGCAATCTGATTATCTGTGCCTACATGAATCAGTTCAAAATTATTCTTGGACACCTCATCTCTTATAAAATGATGTCTTATCTCTACGTGTTTGGTTCGTGAATGCAAAACAGAATTTTTAGCAATATTGATGGCACTAGTATTATCACAGTAAATTGGTGTGCCCCCCAGGTCTACTTGGTAGTCCTGAAGCTGGTGTTTAATCCATATTACTTGTGTTCCACAACTCCCTACAGCCACATATTCAGCTTCTGCAGTAGAGAGGGCCACAGAATGTTGTTTCTTGGAGCCCCAAGACACTAAACACCCACCCAAAAATTCACAATGGCCACTACTGCTTTTCCTGTCTAGTTTACAGCCTGCATAATCAGCATCTGTGTATGCTACTAAGTTAAGTGTGTGAGATGCAGGAAACCATAAACCAAGAGACTGAGTAGCTGACAAATATCTGAAGATTCTTTTAACTGCAGCTAAGTGTAATTCAGTAGGTCTAGATTGATACCTTGCATACATTCCTACACTGAATTGTATATCTGGTCTAGAGGCTGTCAAGTAAAGAAGTGATCCAATCATACCTCGATAAAGTTTGGCATTTACTTCTTTACCTGTCTCATCTGCATCCAATGAGGTATTGGTGCCCATGGGTGTTGTAATGTGCTTTAAGTTTTCCATACCAAACCTCTTGAACAATTCCATTGTGTATTTGGTTTGGTTGATGAAGCACCCATCCTCTAGCTGCTGTACCTGCAATCCAAGAAAGTATTTTAGTTCACCAACCAAGCTCATTTCGAATTCAGCAGACATCATGGTAGAAAATTCATCACATAGTTCATGCTTAGTTGATCCAAATACAATGTCATCTACATATACCTGAACTATGATGAGATCTCTGTTTATGCCCTTGGTGAATAAAGTTTGATCAACTTTACCTCTTTTGTAGCCCTTGCTGATCAGAAATTCAGATAATCTTTCATACCATGCTCTTGGAGCCTGCTTTAGACCATACAAGGTTTTGTTTAACCTAAAAACTTGGTTAGGTTGAGGAGAGTATTGAAATCCAGGGGGTTGTTCAACAAAAACTTCTTCTTTAATGACTCCATTTAAAAAGGCACTTTTAACATCCATTTGTTAGAGTTTTATATTCTTTGAGCATGCAAAGGCAAGTAACAATCTTATAGCTTCCATCCTAGCAACAGGAGCATAGGATTCATCAAAGTCTACACCGAATTCCTGACAGTAGCCTTTGGCTACTAATCTGGCCTTATTTCTCGAGATGATTCCATCTTCATTCATCTTATTTTTGAACACCCACTTGGTTCCTATGACATTAATACCATCTGGTCTTGGGACAAGCTCCCAGACATTATTCCTTTCAAACTGACCTAATTCCTCACACATAGCATTGACCCAACCTTGATCAGCTAAAGCCTCTTCTACTATTTTGGGTTCAATTTGTGAGACTAAAGCAATTAAGTCATCATTATTCACATTTCTAAAATGAGACCTAGTCCGAAGAGGATCTTCAGGATGGCCTATGACATTATCTAATGGATGGTCTTTAAGAAATCTAATATTTGTTGAAGACTCACCTGTTTCTCTTGGCCCTTCCTGATTGGGGGAATTTGTTTCTCCACTCGGCTGAGTCTTCTCTTCTTCCTGTTGGTCTTCTAGAAAATCCCCACCATGATTGGAATCCCTGTCAAGATTTTCAACATTAGAAACATCTTTCTTTTCACTAAAAAGGATGTGTGGAGACTCTTCCACTTTCTGATCTGATATGTTAAATACCCTATATGCTCTTGACACCTCAGAGTAACCCAAGAATATTCCAGGTGAGCTTTTGGCTTCAAACTTGTCTAAATCTTTCTTATCATTGTTATGAATAAAATATTTTGCTCCAAAAATTCTGAAATGAAACAAGTTTGGTTTCTTACCTTTTAGAAGCTCATAGGGTGTTTTCTTGTGAATGGGTCTTACCATGGCCCTGTTGATTATGTAAGTTGCTGTATTGGTCGCTTCTGCCCAAAACCTTCTAGGTAGTTTACTTTCAATCAACATGGTTCGGGCCATCTCCACCACACTTCTATTTCTTCTCTCCACAATCCCATTCTGTTCAGGTGTCATGGGAGAGGAAAACCTGTGAGTTAGTCCCTCTTTTTCACAAAGATCAGTAAACATGGAGTTTTTAAACTCACCTCCATGGTCAGATTGAATAGAACAGACCTTGTATTTCCCTTCTTGTTTGACCTTATTGAAAAATAGATTAAACTTTTGAAATACATCACTCTTATTTGCTAAGAAAAATATCCATGAATATCTAGAGAAGTCATCTATGATGACATAGCCAAACCTGTTTTCATTAAGGCTCTGAGTTCTAGTGGGACCGAAAAGGTCCATATGAAGAAGTTCCATTGGTCTAGAAGACAATGGCTCAGATCTTAATTTAAAGGAATTTCTGGTCTGTTTGCCTAGAGCACAGGCATCACATGCTTTTGATATCGAGTTGAATTTAATTCTAAGCATGCCTCTAACTAAATCATGCTTGACCAATTTATTTAAAGTTGTAAAGCTAGCATGACCTAGACGTCTATGCCATTCAAAAGCATCATTTTCAGAGTTGGCAGATACGCAAATAGTAGATTCAGATTCCTCATCTAAGTCTACAATGTAGACATTATTAATCCTGTTGGCTACAAATTTAACCACATTAGAATTTGTTTCAAGGATTTTGCATGAACTATCATCAAATACAACCCTGTGACCCCTGTCACATAACTGACTAATGCTAATAAGGTTGTGTTGAAGCCCTTCCATAAGTAAGACTTTTTCAATGGAGTTTGTGGAAGACTTACCTACTGTACCAACTCCAATTATTTTACCTTTGTTCTTTCCTCCAAACTTGACCAGACCCCCTGGTTTCATCTCTATCTTGCTAAACTTGGATCGGTCTCCTGTCATATGCCTGGAGCAGCCACTATTGAGGTACCACTTATTGTCTTCAGCTACCAGGCCGACCTACACAAATACATCAAGCAGAGTGATTTGGAACCCAAGATGAGTTGGGTCCAAGGACATTGTTCAAATCTCTGATCAAGTGTTTAGGTATCCAGATTTGCTTCAGCATGGTTTTCTCTGGCACCTTCCTTTCTGGTTTATTAAAGTTGAATCCAGCTGGACTGGAGAAGTGAGTTCTATTCCATTCATTAGTCTTCCTATTCCTAGGAAATTTCCTGTAAGCTTGTTGATTAACATATTTTTGACCATGAAAGTTATTTCTCCAGTAGGTCCTGTTTGGACCCATCTGATTGTTGTAATTCCAGCTCTTATTCTGATTCACTTTCTTGGTCCATCTACCATTTGTGTTCTGGTGAGTGGGCTTAGTGTTATTCTTCATAAAATTCATTCCCATCTTAAATGATTGTCCAGTGCTGGTTTTTGTGTTTTCTTTAGGACTTTGAATTCCCTTAGAGCTGTTTGAGCTGGATGGTACGTCCAGCTTCTCTTTTCCCTTCTCTGGGCAGAAGGTGATGGTCTTGAACTGCAAGGGTCTCTTGTTGGTTGGGTCATAGCCTAGACCCTCCTTATTGAAATTGACCCTAGTCCCTAGTATAGCATCTAAACTAGTCTTTCCTTGGACAAACTTTTCTAAGACTTTCTGTTTATCTTCCAGCTCCTTTTGAAGGGACTCAGAATTTTTTAGGAGTTCAGCATTTACTTTCTTCATAGCTTCATATTTCTCTGAGTTCACTCTAATTTCATTCATGCTTTCTTCAATTTTAGTTTTGAATTCATTGAGCTGTTTTTGACTTTCTTGAATTTCTCCCTTGAGCTTATCATTTTCTTTCCTTAGTGAGGTCATTTCTCCTAGTTGTTCTTTTAGCTTCTCATTTTCCTCACAGACTAGAGTTTGTTCTTCAACATTTGTGTTAAATTTTCTTTTCAGAACTCTGTGCTCTTTACTAAGAGAATTAAATTTATCTAGCAAGTCACCATAAGCATCCTCCCAGTCATCAATTGAGAAATTTTCAAAAACATTTATTACCTCCTCTTCACTGTTTGCCATAAGGCAAATTTCATCTTCATATTCTTCTGAGGAAGCGTCTTCGGGGTCTTCTTCTTCCTCGCTCCATGTGCAGACCATCGCCTGTGGCTTCTTCTTCTTATGCACCTTTATGTTTTTCTTCTGAAGATAGGGACCCTTCTTCTGGAGGTCGGGGCATTCACTTTTCATATGTCCCTGTTTGTTACAATTAAAACAAGTCAGTCTCTTAGGATTTCTATCCCTGTAACTAGTAAATTCAGCACTCTTGCTGAAAGAGTGTGGCTTCTTCTTCTTAAAGGTCTTTCCCTTTTTCTTCAAAAATTTTCTGAACTGTCTAGTGAGCATTGCCTGCTCCTCCTGGTCGAGATTTGAAAAACCTTCAAGCTCGGACTCAGACTCGGGGCTACTGCTACTGCTCCCGCTATTGCTACCCTTGTTGCGGGATGCCCTTAGAGCCACATTCTTACTCTTCCTCTCACTTCCTTCTCCACCTCCTTTGAAATTCATCTCATAGGTCATAAGAGATCCTATGAGCTCATTCACAGTCAAGGTAGTCAGATCTTTTGACTCCTCAATCACAATGGCCTTAGTGTGCCATGCCGGGGATAAAGATCTACGGATTTTCCTGACTATATATGCCTCAGCAAGATCCTTCCCTAGCCCTTTAAGTGTGTTTGTGATCAAGGACAACCTGGCATACATTTCAGTTATATTCTCATCTGCATTCATCTTAAACATTTCATACTTAGAAGTGTAGAGGTTTCCCTTCGAGGCTTTCACTTGAGCTGTACCTTCATAGATCAATTGCAGCTCATCCCACATTCGCTTGGCAGTCCTGTATGCAGATATACGGGCATATTCCTCTGGATGAACAGCACACTGGATGATGTTCAGCGCCGTCCAGTTGAGTGAAGAGAGCTTGACATGGTCATCTGTCCAAGCGTCCTCGTTTGGTGGCAGATCATATGGTCCAACAGTAATTACTCTCCATAGTTTATGGCTCTGAGCCCTGATGAACACTTCCATCCTGTTCTTCCAAAACAGATAGTTACTACCATCAAAATACAGAGGGAGACTAATGGATTGACCTTCGGCCATGAAGGTTCTAGGACCACCATCATTTCCTTGACCGTTCGTCCACATGGCGTAAACCTGCTCTGATACCAAATGTTAGCTCAGCAAGAGTGATATAGAAGGGGGGGGATGAATAGATCACTCCCAATTTGTAAAAACTTAGGCGGAAAATTAATTCTATTGCTTACGCCCCTCCTGAACCCGCACACATAGAAATGCAAATGCAGTCACTAAATAAGACAGTATACGTGAATGAGAATGAAGAACTGATCACATGGAAGCAAAGAGACAAGCAGATGGAGAGTGCAGATAATAACAGCAAACCACAGAAGCACTCGGTTTTTAGGTGGTTCGATTGCAGTCCGCAATCTACATCCACCCCTCACTCCAACTAGAATGAGGATTCCACTAGATGATGCTAGAACACTGCAGACTCAGTCTGCGAACAACATGCTGCCACACAGCTTGAACAACCAAGGGAGACAAATCCCTCAACCAAGCTCTGCTACCCACAGAACTTGAAACTTGTTCTAGCTACCAACTAGAATAGAACCGGAGATATCTCTCCCTTCCTCCACACACCGGAGGGAAACCAATTCGAATCAGAAGAATGAACAAAATAAAAGGAAACAAAATAGAAACAAAGACAACGAAGAAGCAGTCGGTTCTGAAAAAACCAATACAAATGTAGCTTCAAAGGAAGCAATTCATCAAACCATAGACACTGCTCTCTCTCTCGAACAAACTCCTCTCAGATCTGGACAATATAGGACTCTCTGCTCTTTCTCCTTTCTGGATCGTGCAGCCTCACACAAAAATGCTTTCTGCCTTTTTCTTTTTACGATCAAGCTTCTACTGAAGGACGAAGCTCTTTATTTATAGCAGATTTTGGGCGTGTGGCTGCTAGGTTCCCACCCATGAACTTTTTGCCAGATCATTTGAATTTCGACCACATGGCAGCATCCTGACTAGGTTGCCATCCACGTGTCATGTTCCTGGTTTCTTGGATGACGTGCCAGGTGCCAACCTCGGTTCACATGCCCAATCATCAGCCTGAATCGCCTGCAGACAGAGACAGAAAAAATGTATATACTTAGTCAGTTCAGGCTATTAACAAGAATGTATATACTTCAGAAACGTCAACTGACTAAGTGTGTACAACGTGAGAGAGTGTATAGACTTGAAACAATAGTTAACCAAGTGTGTGTCATGTGAGAATGTATATACTTGGAGGTCTTCAGCGTACTCAGTGTATAGACTTAGTTAGTTCAGGGCTATCCAAAGCAATGTATAGACTAAATGGATAAGCTCATGAAAGGCAGTGTATAGACATGTGATGAGCAATGCAAACAAGCCTTACCAATGTGTAAACTTAACAAAGCTTCAGCCACTGTATAGACTTCACGAAGCCTAACCAGTGTACAGACTTGGAACCAGTGTGAGACTCTTAATAAGACTGTGAGCAGTGTGTAGACTTGATGCCCAACGGTGATGTATAGACTTCGACAAGCTTGAGCTAGTGTATAGACTTTGCCAGAGTGAGACGATGCATGAGACACTCGGCTGTACAGACTTGCAAAGTTCTGAATGAGACGATCGGCTGTAGGACTGATGTACAGACTATGAATGTGAATGGCAGTCTGTATAGACTTGAATCGCTTGAAGCGATGTACAGACTTGGTGAGGCTCAAGCAATGTACAGACTTGTGAAGGCTTCAGCGATGTACAGACATGGAAGTACCACTGTGGATGTATGGACTTGAGCGAATGAAGCCGATGTACAGACTTGAAAATTCGAAACCTCTGTACAGGCTTTGAAAACGTGAAGCCAATGTACAGACTTGAAAGTCCACTGTGGATGTATGGACTTGAGCGAATGAAGCCGATGTACAGACTTGAAAATTTGAAGCCTCTGTATAGGCTTTGAGGAGCAGTTCAATGTACAGACTTGAAGCCCTTGAGCTAATGTATAGACTTCACGCTGTACAGACTTTGAGGCTTTGAACGTTTGAGCGGAATGCAATGTACAGGCTTAACGATGTATATACTTGGCCAGGAAAGCGTAGGGAAATGTATGAGTGTATGGACTTGGCCAAGCGTAGGAAAAGATATGGAATGTACAGACTTGGTGAAACACAGTCCAGTGTATAGACTTGAAGAAATGAAGTCCAGTGTATAGACTTGGAGAAACAGTTCAATGTATTGACTTGGCGTTGTATAGACTTGGCTTTGAACGCTTGAGCTGAAGACAATGTGCAGACTTAGCGATGTATAGACTTCGCCCAAGGAACTGAATGTATAGACTTTGCAAAAGTGAACGAGCTAATGTATAGACTTCAAAAGAAGCAGTCCGATGTACAGACTTCAAGAATTCTAGACAACGGACGCTGTACAGACTTGGACTCAAGGAATGTATATACTTAGCATGAAGATTGCCAGCCGATGTATAGACTTGGCTGAAGCTATCTCTGAAACAATGTTCAGACTTTGGTGAAGATAATGCATGAGACGATGTTCAGACATTGAGTGTGTAAAGCAGGCATTGTACAGACTATGCAGGCATGACACTGGGCGATGTATAGACTTACACTATCGGATGTGTAGACTTCATGAGAATGTAGCAGCCAGTGTATAGACATGAAGCTTGACAAACCAGTGTATAGAGTTGGAGCTTGGAAGGATGTATAGAGTTGAGCTGTACTGACTTTGGCAATGTGCAGACTTAATAGATCAAGCTGGTGTACAGACTTTGGTACCCAGACTATCAATGTTCTGATGTGTCGACCCACCCTTGCTGATGAGTCGACCCACTACTGTCCATATTAACCAAACCGTGTAGATAGATGGGATAATGAAACAGCATATGAACTGTACTCACTTAGGTGATGAACCAGCATTAATCTAGAGATAGAAGATTGATTTATAGTGTGAGACATCATCAAAACCATAGGGAAGCAACAGGAGGTCTGAAGTAATTCCAGACCGCATTGTATGAACCGTTCCGGTATGGAACTCCTTCCAATTACTGGCCCAAGAGAAGCCGGACCGCTGCGGGTCCAAATCAAAGGGGAGGTGGGCCCCTAAGCCATTCAGTTTTAAGCAAACCTGGGTTCCCAAGTAGCCACGGGCCCAGGCTCCAGGAAGAGAAAGAGAAATAGAAGAGAAGACCCGGTTTCGACCCAAGCAACCTAAGGGCTGGCTCTCTGGCCCTGCATCCATCGGGCTGAGACTCGCCCACATAACAAAAATTAAGGTGGGATGACCAGGCAAGGCTGCTTCACCCACAAAATTTTGGCACCAGTCAACGTGCCACGAGCTCTCATCCGCCCTGCTAAAGGGCGGAGTTATATTGTTCGGGCTATCCGGGGGAACTCCCATAACCTCGATAGTACCACTTTGGGGATGCAGCAACCCCTAGAAGCTGCGAATGCTACGAGTAAAGGCCAGGGGCGACGAGCCACAATACTCACCTGCAATAGGGCTGTGGTGGCCGGCCACTGCGGGTCCTTTCCCAGGAATCATGATGACGCGGCACCAGTCCGTGCTGAAGAAATAGATGTAGGCCTGGTCACGATGGCTGTAAATGTGATCACGGCTGAAGGTGACACTGGGAGAGCATCTACGTCGTCCGAAGAAATTCCAGCTGAAGAAAGAGGCGTCCCCCTCAACCCCTCCATGCATGACCCTGCAACGCTGAGGCTGCTACGGGAATATCGGGAGGAGATTGAACTACTAAAGAAGAAGCTAAATGAAAAGAATTTACAAGCATCTATCGCCAAGCACCTCGAAGTCCCCTCCGAGACACAGGAAAACAATTACCAAATCCTCGAGGCTTTCCCACAAGCGATTGCGGCTCAACCGGCGCCTAACTACAAAGGGGGCACTCCCTCCCAGCAACAACACACTACCACTACGGCGCAACCCCCAGTGCTCTCATACCATGGGATTGCCGTTACACCTCAGGCAACGGTGGCGACACCACAGGTGCAGCAAGCCCACCTCCGCCCTGGCCCGGTCGACCAGGTGATGGCGAGTAAAATGATGATAGATCAGATGATTGAAGAGAAGTTAGCCTACAGGGGCAACGAAGATTATGACACTTTTGATGTGTACAAGGTACCATATCTTGTCCACCATGCTGTCAAAAGGCTACCTCCCGGCGTCAGCAAGCCGCCGAAGTTTGACAAGTTTGACGGACAAGGTTTGCCAAAAGAACACATAGCCTACTATATGAATGTAATGGGTGACTTGGCAGTTGACGAATCTTACCTGCTCAAGTTCTTCGGGTCTTCCCTCACAGGACTCGCTTTTGAGTGGTATTCGAATTTACCGGCTGGGTCCATTGACAACTGGCCAGATATGCAAAAGAAGTTCCGGGAACGATTTCACGTTGCCGAAAGAGAAATAACCATGGTCGAATTGTATACTTCCAAGCAGAAGAATGATGAAACTGCTTTGGAATATATTAAAAGATGGCGGAATCTCAGCATGAGATGCAAGTGACCGCCACACCAAGAAGACGCAATGCAAATCTGCAAACAAAATTTGAAGCGGGATATCCTTGAAAAGATGATTGGAGTTGAAATCAGGTCCTTTGACCGACTAAACAGTGTGGTGGCAGAAATTGAGGCTTTCCTCTCCTCTGTCCTTACGGCTTTGAGCCAGAAGGATGAATCAGCCGGTAAACGGCTCGTGCATGAAGAAGTTCATACAGTCGACTTCAGGGTGTTCGAGCGGTAAGGAAATAAAGATGAAGGGGTCATCGCCGGCCCTCCTCCGGCTAAACCTGCCGAACAACAAGAAGGGCCTCCCTTGCGGGCCAAAATGATGAAGCCTTACTCCTTTCCTAAAGAGAAGACCCGACTCTTGTTTGAATAGGCCACTAGATACAATAAGGTCACCCTGATAGAGCCGAAAAGGCCAGGTGATCTTAGAAGAAAAGACGACCCCCATTTTTGCCCATATCATCAAATGCTTGGGCACTCCATTGAAGACTGTTATGTGTTTAACGACATTGTCGAAGGTATGATCAAGAGAGGAGATCTCCAGATGGGCAAATCTAGAGTGGATCCTCCATGCCCTCACAAGCTTCCTGACTTTTAAAGGGCTGTCAACATGGTGTCCATACACCAGTAGCTGCAAGGCGACCTGGTGTGGGGGCATATGCCAGCCGCCGAGGGGAAGAAGAAGGAAAAGTCAGAAGATAGAAAGGGTGGCGTTGCCCTCTCTTGCAATACATTATCGACCGGCACGAGCCGAACGACTGAAGAAGTAGAAGATGAAGAGATATGCTTCGTGCCGACCCAGGTGACTCAACCCGAAGCTTCCACCTCCCGCTATGCCAATCGGCCCCGAGAGGAGTGGGGGCACTCTTTGTTGCCTCATGAAGAAGTATGCCATCATACTCCCTCACGTACAGGCGTAGGGGCAAGAATATCAAGCTCTCAAAGATTGAGCATGTCCGATCACAGATCTAGGGGAATGGCGGTCCTGCCTGAATTCGAGACAGGGGCAACATCTGTAGCTCTTGCTGACTTGAGCCCACTCTTATAATGGAGTTGCGCCAGGAGCTCGAAATAATGAAGAAAAAAATGGGAGAGATGGGCTTAAACCCACCCAACCCATACCTGGATCCGACAGCTCCGGTGGCAATGAATAAGCCAAGTGAGAGGCGAACAGCAGGAATGAAGCCGGCTGAGGGAGGACTTACCGAGGCAAAGCTATATGAAACCGGGCGAAGAGATGAGGAGTCCACCTCGAACTATATAAAAAGAGTGGGAGACCCCCATGAAAGAGACAGAAGCCCTCCGAACTACGAAGACATCGTTCGGAGATGTGAAAGAAATCTGAAAGATGAAATCCAACAAAGGGTGATGGACATCAAAGTCAGAACCTTTGAATAGCTAAGTGAGCTGGCAGCTGATGCCGAGGTTTTCCTGGCAAACTATTGCCCGGCTACTACTACCCCAGGCCGGGAGAATCGACCAGCCGGCAAGCAGCTAGCACAAAAGGGACAATGCATCTCAAATTTTGGGGCTTTCGAACCACAACAGAAGCAAATAAAAGGGGCAGCCGAGGTTCCTCCCATGCAGTCTGCTGAACAAGCGCCCTCGCTGACGGACAAGATGAAGAAACCTTATTCCTTCCCTAAGGAGAAAACTCAAATGTTGTTCGAATGGGCCCTTGCATGTGGCAAGGTTGTCCTCCCAGAGCCCAAGAGGTCGAGCGATGCCAGATGGAAAGATGACCCTCAATTTTGCCCTTATCACTAATACATGGGGCACCCGATTAGGGATTGTTATGTGTCCAAAGATATCATTGAAAGCCTGATTCGGAAGGGCGAACTACATATAGGCAAGCACTGAGTGGACCCGCCACGTCCTCACCAAATGCCCAACCTCAAAAGGATGGTCAGCACGGCTTCACCGTGCCAGCTGAAGAGCAATGTACTCTAAGGGACATCTCAAGCTCCCTGGATTATGGTGGAAGCCAAAAAAAAACCAAAATACATGTGGTACCCTATTCTGGGGGAAAATGCTGAACCAGATAGAGACAAAGCTGATCGCGGCTCGTCGAAGATGATGTGCTCTCACCTGTCATGACCCCTCGTAGGTCATTTCACGTGAAAAAGAGACGGCGGAATATGCAACAATTCCGAAGCTCTTGGATTATCAGCCTTTTGGGTCGACAGCTCCTCAACCAACATCCCAACCATCGGTGATCAGACCGATAGTTGTTTGAAGGTATTCAAGAATGTTCAGGTTTTGTAATTATCGACATTTGAGCCGACGGCTTTCTAATTATCGACGCCTAAGTCGACAGCTTTTAACTATCGGTATTAAGCCGACAGCTCTTCAATTATCGGCCCCTGAGCCGACAACTATTCAATTATTAGTTTCCAAGCCGACAACTATCCTTTTATTGGCTCTTGAGCCAAC
Source organism: Amorphophallus konjac (assembly GCA_022559845.1). Lineage (NCBI taxonomy): Eukaryota > Viridiplantae > Streptophyta > Magnoliopsida > Alismatales > Araceae > Amorphophallus > Amorphophallus konjac. The sequence continues at coordinate 284,585,159 of CM040121.1, read as the reverse complement.
AGCTTTTCAACCATCGGCTCTTAAGCCGACAGCTTTCTAATTATTGACTCCCATGCCAACAGCTATCGAATTATTGGCCCCCATGCCGACAGCTTTTTAATCATCGGCCCCTCAGCCGATAGCTATTCGATTATCGATTTCTGAGCCGATAGCTTTCTAATTATTGGCTCCCATGCCAACAGCTATCCAATTATTGGTTCCTCAGCCGACAGCTATTCAACCACCGGCCCCTGAGCCGACAGCTTCCTAATTATCGGCTACTAATCTGACAGCTTCTCAACCATCGGTATTCGAGCCGACAGATGTCGAATTAATAAACAATCCCGCCTTCGGCCTGTGGCCACCAAAAAAAAAATCTTTCACTTTGGTCTGGATCCTTCCCCTGCCAGAGAACAAAAAAAAAGAAAATAACAGCCTCCGTAAAAGTTGGCGTCATGACCTTCCGTCTAACCCAACGAACACCACACCTTGACCAGAACTGCCATCTGAACAGAGTCATTTTCGGTTAACGCCAATTCTTCATCCCACCGGGATCCACCAAAAAAAAGAAGATAATAAATAAATAAATAAATAGTAAACAAAAAACAACAACAACAAAATAAAAAAATGAACAAAAAACAACACAAAAAACATACAATAAACAAATAAAAACAAAAAAAATAAAAAACAACAACAAACCAAGAAAAAAAACAAAAAAAAACAAAAAAATGAGTGCAAATAAAAAATAAGAACAATACACAATAAAAATGCTAAGTCAAAAAAATCTTAACAAAAAAATAATAACCTTCTTGCATGGTCTTGAATTTTGAATGCTTGCTCTTGCATGCTTGCCTGTGTGATGATGTAATGCGCTTTCCGGTGAATACTTTAGGACCGAGATTCTTCGAATAAATGACATTGCCTTAACTCCGGATAGGTGTGTGACATGTCGCATCGTGAGGGGGAAGAAACCAATCCTGATGAATGCACACGTCGGGGGGAAGAGTCGTGGCTATGCCGTTAGCGGAACTCACAAATTCATCCGAGATAAACTCCTACACTCCGCGCATAATGTGAATCAATAAGCTTTGACCATAAGGATTTCAGTTTTTCCTCCTAACACTCTATGGACGCTCTAATTCTTGCACTCACATGGAAGGCAATCGTGAGGAAAAAGATGTCTACCCCCGTTAAAAAAAAGGGATAAGTGGAATGTGCCGGGAATCTCCACTGAAATAAATGAGGAGACACGCGTGAAATGGTGAAGCAAATTCCGTTAATGTGAATCTTAGTAGTGGGGAATCCCCACTGAAATAAATGAGGAGACTCGCGTGAAATGGTGAAGTAATTTTAATAATGTGAATCCTAGTAGTCGGGAATCTCCACTGAAACAAATGAGGAGACTCGCGCGAAATGGTGAAGCAAATTCCGTAATGTGAATCCTAGTAGCCGAGAATCCCCACTGAAACAAATTAGGAGACTCGCGCGAAATGGTGAAGTAATTTTAATAATGTGAATCCTAGTAGCTGGGAATCCCCACTGAAATAAATGAGAAAACTCACGTCGAACGGTGAAGTCTGCAACCAAAAAATAGAATAAATAAGGGGGCTGTGCGAAGCTACCGAAAGTCGAAAGCCAGAAATGAACGTGCGGGCGATAGAATAGTCTTCGAGTATTACTTAGAAAGCCCGCATATCCCTATATTTAGGGTTTATTGCTTACACGCCTGCACCCCCACGCCACAGAGAATTGTCTCGGGTGAATTGTAGTTTTGACTATGAACATAGGCTATGTGGTGTCCCTGTTGCGTGTGCGCACCCCCTCTAGCTGTGCTCCGTGAACTGCACCCAATCTGTGAGTTATGGACCTTGTCCCTATCCTATCTCCGATAGAGGGGAGTTATCTTATATGTAATTACATTGTGACTGCTGTGATGAATGCCTGCATGCCTGTGCTTGGGCAGAACAAAGATACATTAAATAAATAAAACGGATGAATGAATAAAGGAAGAATGAACGATAAACGATGGATCATAAAAAGAGGCGAATAAACTAAGTAATGATGATGTAATAATGACAATAAAATGAACAAAAATATTAGTAAAAAAAAGAGAAGAAAAAAAAAGGAAAAAAGGAGAAGAAAAAAAAATAAAGAAGAAGGACAAAAAAAAGAAAGAAGAAGAAGAAAAAAAGGAAAATAAAAAGAGAAAAAAAGAAAGAGAGAATAAAATAGACAGAAACAACAACAAACACATGAACGAAATGAATGAAAGGAGAAGAAACAGATGAAAAGAATGGTCATGATAAAATACAGCTTTTCAATTATCGGCCCCAGCCGATAGCTTTTCAATTATCGGCCTCTGAGCCGACAGCTACCCAATTATCGATTTCTAAGTCGACATCTTTTTAATTATCGGCCTTAGAACCGACAGCTTTTCAATTATCAGCCTCAAAGCCGACAACTTTTCAATTATCGGCCCCTGAGCCGACGGCTATTCAATTATCGGTGTAGCACCCGTGTACAAAAAAAAAATAATAAATAAATAAATAAAAACATTAAATAAATAATATTTTCAAATACTAATAATAACAATAATGTTTATGAAAAAAAATAACAATTATGATTAAGTTTATGATATATTAAACTTATGAAAGAAATAGGAACTCATGGTTATCAAATGTAAAGGGAATCCACTTAACAAAATGACCTCCTAGTGTAGTGATTAAGTGTCTTGCCTTCAATCCAAAGATTAGGGTTCTACACACCCCATCAACATTCTTTTGCCAAGTCTCAATTTAACCCAATTTAAGGGGGCGACGTGGCCATCTTAGACACCAAGAAAAAGGGGAAAAATTCAAAATTTCCCAAGCCACTTATCCTCCATTATCCCCAACACATGTCACTATCTCATATCCCAGATCCTGAAATTTCGGATCTTGCCCCCCTAAGCCTGTCTAGTAGAGGGGATTAAATATAGGCCTAGCTCTCCCATTGTGTTAGTTAGAGCTTCGAGATACGAGCCTAGGCTGGGAGGTTCTGTGCTGCGTACTAGGAGGAGAGGAGGTTGCTGGGGAAGCTTCTTCCTTCGCTAATTACCATCCAAACAGGTAGGTGTTCTCAATTTTAACTAAACTACTAGTTAATTAGTGTCTAAGCAGTGCATCTCCATGTGATTTATTGTTGCATAGCATATGTCAGCCTAGTAAATAGCCTGTACCCACTTAAATCGAAAAAGATTAGTGAAAGGATTAACATATATTAGAAATAATTAGCAGGAATTAGCTATAATTAATATGTGTTAGTAGGATTTCTCAATTTTAACAAAACCCATAGTTAATTAAGGTATTATTTAAATGCATTAACTTGTTAAGTAACTGTTAGATGCCATGACATTAAACTTGTCAGATAATCAGTAGTTAATATGGGAGTATTCAACTTGTTAAACTATCACTTAGTACTTAGTATAGTGAAACCTGTTAATTTGAGTACCCGTGGAAACCGTAAACAGTTATGTTTTTATGTTAAGTTAAGAGTAATGATCTTTGAAGATTTTTATTTTTTTTATTTGGAGGGGTCTTGATGTGAAATTTGAGGGATATATATTTTTCATTTTCATCTATTTTTTTATATAATTATTTTCATAAAATTCCTTTAAAATAAAACGTAACACTATTCACTTTTACTATTCATATGACAGTAATTGTCTGTTAAAATATCATTTAATATATTGGAGACTCATCTAACCCGTTAAACTTAGTGTAGCACCCTGAGTATAAAATAAATAAAGATTTCTGACGTTATAAGTCAAAATCTTAATCCCTATATTTATTGATGTATTTATTACTTAAGGAAGTAACATGGCCTAGTGGTTAAGTAGCACATCCCAAATCTGAGGTCCAGGGTTCAATTCCTAGCACCAACAAGTCCTTTTTGGCTGCCAGACATTCCTGCATCACAAATTATCTGTTTCAGCTGAGAAAGTTTGTGGGTTCTATTTACGTGTCTGGTCATGGTCGACATCTGGTAAGTCTATTGTCGACCAGCTGGTTTCCAGTCTGTTCTGGTTGAGCCTCTGGTCGACAGAGGAGGGGTCTGTTGTCGACCACCATAGTTTCTCCTGATACCAGTCTGTTCTGGTTGAGCCTCTGGTCGACAGAGGAGGGGCCTCTGGTCGACAGAGGAGGGGTCTGTTGTCGACCAGCTTGTTTCCAGTCTGTTCTGGTTGAGCCTCTGGTCGACAGAGGAGGGGTCTGTTGTCGACCGCCATAGTTTCTCCAGATACCAGTCTGTTCTGGTTGAGCCTCTGGTCGACAGAGGAGGGGCCTCTGGTCGACAGAGGAGGGGTCTGTTGTCGACCACCATAGTTTCTCCAGATACCAGTCTATTCTGGTGAAGCCTCTGGTCGACAGAGGAGGGGTCTCTGGTCGACAGAGGAGGGGTCTGTTGTCGACCAGCTTGTTTCCAGTCTGTTCTGGTTGAGCCTCTGGTCGACAGAGGAGGGGTCTGTTGTCGACCAGCTTGTTTCCAGACACCTTGTTTTACAAGTTTGTGTTTGTTAACATGATTTAATGCTTTGTTTGTCTGGTTACTTCTGTGAATTCGAACTTCTCGTCTGATATGACTGTTGTTTTTTAAACTGATGTGGATTTTTCAATTTCCCTTTAGAATTCCTCTCTTCCAAGGTGACATTAATCTGTTTAGAGGAGCTTTCAGCTATATCCTTTTGTTTGTTTTGATATAAGTTTATCAAGGGGCCTTTTCCTTTAGAGTCAGCTATTTTATTTAAAGTTTTTATTTGGAATTCCTTTTTAGCCGTTGGGTTGTACCCTAACCCCTCTTTCTGAAAATTTACTTTTATTCCCAACACAACGTTCAAGTTTTCTTGACCCTTAGTCATTTTTTTTCAATGTTTCCTGTTTGTTTTTCAGTTCACTTTGGATTCTTTCTATTTCTTTCAGAAGTTGACTGTTTTCTTCCTTAAGTGAGTTGTTTCTTTCTTGAGTTAGCTTAGTTTCCTGTTCATATTCTTGAGTCTTTAATTTTAACTCGTCAATTGTGTTTTTCAGTACTTCATTTTCTTCTAATAGCCCTTTGACGTTTTCTTCATCTATCTCGCGTTGATTCAGTTTATTTTGCAAGGTGGTGATCTCCAATTCTAGTTCAGTTCTGTTGGCAATTGAGTTGCTGTCATTATTGAACTGATTAACCTTCTTCTTCAAACTTTTATTTTCCCTTCTTATTCTTTCATATGTATCAAGTAAATCTGAATAGGCTTCTTCCCAATCTGAGCTAGAAAAGTCTTGAAAAGGGGAGGTTACCTCAAGATCGTTGCTGTCTCCTTTGGCCAAGTGAGGGGTATGAAAAACGACATGGAGTAGGAAAACAACATGGACTTAAACCTGTTATTTTTATTGTTATTACATTTTGGGTAAAAATGGGGGAAAATACTTAAATCTGTTATTATTATTATTATTATATTTTTGGTAAAAATGGAGAAAATGCTTAAATTTGTTATTTTTATTCTAATGGAGAGAATGCTTTTAAAAAAAAAGTAGGAAAAATGAGATAAATTCAATAAAAGTGGAGGTACTAATCTCGCATAGTTATCCGTGGATTACTCGTCATTATACACCTTGGACTCCGTTCCAACTCCACCTTATTTTCCTACTGGTCAAGCCTAGCCTTGAAATTCTTTATTGGCTATAAATGAAATGGATGTCAAAAATATGACTTAAATGCTGGCAAAAGGGCTCGGTCCGGTCCTGGGAGGAGCACCCGAAACCAAAGGGAAGAGATCTCTTGCTTGAGGGCATCTAGCATTGCGTCCTAATACTTGCTAAATTGAGACATTCCATCAACACTTGCTTGGCCCGGACAGGGCAATACTTGCGTGGCCCCAAAAGGGGTAATACTGGACTTGAAATGTCATTGAGTGAATTGTTATATAAATAGCCAATTCCTACTGTACATGTTTCACCTTGCTTACTGATTTCAAATTACAATCGTTCATTATTTGTTCAGTCTTGTATCACTTACTGTTAGATTGAATGTATATGCTTTCCTTGCTCTCATCCTGCGTTATCAAATTTTATAAATTCCTTGATCTCTAATGTCTGCATGCATGAATTGAAATATTAATCACTTAAAGCCTGTTAAGGTTTGAGATGTAATTCCTACTGAGCGATTCGCTCATCCAGTTGTTATCTAACCATTTCAGGTGATTTGGAGGACGACCCGATTCTAGGAGGGGATGAGTCTGAGTGATAAGTGTAGAATTAGAATTGCCCCTATTATTGTAATTTCATTATGTTGGGTCAATGTTGTAATCTGAACTATGTCGGTATGTATGAGTTAGATCAATAAAGGGCATGAATTGATCCTTGTATTTGTAGAATCATTGGTTAAAGGTTTAGCTTGCGCGCTCTTTTACTTGTCTAAGGTAGAAGCCCTTAGAATCTCTAGCTTGCTTTGGTTCTATATAAAGCACTGTCGCGCCGCGGGCAGGCTTCCGCGCTCGGGACGTGACAGTACTTTCTTGGTATCAGAGACATGTTTTTAAATTTTCCTAGGTAAAATATGTATTAGTTCAAGGAGTAGAAATGTCTATCTAGGTAAACCCTAGCTAGAAGATAAAACTAGAAATGTCTTATTAGGATTTACCCAAGGGTAAAGATACATGTTATTCAGTGGTTAGATCGTACCCGGTGAGATGGGTAGAGACGTGGGCTAGTGTTGTAAACCCGACTACGTAAGATCTTTACCATATTTGAATTCCTTGCAGGATCATGGCTGGACACTGGCGCGAGATGCAGCGCACGGTGCAAGGACTCACTGAGGCGCTACAGCAGGTGGCGCAAGGCGGAGCTCGCGGTGCTCACCGTGGAGCCGGTGATCTTCATCGGGATTTCCGTAACATGAACCCACCCAAGTTTGCTGGTTCGGTGGACCCCGATGATGCCGAGCATTGGCTCAAGGAGACCGAGAGGATCTTCCGCGTGATACAATGCACGGACGAAGAGAAGGTCCTACTAGCCACATTCCAACTGGAGAGGGATGCGCGAAGATGGTGGGAGTCCGTGGAAGCCACATTACCTGACGATCATGTCACGTGGGCGGAGTTTGTCGAACACTTCAACGGCAAATATTTCTCGGACCGAGTGCAGGAGAGGAAGGCCACGGAATTTGCCGCACTCAAGCAGTGGACTCGGAAGGTGGCCGAATATGAGGCCCTGTTCTCGAGACTTTCCCGTTACACACCACACTTGGTGTGTACGGAGAAAATGAAGGCAAGAAGGTTTCTCAACGGGCTACGGCCCCAATATATTACCCAGCTGGCGCCAATGGACATCCAAGTCTACTCAGAAATGGTTCGTCGTGCTCAGCTATTGGAGGACGCCACCGAATTTTCTGACAGAATTCGGGGCAAGGACAAGAAGGAGCAGGTTACCAGTTCGGGAAGCTTCAAACCACCTTTTGGCAAGAAGCGAACCTTTAATGGAGGCGAGTCTTCCAAGGCAAAGAGGTTCCAGAAAAATCACAAGCCATACCTCGCTATCAGTAACAAGCCCTTCTCCGACGTTACTCCTTCTAAAGATAGCTGTACTTATTGTGATAAAGCTGGTCATAAGATCGAGGACTGCTGGAGGAAACTGGGAGCGTGCCTCCGATGTGGGAGTCGAGATCACCGAATTCCCGACTGCCCGTTGATGAAGGAGCAAGCCAGCGAGGATGAGAAGCGTCCATTTAAAAAGCAAGGCCGTCTACAAGCTCTTCAAGGGATGGAATCTGTGGAAGGAGGAATTGTGGAAGGTACATTGATTATTTGTTCTAAGCCTGCTAGAGTTTTATTTGATACTGGAGCAACTCATTCATTTGTTTCCAAGAAGTTTCTTGCTTCATTTTCTAAAGAACTCGAATGGATAGATTTAATTATAACTACACCTCTTGGAAACAAATCAGATATCATGTACCATTATCCAAATTGTGAGATTATGGTTCAAGACCACAATTTACCGGCCGACCTGATATGCCTTGACATGGAATGTTACGATGTCATATTAGGAGCCGACTGGTTATCAACCTACCAAGCAACGGTAGATTGTCGGCATGGCAAAATAGCTTTTAAGAATTATCCCGAGTTAGTTTTTAACAAATCTCGGAATAAAACCCTGCTTATCTCAGCTCTCCGAGCCAGTAAACTGGTGAAAAAGGGATGCATGGCTTTTTTGGCTTTTGTAACCACCACTGAAGTTGAGAAGACAAAAATTGATGACATCCGAGTGATTCGGGACTTCTCTGATGTATTTCCAGACGACTTACCTAGTTTACCTCCGGAGAGGGAAGTGTCATTCACCATAGATATTGTTTCGGGTGCCGGACCTGTTTCTAAAGCACCCTACAGGATGTCTCCTATGGAATTGAAAGAGCTGAAAGAGCAGTTGATGGACTTACTAAAGAAAGGATTCATTAGGCCAAGCACTTCCCCATGGGGAGCGCCTGTGCTATTTGTTAAAAAGAAGGATGGTACATTGAGATTATGCATCGATTATCGGCAGTTAAACAATCTTACAATCAAGAACAAGTACCCACTACCGAGAATTGATGAGCTGTTCGACCAATTATCAGGAGCAATGTATTTCTCCAAAATAGATCTTCGATCTGGTTACCACCAATTGAGAATCAAGGAGGAGGAAATTTACAAAACTGCATTTCGAAGTAGGTATGGGCATTACGAATTTACTGTTATGCCTTTTGGACTAACAAATGCGCCTGCAGCTTTCATGCAGTTAATGAACAGCATTTATCGACCTTACTTAGATCAATTTATTGTGGTCTTCATTGACGATATATTGATTTATTCAAAGACTGAAGAAGAGCATGAGGAACATCTCAAGATGGCATTACAGATATTGCGAGACAACAAATTGTATGCTAAATTCAGCAAATGCCAGTTCTGGCTTGAGGAAGTGTCCTTCTTAGGACATGTCATCTCCAAGAATGGGATTTCTGTTGACCCTGCAAAGGTCGAAGCCGTGCAAAACTGGGAACGACCGACGAGTGCAACGGAGATTCGTAGCTTCTTGGGCTTAGCTGGTTATTACCGACGTTTCATCAAGGACTTCTCCAAGATTGCGGTTCCTCTTACTAGATTGACTCGCAAGGAAGTGCCTTATGAGTGGAATGAAGACTGTGGAAGGAGCTTCTTGACTCTGAAGGAACTCTTGACTACTGCACCGATCTTAGCTCTTCCAATTGAAGGAGAGAAATACGAGGTATATACCGATGCATCTGGTATCGGCCTCGGATGTGTATTAATGCAGAATGGGAGAGTTATTGCATACTCGTCCCGGCAATTGAAGAAACATGAAGAGAATTATCCTGTGCACGATCTAGAGCTAGCCGCAGTGGTATTGGCTTTGAAGATCTGAAGACACTATCTCTATGGAGAACAATTTACAGTCTACTCCGATCATAAAAGCCTTAAATATTTATTCTCTCAGAAGGAGTTGAACATGCGCCAACGGCGTTGGCTCGAATATCTCAAGGATTTTGACTTCACAATACAATATCATCCTGGTAAGGGTAATTCCGTAGCAGATGCCCTTAGTCGGAAGCCGAGAGCTCTATTAGCCAACTGTATGGTTCAGGAATGGAAATTATTAGAAAAATTTTCTGAACTTGACATCAACATGGGCGAGAATGATGGGAGTATTACTCTATCCCACTTAAGTATACATCCGGACTTGCTAACTGAAGTCAAGAGGTTGCAAGAAGAAGACCCGTTGTTGGTGGAAATAAAGGAAAAGCTGGATGAGAAGACCGATTTCAAGATGGCACCCGATCGAAGAATCTTATTCCATGAAAGGACATGTGTGCCCGACAGTCCTGAGCTGAAGAAGAAGATTCTTGAAGAAGTCCATCGATCGAGATACACGATACATCCGGGAGCCACTAAAATGTACCAAGACATAAAAAGGACCTTCTGGTGGCCCAACATGAAAAGGGAAATAGCAGAGTTCGTGTCTCGATGTTTGACTTACCAGCAGGTGAAGGCCGAACATCAAAAGCCCGCAGGGAAACTGCATCCACTGGATATTCCCAAGTGGAAATGGGAGGATATCGGCATGGACTTCATCATGGGCTTGCCCAAGTCTAGGGGCGGATATCATAGCATATGGGTAATCATCGATCGTCTTACTAAATCGGCTCATTTCTTACCTATTAAGAGTCGATGGTCGGTTGATATCCTCGCTGCTCTGTACATTAAGGAAGTCACTAGACTCCATGGAATCCCTGTGTCTATAGTATCTGACCGAGACCCTCGCTTCACATCTCACTTCTGGAAGAGTCTACAACGCTCTCTGGGAACGAAGCTTAATTTCAGCACAGCTTTCCATCCCCAGACAGATGATCAGACGGAAAGGACTAATCAGGTTGTTGAAGATACGTTGCGAGCATGTATTATAGATTTCGGCGGGAGTTGGCATGACCACTTACCATTAGCCGAATTTGCCTACAATAACAGCTACCAAGCCAGCATTCAAATGGAACCTTTCGAAGCACTCTATGGTAGAAGCTGTAGATCTCCGGTATGCTGGGGGGAGGTCGGTGAAAGACAACTCCTAGGTCCTGATATTGTAAGAGATTCCACTGAGAAGATTCTTCTTATCAGAGAGAGACTCAAGGTGGCTCAATGCAGACAAAAATCTTATGCTGATAATAGAAGAAGGGACTTGGAATTTCAAGACGGTGATCATGTATTTCTCAAGGTATCTCCCAGTCGAGGTATCCGAAGATTTGGTGTTAAAGGTAAACTTACACCAAGATTCATCGGTCCATTTGAAGTATTGGAAAGAGTGGGTGAGGTAGCCTACCGCATCGCCTTACCTCCTCAACTCTCGGAAGTGCACAACGTATTTCATGTTTCTATGCTGAAGAAATACGTACATGATCCTTCTCACGTCATCGACCACGCCAGTTTGGTGATTCAAAAGGATCTGACCTGTGAGCAAAAGTCGATGCGAATCCTCGATCGAGAAGCCCGAGTTCTAAGGAACAAGACGATCCCTATGGTTAAAGTTCAATGGAATCGATGCTCGGAGCAAGAAGGAACATGGGAAACCGAGGAATCTATGAAGAGAAGATACCCAGAACTGTTCTAGCTGGCAGGTATCTTATCCTTTACACAGTACTCTTATGTAGTTGAATTTATCCCTATACAGTTGAATTTGGGGACCAAATTACCCTATACAGTTGAATTTGGGGACCAAATTCTTTTAAGTAGGGGAGGGTGTAGCACCCGTGTACAAAAAAATAAAAATAAAAAAATAAAAACATTAAATAAATAATATTTTCAAATACTAATAATAACAATAATGTTTATGAAAAAAATAACAATTATGATTAAGTTTATGATATATTAAACTTATGAAAGAAATAGGAACTCATGGTTATCAAATGTAAAGGGAATCCACTTAACAAAATGACCTCCTAGTGTAGTGGTTAAGTGTCTTGCCTTCAACCCAAAGATTAGGGTTCTACACACCCCATCAACATTCTTTTGCCAAGTCTCAATTTAACCCAATTTAAGGGGGCGACGTGGCCATCTTAGACACCAAGAAAAAGGGGAAAAATTCAAAATTTCCCAAGCCACTTATCCTCCATTATCCCCAACACATGTCACTATCTCATATCCCAGATCCTGAAATTTCGGATCTTGCCCCCCTAAGCCTGTCTAGTAGAGGGGATTAAATATAGGCCTAGCTCTCCCATTGTGTTAGTTAGAGCTTCGAGATACGAGCCTAGGCTGGGAGGTTCTGTGCTGCGTACTAGGAGGAGAGGAGGTTGCTGGGGAAGCTTCTTCCTTCGCTAATTACCATCCAAACAGGTAGGTGTTCTCAATTTTAACTAAACTACTAGTTAATTAGTGTCTAAGCAGTGCATCTCCATGTGATTTATTGTTGCATAGCATATGTCAGCCTAGTAAATAGCCTGTACCCACTTAAATCGAAAAAGATTAGTGAAAGGATTAACATATATTAGAAATAATTAGCAGGAATTAGCTATAATTAATATGTGTTAGTAGGTTTTCTCAATTTTTAACAAAACCCATAGTTAATTAAGGTATTATTTAAATGCATTAACTTGTTAAGTAACTGTTAGATGCCATGACATTAAACTTGTCAGATAATCAGTAGTTAATATGGGAGTATTCAACTTGTTAAACTATCACTTAGTACTTAGTATAGTGAAACCTGTTAAACTGAGTACCTGTGGAAACCGTAAACAGTTATGTTTTTATGTTAAGTTAAGAGTAATGATCTTTGAAGATTTTTATTTTTTTTATTTGGAGGGGTCTTGATGTGAAATTTGAGGGATATATATTTTTCATTTTCATCTATTTTTTTATATAATTATTTTCATAAAATTCCTTTAAAATAAAAAATAACACTATTCACTTTTACTATTCATATGACAGTAATTGTCTGCTAAAATATCATTTAATATATTGGAGACTCATCTAACCCGTTAAACTTAGTGTAGCACCCTGAGTATAAAATAAATAAAGATTTCTGACGTTATAAGTCAAAATCTTAATGCCTATATTTATTGATGTATTTATTACTTAAGGAAGTAACATGGCCTAGTGGTTAAGTAGCACATCCCAAATCTGAGGTCCAGGGTTCAATTCCTAGCACCAACAAGTCCTTTTTGGCTGCCAGACATTCCTGCATCACAAATTATCTGTTTCAGCTGAGAAAGTTTGTGGGTTCTATTTGCGTGTCTGGTCATGGTCGACATCTGGTAAGTCTATTGTCGACCAGCTTGTTTCCAGTCTGTTCTGGTTGAGCCTCTGGTCGACAGAGGACGGGTCTGTTGGCGACCACCATAGTTTCTCCTGATACCAGTCTGTTCTGGTTGAGCCGAGGGGTCTGTTGTCGACCACCATAGTTTCTCCTGATACCAGTCTGTTCTGGTTGAGCCTCTGGTCGACAGAGGAGGGGCCTCTGGTCGATAGAGGAGGGGTCTGTTGTCGACCAGCTTGTTTCCAGTCTGTTCTGGTTGAGCCTCTGGTCGACAGAGGAGGGGTCTGTTGTCGACCACTTGAGCCTCTGGTCGACAGAGGAGGGGTCTGTTGTCGACCACCATAGTTTCTCCAGATACCAGTCTATTCTGGTTGAGCCTCTGGTCGACAGAGGAGGGGTCTGTTGTCGACCACCATAGTTTCTCCAGATACCAGTCTGTTCAGGTTAAGCCTCTGGTCGACAGAGGAGGGGTCTCTGGTCGACAGAGGAGGGGTCTGTTGTCGACCAGCTTGTTTCCAGTCTGTTCTGGTTGAGCCTCTGGTCGACAGAAGAGGGGTCTGTTGTCGACCAGCTTGTTTCCAGACACCTTGTTTTACAGGTTTGTGTTTGTTAACATGATTTAATGCTTTGTTTGTCTGGTTACTTCTGTGAATTCAAACTTCTCGTCTGATATGACTGTTGTTTTTTAAACTGATGTGGATTATCCATTTTCCCTTTAGAATTCCTCTCTTCCAAGGTGACATTAATTTGTTTAGAGGAGCTTTCAGCTATATCCTTTTATTTGTTTTGATATAAGTTTATCAAGGGGCCTTTTCCTTTAGAGTCAGCTATTTTATTTAAAATTTTTATTTGGAATTCCTTTTTAGCCGTTGGGTTGTACCCTAACCCCTCTTTCTGAAAATTTACTTTTATTCCCAACACAACGTTCAAGTTTTCTTGACCCTTAGTCATTTTTTTTCAATGTTTCCTGTTTGTTTTTCAGTTCACTTTGGATTCTTTCTATTTCTTTCAGAAGTTGACTGTTTTCTTCCTTGAGTGAGTTGTTTCTTTCTTGAGTTAGCTTAGTTTCCTGTTCATATTCTTGAGTCTTTAATTTTAACTCGTCAATTGTGTTTTTCAGTACTTCATTTTCTTCTAATAGCCCTTTGACGTTTTCTTCATCTATCTCGCGTTGATTCAGTTTATTTTGCAAGGTGGTGATCTCAAATTCTAGTTCAGTTCTGTTGGCAATTGAGTTGCTGTCATTATTGAACTGATTAACCTTCTTCTTCAAACTTTTATTTTCCCTTCTTATTCTTTCATATGTATCAAGTAAATCTGAATAGGCTTCTTCCCAATCTGAGCTAGAAAAGTCTTGAAAAGGGGAGGTTACCTCAAGATCGTTGCTGTCTCCTTTGGCCAAGTGAGGGGTATGAAAAACGACATGGAGTAGGAAAACAACATGGACTTAAACATGTTATTTTTATTGTTATTACATTTTGGGTAAAAATGGGGGAAAATACTTAAATCTGTTATTATTATTATTATTATATTTTTGGTAAAAATGGAGAAAATGCTTAAATTTGTTATTTTTATTCTAATGGAGAGAATGCTTTTAAAAAAAAAAGTAGGAAAAATGAGATAAATTCAATAAAAGTGGAGGTACTAATCTCGCACAGTTATCCGTGGATTACTCGTCATTATACACCTTGGACTCCGTTCCAACTCCACCTTATTTTCCTACTGGTCAAGCCTAGCCTTGGAATTCTTTATTGGCTATAAATGAAATGGATGTCAAAAATATGACTTAAATGCTGGCAAAAGGGCTCGGTCCGGTCCTGGGAGGAGCACCCGAAACCAAAGGGAAGAGATCTCTTGCTTGAGGGCGTCTAGCATTGCGTCCTAATACTTGCTAAATTGAGACATTCCATCAACACTTGCTTGGCCCGGACAGGGCAATACTTGCGTGGCCCCAAAAGGGGTAATACTGGACTTGAAATGTCATTGAGTGAATTGTTATATAAATAGCCAATTCCTACTGTACATGTTTCACCTTGCTTACTGATTTCAAATTACAGTCGTTCATTATTTGTTCAGTCTTGTATCACTTACTGTTAGATTGAATGTATATGCTTTCCTTGCTCTCATCCTGCGTTATCAATTTTTATAAATTCCTTGATCTCTACTGTCTGCATGCATGAATTGAAATATTAATCACTTAAAGCCTGTTAAGGTTTGAGATGTAATTCCTACTGAGCGATTCGCTCATCCAGTTGTTATCTAACCATTTCAGGTGATTTGGAGGACGACCCGATTCTAGGAGGGGATGAGTCTGAGTGATAAGTGTAGAATTAGAATTGCCCCTATTATTGTAATTTCATTATGTTGGGTCAATGTTGTAATCTGAACTATGTCGGTATGTATGAGTTAGATCAATAAAGGGTATGAATTGATCCTTGTATTTGTAGAATCATCGGTTAAAGGTTTAGCTTGCGCGCTCTTTTACTTGTCTAAGGTAGAAGCCCTTAGAATCTCTAGCTTGCTTTGGTTCTATATAAAGCACTATCGCGCCGCGGGCAGGCTTCCGCGCTCGGGACGTGACAATCGGCATCCCAGTCGACAGCTACCCGATTATCAGCTTCTAACCCGACAACTATTCACGTATTGGCTCCTGAGCCAACAACTTTAAATTATCGGCCTCATAGCCGATAGCTTTACAATTATCGGCCCCTGAGCCGATAGCTTCATAATTATCGGCCTCTGAGCTGACAGTTTTTCAATTATCGGCCCCTGAGACGACAGCTATTCAATTATCAGCCTTTGAGCCGACAGCTTCTCAAGTCATCGGCACCCAAGCCGATAGTTTTCAATTATGGGCAATCGAGCCAACAGCTTTTCACCATCGGCATCCAAGCCCGCAGCTGTCCAGAGTTGTTAAAAAATGGGAGGAGAAGAAGAAAAGAAAAGAGAGAGAGAGAAGAAAAAGAAGAAAAGAAAAGAAAAAGAAATAAAAAAGAAAGAAAATGATGATGAATCATAGTGAGCTACACCCGCAGGCCCCACTCGTTCGTCCCTCCCTCACGGCACCTGCGGGTGGGGGGCATTTGTGGACACTCAAAATTTCTTGCGGACAGCGAGCACATTCCAACTCCAACCATTTTGAAGTGGGCGGAGAAAAAGAAGAAGGTTAGGAATGAAAGAATAAATAATGGTGAAGAAACAAAAAAGAGAAGAGAAAAAGATAATAAAAGAGATAATAATATATATATATACATATAATATATATATATGTAATATATATATGATTATAAATAAATAAATAAATAAAAGGGTGGCCCACTCACTCCCTCTCTCTCCCATTCTTTCTCTCTCTCCGGCACACCACTGTGCCGGACAACACCCCTTCGCGGCACACTCCTGCTACACCCGGCACACCACTGTGCCGGGTGGCATACGCTGCACCGGATGCCCACTCTACTCCCCTCGTCACACGCACTACGGCCCCCTCCAAGGAGCTCGTGCTCACCTCACCAGCCTGTAGGTGTTGGGCTTTTACACATTCTCCTCCAACTCATTCATCGGCGCGCAGCAACAGAGTTAAACGGCAGAACACATGCATTACCGGTGATATTGGCATGCAGCGTGATAACCGGTGGACTGAAGCAAGATGAGATCCGGTGGGCCTGGCATAAACGGTGGGATGGCCCCCGTTAACTGGCAGCCAGGAGATGTAGTGGACTGTGCTTTTCTAAGACGTGTCAAGCAAGGTGCACAGGCTTCTGGAAGGAGATTACCCATGGTTGAAAGGAAAGCTGCCCCAATGAGAGTTGCTCTTGGACATGTAGGGACAAGAACTTTTGCAAGGTCTGTTGGTATTTCAAGAAATAAAAAAAATGAAGAAGATGGTTCCAAATCTGCTGACACATCAGGGTCGAAACAGTAGCATCATGTGGAACTTTGGAATTATTCCTCTCACTATCTCATGGTTCTTCCACTGAGGCAGCTAAATTAGGAAGTCCAGAGGTTTTAGATGAAGGAGAGTTTAGGGAGGCTTCCACCAGTGTAGAGTATGATGAGACAAAAATAATAATTCTACTGAAAAGTTGGGTTTGAAGGGTGACAGTGCAAATGGACGAGTGCTGTTTCTTCATCCTCCTACATCTCTACCACTAGGAAGAACACCTGACTGACGTAACAGCAAAAGGCAAAGCCGTTGATGGCATGTATGAAGGGGGTCAAATATATTCTCTCCCACACGGTGGAACGATATTGAAGCAACTATTTATTATTGAAGGCCCTGCCTCCAGCATCTATTGATGCAAAGGCAAGTCTACCAGCTCTAGCTGATTCAACCCCAAACACCACATCCATTACTGCAGCAGAGAAAGTGGACGGTGGCCCCATGTAAATGCTGAGCTTCAGCTCCTGACAGCGTACCCAGTGGCCTCAAAATGAGACATATCCGGTGGCTCCCCATGTGAGCACAAACGGTGGCTATATAAACTTTCACATCCGGTGGCAACATTTTATATCAGGTGGTCTCCAAAAAAGATACATCCGGTGGGCCTCTTTGTGAAACAACTAGAAGTCTTGTTTTCATCCGGTGCACCATATCACCACCCTCCACGGCACACCACCGGGCCACCTCCAGCGGCACACATCCACCGTGCCAGGTAACGCCCCAAAAGCCGCACCGGATAACTTCCACCTTGAGCCTCCCCCCTAGATATGCCTCATCTCCTCCCACCGGATCACACCCAACACTCCACCGATTTCCTCACCCAAAGCACTGCGTTTAGTTCGAAGGTGGATATTGGTGGTCATTGCTCAACCAATGGCACCACCCATGTTACTGCTGAAGAGGTTGAGGAAAAGATCGTTGATTGGCAGAGGGAATAGATAGAAAGTGATGGCACTGTAGAAGCCTCTAGATTTATACGAGAGCTGGGGTGGATCTCATTCTTTCACTATGGGGCTGTAAAAAAGGGCTTTCACCCTAATAATAGAGATTCCAACATCAGAGTCACTTATGTTAAAACTTCCGAAGGAATCTATAGAGGAATGTCCGATCAGTTCCAGTCGGATGGTAAAGGGATTTGTTGGGCTCGCAGAGGGCTTCGACGATCTTTTCCTTGATATCCCCTCTGCCAAAGCCACATTCCTGTTGTTAGTCCCGAAAGTTATGTCTGAAGATGGCAATCTAGAGAAACAATTGTGCAAGGAGGGAGACAGATAATTGCACTCTTAGGAATTTTGAAAGGCCGCCATTTGTTTTCAAGATCAAGCCATGTGACGATCGCATGCAAACTGGTAGTGTCACAAGTAAAGATGCTCATTATTGCTCTCAGTCATGTTTCATGCTCTTAAATGCAGAAAGTAAAGATACTACAAGGACCTTTGATATGCATGATGTATCTGAAGGTGGTGACATGCGTTTGAAGTTGACCTCGTTTGAACACGTAGGAGGTAGGAAGCCTATATCAAAAAAAAAACAATACTAAATCTCAATCATCACAATAACACACAGATGTCAATGTGGTTCAGAGAACATTCTCAAATCATCAAGGAGATCCCATGAATTAGAATGTCACGGTAGCAATATCTCATGTGTTACTGGTCTTAGAAATATAAATGATGCAGCCAGCGACCTCGATACAGACTTGGGTGAGAAGATGTATATCCGACAAGCATCTTTACCACATAACCGACGTCCTCAGACATCATATGACTGTTGGCTTCATAACCGGTGGTGAAGCACTTAGCCGGCATCAACTTCACTTAACCGGTGCACAGTACTGTAGCACCCGATGAGGAATTATTAAATGGTGGGCAGCAGCCTTGATCCAGTGGTATGTTCAAGGCCCTCATCCGATGACCCTCTCCAGCTATTAAACCGGTGAGCCTCAAGTTCTTCTTGACCCGGTACACTTGCCATGGACCCCATCCGGCACACTCAAGGGCTTCCCTCCTGGCGGTACACCCCTACAAGAGCTTCACCGGCACACTATTTCAAGAGCTTCACTGGTACACTATTTCAAGCCTTCAGCGGCGCACTATTTTAAGCCTTCAGCGGCAAACCCCTGCCGGGGCCTTCAGTGGCACACCTTCAGGGTTCTTCAATGGCACGCCTTTCTCAACCTCCAGCGGTGCACCCGGTAGCCTTTCAATGGCACGCGCTGGCGGCCTTCCAGCGGCACACTTGCCGTGTCTTCCAGCGGCACACTATTTCGGCTCCTCAACGGCACGCTGTGACTTGCCTCCAACGGTACATATGGCAGGCGAAATCTCACGCCATCCCCTACAGATCCTTGGCGCGCAATGGAGTAGCTGAGGTGTCGGTTGGAGATTGAGGCACGCAGGCTACTGCTCTGCCACCGAGGACAGGGAAAGTCAAATCCCCATTAAGACCGGTCACTTCCCGCCGCCGCCGTTCGTGTTTGAAGGCTCCCACCCGTGGGAGTATAAAAGCCTTCATCTCTGGTGAACAACAGGCAGAGAACACACAAAAAATACGCAGAGAACATACCGAGGGAGGCGACACAGAGCCACCACCTTCAGAGGAGGAAGATGAGAAGAAGAAGAGAAGAAGAAGAAGAGAGGAAGAGGGAAGGCCCTCCGGCGACCACCAGTAACGAGAGAGAGTAAGAAAGAGAGAGAGTGAGGGAGTGTGGGTGTGAATGTAGTGCAGGGGAGGGGGAAGAACAGGGAGCCGTCGCCCCTGCTCGACCCTAACTCCTCCTTTTCCTCTCCTCCGTGCCTTCTTCTTCTTCCCTCTGTTGTATCTTCTACCCCGGTGTTTTGAAGTGTACATGGCCGGTTATGGCCTTTTCTCTTCATGAATGGAAATTTCCCCCGTCTTGGATTTCTTGCTACCGTGTTTGATTTATGCCCGGATGTGTGCATTTCAACCCTTCTTCCTCCTCCTTCTGACGGTTTGGCCCTTAGTGTGGGCCTTCTTCCCCTCTGTCATGGCCCTTTTCATGGGATCCCTGGCCTTCAACCTCGTCCATTTACCTGAAGGGAGAGGCCCCTCTTCTTCTTTTGAACACCCAACCACCAACACCATCCTGGGCCTTCCTCCCTTCTCCAGTCCCAACTCACCTAGTCAACCCTCAGCCTTCATTCCCTCAGACCAGCCCTTCCCCGGCATAGCCTCTCTGGCCGGTACACTCTTGGCCTTCTCTTCCCCGGCACACCTTGTACCCCTTCACCGGTACAGCCCCTGGCCAATGCACCCTTAGCCCCTTGGAGCCTTCCCTGGCACAGCCCCTCAGCGGTACACCCTGGCCTCTCCCAGCCCAGCACGCCTTTGAGTCTCCCTGGCAGGCACAGTAATCACCAGTCCCTCCTTCTTGCCCGGTGCACTCCCTAGCCAGCCCTAGAGAGGTCTCCGGTCCGTCGTTTCTTTCAGGTTTTCTGAGGTTTTATCAAAGGTGTCGTCGCCCTTGGCACGCACCTCCAATCGTCGGGTTCCGCCACTCCATGTGGGCGCGTTCCCTTTATCTCCCTTACCACTCGGGTCAAGGGGAGATGCTGCCGAATTTTTGTTAGAAACAATAACAACGTGTTAAAGGACAAAAGGAAGCAACAAACAAATAGAATAATAACATGTTAAAAGATGAAAGGAAGAAACAAACCAATGAAATGAACAACGGTAAAACGCTCCGACCAAGGCAAGGGAACTGCAATCAAGAGAACCGAACCGAACGACAACTAAGTAGCTTGAACACTCGCCCTACAAGGAAGGAAGAAAGGAAATGATTAATAGAAAGGAAGGAAAAGCCCATGCAAACCACATAAAATCAAGAAGGAAGAGGAAAGGAATGGCATCAGAGAATGGAAGAGGAGTGTCCCCCCTTTTTTCAGTCCTTGCTCGGCACGGCTGTCCCTAGATCTTCACCGTTGCACCCTGCTTTTGCCTTCGCCGGCACATCTCGGACCACCCCTTGTCCGGCACGCCTCAGCTGAGCTTCCCCAGCACACCCTCTTAGATCCCAGGCTGACACACTCCAGCCCAGACCCTTCTCCGGCACACCCTATCCGTGCCTTTGCCGGCACACTCTCCATGGCCCTATCCGGCACACACCTTCAGCGCCCCTAGCCCGGTACACCCCTCGTCCCTGGGCCTTCGCCGGTACACCCTCCAACGCCCCTCACCCGGTACGCTCCAACCCCCACTAGCCCAGCACACCTGGCCATGCCTTGGCCGGCACGCCCTTTCAACCCCCCAACGTCCCACTCTTCCTTCAAAAAAATATATAATGATAATTATAATAACAATAGTGATAATAAAAATTATAATAAATAAATAAATCCAAATACGTAATAAATAAACAAAATGGGAAAGATGTATAATTAAAGAATAATAGTAATAATAATGATAATAATAATAATAATATTAATAATAATAAATAAACAGAAAAATCACCCGAAACGAATGCCTAAAGGGAAATAAACCACGAGAAAAGCATATAATTAAAATCCTAGATAAAAAAAATGCTAAGGCCCACATTGCAGCCCCGTCTCTCCCCGTGACCCAGTGCAGAAGGAACAGTAATGGTGCCCTCGCAGACCGGGCCTGAGTCTTGGGATTTGTCCCAACATGGCAAGGCCCCGACTTTACCTTGGGCCGACATTCCGATTAAACCAGACCCGTTTCTCTGGCCGAATCCTTTCCGGGCCATTATTAAAACTGTCGTGCATTCAGCAGACATTTGAACGGGTTCACCCCAGTTTCCGTCGCATTTCTATTACGGACTTATGCCCAAACACGAAAAGGTCAACGAAGGACCGACATGGCCGATGGCTCTTATTCTAATGCGGGTCCTTAGTGTGACCTACTCCTTCTTATCGTCGCACAGTTAGTATTAATTCTTTTAGGCCGCAGGGCCCTTAATTCCGGTAACTAATCAAGGGTGTTCCCTCGTATGGGAGATGTAAACGACGTCGTGACCTTTATGGCACGGCGGGATTTGGTCCCGACCCGAACCACACAATCGTCTGACCGAGTCAGATCGAGCGCACCAAGGGCTTCCTCGAAGCCCGAATAAATTGTCACTTTGTGACTGGCACGCCCGTGCACTTAACAAATCAATAAATAGATAAATTAACATCTTTAATCAAAAAGTGCATCCACACGCGGGCTCTGGTGGTCCTGGCTTGGCGCGCAAGGCGCCTCTGACGGTGGCAGGCACCACCACTGTAATTATGACACAGGTCCCATTTTGTTTGGGAGCGCGGGCTTCGAGCATGCATCTAGCGTTGGTACCTGTATAGTGATTGTTACGGGTGCTCCTTCACCTGCCGAACGGCTCGGAACCGTCGGTCTGTCATGGGTGGTTATAAGGGTCACCGCGGAGTTTCCCCAGGGACTTTACCCGCATCCTGTTTTGGCTGTCGTGCTCGTCATAGGCGTCTTCTTCGTCCGCCTGGTGAGGGTTTCCTTCCCCCCTTTACTTTTTCAAGCCTTCGTAGTCATGCCTCCTCGTAGGAGAGCCATTTGTATTAGTCTCACATCTTCTATCGAAGAAGTGGACCCTGGCCGTGGTAGTGCCCCGAGTACTTCGGGTGCCGGCTCAAGTCGACCCCGTTCCCCGTCGTTAGTAGCGTACAGGGTGGTCCATGGGCTGTGGGAAGCCTTTCAGATTCCTCCTGAGTTCGACATCATCTTCCCAACTGTTGATGACGACCAACTGAGCCTGCCCCCAAGAGGTATCATGGTTCCTATGGTGTCCTTCCAGGCGGGTTTTCGTCTGCCTGTTCCTCCTTTCATTGAGTCCATCCTCCATCATTATGGTCGGCATCCAGGGGAGTTGTCCCCTAATTCTTACCACATCCTCTGTTGGTTTGTCTTCGCGTGTCGGAGGACATCGGTAGAGCCTAGTATCCATCTCTTTTGGCAGTTCTACTATCTTCAGCACTGTCCGGCCGATACGGCCTATGCATACTTCAAGGCACAGTCTGGCCGCAACATCATCCGAGTTTCTACTGCCGTATCTAACCTCAAGGGCTGGGCGTAGCGTTATGTATATATCACCAAGTCAAGTGATCACGAATCCTCCGGCGGTTGGAGGCATAGGGGCATCTGACCTATCTGGGCCGATAGGAAGCCCTCGGCCACCGCAGAGGAGTCCAAGATGATAAATGCTATCCTCAAGTTTCCTCTCGCCAATGCTGACTTCGTGTTGACTCCGGGGGTTCTCCGGGAATTAGGGTTGAGCCCCCATTACCACAGGGGACCGACTTTGAATCTTCGTCCAACTGTGTTGGTAGCGAACTGGGGCTGACTAGATTTTGGCTTGATTTCAGAGGTGCCAGAGGTATCGGGGTGGCACTACAAGGTCGTGCAGTTGTCGCGATGTGTGCCTGGTCTTGCGGACCGTGTCGAGCTGGGGGCCGGCCAAGTGACAATCGTTGCCCCTCCGACTAAGGTGGCATTCGCTCTAGGAAGGCTGCAGTATCCGATCCCCGTGAGTGTCCCCCTGGTGAGCTCGACAGTAGCTTCTGCAGCCAGTGGCAGGTCCAGTGCCCGGAGAGATATCTCCAAAGGGGTCACTAGCGTTACTAAGGGAGGGTTCACCATGGCCGATGGTTATCATGCTCCGCTAATTGTGGATGAGCTAGCTGTGCTGGACAGCCAACGTCACTCGAGGAAGAGGGGCAGAGTCTCTGCTCCGGCCAGAAGTCAGGTTCCATCGCCATCGTCGTCCGAGATACCTCCACCTGAGGTTCTGCCACCGCCAATGGCTGGAGGGTCAGTAGTTTCTTCACCCGTGCCTGTCCCCATGGGAGAGGGGCGCGATAAGGGCAAAGCCCCCTTTGCTAAAGATGATGTTCATCCTCCGCCACCGGAGGTCCCCTCGTGCGCTCAGTTCTTGCCTCCTAAGGATGCTATGACCGAGTAGGCGGGAATTACGACGGTCATGGACCTTATGAGAAAGAGTGTTCGATGGCGCGAACGCTCCAGCATGTTTGGTCCGGAGGCCGAAGAAGAGTTTACAGACCTAGTCGCGAGGAGCGCGTGCTCTGTCATTATGGCCTTCGGCCTGTGGAGGTACCACTTCGGAGGCCTTGCCTTGGAGTTGGAGGCCAATCATGCCATTCATGTGGAGCTGTCGGCCAACTGTGAGGTGCTAGAAGGGCGCCTGAAGACGTCTGAGGCCGAAAACTCTGAGCTCCGCAATCAACTACATCAGCTGGGGTTGGTCCTTTTCAGGAAGGAACGGGATCACGGCTTCTTTCACGCTCAGTCCGAGACGGCTGAAGCCCGCGCAGCCAAGTTGGCGGTGCAGGTCCAAGTCATTGAGGCTCGAGAGGAGGAGGTGAAGGTGCAGCTTGCCGAGCTACGCTCGTCGATGTCCACTGTTGGTGAAGAGGTAGTGGAGAATTTTTGCTCCTCTTCGGCCTACCGGGATGAGTTGACCACGGTGGCTCTGGATTTCTTTGGACCAGCACGCGACCATGGCTTCCCAGAGGGCTGGAATGCTACCGTCGTGGCCACAGCTGGAAGGCTTGGCTCCTCGGTACCATCTCTCTCTCCTCCATCGACTCCTTACAGCTCGGAGGCCAGTGAGGGAGAGGAGGAGCTTTATAGCATCCGGAATTTTCTTAAAATGCTAATTAAATAGCCTCATGCCTAATTTCTTAATATTTTATTAATTTATAAAAGTGGTCAAATAGTAAGAAATTTATAAAAATATGAAAAAATTATTTTCTTAAAGAGAACGAAGTGTTTAGCAATAATGCAACTGGGCCAACCTCTAATAAAAATGGTATTAGGCTGAATTAAGGAATCTTGGCTAAAATTCGTCACTTTTATTGGGTTAACCTAGATTGATCGAATTCTCACCCAATTCTTAACCAATCAAGCCCAAACCAAAACCAATGGTTAGATCTATCTTAGAGGCTCATTTTGCCTTCAAAACCCTAGATTATAGAGCCTTCCAGCAGCGACGGCGGCGTGGACTTGGTCGAGGGCTGAAGTCTTTACCGATTTTATTTCCTTAGACTCTTGAGTCCAATTCGATCTCTAGAAGCCTCTTCACCCATTTTAAATAGAGGGCTTTGGCGACCTAGAAACCCTATTTGATGTTCCAACTGGTGGTGTGAGGTTTCTTGGACGAACCTAGGAGAATTTCAGAGTTTGGCGGCTGCGCACATTAGGGTTCCGGCGAGCGCGTCTTACCTTCTCTTCCTTGATTAAGGTAGGTTTCTCTCAGGCCCAATCTAATTAAATAACCTGGATAGATAGATCTCATCCTTAGCTTTCTTTTGAGTATAATTTGCCCAATTTTACTGTCTAATTCAGGCATATTCCTAGTTTTATGTAGGGCATGTAATTAGGGTTTTACTCACGTTCACTTTTGTTATGTTTACAACACGTAATCATAGTGGAATCTTTAAATTGACCATACCATGATGTACGTTTTTGAGTTACCTGCGTTTTGATAGTAATAGCCTAATTTTCATGCTATATCCATGTTTCAATCATGCTTTTATTGGACCGATGTCTTGTTTTTCATGTTTTGGATTCGGGTTGGACTAAGCGGTCGTTCCAGGGACTGCCAGGCTTCTAGCGGTCGTATGATAGACCATTTGCCCTGGTCTAGCGGCCCAACGACAGACCATTTCTGTCCAGCGAATTTTAAAATCAAAAGGGTTTTCCCAGAGCGTAAGCGGCCTTTCGCTTGACCGTCTGGTCTCTGGCGGTTTGTTCTATGACCGTTTTCTACCCTATTTTTAGTGGCGTGTTCTAAAATATATCAGCACGTTATGTTTGGTTAGTACACTTGTTAGTCAGGGTTAAACACACCATATTTAGGGCTTATGGAATACTTGAACTAAGTGAAACTCTTTCCTTAATAATTGTTCCATTCTTGTCCATCTTTCATATCTTTTATGATATTTAAAGAAGATAGTAGATTAATGCCTTATTAATGGTTTGCTAAATTCTTATACCTGTCATGAATAGATTTAAAATTGTTTTAAGGTCACACCACTCCGGTGGAAGTGACTGGACCGATTACGTTCATTTTCCGCTTGCTTTTTAGCCTAAATCTTGAGCAATGAATGCCTCTCCGTTGAATACTCCTTCCGCCAGACTAGGTATTCTTGTTTCAAGGCCTCCGTAAGACCCCGTGAGCTTGGGATTCCTACAAGGACGCCGGGCAGGTTGTACCATTAAAGCCTGTACCAAGAATTTTATGATGGGCAGACCAAGTTGTTGGACCTGCTGGTCTGGGACAGCATGCGGTCGTGCCTAGGACCGCAAGCCAACCCAAGTGGCCATCTCTATGACCGTTTGATCAGTCTTTGGGCTAGTTAGTGGGTCCGACCCGATATGATTTTTAAGTCATTTTTAAGCACGATCTTTAGCTAATTGAGACCTCTCACTTGGCCCTAGGATCGAGGACTGTACCCGGCCCTGGCTTGGTCCAGTCATACCTCGGGTCAAGTGGGGACCTATTTCAAGTCAATTTTGATCTCCGATAGTCTGGTTTCTTAGTGGTCACATCGGAGACCGTTTCCAGCCTGCATGCGGTCCAACGATAGACTGTTTGTGCAAGCGTGGGCGGGAATGAGGCAGTCCTAAGGTAGACCGTTTATCTTCCTTTGCGGTTCCCTATTGGTCCGTAAGCAGTCCTTGATTTAGTATTTTTCCCTCGTGATTCTTGTGATGAGCAAATGACTGTGATAGTCCTTGAGACTATTTTTCCTGTCCTATCATCTATTAAATTGGGCCAGTGCGCCTGTTCTAGTTCTCCCTTCCAAATTTATGTGGGAAATTCATGATCTTAGAAGATAGGTTTCATGAGCTTAAATCTTGGAACCTCATGGCCGAATTACTTGAATGATTAGACAATTACTTGGGATCAATGATCCACTTAACCAATGCCAAGGCATCATTTAAGGGCCCAATCTGGTCCTACGAGGAGTGCCCAAAAGTACTTGTGGCCCGGGGAGTTTGTAATGACTAGGTGTGGCATTGCACCGAGTGCTTGTTAAATGCATGGTCTATGACATTCATTCAAATCATTCTTGCTTGGGAAACTCTTGACTTGTTATACTTGCGTGCTTGTCGGCCAAACGTTTGAATGTTATCTCTACAATTCATTCTCTAAGTTTTGTTCATTTACTTGTTCAGCTATGTTCAACTCTTATATCAATGAATATGAAAAATGGTTAATTATTTAAATTCTGCTTGATGATAGAGTGTAATTCCTACTGAGCTTTCGCTCAACCCCCTTTTGTTTCCAATCCTTTTTAGGTAGCATGGATGAAGATGTGCACACCGATGGGAACGGGAGCGAGTAGCTGTGGAGCGAGCCTTTCTAGCGTGTTTTAGTCAATGTTCTAGTTTTGTTGAGTCTGGATTGATGTAATTTTTTGTTAGTCGATGTAATTGATAGTTAAGTCCACAAGAGTCGTTGTAATAATTGTGACTATGATCATTAAGAGAAGTTGTTTTTTTTTTCATAATTTATTATTAAATTCTTGGCCTGTGTTATCTTGTGGCATAAATGCTCTGATTGACATGAATGATTATAACTGGCGTGTTCCGATTTTCTGTATCGGGGCATGATAGTTTTTGTGGTATCAGAGCAAAGGTCTTCTAAGTCCTGGGTATCTAAGTGGTGTCATAGAACCCATGATCTTGTTAAAGTCTAAGGTCCAACCTGGTGAGATCGGGTTGAGATTTGGGCTAAGTTAATTAATGAACTTTAAAAGATTCCCGCTAGAGTGGTTCCAACTTATCTTTTTCATCTAGGAACTCGTTTCGATGGCGGCTGAATGCGCGCAATGGAGGGATATGCAATGCAAGTGCAGGGTTTGACTCAGGCCCTTCAGCAAGTGGCGCAAGGTGGAGCGGCACATCAAGGAGCTGGCGATCTCCATCGAAACTTCCAAGGTTTGGATCCCCCTCGATTTGGCGGTTCTACGGATCTAGACGAGGCCGAGCACTGGCCAAAAGAGATAGAGTGAGCTTTTAGAGTTATGCAGTGCGAAGACCAAGACCGAGTTCTCTTAGCAACCTTCCAGTTGGAATGGGAGGCACGTGCTTGGTGGGAAGCCATAGAAGCTACATTGGGCAATAGGCGTGCGACGTGGGAAGAGTTCAAAGAACATTTTAATAACAAGTATTTTTCAGATCGTGTGCATGAGAAGAAAGTGGTGGAGTTTGCTGCCCTAAAGTAGAGGAGTTTATTTGTCGTCGAGTATGAGGCACAATTCGCCGGATTGTCCCGTTATGCAACACATTTGGTATCTACTGAGAAAATGAAGGCTAAGCGATTTCTGAACGGCTTGAAGCTACAGTATATCAACCCGCTGGCACCCTTGGAGATCAATACTTATGCCGAAATAGTCAGGAAGGCCCAAGTCCTCGAAGATACTATGGAAATGATAGACCGGATCAGAGGTCGAGACAAGAAAAAGGAGTAGACTACTAGCTCTAGGAGTTTTAAACCCTTTAATGGCAAGAAGAGGCCCAATGGTGGGCCGAGTAAGTCAAAGTTCAAGAAGCTGAACAAAGGAGAGAAAGTATAGGTTCGGCTACTCCATCCAAAGCAGTCTGCAGGTATTGTAACCGCCCAGGTCACAAGATGGAAGAATGTTGGCGCAAGCTAGGAGCCTGTTTGCGATGCAGAAGCAGGGACCACTGTATTCTCGAATGTCCCCTTCTGTCAGATCAAGCTACACTAGGCAAGCCGCAAGGAGGCCAGAAGCGGTAGGGCAAGCTCCAAGCCCTACAGGAAACTGAGACAGAAGCCACCAAGGAAGGTGGATTGGTGGAAGGTACACTTGTTGTTTTCAATAAGCCAACATTTGTTCTCTTTGATATTGGAGCAACGCATTCTTTTATTTCTCAAGGTTTTGCTAAGTCTTTATCTGTGAAACCTGTGTTGATGAACTTTCAATTGGAAATATCAACCCCTGTTAGTTCGGGTTCTGCTATAAATCATTATTATCCTGCTAGTCAAATTTTGGTTGGTGACCAGGCTATGCCAATCGATTTAGTCTGTATGAAGATGAAAGACTATGATGTGATTCTAAGAGTAGAGTCGTTAGCTAAATATGAGGCTAGTGTCCATTGCAAATCTGGCTCCGTGACTTTCTCTGGTAAACCCGGACTTTCTTTTTTTGGGATTAGGCACTCTAGGTCTGTGCCACTTATTTTAGCACTTCGAGCTGAGAAGTTAGTAAGAAATGGATGTCAGTCATTTTTAGCCTTGGTCTCTTTGACCGACAAGAAGGAGTTGGAATTGAAGGACATCCCCATTGTTCGAGATTATTCAGATGTGTTTCCTAGAGACTTGCCAGAGCTTCCACCAGATAGGGAGGTCATCTTCACTATTGATCTAGTACCCGGTGCATCCCCAGTTTCTAAGGCTCCGTATCGTATGTTTCCTGCGGAGTTAAGAGAATTAAAAGTGCAATTACTAGACTTGCTTGAGAAAGGATTCATTCGTCCGAGTACATCTCCGTGGGGAGCCCCAGTTTTGTTTGTAAGAAAGAAGGGAGGATCGCTTAGATTGTGCATTGACTATCGTCAACTGAATCAGCTTACTGTTAAGAATAAGTATCTGTTGCCAAGAATTGACAAGCTATTTGACCAGATAGCAGGAGCACAATACTTTTCCAAGATTGATCTTCGATCGGGGTATCACCAATTACGAATCAAGAGCGAAGATATTCTTAAAACAACATTCAGAAGTAGGTATGGGCATTTTGAATTCATAGTAATACCTTTTGGACTAATAAATGCTCCTACAGCTTTCATGCAGCTAATGAACAATGTGGTCCAACCCTACTTAGATCAGTGGGTCGTGGTATTCATCGATGATATTTTAATATACTCCAAGAGCAAGGAGGAGCATGAAGAGCATTTGAGGATGGTGTTGTAGATATTAAGAGATCATCATTTATATGCCAAGTTTAGTAAGTGTGAATTCTAGTTGCAGGAAGTGTCTTTTCTTGGACACATTATTTCAAAAGATGGGATTTCGGTAGATCCTTCTAAAGTGGAAGCAGTAAGAAATTGGGATAAACCTACAAATGTGACCGAAGTGAGAAGTTTTCTAGGTCTCGCAGGCTATTATCGGAGATTCATTAAAGATTTCTCCAAGATTACGGTACCTTTGACCCAATTTGGGTGGTCAGAAGACTGTGAGCGAAGCTTTTAGGTTCTGAAGGAATGTTTGACCACTGCCCCTATTTTAGCTTTGCCTTCTGGAGAAGGAGGATTATTTACTGACACCTCGAGCATTAGCCTAGGTTGTGTACTTATGCAGCATGGTAAAGTGATAGCTTACTCTTCTAGACAACTAAAGAAGCATGAAGAAAATTATCCTATCCATGACCTGGAACTCACTGCGGTGATTTTTGCCTTAAAGATTTGGAGGCACTATTTATATGGAGAAACTTTTACGGTATTTTCTGATCATAAGAGTCTTAAATATCTGTTCTCTCAGAAAGAGCTTAATATGAGGTAGAGAAGATGGCTTGAATATCTAAAAGATTTTGAATTCTCCATAGAATATCATCCTGGTAAAGGCAATGTGGTGGCAGATGCTTTAAGTCGCAAGCCGATAGCAAAATTGTCTAGTCTCATGTTGCAAGAATGGAGACTGTTGGTACTGTTGGCCAATCTAGACCTTAATATTAGCAAGGATCGAGTCATGATAGCTCAGGTTCAGCTCAGCCCCGAGCTGTTAGTAGAAATTAAGACTCTGCAAGATAACAATCCTATGATAGTCGAGATCAAAGAAAGTATGAGCAATGGACCAGATTTTGCATTGGCCGATGATGGCAGATTGTTGTTTCAAGAAAGAACATGTGTTCCTGATATAGCCGAAGTGAAAAGCAAGATTTTAGAAGAAGCCCATAGATCCAAGTATACCATTTACCCTGGAGCCACTAAGATGTACAAGGATTTAAAGAGGACCTTTTGGTGGCTGAATATGAAGCGAGAAGTGTCAGAGTTCGTAAGTAAATGCTTGATATGCCATCAAGTGAAAGCCGAGCATTTCAGGCCTGCCGGGAAATTAAAACCGCTTGATATACCACAATGGAAGTGGGAAAGCATTAGCATGGATTTTATAATGGGTTTACCAAGAACTCGTGGAGGTTTTGATGCAATATGGGTAATAGTTGATAGATTGACTAAGTCGGCTTATTTCTTATGCATCAAGTCGAAGTGGACAATGGATGTTTTGGTTGCTCTTTACATGAAAGAGGTTGTGAGACTGCATGGTATACCTGTGAAAATTGTGTCAGACAGAGAACCCAGATTCACTTCCCATTTCTGGAAAGGATTGCAGGAATCCTTAGGTACTCCTCTAAACTTCAGCACGACATTTCATCCTTAGACAGATGGGCATACTGAGAGAACTAATCAGATTGTTGAAGACATGTTAAGGGCTTGCATAATCGACTTTGGTGGTAGTTGGCATGAGCATTTGGCCCTGGTAGAATTTGCTTACAATAACAGTTATTAGTCTAGTATTCAGATGGCTCCATTCGAAGCTCTCTATGGAAGAAGTTGTCGTTCACCTCTGTGTTGGAGTGAAGTTGGTGAGAAGCAATGGATGGATCAGATCTTGTCTCAGAATCTTCTAAGAACATTCAGATTATTAGAAACCATTTGCAAGTAGCACAATCCTGACATAAGAGTTATGCAGACGTTCGAAGAAGAGATTTGGAATTTCGGGTAGGAGATCATGTATTCTTGAAAGTCTCTCCTGCAAGAAGAATTCGAAGGTTTGGAATTCATGGCAAGTTGAGCCTGAGATTTTTTGGACTATTTGAGATCCTAGAAAGAGTGGGTGAGGTTGCCTATAGACTGGCCTTACCACCTTAATTATCAGGTGTTCATAATGTCTTCCATATGTCTATGCTGAGGAAGTACATGTATGACCCGTCTCATATTATCCAGCATGCAGACTTAGAGCTCAAAGAAGATTTATCTTATGAAGAAAAGGATATTAAAATCTTAGATCGGAAGCTACAGCAACTCAGGAATCGGTCGATTCTGATGATCAAGGTCCTGTGGAGTCGACGTGGAGCGGAAGAAGCTACTTGGGAATCTGAGGAAGCGATCAAGAGGAAATATCCCGATTTATTCCAAGGTCAGTTCGATGATTCTGCATCCCTACAAGAGGTTCGGTGAATTTGGGAGACCAAATTCCTTAAAGTGGGGGAGGGTGTAGCACCAGGAATTTTCTTAAAATATTAATTAAATAGCCTCACGCCTAATTTCTTAATATTTTATTAATTTATAAAATAGGTCAAATAGTAAGAAATTTATAAAAATATGGAAAAATTATTTTCATAAAGAGACCGGAGTGTTTAGCAATAATGACAACTAGGCCAACCTCTAATAAAAATGGTATTAGGCCTAATTAAGGAATCTTGGCTGAAATTCGTCACTTTTATTGGGTTAACCTAGATTGATCAAATTCTCACCCAATTCTTAACCAATCAAGCCCAAACCAAGCCCAATGGTTAGATCTATCTTAGAGGCTCATTTTTCCTTTGAAACCCTAGATTCTAGAGCCTTCTAGCGGTGGCGGCGGCATGGATTTGGTCGAGGGCCGTAGTCTTCGCCGATTTTATTTCCGTTGACTCTTGAGTCCAATTCGATCTCTAGAAGTCTCTTCACCCATTTTAAATAGAGGGCTTTGGCGACCTAGAAACCCTATTTGACGTTCCAACTGGTGGCGCGAGGTTTCGTGGATGAACCTAGGAGAATTTTAGAGTTTGGCGGTTGCACACATTAGGGTTCCGGCGAGCACGTCTTCCCTTCTCTTCTTTGATTAAGGTAGGTTTCTCTCAGGTCCAATCTAATTAAATAACATGGATAGATAGATCTCATCCTTAGCTTTCTTTTGAGTATAATTTGCTCAATTTTTACTGTCTAATTCGGGCGTATTCCTAGTTTTATGTAGGGCATGTAATTAGGGTGTTACTGTCTAACATGGATAGATAGATCTCGTCCTTAGCTTTCTTTTGAGTATAATTTGCCCAATTTTTACAGTCTAATTCGGGCGTATTCCTAG
Source organism: Amorphophallus konjac (assembly GCA_022559845.1). Classification (NCBI taxonomy): domain Eukaryota; kingdom Viridiplantae; phylum Streptophyta; class Magnoliopsida; order Alismatales; family Araceae; genus Amorphophallus; species Amorphophallus konjac. The sequence continues at coordinate 284,552,338 of CM040121.1, read as the reverse complement.
TTTTATGTAGGGCATGTAATTAGGGTGTTACTCACGTTCGCTTTTGTTAAATTTACAGCACGTAATCATAGTGGAATCTTTAAATTGACCATACCATGATGTACATTTTTGAGTTACCTACGTTTTGATAGTAAATAGCCTAATTTTCATGCTATATCAAAGTTTCATTCATGCTTTTATTAGATCGATGTCTTGTTTTTCATGTTTTGGATTTGGGTTGGACTAAACGGTCGTTCCAGGGACCGCCAGGCTTCTAACGGTCGTACGATAGACCGTTTGACCTGGTCTAGCGGCCCAATGATAGACCATTTCTATCCAGTGAATTTTAAAATCAAAAGGGTTTCCCCAGAGCATAAGTGGCCTTTCGCTTGACCATTTCTGGTCTCTGGCGGTCTATTCTATGACCATTTTCTACCCTATTTTTAGTGGCATGTTCTAAAATATATCAGCACGTTATGTCTGGTTAGTACACTTGTTAGTCAGGGTTAAACGCACCATATTTAGGGCTTATGGAATACTTGAACTAAGTGAAACACTTTCCTTAATAATTGTTCCATTCTTGTCCATCTTTCATATCTTTTATGATATTTAAAGAAGATAGTAGATTAATGCCTTATTAATGGTTTAGTTAAATTCTTATACCTGTCATGAATAGATTTAAAATTGTTTTAAGGTCACACCACTCCGGTGGAAGTGACTGGACCGATTACGTTCATTTTCTGCTTGCTTTGTTAGCCTAAATCTTGAGCAATGAATGGCTCTCCGTCAGATACTCCTTCCACCGGATTATGTATTGTTGTTTCAAGGCCTCCGTAAGACCCCGCGAGCCTGGGATTCCCACTTGGACGTCGGGTAGGTTGTACCATTAAAGCATGTACCAAGAATTTCATGATGGACAGACCAAGTTGATGGACCTGCTGGTCTGGAACAACTTGCGGTCGTGCCTAGGACTGCAAGCCAACCCAAGCGGTCATCTCTATGACCGTTTGATCAGTCTTTGGGCTGGTTAGTGGGTCCAACATGATATGATTTTTAACTCATTTTTAAGCACGGTCTTTAGCTAATTGAGACCTCTCACTTGAGCCTGGGATCGAGGACCGTACCCTGGCTTGGTCCAGTCATACCTCGGGTCAAGTGGGGACCTATTTCAAGTCGATTTTGATCTCCGGTGGTCTGGTTTCTTAGCGGTCACATCGGAGACCGTTTCCAACCTGCATGCAGTCCAACGATAGACCGTTTGTGCAAGCGTGGGTGGGAATGACGCGGTCCTAAGTTAGACCGTTTATCTTCCTTTGCGGTTCCCTATTGGGCCGTAAGTAGTCCTTGATTTAGTATTTTTCCCTCGTGATTCTTGTGATGAGCAAATGATTGTGATAATCCTTGATACTATTTTTCCTGTTCTATCATCTATTAAATTGGGCCAGTGCACCTATTCTAGTTCTCCCTTCCAAATTTATTTGAGAAATTCATGATCTTAGAAGATAGGTTTCATGAGCTTAAATCTTGGAACCTCATGGCTGAATTACTTGAATGTCTAGACAATTACTTGGGATCGATGATCCACTTAACCAATGCCAAGGCATCATTTAAGGGCCCAGTCTGGTCCTGGGAGGAGCGCTCGAAAGTACTTGTGCCCCGGGGAGTTTGTAATGACTAGGTGTGGCATTGCACCGAGTGCGTGGTCTATGACATTCATTCAAATCTTTCTTGCTTGGGAAACTCTTGACTTGTTATACTTGCGTGCTTGTCGGCCAAACATTTGAATGTTATCTCTACAATTCATTCTATAAGTTTTGTTCATTTACTTGTTCAGCTATGTTCAATTCTTATATCAATGAATATGAAAAATGGTTAATTATTTAAATTCTGCCCGACGATATAGTGTAATTCCTACTGAGCTTTCGCTCACCCCCCTTTTGTTTCCAATCCTTTTCAAGTAGCACGGATGAGGATGTGCACACCGATGGGAACGGGAGAGAGTAGCCATGGAGCGAGCATTTCTAGTGTGTTTTAGTCAATGTTCTAGTTGTGTTGAGTCCGGATTGATGAAAAAAAAAATTTAGTCGATGTAATAGACAGTTAAGTCCACAAGAGTCGTTGTAATAATTGTGACTATGATCATTAAGAGAAGTTGGTTTTTTTTCTTAATTCATTATTAAACTCTTGGCATGTGTTATCTTGTGGCATGAATGCTCTGATTGACATGAATGATTATAACTGGCACGTACCGATTTTTTGCATCGGGGCGTGACAAGCTTGACGACGAGGAGGCTCGGGCCGAGGGAGCAGGCGCCAGGGTCGAGAACTGACGAGTGGGCACTTGCTGACGTCCCCGCGGTGGTGGAATTCACAGTGGGTCTAGCAGAGAGCTTATCTTCCTCCAGAGCTGGTGCTTCGTGTGAGCCCGAGGAGGACAGGTCACGTGACTGTGCTGCCGGGGTGAGCCCTTAGGAGGGTGCCCCTAGCTATTTTCTTTTTTATTTCTTTCTGTCCTTGCTGAGGCGGTTGCCTTTCCCTTGTAAGCTTTTTGGCCTTTGAATAGAAGACTTTCCTCTTTTTCACAAATTCTGAAATCTCTTTCGTATATCTCCCCTAGCTATGAAATCCCCTGGGGATATGGAACGACGCCTTCGAGGGTTACTCCGGATGGGCGCGACTTTCGGGATCTGTCACTTTGGATTCTGTGGTTTTGAAAAGACGATAGGAGTCCTTCGACCTTCTGGGGACTTCACCTGTCCCTATAAATAGCGACCTTCATCATGGCCTCACAGTGCAAAGGCTTCAAAGGAGGAGGCCATGTAGGATGTCATCGGGAGAGTCTGGTACCTCGTTGGATGATGAATCATTGCATGCTCGTCTCCAACCCCTGATCCTCCGGAGGGCGCCTCCGCCTGCTCCGTGGCGGCCGTGGCCGGAGCCGGGAGCGAATGGTCCTGTCTCTAAGCAATACCGGACAGGGTACCTAGACGGCTAGCGAGAGGCCTTGGATAAGGTTAACCGCTTGTATGCTTGCAGGGGACTTTTGCTTCTTGAATCGGACAGGTTCTGTCCTTAAGGGGATGAGCGACATCTTTGTATTTATCCCCTCTGCTTTTAAATAAAATCTTTCCTTTTTCTTACTGCATGGATGTGACTGTTTTCCTTCGTGCTTCTTGGCCTGTAGGTGCGTGATGAGTTACCTTCCCGAGCTGAGGGGAGAGCTTCTCAGCCCGTAGGTAACGGTAGGCAGGGCAGTCGGCCTCGCTTGCCAGTTTGTAGACATGGCCAATGCGCTACGTCGGCCTTCGTAATGGGCGGACCTTGTTGCTCCCCTACCTCCCGTCAACCATGGTGTAGGCCTCTTCGCCAGTGGCGTCCTAGTTGGTCCGCTTCCGCGCAACAAAAGGGATGCTAGGTGTGGTCTTCTGGCTTGGAAAGTTCATCCCTCTTCTTTGGCATAGGCAACTTTCTCTGTTGGTCCGCTTCCTCAGAACAAGCAGGCCGAGGAGCAGTTGTCTGTTACCGCCACGAGGGGTTGGGGAAGGGATCGTGCTTCTGTGGTCTCATTTTCTTGTATGCTCGTACAACGACTATGTGAGAGCGGTTTTTTCAAATTTTGGCAGCTTGTATTTTGACTGCTTTTGGATTTCGGCAGCTTGTATTCTGACTAAAGAAATAAAATTCTCTAGTTTGTGTCCATGTCGATGTGTACCTTTTGATGGAAGACTCCTGCTTGCCCTTGGGTGGCGTCTCCGTGTGCATGCTTCGCAATGTTTGCGTCTTCTGTTTGCTTGCTACCATCATTTTCAAGGGGTGCGGTGCTCGCCTCTAGGGAACCAAGAGGTTACCTGTTCATTTTCAAGGGGAGCAGTGCTCGCCTCTAGGGAATTCGGAGGTTACCTTGGTGTTTCCAAGGGGGGCGGGGCCTGCCTCTAGGGAACCCATAGGTTACATGTTCGTTTTCAAGGGGAGCAGTGCTCACCTCTAGGGAACCCATAAGTTACATGATCATCTTCAAGGGGAGCAATGCTCGCCACTAGGGAACCCGTAGGCTACCTGATCATTTTTAAGGGGAGCGGTGCTCGCCTCTTGGGAACCCATAGGTTACCTGATGATTTTCAAGGGGAGCGGTGCTCGCCTCTAGGAACCCGTAGGTTACCTGATCATTTTCAAGGGGAGTGGTGCTCACCTCTAGGAAACCCATAGGTTACCTTGGTTGAATACGGTTGGTGACGATTTATTGAAAAAATTTCTTGAGATTGACCGAATTCCAAGTTCTGGGGACCTCTTGCCCTCCTAGCGTTGCCAGCCTGTATGCTCCTTTGCTGAGTACTTCAGTTAGCCTATATGGGCCCTCCCAATTTGGTGCGAGCTTTCCAGCCGCTCCCCTGGGGTCTACCACGCTTGCTCGCCGTAGTACCAAATCTCCGGGGAAGAAGTGTCGTTCCTTGACTCGGGCATTGTAGTACTCGGCCAACTTTTGTTGGTATGCTACGAGCTTACTTGGGTTCTTGCCCTATCTTCCTCGAGTAGATCCAAGTTTTCTCGTATTGCCAAGTTGTTCCTGGTTTCATCGAAGTGTCCCACTCGTAGCGAGGGGTTGGATATCTCCAATGGAACTACTGCCTCCGCCCCGTATGCTAGGTGGAAAGGCGTTTCACCCATAGCGACTCTGGTAGTGGTTCTGTGGGCCCACAGGATGCTTGGGATTGAGTCGATCCATGAGTCGCATGCTTGGTCCAGCCGGGTTTTGATACCGTGGAGGAGCATTTTGTTGGCATTTTTCACCAATCCATTGGCTTGAGGGTGCCCCACTGAAGTATAGTGATTCCAGATCCCCAGTTCTGAGCACTTCTCCTAGAAGGCAGTGATCGCAAATTGTCCGCCATTGTTACTCGTGAGAACTCTTGGGATCCCAAACCAGCAGATGATGTTTCATAGCCCAAACTTCCATGTTACTTCGCTTGTAATCTTTCCTACTCGTTCAGCCTCGACCCATTTGGTGAAGTAGTCAATAACGACCATGGGGAATTTCTTCCTCCCTGGTGCTTCGGGGAAGGGGCCCAATATGTCCACCCCCGACAAAGCAAATGGGCGAGTCTCCATCAGGGTGTGTTGTTGCGTAGCCGGTTGATGGTGTAGATTAGAGAATTTCTGGCATTGAGGGCACCTCCTGACGTACTCGAGGCAATCTTTTTGCAAACTAGGCCATAAGTACCCTTGCCAGATCAGTGTCTGTGTGAGTGCTCGCCCCCCCACGTGGCTTCCACAAGTCCCTTCATGGACCTCCTGGACACCTTACTTGGCTTCCGTGGGGAACAAGCATTTTAGCAGTGGGGCTGAGAGGGATCGGCGATATAACAAACCATTCACCATTGTGAAGTGGGCTACTCGTGTTCGCGTACGGCGGGCTTCAACGCGATTGCTTGAGAGTTGTTGCCGCAGGAGAAATTCCAATAGGGGATCAATCTAGGAAGGCTCATAGTCGATGGCATTTACTTGGGATGTTGGTTCTTCTATGCTCGGCGCTGATAGTTCTTCCACTAGGATTGATCTGGAGTTGGGCACCGTGGTGGCGGATGCCAAGTGGGACAGGGCATCTGCTCGGACGTTTTCTTCCCTGGGGATAAGGACCACTTCGAAGTGGGAGAACTCTTTTGTCCCAGCCTTGGCTTTCTCCAGATACTTAATCATGGATGCTTTGCGTGCCTCGAATTCTCCCTAAACTTGACTGGTGACGAGCATAGAATTGTTGTATGCCCTTACACTGGTCGCTCCCAGGTGTTTGGCTATCCGCAGCCCTGAGAGTAATGCTTCACACTGGGCTACATTATTCGTGGTCGGGAAGTTGAAGCAGAGGGCATACTGGAGCTCTATCCCCTCTGGCGACAGTAAGACCAGTCCTTCCCTACTACCGACCGCGTAGGATGATCCATCGACATACAGTTCCCATGTAGGTCCCGAGGACTGCTCGGGCAGGTCTTCCGTACGTAATGTGCACTCAGCAACGAAGTCAGCGAGGGCCTGAGCCTTTATTGCAGTCCTCGGGCGAAACTTGATGTCGAACTCCCCCAGCTCGATTGCCCACTTGACCAATCTTCCTGAGGCGTCAAGGTTCTGGAGGATCTGACGTAGGGGTTGGTCGGTGAGGATGATGATTGGGTAAGCCAAAAAGTACGGTTACAGCTTGTCGGCTGCCGTGACTAGGGCTAGGGTGAACTTTTCAGTCCACGAATACCGAAACTCCAGCCCTTGTAGCACCCGGTTGACGTAGTAGACGGTCTTCATGACACCCACTTCCTCTCGGGCGAGCACATCGCTCATCGTGCTCGGCGTCACCGATAGATATAGGAGCAGTTGCTCTCCTTTTTGTGATTTGGAGAGGACGGGAGGAGATGCCGGGTATTGCTTCAGTTCTTCGAACGCCTGCTCGCACTCTTGGTCCCAGTCGACCTGTCCTTTCTTCTCCGGCGCCTTGTTGGCTTGCTTGAGTAGTCGAAAGAAAGGAAGTCATCTTTCCACCGCTCGGGATAGAAACCGAGTCAGGGAGGCAATGCGGCCGGTGAGGCACTGTACATCTCTCACTCTTCCCGGTCGCTTCATCTCTAGAACTTCCCGGATCTGATCAGGATTAGCCTCTATTCCTTTATGGGTGACGAGGAATCCAAGGAATTTTCCTGATTTTACACGGAACGCACATTTACTGGGGTTGAGTTTCATATTGTACCTCCTGAGTGCTACGAACATTTTGGCCAGGTCCTCCAGGTGCTCGGCCGCACGGATGCTTTTCACGAGCATGTCAGCGATGTAGACTTCCATGTTGCGTCCGATCTGCGAGTCGAACATATGGTGTTGAGTTATAGTTGTAATGATTGTTGAGTCATGGTATTGATGATAACTAAACTTAATGTGTGGTTGAGTGATGATAACTAAACTTATGGTTGATTGCACATGTTCTTGTTAACTATGTTTGGTTGAGATGGCAAATGGCAACGGTTACATGGTCTTGATCCTTGGTTTGCATATGTTGATTTTACAAGAGGCAAGAGGTTTCATAACCTTTTTAATGTGAACAAGCATGGTATTAACCCTGACTGTCTTGCATGCAGGATCAAACTCATGGCAGTCACCTGGTGAACCAAACGTGTGGATAATTACCTTGCTTCTCTACAATACAACACAGGTGATATATGTCATTTATTTTCAAGAACCATTGGTGAGACTCTTACTTTGTCTTAGCATCGATCTCACCATGTGTATCTCATATACCTCTTCTTAATACACCTCATTCATGCACATTAAACATGAAACCCTTCTAGCCATTGTGCACCCTCGCCCGCGGATCGACCTGCCCGGTCAGGTCGCGGGGGTCAAGGGGGCAGTGCCCCTTGCGGGGGTTTCTGGGGGCGGAGAACCCGGAACAAAATTTATAAATGCTCAAATGGTTTAGACGTTTCAAATGCATAAACCAAGTGAATCCAATCCCAAAATGCATGGATTTGATATGGACATGAAGCCCTTGAATTATGGACATGTTTTTCTTTGAGCTAACACTTTGATTTTGTAGGTTTGGAGATTTTCGGCCGACCTCTGGACCATTGGCGGTCGACCTGAAATCACAGAATTGAAAGAAGGCATCCTGTAAAATTGGCGGTCGACCGCCAGACCCCTAGCGGTCGACCGATTTTTCCAACAGCCAAATGGCTACAGAAATTCTCAGAGCGATCGGCCGCTGGCCTCTGCAGGTCGACCGCCAGCCCCGATCTGCCCATCTTTGTTGACTTTTTGTCACTTCAAGGAAAGCCCTTCCTCTAGATATTGTTTAATCCCAAAGCCACCAAACCCTCCAGAATTTGTGGATCTGGTCTAGGGCTTGTCCATAGACCTTCCAAGGGTTATAAAACTTCTTATTAGAGTCATAACCCTAACCATCGAAGAGATCCAAGGGGAGGCAGTCCAAGGAGGAAGAAGAGGGTACTGTAGCTTCATGAACAGTACCTCATGCAGCAAGTTCTTCATCTATCTCTAACCCATTCAAGGTACTTCTGAAGCCAACAAGCATCTATGAAGTGAAGAAGCAAGCAACCAACAAAGAGAGATCAAGGGGGAGGCTATCAAGAAGCAAGCAAGGTTTTCAAGAAGAGATCAAAGGAAGATTGTCCAAGTGAAGAAGAAGGGTACTGTAGCCATGAGCAGTACTCCGTACAGCAAGTGTTCTTCATCCATTCTCAACCCCGCAGCATGCATTCAAAGAGAACCCAAATCATAAGTTTTCTAAACTAAGCCTCATCATCTTTATGTTTTGGATGTTGTAATTGTGTTCATTATAAACTGCAAGAACTTGTGTGTGTGTGGATCGTTGTTGGATCCGTAGTCGTGTGTGTGTGTGTGTGTCGTATTTGATTCGTGTGTGTGCGTGGATCTTCCTAGATTTGCATTCGTGTGTGTGTGGGTCTTTTAGATCCGTTCTGTATCGTGTGTGTGGATTGCTACACTTGTGGCAGCGGGTGTTTGTGTTGGTGATCCGCTTGTTGGATCGTGTTGGAGACCTCATCTCCGTGTGTGTGTGTGTTGGGGCACGTCCCCATGTGTGTGGGCAGGTGTCGTCCTGCGTGTGTGGTTGGAGCGTCATCTCCGTTTGGGGATTTATCCCCGAGTGAAGCCTCACCGGGTTTTGTGAGGGGTGGACGTAGGATTACTGTCGTTGCATCCGAACCACCTTAAAAACCGCTGTGCACTATTGTTTGATTTGTGTGGTTTGGTCCTTTTCTCCTACCTCCATTCTAAGTGAGTGTATGTGTTAATTGTTGTTACGGATTTATCTACGTATATCTTGCATATTCTATATCTCATCATACAAAGTTTGATAAATCCAATTTGTGCTCAAATAGTTTTGAATCTCTTAATTAGCATTCTATCACATATTTCAAAAAAGGCAAAACATTTTCGTAAAATTTGTAAACACCCAATTCACCCCCCTCTTGGGTGTCATTGATCGCGGGACTTCATATGGTTGACGAGGCGCTGATAAGTTGCTCCCGTGCTCTTCAACCCGAATGGCATGTGCGTGTGGCAATACAAGCCGTGGTCGGTGACGAAAGCTGTCTTATCCTGATCGGGCTCGCGCATGCAAATTTGATGGTACCCGGAGTAGGCATCCAGAAAACTTAGCATCTCGTGTCCGACCGTTGCATCGACCAGCTGGTCAATTCGACGCATGGACAAGCTATCTTTAGGCATGACTTTGTTGAGGTCAGTGTAGTCCACGCACATCCACCACTTCCCGTTGCTTTTGGGAACCAGGACCACATTTGCCACCCAGTCGGGGTACTAGGTGGGCCTTAGTAGCCCGAAGCGCAACTTCTCGCTTACATGTTCCCTAATGATGGTTTGTCGCTCAGGGTCACAATGCCTTTGACATTACTGGATAGGGCGGTAGGTTGGGTCCAGCTTGAACTAGTGGGTAATGACCTCTGGTGGGATTCCAGGGAGCTCGTCCTCGGACCAGGCAAACACGTCCTGGTTGGCTGTGAAGAAGTTGGTGTAATCCTTCTTTTCTTGCCCAGATAGGGTAACACAAATCTTTAGAACTATGCTTGGATCTTCTCCCACTTGGATGAGGTATAGGTCTTCCGCAGGAGTGCTCGTGCTTCATCTTGGGTCTCCTGCTTTTGCCTTCTTCTTGAGTGGTGCCTCCTCAGGCTGTCGATCGTGGGTTGAGATGAGATAGCATCTCTAGGATTCCCTCTGATCTCCTCGGACTTCCCCCACTCCTTGTGGAGTGGGAAACTTAAGCTTCTGGTGATAGGAGGAGGGAACACCATGGAGGGTGCCGAGGATTCCTCACCCAATGATGGCATTGTACTCGGTGATCGCGCGGACGACTGTGAAGTCCGCGAGGAAGGTTACTTCTTTTGGCGCCGTCCCAAATGTAATCGGGAGTGATATGCGTCCCTCCGGGTGGACTATTGTACCGGAGAAGCCATATAATGGTGTATGCAATGGTGTAATTTTAGACAGGTCTACACCCATGAGCACAAGGCAGTCGTACGCAATGACATCAGGACCGCTTCCATTATCAACCAGGATCCATCGGACAGTACATTGATTTATGGTGGCCGAGACCACTAGGGCGTCAGAATGTGGAGTAGCTACACCGTCGAGATCATCATCGGAGAAGATGATGGGATCCTTCGGGTGCTCCCGAGTGACAGCTTCTCGCCCGTTGGTATCATTATGCCCGACGGTGTTGACGGCGGCCGCGTACTGCCATCGTCTCCTGGAGCTGTCCCCGCCCGCTACCGGCCCTCCGGAGATCATCATGATCTCCTTGCCGTTTGGTTGGTTGTCGAGGGGTGGGGGTGTTTGCTCGCGTTGTCTCTTCTCCGCGGCCCTTGCGATGAACTTATCGAGGAGTCCTCGATGAATGAGGTCCTCTATCTCGTCCTTCAGGTTGATACACTCGGCCGTGTCGTGGCAGTGGTCGCGGTGGTAGCGGCAGAACTTCCTTTTGCTCCTCGTGCTCGGATCCGACTTCATCTTGGGGGGCCACTTGAGGAAGGGTTCCTCTCGGATCTCCATCAGGGTCTGGTCGGGGGGAGCTGTCAGGGGTGTGTAGTTGCGATAATTGCCCCTTTCCTTCTCTGGGCGGTCGCAACGGTCTCATCACTCCCGCTTGTTCCGTCCTTCCCGTGGCGAGTCGGTGGATCTTTTCCGGTCGGATTGTTCGGTTCCGACCGCGTGGCCTAGGGCCGCTGTGAAGTCCCGCGATCAATGACACCCAAAAGGGGGGGTTGAATTGGGTGATAACAAATTGTAACAAAACTTTAACCAATTTAAACAAGTGTGAAGAACAGCAACAAAGAAGTTCAGATTTATATAGAGACTGTTAGATCTAACAAAATTTATCACACACAGCTGATCCTTGGTACCGTGGGGGAGGTGTGAACCCGAAGATTCTACTCACACAAGGTGTTATCTTCCTGACAAGGTTTGCCTTGTCGATCCGAACCTACCTTTTAATATACCAGAGATTTAATGTGAAGATGATAAGTTGTGCTAGATCTAACTCGAGATAGAAAAGATGTAATTTACGTGTGTTCTTACACAGAATAAAGATAGGAGAAAGGGAACAAACCACACAAGAGATAATGATTTTTAGGTGGTTCGGATGCAACAACGGCAACCTACGTCCACCCATCACAACCTAGGAGGATTCACACACTATCTTGTAAGGGATTACAAGATCTAAACACATACACACGTAGGAGTATAGGAACTCCAACAAAGGTGCAAGAGCATGAAACACACACAGATCTAATAGAAATCAAACACACACACATACACACGGATCTAAGAAGATCCACACAAACACGAATGTATAAGGGATACAAAAACACACCCTTGAAGCTCAGAGAATATGAAGGAAGAAGCATAAATGTCACGTCCCGATGCAGAATATCGGGACTGGCAGTAGAAACAATTAAGAATAATATGTTGATTTACAGACATGCTATGCTAAAGCTAAAGGGCCAACACAACACCATGAATGGAAAATAACTTCATAACTAAGTAAATATCAAATGCTCCATAATCCAATTACATCCTCCAACAACCAATAAAAGAAAAACTTACATAACAATATTCACTCGACACTATTATAATTTGCTGACTTCCTAACTACAACTCTTACAAGACATACTTTCTAGATCATAACTAGACACAAAACAACTATAACGACTCCTCAAAATCTTCAACTGGCTTGCTCCAGGGTTGTCACTCTTGCCCATCCCCATCGGTTTGCGAATCCTCACCTGAGCTACTTGAAAAAAAAGGGGGGACAACTGGGTGAGCGAACGCTCAGTAGGTAATAACAGGCAAGTTTAAGTAATTAACCAATTAATTGTATTTATATGTGCGAAAAGAAAAGAATGAAATGAAATGACGATATGACAAGTAACATAAGTATGAGATCATGAACATAACGTAATTGGAAATTGGCCAACAAGCAAGAATTAATCAAGTCAAGAAGATTCAAGTGAAAGATTATGTCGTAGACATCACGCTAGTCATGCACTCGGTGCAATGCCTCACCATGTCATTCAAACTCCCTGGGACACAAGTACTTTTCAGGCACTCCTCCCAGGACCAGACCGGGCCCTTATGATGCGTTGGCATTGATTTAGTGGATCCAATATCCCAAGTTATGTCTAGAGATTAATCAAGTTAAATGGCCAATAATGTCAAGGTATAACTTACCTCGGAAAACCCAAGGATAAGTCGAGGAGATACTTTGACCAGAAAGTTCAAATTATCAAGAACCAACAGGTCCTTGTATTCAAACACGAACAACCATGCAAATGATTTTCTAGAAGATACACGGTCCAGGTTGGGCCGCTCAGAGAAATGGACGGTCGGTATATGGACCGTGCTAAAGGGATTGGGCTGAAAGAACATCCTAATAGAAGCCAAAGATAAATGGTCTACTATGGGCCGCTGAAATTATAGGACGGTCACAACTGGGATTTTCAATAGATATGAACGGTCTATACTGGACCATTAACGACAGGAAAGATCTGAAGCCCACGACGACAGTACGTGGTTCGGATTGGGTCGCTCAGTAACTGAACGGTCCATTACAATCCGCATTAAAGAATGAGCGGGCCGAGACTATCCGTTCAATTACTGGGCCTGGCTGGCAACTAGAAATCCACCCAAAATGGCTCCGGGCTGCCATAAGTGGGGCAGAACTGAACCAGAGTCTCACCCACTATCCACTGGTCAACCTAGGGCTTATTGGGTCGATCAAACCATGATTTGGTCGAAGATGAAACAAGGTTAATCGACCAATAAGAAACGGCATTAGCCAGGAATGCACGGTCTCCAATGGGTCACCTATTGAGTTAAACAGTCTTATTTCGGCCGTTCAAAACTCAGTCAGTCCAAATTGAGCCGTGACTCACAACACAGCAATCCAAGCGTTTCGATCACGTGAACAGGTTCAAGTCTTGGTGGTACAACCTGCCCGGCGTCCTAGTGGGAATCCCAGGCTCGCGGGGGCATACGGAGGTCCCGTAATGAAGGTCCTAGTCCGACGGAAGGAGTATCCGGCAGAGAGTCCCAGCCATTACTAGGAATAGAGGCTAGCAGATCATCGGAACCCAAGTATAGCGGTCAGTCAATCCTACCGGAGTAGAATGACTGTTAAACAATCCTAATAACGATTTCAATTATCAATGGATCATAATTAAGATTTACTTTATTAGAAAAGATGAATCAAGATCAAGTGAGAACAAACTAGCAAAAATTCATAAACATTTACTTCCACAAATTTGAATTTATCCTGTGTGTTGCTAACTTACCATTAGCCACTAATCTACTAAAATAAATCATGCCAAAATGACAATGAAGCAGTTCTGTATTGCTGGGCGGTTCGTGCGGAGCCGCTCATATGCCTCGACGGTCGCACGACAGGCCATTCATGCCCTCTCAGGTCCGAAGGCCTGCGGGAGATGAGCGGTCTGTAGAGTGCCGTTGGCGGGTTTGAGCGGTCTGAGACTGGCCACCTAATAAAAGGGTGGTTAGGGATTTGCCGCTCGTTCCACGAAACACATCGAAGATAAAAGCACATGCACGGTCAATAACCGGCCGCCTATCTAGATGGGCGGTCTATCGAGAGGCCGCGCAAGTCAGGGGGCTTTCTGCTACCTTTGCCTTGCCCGCCTCTGGCGGGTCCGGCTAGGGTTGGCAAAAATAGTTAAGTACACGAAACATAGAGCATGAAATTTAGGGCTTTTACTATCAATAGAACGAACACAAAGAATTATACAAGATAGCATGATCAATTGAATGTTTAGTGCCTGAAATCCCTACTTAAATCGAGGTGGAACATAGTTAACCCTAATTACGATATGCTTGTACTGAAACTAAAAATTCTCGTAGGGTACTACATAAAATTTAAGGCTTTTTAGATCAAAAGAAAGAGGACAGTACGACGCTTCTATCCATACATAACACTTAGGGTTTGGCTTGCTATCACCTACCTTAATCGAAGGATGAAGGAAGAAGAGGGATGTCGATCACGCTAGGTACACGCCGCCGATGATCATCAGAATTATCCCTTTATCGAGCTCCTCTGCGGCCGCCACAGTATCTAAACGATTCTAGGGTGGCTTAGGTTCGTTTATATAGGTTCAATGGTATCTAGAGGGTTCTAATCCTGGAGATAGAGTCCACGCACCGCAGACGTGCGCAATTCGCGCAAGACCGAGTCAATCCGCCACTCCGCCGCCAAATTCCACTCCTAGGGTTAAGGTTTCGGAGAATAACTTGAGGGGCAACGATATCTTAATCCTAGCCTTTCATTTACATCCAGTTTTAGCTTAAATGGTTTAGTATTGGGCTCTAATTTTACGTTTTATGGTCCGATTAGGCTAAGTGTGGATTTGGGCCTTAATCTGCTAATTCGGCTTATTTAGGAATTTTATTTGGACTGGTCTTAGAAGACAACTTTACTAAACATTTTATCCTCTACAAGATTCTACTTTTTCCAGATTTTTATAAAATGATCAAAATTTTACTTATCCTATTTCTTAAGGAATTTCTTATTAGTTTTCTCGAAATTTTTATTCATTAATATACCGGGGTGCTACACCCTCCGCCACTTAAAGAATTTGGTCCTCCAAATTCACGGCACTTAATAAAAATGGGGAGTGAGATAGCTCACCTAGAATAAGTCGGGATACCGCTTTCGCATGGTATCTTCTGACTCACATGTAGCTTCTTTAGTTCCACGTCGACTCCATTGTACTTTAACCTTGGGTATGAAACGATTTCTGAGTTGTTGCTGCTTATGATCCAAAATCTTGATAGGTCTTTCTTCATAAGTCAAATCTCCCTTCAGCTCCAAATCCACATGCTGAATGACATGAGTGGGGTCATACACATATTTCCGCAGCATAGACACATGGAAGACGTTGTGTACTCCTAATAATTGAGGTGGTAGTGTTAATCGGTAAGCAACCTCTCCCACTCTGTCCAGAATCTTGAATGGACCAACATATCTTGGACTCATCTTGCCTTGAATACCAAACCTGCGAATCCCTCTCATGGGAGAAACCTTCAAAAACACATGCTCACCAACCTGAAATTCCAAGGCTCTTATTCTGTTGTCTGCATAGCTCTTCTGTCTTGATTGTGCTACTTGCAACCGATCTATGATAATACAGATATTCTTGGATGATTCAGAGATAAGATTTAGTGCCAGCCATTGCTTCTCACCTACCTCCTCCCAACATAATGGAGATCGACAGCTTCTTCCATACAAAGTCTCAAACGGACCCATCTGAATACTGGACTGATAACTATTGTTGTAAACAAATTCAATCAAAGCCAAGTGATCACTCCAACAACCTCCAAAATCAATCATGCAGGCTCTAAGCATATCTTCTATTATCTGGTTGGTTCTTTCAGTTTGTCCGTCTATTTGTGGATGAAAAGCGGTACTGAAATTCAGGCGGGTTCCCAAAGATTCTTGCAATCCTTTCCAAAAATGTGAGGTGAATCTTGGGTCTCTATCAGACACAATGCTGACTGGAATACCATGGAGTCTTACAACTTCCTTCATATAAAGAGCCACCAAGACGTCAACTGTCCATTTAGACTTAATGGACAAGAAATGAGCATACTTTATCAATCTGTCGATGATAACCCATATTGCATCAAATCCACTACGAGTCTTAGGTAGACCCATAATAAAATTCATACCAATACTCTCCCACTTCCATTGAGGTATATCAAGTGGTTTCAATTTCCCTACAGGTCTAAAATGCTCAGCCTTGACTCGCTGATATACCAAACATCTACTCACAAATTCTACAATTTCCTTTTTCATATTCGGCCACCAAAAGGATCTTTTCAAATCCTTAAACATCTTAGTACCTCTAGGATGAATAGTGTATTTGAATCTATGAGCTTCTTCGAGAATCTTATTCTTTATTTCAGCTACATCAGGTACACAGGTCCTTCCCTGAAACAACAATATGCCATCGTCAGCTATCATGAAATCAGGTCTGTTACTCAAACTCTCCTTAATCTCTACTAACTCTGGGTCATTGTCTTGCAAGGACTTGATTTCTATCAAGAATTCTAGTTTAAGTTGAATCTGAGCAATCGTAACCCTGTCCTTGCCAACATTAAGATCCAAACTAGCTAACTGCTCCAGCAGCCTCCATTCTTGCAACATGAGATGCGACAACTTAGCTATTGGCTTGTGGCTCAAGGCATCCGCTACTACAGTCCCCTTTCCAAGATGATACTCTATGGAGAAGTCAAAGTCTTTTAAATACTCAAGCCATCTTCTTTGTCTCATATTGAGTTTCTTCTGAGAAAATAGATACTTTAGACTCTTATGATCTGAGAACACTGTAAATGTCTCTCCATACAAGTAGTGCCTCCATATCTTCAGGGCGAACACTACAGCTGCTAGTTCCAAATCATGAATAGGATAGTTCTCTTCATGTTTCCTCAACTGCCTAGAAGAATAGGCTATCACTTTCCCGTGCTGCATCAGTACACAGCCTAGACCAATACCTGAAGCATCAGTGTACACCACAAAACCTCCTTCCCCAAGTGGTAAAGCCAAAACAGGGGCAGTAGTTCAACACTCCTTCAAGGTCTGAAAGCTTCTCTCGCAATCCTCGGACCAATCAAATTTGTTCTCCTTGCGGGTTAATCTCGTTAAAGGCACCGCAATCTTGGAGAAATCCTTAATAAACCTCCGGTAATAACTTGTTAGGCCTAGGAAACTTCTAACTTCAGTTACATTAGTAGGCCTATCGCAATTCTTCACTGCCTCCACCTTCGAGGGGTCAACAGAAATACCTTCCTTTGAAATAATATGACCTAGAAAGGAAACCTCTGGCAACCAGAACTCACACTTACTAAACTTGGCGTATAGCTGATGGTCTCTCAATATTTGCAACACCATCCTTAATTGTTCACCATGCTCCTCCTTACTCTTAGAATAAATCAAGATATCATCAATAAACACCATGATCCACTGATCAAGATAGGGTCGAAAGACATTGTTCATCAATTACATGAAAGCTGCAGGTGCATTCGTTAGTCCAAAAGGTATTACTACAAATTCAAAATATCCATACCTACTACGGAAGGCCGTCTTATAGATATCATCTTCCTTAATCAGCAACTGATGGTATCCTGATCGAAGATCAATCTTAGAAAAATACCGAGCTCCTGCTATATGATCAAATAATTCGTCAATCCTCGGCAATTGGTATTTATTCTTGATAGTCAGCTGGTTCAATTGTCGATAATCGATGCACAATCTCATCGAACCATCCTTCTTTCGGACGAACAATACCGGGGCTCCCCACGGGGATGTACTTGGATGAATGAACCCCTTCTCAAGTAATTCCAATAACTGCTGCTTCAATTCCATCAGCTCCTCAGGGGACATACGATAAAGAGCCTTAGAAATAGGGGTCGCGCCAGGAATTAAATCAATAGAAAAGATAACTTCTCTCTCAGGCGGAAGTCCTTGCAATTCCTGAGGAAAGACATATGGAAAGTCTCAGACGATAGGAATGTCCTTAATCTCGATCTTCTTCTCAGGGGTCACATAAACAAAGGCTAGAAAACCCTAACATCCTTTCCTCATCAACTTATCAGCTCGAAGGGCCGAAATAAGTGGCACAGACTTATGGTGCCTAACCCCTATAAAAGAAAGTCAAGGGTGTCTAGAAAAAGACACAGAACTAGAACTGCAATGAACATTGGCCACATACTTAGCCAACCAATCCGCTCCTAAAATTACATCATAATCCTTCATATCCATACAAACTAGATCAGCTGGCAAGTTCTGTTCATTAATCATAACCTTACTAGAAGGATAGAAATACTTAATTGCTGAACTGGAACCAATAGGGGTTGAAATCTCTAACGAAGAATTCATCAAGACTGGCTTCACAGATAAGGACTTAGGAAATTTCTGAGAAATAAAAGAATGAGTGGCATCGGTATCAAAGAGAACAAATGCTGGCTTATCATGTATAATAAGAGTACCTACAACAAGTCCACCTTCCTCGGTGGTTCCGGCATCATCTTCTTGTAGGGACTGGAGCTTACCATGCTGCTTCCTGTTTCCTTGTGGCTTGGTCGGAGTAGCTTGATCTGACAAAAGGGGACACTCAGGAATACGATGGTCCCTACTACCACAGTGCAGGCAGGCGCCCAGCTTGCGCCATCACTCTTCCATCTTGTAACTTGAACGGTCACAATACTTGCACACGCCCTTAAATGGCACAATCGAGCCAGGCTTCTTGTCTTCATTCTTCGACATCTTGCCCTTCCACGAACCAGACCCGCCAATGGGCCTCTTCTTGCCATTACCGGGTTTGATACTCCCGGAACCAGTAGGTTGTTCCTTCTTAACATTCTTTCCACGGATTCTCTCTGTCATTTCTAAGGTGTCTTCCAAGACTTGAGCTTTCCTGACCATCTTCGCATAAGTTTGAATTTCCATTGGCGCCAACTGGTTGATATACTGTAACTTCATCCTGTTGAGAAAATGCTTAGCCTTCATCTTCTCTGTAGATATCAAGTGAGTGGCATAACGAGATAACCTAGAGAACTAAGCTTCGTACTTGGTCACAGAAAGATCCAGTTGTTTCAAAGCAGTAAACTCAGCCGCTTTCTTTTCTTGCACTCTATCAGAAAAATATTTGCTATTAAAGAGTTCCTCGAACTCCTTCCATGAAACTTGTTTATCTCCAAGGGTAGCCTTCACTGCATCCCACCATGTTCTTGCATCACGCTCCAGCTGGAAGGTCGTTAAAAGAACACTCTCCTGATCGCTACACTACATCACTTCAAAGATCCTCTTCATCTCTTTTAGCCAGTGCTCGGCTTCATCGGGATCGGTCGAGCCTCCAAAACGTGGGGGATTCATTCCACGGAAGTTTCGGTGCAGAACGCCAGCTCCGTGGTTCGCTCCTCCTCCTTGGGCCACTTGCTGCAAGGCCCGAGTAAGTCCTTGAATTGTTCGCTGCATGTCTCGCCATTGTGCACGCTCTGCCGCCATTAGAACATCCTACACGTAGAATAAATTATTTTAGGATCATTAAGAAGGAATAGTTTTAGAATTAGATTATTAACTTGACCCAAGTCTCTACCCAAATCTCACTAGGTTGGGTTCTTAGACTTACAACAAGGTTATAGGTTCTACGACATAACTTAGGATCCTAGAACTTAGAAAACATAGGAATATTAGAAACCTAGGCTCTGATACCACCAAACTGTCACGCCCCGACGCGAAATATCGAGACTGGTAGTAGAAACAATAAAGAATAATATGTTGATTTACAGACATGCTATGCTAAAGCTAAAGGGCCAACACAACACCATGAACAAAAAATAACTCCATAACTAAGTAAATATCAAATGCTCCATAATCCAATTACATCCTCCAACAACCAACAAAAGAAAAACTTACATAACAATATTCACCTGACACTATTATAATTTGCTGACTTCCTAACTACAACTCTTACAAGACACACTTTCTAGATCATAACTAGACACAAAACAACTATAACGACTCCTTGAAATCTTCAACTGGCTCACTCTAGGGTTGTCACTCTTGCCCATCCCCATCGATTTGCGAATCCTCACCTAAGCTACCTGAAAAAAAAGGGGGGACAACTGGGTGAGCGAACCCTTAGTAGGTAATAACAGGCAAGTTTAAGTAATTAACCAATTAATTGCATTTATATGTGCAAAAAGAAAAGAACAAAATGAAAGGACGATATGACAAGTAACATAAGTACGAGATCATGAACATAACGTAACTGGAAATTGGCCAACAAGCAAGAATTAATCAAGTCAAGAAGATTCAAGTGAAAGATTATGTCGTAGACATCACGCTAGTCATGCACTCGGTGCAATGCCTCACCATGTCATTCAAACTCCCCGGGGCACAAGTTCTTTTCGGGCGCTCCTCCCAGGACAAGACCGGGCCCTTATGATGCATTGGCATTGATTTAGTGGATCCAATATCCCATGTTATGTCTAGACATTAATCAAGTTAAATGGCCAATAATGTCAAGGTATAACTTAGCTCGGAAAACCCAAGGATAAGTCGAAGAGATACTTTGACCAGAAAGTTCAAATTATCAAGAACCGACAGGTCCTTGTATTCAAACATGAACAACCATGGAAATCATTTTTTGGAAGATACACGGTCCAAGTTGGGCCGCTCAGAGAAATGGACGGTCGGTATATGGACCGCGCTAAAGGGATTGGGCTGATAGAATAGCCTAATAGAAGCCAAAGATAAACGGTCTACTATGGGCCACTCAAATTATAGGACGATCACAAGTGGGCTTTTCAATAGATATGAACTGTCTATACTGGGCCGTTCACGACTGGAAAGATCTAAAGCCCATGACGATAGTACGCGGTTGGGATTGGGCCGCTCAGTAATTGAACGGTCCATTACAATCCGCGCTAAACAATGAGCGGGCCGAGACTGTCCGTTCAATCACTGGGCCTGACTGGCAACTAGAAATCCACCCAAAATGGCTCCGAGCTGCCATAAGTGGGGCAGAACTGAACCAGGGTCCAGCCCACTATCCACTGGTCAACCTAGGGCTTATTGGGTCGATCAAACCATGATTTGGTCAAAGATGAAACAAGGTTAATTGACCAACAAGAAAGGGCATTAGCTAGGAATGCACAGTCTCCAATGGGCCGCCTATTGAGTTAAACGGTCTGATTCCGGCTGTTCAAAACTCAGTCAGTACAAATTGAGCCATGACTCACAACACATCAATCCAAGTGGTTCGATCACATGAACAGGTTCAGGTCTTGGTGCTACAACCTGCCTGGTGTCCTAGTGGGATTCCCAGACTCGCGGGGGCTTACGGAGGTCCCGTAATGAAGGTCCTAGTCCGACGGAAGGAGTATTCGACGGAGAGTTCCAGCCATTACAAGGAATAGAGGCTAGCAAATCATCAAAAACCAAGTATAGCGGTCAGTCAATCCTACCAGAGTAGAACGACTGTTAAACAATCCTAATAACGATTTCAATTATCAATGGATCATAATTAAGATTTACTTTATTGGAAAAGATGAATCAAGATCAAGTGAGAACAAACTAGCAAGAATTCATAAACATTTACTTCCATAAATTTCAGTTTATCATGTGTGTTGCTAACTTACCATTAGCCATTAATCTACTAAAATAAATCATGTCGAAATGACAATGAAGCAGTTCTGTATTGCTGGGCGGTTCGTGCAGAGCCGCTCATATGCCTCGGCGGTCGCACGACAGGCCGTTCATGCCCTCTCAGGTTCGAAGGCCTACGGGAGATGAGCGGTCTGTAGAGTGCCGCTGGGGGGTTTAAGCGGTCTGAGATTGGCTGCCTAATAAAACGGCGGTTAGGGATCTGTCGCTCGTTCCACAAAACACATCAGAGATAAAAGCACATGAACGGTCAATAACCGGCCGCCTATCTAGATGGGCGGTCTATCGAGAGGCCACGCAAGTCAGGGGGCTTTCTGCTACCTTTGCCTTGCCCACCTCCAGTGAGTCCGGCTTGTTGTGACTCCTCTGTGTTGATGATGTTGGCATTTGCTTCATTTCTTTGGCAATACCTTATCTTGATTGATTGTTTGTTTTGATTGATTGGCAACAGTTCCTATTTTGATGAAATTGCTTTTATCACGTTGTCTGTATACATATTGCAGTCAGAGTCTATACTGTGTTCTGCACACACTCACAAGTCTTCACAGTGCTTTGCAGCATGAAACTCTATACATTGGCATACATTGCAGCGTCAACACATTGCATCATCTTTACAAGTGTGTACATTGCATCACATCGTTAAAGTCTGCACATCGGCTAAGTGTGTACATTGTCCACCTTAGTTAAAGTCCATTCATTGGACTGTGCATAGTCTATACATTGCTCGTCGTTGCAAAGTCCATACATCCACAGTGCATTGTATAGTCTATACACTGCACGTTCAAGTTCAAAGTATATACATTGCTGCATTACCTGCTAGAGTGAAGTCTGTACAGCCGAAGCACACATATCAAGTCTATACATTGAGCTACTGTGCAAGTCCACACCCTGGACTTTAGGCTTGAAAGTCTGTACAATGGACTGTGCTTCGCAAAGTCTATACATTTGTCGGTGGTAAGTATATACAGTGAGCGTCTCATGAAGTCTGTACACCACTGTAGCTGCACCGTCTCAGCCACCATCTCATTCAGCATCTTAGGCTTGCAAAGTCTATACATTTGTCGGTGGAAAGTATATACATCCACCGTCTCAATTTGCGTCTCATTGGAAGTCCATACAGTGCACTATGCATCCTTCGTTGAACTTCAAAGTCTATACATTAAAGCAAAGTCTGTACAGCCATCAGTGATCTTCCAAGTATGTACATCCAACTGTTCATCTTTGAAGTCTGTACATTGGAAGTTTTACCTACGTTTTCCTTCAAGTCTATACATCGGTAATTTTATCGTCGTTTCCCTTGAAGTCTATACACTGATCGCTTTACCGTCGTTTCCATTTGGAAGTCCATACATTCGCTGCTTCTTTGTTCAAGCCTATACAGCCTTTCATTTTGAAAGTCTATACATCGGGAAGTCTTCACATTGGCTGCTGAATGATATTCAAGTCTACACATCGGCACTGTAGCATGCATTTCGTAAAGTCTATACATTGCATGCTTCACTCTAAGTCTATACACTCGTGAGTGTTTCATCAAGTCTATACATTGGATGATGTTCTTCAAAGTATGTACATCGCATCATATTGTTCATGTAGTGTCTTGGTGAAGTCTATACATCGTTTCACTGTACAGGTCCATACATTGCATTGCATTGGCTGAGTGTGTACATCAGTCTGTCTCTGTTGCGTCTAAGGCTTTGGGCAAAGTCTATACAGACTCCACTGTCTCTTCCAGTGTCTCACGCTATCCAAGTCTGTATAGTGTCTATCTTCATGCATCAGTCAAAGTCTGTACAGCCAGGTACGTCTCATTTAGAGTCTAAGGCAAGTCTGCACATTGGACCTTCATTCAAAGTCTGTACAGCGTCTCGTTCATGCATTGTTCATGAAGTCTGTACATTGGACTGTGTCTTCGTGCATCATGCTACGTCCCTACACTGGGTCAGGTTCTTAAAGTGTATACATTGGCCTTAGCTCTCATAGTCTGTACATTGGTCCTCAGATTCGAAGTCCATACATTGGTCTTCATATTCAAAGTCTGAACATCCGTTCACTTCACTAAAGTCCATACATTGGGTGAGGTTCTTCATAGTCTGCACATTGCTTTAAAATTCATCAAGTATGTACAGCCCTTCATATAAACTGAAGTCTATACATCGTGATGTCTTACACATTGGCTGATTGAATGATCTCAAAGTCTATACATCCGATTGTTCAGCTTGTGGCCAAGTCTGTACATTGGCCTTCATGCCTCAAGTATATACATTGCTTTTTCGTTCAAACAAGTCCATACACTGAGCAAGTATACACATTGTGTTTGTCTTGTAAAGTCCATACATTGATGTCTGTACGTCGGCTATAAACCGAAGTCTATACACTGCAATGAATATACTTAAAGCTGATGATCCGATACTCTATCTGACATGGATTCTCTACAGGGATTGCTGACATGGCTCGTGATCCCAGGAGGACAAGGTGATCAGATGATGACACGTGGATAAAGTTGCCTCGAATCTGGCGAATTCCTTAGGCAGGAAAACGTGGAAACCACGCGCCCTTATCCACCTGCTGCCAGTATATATATTGAAGCCTTGGTGTTCAGATTGAGGTAGATCGAAAACTGAAGAGAGCAAAGTCTATACAGCCAGTCTGAAAGCAACAGAGTGCCATCGATCCACTGTGAGAAGAGAAACAGAGAAGAAGAAAAAGAGAGAAGAGAAGATCAAGAGAGATGAGTTGAGAGAGCTTGATCGAGAGAGTGAGATTGTGAGAGTTTTTGTTTGAGAGGTTGTATCTCAGTCTCTTGGTTCAGAAACCAGAGCTGAGCATTTGCTCATTCGAGCTACATTCCCATTTGGGTTTTCATTTTCGTTTTGCTTCTGTCTTTCATTTCTGAATTCCTGTTTCTTCAAGCTGTGAGTCAGCAGATTTGCAGTGGAAGTCTCCACTGGACGAGTTAAGCTGTATTTCCCCAGCAGTTGCTGAGGATCTGTTCCTCTGGTCGGCAAGCTGTAGTGCCTAGCGAAGCTGTGTATCAGCGGTTGTTGGCCAAGCTGTAGTGCCCAGCAGACGCAAGCTGTACTGCGCAGTAGCAAGCCATACTCGGTTGAGTGTGGGGTGGACGTAGGTCCTTGACCGAACCACCTAAAAGTCGTGGGTGTCTTGTGTTTGTGTGATTGTCTATGAATTGTGTGCGACTGGTTGTCTTGTTTACTTTAAGAGCTTGATTTGGTTCTGTTGAAATCTAGTATCAGGGTTAGTGATTTAGCAGATTTGCCTATATTTCACATTTGAACCTTACATTGGTTTTTTTAAATAGGCATTAGATCTATTCACCCCCCTCTAGATCCACATTTCGTGGAGATAGACTGCGTCCATCTAACTCAACACTTGGTATCAGAGCCACACTCTTCTACAGGGACTCATCGCCCGAAGAGGATAGGCAGAGATGGATGCTCGAGGGATGATAGCTGAAGGTCACTCAACAACTAAGCCCCCATTCATCGATGGATCTAACTACGCATACTGGAAGAATCGTATGCAAGTGTTTCTGAGGGCTAAGGATTACGAGATCTGGAAGGTTGTCAGCAAGGGACCTTATGAGCTATCCCCGAATGAAGATGTCTGGACCAAGGAGGAGATCAGAAGGTCCACGCTGAATTGGAGTGCCGTAAACGCCATCCAGTGCTGTCTGCACCCTACCGAATTCTCCCGCGTGTCAGCCTGCAAATCAGCCAAGGAGATGTGGGATGCATTAGAAGTCATTCATGAGGGTACATCTCAAGTAAGAGAGCAGAAGGCCAATCTTCTTGTATCCGAATACGAAGCCTTCAAGATGAAGCAGAACAAGACCATCAGCGAAATGTATGCTCAGTTGATTGTCATTACCAATGGTCTTAGAGGTCTAGGGAAACCTCAGACAGAATATGATGTGGTGAGGAAGATTCTACGGTCCTTGACTCATGCTCGGTACACAAAAGCTACAGTGATGGAGGAGTTAAGGGATTTGCGTAATACAAGAGCTGATGAGCTGATTGGCTCGTTAATGGCATATGAGATTAATATGCCAAGGACAGAAGAAGCTGAGAGGAAGAAGAAGCCGATAGCGCTGAAGGCTGGTTCAAGCAATTCCAACAAATCCAGCTCCAGCAGTTCTTCATCATCAGAGGAGAGCCCGAATGAAGAATATATGACTCGTTCTGAGATGGCCATGATGACCAGAGAGTTCAGGCGATTTCTCAGAAAAGGAGCATGATGATTCGGCCAAAAGAAATACAGTGGCGGCCGAAAGGATAAAAGGTATAAATCTAAACCTGCTAAGAAAACTGAACCTAACGTCTGTTACCAATGCAGGAAACCGGGCCATCTGAAAGCTGACTGTCCAGACAATCAGAAATACAATGACAAGTCAAAGAAGAAAAACAAGAAAAGGAGAGCTATGATTAGTACCTGGAGTGATGAAGATGAAGGCTCCTTCAGTAGCAGTTCAGTCAGTGAAGCCGAATCTGAGAAGCCCATTTATCTCATGGCAACAGCAACAAGCTCAGAAGATAGAGAAGAGGAATTAGATGAGGTAATCACTAGATTCGATGATTTTACTATCAATGATTGGATAGATGCTTATCATGACATAGCTGATAAGGCAAATGGTATTAAAAAAGAGAATAGGCATCTTAGAAGAAAAATTAATTCCATGCAAAATGATACAACTCTGACTGATAAGATTGCAAGCTTAGATTCTGAGAATAAAGAATTGAAACTCGCATGTTCTGAATTAGACAAAATCAAAAATGAGTTAAAAGCTACTAGGGAAGAGAATGTGAGGCTTGAAAAAGAAATTGATGAATGGAAGCTGAAAATTCATAAATGTGAGAGTGAAGTAAAAATTGTTTCTGAAAAATATGAAGCTGTCCTCAATGTAAATAATGAACTGAAAAAGTCTATTGATGAAATTCAGAAAGACAATGAGGATAAGCTGAAAACCATTGAGAAAATGACCCAAGGAACAGATAATCTAAATGCTTTGTTAGGGTCAAAAGTTAATTTTAGAAAAGAGGGACTATGATTTAATTCAAGTGCAACTAAAACCTTTGGAATGAAAACTATTTCATTTGTTGCACAAAAAGAAAAAGGACCTCTAATTAGCATGAATTCAAACATTTCTGTGAATAAAGCTGCTAATCTTAAAAGATCAGTGCTGAGGAGAAGGGTAAACAAAAAGTCAGTGAGCCTAGTAGAGCTAGCACATCCAAGCAAAATCCTAGGGCTCAGACTCAGGTTAGGGGTCAACCTACACAGTCTCATAAACCCCAGGTTAAAGTCACTAAGTCTCCACCATCATCACCACCTCTGAAGAAGACCCAAAACAAACCTATGAATAGGACAGTAGGGTCCAAGGTGCAGGGGAGATAGAATGCTGTTAGGAGTCAACCCAAACATTTTTACCAACCCAGAGTTCAGACCTATCACAATGCACAGTCAACCTACTTCAACAGGTCAGATTGAACTAGAACTCCGAGGAGGCATACAGGTCTTGCATATCAGGCTGCACAATATCAAAGACCTTACACTAGCAATTGGGTTAATGGGTATGGCAACTGGACACCTAGGAACCAACAATTCTTTAGCCAACCCAGGAACTACTATGGCCAAAACTTTATGAACACACCCTGGCCAAGGCATTGGCACAGAAGTAACAACACTATCAATAATCATGCTGCTGCCAATAAGAAGAGGAACAACAACAGAAGAAAATCTGTAGGATCCACTAAACAAAATTCATTTAAACAAATGTGGATTCTGAAAAGCTTGCTTTCTTGCTTTGTTCTATTTCATCTGTTATGGAGCCCAATCAGTCTTGGGTTCCAAACCTCTTTACTTAATTGTATATGCAAGTATGTCTGGCAGCCAAGAACAACTTGTGGTACTTGGATAGCGGCTGCTCCAGGCATATGACAGGAGATAAGGCCAAGTTCTGCATGCTGACTGAGAAACTAGGAGGCCTTGTCACCTTTGGAAGCAACACAAAGGGTAGGATTATTGGATCAGGTAAAATAGGTAAGTGCTCTACCTGCTGCATTGATGATGTTATGCTGGTTGAAGGGTTAGCTTATAATCTACTTAGCATCAGCCAGTTGTGTGATAAAGGATACAATGTTTTATTTGATTCTCAATGCTGCAAGGTTTTTGAACCTGATTCTGAAAGTGTCAAATTTTCTGGAAAAAGAATAAATAATACATACATGATAGATTTAGATGACATTCAACATACTAACCTTTGCCTTACTGCCAGTAGAGAAGACTTAGCATTTTTATGGCATCGTAGGTTAGGTCATGCTAGTTACACTATTTTGCACAAACTAAATAAGCATGGCATGGTTAGAGGACTTCCTAAAGTTTCCTTCAAGAAAGAAAATAAAATCTATGATGCATGCACTCAATCAAAGATAACTAGAAAGTCATTTAAGTCTAGAACTGAAAATCTATCTTCCAAACCCTATGAGCTGATACACATGGACCTTTTTGGGCCAACCAGATCTGTTAGCTTATCAGGGAGGAGGTCTGGGTTTGTCATGGTAGATGACTTTTCTAGGTATACTTGGATTTATTTCTTATCTAATAAGAGTGATGCCTTCTCAGAATTTCAGGAGTTCTATGTTAAAATAAATTAGAAAATTGAAAATATTTTGACTGATCAAGGAGGTGAGTTTGAAAACTCACAGTTTGATGAATTCTGCAGGTCAAATGGAATCAACCATATGTACTCCTCACCAAGGACACCTGAGCGGAATGGAGTTGTGGAGAGAAGGAACAGAACCCTAGTGGAGATGGGTCGTACACTCCTTGTTGAAGGTGGTCTACCAAGGAAATTTTGGGCTGAAGCAGTGAACACTGCCTGTTATGTAATTAACAGAGCCATGGTAAGACCTTCTACCCAGCAAACACCATATGAGATCTTAAAGGGTAAGAAACATTCTATTGCTCATTTCAAGGTTTTTGGATGTAAATATTTTATTCATATAAATGATAAAAGAGACCTTGATAAATTTGAACCTAAAGGTGAACCAGGAATCTTTCTTGGTTATTCTGAAAACACCCGAGCATATAGAGTGTACAATCTGAACTCTAAAACTGTTGAAGAATCTCCACATATAGTTTTTGATGAATCATTGGTAAATTCTAATGTTGGTCAATGCAGGAATGAGGACAATGGTGAAATTTTGAAGGAAGGAGATCCTGCAAACAAATCCAAGGATGAAAAAGAACATATAGAGCTTAATGAAGAGGAGCCTACAGTTCAGAGGGAGGTAAATCAAATTCATGATAATCCAATTGTTAACATTAGATATCTCAAGGATCATCCTGTAGATAATGTAATTGGATATCTGCATGACCCCCCTAGGACTAGAGGCCACCTGAGAATTCAACATGAACTGAATGCTTATGCTTTTGTATCAAACACAGAACCCAAGTCCATTGACTGTGCTCTCCAAGATGTGCATTGGATAAAAGCCATGCATGAGGAGCTCAATCAATTTGACAGGAATAAGGTGTGGCATTTGGTTCCACCTCCTAATCATGAAACAGTCATAGGGACTAAATGGGTGTTTAGAAATAAAACTGATGAATCAAGGAATGTTATTAAAAATAAAGCCAGACTTGTAGCTCAGGGGTACAATCAGGAATTTGGAATAGATTTTGAAGAGTCTTTTGCCCCTATAGCTAGGTTAGAAGCAATCAGAATCTTATTAGCTTATGCATGTTCCCTAGGAATAAATCTTTAGCAGATGGATGTGAAATCTACTTTTCTGAATGGGGAAATTAATGAGAATGTCTATGTGAGACAGCCTCCTAGGTTTGAATGTTTAGATTTCCCTAATCAGGTTTACAAACTCAATAAAGCTCTCTATGGGTTAAAACAAGCTCCTAGAGCTTGGTATGACAGGTTGATCAAATTCCTCACCGACAAGAATTTCACAAGAGGTATAGTTGATCAAACATTGTTTACCAAGGTGAGTCATCCAGATATTCTTATTATTCAGATTTATGTGGATGACATTGTGTTTGGGTCAACTAACCCCAAATTGTGTGAGGAATTCTCTCAAATTATGACTGATGAGTTTGAAATGAGCTCAATGGGTGAGCTCAAATTGTTTCTTGGACTACAGGTTACACAATCAAAAGATGGCATATTCATTTCTCAGTCCAAGTACATAAAGAATCTATTGAAGAAGTATAAAATGGACAACCTCAAGGAAATAGCAGCTCCAATGGGTACCTCAACAAATTTAGATGAAGATTCTAAAGATAAACCAGTGGACCAAAAGCTATATAGAGGTATGATCGGATCCCTTCTTTATCTTACAGCATCTAGGCCTGATATTCAATTTGCAGTGTGTTTATGCTCTAGATTTCAGGTTAGTCCTAAAGAAACCCATTTTAAAGCTGTGAAAAAGATTTTTAGGTATTTACTAGGCACCCAAGAGCTAGGTCTTTGGTATCCTGCTAAGTGTGAGTTAGAGCTTCTAGCCTACACTAATACAGACTATGCTGGGTGTCGAGTAGATAGAAAAAGCACTAGTGGCTATTGTCAATTCCTTGGTGGCTGTCTAGTGTCTTGGGCATCTAAGAAGCAACACACTGTAGCATTATCTACAGCTGAAGCTGAGTATGTTGCAGCATGTAATTGTGCTACCCAAGTACTTTGGATTAAGCACCAACTGGCTGATTATCAGATAAATTTGGGATGTATTCCACTTTTATGTGATAATACTAGTGCTATATGCCTTGCTAAAAATCCTGTTCATCATTTTAGGACTAAGCATATAGAGATAAAACATCATTTTCTTAGAGATGCTGTAAATAAAAAGGAGATTGAAATGAGTTTCATAGAAACTGAAAACCAAATTGCTGATATTTTTACTAAGCCTCTTGGGAATGAAAGATTTAAATTCCTTAGAAGAGAACTTGGCTTATGTAAATTTCAGCATGATGAATGATATGTTCAGCTGTCTTGAATAAAATTTCTGATTTAGACTTGCGTCTGATAGCTTGAATAAACCTGTGGATGTTGAATGTGGCATCACACTCATGATCATCATTGCATATCATTTAGTCATGATTGTGTCTAAGCTCTCTCTCATTCAATTCTTGCCATTCATTTGCAAAATTGCATGCATATAGACAGGGGGAGTTTCTGCTAGAAATTCAGAGTGTCTTCAACTTTCTTGAATTCATTCATCCTTTAAGTCTGAATATCGATTCTGACATTATGGCAATCTGTTAGTCAGTTCTGATTTTTAAGCAATAGAAAATGGACTTCTTCTGTTGTAAGAATTTGAATTGCTTAAGGACTGACCTAATGGTTTAAATTTTATAACTTTTTGGAGTTTAAAAAATTACAATCAGTATAGGAGTAAGCTGAAAATTGATAAAACTCTCAACCCTTATCTTAATTCATGTCAGACAAAGCTAATCATATCTGAAATCATGTTAGAGAAGCTAAGTATGTGTATTGTTCTAAAACAAGTCATTCTGAAACATATAAAGAAATAAAGGACAGCTAAGAAAGATATTGAAAAATATTAAAAATCATTGTAAAATAAAATTGGCAGAGCAATGACTGCTAAATCACTGAGAAACTGAGTGATCCATCAAAGAAGTGGACAACACTTATGTCATGAGGTGT
This sequence comes from Amorphophallus konjac, assembly GCA_022559845.1. NCBI lineage: Eukaryota > Viridiplantae > Streptophyta > Magnoliopsida > Alismatales > Araceae > Amorphophallus > Amorphophallus konjac. Next base: position 284,521,409 of record CM040121.1, on the reverse strand, counting down.
ATCAGCTATCTCTGTATAAAATGATCAAAATAGTAAGGTGGTTTCATTGAGTACTTGGGGGTAACTGGCATCTGATAAACGTGTACCCTCACACAAAAAGGTGTAAATCACTTTTATTGAGTTTGATCATGGCAGAATGGTCCATCATGTTGAGTATCTAGGGGTATTGACGTCTGATAAACATATACCCCTATGCAAAAAGATAATGGCACCTGAATGCCCTTAATGAACTTGTCTTGAAAATGCTACTCCATCGAAAGAAATTTTATGAATGTCAATTTGTTTAGTTTCAATACATGACTTGGTATCTCTCAATCATTTTTTTGAGACTATGAAAGTAAGATATTTTGAAACTTACTCTCTCATGCAAATGTGATTCTGGTTTATTGTTTTATCATGCACAGCGAACTTATCTATTGATTGTAGTGCATGAACTCAAAATTTTATAGTCTTTAAACCAGCACTCTATCTGAAAGTAGTTTCTAAATTCATATACCTGAACACTCTGTGTTTTAGCATGCTTATTCATGAACTACTTGTTCAGAATGCCAGTCAGATAACTTCTTGATCTTTCCCTTGCATTCCCTTTCCCTCCTCTTTGTTGATGGCAAAGGGGGAGAATATTGTCTAGGGGGAGAATATGTTGTCGGGGGAGAATATGTTGTCTGAATTCTGAATTCATTTACAGGGGGAGTCTGGGGCAGTAAGTTGCTTGCATTATGTAGCATGCATTCATAGCATCTGCATGTCAATCTGAATAACAAATCATGTTTTTCATCAAAATACATAAAAATACATCTGTTTGACAAGATGTTGCTATTCTATTTAATAAGGGGTTGCCATCATCAAAAAGGGGGAGATTGTTGTGACTCCTCTGTGTTGATGATGTTGGCATTTGCTTCATTTCTTTGGCAACGCCTTATCTTGATTGATTGTTTGTTTTGATTGATTGGCAACAGTTCCTATTTTGATGAAATTGCTTTTATCAGGTTGTCTGTGTACATAATGCAGTCAGAGTCTATACTGTGTTCTGCACACACTTACAAGTCTTCACAGTGCTTTGCAGCATGAAACTCTATACATTGGCATACATTGCAGCGTCAACACATTGCATCATCTTTAAAAGTGTGTGCATTGCATCACATCGTTAAAGTCTGCACATCGGCTAAGTGTGTACATTGTCCACCTTAGTTAAAGTCCATTCATTGGACTGTGCATAGTCTATACATTGCTCGTCGTTGCAAAGTCCATACATCCACAGTGCATTGCATAGTCTATACACTGCACATTCAAGTTCAAAGTATATACATTGCTATATTACCTGCTAGAGTGAAGTCTGTACAGCTGAAGTACACATATCAAGTCTATACATTGAGCTACTGTGCAAGTCCACACTTTGGCCTTCAGGCTTGAAAGTCTATACAATGGACTGTGCTTCGCAAAGTCCATACATTTGTCGGTGGTAAGTATATACAGTGAGCGTCTCATGAAGTCTATACACCACTGTAGCTGCACCGTCTCAGCCACCGTCTCATTCAGCATCTTAGGCTTGCAAAGTCTATACATTTGTCGGTGGAAAGTATATACATCCATCGTCTCAATTTGCGTCTCATTGGAAGTCCATACAGTGCACTATGCATCCTTCGTTGAACTTCAAAGTCTATACATTGAAGCAAAGTCTGTACAGCCATCAGTGATCTTCCAAGTATGTACATCCAACTGTTCATCTTTGAAGTCTGTACATTGGAAGTTTTACTTACGTTTTCCTTTAAGTCTATACATCGGTAATCTTACCGTCGTTTCCATTGAAGTCTATACACTGATCGCTTTACCGTCGTTTCCATTTGGAAGTCCATACATTCACTGCTTCTTTGTTCAAGCCTATACAGCCTTTCATTTTGAAAGTCTATACAACGGGAAGTCTTCACATTGGCTGCTGAATGATATTCAAGTCTACACATCGACACTGTAGCATGCATTTCGTAAAGTCTATACATTGCATACTTCACTCTAAGTCTATACACTCGTGAGTGTTTCATCAAGTCTATACATTGGATGCTGTTCTTCAAAGTATGTACATCGCATCATATTGTTCATGCAGTGTCTAGGTGAAGTCTATACATCGTTTCGCTGTACAGGTCCATACATTGCATTGCATTGGCTAAGTGTGTACATCAGTCTGTCTCTGCTGCGTCTAAGGCTTTGGGCAAAGTCTATACAGACTCCACCGTCTCTTCCAGCGTCTCACGCTTTCCAAGTCTGTACAGTGTCTGTCTTCTTGCATCAGTCAAAGTCTGTACAGCCAGGTACGTCTCATTTAGAGTCTAAGGCAAGTCTGCACATTGGACCTTCATTAAAAGTCTGTACAGTGTCTCGTTCATGCATTGTTCATGAAGTCTGTACATTGGACTGTGTCTTCGTGCATCATGTTAAGTCCATACACTGGGTCAGGTTCTTAAAGTGTATACATTGGCCTTAGCTCTCATAGTCTGTACATTGTGTTAGGGTGCTAGGCCCGGATACAGAGGGGGGGTGAATGTATCCCTCTAGAAAATATAGTCCAAATTAAAACTCTAAAGCTCAGATATGCGGAATAAGGACTAATGAGCTTTCCAAGATGAAATGATAAGGCAACAAATGAACAAACAGTTGGACTACACCAATGCAGCCACCTGAACAACCAGAAATGAAGGCAGGGCTAAACAACCCAAACACACTTAGCAGAATATAATGCTCAAAAATAACTCTCTAGATAATGCAACTAGCCAAGCATGCACAACCTGTGAATGGGAGGTAGAAGATATGGAGCGAACGCAATGCAAACCACTGCATAAATAATTTTAAGGTGGTTCGGTCCTCCAGACCTACATCCACCCCTCACTCCCAATCGGAGTGAGGCTTCACTAGCCAATGCTAGAACCAAGCAGACTCAGTCTGCGAACAGTTGCTGCCACACAGCTTGACCAGGGGAACAACCTCCCTCTTCCTCCCAACCGGAGGGACACCCCAAGTGACTCCCAGCCACTTGGAAACCAGAGACCGAAGTCTCTCTTCCTCCAGTCTAGGAGAGAACCCGCCAGTGACTCCCCGTCACCAGCAACCAGAGGTCAAAGACCTCTCTTCCTCCAACGGGAGGGACCCCTAGACTTGCAAGCCACAAGCCCAGAACCGGAGACAAGTCTCCCTTCTCCTGAATCCACAGGAGGAACCCGATCCCCAGCAGGGCAATCGGAAGAACAAGGCTAACCAAAGAAACAAAAGAAAAAATAAGGAAACATAAAAAAACACAGCAACAAAAGCTGGAAATGAAACACAAGAGATGTAGCTCTCAATGAGCATAGTCGTTCTGGATTTGATCCACGAACAGACTGAACTGATCTTCAATAGACTCTCTCCTCCTCTTCTTTTCTTCCTCTTCTTTCTGCTTCTCTTTCTTCTCTCTTTCTTCTCACTTCTCACGAGCACTATCTCTCTCTTTTCCTTCTTCTGCTCTCACTCCCTTTCTTCTTCTTCTCTTTTTCTTCAGCTTTTCTTTTTCTAGATCGAAGGGCTTTCTGCTCTCCAGGCTTCTTCTTCGATCGGCCTCCATCTGAAGATGAAGACTCCAATATATACCAGCAGTAGTGGGGAGATAGGACGTGTGCTTCCCACGCCTTCCGTCCAGAAGGTTCCTCCTCAGATCACGTGCTCAGCACCCACCTCGGATCACATGTCAGGTGCCAGCTTCTGGTCATGTGCTCAATGACAGCAATCTGACTTGCTGCGTTGACGCTGTCAAGCAATGGCGTTAACGCAGTGAGGCATTCTAGTAAGCCATTAGCTTCGTCTCTTTAGCTGCTGTGTCGACGCTGCTCAATTATAGCGTTGACGCAGTGGAATAGCCTGTGAAAGTGAATGTTCCTTTAACTGCTGCGTCGACGCTGCTCCATTGTGGCGTTGACACAATGGAAGATATCGTGAAGGCTTCGTCAACTAATGCGTGAACGCTTTAAGCTCCCAGGGTCGACCCTGTTCCCTTTAGCAACAAGAATGAAGTCATAAGATCTAAGTATGTACATTGTAGTGTATATACTTCGAAAGAAACAGTCCAATGTATATACTTCAAGAACTCTAGACAACGGACACTGTACAGACTTCAGATGCTACAGTCCAATGTATGGACTTTGACGAAGTGAAGCAGTGTACAGACTTTGAATCAAACCGATGTATAGACTTGAATGGGCATGAAGTGTATAGACTTGAAGTCTGAAGATGATGTATAGACTTGGTGAACACTACAACATCAATCGGATGTATAGAGTTGGTGAAATGAAGTCCAGTGTACAGACTTGCAGATACGAAGCCAATGTACAGACTTAGAAGGATTTGAACGGGAGAGTGTATAGACTTGGTTCCTGTAGCAAAAGATGTGGAGTGTACAGACTTGGTGAAACAAAGTCCAGTGTATAGACTTGAAAGTCTGAAGGCGATGTGCAGCCCAATGAGTTGACGCTGCAGCCCAATGAGTTGACGCTGCAACGTATATACTTTACGTTCAACTGATGATGTATGGACTTGAAGTTAGACAAACCAGACAGTCAGTGTTCTGATGGGTCGACGCATCAGCAAGGGTGGGTCGACCCACTACTGTTCATACTAACTAAGCAGAGTGTAGCAATGAATGCTTTATGCATCAGTTAACATGACTGAACATCAAATATGTTAAACTAAACTGAGCAGCAAGATGACTGAACATTTGATAGACTGAGTTATGATCAGAAAATAACTGAATAACAGCATGATGACTCACACAGCAAGATGACTCACAGTGATTTACTCACATCAAAAACCAATCATCAAAACCACCATTAAAACCACAAGAGCACAACAATCTCCCCCTTTTTGATGATGGCAACACTTTCAACACATTGAGCCATTCTGATGATGTGAGGCATTCTGATGACTCAAATTATTCTCCCCCTTTGACTTCATCAAAAAGAAAATAATTTGAGAAATTAAAGCATGTATAAAAATTCAGTCAATTTCTCCCTTTTGCAAGAACACAATTCTCCCCCTTTAAGAGTTTCAGCAAAAAGTCATTAGTTAGAGATGATCAAAAGAAGCCAGCATGCAATGATTGAATGAAAATCTCCCCCTTTTTGGCAAACAATCTCCCTCATTTGGTATAATCAAGATGAACCATGGGAAGGGGTATAAATGTAGATGCAGATACCAGAAATATGAATGTCAGAGCACAATTCTTCTCCTTCTATGCAGCATGATGCATATGACAAGGAAGCTCCCCCTCAATAAATGGAACCTTATGAAATGAATGAGAAGGAGACCACAGGGGCAAACAAGGAGAAGTTCAGGTCAATGAGTAGAAGAGGTTCAATTAGCAGATTTTTAAAGACGCTCCAATCTCAGAAAATTCAGTCAGATTTTCAGAGAGATATCAATCTCATAAATCCAAAACATAAGTTTTTCAAAGTCTTCCATTATAAGGGCTTATGAATGAGCTTTATTGAACAGCATGGTTTAAACATGATGTATGTAGAGTTTATCAATAAAATTCTGTATTGATATCTAAAACCATGGTTTAATAAAAATGAACCAAGCCCTCATATTTATCTAGATAAAACTCCCTTTCTCTTACACAATCAAATTTAGTGACTTCTTTCGGAATTACATGCATTAGTATTGAGATCAAGTAATTATGAAGTCATATGATTTTGTCTAGGGTTGTAGCAATTTGATTTTAGCATCAATATTCAGATATTGAGATATGTTCAACAATTTTTCATGCTACAAATTTTACGAGCAGTCTAGTTCAGTGCAGACCTTGTAACTAGAGGATATACCTTGATCAGAGGCCAATATCCATAAGCACTTAGTGTGACTAACTATCATGCTATATATGAACAGAGATAGCATTTACACATCATGACACACTCCAAATCATTTCTTGATGAGTGAGTTGTATTTCTCAGTGTGCATGCCATTGCTCTGCCTGAAATTCAATTATTCTTAATCAGAGTTAACTATGGTACCTCATGACACAGTCCTTTGGACATGTATTTCTCAGTGACCAAGGTCATTGCTCTGACAGAAAATACCATTTAGACATTTCAGAAAAATTCATTTGCTTCAAATCAATAACAATTTCATGTACTTAACCAAATAAAGTCATGTATTCAATAATGCAGATTTCAGAGGATTTTACAAGACACAGCATGAAACAGATGGTTAAGGTTTATTAAACATGCTTCAGATATTTTTAAGAGATTTTAAAGCCAAACTCATTGAATACATTAAACTTAAACCACATGAGTTATTTCAGTCATTCATAAAAATGTATAATAGAAGATTTCTAGTTCAAGAGTTTTCAGATTTATGATCGAGATAGTCCCATTAAAATCTTCATGAAAGACTGATGGAATTCTGAAGCCAAATGATACCAATTGATAGGAGAGATTTCGAGGCTCAATGATTTCTGATATTATCAAGGTTTGTCAACTAAGATCAATGATGAAGGGTATGCAATGAATTCTCACAAGAGTATGCATTTGACAACCTATATGCGATGCATTGACTCCCCCTAACAATATGCATTCAGACAGTCTTTTTGACATTTTTCATGAAATGCAATGCAATTAACTACATGCATGCAAAGACTCAACACTGAATGCTATGCAAAGATATGTAATTAACTCCCCCTGAAGACATGCAATGTTTGCCATGAGACACTGAACAGATGATTTTGATTCATGCACATTCAGACTGCCCTATCAAGCAAAAAAACCCATGGTACTAGGCGGAGCACTTGGTCTAAACGACCACCTGACACATAGTAGGAACCTCCAGACAGATTTCCCTGTCTTTTGGTAGCTTACCATTTACATACCATAGTGGTCAATCATGATAATTCAATGTGCAGTCCTATGTATAAATCAGATTTTCAGTGAACTATGCAACAGACATTTTTCAAACAGCATTCAAATGCAGTTCAGATTTTTCAATGTACTATACATGCAAATCACATATATGCACTTCAGATGAGGAGAGTTCAGAGGCATCAATTCAGACAATGCAGATGAAGAATGATTATGCAAAAACAGATTTAGTATGTCATGCAGTAGAACTAAAAATAGGAAGTGCAAGAAATTTACCTGAAAGATTCAGGAAGGGGTTTTCATTCTTGAGTGCCTTGGTTTATTACCCCTTTTATTTCAGTCCCAAGGCACACCTGCATAGCATTGTTATTTTGTACAAACAGGTACCCAAGAAGTCTTGGATCCTGACATGACAGTATTACTCCTAGCATGTTTTCTCAACAGATTTTTCGCATGTTTATCATCACAACACATGATATGACAATTATACATGGAATGCCCTACCTACCCACAATGATAACAAGAAATAACAGATTTCATGTTCTCCTTGTATACATCAGCATTGGCGTGAACATGGTGTGAGTGATCATGATTAATTCTGTTATTGACATGAAAATTTTTCTTTTCATAACCGGCCAGCCAACAGTTAACAGCTCTGTGGCCTGGCTTTCCACATTCAAAACATACAGTGTGTTTGCTTCTAGAACCAAACTTCTTTCTATCAACAATGTTTTTATTAACAGGGAAATTAACAAATCCAGAGTTAGTTTTCTTTCCCTAAGCATGCCAGCAGAAGATAGCAATGTGACCAAACTTCCCACAGCAATAGCATTGAGTTTTCTTTTCCTGATCAGTAGAATGTCTCCTAAGATGATTTCTAGGATACTTTCTAACATCATTTCTTTCATCATTTATCAATGCTACACAGTTATGCATAATATGGCCAACTTTCCCACAATAGTGACATGTTATAGCCTTTTTATTCACATTCACTTGTTTGACAAGATTGATATTCTCATGAGAGTGTGAATGTGTGTGTGAGCAGTGAGCAGCATGCACATGTAAATCAGAGACATATTTGGACTTATTCAAATCAGCATTTTTCTTTTGTTTTTGAATCTTTTTCTGTTTCTTATCTGAATTTTCAGCCTTCTTAGCAGTGAATTGAAAAATAGAAGAACTAGATTGATTAGCTTGTTCAGAGCTTTTCACGAATACAGTTGACTTCTTCTTTTCATTCACTTTCTTATTAACATGCACATACCCAAGTCCTTCTTTCTGAAAATTCACTTTAGAACCAAGCAACTTATTCAAATTGTCTTTTCCTTTAATGAATTTTGACAAAGAATTTTTCAGATCTTCAATCTCAGAATTCAATGAAGCAATACTCACTTCATACTTGGATAGCTCAGATTCACAAACAATCAGCTGTTGTTGCAAAGCATTATTCAGGTTCTTCAGAGTTTCATTCTCTTGTTGAACCATTATTTCAATGTTGTTCTCATTTTCCTTCACAACAGTTTTTCCTTTTTCAATTGACAACCATCTTTCAGACTAGACAGTATTAAGAACCATTAGCTTTTTATTTTGATCTTTCAAGTAGACATTTTCTTCTTTCAGACTTCTGACTTCAGAATTTTTTTCTTTTCTTAATTTTCTCTTTTCTGATTTAACTTTTTCATATTTTTCCAGTAGATGCTCATGCATGGCAACTAAATCATCATGACTCATATCCTCGGTCTCAGAGTTTACCTGGGATGAGGACTCATCTGATTGATCACTCCTTCTTGCCATGAGACATTCTTCTTCCTTTCCATTGTGGATGCGAAGCAATTCATCCAATATTTCCTTTACCGAGCTACAACCTGAGAAAGAGGAAAAATCATCAGAACCGATTGCAGCCTTCATTAGATTTAGAGCCCTCACGTTATCATCATTTTTCAACTTGTGAACATGAGTCCACTTGGACTTATCCTTAGGAAGTTCATGTGGACTGTGAGAGATAACCTTCCACAATTGTGGATTAATAGAGTTAACATGCTTGTGCATACGATATAGCCAGAATTTAATATTTGAACTACTGAATAGGGGAGGATGAGCCATGAGAACACAACAGATTAATGCAACAGGAATATTGATACACTAAAAACAAATTAGCACCGAAAACCAGAGATCGAAGCTGCAGGTCGCTGGACCTTGTATGCAGACACCTCTCTGATACCAACTGTTAGGGTGCTAGGCCCGGATATAGAGGGGGGGTGAATGTATCCCTCTAGAAAATATAGTCCAAATTAAAACTCTAAAGCTCAGATATGCGGAATAAGGACTAATGAGCTTTTCAAGATGAAATGATAAGGCAACAAATGAACAAACAGTTGGACTGCACCAATGCAGCCACCTGAACAACCAGAAACGAAGGCAGGGCTAAACAACCCAAACACACTTAGCAGAATATAATGCTCAAAAATAACTCTCTAGATAATGCAACTAGCCAAGCATGCACAACCTGTGAATGGGAGGTAGAAGATATGGAGCTAACGCAAGGCAAACCACTGCACAAATAATTTCAAGGTGGTTCGGTCCTCCAGACCTACATCCACCCCTCACTCCCAACCGGAGTGAGGCTTCACTAGCCAATGCTAGAACCAAGCAGACTCAGTCTGCGAACAGTTGCTGCCACATATCTTGACCAGGGGAACCGCCTCCCCTCTTCCTCCCAACCGGAGGGACACCCCAAGTGACTCCCAGCCACTTGGAAACCAGAGACCGAAGTCTCTCTTCCTCCAGTCCAGGAGGGAACCCGCCAGTGACTCCCCATCACCAGCAACCAGAGGTTGAAGACCTCTCTTCCTCCAACCGGAGGGACCCCTGGACTTGCAAGCCACAAGCCCAGAACCGGAGACAAGTCTCCCTTCTCCTGAATCCACAGGAGGAACCCGATCCCCAGCAGGGCAATCGGAAGAACAAGGCAAACCAAAGAAACAAAAGAAAAAATAAGGAAACATAAAAAAATACAGCAACAAAAGCTGGAAATGAAACACAAGAGATGTAGCTCTCAATGAGCATAGTCGTTCTGGATTTGATCCACGAACAGACTGAACTGATCTTCAATAGACTCTCTCCTCCTCTTCTTTTCTTCCTCTTCTTTCTGCTTCTCTTTCTTCTCTCTTTCTTCTCACTTCTCACGAGCACTATCTCTCTCTTTTCCTTCTTCTGCACTCACTCTCTTTCTTCTTCTTCTCTTTTTCTTCTTCTTTTCTTTTTCTGGATCGAAGGGCTTTCTGCTCTCCAGGCTTCTTCTTCGATCGGCCTCCATCTGAAGACGAAGGCTCCAATATATACCAGCAGTAGTGGGGAGATAGGGCGTGTGCTTCCCATGCCTTCCGTCCAGAAGATTCCTCCTCGGATCACGTGCTCAGCATCCACCTCGGATCACGTGTCAGGTGCCAGCTTCTGGTCACGTGCTCAATGACATCAATCTGACTTGCTGCGTTGACGCTGTCAAGCAATGGCGTTAACACAGTGAGACATTCTAGTAAGCCATTAGCTTCGTCTCTTTAGCTGCTGTGTCGACGCTGCTCAATTGTAGCGTTGACGCAGTGGAATAGCCTGTGAAAGTGAATGCTCCTTTAACTGCTGCGTTGACGGTGCTCCATTGTGGCGTTGACGCAGTGGAAGATATCGTGAAGGCTTCGTCAACTAATGCGTGGACGCTTTAAGCTCCCAGCGTCGACCCTGTTCCCTTCAGCAACAAGAATGAAGTCATAAGATCTAAGTATGTACATTGTAGTGTATATACTTCGAAAGAAACAGTCCAATGTATATACTTCAAGAACTCTAGACAACGGACGTTGTACAGACTTCAGATGCTACAGTCCAATGTATGGACTTTGACGAAGTGAAGTAGTGTACAGACTTTGAATCAAACCGATGTATAGACTTGAATGGGCATGAAGTGTATAGACTTGAAGTCTGAAGACGATGTATAGACTTGGTGAACACTGCAACATCAATCGGATGTATAGAGTTGGTGAAATGAAGTCCAGTGTACAGACTTACAGATACGAAGCCAATGTACAGACTTAGAAGGATTTGAACGGGAGAGTGTATAGACTTGGTTCCTGTAGAAAAATATGTGGAGTGTACATACTTGGTGAAACAAAGTCCAGTGTATAGACTTGAAAGTCTGAAGGCGATGTGCATACTTGCTGAGTTGACGCTGTAGCCCAATGAGTTGACGCTGCAACGTATATACTTTACGTTCAACTGATGATGTATAGACTTGAAGTTAGACAAACCAGACAGTCAGTGTTCTGATGGGTCGACACATCAGCAAGGGTGGGTCGACCCACTACTGTTCATACTAACTAAGCAGAGTGTAGCAATGAATGCTTTATGCATCAGTTAACATGACTGAACATCAAATATGTTAAACTAAACTGAGCAGCAAGATGACTGAACATTTGATAGACTGAGTTATGATCAGAAAATAACTGAATAACATCATGATGACTCACATAGCAAGATGACTCACAGTTATTAACTCACATCAAAAACCAATCATCAAAACCACCATTAAAATCACAGGGGCACAACACATTGGTCCTCAGATTCGAAGTCCATACATTGGTCTTCATATTCAAAGTCTGAACATCCGTTCACTTCACTAAAGTCCATACATTGGGTGAGGTTCTTCATAGTCTGCACATTGCTTTAAAATTCAGCAAGTATGTACAGCCCTTCATATAAATTGAAGTCTATACATCGTGATGTCTTACACATTGGCTGATTGAATGATCTCAAAGTCTATACATCCGATTTTTCAGCTTGTGGCCAAGTCTGTACATTGGCCTTCATGCCTCAAGTATATACATTACTTTTTCGTTCAAAGAAGTCCATACAAAGAGCAAGTATACACATTGTGTTTGTCATGTAAAGTCCATACATTGATGTCTGTACGTCGGCTATAAACCAAAGTCTATGCACTGCAATGAATATACTTAAAGCTGATGATCCGATACTCTATCTGACATGGATTCTCTACAGGGATTGCTGACATGGCTCGTGATCCCAGGAGGACAAGGTGATCAGATGATGACACGTGGATAAAGTTGCCTCGAATCTGGCGAATTCCTTGGGCAGGAAAACGTGGAAACCACGCGCCCTTATCCACCTGCTGCCAGTATATATATTGAAGCCTTGGTGTTCAGATTGAGGTAGATCAAAAACTGAAGAGAGCAAAGTCTATACAGCCAGTCTGAAAGCAACAGAGTGCCATCGATCCACTGTGAGAAGAGAAACAGAGAAGAAGAAAAAGAGAGAAGAGAAGATCAAGAGAGATGAGTTCAGAGAGCTTGATCGAGAGAGTGAGATTGTGAGAGTTTTTGTTTGAGAGGTTGTATCTCAGTCTCTTGGTTCAGAAACCAGAGCTGAGCATTTGCTCATTCGAGCTACATTCCCATTTGGGTTTTCATTTTCGTTTTGCTTCTGTCTTTCATTTCCGAATTCCTGTTTCTTCAAGCTGTGAGTCAGCGGATTTGCAGTGGAAGTCTCCACTGGACGGGTTAAGCTGTATTTCCCCAGCAGTTGCAGAGGATCTGTTCCTCTGGTCGGCAAGCTGTAGTGCCCAGCGAAGCTGTGTATCAGCTGTTGTTGGCCAAGCTGTAGTGCCCAGCAGACGCAAGCTGTACTACGCAGCAGTAAGCCATACTTGGTTGAGTGTGGGGTGGACGTAGGTCCTTGATCGAACCACCTAAAAATCGTGGGTGTCATGTGTTTGTGGGATTGTCTATGAATTGTGTGCGACTGATTGTCTTGTTTACTTTAAGAGCTTGATTCGGTTCTGTTGAAATCTAGTATCAGGGTTAGTGATTTAGCAGATTTGCCTATATTCCGCATTTGAACCTTACATTGGTTTTTTTAAATAGGCATTAGATCTATTCACCCCCCTCTAGATCCACATTTCGTGGAGATAGACTGTGTCCATCTAACTCAACACGGCTAGGGTTGGAAAAAACAGTTAAGTACACAAAACATAGAGCATGAAATTTAGGACTTTTACTATCAATAGAACGAGCACAAAGAATTATAGAAGATAGCAGGATCAATTGAATGTTTAGTGCCTGAAATCCCTACTTAAATCGAGGTGGAGCATAGTTAACCCTAATTACGACATGCTTGTACTGAAACTAAAAATTCTCGCAGGGTACTACATAAAATTTAGGGCTTTTTAGACCAAAAGAAAGAGGACAGGACGACGCTTCTATCCATACATAACACTTAGGGTTTGGCTTGCTATCACCTACCTTAATCGAAAGACGAAGGAAGAAGAGGGATGCCGATCGCGCTAGGTACACGCCGCCGATGATCGTCAGAATTCTCCCTTGATCGAGCTCCTCTCCGGCCGCCACAGCATCTAAACGATTCTAGGGTGGCTTAGGTTCGTTTATATAGGTTCAATGGTATCTAGAGGGTTCTAATCGTGGAGATAGAGTCCACGCACCGTAGACGTGCATGATTCGCACAAGACCGAGTCAATCCGCCACTCTACCATAAAATTCCACTCCTAGGGTTAAGATTTCGGAGAATAACCAGAGGGAAAACAATCTCTTAATCCTAGCCTTTCATTTGCATCCGATTTTAGCTTAAATGGTTTAGTATTGAACTCTAATTTTACGTTTTAAGGTTCGATTAGGCTAAGTGTGGATTTGGGCCTTAATCACTAATTCGACTTATTTAGGAATTGTATTTGGGCTAGTCTTAGAAGACAATTTTACTAAACGTTTTATCCTCTACAAGAATCTAATTTTTCTAGATTTTTATAAAATGGTCAAAATTTTACTTATCCTATTTCTTAAGGAATTTCTTATTAATTTTTTCAAAAAATTTATTCATTAAAATACCGGGGTGCTACAATAAAAGAAAGAACTCTGATTTTAGCTCCCCCTCAGTTGGTGATGCAGATTTGGATGAAGCTTGAGTCTCCACTCAATTTGGGGTTGATTTGCTTCAGATTGATCTTGAGAAGCCTTGAGATGGATGTAGAATTCCTAGACGAAGCACAGTTCACGGAGCTCTTCTTGCATCACTCTTTCTCCCTTGGCAGCCCCCTTTGATCTCCCTTGAGTGATCTCCCTTTGATCTCCCTTGGATGTAGAATTCCTACAATTTTCTGTCGATCGACCCATGCCCTTAGGTCGACCGAACTGTTATAGTTTTGTAGATATGTGATCCCTGAAAATTTAGGTCGACCGGACCATACCCTTAGGTTGACCGAAACCTGGAAAACCTATAGAAATGAATTGTTAGCCTAGTAAATCATATCCATATGACAAGAGCTTCATGTCCTCATTAAATTCATGCATTTTAGTTTTAATCTGGCTTGATTATGTATTTGGAGATGTTCATTTGAGCTTCATATCCATTCTTACATTTAAGCTTTTAGCATTACACAAAGTGGCCTTAAACACATTCAAAACTTACATGGCACGGGATGAAAACTGAGTTCAAGGTTTTGTTGTCATCAAAATCACTTGGAGAGACTCAAAAATCTCCCCGTTTTTGATAATGATAAAACCATGGATTATAAGAGTAATGGCATGCCTTGACAACCAAATAGCTTATGGGTAATGCATCAAACCAAGGATTCTTCATTGTGCAAAGCAACGCAAACCATTCAATATACGTAAGCCATTTAATATTGTATTTGCCAAATAGAGGGGAAATGAGAGACAATAGCCAACCATTTGATATCAAATACCAATTGCATTCATTTCATTATTTCATTACAAGGTACATTGATGCTTGAGAGAATGCAAGACTTCTAGACATCATGACAAAAGCAAATGCAAGACAGACTCACAAGATGCAATGACTCAAAAGGAATTCCTCACAAATGATCATCCATGCAAAACACAAGGACATGCATGCATAAACGATATATAGGACCTACATAAACTATAACCTGTAACTACTTCTCCCCCTTTGGCATCATCAAAGTAGGTGATAGGATAGATGAATAGGAGACCCAAAAGACACATGACCCAAGTACAACAGTCGAGAGGTAGGAATCAAAAGAAAAATCCTCATCGGTCATCTGCAGGAGACTGATCCTCCGGAGGAGGAGGTTGATATCCAAGGCGGCGTCGGATGTCCTCAAGAGAATGGTCTTGAAGCTGAAGACGATCCTGAATATTGGCAATGGAGTTGTCACGGGCCACAACACGGTGCTGCATTCCAAGAAGTGTTAGGTTCATGATGTGGAAGTCCTGGCTAGAGACTTCATGACTGGCGGTGAGGGAGGTCATATGAGTGGAGAGAGTGGTCATCTGAGCGAAGAGAGTGCCCAAGACCGTGGAGAAGAAATCTATGCGACCTTATATAGTGTCAATCACATTACCCATAGTGTCTATGCGATCCCCAAAAGGTAGAGAGGTGACCTCCAAAAGTATCCACTCGAGTTTCTATCCCAGTAAGACGCATGTCAAAAGTATCATAGTCTGGCCAAGAGTGCTATCCGCCCCCCTGAGTAGAAGACTCCCCACGAAAGAACTGTGGTGAGGGAGGCATCTCTGGATCCAAATGATGAGGTCAAGGTGGAGGAGGCGGATCCTCCGCCTGGACTGGAGGGGGGACTTCCCCTTGAGCATGCTGCTACTCATGTTCCTGCTCTTCCTCACTTTCAGCTTCGTCTCCATAAACTAGCACATTCTGGTGTAGCTCGCCATCGAGACCATAGTAATATCCAAAATCGGTGAAAATCTTGTGCTTATTGTAGATATCATCCTGACGTACTCGTATGAACAGTTCATCATCCAAGTTTATCCCAGCATAAATAAATACTCCCGTCAATTGAGAAGCATAAGGCAAAGATCTTCTCATTTGGGTTCGGCAAGTCCCAATCAAATCTGTCATAAGTCGACCCATGTCGACTAAGATTCCATTCATAACATGGTAAAATAGAAATTTATGAACCTCTGTGACTTCATTTCTACTCCCACTTTTTAGATAGATAAGTGAGGTGAACATGTGGTGCAAAATCCGCTACAGTGGTGGAAAATAGTTTGCATTTAAGGTAATCAAATCACTAACACCACGCACATAGACACAGTTCGTCATAGCAATAAATGTATCCACAACTTCATCATGACCAAAAACCATGTTAGCTCCCCTTGCGGACACTCCTAAGGCATGTTCAAAAACGTCCGGAGTGATGTGAATCTGAACTCCTTGAACAGTCATATACAACTCCTCATTCCTCTCAATCAAATTTCCATAAAATTGCCGCACTAGATTTGGGTAATACCTGGTATATCTAGTGACAAAATCTGTCCAACCTTGTTGAATCTCAAAGACGGCACAAATATCGGGCAGAAGCTCGTTCACCTCATTGAAGTCAACCAGTCGGGGGTCGATAATAGGCTGTGGAGGCAACCGAGGTGCACAACGAGGTACAGGTGCCTGCTGTGGTGGAGGAGCCGGCGCCTCTCATCTTTGACCACTGGGTTCCCCATGGGTAAAACGCCGAGAACTCCGTCGAGGCGGCATCCTAGACTTGAAAGCTCATTGTGGAAACCCTTGAAGGATCAATCTCAACCCTGGGGATGAAGATGGACCAAAGGACACTCCTAGGGCTTGGAATGATCTTCTCCACAATCTGGAACCTTGGGTAGAGCTTCACAAACGCACGAACGACTGCGGAGAGATCGTCCCAAAATCGTGACGAATCGATTGGATCTTGTGTGGATGAAAGAAGAGTTAGGTGTTTTGGGCTAGGGAAGCGGAGTTTTGGTGTTCTAGGGTTAGGAAATAGGGTAGGAGAGATAGTATAGGCATTGGAATGAAGAAATAGAGGGTGAAGGCCCCTTTAAAAGGGGTTCGGATGTTGGTTCGGCCGGTCCGATTCGCCGGGTTCGGTCGACCGGAGCGGGGCTGGCGGTCGACCGAAGTGGTCAACCTAGCCTTAATTTTTTTTTGTTTCTTTTTTTTTTTGATATGAGCACCATCATCCGACCTTCTAAATAGAACCAACATCAGGATGTAGAGAGAAAGAGAAGAGATGGGGTTTTGAGGAAAATTCTCTAACTCCCCCTTAGAAAGTGCCTTAGATCCGACAACACTAGGTCCACATTTATTTAACCAAGGGATATCTGGCCTAAGAAAAAATTTTCAAGGAGGTCTGTATGTATAAATACACTCAAACATGCAGGAATGTAAATACACACAAGGTATTGAAAGTAAATACATACAGTATGCATGTTAATCTACCCTTTATGCATATGAGTTTCTATAAGTGCAACTCTTATCCCAAGTGCAGACCTATGTATGTATGCTCTCACCCTTACACATCCTAAGTTCTCTTCTTATCTTGCTGAATTGATCCTGGTTCAGGGGTTTTGTGAAAATATTGGCTAGCTGATTGTGTGTGTCAATGAAGTTCAATTCAAAGACCCATTTTCCTACATGATCTCTGAGAAACTGATGTCGAATCTCAATGTGTTTTATCCTAGAATGTTGTACATGATTTTTTGACAAATTGATTGCACTAGTATTGTCACACAGCATTGGAACACATTTCATTTCAACATCCAAATCAAGCAATTGATTTTTGATGCAAAGTACTTGAGCTCCACAACTTCCGACGACTATATATTAAGCCTTGGCCGTTGAGAGAGCTACTGAATGTTGCTTCTTGGAGGCCCATGAAACTAGGCACCCACCAAGAACCTAATAGTACCCACTAGTACTTTTGCGATCTACATACATCCGGCATAATCCGGATCGGTGTATGCAATCAGATCAAATGAACTACTGATGGGAAACCACAAGTCAAAATCTATTGTGCCAATTAAGTATCAAAAAATCCGTTTAACAGCCAATAGATGAGATTCTTTAAAACATGACTGAAAACGAGCACATAGACATACGCTGAATTGAATGTCAGGGTGGCATGCTGTTAAGTATAGTTGTCACGCCTCGAACCGATAGCAGTGGAAAGTACGCTCGGAACGTGGCAGTGATTGAATCATGATACCGAACAAAACGAAAGATAAAAAAACACCAGATAATTGCGCCAAAAATAAATATAGCTTTTATTGATATCAAAACTTGATATTTACAGAACTCTGGACTCTCTTAAATGGTAAAAGGAAAAGACTCATTTACATTAATAACAAAAGAAAAGACACGAATTACAGGACTAAACTCAAATAAACAAAAGACAAGCTCCACCAAAACTTGAAACACTCTTTCACTCTTCCGCGCTCCCATCTACGATCGCAACTTCAATATTACATGAAAAAGGTTGGGAAAAATTGGGTGAGCGAAAAGCTCAGTAGGAATTACTCTTTATCATTTGGCAATGCTTTAAATAATTAACCAATTAGATGATGCACGAAAAATCACCAGAAGGCAAGACAAGAATATAATTAATATCAAAGGAACGGCCAGGTTACAAGAGGCTTAACTAAGATCAATGCGAATGAACACGGTAGAAAAGAGATAGCCAGGAACATTTACAAGAATGGGAACAAGTACAAATATCCATATCATAACTTGTCCCTTCCGGACCTCATATCAAATCATGTCATATCAAGTCAAGCATATAAGGAAGATGCCCCAAGACGTAAATGTGTCCTCACCAAATCTTGCATATAGTTGGTGCAATGTCACACCTGATCATTCATAATACCGGTACATGTCTGGGCTTTGCCTCACCCCTAGGAACAGATCCGGGCCCTTATAGTTTCAGCCTAGCATTGATTGTCAAAGTGGACCCAAAGTCCCATATCAAATAATTCCAGACAATTCACTAATGGCATCTGAATTCCAAGGAAAACTCATGTAATCATGATAGCATAAGTAGGCAGTAGATTCAAGACCAAGCTTATCAACTTCTAAGGAAAAGCCAGACAAGAAAATGATTTCCAAGGATGATAATATCAAATGAAGAACTAACCAAGGTCAGAATTCGAATACAACGATTACCCTAAGTTGGATGGGGTTCACATACAAAAATTCACAGAACAATAGAATTTCACTGACTGGAAAGAGAAATGGTCGGGGCCAGACCGCTAAGGAGATAATAGCGGTCTGATTCTGGCCACAATAAGATGTCAGTAGGTCAAGTCTACAAGGACCATGCACAGGAGTAAACAGTCAGTCGTAGCACCGCTATAAACTGGAAATGGTCCAGGCACGACCGTAAGATAGCAGAAACGGTCTATCGTTCGACTGCCAAAAGAAGCAACAGGTGACGGGTACAAATGGCTTACAGGCCAGAATAAAGTGGTCATAACAGGGCCGCATATAAGGAGTAGCGGTCCAGGGATGGCCGTAATAGATAGAACAGTCCCGTTTCGGGCTGCGCACTCACACGGTTCGATCGAGTCAATCGGTTCAAGTTTTGGTGGTACAACTTGTCCGGCGTCCTAGTGGGAATCCCAGACCCGTAGGGTCTTACGGAGGCCTCTAAACATGAACACCTAGTCCGACGGAAGGAATATCCGATGGAGAGGCATTCGATGTCCAAGAATTAAGGCTAAAAAATGTACGAAAAACAAGTATAATCGGTCCAGTCGACACCACCGGAGTGAAACGACCTTAAAACAAGTCTAAACTATGTAATAGAAATGAAGTTGCACTAATGAGATATTTAAACGTGTTATTCTATTATATGTTCAATCAAACCAGGATACATGATGGTGAACATGCAAGGAAAAGATACTAGAAGAGAATTAGACTTTAATCATATATCTCATGAGACCTAATCATTAGTGTGTTTCTACCACGAAGTTAGCCCTTCATCATGCAGTCTAAGTAGGGAAAAATAGAACATATTATACTGGAAAATGAGTAACATTTTTACTGAAACAGGGTCAAAAACAGTCACAGGATGGGCCGCCAAAGACATAAAATGGTCAGGGTGGTGACCACTAAGTGCCAGACCAATCCTTTTTGAAATTTGAATAACCCCACCGCCCGAAGGCGGTCTATCGCGAGGCCGTTCTATGAATGAGACGGTCGGGGGATGGTCGCTTACATATTTATATATATAAAAGAAACAAGGATCTACAAAATAAAAATGGTCTATCTCGTGATCGCTTATATCCTAGCGGTTACTGTTAGGCTACTATTAAAGACAGAGCCCCGCCGTGGCGAGCACCGACGTATCCCGACTAAAACGACGATTCCGGTCGATATACAAAATGAAATTTAGGCCAACTACTACCAAATGAAGAAGCATTCAAATGGGTATAACATGATATACTTTAATTAGATTCTACTAAAAGGAACCGTGATTTAAATGGAGGTAAACTAGAAACGATGAACTATGGACACCCTCGATTAAAAGGATTAATAGGGACGGTATGATAAATAAAAATTGGGCAAAATAGGTTCAATAGAAAGCTTTCTTCGAGATCTACAAGATAGCATGATTTGATTAACGTTTAACCTGAGAGAAACCTACCTTAATCGAAGAGAAAGAGAGGGACGAGGAACTGCGTCGGAACCCTAAACGCGCACCGCCTAAAACGCCCGAATTCGCCCGACTCCGGCCACGATAACCCACGCCGCCAGCCAAAAAACCAAATAGAGAACCCTAGACGTCGAAGCCTTCTACTTTTAGAGTCTATAGATGATTCTAGAGGTCGAATTCGGCCAAAGAGTCTAAGGGGGAAAACTCAGCAAGAAAATCGGGGGTTATCTAAATCCGCCACCGCCGCCGCCATTTGGTACACCTAGGGTTAGGGTTTCGAAGGGCAAAATGATCTACTAGGATGTCCAAGAGATTGGGTCCGAATTGATCCCATTAGAGCATATATTAAGGGCTAATTAAATGGTTTAGGTTACTCTTATAAAAAGGATGATTTTTTTGCTCTAGATTCAAAATTGGGCCTAAACCAATTTTATTCTGGGTTCGTTTCTTTAGAGAAAGTTAATGGAAATCAAATTTTACACGAGATACATATTTTTCTGTATTTTTATAAAAATCTTGAATTTAAAGTCCAAGGAATAATATTATCTTATTTATTTAAAAATTCTATTTGAGTGAAGAAATAGTATTTAATTCACAAAAATTTAGATATTAAAAATTTTTATTTATTTTTGATATTATTAAGCACACTTAAAAACTCGGGATGCTACACCCTCCCCCACTTTAAGGAATTTGGTCCTCCAAATTCACACGATTCTTTTTCCAAAACAACGGTAGGGTAAAATTACAACTCTTAAACACCTTCTAACGTTCTAATAGGATCGGTTCTAATTCATGTGAACATACAAAATCACGAAGTCTAAGCATGAAAATATAAGGTAAAGGCAGGTTTAGAAGTACCTTCCAATGCTTGAATCCTGCCTTGCCGCTTTGGTTCATCCCGTTGCTCATCATGCGACGCCTACTCCTTCATCAAAGGACAACGAGCAATTCTATGATCTGCACTCCCACAACGGATGCACTTTCCTTGCTTCCTCCAGCAATCCTCTGACCGATGCCCACCTTTATCGCAATGCTCGCACTCCTCTCTAACAGGAACATTCTGCTGATCCACCTTCTTACCTTTCTTATCCTTATGGGCTCCATTACCTCCGTTCGGTCTCTTCTTTCCATTGGTAGACACACCACTCTCGGAACCATTCGCTCCTTCCTTCTTGGAAAGCCTCCTAGAAATAGTCTTCATCGTATCTAGGGCATCCTCCAACACTTGAGCCTTCTTCACCATCTCGACAAACCCCTGAATCTCTAAGGGCGCTAACTGAGGGATATACTCTACCCTTAACCCATTCAAAAACCTCCTAGCCTTCATCTTCTCTGTACTAACTAGATGAGGGGCATAACGAGCTAACCTAGAAAATTGGGCTTCATACTCTGCTATAGACATACTCCTCTGCTTCAAGGATGCAAAGTCAGCAGCCTTCTTCTCGCGAACCCGTTCCGAAAAATACCTCCCATTGAAAAACTCCACAAACTCGTTCCATGATACCTGATTATTCAGCAATGTCGCTTCTACCGCTTCCCACCAAGCTCGCACATCTTTCTCTAACTGGTACGTAGCTAACAAAACCTTCTCCTGATCAGCAAACTGCATAACCCTAAAAATTCTCTCTATCTCCTTAACCTAGTTCTCTGCCACATCGGGATCGGTAGACCCGCTAAACCTAGGGGGATTCATACCCTGAAAACTCCTATGCAATTCACCCGCACGCTGACGGACACCTCCTTGGGCTACCTGCTGCAAAGCCTGTGTTAACCCTCGAACCATATGCTGCATCTCCGTCCATTGAGCATGCTCCGCAGCCATCTTAACCTATAACACAATTCCATAAGGGTTAATGACTTAAAAATCTTTTAGCTTAAATACGATTATCACAATTTTACTGATTAACCCCATGGTTCTACCCCAATCTCATCGGATATCTATAAGGTGACTGACCATAAATATCTAACATATAGACTTAGACTCAAGATCTAGGGTTTAAGAAAAACCAAGGCTCTAATACCATAAACTTTCACGCCCAGAACCGATAGCAGTGGAAAGCACGCTCGGAACGTGGCAATGATTCATTCATGATACACAACAAAACGAAAGATAAAAAAACACCAGATAATTACGCTAAAAATAAATATAGCTTTTATTGATATCAAAACTCGATATTTACAGAACTCTGGACTCTCTTACATGGTAAAAGGAAAAGACTCAATTACATTAACAACAAAAGAAAAGACTCGAATTATAGGACTAAACTCAAATAAACAAAAGACAAGCTCCACCAAAACTTGAAACACTCTTTCACTCTTCCCCGCTCCCATCTACGATCGCAACTTCAATATTACCTAAAAAAGGTTGGGAAAATCTGGGTGAGCGAAAAGCTCAATAGGAATTACTCTCTATCATCAGGCAATGCTTTAAATAATTAACCAATTAGATGATGCACGAAAAATCACCAGAAGGCAAGACAAGAATATAATTAATATCAAAGGAACGGCCGGGTTACAAGAGGCTTAACTAAGATCAATGAGCATGAACATGGTAGAAAAGAGATAGCCAGGAACATTTACAAGAATGGGAACAAGTACAAAAATCCATATGACAAGTTGTCCCTTCCGGACCTCATATCAAATCATGTTATATCAAGTCATGTCAAGTCAAGCATATAAGGAAGATGCCCCAAGATGTAAATGTGTCCAGACCAAATCTTGCATATAGTTGGTGCAATATCACACCTGTTCATTCATAATACTGGTACATGTCTGGGCTTTGCCTCACCCCTAGGACCAGCTCCAGGCCCTTATAGTTTCAGCCTAGCATTGATTGTAAAAGTGGACCCAAAGTCCCATATCAAATAATTCCAGATAATTCACTAATGACATCTGAATTCCAAGGAAAACTCATGTAATCATGATAGCATAAGTAGGTAGTAGATTCAAGACCAAGCTTATCAACTTCCAAGGAAAAGCCAGACAAGAAAATGATTTCCAAGGATGGTAATATCAAACGAAGACCTAACCAAGGTCAGATTCGAATACAATGATTACCCTAAGCTGGATGGGGTTCACATACAAAAATTCACAGAACAATAGAATTTCACTAACTGGAAAGAGAAACGGTCAAGGCCAGACCGCTAAGGAGATAATAGCGGTATGATTCTGGCCGCAATAAGGTGTCAATAGGTCGAGTGCAGACAGGATGATGCACATGCATAAACGGTTAGTCGTAGCACCGCTATAGACTGGAAACGGTCCTGGTACGATCGTAAGATAGTAGAAACGGTTTATTGTTCGACCGCCAAAAGAAGCAACATATGACGGATACAAATGGCTTACAGGCCAGAATAAAGCGGTCATAATAGGGCAGCATATAGGGAGTAGCGGTCCATGGATGACCGCAATAGATAGAACAGTCTCATTTCGAGCTGTGCACTCACACGGTTCGATCGAGTCACTCGGATCAGGTTTTGGTGGTACAACCTACCCGGCGTCCTAGTGGGAATCCCAGGCTCGCGGGGTCTTACGGAAGCCTTGAAACATGAACACCTAGTCCGGCGGAAGGAATATACGACGGAGAGGCATTCGATATCCAAGAATTAAGGCTTAAAAATGTATGAAAAACAAGTATAATCGGTCCAGTCGACACCACCGGAGTGCCACGACCTTAAAACAAGTGTAAACTATGCAATAGAAATAAAGTTGCACTAATGAGATATTTAAACATGTTATTCTATTCTCTTTTCAATCAAACCAGGATACATGATGGTGAACATGCAAGGAAAAGATACTAGAAGAGAATTAGACTTTAATCATATATCTCATGAGACCTAATCATTAGTGTGTTTCTACCACGAAGTTAGCCCTTCATCATGTAGTCTAAGTAGGGAAAAATAGAACATATTATACGGGAAAACAATTAACATTTTTACTAAAACAAGGTCAAAAATGGTCACAGGATGGGCCGCCAAAGGCATAAAACGGTCTGGGTGGTGACCGCTAAGTGCCAGACCGATCTTTTTTGAA
Organism: Amorphophallus konjac; assembly: GCA_022559845.1. Classification (NCBI taxonomy): domain Eukaryota; kingdom Viridiplantae; phylum Streptophyta; class Magnoliopsida; order Alismatales; family Araceae; genus Amorphophallus; species Amorphophallus konjac. Next base: position 284,497,028 of record CM040121.1, on the reverse strand, counting down.
ATTTGAATAACCCCACCGCCCGAAGGCGGTCTATCGCGAGGTCGTTCTATGAATGAGACGGTCGGGGGATGGCCACTTACATATTTATATATATAAAAGAAACAAGGATCTACAAAATAAAAATGGTCTATCGCGTGACAGCTTATATCCTAGCGGTTACTGTTAGGCCGCTATTAAAGATAGATCCCCGCCGTGGCGAGCTCCGACGTATCCCGACTAAAATGACGATTCCGGTCGATATACAAAATGAAATTTAGGCCAACTACTACCAATTAAAGGAGCATTGAAATGGGTATAACATGATATACTTTAATTAAATTCTACTAAAAGGAACCACGATTTAAATAGAGGTAAACTTGAAACGATGAACTATGGACACCCTTGATTAAAAGGATGAATACAGACGGTATGATCAATAAAAATTGGGCAAAATAGGTTCAATTGAAAGCTCTCTTTGAGATCTACAAGATAGCTTGCTTTGATTAATGTTTAGTCTGAGAGAAACCTACCTTAATCGAAGAGAAAGAGAGGGAGGAAGAATCACGTCGGAACCCTAAACACGCACCGCCTAAAATGCCCAAATTCGCCCGACTCCTGTCACGATCACCCGCGCCGCCGGCCAAGGAACTAAATAGAGAACCCTAGATGTCGAAGCCCTCTACTTATAGAGTCTATAGATGATTCTAGAGGTCGAATTCGGCCAAAGAATCCAAGGGGGAAAACTCGGCTAGAAAATTGGGGGTTATCTAAATCCGCCGCCGCCGCCGCCACCGCCATTTGACACACCTAGGGTTAGGGTTTCAAAGGGCAAAATGATCTACTAGGATGGCCAAGAGATTGGGTTCGAATTGAGCCCATTAGAGCATGGATTAAGGCTAAATGTTTTAAGTTACTCGTATAAAAAGGATAATATTTAGCTTTAGATTCAAAATTGGGCCTAAACCAATTTTATTATGGGTTCGTTTCTTTAGAGAAAGTTAATGGAAATCAAATTTTACACGAGATACATATTTTTCCGTATTTTATAAAAATCTCAAATTTAAGGTCCAATGAATAATATTATCTTATTTATTTAAAAATTTGATTTGAGTGAATGAATAATATTTAATTCGCAAAAATTCAGATATTAAAATTTTTTATTTATTTTTGATATTATTAAGCACACTTAAAAACTCGGGATACTACAACAGTAGTGATCCGATCATACCTCGAAACAGTGTAGGATCTATTGTTTTACCATTTTCATCTTTGTCTAACTACATGGTTGTAGCCATCGGAGTTGACAACGGTTTCGCTTCAGCCATCCCATATTTCTTTAACAGTTCCAGTGTGTACTTAGCTTGATTTATGAAAATGCCTTCTAACGTTTGCTTAACCTGCAATCCAAGAAAGAATGTAAGCTCACCCATTAAACTCATCTCAAATTCCCCTTACATTTTTTCTGTAAATTCATCACATAAGGCATTATTAGTAGCTCCAAAAATTATGTCATCCACATACCCTTGAACTACTAATATGTCTTTACCTGATTTCCTCGTGAAAAGTGTTTGGTCAACCTTACCTCTTTTGAAACCATTTTCAATTAGGAATGAAGTGAGCCTTTCATACTATGCCCTTAGAGCTTGCTTCAATCTGTACAAGGCCTTCTGTAACTTGTACACATGCTTTGGATGTTTTGAGTCTTCAAAACCTGGAGGTTGTTCTACAAAAAAATCCTCTTTGATGTTCCCATTTAGAAAGGTAGATTTAACATCCATTTTAAATAATTTGAAATCAAGGGAGGATGCAAAGGATAATAGAATCCAGACTGCTTCTAATCTAGCAACCGGTGCAAAAGACTCATCAAAATAAATACCCATTTCCTAACTATACCCTTTGGCTACGAGCCGGGCCTTCTTCCTAGCAACCAATCACGTGTCACTCAACTTGTTTCTAAAAATCCAACGGGTTCCTATTACGGGTTGATTCTTAAGACGCGGCACAAGAGTCCATACCTCGTTTCTTTCGAACTGGTGCAACTCTTCATGCATGGCATGGATCCAGGATTCATTTTGAAGAGTTTCATGAATATCCTTGGGCTCTTCTTGAGAAATAAAGGCCATCAAATCTTTTTCTTCTACTTGCCTTAATGAAGATCTAGTTCTTACCCCATCTTCACGATTACCTATGATGTTTTTAGCGGGGTGATCTTTTAAGAGCGTGGAGGAACTTGGCAAGTCGGGGTGTTGCACTTACTATTCTTGAGGTGTTTCAATTGATGGACCTTTATCCTTTTCACTCTTACTTGAGGTCCCTTCAGTTGGTTCATCTTTAATCTCAGATGTCCCAGCATCATTTAATTGTTTAGGAGCTTCATATGTATCCAAGGTACAAGAAATTTGATTTGTCAGTTTTAATTCAGATTCATCAAAGATGATGTGAGGACTTTCTTCAACAACGAAAGTCCTTTTATTGAATAATCGGTAAGCTCTAGAATTTGATGCATAACCTAGGAAGATTCCTTTGTCACTCTTCTCATCAAACTTACCTAGGTTGGACTTACCGTTATTCAGGATGAAGCATGGACACCCAAAGGGTTTAAGATAGGAAATGTTTGGTTTCTTACCCTTGTAGAGCTCATATCGTGTTTTCTTCAAAATAGGCTTTACCATTGCCCTGTTGATGATGTAGCATGCTGTACTTACCGCCTCAGCCCAAAAGTATTTGGGTAGGGAGTTCTCACTCAACACGGTCCGTGCCATGTCTACCAAGGTCCTATTTTTCCTCTCCACTACTCCGTTTTGTTGAGGCGTCCTAGGTGATGAGAAGTTGTGCGTATATCCTTTTTTTTAAACCAAAGACCGACCAATCCGGACAGATACTGGTCGAGTGCACCCTCCCTCATGGAGGGAGAATGTTCTCACTCCCCCAGGCTGTACCCGTGGCCCTAGATTTTATTACTTTTGCATGAGAGGATTACAGGGACAAAGGGGTGCACCCCTGAGGAAGCAGAAGGCCAAACTAAAAAAAGGCCCTTTAGAAACAATAAGCTAAAGAAGACTAGAAAGAAATAAACAAAAGATACTAAAAGGATCGGATGGCTAGAAAACCAGCCTTATCCATCTTGAGGGCCCCCCTGGCCAACCTTGGTAGATCCCTTTCATGGACGAAAATAGTATTTCCAGAGGCATTGCAAGCATATGATGGTAAAGAGTCGGCCACTTGATTCCCCTCCCTGAAGATATGCTAGAGCAGACAGCCACTGTCTTGAAGTAGAACCAAAGTCTTCTTCCACCACGGGAGAGCCATCCAACTGGGAGACTCACCCTTCCCAACAGCCTCAACTAGGAGAGCACAGTTTGAGAAAGCAGCAGCCAAACTTAACCCACACGGCTGTGCAATTGCTAAACCATTGTGGAAGGCCCTTGTCTCAGCCAGCAGGCTATTCCCATATCCATAATAAAATGCAAAGCCTATAATCAATCTTCCAGCAGCATCCCTTATACAACCACCACCTCCGCTCATTCCTGGGTTACCCTTCGAAGCCCCGTCCACATGCAAAGTATGCTCATGCGGGGCCAATCTGCAAGAAACCATGAGGGGCAGTTTAATTGTGACCCGAGGAAACAGTTGGAAGGAAGCAAGACATCTGGACTAAGCAGGGGATATTTGCTTTTGAAAGTTGAGCCTGTCCAGAGCCACTAAAATGGAAGAGAGAATTCTCTTCTTAATAAGAGCACTTCTTAGGATCACACCTTCAAATCTGGCAGCATACTTGAGCTTCCAGATTTCCCACAGCATAAGTACAACAACATACATCCCAATGAAATCAAATGCTGAATGCAAATTAGAAGCTGATAACAAATTCCATAACCGAGTAGTAATCTACTCACTTAGCCAGACCCTGTTGCTAATCAGAGGATTCAGCCAACCCTACAGCTCTACAGCCAACTCACCAGAGATAAAAACATGGTTGAGGTCTTCTTGACAAGGAGAAGAACAACAATTGCACCTGGAGACCAATGGGATACCACAGTCAACTATCCTATCGTCAACAAGCACAGCCCGGTGGAGAAGCTTCCAAGCAAACATAGCAGCCCTCGGAGCAATGGCAGAATGCCACAACTTAGCCCAAGCTAGCCTCCGCAAGCCTTTAGTTCGAATCAAATTACACACTGACTTAACCGAGAACTTGCCTTTTAGAGTACCTATCCATACACAAATATCAGCTTCACTGGTAAATTGAATCTTAAGGAAATGAAAATTATTACTGAGAAAGACCCTAGCCTCATGCTGTGGATCCTGGAATACTTCTCTAACCAAGGCCAAGGGAGGACCAGCATCCCCATTGCTTCCACTGGCCTGAGCCATATTGACAATTGGACCATTCCCAGTCCAATTGTCCCTAAGAAAATCAGTATCCACCCCTCTCTCAATAAACCACCTGCTGTTGGAAATTGAAATTTCTCTTGCCTGCCTGAAGACTGCCAAAGGCATTCCAGCAGGAAACGACGTGATGCAGTTAGCAAAATGGTATTTGATGAAGCGTCGTCAGGCATACAGGGACTAGAGAGATGCCCCATGAAGAATGTTCCATAAAATTTTAACAGCCAGGGAGTTCTAAACCCACTGCAGGTCCCTTATACCCAATCGTCCCTCTAAACGGGGCTTCTAGATAACTGACCAAGCTACCCAGTGTCAACGGTTGGTGCCTTTGTCACCATGCCAAAAGAAGTTTGCACATTGGCTTTCAATGAATTTTAATACCTTCTTCGGGATAAAACATGCTGAAGTAAGATAAATTGGCATGCTGTGTAAAACTGAATCCATAAGGACTGCTCTGCCAGCTGGAGACAAAAGCTTGGACTGCCAACCTTCCAATTTGATTTGAATCCTTTCAATTAAGAAACTAAAATCAGAATAAAGATATCTACCCTTCTTGACAGGTATTCCAAGATAGCTAAGGCCTGCAGTCTGATATTTGTAGCCAGTGAGGGTGCAGATGGACTGTCTAAGAGAAAGAGGGGCTTTAGTTGAAAGGATAAAGCAACTCTTGGTTGCATTAACTTTCTACCCTGAACATTGCTCATAGCTACTAATGAAGTGTTGGAAAGCTTCTATATTGTGTCTGCTAGCATTCAAGAAAACCAGGGTGTCATTAGCATATAGTAAATGTGAAACCTGCATAGATTGCCTAGGCCCTTTGTAACCTTTTAAACTTCCTGATTGAAATGAAGCAGTGAGGCCTCTACTAAGGACTTCTGATGCAATAATGAACAGAAAAGGAGCTAAAGGGTCCCCTTGCTTGATGCCTCTGCTAGACTTGAAAAAACCAGTAGCCACACCATTGAAGTTAACTGAAAACCAGCTATTGTAGAGAAGCATACCAATATAGGAAGTAAACCGAGTGCTAAAACCAAATTTCCTCATGACAGCTAAAATGAAATCCCACTCCATCCTATTATAGGCTTTCGCCATATCTAATTTAAAGATTACATTATGGCCTCTCACCTTCCTATTGAGGTCCATCATTAACTGCCGGGCAAGAGCAACATTATCCAGGAATAAACGCCCTTTCACAAAAGCCCCTTGCTCCATGGAGATTATACTAGTCAAAAGCAGGGCCAGCCTTTCAGATATAATCCGAGTGATGATTTTATATGAGAAGTTACACAAACTTATGGGCCTAAAGTCATTAAAAGACTTAGGTTCTTGCACCTTGGGGATTAAAGTTATGAGAGAGGAGGAAATACCTCTAGGAAGAGGAAATACTTTAAAGAAAGCCCACACTTCTTCGATAACATCCTGTCCAACAATATCCCAGGTTGATGTAAAAAATTCCCCAGAAAAACCATCCGAACCAGGAGAATTAGAGCCCTTAAGAGACCAAATAGCTTTGCAGACCTCTGAGGCATCAGGTAAGGCACAAAGGGCTAAATTCGGGACCTCTGTAACAACATGAGGGATACAGTCAAGCATGGAGGGATCTATTAGATTATTCTCAGAAGAAAATAACTACTTAAAATATGTCTCTCCATGGGACTGCAATGATTCCTGATCACTGCACCAATCAGCTGGGTCTCCAACCCTGAGCCTTTTGATTACATTCCTCCTTCTATTACACTGAGCAACCGCATGGTAGAATGATGTATTCCTGTCCCCACTTTCCATCCAGTCTACCCGAGATTTTTGATTCCAAAATAGCTCCTCTCTGAATAGGGCTTGACGGAGACTAGGATTAGCAGCATTTAAGCCCTCTTTATTCTCAGGAGAGGGGTCTGAATCATAGGTGATCTGTTTTAATTCAACTTCAGCTTCAGCAAGACTTTTGTTCAAAGAGATATCCCCGAAGACTTCTTTGTTCCATTTGCAGATGGAAGCCTTGACAGCCTTCAACTTAAGGAAGAGCCTAACCAAAGAATTTGGATGACTACTCTGAGCTTGCTGCCATACATCAGTGACCAGCTGCTTGAATGATATATGGGTACACCACATTTTTTGGAAAATAAAGCGACCAGGACTTATAGGTAAACTGTCCTCAGAGATGAGTAGGGGAGCATTATCCGAGGGACCTCTTGGGAGGTGCTTAACAGTCAATTGAGAAGAAGTAGAAAGGCAAATGCTATTCACTAATACCCGATCCAACCTTGCCCAGATATTGGCAGAACCTGATCTATTGTTAGTCCATGTCATAATTGACCCTTGAAAACCAGCATCTATCAGGCCAGTAGAGCAAAGAAAATTATTAAAATATGACATAGATGTTAAAGCCGGAGTGTCACCACCCACCTTCTCAGATGGCTTTAGCACACAGTTAAAATCTCCCCCCACCAGCCAGGGAACAGAGATAGAACCAGCAAAGAGGGCAAGATAATTAAAAAGGGATTGTCTTAGATGAGGATCACAGGAAGCATATACAAAAGAATAGTATGTATAGAAGGAATTGTCAATCTTCAGTCCAAGAGTAATATATTGTGGAGAGTAGGCTATCAGCTCCAAAATGAAACTTTCATGCCAAAAAACCCAAATCTTAGAATCTAAAGAATTATTACCTGCATATCCCCCAAGTTTGAGATATCTTCCCAATAGGGGGGCTTTATTGAATTTAAGCATTGGTTCAATAATGGCCACCATAATTGCCTTATTAGACTGTACATTATGTTTCAAACTTCATCGGGAACCAGAGTTCCCAACTCCTTGAATGTTCCATATAAGAATGGGCTGAATCATTGAGGGTTCCATATTATATCCTTCATCGATCTAGCTTTGGATCTGATAATAACCCCACCATCATGATGCCTGCTCAAATTCTGATCACCCCTCCCAATCAACTTGGTTTGCATCAGCTCATTATCAAGATTTGCCTTATCAGCTACCTGCTTACTGGCCATTAATAAATCTTGCATCGCCACATTGTTTGAGACCTTCACATCAGGGGCCACAGCAGAGGCCTCAATATCCCACTTGGCCTTTACCATTGAATCAGTACATAACTGTCGACTAGCAACATCAGCTCCATCACCAGGACCATTAGAGGAGAAGAATATGGGAGATAAACAGCCTCCCCCTTCTCTGTTAGGTAGTACACAGCCATCCAATTCCTGCATAGCATCGTGTTCCTGCCCATCAATATCACCAAGAACTGACTTAGGAGAGGAGGGAGGCTCCACAAGAAACATCTGCCGTTTAACATGGACAAAATCCTCCCCCTCAAGATCCTGAAGAGTCCCATTAGAATTATTTAATTCTGGGTTAGCTTGCTGCATCTCCATAAACTCCGCAACTTGGTGAAGAATCTCAAACTTATTATCCATTGCCACATTGTGTCGAACGGCCGGAGGGCCTGCCGGCTGGGGCCTAAAGGCCTGCCTAGAATTCTTAGGATTCTTATCTTTAACCAAGTGAATCCGGGCCATTCTACCCTGTTTCTTCTTACATCCATCAACAGAATGACCAAGCTTGTGGAAGAATGAGCAGAGAGCAGGAACACAGTTATAGCTAACCGACTGCCAATAGCCAAAACCATCCAGATCGATCCATAGCCGCTCCCTACGCGGAGCTGATAGATCCATGTCCACACAAACCAGAGCCTCCGAAGTGTCTATCATGGCCAATGTTTTTTCATGAATGCGCAATACCATCCCAAAGTTTTTGGCAATAGATCGCAGACAATCCTCATGGTACAAATTTGTAGGCAAGGCTGGAAAGCCAATCCAAACCGGCACCGTCGGTGGGTCGACATCAAAATTGAAATCCGAAGTCCAACGGAAGAACCGAAACAAGAAACCCTTGATATAAAGGTTCTTCAATATTAGCAGCTTTGTGAAATCAGATTCACTATCAAAACGGAGGAGTGGAGGCCTCGAATTAAGCTTACTGATAACAAAATCTAAGGATAATGCCAAACGCTGCACCAGACAGCTCTTGATTTCAGAGAAAGAAGGCCGTCCATAAGCACATTTGGCCACAATGGAGAAAGATAGAAATCGAATGGACGCCTGAACCTCCGCCTTGGTGAAGAACACCGCAGGCTCACCCTGATCAGTATACCCCGGATTCTTCACTGGAATCGTGATCCTCGGCGGCCTTTGCTTGGAATCCATTAGAGCATGCGCGAAAGTCCAGCGGGAGATCGCTTGGGAGGATGAGGAACTAATCTCCGGTGGCGCTGAGGTGGAAGGTTGAGCCCCGGCCCCGTCGGCCATGGCCGGCAGGGAGGGGCGTGTCGGGGAGAAGAAGAACAAGGTAGGAGAAAATCCGGAGTTTCTTACACTAGAAAAATCTAGAGAGAGAAAGGAACATTTTTGACTCCTTGCTCCTGGCAAAAACGGCTGAAATAATGATTTTCAAACTCGCCACCATGATGACTTTGAATTGTGGTGATGAGATATCCTTTATCATTTTTGATTTTCCTGCAAAACACTTGAAACTCCATCAAGGCATCACTTTTATTGGCTAAAAATAACACCCATGTAAATCTGGAGTAATCATCAACAATTATAAATCCGTAGGATTTTCCTCCTAGGCTAGATGTCCTAGTCAGACCAAAAAGATCAAGGTGCAGGAGTTCTAAAGGCCTAGTGGTAGAATCAATATTTTTATTTTTGAAAGAGATGCGTGTTTGCTTACCTTTTGTGTAAGCCTCACAGATCTTATCACTTTTAAATGTTAATTTAGGCAACCCATTTACCAAGTCATTTCTAGATAATTTAGAGATTACTCCAAAACTAGCATGACCTAGTCTTCGGTGCCATAGCCATGCATTATGATGGTTGTTCGCTTCCAAGCACACATCATCACCGGCAACATCATCAAGATCAACAGTATACACATTGTTGTTCCTTTTGCCAATGAATCTGATTTCTTTAGAGATTTTATTCATGACGAGGCAATGAGCTTAGTCAAAAATAATTTTAAAACCCTTGTAACACAGTTGGCTTATACTTAAAAGATTGTGTTTTAAACCCTTCACCAAGAGCACATTTTTGATAAGAATTTTAAAATTCTTACCTATGTTGCCAATTCCAATAATCTTACCTTTGTCCTTTCCACCAAAGGCAACCAAGCCTCCATCCTTACCTTTCAGAGTAGAGAACACCGTCTTGTCCCCTGTCATATGCCTTGAACAACCACTGTCTAGGTACCATTTGCTCCACATGGCTTCAAGACATATATGCAAGAAACAACATTCTCATCCAATTATTTTTGATACCCAAACTAATTTGGGTCCATAAGGGTTAGTCCAATTCTTCATATATCTTTTTCTGGTCCAAATAGCATGATTCCTTTGATTGTTCTGTTTGAACCAAGAATTAGCGATAACATGACCAAATCTACCACAATGAAAGCAATTAACATTTGAAAATCTTCTTTGGTATCTATGTGGTTTAGATTGGACATGTGATGGCTTAGTGTGTGAGCATGATGCACAATTATTTTCTTTTACATGAACATAGGATGTTGTGATCTTATGCTCAAAAGATTTTTTGTTCTAGAGAATATACCCCAACCCTCTTTTTGGAAGTTAACCTTAACTCCCAACAAGTTATCTAAGTTTTATTTACCTTTGACAAACTTAGATAAGGTGGACTGCAGTTCAGCCACATCTTCATTTAAACTTTCATTTTTCTTTTCGAGTTTTGAAATCGTGGATATCAAAACTCCTTTTTCACTTTCCAATTTATCAGAATTTTTTTCTATTTTAGATATTTTACATGATAATTCTTCTTTGGATTTTTCAATATCTGAAATTCTTTGAGACCAAATCTCTTTTTCTTCTGTTAGTTCAAACAATTCTTCCTCAAGTTTTTCAAACTTAGTAGAAGAATCCTCATGTGATAAATCATCAATTTTCTTTTTGAGCATTTTATTTTCAGATCTGATTTTTTTATATTTTGTATATAGCTTTTCATATTCTGACTCCCATTGTTCATTTGAAATAAAATCAGGATCATAATTTACCTCGGTTGAATCATCCTCATGTGCCATGAGGCACAAGCTTTCCACGAGCTCCTCTAGCTCCTCGTCAGATTGTTCATTCTCTTCGTCGCTCCATGTGGCAACCACGGCTTTGGGTTTCTTGAATTTGTCCTTCTTGAACTTTGTCTTAAATTCTGGGCACTCTCCTCTCATGTGCCCGGGCTTCTTGCACTCATAGCAAATAACATTGTTAGGTGTGCTTGACTCACCCTTGGTATGAAAAGGCTTCCTTTTCCCTTTTCTGAAATTTCCTTGGAAATTCTTTTTTCTTCTTAGAAATTTCTTCACTTTGTGGGTCAGCATAGCCAAGTCTTCTTCTTCATTACTCTCCTCGCTGGACTCCTCTTCTTGGGAGACGTCATAAGATTGGTTGGCTTTCAAGCCCACGGTTTTCTTCTTTTTGGATTCTTCCTCAGCTGTTCTCTTCATGTTTATTTCATAGGTCATCAGTGACCCTATGAGCTCATCCAAGGAGAGTGTTGATAGATTCTTTGAATCTTTAAGAACTGTGGCTTTTGTGTGTCACGCAGGTAGAAGGGATCTCAAAACCTTCCTCACAAGTTCAGAGTTAGTGTACTCCTTCCCAAGGCCTTTGAGACCATTGGTAATTTCTGTCAACCGCGCGAACATTTCTAAGATCGACTCCTCCGGCTTCATTTTAAACAACTCATAATCCCTGACCAACATATTGGCTTTGGTTTCCTTGACTTCAGAGGTTCCTTCATAAATAAGCTGTAGCTTGTCCCACATTTCCTTTGCTGAGCTGCACATAGAGACACGAGAGTATTCATTAGGAGGATGAATAGCACATTGCATAATGTTCATAGCCTTAAAGTTCACTGTGGATTTCTTAATATCCTCAGGGTTCCATTCGTCTTCATTTTTAGAGAGCTCATATGGACCCTTGTCCACCACCCTCCAAATCTCATATTTTTGGGCTCTCAGAAAAACATGCATCCCATTTTTCCAATAGGAGTAATTTGAGCCATCAAAGTATGGAGGACGGTGGATTGAGTGACCCTCAGGCATCATTCCCTTTTTGGCCATTGATCTAGATCTTACTCGAGATCGTTAGATCTGAAAAATATAGAGCCTTAGCTCTGATACCAATTGAAGTCCTGCGATCAATGACACCCAAGATGGGGGGTGAATTGGGTGATAACAAATTGTAACAAAATTTTTACCAATTTAAACAAGTGTGAAGAATAGCAACAAAGAAGTTCATATTTATATAGAGACTGTTAGATCTAACAAAATTTATCACACACAGCTGATCCTTGGTACCATGGAGGAGGTGTGAATCCAAATATTCTACTCACACAAGGTGTTATCTTCCTGACAAGGTTTGTCTTGTCGATCCGAACCTACCTTTTAATATACCAGAGATCTGATGTGAAGATGATAAGTTGTGCTAGATCTAACTCGAGATACAGAAGATCTAATATACGTGTGTGCTTGCACAGAATGGAGATAGGAGAAAGGGATCAAACCACACAAGAGACAATGATTTTTAGGTGGTTCGGATGCAACAACGGCAACCTACGTCCACCCGTCACAACCTGTGAGGATTCACACACTATCTTGTAAGGGATTACAAGATCTGAACACACACGCACACATAGGAGTATAGGAACTCCAACAAAGGTGCAAGAGCACGAAACACACACAGATCTGACATAAATCAAACACACACACACACACACACAGATCTAAGAAGATCCACACACACACGAATGTATAAGGGTTACAAAAACACACACTTAAAGCTCAGAGAATATGAAGGAAGAAGCACAAAAGAAAGAACTCTGATTTTAGCTCCCACTGAGTTGGTGATGCAGATTTGGATGAAGCTTGAGTCTTCACTCAATTTGGGGTTGAATTGCATCAGATTGGTCTTGAGAAGCCTTGAGATGGATGAAGAATTCCTAAACGAAGCACTGTTCACGGAGCTCTTCCTGTAGCACTCTTTCTCCCTTGGCAGCCCCCTTTGATCTCCCTTGAGTGATTAGAGTTTTTGACCCCAATGAGATATTTTTATACAACTTGGATGGTCAAGAGACAAGCCAGGAACTAGATCCAAAAATCATGGCATGTTTGGTGGCTTTAGGATTAAAAAATCCAAGGAGAAAGGCTTCCCCTGTTGAAGAAACACAAAGTCAAGAATTGCTACCTCGGGGGGTTCGGTCGACCGGGAGCCATAGGGCGGTCGACCTAACTGTAAAAGACTATAGATTTTAGATCCCTAGAATTTTCGGTCGACCGACCCATGCGCTTAGGTCGACTGAACTGTGACAGTTCTATAGATATGTGATCCTTAGAAATTTAGGTCAACTGGACCATGCCCTTAGGTCGACTAAAACCTGGAAAACCCGCAGAAATGAATTGTTAGCGTAGTAAATCATATCCATAAGATAAGAGCTTCATGTCCTCATTCAATTTATGCATTTTGGTTTTAATCTGGCTTGATTATGCATTTGGAGATGTTCATTTGAGCTTCATATCCATTCTTACATTTAAGCTTTTAGCATTACACAAAGTTGCCGTAAACATATTCAAAGCTTGCTCGTGATTACTTCGACACGGCACGAGATGAAAACTGAGTTCAAGGTTTTGTTATCATCAAAATCACTTGGAGAGACTCAACACGCTGTGTTCTCCTCGCAACGTGCGTGCTTCTGCGCCAGAGTGAGAAGATCAGTGAGGGTCACTGGGGCTTTGACTCCGAGCGTGTCACGCCCCGAGCTTTTAATACAGTGGAAGGAATTTTGGGAACGCGAACAGCCGGCATGGTAAGCCTATCGCAAGTAAGAAATCAGAGCACAAGACAATCACACTAAAGTAATTGCATAAGTAAACTTTTCCAAATTTCACTTTATTCCATAATAATAATATCAAAGTACACCAGATCCTTGACTCTAATCACTCTTACATCATAGACTCAAGAAAATAGAAAATTACAATAAGACTTGACTAGACATTTGATACTATGGCTTCCGTTGATTCGTTTGACCTCCAACCACTCTCGGACCCGCTGCTGTTATACTCCGAATCTGATTCATCTGTACTTCCTGAAAAGATTGGAATAGTAGGGTAATGAGCACACTTGCCCAGCAGGTATCTTCGCATCAACATGAAGGTAATATCTAAGTGATTAATGTCTTAGCTCTAGACTGGAAGAGAAACATAAAAAAATGCGGTAAACAATCGGTATAACTAAGTAACCAAGGACATGAAATGAAGTAAGTGAACAAGATAGCATGAACAAGTAAGATTAAGCATGTAGACGTAAATTGGCCTTTCATGAACAAGAATGTACGAGCATGTAACTAGAAAGTACTTTACATAACCTTATAAAGGCTATGTACTAGAAAATCATTTATCAAGCACGTAATTTTCATAACGAGTCTCGTGGTGTTTCACTCATTTATAAGAGAAAGTACTCCCAGCGCAATGCGACGCCAGTTTCATCGTACCCCATGGTTTATAGCACGTTTCCGACAATCTGTCGAGGGGACTAGCATGGAGCCCTTAGACATAATCCGTGCCCGATCTTGCATCTTCAAGTTATAAATTCAGTTACTTCCACGAGATAATAATTTCGACGAATAAATCAATTCCAAATAATAAGTTTAATGATCAAGTAACCAAGGCATAGAATGTACCAAAGTTGACATGAGATATCAAGGAAAGATTTAAGGTATATTATGCTACGGCAGCGATCTGACAGCATAACGGTATATTCATTAGGTTCCATAATTCAAATTTAACTTTATTAAATATAATTTAGGCTCCAGATAATCCTAAGATCATCTAGGAAGTCAAGAAAACCAACCCCAAAGGTCAAACCTCGGGTTAGACACAATTAGGAACCAAGCGGTCATTTACTGGACCGTTTAGCAAGCCAAGCGGTCTAGTCATGGACCGTTTGGGTTGGGTTGAATCCAGACTGGACGAGCTAGACTCAGATAGTCAAGCGATCATGGGCCATACTGTTAACTGGGCCTTAGCGGTCGAATGTAAGACCATTTAGGAATCAAGACTCCGAAATCAACGGTAGCGCTTTCTAGACAAATTGGGCTTTTAAGGGTACAACCAACTCGGCGTCCTAGTGGGAATCCCAGGCTCACATAGACTTACGGAGGGCTTGAAACAAGATCACCTAGTACGGTAGAAGGAATATCTAACGGAGAGGCTTTCAAGTCCAAGATTGTGTGCCTATAAGTGCAAAGGTGTATCTAATGGTTATATACCGGAGTATATGCCATGTACTTGTGAAAATGACTTTTAGATGAGAAAGTTAGTGATAATCAGCGATCAAATCATAATTAGTCTATGAATCTCATAAATTCAAGTTAACTACAAAAGTATATGACTTGGTCACGAAAATATCATAAGTTTTAAAATAACTTTAAGTGCATAACGAATCATGAAATCTACTAGAATGAGTTGTTAACATACTGGTTAAATGAAAATAATGTTTAAAATAGGTATAAAACCTACTCAACTAAGCTTAACATATAATAATTTGGACCATTCTGCATTAAGCCTCAAGTTAGCTTAAATACGGAATTCAAAAACGTAAACGGTCTAGTGCGTGACCGTCTCTTGTGGCTAGCGATCTATCGTACGACCGCTAGGGTTTCTGGCGATCTACAGGAAGATCGTTTCTTCTTGTGTTAATAGAAAATTCAATAATAGTAAAATACAATACTAATCTAAGGCATATCATGCATAAAAAATAACTTGAATAAACTCTATAGCATGATAGAGCAAAAATAGGTCAGCCAATATGTGTGGGTTTATGTACTAACAAGAGAATTTCCTTTTTACTCAATTAGGGCTAGTTCATGCATGAATATTATACTAGATGCATAGTCCTAATGAAAACATACAATTCTCAGTGCATGAGATCGACTGGAAACAGAGGGCTTTTATCCCAAATGTCATGTTTAAGCCGTTCATGAGATAACCTACCTCAAATAGCACTCCTAGACTGCCAATTTCTGACTGGAAGAAAGCCCTAGTTCTGCACGTTCTGTGCTAAACCAGCCACTTCACACCCTTGTATCTCCTAATTCCCTTGACCTATGGACGTGAAAATTGGAGGGTAGATAAAAGATATAAAGGGTAACAAAAAGTTCTAAAGACACCGTAGCTAAATACCTCGTTTAGGGCTTCTAATTTCCTGATCTTCACTGGACCGTTGCACAGATTCCTGGGTTATTGGTGTAGGATCAGTAACTTTGAAAGCTTCTAACTCCTTATAGACTTGATCTCCTAGAACGAAATTTGGAGGGTAGTTAGTCCTTAGTATTAGAAACAAAAACCTTTAAAGAACTTACTTCTAATTCTGCCTCCTTACCTTAGTGCCACGCGAGCCAAAAGTAGAGGTCGCACATGTCAAACTTAGGGTCTATTTATAGGGTTTAGTTAGGGTTTCAAAGATTTGGACGACTTTAGTCTTAATTAGGTCTCCAATCCAATCCTAATATGTTCTAGAGCCTTCTAGCCAGTAGATTGCATCCATCCCAGAAGATTTAGCCAAAAAAATGGAACTTTTCATGCAAGGAAGATGTTCGTGATCAGTCTCTAGAAAGCGGTCCACTGATTGTCCGTTTTGGGTCCCATGCGGTCTCGCGATAGACCGTTTTCTATACCTGACGCCGAATTTAAAATTAATTCAAACTCTTCTCTCCATTATCTATCTATTTATCCTATTTGTCTCTAAATTCCATGATTATACCAATTTCCAGCTTCTAGAATATGGGCCAAGGTCCAAAACCATAATTTGGGCCTAAAAGGGTTCCTTTAAATGGGCCTAATCCTCTTGGATTAGAGTAAGGCTATACTAATTAAAATAAATTCATTTAATAGCCTGTTTAGTTCATTTTAATTATTTAATAAATTCTTAGAAATTCCTCGGGTGTTATAGAGCGTGTGCCGGAGGATACGGTCCCGCGTCCCCTAGGTGAGTGCGGTAGCAACGATGCTGACGTCGAGATGCGAGATCCGGAGTGCCTCCGCGCGGAAGCGGGAGACGAAGTTCCACAACGTCTCTTCTTTCCCCTGCCTGAGAGCGAGCAGGGTCACCGCTGACTTGGCTACCTTGCAGTAGCCGATGAAGTTCTCCTTAAACAGTTTCTTGAGTTGTTGGTTGGAGGAGATAGTCCCAGTCGGCAGAGACTCAAACCAAGCCTGGGCATTCTCCCGAAGTGTCGTAATGAACGCTAGGCACTTCACAATATCCGAGGCCCGGTGAAAGACCAGGTGGGACTCAAAACTGTGCATATGGTCGGCCGGGTCGGTGGTTCCGTCATAGGAGGAGAATGACATCAACTGGAGCTTTGGTAGGATGGGGACTTCCATGGTCTCCTTAGAGAAGGGGGCATGACAGTCCTGGTCATCATCGATAAGGCCGCGATTCTTGGCGGCTAGGAGGACATCGTCCAAGTACCAGACTTTGTCCTCTATCTCGTCGTTACGTTGAAGCCAGCGATCCATATCTGGGTTGGAGTGCAGTGGGCTGCGCACCCCTGGGGCGGGTGAGCTTCGCGATCGTCGGGTCCTTGCGATCAATGTATGGGAGGCTTCCCTCATTTGGCATGAGTTCTCCCCAGTCCGGACCCTCTCATTCTGCCGCCGTTCATACGAGGCTTGCTAAGGGGTTGCGGGCTGGTTGAGGAGCTCCTGATATAGCACGGTCAGGGCCCGTATCTACTGGTGGATATCGTCAATGCCGCCAGACGTGACTTCTTTCCGTGGGTGGGCAGAGGAAGCTTCTTGCGACCCATGGTGAGAGTTGGGTCCTTGATGGGAACCGTGCCCTCGGTTGTTGGCATTGCGGAGACTCCCACATGGTGCCATGGCTTTTCGCTTGGCTTCCCACAGACAGCGCCAAGAAGTGTAGAGGCTAAACTCTGGTTTCTATGCCACGTACCACCTTCTCTATTTATTGAGTGGGGAAGTCGTCCGGCACCCGTGGAAGCCTGCACACACAAGAAGCCAAAAGGACGTCAGAAGGAGTCCCGGGTGTTACCCCAAGGGACAACCCTCCGATGCATAAGTCAGTAACTGACTAATAGAGAGTAGAGAAGAGCTATAGAGAGTGTGAGATAGAGGTTGAGGAGGGAGATCGGGGAGCCCTGGATATCCTCCAAACGAGTGCTCGCCGCTCCCAGCGCCCTCTTAGAGAGTGCTCGCTGGGTGGTAAGGTCGTGCAGGAGGGCGTTTCTCTCTGATCGTGTCCTCTCTCTTTCCGCAAGTAGGCTAGTAGCTCTGTGTACTTGAGTAGCGATTTGGCAGAAAAACCATCGTACTCCTCTTCTCTGTCAATGTCCGTTTTATAGAGGGCTATCCTGGAGAAGGAGCCCTATCCCTCAGGGGGGAAGGGTGTGCGTAGTGGAGTAACGTCTCAAGTGATTTTAGAGGGAGTTTCCCATTGGAGGGCGATTACCCTGGCGTCGGCTGGTCCGGGGCGAGTCTTACGGTGCCCGTGGGGCGTGTTCACCCGTTGTGGGGTCGAGGCCGACGTTGTGGGGGCTAACGGTCGGTCATCGGAGGGGTCTCCGGCGATCATCGTGCGTGGGCCATAGCTTTCTTGTGCTGTCGAATCTGATGTTGAATCCTAGTGGGCCACGCCTAGATGAGCCGCGATTGTAGAGCTCCCCTTGAGTGTGTTGTAGATGAGGAGCCGGCTTGGGCCCGTCGTTCTTGGGCCGATTATGGGCCGAGCCAATTTTACCCTCCTCACAACCTAATAGGCCTTACGGTTTAGGCTTAAGGATATGTATATATATAAATAAATACATAAAGGGGCTGAGAATACACACACACACACACACACACACACACACATAAATATATATATATATATATATATATATATATATATATATATATATATATATGTATGTATGTATGTATGTATGTATGTATGTATGCATGGGCTGTAAATGGCAAACTTTTCTCACGATGGATTAAAAGCCCAAATATGCGTTCGAAGGCTGTAGGAATGGCTGAGGGTTTTCTGTGACCGAACATGGAATGGCGGCTACAGTTTTAGAAATAGGATTAACATGGGAAAGATTAATGGAAACTAGGATTCTAGTTTGCATGGGACTCTAATATGATTCGTTAACCCTATAAATAAGACCCCCGGGGTGATGGCGGAGCCATCGTTGCTAGTCTTACTACTACTGCATCAACCTTCATCCGTACGAGGATTTGTTGTCCACTTCTTCCCTCTCCGTTCGAAGACACGGCTGCTGCCGTGGCTGCCTTTGTGACCGTGCTGCTGCGTACAGCTGCCATTGTTGCTGCAGTAGAGAAGCAAGCGAGCTTCTTCCCTATTCTTCTTCCTTCTTCTTTGTTCTTCTCATGTCTAGCACCAAAAGGTAAGCAATCTCCCAAGCAAAATCCAAATAATTATGATGTTAGATCACTAGAGCATCTAGACTATCCTCCATGAAACTTCCTGATTATTTTTAGTTTGCCTAAACATGGTTTTCGAAGGTCCAAAAATTGCCACTGCATGAAAGGTATTAGCGACCACTGCGTGGCCACTATTTCCAAGAACCTGCGCCTGTCTAAACAGACGCTAATTAATCCGCGACAGTAAGACTGAAACTAATTCTTTTAGATAATTAATAATTACAGCACGTTTAAAATTTAATAACTATGGAATCATGTATCTAAAAATCATGTAATGCATATTTCTGGAATCCCTATAATTTTCTATATTTTCGTATGCCTTTAGATTTCTGAAAATCCTTGCAATTTGAAAGTAGCACTTTTCATCCCCTAATGAATAGTACCATGATTCTGCAGGCGTATCCATGCGATGCGATGTAGTATAAAACGTTAAAAAGAATGGGCGACCAAATCCCTTACGCCTATTTAAACCTGTGCCCGTGTACACAGGCGCTCTTTCCATGCCGAAGGAAAATAAGAAAATAATTAAAGAATAGGCGACCGTATCCCTGTCGCACATTAAAGAACATGCGCCCTCCTAAAGAGGCACCATTTCTTGTAATTTTTGTAAAAGAATAAATAAGCTGAAAATTGTAAGGAATGTACGCCCGCTTGAGCAGGCACAAATTCCTAAAGAAAAGAATCTGCGCACGTTTGCAAAGGCGCTATTCCTGAAAATGTATATATATTAAATAAAAAGAAATGTGCGCCTTGTTTGAATATTTGGGTGCAATATAGAGATTCAGAGGGGGGGTGAATAAATCCCCTTTAAAAATTACTTCGATTAAAACTTTCTCTAAAGGATTCGTGCGAGAATAAAGCCAGATGGCTCAATCTAAATAGATGTTCTAATGCAGCTCACCCTCGAACACTTAGCCAGCACCAAACACTATGTGAAATCTAAGTGTCACAAGATGAAGACCAATATTAAAGTCTACAGCTATGTAACCCACTGACTCTATCTTAAGTACTCAATAATCAAAAACACCTTAGCAGTAGGAGCAGATTAAACACATATAATCAAAAGCACATCGTGCTTCACCACACAACCAATCTGCCCTGTGAAGGAGGTTGAAGATATGGAAATGTACGCAAGACAAACCACGACACAGAGAATTTTTAGATGGTTCGATCTGCTACCACAGACCTACGTCCATTGCCCACTCAACCCGAGTGAGGCTTCTGCTGACTCACAGCTTGAACCGCTGAGCATCATAGCTTGCTTAGACCATTGATCAACACAACTTGCTTCCGCTGAGCATTACAGC
The DNA here is from genome assembly GCA_022559845.1 of Amorphophallus konjac. NCBI lineage: Eukaryota > Viridiplantae > Streptophyta > Magnoliopsida > Alismatales > Araceae > Amorphophallus > Amorphophallus konjac. Next base: position 284,476,833 of record CM040121.1, on the reverse strand, counting down.
TTGCTACACTGTTGAGCAACACATCTTGCTTCCGCTGAGCATTACAGCTTGCTACACCGCTGAGCAACATAGCTTGCTGTCCAGAGGAACCGATCCTCTGCAAATTCTGACACACAACTTGCTTGAAATGGTGAGGAAATAAAAAGCAAAACCAAAAATAAAAACATGAAAAGATATAACTCACGCAGGAGCAAAACAGTTCTAGATTTGATCCAAGAACTGATCAAGACGCTGATTCTCAAGCTCACTCTTCCTCTCTATTCTCTCTTGCTCACTCTCTTTCTCTTTCACTTTTCACTCTCTTTTTTCTCTCAGACTTCTTCTAATCTTTCGATACTCTATTTTTCTCCTCCTTCTTCTTCCTTTAGGGAACTCTCTCTCTCACAGCATTCTAACTCTAATTCTTTTCTCTCAAATTTCTAGATCTCTCTTGCTCTCTTCTCTACTTTTGATCTGCTCTCAACACTCTTCTTCTACATTTTTCTCATATCATCATATTCGAGCGCTAGATAGCCTTTTATAGAGCACGAGTCCTATGGTCCCATGAGCTCTTGATTTGGGCGCATGGAGAACACGTTCCTGCTCAATAATGTCATCCAGAAAGGGCACTTCGAAGGTCCACGTGTCAGGAGCTGATGGAGAGTTGATCCACGTGTTAGGAGCTGATGAAGAGTTGATCCACATGGCTTGATTGTTCTTCCCTTGGATTATGTGCAGCAACCCTGATAAAATATCAATAACAATAAAGACTTTAAATAAATCAAATAAATAGATAAATAAAACAATATAAAATAACGCCTCGGATAAAGGCACTATTTAAATTAGAAACGCCTCTAGCAAAGGCGTGATTCATGAAGAGACGCCCTGACAACACGGCGTCAAATTCTAAACGCCAAAAACGGTAAGGCCAAGAAACGCCCCTATCTTGGGCGTGTTTTAAAACAAAGAACGCCTTCATATCAGGCGCTTCTTAAGAAACGACCTGAACCAGGTCGTCAATTCAAGAATCGACGCCCTGACCAAAGTCGTTAATTCCATTCGAGTTTCGTTCGACACGGGAGCTTATCCAGGGTAATGGATAAGTATTAGAAAGAGTTAAAAGGTGGTAAGGACTCTATCAAGGAAGTATTACTTCCACACAATCACTAACCCTAATAGGATTTCCCAAAATCCTATAAAGACTCTTGACAGCCGAACCCTAAACCTATTTGGACGATCGACCTGCTGCTGCACGGTAAGTGAAGAACATATGTTCTTCTTATTTTCTTTTGCCCTCTGTTTCGACTGCATGAAGAACTGATAAATCTTCATTGACTTTTCTTTATAGGAAGCTCCACAACAACTGCCGAAGAACAAGGTAATGTTCTTCAACCGTTTCCCTAACTTCGATTATATCCTCACCTTCCTTCCTTTTTCTTCCCCTACAGGTTGATTGAAGATCATCATCTCCATCATCTTCATCAACTAAATTTTTCTTCTTCTTCCTGTCCGATCTGCATACTGCTGCTATCAAGGGTATTAGAAGTTTCAGTGTGTTCTTATCAAGTTATTCACGTGTCCCCTCTCCAGATTATCAATTAAGGTAGGTTTTCTCAAGTTACTGTAGCCCAAATAAATTAAGACAAGACTTATATACGTATTGACATGACATGCATACGGTTTAATATGGTTTTATTATGTTTCTGAAATATTTTGAAAGAGACGCCCCTGTCCAGGGCGCTAATTTACAATACACGACCCTGCCCAGGTCGTCAATTTCATATTTGACGCCCTGTACACAGGCGTTAATTTCATGTAAATGTTAACCACCTATCTTAAGAACTGATTATCCATGCAATTACATGAAATCAATAATTGTTAACGGTTAAAAGCAATAAACATGAAACATCAAATCTAATATACTGCATCTGAATTCCTGCCAATTTTCCTGTCATGACTATATGATTGTTATCCTTGATTATCGTGCAAATCTTGCTTTCCTGGTATTTCTTGAATTCACGACCTAGCCTAGGTCGTTTTCCACGTGTTAACGCCCCATCACAGGGCGTGAATTGAAAAGTAACGCCCCTTCATAGGGCGCGTTTCTGTTAAAATCCCGAACAATATATTCTGTAAAAATAAGAATTTAATGATTAACGCCCCTGCCAAGGGCGCGTTTTTGATAATTTCTGAAAATAAATATGTTCTGTAAAATATTGTAAATAAAAAGACGCCTGCTACTGTAGTCGTCTCATTGCAAAGAAACGCCCCTGTCCAGAGCGCGTTTTAGATAAATTTCTGAATTATTGAAAATTCTGCCAAAATGGAAACATATGTAAACGCCCTTCTGTTAGGCGTTAATTACTTGAGAAACGACTTTACCTAAGTCGTTATTTTCTGTAAACTGATATTTTTATCCTGATTCTGTTAACCGATGGTTTCATATGTTATATAATATATATATCGGCACTATTCTCCACTCCGTGAGTATAGTCCCACGTTTCACGATTGTTTTATCGATCACACTCAATTCTCATTGACATACAAGCTCTCCATTGGACATTCCGTTCCTTTGGACTAGCGAGTTAGTCATAGAGACCTCCGTAAGACTCCTCGTATCCTTGGATTCTCTCAAGGCCGACTGAGCTGGTTGTACTCTAAAAACCAATTACACCATTGATGCCATGTCACTCTAAAGAAACATGGTATACCGGCCATTATGATTATACAAAGAGTATATCATAAGAAATTCTTAATGGGATGATGATATCATGCCATATCATGTCATTCTTGTAAACCTCAATTCTATGATAAGAATGAGGGTATCTTATCTTTGATATACTGTTCATGTGGACCTCAATTCTATATAAAGAATGTCCATATTGATTTGTCATGGTACCCAAGTTAAGGGAACCATATTCTACCTAGTTTTATCGATATCGTGATTATACCGTTATTATCGCCATTCTATATCCTTTGTCATATTTTTGGACTCCATTCTGTCAAAGTTGTCATACATGTCTACAAGCTTGATTATTGAAATTCAAAAATTGGCTATATATATATATAAGAGTGGATGTCAAAACACATGATAAATGCCTGCGCATATAGGGTCCGATCTGGTCCTGGGAGGAGCACCCGAAAGTACTTGTGCCCATTGGAGTTAAAATGATAAGGTATCTGGCATTATACCGAGTACTTTACTTTCTAGATTGGACATTCCACATAAATCTTGTGCTTGAAATCGTACTTGCCTTGACATGAAATGCGTGGCTCGAAAAAGGGTAATTTACTTGCTTGATACATGATAGCCAAAGTTCTTGACATGACTCGTTAAATGTACTTGCTTGAATATCTCAAATGTCTTGTTATCTTATTGAAAGTTCATGATTTGTCCATCTTAATTCCTTGATATTACATTCTCTCTATCTTGTCGTTTTATGCGAGCATGCATAGCTTCATTGCATTCATGAAAATGTAATTACTTAAACCCCTTGCTAGTACTTGAGATATAATTTCCTACTGAGCATTCGCTCATTCCGTTTGTCCCTTACTTTTCAGGTAAGTCCGACGACGATGGAAGTCAATCAGATGGGAATGGTCAAGAGTGAAAGTGATAGAGCTGCTCAAGTGTCATCTAGTCTTTTCTATAGTTTCTTGAGTCAACTATGTACTTTTCCTTTATTAAACAGAGTATTGGATTTGTAATAGTCTATCCATTATGAAATAAAGGATTGGGTTATCTTTGCTTTTGCGCATCTCTGTCTTTGTGTCGAATACACGACCACTCTGATTGACATGATTGATATAAACTCGTCGCGCATATCCGAGTATCTTCCGCGCTCGGGGCGTGACAGTTTTTGTGTTATCAGAGCCTAAGGTATTCAATTCCTAGGAAAAACCCAAGTCCAAGGATAAGTTGAACGTTTAACCAAGTGAGATTGGGTAGAACCAAGGGTTGAGAGTCAATGAGTCTTTTAATAAGATCACAGTGATATAATACTAACGTAGCTATTGTAATTGTAGGATAATGGCTGCCGAACGTGCTCAATGGCGCAACATGCAGCGTACCCTCCAAGGGATGACTCAAGTGCTACAACAGGTAGCACAGGGTGGTACTCCACGAGCTGGAAACTTACACCAAGCCTTTAAGAGCATGAATCCCCCGAAGTTTATGGGATCGACCGATCCGGACGATGCCGAGCATTGGGTTCGGGAGACTGAACGTATATTCCGTGTTATGCAATGCACGGATCAGGACAAAGTCTTATTAGCTACTTTCCAGTTAGAAAAGGATGCTAGATGCTGGTGGGAGTCTATTGAAGCAACCATCGATCCTAATCAAGTTACATGGGAAGAATTTGTAGAATATTTCAATACTAAATATTTCTCGGACCGAGTCCAAGAAAAGAAGGCTGCAGAATTCACTGCATTAAAACAACGATCTTTATCATTAGCAGATTATGAAGCTCAGTTCTCCAGGTTGTCTAGATATGCTAAGCATCTTATTAGCATGGAGAAGATGAAAGCCTGTAGATTTCTTAATTGGCTTAGGCCCCACTATATCACTCAACTGGCGCCGATGGATATCCAAGTTTATTCCGAAATCGTGCGCCGAGCTCAATTACTTGAAGATGCCACAGAACTATCTGATAGGATCCGTGGAAAAGACAAGAAGGAGCAAGTCACAGGTTCGGGTTCTTTTAAACCCAACTTTAAGAAGAGGCCCAATAATGGAGGTTCATCCTCTCAAGATTCCAAGTTCAAGAAATCCAAGCCCTTCTCTATCACCACTACACCTTCAAACGTAGTATGCAAGAATTGTGACAAGGCTGGTCACAAGACAGAAGAATGCTGGAGGAAGTTAGGAGCATGTCTCCGTTGTGGAAGCCGTGAGCATCGGATTCCCGAGTGTCCATTAATGAATGACCAAGCCGGTGATGGTAAACGCCCGGTGACAAAGAACACTCGACTTCATGCAATAAAGGAGACCGAGCAAGAAGAAGGTGGACTGGTAGAAGGTACATTAACAGTTTGTTCCAAAAGTGCTTATGTCTTATTTGATACGGGTGCATCGCATTCCATTATTTCTAAGAAGTTTGCCGACCCGTTACCGTTAGAACCAGAATGGATAAAAATAGTTCTAACTACTCCTCTTGGAAGTGAAAATGATAATACTCATCACTACCAAAACTGTGAGGTAATGGTTCAAGGTAGGAATTTACCTATAGATCTCATATGCCTCGATCTAAAGGAGTATGATGTTATACTAGGAGCGGACTGGTTATCCAAATATCAGGCAACGGTTGATTGCCGCAATAGCCAAATTACTTTCAAAGATTTTCCAGAATTAGTCTTTACTCGCCCCAAGAGTCGGAGCAATTCCCCTCTTATTTCGGCTCTCCGAGCTAGCAAGCTCATCAGGAAAGGATGTACATCTTTCCTTGCATTTGTCACAGTGAAGGAAACAAAGGACACTAAGCTAGAAGACATTCCAGTAGTACAAGAATTCTCGGACGTGTTTCCGGAAGAGTTGCCGGGATTACCCCCTCAAAGGGATGTGGCCTTCACCATTGACTTAGTCCCTGGTGCTGGTCCAGTTTCAAAGGCACCCTATAGAATGCCCCCTGCGGAATTCAAAGAGTTGAAGGAGCAGTTGATGGAACTAATTCGAAAAGGGTTTATTAGACCAAGTACTTCCCCGTGGGGAGCACCAGTCTTATTTGTGAAGAAGAAGGATGGATCCATGAGATTGTGTATCGACTATCGACAGTTGAATCATCTTACTATCAAGAACAAGTATCCACTGCCGAGAATCGATGAGTTATTTGATCAGATTTCAGGATCCAAATATTTTTCCAAGATTGATCTCAGGTCGGGATATCATCAGTTAAGAATCAAGGATGATGACATTCATAAGACTGCATTCAGAAGCAGGTATGGCCATTACGAATTTGTTGTTATGCCTTTTGGACTAACAAATGCCCCTGCTGCCTTTATGCAGTTAATGAATAGTATATACAGGCCTTACTTGGATCAATTCATAGTAGTCTTCATTGATGATATATTGATATATTCCAAGTCTAAGGAAGAACATGAAGAGCATTTGAGGATTGCATTGCAAGTCTTGAGGACAAATCAATTATATGCAAAACTCAGCAAGTGCGAGTTCTGGCTTGAAGAAGTGACTTTTCTCGGACATGTCATATCCAAGGATGGTTTATCTGTAGATCCGTCAAAAGTTGAAGCTGTAAGAAACTGGGAAAGACCTACTAATGCAAGCGAGATCAGAAGTTTCTTAGGTCTTGCAGGATATTATCGGCGATTCATCAAAGACTTCTCCAAGATCGCCGTGCCCCTTACAAGGTTAACTCGCAAGGAGATCCGATATGAATGGAGTGAGGAATGTAAAAGAAGTTTCCAAACTCTCAAGGATCATCTCACTACAGCTCCGGTGTTAGCTCTACCAATAGAAGGAGAGAAATTCGAGGTTTACACCGATGCTTCTGGCATTGGCCTCGGGTGTGTCTTAATGCAACAAGGAAAGGTCATAGCATACTCTTCACGTCAACTGAAGAAGCATGAGGAGAATTATCCCGTCCATGACTTAGAACTGGCCGCGGTGGTATTTGCCCTAAAGATATGGAGACACTACTTATATGGAGTGCAGTTTACTGTATACTCCGATCACAAAAGTCTCAAATATCTATTTTCACAAAAGGAGCTAAACATGAGACAAAGACGCTGGCTAGAATATCTCAAGGACTTCGACTTCAATATACAATACCATCCCGGAAAGGGTAATTATGTTGCTGATGCCCTTAGTCGAAAGCCGAGAGCAATGATAGCCAATTGTATGATACAAGAATGGAGGTTGCTAGAACAATTCTCCGAGCTCAATATAAGCTTGGACAAGGAAGCCAAATTTGTCACATTATCTCATGTAAGCATACAGTCAGATTTATTATCTGAGATACAAGCACTTCAGGATGATGATCCTATATTAGTGGAAATCAAAGGCAGATTAGAAGGACAATCTGATTTTCAACTAACTTCTGATGGAAGATTATTATTCAAAGGTAGAACTTGTATACCCGACTGTCCGGAATTAAAGAAGAAGATCTTAGATGAAGCTCACCGATCAAAGTATACTATTCATCCAGGATCAACCAAAATGTATCAAGATGTAAAGAGGAACTATTGGTGGCCTAATATGAAAAGAGAAATAGCAGACTATGTATATCGTTGTCTCACATGCCAACAAGTCAAGGCGGAACATCAAAAGCCTGCTGGTAAACTACAACCTCTAGATATTCCAAAGTGGAAGTGGGAGGATATTGGTATGGATTTCATCATGGGTTTATCTAAATCAAAAGAAGGACATGATGGAATATGGGTTATTATTGACCGCTTGACTAAATCGGCGCATTTCTTACCAATAAAGAGCCGGTGGTCAATAGATGTATTGGCTGCACTATACATCAAGGAAGTAGTCAGGTTACATGGAATTCCTGTCTCGATCGTGTCTGACAGAGATCCCCGTTTCACTTCTCATTTTTGGAAGGGATTACAACATTCGTTGGGAACAAGGCTTAACTTTAGTACAGCTTTCCATCCACAAACGGATGGTCAGATCGAGAGAACTAATCAAGTTGTTGAGGATTTGCTAAGAGCTTGCATCATTGACTTTGGTGGAAGCTGGCATGAACATTTGCCACTAGTGGAATTTGCATATAATAATAGCTACCAAGCTAGTATCCAAATGGCACCTTTCGAAGCTTTATATGGAAGGAGTTGCCGATCACCCTTATGCTGGAACGAAGTTGGAGAGAAACAACTGTTAGGTCCAGACATGGTAAGGGATACAACTGAGAAGATACAAGTAATCAGAGAAAGATTGCAAGTTGCTCAGACAAGGCAAAAGGCTTATGGTGACATAAGAAGGAGAGATCTTGAATTCCAAATCGGAGATCATGTATTTCTCAAGATATCACCTGGACGTGGCATACGAAGATTTGGTGTTAAGGGCAAGCTTACGCCAAGATTCATCGGACCATTTGAGGTACTTGAAAGAGTTGGCGAGGTTGCTTATCGCATCGCGTTGCCTCCTCAATTGTCCGAGGTACATAATGTATTTCATATATCTATGTTGAAGAAGTATGTGCATGATCCATCGCATATTATTGAACATGGAGATCTGGTGATCCAGAAAGATCTCACCTATGAACAGAAGCCTATGAAGATCTTAGATCGAGAAATACGAGCTCTAAGGAATAAGGTTATTCCCATGCTCAAGGTGCAATGGAATAAGAATACTGAACACGAAGCGACATGGGAGACCGAGGAATCTATGAAGAAACGATTTCCCGAGTTATTCTAAGAGGTATATGATCTACACTCTCCACGTATATACATAATATGCAATTGAATTTGGGGACCAAATTCTTTTTAAGTGGGGGAGGGTGTAGCAACCCTGATAAAATATCAATAACAATAAAGACTTTAAATAAATCAAATAAATAGATAAATAAAACAATATAAAATAACGCCTCGGATAAAGGCGCTATTTAAATTAGAAACGCCTCTAGCAAAGACGTGATTCATGAAGAGACGCCCTGACAACACGGCGTCAAATTCTAAACGCCAAAAACGGTAAGGCCAAGAAATGCCCCTATCTTGGGCGTGTTTTAAAACAAAGAACGCCTTCATATCAGGCGCTTCTTAAGAAACGACCTGAACCAGGTGGTCAATTCAAGAATCGACGCCCTAACCAAAGTCGTTAATTCCATTCGAGTTCCGTTCGACACGGGAGATTATCCAGGGTAATTGATAAGTATTAGAAAGAGTTAAAAGGTGGTAAGGACTCTATCAAGGAAGTATTACTTCCACATAATCACTAACCCTAATAGGATTTCCCAAAATCCTATAAAGACTCTTGACAGCCGAACCCTAAACCTATTTGGATGATCGACCTGCTGCTGCACGGTAAGTGAAGAACATATGTTCTTCTTATTTTCTTTTGCCCTCTGTTTCGACTGCATGAAGAACTGATAAATCTTCATTGACTTTTCTTTATAGGAAGCTCCACAACAACTGCCGAAGAACAAGGTAATGTTCTTCAACCGTTTCCCTAACTTCGATTATATCCTCACCTTCCTTCCTTTTTCTTCCCCTACAGGTTGATTGAAGATCATCATCTCCATCATCTTCATCAACTAAATTTTTCTTCTTCTTCCTGTCCGATCTGCATACTGCTGCTATCAAGGGTATTAGAAGCTTCAGTGTGTTCTTATCAAGTTATTCACGTGTCCCCTCTCCAGATTATCAATTAAGGTAGGTTTTCTCAAGTTACTGTAGCCCAAATAAATTAAGACAAGACTTATATACGTATTGACATCACATGCATACGGTTTAGTATGGTTTTATTATGTTTCTGAAATATTTTGAAAGAGACACCCCTGTCCAGGGCGCTAATTTACAATACACGACCCTGCCCAGGTCGTCAATTTCATATTTGACGCCCTGTACACAGGCGTTAATTTCATGTAAATGTTAACCACCTATCTTAAGAACTGATTATCCATGCAATTACATGAAATCAATAATTGTTAACGGTTAAAAGTCAATAAACATGAAACATCAAATCTAATATACTACATCTGAATTCTTGCCAATTTTCCTGTCATGACTATATGATTGTTATCCTTGATTATCGTGCAAATCTTGCTTTCCTGGTATTTCTTGAATTCACGACCTAGCCTAGGTCATTTTCCACGTGTTAACGCCCCATCACAGGGCGTGAATTGAAAAGTAACGCCCCTTCATAGGGCGCGTTTCTGTTAAAATCCCGAACAATATATTCTGTAAAAATAAGAATTTAATGATTAACGCCCCTGCCAAGGGCGCGTTTTTGATAATTTCTGAAAATAAATATGTTCTGTAAAATATTATAAATAAAAAGACGCCTGCTACTGTAGTCGTCTCATTGCAAAGAAACGCCCCTGTCCAGGGCGCGTTTTAGATAAATTTCTGAATTATTGAAAATTCTGCCAAAATGGAAACATGTGTAAACGCCCTTCTGTTAGGCGTTAATTACTTGAGAAACGACTTTACCTAAGTCGTTATTTTCTGTAAACTGATATTTTTATCCTGATTCTGTTAACCTATGGTTTCATATGTTATATAATATATATATCGGCACTATTCTCCACTCCGTGAGTATAGTCCCATGTTTCACGATTGTTTTATCGATCACACTCAATTCTCATTGACATACAAGCTCTCCATTGGACATTTCGTTCCTTTGGACTAGCGAGTTAGTCATAGAGACCTCCGTAAGACTCCTCGTAGCCTTAGATTCTCTCAAGGCCGACTGAGCTGGTTGTATCCTAAAAACCCATTACACCATTGATGCCATGTCACTCTAAAGAAACATGGTATACCGGCCCTTATGATTATACAAAGAGTATATCATAAGAAATTCTTAATGGGATGATGATATCATGCCATGTCATGTCATTCTTGTAAACCTCAATTCTATGATAAGAATGAGGGTATCTTATCTTTGATATACTGTTCATGTGGACCTCAATTCTATATAAAGAATGTCCATATTGATTTGTCATGGTACACAAGTTAAGGGAACCATATTCTACCTAGTTTTATCGATATCGTGATTATACCGTTATTATCGCCATTCTATATCCTTTGTCATATTTTTGGACTCCATTCTGTCAAAGTTGTCATACATGTCTACAAGCTTGATTATTGAAATTCAAAAATTAGCTATATATATATATAAGAGTGGATGTCAAAACACATGATAAATGCCTGCGCATGTAGGGCCCGATCTGGTCCTGGGAGGAGCACCCGAAAGTACTTGTGCCCATGGGAGTTAAAATGATAAGGTATCTGATATTATACCGAGTACTATACTTTCTAGATTGGACATTCCACATAAATCTTGTGCTTGAAATCGTACTTGCCTTGACATGAAATGCGTGGCCCGAAAAAGGGTAATTTACTTGCTTGATACATGATAGCCAAAGTTCTTGACATGACTTGTTAAATGTACTTGCTTGAATATCTCAAATGTCTTGTTATCTTATTGAAAGTTCATGATTTGTCCATCTTAATTCCTTGATATTACATTCTCTCTATCTTGTCGTTTTATGCGAGCATGCATAGCTTCATTGCATTCATGAAAATGTAATTACTTAAACCCCTTGCTAGTACTTGAGATATAATTTCCTACTGAGCGTTCGCTCATTCCGTTTGTCCCTTACTTTTCAGGTAAGTCCGACGATGATGGAAGTCAATCGGATGGGAATGGTCAAGAGTGAAAGTGATAGAGCTGCTCAAGTGTCATCTAGTCTTTTCTATAGTTTCTTGAGTCAACTATGTACTTTTCCTTTATTAAACAGAGTATTGGATTTGTAATAGTCTATCCATTATGAAATAAAGGATTGGGTTATCTTTGCTTTTGCGCATCTCTGTCTTTGTGTCGAATACACGACCACTCTGATTGACATGATTGATATAAACTCGTCGCGCATATCCGAGTATCTTCCGCGCTCGGGGCGTGACATTACGTATCTGTTTTAACTCAATTCAGGGATCACGTGATCACTTAAGTGTTTGATGCTCTATGCCCTTCAAGTGTATGATCGAGTCCCTGCCAATAAAAGATAAAGCATTTCATCAAACTCTTTATCATAATCAAATGAAGACTTAGCCAACATCATATCAGCCAGACACCCAGGTCAGAAGTGTATAAGATGATGTATATGCTTTGATTCAAACATACAATGCATTGACCTATGTAAGACACAGGTAGACCTTATATGCATGGAGATGATGGATGAAGACAAGAAATAATGAAGATGCACCGACTTTGCTGAAACACACATAGAACTGTCGAGCTAAACCATGTAAAGGTTGCACAAACTAGTTAAGGTGATGACAAGAGCTTAAGCATCGACCTGATGTCTTAAGCAAGCATGAAAGCTTAGATCAGAGTCCAGAGACTAACAAACGTGCACCTACCTGTTAGACATAGACTCTGCATGTTCATCGACCTTAAAGACAGCATGCTTGAATATGCATCGACCTTACTTAATACAAGATCCTCTAGTGCACCGACCTGAATGACTGAAGAAGTACACATGCATCGACTCAATAGACTATATGCACAATGTGCACCGACCTGAAGGTACATGACTTCAACAACTGCATCGACCTTGTTGACTGAAATGCATATGTGCATCGACCTGTTTGTTCAATGTAGTGGGAGATGCATCGACCTTCTAGACTAGAATGCATTGACTTATGCAGCAGTCGTTAGCTCACTAGCATCGACCTTACAATTCAAGACATTTATCGTTGCATCGACCTGATAGACCAGTCAGCTTGTAACGCCTGACAAAATTATAAGGGTTAAAATAGAAATAATTATCTATATTTTTTAAAGAGAAAAGACAATTAGATATTCAAGAAGATAGTTAAATTATTCGTTAGTGAATTAATTTTGAAACAAAGATATAAATAAATACTTTAAGACGATTGAGTAATGAAAATTTACTACATTCTTTTTATTTATTTGTGACTTAAACTAAATAAAGCATCAAGAATATTTAACATTATAAGTAGAAAGAAGACTCAAATATTCATCTTTAAAATAAAATGTGACGAGAAGATAAATGAAGCTTTCACAGGATCGAAACATGTCTCCGATACTCGAGACGACAGTAAAATTTAATAAGGTAGATAAATAAATGAGATTAATAACAATAATATATATAAATATATTTAAAGTTTAACTTAAATAAGAAATTTAGTAAATAATTAACAATGGGCTTAAACTTATATATATGCAATGGGCCTCTACGTTAAGAACCCATATTGAGGCTGTTAGTTAGATAGTGGGCTTTTGAGGACACACACATAGATATATATATATACATAAGTATAATGGGTTATCTTTTATATAGAGGGTTTAGTATGTATCTATTTTTCCTAAGATGCACGGGCTTCAAGGGTTACCTTATATATATATATATATATGGGATAGGTCCTCCTTTAAACCCTGTATACATTACCCAATTATATATATATGCATATATATAATGCCGGTATAACTTAACGGGCCTTAATCCAAAAACCCACTTTACAAGCTTTAAAACTATATACATGTATAATATATTATGCATGCCAAGCCTTAAGCCACAGTGAAGAAATTACCCACATATTTATGTGTGTGTGCATATTTGCAATACAATAAGATATATATATACCATAACCTGTGAGGTTTATTTTCAAAACCCAAAACCCATGTAGACATTCGAAGTTGTGTTCGTGTGGGAGATTAGGTTTCGAACCAAACCAGGAAGGCTGCAGTTTTGACTTGGGAAGTTATTTCCCAATAAGATTCTTAAATCCAAAATATATAAATAACCTCCCCACGATCAATCCTCGCCTCCTACTGCTGCCGTTCATGCGTCTCCCAATCTCCGTTCGAAGGCAAGGCTGCTGCGTCACAGTAGTTGCCGCTGCCACTGTTATAGTTGGCTCGGGTTGTCTCTCTTTCTCTCACACGTTCATCGTCCCAGGCAACCCGACAGGTAAGTGATCTCTCTGACAGCTAAACTTGTTAACAAGGATAATATGCACACATGATACTATCAGCATGCTTGTGTTTTGTGGGTTCATAGTCTCCAGTTTTCTCGTAGGTGTTCTCAATATCTTAAGATAAACTCTTTAACAAATTACATCTTAAAAAGTTCTCTGCATATTCCATGATTCTCTGGATGGTTCCGTAGGTGATCTCTCTAAAACCTAAACACGTTAATGTTCCATGCAAATTTACCATGATGGCAAAAAGCACTCCTAATAATCTTCACGTAACATGCAGTTCCATTGCCACATAGTATATCAATCGATGGTGTTTAAGACATTGGTTACGTGAAATTTGGTTTCTTCGCATGAAAAGGAACTAGCGACTCTCACTTGGTCGCAGCTTTAGTGAACTGCAACAGGGGCTCAACCGCCAATTAATTTGGCGCCTTAATCCTTGTCGTAACATAGCTTAGTTAATTAATAATTGATTTATCTTTAAAATTGAATAACTATGGAACCATATATCCTAAAATCATGATATTTATATTTTTGGAACCTCTATAATTTTCTTTATTTTTCCATATCTTTTGTTCCCGGAAAATCTTTGAAATCTAAAAGTGGCACTATTCATGGCTTAAATGAACAGTAAAACGTAAAACTACTGTAGCTTAGAAATTGCACCTGATCAAAATGGCGTCAAACATGAAATTGCGACCCCCACATGGTCTCCCATCAAACCATATATATATATATATATATATATATATATATATATATTATAAATGAATATCAGGGAAAAAAATAAAATAACAAATGTGTAACAAATATTTAGGAAGGAATATGCGCCCTAGATAAGGACGCTAAATTATGAATAAAGTCCATTTAATGGACTCAAATTAAACAAATTAATACCTGGAATCATATATGAAAAGAATGATTAATACATAAAAGGAATTTGCGCCCTGGGTAGGGACACCAATTCTGGAATAAAGTATTTATTGTGCATGTAATAAAGGAATGTGCGCCCTTAATGAGGACGCCAATTCATAAAAGATGTCTTGGCCATGCATGTTGTTTTCTGTGACTGTTTCCTTCGCATGTTTTGATCCGAGACCGTTGGATCTCTTGGCACCCATGTCTCACGTCCGAGACTTGGTACCTGTTATGTTTTTCTCGCTTACACACTCAACTCTCGGTGACGAATGAGCCCTCCGCGGGATACTCCTTCCTTCGGATTGGTGACTTTGTCATTGGGACCTCCGTAAGACTCCGCTAGTCTTGGATTCCCTCAAGGCAACCGAGCGGGTTGTACCCTAAAAGCCCTGAAACCGATACGTGTCACTCTGGTTTTTCTGAAAGCTTGTATATATATCTCTGAACTGCGACCTTGACATGGACGCCTAATTGAATTGGTGACCATGGTAGGGGCGCAGTTTATTATTTGTGCGACCTTCTGCAAGACGCTATTCAAGACTAAGTGACCATAAGAAGTGTCGTTATTTCCCTTGTGCCTGTCTTGATTATATTAATGAGTGACCCCTCCCTTGATGCTGTTTCCAACGGATGGCGGTGGGAGTGACACCAATTTCCAATTTTATCTGTTTTTCCTGATTTGGTGAGATTTATTGCAAGATAGTCATATCACATATGTACATGATTAACTTCCAAATTAGCCTTGACACTATGCCCCTTTTGGGAATTTTTTTGATATTATCTCGAGAACATAACCCTTTTGACTCTATATTTGGCCATATCTGATTCTGAAACATTAAGGGCTGTGGGTCCGCGACTATCAATGTCAGGAAGGACGGAAGTTCAATTCTGTAAACCATGAGAATTCTGGGTGTGACATTGCACCAAAGTCTGTATATCTGTTATATTATGTTATTCTGTTACATCTGTTATTCTGTAAATTCAGTGAATTCTGGAAATTCTGTTATTCTGATATTTTATCGTTCGGTTATTCTGATAATTTAAATATTTTGCTAGATTGTTTAATTCTGCTTATATTTATTGAAACTCTGTTATACTCTGGCCAATTCTGAAGTTATGCTCGTCTAAGTATCTGTCCTTGTTATATTTTGATATCTTGTCATTGGCTCTGCATGAGAATTTATCCCTATTTCTCTTGAGCTTATAACTGCCTTTGGCCTTGATATTCATCCTTTCTGCTAGATTGATTGTCATGATTTTCAAGTTATACTATTTCATACATTGCGTGGTCATGAGCATGATTAAAATTGACTAATCACCTATATTCTGCTTGATGAGAGATGTAATTCCTACTGAGCTTTTCGCCCATCCAGTTATTTAACATTTTTCAGGTAATAATGTCGAAGACATCCATTCAGATGGGGAAGGGCCAGAGTGATGAGTGCTCTGGAGAATCGAGTCGGTGTCTTTTTATGTTCTTGAGTCTTATCCTACCATCGAGTCCTTTTCCTTTTATTAAGTACATGTAATATTGAGTCTTTTCTTTTGCTTATGTAAGTCGAGTCAAGATATGTAATTTGACATTTGAATAATAATAAGAATCATATTTTGTCAACATTGTCTAGCCTTGTATCTGTGTCTTTTGATTGCTCTGATTATTCATGACTGTATCGCTGCCACGTTCCGACCAATACGTTCCGCTGCTATCGGATCGGGATGTGACACAGCTTATATGCATCGACCTGATGGAACATGTTGCAATACTTGCATCGACTTGATAACGCAAGACTTCTACATATGCATCAACTTGACATGCCATAATGCAAATGTGCATTGACCTTAATATGCATCGGTTTGAATATGCGTCGACCTTGATATCTATCAGATTAAAATGAGCATAGACCTTATAGATAAAGAGAATGTATATGCACTGACCTATATGCTTCAGACTAAAATGTGCATCGACCTTACCTGACAGAAAGAAGATATATACACCGACCTTTCAATGCAATTGCTGACTCACAATTGAACAGTAGCGTTGACCTATTGTCACTTCAGCTTAACAGTAGTGGCAGTCATTTCATGACCTTTTGAGTCATCTTCAGAACATGTTCTAACAGAATTCATACTTCTATATATATGATGATATCATTAATAAATGCATGAAGGTTATATCATCAAGGTTATATATATAATGAGACATAATAATTGGCATCATCAAAACCTAGTTAACATCATCAAAATCACAGGGACACAACAATCTCCCCCTTTTTGATGATGGCAATATTATGAGTCATTTGTAATAAATTCATCATGATGATCAAAGTATCAGTCATGCAACACAACTTCCATTCTGATAGAATTAAAAATTTAATGATCATGCAAAAATGACTCACATATTCTCCCCATAGAAGAGCAACACAGCCTCTTACAGAATTAATAATGACTCACATATTCTCCCCCTTTGACAATATCAAAAAGGAAGGAACAATAAGTTGAAGAAGCTGACTATTTCCTGGACAAAGAGGAGGTATTGAAGTGAAAGATATATCAGCAAAAACACAGAGATAATCTCACACAAGGACAAGTGAGATGCACTCTAAAGGATTCTCCCTCTTGTTATAATTATGCACAAAGATTCTCTTTCAACTATACTCCCCCTGAACAGATAATCTCCCCCTTTGACAAAGCAGAAGGAGTGGAATGAAAATTTATCAACAAACTATAGGGACAATCAAGTTTAAGCAGATCAAGCTGACTAATAAGATGTTGATGAAGCAATTCTCCCCCTTTGACTGAACAGAGGGATTGGAATGGAAGTAAATCATCAGGCATACAGATTTAAACATACACAGGTTCAATGAGAGTATCAGCAAAATCACATGAACAATCAAAGATGAGTTCATATCATGACGGATTGCATCAAGAACAGTGAGCAAAAACTCATGTTGAATTAGCAAAAACTAATATTTAATTGAATTGCAATAAAGAAGGTTTTCAATGAGATACTAATTTCATAAAACTGATAATAAAATGTTTCAGAATCTTCCATTATAAGGGCTTATGAATCTTTATTGAACATCATGGTTTAAATATGATGTATACACAGTTGTCAATAAAGTTCTATACTCATATCTGAAATCAAATCTTAATATGACTGAACCAAGCCCTCATATGACAGTCTTGTTTAACCTTCCTTCATCTTACTTACACAAAGTTCAATAACCCCTTTAGGAGTTACACAAAGTAGTATTGAGGTTAAACAATCATGAAACAATTTGATTATGTCTAGGGTTGCAGCAATTTATCTTTTGCAACAATTTTTAGATATTTTATTTGTTCAACAATAATTTTCATGCTAAGAATTTTAGGAGCAATCTAGTTCAGTACACACCTTGTAACTAGAGGATATACGTTGTTTAGACACCAATATCCCTAAGCACTTGGTGTGACTGACAGTCATGCCTCATATTGAACAGAGATAACTAGGACATTTCATGACATAGGTTAACTCCATTTCTCAGATGAAGAACCAACTTTCTCGGTGCAACCTAGTCATTGCTCTGCTATGAACTTTCAAAGATTTTTCATCAGAGATAACCGTGATACGTCATGACATAGTCCTTTGGACATAGTTTCTCAGTAATCAAAGTCATTACTCTGAATAAATTGACCCTTAGACATTTCAGAGAAATCAGATATTTAAAGACAATACTTGCTACATGTATCTCAACCAAAGAAAGTTATGATTTCCAGGTTGTAAGAATTCAGAAGATTTTACATGATATAACATGAAGCATCTGGTTGAGGTTTATTAAAAAGAGATTCAGATATTTTTAAGATATTCATATCCAAACATAATGAATACATTAAGCTTAAACCAATTTGATTCTTTTAGACATTCATAATCTTGTATAATAGAAAATTCCTAGAAAGAATATTTGTCAGATTTATGATCAAGGTACACGGATTGAAATCTTCTCAATTCTCTGGTCAAAGAAGTTTAAGAACAACCAATTATCAATAGAAGCAACAACACGAACATGCATGTAGCCAAGGTGGCTAAAAATGCACTAGGCAACTGTAACATACAATGAAATAGTAATGAGAATTCAAGAATATTTGTTTAGAGTGCAGCATGATGAATGTCAAGTTTGACAGAGATTTGCAAAGAGATGTGAGCCAATGGATATACATCAAGTATGAGAGTAACTTGAAAGCTTTAAGCTGAGAACATGTCAGGTGTGTTCAAGGTTCAGCAGATGAGAAGTGATTTCAGTTAGACCAGCTTAAGAATGTAGTGACAGAAATATCAATCATAGATGTCAATAAGGAATGTGAACCAGAGTGAATAGCTGAAGACAGACTGAATATAGAAGCATCGGTTGACCAAAAAATTAACTTGGTTGACCGAAGTAGACAGTGAAGGAATTTGAGACAGAATGTTGTGAGAGAGAGAGTTTGCTGAAGGAATAAGAAGGAGAAAGAGAAAAATAGAGTATCGGAAGATTAGAAGAAGTCTGAGGGAAAAGATAGAGTGAGCAGAGAAAGAGAAAGAGAGTGAGCAAGAGAGAATAGAGAGGAAGAGTAAGCTTGAGAATCTGCGTCTTAGCAATAAATATTAGTCACTATATGTTGTTGGTCGCTAAAACTCTCCAAACAGCGATGAACATAAATTTGGTCGCAGATTACAGTTGGTCGTTGTTTTGATAATATTAGCAACTAACGCATTGGTCGCTACTGTTATAATATTAGCAACAATAATATTTGGCCACAAATAAATATTTTTAGTCGCTATTATTATAATATTAGCGACGATCATATTTAGTCGCAATTAAATATTTTTTGTCATTATTGTTACAATATTAGCGACAATCACAGCTGGCCACAATTAAATATTTAATTGGTCGCTAAAACTCTCTATATAGCGATGAACACAAACTTTATCGCAGACAACCGTTGGTCACTATTTCGACAATATTAACGACTAACGCTTTGGTCGCTATTGTTATAATATTAGCAACATGACAAGAGAATGGCAGCATGGGCGTGTGTGTGTACGGTGGAGCGAGACAGGTGGCTTGGCAAATATGGTGTTTGCGGCAAAATAGAGGATCGGTTTGCTCCTCCCCTCTGCGTGCATGGCTTACGGCAGAAATAGGCGTCGACGAGTGAAAGAACGCACACACGCGGACACAAAGGGGAGAGGCTTACCAGAGGAATATAGGCGAACACCGGCGGGGAGGAGGCACCGGCGGGGAGGAGGCACCGATGGCAACGACGCGGAGGATGATCCCAGTTGAACACCGACGGGGAGGAAGCAGTGGCGAGGAGGAGGCACTGACGGCGCGAAGGAGGATCCCAGGTGAACACCAGGGGGAAGGAGGCACCGGCTGCAAGGGCGCGGAGGATAGGAGGGAATCCAATCATCACCTGCAGAGAAAACGGCGAAGAGCAGATGAGGTAGAATGGCGGGGAGGTTAAACGGGAAGGGTTTTTGATTTTTTCCCCCTCTTTTACCCGCCAAGGCATGGCCTTATTTTTCACTCATATTTTAATAAAAGTATTGAGATTCATTTTATCTATGGATGTTTTTAATATTTATTTTTTAACTAATAATTATATATATCATTTCAAATATAAAAACATGATCTGACTATTATGAAATTAAAAAAATAAAATTTCAAGAAAAAATGATTTAAACATTATATATATATATATGCATTATACATGTGGCAATCGATATTAAACTTATTAAATTATTTATTTTTAGTTTCAAAGAATTATATGGTCTATAGACTCAACCAATCACATTATTCATACATGCTTTTTTATTTTTATTTAGTTATAATAACTTTTATTAATTAATTAAATTCTATTTATCTAACAATCATTTTTAAAGATATCAACAAAGTTAATAATAAACAAAATAATTCTTTGAATATAATTATACACAATAAAAATGTTAATTGTAAAGGCGATGTGCCCCTGTTAAAAATATAAATTTTCTTCCGGGGGCTCTGCCCCCGGAAACCCCCGCAAGGGGCGCTGCCCCCTTGACCCCCGCGACTTGACCGCGCAGGTCGATCTGCGTGCGAGGGCACACATTTGAGAGTTCGGGCTCCACACTCTAACAATAATGACATGACGGTTCTCGCAGGTCGAACCCCAGGGTCGAGCATACTTCGCGAGGGCGCCTTTGATATTCCCTTCTCGCAGGGTCAAAGGAGAGGATCCCCGGACAAACGTCGTTAAAAATCTTTGTTTATGTTTCATTTGTGTATTTATTATTTTCTCTCTCTTTTTCGAGGTGAATGATCTTATTTAAATGAGTTCGAGTCTGCCGACCCGGGAAAGGGGCAGCCCAGAGGGTCACGTGACCCTTTGTGGTGATAACTTTTTTTTTGTTTTGTTTCTTATGGTCCCATCGTAGTAGATCTCAAAAGATCCTGAGTCTGTTCATTGTTAATGGTCCCGAGGTGTAATGTGAGAATGCATTAATGATGCGTGCACATAGCGGGATGGCCCCCGGTATGTAGCGGAGTACCCGACTCATGCATAATGAGGATTTTCATCCGGAGGTAGTCCGGGTTTCCGTCGCACACCATTTGATATACCAGGCGGGTCACGGCCCGTTAACGCTCAAACGTGCAAATGCATGTTATATGCAATTGTTTATACAGAAGAAATCTGATATGATCTGAGGGTTTTGTTCCCATTTCATTCTATAATTCCCATCTGAACCTAAGCAAAATGTGTGCTGAATATGTAGTATGCAAGTGCGGTATGAACAAAATATATAGTGTGCAAGGTTTAGGTTTAGACCCTTTTCTTTTGAGAGGTTCATCACTTCCTTTTTTCTTGTTTCATTTTTGTTGCTTCTTTCCCTGCGCATAAGCAAAATACATAGTTTGCAAATGTATACATGCAGAATGCAAATGGAGTTCCTTACGGTTCATGCATGCCAGATGCGAATAGGAAGTGTAGGAATGTAGTGTCTGAACTATGCAAATACGAAATGGGGTTTCTTTGATTTATGCATACACGATGCAGATGGAATTCATGTCATACTAGTGAAATCATGAGATAGGTGCTCATGTATATCAAGTATCATGCCAAGGCAAGAAAATGCTCCTGTCCACATGTTTCAAATCTGAAATACAATTTCAGTGGAGGTCTGGGTTTCAAACCTGCAACTCCTTTCTTGGCTCATTTGACTTCAAAAGTTCAGGAAATTTGGTGGCCACCTCCATTTATTCTTCTTAACACTATTTTTTTGGCTGCATTGCTCTCCTTTTCCTTTTTAGCCTTTTGACCTTCATAGAAAGGTAGGGATGGGTCGACCCCCTGCTCAGTAGGGGTTGACCCCAGGCAGAAATGGGCATAAATTTGGGTCTTGGATTATTAGTGTGTTTTCTCTTGGGGATGTAGAAGCAATGGGTTTGTGAGTCCTTTGCTCAATGTCTGGGAGCAAGGGATCCGGGATCATGAGTCAACGCACACCAGACTTGAGATGTACACAAGGGTGCTGCTTAAATTTGGAATGCACGGGGGGAACAGAAATGCTTGGGTTCAAGGTGATTGAACATATATCCGAACACACATTGTTCATGAAATTTTTGACTGCAGCTGTGAAACAATAGATGTGCAGTTCTTCTATTAACTTCCATGCTGAGTGTAGGAGCTATATGCGTGCAGAGAACATATCGTATCCCGGTTTGTAACAAATGTATGAGAGCTCTTGGTTGCATTTATTGATCAACACAGGGTTCATGCACCAAGAGACTATATGCATGCTTGAGAACTTATCTCCGAGGCATGGAGATCTAACCTGTCTCAGAGTAACCACAGCAAAGTTCTTGCCATCATCATTAGCAGAAAGCACAACTTTTTGTACCACCCCTTTTTATGTATGCTTCAGTTTGATAGAATGATCTGCCCCAGATTCTGCAACCTTCCCAATGACTAAATCTCCACTCTGTAGGCTTGCAGCAATATAAGGGAAGCCATCATCAGTTGCCAAAGTAGAGTAAGGACTATATGCCTACTGAAGATCACTGCAGGACACGAGATCACAGCTGAGGAAAGGAATTTCTAGGCTTGGAAACCAAGGAGGTTCATAAAATAATGCTTCTGAATGCTGGTCTTCACTTTGAATGTTCTGCTTTCCATCAAAGGAAGAAGTGCATCTGGTGACATCAGGTCCATAGCCAACCATTTCCACAGGTGTTGGTGCTGAATTTGTTTCTCTTTATAACTTTCGACCAATGGGTGAAAACAAGCCAGATTTGTATCCATAAATCCATCATATGAGCAGGCAAAGGGCTCCACATGAGTGCCATCATTATTTATTATGTTGTTTCCAGTTGTAAATTAATTTTTTCACTGGGGCAAACAGAAGGACAAGATGTCGCTGATAATGAATCTAGAGAGCAAGGAATGGGCAATATCTCAGATGAGCTCCCTAGACAATCAAGATGTTTAGAAGTTTCACAGATTTGAATAGAGGATTGATTAATTAGCATGATTCAAATGAACGATATTTGAATCAGAGGTAATATCCCCCGTGGAATGAATGAGATGGTTCATAGGTCCCATAAGATTATTATCCTGGCAATCACCCTCAGAACTCAAGAATTTATCCTGATCATCACCACTGTCAATGGTCCTTTTACAAGTTCAGGATTTAAAACTTTCTGCCATCTACGCAAGCATTGAACACCACTCCGATTCTTCAAGCATTCAGTGGAGCCCCTACCGCACAAACCTTCATGTTGGTCTTCATGGGAATTGTTAATTAGTTTCTTTGGTCCAATTGTCATTTTTTTTAAGTTCTTAGTTCTTGCAAAATTTCGGCAGCACCTCCCCTAGACCCGGAGCGTGGGGGTGTACAAATGGGGCGGGCCATACGGAGAGAACTCTGACGGCCCCGAACAAAAGGGGATACGCGCGAAGCGACGTGATCCCCGGGGTATGTGCGAAAGCGACAACACCCCGTCACCCATTGTGGGGGCGGAGATCCCGAGGGCTAGCCTGCGAGGGACCCCACCGATCCACGGGCCGCCAAAAACTCATCGCCGAGATGTGGATTTCTTTTCCTTCCCTTTTTTTATCGCCGTATAAGGCTTTTGATATCCACCTTCAAAGAGGAGTTACCGAGAAACACAGTATGACGAAGCGGACCCTGGCAATCCAAGAGTGGTCAATGAACCCGAATCGGAACGAAACAAACATTGGGCTTCCGATGGTTGGCAACCCGGAGACATATCTATGGATTTAGATAGACCTTGGGCCGGTGGCCATCGTGATGAAAATCTCCGGATGGGTGGCTTAAAGAAATTAAAAGGGGTTCAGCCTATCTACTGTGAGAAAGGGTTGCAGTAAAAAAATATTACGCATGCATACGTACATATATCTATCTATAGATACATATGTATATATATCTATACATATATGCTCCGACGGAAATATATGGACTTGCGAAGGAATTATTTATTTATTCATATGAATTATATATATTCATATCTTTCATATGAATTATTTATTTATTTATATTTTTATAGACAAAATTTGCATTGTAATCTAAAATATAGCATTAGCAACCCACATAAATATTGGTCGTTATTAGGTTGCAACTAAATAACGACCAACGCAAAACATTTGTCACTAAAAATAAGTATTCAACGACTATATGGTGGTCGCTATTTGTGTTGATGCCTTTAGCGACCAATGATGCTTTGGCTGCTGGCTATTCTTAAGATTTAGCGACCTATTGACATATTGTCGCTAATGAAAAGTTTATACCGACCAATTTTTTGTCGATGTTGACATCATGGTGGGCCATGACGTACATTAGCGACCACACATAGCGACCAATCAAAAAATAGTCGCTATTACAACATGTTAGCGACCAATGTTGTGTTGGTGGCTGTATGTCAAATCTTTAGCGACCGTTGAATTATATTGGTCGCTAATATATCTTTTTTGCAACCAATTTTAATTGGTCGCCAATGATTTGGTCGCTATAGACTCATTTTTTTGTAGTCTTTCTTGAAATAAGAAGGTTATTAGGAATGAACTATACACCACCTTTGTACGAAGCTCAGAAGTGGCTGGTACCTCTAATCAATCCCCAAAACAACTTGCTATAACTAAAATTCAAAAAGGAAATGAAAAATAGAAAACCAAAAATAATCTGCAGCAACCACAGAAAATAAAATTCAATGACATGCACTCTAAGAACTCTTATGTGAAATCTCATGCTTTGAAACAAACTGATGCTAACTGCTTTTATTATGGTAAGCATGGCCATTTTATGCATAACTGTGTTGTCATGAAGAAGGATGATAGAATGCATGATAGAAATTCTCAGGCTAGGAAATTCCCTACTACTCAAACAAAGAGTATTGCATGTTTCTATTGTGGGAAATTTGGCCATATGATGAATACTTGTTCTATCATGCAAAAAGATGAACAAAACAGAATGCATGCTAAGAGGAGTCATGTTAATAATCTTAGTGTCCAGAAAAGAAGAATTCATTGCTTTTACTGTGGTAAAGTAGGATGCACTATCGCACAATGTTGGTTTGCTAGAGGACAAAGAAAACTTCACTCCCATGCTAAGCATGTCAAACTTCCTGTAAACCAGCATATTTTTGACAGAAATAAACTTACTTCAAAAGGTAGATATTCTGAGTGCTTCAATTGTAGAAAGTATGGCCATACAGTCAAGGACTGTTGGCAGAAAATAAATGTTCATGATAAAAATGATAACAAACCTCGTCATTCACAGAATCTCAGAAAACATACCTATTAGAAACCTGTAAAAAATCCAGGTTGTTGTCATTGGCATTCGATGTTTAATTGTTACATGTTGAAATTTGATGATATTAATGCCATGAAATCTTGGAGAATTTCTGACAAAAAAGTTATTAACCATGGAGGACCCAAGAACTCTTGGGTACCTCAATATGCAAAATGAGGTTCTGTGTTTGCAGGGGTGCCATGGGGTTGAGGAATAAAGGGGGTTAATAAGCCAAGGCACCTGAATATGATGAAACCCCATCTTTGAATTTTACGGGCTTGATCAAGTAAGTTTTCAATAATCTCATTCAGAAAATTGCATATCATGCTTGATTTGTTAGTCAGAATCTCATGCATACATGGTTATATTTGCATCTGATATTTGCATTATTTTTTTAGTCTACCAATGCATGTACTGAGTTATCTGTGCATACATTAGATTAAGAATGAATTTCATATCATAGTCTGAAAATTTGACTTGCATGTGTCTAATGCTTGCATATGTCAATTTCATTTGTTTAAATGTTTGTATGTGTCTTAATGCACATTTTACTAATTCACTGATGATCTGGTGCATACATTCTTCATCTACATACACATGTGCTTGATAAACTATCATCAAAAATTGAGATGTATATATGACTGCATTTGTAATACATTGTCTTGCATGACCTCTATGGTATATAAATGGTGAGTTACTAAAGGGCAGATGCAATCTGTTTGGAAGTTCTTACTATGTGTGAGGTGGTCTTTAGACCAAGTCCTCTGCCAGGTACCATAGGTCAAATTGCACATAGAGCAGTCTAATAGTTCATGAACATAACTCTTTAAACTTCCTGTACAAGTTTTCATTGCATATGTTGAGTCCCGAAAGGTGACAATCAAGAGGGGAGGGGTGAATTGATTGGCCAATTAAAATTCTTTTGGAGTGAAACTAAATTAATAAAACATACATGCACTAGATCTCACTCGAACATGGACACACTTGTGAATGCCTGTGGTTAATGGTAGGTGTTTGACAATGGAATTGGTGTACGCTCAACTCACCGTGAAGCCCACTCGACTATTGATGCGGAAGAACAAACCACAAATGACACACGGAATTTTTAGGTGGTTCGGGTACACTGCCGTGTCCCCTACGTCCACCCCTCACTCATGAGGATCAAGACTTCACTATGAAGTAAGCCACACACACACGCTGTGTAGAACAGCAAACACACACACGCGGCACCCGATCTGGGCTACCACACACACACACACACACATACACACACGTTCGTGTTTCTGAACACGAACAACACACACACAGATCTGAATCATGTTTTACATCAAATACTCAAGTAGACACAAAGTAAATTTGAGAGTAAAGAGTGAAGAAAGATTTATCGTGGTTGAAGCTCCCCCTTTCACTTCCTTGAATGTAATTGAATGCTTCTGCAGGAGGAAGATCGATCCTTGAGGAAGAATGAAGCTTTATTGTACAAATGAGGTTGCAGCTTTGATAACCCACGTAGCTTATTGTTGGGGATGATGTGGAGGCTTGATTCAAGCTTCTTCTCTTCACTTTCAGGTTCAGAACAAGGTGGAAGAAGGCCCTTGAGCTGTTGCTGCGAACCTGCACACACACAGGTTAGAACAAAAGGCACTCCTTTAGTTCTTCCTAACTCTTAGGGTTTCAAACTCCAATATGATGTATATATGGAGCTAGATCCGTTGAAAGACACCCTGGAGACCAGATCCACAATACTTGGAGCGATTTAGGGAAGTTGGACTGGTTGGAAAGACTTTTGGTGCAAGTGCACGGAAGTCAAAAAATACGGCTCAAGGTTCGGACCTGAAAGGGTCGACCCTTGGGGTTGACCCTCGTGAGGGTTTAAGGGTGTTTGTGCCAATGGGTCGACCCTCGGGGCTGCTCCGTGCGGGGAAAGAATTATAACTACCAGGGGTCGACCCTTGGGGTCGACCCTCGCGTGGATGGGTCGACCCTTGGGGCTGACCCTTTCAGTTGAGAGAAAGGGACCCACTGGTTTTTAATTCAAACTACCAGGGGTCGACCCTAGCGGCTGGGGGTCGACCCAAGGGGTCGACCCCTTTAGCTAGAGTTCAAAGACAATTTTGTTTTGCACCCGAGGACCTAGGGGTCGACCCAATGGGTCAACCCTTGTTCCAGAACATCCAAAAGGTTGATCAAAAAGCCACTAAGTCCAAGAACAAGTCAGGGGGTTTCAAGATGGTTTTTTTTTTTTAAAGTGAGAGGGAATGAAACCCAAATCATTCAAGCTAAGATAAGACTCAAAACCTCTTTAACCCATTAGATCAAATTTATGAACTTTAAAGAACAAGATTAAGGGTTATAAGGTAAATTTGACTTCACCGACCGTCCTTAAGTTCCTTAGGCATTTAGACATGTTCCTTGCCCTGCAAAGACATAAATGTGAATTAGATTTGGCTTCATACTGGGAATTCAAAATGCTTATCCGTTGAGGTTGGTCTTTATCCTTCGAAGCTCCAGGACTTAAACAAGAATGTTGAGCTTTGTAAAACTGTTAATGCTAGAACACTTCAACAGAAATATAAATACATATAGTGTTTGGCCATCATCAAAAGCCATCGTATCTAAGCATTTAGTCAAAGAGGGGGTTCAACAATCTCCCCATTTTTGATGATGATAAAATACTATATGCCTCACATAAGCATCATACTTCAAAATGATTTTAGCATCCTCCTTCAACCTCCATATTAATAGTAAAACTCAAGAAGTATTGTTCAACTCTTCATGCATCACATGAACTGCTCAAAAAGCATTATAATAGTGAAACACAAGACCAGCCAACGATGTGAGATTGATGAGCAAAAACATGTTCCAAAGTAGTTTGCCGACAACACGAGTTAAAGGTAAACAAGGTCTGAGTTCAAGGACAAATTACAAGATGCAATGCATGAGACGAAACAGAAATGCAACATAACTAACATGTAACATTGCTAATGACAGTAATGGGATGTAAGCATACATGCATGCAAGCACACAACACACAATAACATATACGTAGCCGAATCGCTTGGGCACACATATATCAAAATTTCTCCCCCTTTGGCATCATCAAAAAGAGGGGGTGACAAGGGATAGGAACTGTGCCATTCTGCAAGAGCATAGCCGTCTAATCATCATCCGGAGTTGGTGAGTGGGGTGGATGCCTAATATACTCCAAGACTTCTTCAAGCATGTGGGATTGATTAGCCAAAGTGTCAGTAACATACTGAGAGTGCTCTTGATGAGATAGCTTCAGATCAACGAGAGCATGTTGCATAGCCTCCATTGTCTCCGCATAATTGTCTAAACGATCATCAATAGTATCCAAACCGTCCATGAGCAGCTGAACCACCTTGGAAGGCATCTCCTCAACAGGAATTTGTAGGTGTTGCGCACCGGCCTGCGCGTCATCATCGTCCTCCTCCTCAGAACTGATTTCATGTGTAGCACTTTTCAATGTTCAGACCAAGTTGCCATCTTGCATTTCATAGCCCATATTTCCACAAATGGAATGAATGGTAAAGATATCAGCCTCTCTAATAGTTTGAGAAGATTCTTTGGAGAGGTTTATGTCCATGTGTGCAAAGAGTGCAGTAAGTGCGGCGGCATATGAAAGAGTTATGTTCTTGTGCTTCATGCTGTTACACATATCTGCTAAAAACATAGCTGGGAAATTAACTGGAATACCACCCAAGAGATAGTAAAATAAGAACATATGAATCTTTGTCACTTTGTCATGACCTCCTCCTCTCGGTAGCAGGATAGTAGTGATCATCCTATGTAAGATATGCTGCAGGGGAGGAAAATGGTTGGCGTTTAACCCAGCAAGAGAATTTTCACCTTTTTCTTTGGATGTCATCATTTGATAAATTGTTTTTTCAAGAACCAAAAAATCTCCAAATGTATAGCCTTCATGAGGGAGATTAAATGCCATTCCTAAGAATTCTGTTGAGAGTATAACTCATTTCCCATTTACCATAGTAATCGGATGTTCCCCAGAAATGGTTAAGTTTCTATAAAATTGATGCACCAAATTTGGATAAATGCGTCGATGTTCAGACATGAAGGGATCCAAATTTTGCTGACTGCAAAGAACATCCACTAAACTCGAAAGATGACGATTAAGGTTAGCAAATGAGACCGCTCGAGGTCGGAGTACCTTTCTATCCAAAACTTTGCTCGAAGGCGCAGATCCTCAACCGTAGGTGGCCTCCCTACCACGATGTGCCATGGCCGCACTAGACTCCCCTCCGCTGCGAGAAGAACGCCTCTTTGGGGCCATCTAAACATAGACCGAGGGAACCAGTTGATGAGGGTGTAGATCGAGATGGTTTAACGAGAGAGGAAGGCTATCCACATAGATTTATGATCCTCCACACATCAAGAACATACCTCAGTGGGAGTGAAGCTCAGGGAAGACCCGTTGGAATCACTCGGAAGAATTGTGTGTGCGGGACGCCACCGAGAAAGCCGCGGCTAGGGCTTGAGCATGAGGGTGCCAAGAGGGGATTTTAGGGCATGAAAGGAGTGGTGGCTAGGGCTAGAAGGGGGCTTTAGGGGTTTTAGGAGATGGGAAGGGGGAAACATAGGGTTTCCACCCTCTTTAGAGCGGTTCGGACGCGGCGGATGCCCCCCGACCGTAACGGGTCGACCCAATGGGTCGACCCCTTTCACCCCGGCCCCAGACAAGATCCAATATCGTGAGGGTCGACCCTTGGGGTCGTCCCTTCTACGTGGGTCGACCCTTGGGGTCAACCCTTCCACTGCTTTTCAGCAAAAAATTGTTTAAGTGAAAGGGAAGGTAAAAAAAATGATGTGGCTCTAATCCCCAATGATAATATCATGTTGGAATCAAGGAATTGGAGTTGTTTTATGGGTTAATGCATTGGGGAACTTGTTTCAAGAAAATCTAGGATCATAGTAGACGTTTGAAGGGGCATGATCTCGCGCTGGTCCTGAGCTGGGAGGATGATCACCGGATAGTGAACTGCAGAGAAAGGGAAACGAATCAGGGGGCCCAGGGATGGTTCCTTGGGAAAAACCCTCCGATGCTTAAGTCAGTAGAGCAATGGTGGAAGGTATTGAGGGAGGTTGAAAGAGATGCGCGAGATTCCCCAATACCAAGATGGTGAAGTGGTTCCTGCTCAGGGAGTGTTAGGCATGTATATGCCTTGCCTGCTACCGGAGGGAGTCCTTGGTTTATATAGCGAGCTCCCCCGAAGAGTCCCATAAGCTGAGAAGTTTTAGGTGAGAGTTACGTCCTCATCATTGGATCGTTACGTCCTCATCGTGGGCTCTTCATGACCTTGGGAGATCGTGGCACCCTTATCCCGCTGAACTCCTGCTCATAAAGGACTGTCAACGGCTGCATGGATAAGCATTCGTCAGTTGATCCAAGCATGAGAAGTGCCAGCCCTGTCCGGGCGATGGGCGTAGCTCGTATGCAGTCAGATCGGAGGGGGCGCGTAGCGCCTGCCCTTATCTCGGTGGGGAGATGGCTCAGGCGTGGGTCTTCCTCCGTTCTGTCGTTCGGGCCTTCCGAGCCTAAGGGCCACCGAGGAAGGATGGGATCCCGAGTAATCTGTATTGGGCTTTTCTGCCGAAGTGGGCCCTAGAGGGCTATCACTCGGATGAGCTGTGCCTCGTTCGGTCCTGATGGGCCTAGTTTGGCTGCTCTTAATTGGGCTATAGAAATCCCCCTCTCCACTTGTCCCCCTCCTACTCCCGAGCTTTAGTAAGCTCTGTCGAGTAGCTGTTTGGGCTTTCGGACCAGCGTGTCTCAGGTGGGTGGAAATTTGGCGGTGTTTAGGAAGCCACGTGTCGTGGTCACCCGTGCCCGTGTTAATGATGATCCTGATGGATTTGAACTGAGGGGGGCCCCTTTCCTCGGAGGTCGGAACAACGCGCCGCCTCCCGCGTGGGTTTATAGGCGTTGGGCGCTTATTGTCATTCCAGACTCCCTCCATTTCTTAGGGTTTTGGCTCACCTTCATTCTCATTTTTGGGGCTCTTCGATGCACCGTGAAGACACGACGGAGGAGCAGAGGCTTGCGGCGGCATTCGAGGAGTTGGCGGCGATAACCGCGGAGGCCGTCCAGCAGCTTCCTCCTCCCCCGGAATCTTTAGGGTCTCGGGACCGTCTTCCCTCAGAGTCTTCTTCTGACTCCATGGCGGGCCAGCGCCCAGATGTTGAGGAGGGGGAGGACGAGCTGGTGGCGAGGGTGCCGGTCCCCAACTACAGCGAACTGGGGGAGGCGGATGTGAGGAGGATGGAGCACCAGTATCGCCTGCCCCACAAGTATAGTTTTGCCGTTGCTGCTCCATACGAGACCAGCCTAGACTCTCGTACAGGTCACATCTGTATGTTTCTTCTATCGTGGAATGGTGGATTCCGCCTTCCTTTTGAACCTTTCGTCCGGCAGCTTCTTAAATTTTTTCGGTTGGTGCCCATTCAGTTGGTAGCCAACTCTTATCTCCTCCTTTCCGCCTTTCGTATTCTCTGCCGTCAGTGCGGAGTCCCTCCTTCCATGGACCTCTTCCACTTTTTCTTTGAGTTGAAGGCGCATCCTTCGGCGGGGAAGGGCTTCTATTTCATCCAGACGAGGTGAAATAGGTGTTGTATTTCTTTGGCGGCGAAGGAGTCTTCACATAAGGGGTGGAAGACCCAATTCTTCTGGGTGGGGATTTGCTCAGTGGAGGAAACCTAGGCTTGGTTCCTCCTTTGGCTAGGACCGAGGGGGCCGAGGGGGCTCCTGCAACCGGCAGCGGGGTCGACCCGGCTCTCCCCTCGACTGGAGCCGAGGGGGCCGTGGCCGAGGTTGGGGGTGCCGTGACTGCGGCCGGGGCTGGAGCTTCGGGCGGTGGCGCAGGTGGCGAGCCAATCTAGGTTAAGGGGCCTCAAGTAAATCTGGTCGAGGCGCGAGGGGCGACCGAGGCTGGGGCTCGATCCGAGCCACACGATGGGGCACCGGGCGATAAGGGGTTCTCCGTTCCGACAGCCTTGGGGAGGCTCGGTATCTCGAGCCCCCTGCACCAGGTCTACCACGGTATAGCCGCGAAGGTGAGGGGGGGAGGTAGGCAGCACTCCCCGTCCATTGCTCTTGCCGGGGTTATGGAGGGCGGCTTGGCCCTGGCCCAGATGGGGGCTGTTCTGGCGGAAGCGTATGATCGGTCGAAATGGGAGCAAGCGAACCTGGCTTGGACCCTTGGTTGGTCGGACAGGAGGTTGGCTCGGCTCACCGAGGAGCGTGACGGGCTTCGGCGGGAGCTCTCCTCAGTCAAGGGGCTGATGCGGTCGAGCCAGGTGGAGACCCGGGCGCTAACCGAGCAGCTAGCCAAGGCTCGTGAATCGCTCGAGAGGAAGAACAAGCTTCTCGAGGAGGAGCACCTCGTGCGTGCTGAGCTGGAGCGCCAGTGGGAGACCGAGCGGGCTGAGCTGGTAGATCGAGCGGAGGAAGCCGAGCGCCTTCGGCGGGAGGCCGAGGCCGATCGGGCCGAGGCGGAGAAGCAGGTGGCGGCGGCCGAAGAGCGGACTGCTGAGGCCGAGCGGAGGTCAGCCGAGGCGGAGTGGAGGGAGGCCGAGGTCGCTGGTAGGGTGGGATCGGCCGGGGCGGAGGCCCTCGAGCAGTACAAGAGCTCAGAGGCCTATCGGGTCGACCTTTGGGAGGCTGCCCTTTCCTACTACGAGTTAGCGCTTCGCCGAGGCATCCGCAAGGGGTTCAAGCAGGGCTACGATCAGGCGATATCTTATTCAGGGGAACAGGATTCTAGGATTGAATTCCCATCTGGACAGTGCTACGACTCGGACCTGTCATCCTCGGGCTCCTCTGTCTCGGCCCCGGACGAAGAGGATCAGGAGGGGTCTTCACACGAGGGATCATGAAATCCAGATACCTCGGGAGGGCGCGCAACCGAGGCAATTCCCATGCCGGTGGGGTCAGTGCCAGGGTCGGCCGTCGCTGAGCATGCCGGGGGCGGACTGTCCGAGCCTTCCATTTCCAAGCTTCAGGGTGGGCCGGAGGCCTGATGTACTCGCATTGCTTCCTTTCTTTGTATACCTTTTTCTTTTTGGAAGGAGAAAACTTCCTTCTTTTTGTGTCGAAATAAATAAGGCAGTGGTATTGTGATGAAGACTTATCTGTTCCATACCACCGTTGCTGTATTCTGTTCAGCGTATCTGCCGTTGTTAGAAAGAGCCGATATTTTCTGCATGAATCTCGCATGATGGTTGGGTGAGCGTCTGACAGGGTGTCTTCCCATTTTTCGACACTTTAAATGCCTGGCCGCTTCCTGTGTCCCGCTGGGGCGGAAGACGAGAAGTTTGAGGTGACCGTTTGTAGGGAGAAATCCTTCTGGCGTGTTTTCGAGGGGGAAATCATTTAAGGCAAGTATCCTCCCTTTGCCTATAAAAAGGACTGAAGGGCGTCCCTTCCTCTTCACCGCTTAGGGTTTTCCCTGACAGTCTTTCCTCATTCCTTCTTCACATTGCGTTGTGCCGTGGTATTCGGAGCATGGAGGAAGCTCCAGATGAGGAGGCTACCGACGACGGGGGGCAGGGAGTTCCTGCTGCTCCGGACTTGAAAAGGCGTCGACGGCCGGCGGGCAGACTTGAAAAGGGGCCGATGCACAGAGGCACGCCGTTTTCCCTTTATCAGTTCCGGCGACGCTTGCAGGGGGGCGAGATGGAGGACGGATGGGGGGATAAGACATCCCTACTGCCCGTTCCTTCCTGCTCGCCTCACGGATGGGAGGAGGAAGCCAACTAAGCTCCATCCCTTCCGGGCCTTCCCCTGCCTCCTCAACCAGCTATGCTGGTTTCTTTTTCTTTCTGGCAGCCTTTTTTTCCCTCTTCTATTCTGCTCCTCCTTTCTTTCACTCTTCGGAGGGTGCCTGCACTCTCTTTCTTCCAAAGAGTTGGCAGTTTAGTGGGGAAGATGCTTTCATATGCGTTCCCTCTCCCCCTTCTCTTCCAAGTTCAACTTGGAAGGTAGCCTTCTCTTTCTTAATCCCTCTGTCACCTTTGTCTCGAGCTGCCAGAGCTAACTGGGTCAACTATCCTTTATCCGAGTCAGTTTCCACACTAGGCAGAGTCAGTGGCTGGACGCAGGAAGGTCATCCGAGTCAGTTGAGCGATGGGCTCATACGACGGTGCTAGATGGATCTTTTGCTTTTTTTTTGACATGTAATCTATTGGCTTCGACCTTCCTGATGTACAAACTAGTTGTTTGAATAAAAAGAAATGAGCCTTTTGCCTTATCTCATGTCGTTTGCACGATACATAGTACTCAGAAGTAGAACTTACGTAATGCAGTTGCGTTCCAGGTCCGAGGTACGGGCTCTCCTTCCATCATGGGCAGACGGTACGCTCCTTTTCCGAGCGTCTCGACCACTCGGTAGGGGCCTTTCCAGTTAGGGGATAGCTTACCCGCCGCCTCAAGTGGTCGAGAGGCTTCGGCTTTCCTGAGGATGAAATCTCCCGGCTGGAAGTGTCTGTCTTGGACTTTGGCGTTGTAGTATCGAGTGAGTCGGCGTTGGTACTCCGTTGCTCTGATGCTGGCGATCTCCTGGATTTCATCTGCTAAGTCCAGGTTTTAGAGCAGTTTTTGGTTGTTTAACTCGGACGAGAAGTGGATGACTCTGAGGGAGGGGTTGCCGATCTCCAACGGGTCACGGCCTCGGTGCCATACACTAGTTGAAAAGGACTCTCACCGATTACCGTTCTGGGAGTCGTTCTGTGTGACCAAAGTACGTTTGGCAATTCCTCGAGCCAGTTGCCCTTGGCTTTGCCGAGCCTAGTCATGATGCCTTTCAAGATAGCCTTGTTGGCATTTTCAACCAGTCCGTTAGCCTGAGGGTGGGCGACTGAAGTGAAGTGATTGCGAATATTGAGGTCGGCGCATCTGTCTCGGAAGTACCGAGAATCAAATTGCCGACCATTATCGCTCACTATCACCCGGGGGATGTCGTAGCGACAGATGATCGACTTCCAGATGAAATTCCAGACGACTGTCTCGGTGATCCTTGCAGTGGCTTCGCCCTCGATCCACTTAGTAAAGTAGTCGATGGTGACGATGATGAACTTCTTCTGGGCCTGGGCCGTGGGGAATGGCCCGAGGATGTCGATTCCCCAGCGAGTGAAAGGATAAGGCTCGGCTAGGGTGATAAGCTCTATTGCTGGCTGATGGACCAAGTGGTCGAATCGCTGGCAATGGTCACAACGTTGTGTGTAGGTCGAGCAGTCACGCTGTAGGGTGGGCCACCAGTAACCTCGCCGAAGCAAGATCCTGGCGAGTGACCTTCCCCCCAAATGCGCTCCGCATAGACCTTCGTGAACTTCTTCAATCGCTTGGTTGGCTTCGTCGGTACCGAGGCACTTCAGAAGAGGGCCAGAGAAGGATCTCCGGTAAAGTGCGCCATCCAGGGTGACGAATCGTCGAGCTTGGTATTTCAACCTTCGGGCTTCCCGAGGGTCGGGAGGCTCCTCGGAGTCTTGGAGCCATGATAGGTAGGAGGTACGCCAGTGGCCTGGGCAGGCTGGGCCAACAGCTAGGAGCTCCGAATCAATGCTCGGGTGCTCTAGCTCTTCGAGAAGGACCGATCTAGTACCCTCGGGGTCAAGAGAGGAGGCCAGCCGAGAGAGGGCATCCGCTCGAGAGTTTTCCTCCTGAGCTATCCGGACTACCTCAAAACTCTCGAACTGTTGTGCCACAGTCTTGACCAGTTGGAGGTATTTGATCATCGGTGCCTCCCGAGCTTCATAATCGCTGTTGACCTGGCTAGCGACTAGCTGGGAGTCGGTGTGAATCCTGACTCGCTCAGCTCCTAACCGTCGGGCCATGCGGGCTCCCGATATGAGGGCCTCGTACTCGGAAGCGTTGTTGGATGCTTGGAAGTTGAACTTCAGGGCATACTGTAGCTCTGCCCCTTTGGGGGACTTCAGGAGGATGCCGGCACCGCTCCCGGCTGAATTGGAAGATCCGTCAACAAACAGTTCCCAGGTTGGCCTGGGTGCGGACGGAGATCTCTCTTCAGTCGGGATGGTGCTCTCGGCGATGAAGTCGGCGAGCGCCTGGCCTTTGATAGCCGAGCGAGGCCGATACGATATATCGTAGGCCCTGAGCATGATGGCCCACTTAACGAGGTGTCCCGAGGCTTCAGGGTGAGCGAGGATCTTCTTCAATGGTTTGCCGGTCAACACGGTGATGGAGTGCCCTTGGAAATAGGGTTGGAGGTGCTTGGCTGAGGTAACCAACGCTAGCACGAGTTTCTCGGTTGCGGGGTACCTTCTCTCAGCCTCGTTGAGCACCTTGCTTGTGTAGTAGACCGGTCTCTCGATTCCTAAGTCATTTTTGACTAGGACCGAGCTAACTGTGGATGGAGTTGCCGAGAGATAAAGATACAAGGCTTCCCCCGTGACGGGCTTGGATAGCACTAGGGGCGAAGCCAGGAACTCCTTAAGCTCGGTGAATGCTCTTTGGCATTCCTCGTCCCACGTGAATGTAGCAGATGCCATTTTGCGCCCCCTCAACAGTTTGAAGAAGGGTAGGCATCATTCAGCCGTGCGGGACAGGAATCTGTTGAGCGCAGCAACGCGCCCGGTAAGGTGTTGAACGTCTTTGATGCAGGTGGGTGGGCGCATGTCCAGGATGGCCTGGACCTTTTCGGGGTTGGCCTCAATCCCACGCTGAGTGACCAAGAAGCCCAAGAATTTTTCGGACTTTACTCCGAAGGCGCACTTGGCGGGGTTGAGCTTCATGTTGTACTTCAGGAGGGTGTTGAAAGTTTCTGCTAGGTCGGCGAAGTGGTCCTCGGCCTTGGGGGTCTTCACGAGCATGTCGTCAATATAGGCCTTGACGTTCCGACCGAGCTGTCCCTCGAATATATGGTTGACTAGCCTTTGGTACGTGGCTCCGACATTCTTCAACCCGAAAGGCATCCGGGTGTAGCAGTGTACGCCGAAGTCGGTGATAAAGGTGGTCTTTTCGATGTCTTCGGGGTGCATTCTGATTTGGTGGTAACCTGAGTACGCATCCAGGAAGCTGAGTATCTCATTACCCGAGGTTGAATCAACCAGTTGGTCGATGCTCGGTAAGGGATAGCAATCCTTTGGAGTAGCCTTGTTCAAGTCGATGAAGTCCACGCACATCCGCCACTTTCCCGAAGCTTTCGACACCAGGACGACGTTAGCTTGGCACGTCGGGTACAGGACCAGCCTAAACAGGCCAGTCTTCCGCCCCTTGGCGACCTGCTCCTTGATAATCGTCTGCTTCTTTGGCGCATGCTTTCTTCTATGTTGTTGCACGAGCTTCATGGTTGGGTCGAGGTTGAGCTTATGCACCACCGTCTCTTCCAGTATCCCGGGGAGTTGATCATCAGACCATGCAAAGGCCCGGATGTACGCGGAAAGGAACTCTTTATATTGCTGTTGAACCTCAGATGTAGGTCGGCTTCGATCTTTACTCCTAGGGTCGGGTCATCGTTTAGGAAAATCGCTAGCAATTCACCTCCAGGTTCGACGGTTGCGGATTTTTCCTCGACTTCCCGGAGGCCCTTATTTTTCCCATCCGGCCTTGTCGCCTCGACTGAGATATTGTAGCACCTTCGGGCCATTGCCTGGTTACCTCGGACTTCCCCCAATCCTTTTTTGGTGGGGAACTTCATCTTTTGGTGATAGGTAGAAGGCACCGCTTTCGTTCGGCTGAGGATTCCTCGGCCGAAGATTGCGTTGTATGCTATCATACCTTTGATCACTATGAAATCCACCATGACCATAACGGTCTTGGGTGGGGTGCCAAGAGTAACCGACAGGCTTAGGGCTCCCTCGGGATAGGTGGCCTGGCCATTGAACCCGCATAGGGGGGTCCGGATCAGGCGGAGTTTAGACGGATCCTCCCCCATCTTAAGGAAACATTCGTAGGATAATACATCAGGGGCACTTCCATTGTCAACCAGAATCATGTCTACATTACAACGATTTATTGTG
This sequence comes from Amorphophallus konjac, assembly GCA_022559845.1. Taxonomy (NCBI): domain Eukaryota; kingdom Viridiplantae; phylum Streptophyta; class Magnoliopsida; order Alismatales; family Araceae; genus Amorphophallus; species Amorphophallus konjac. The sequence goes on along the minus strand of CM040121.1, from coordinate 284,438,492 downwards.
GCCGATATCACTAGGGCGTCGTAATGCGGGGTGCTCAGCCCCTCCAGGTCTTGGTCGGATAAGACTATGACCTGGGGCTCGCTCGGCGGGGCCTTGGGAGGCTCAATGGCTCGGCTCGCCCGCTCAGCATGACGCTTCCTTCCTTGGCCACTATCTCCTCCTGATGCAGCTCCTCCGGCGATGACATTGATGTGGACCCCTCGGTGGGCGTTGTCGATCTCCTCTGGGGTGCCTCGGTCTTCCTGGTGCCCGGTCACGAACCGGGAGAGGTGCCCCTGATGAATGAGACGCTTGATCTCATCCTGGAGCTGGTGGCAGTCGCCGGTATGATGCCCGTGGTCACTGTGGAACAGGCAATGCTTGCTGCGACTGCGGTTTTTTGACTTCATTGGCTCGGGTTGGCCGAGGAGGCCCGAGCCTTTGATGTCTTCATAAATCTCGTACACTGGAGCGGTTAGAGGAGTGTATCGCTCGTACTTTCGCGACGGTTCCTTGCGTTCCCCGTCTCAGTTCCACCTTTTTCCTTGGCCCGAGCTTGGCTCGGGTGCCCGCTTCTTGTCCCCCTCCCGACCCGAGCCGGTTGCGTCTCGGCATGCACTGAGCACTTCTTCGCACTCGGCATGGCGCAATGCCAGAGTCACTAGCACAGCAAGGTTCGAGGGAAGGTGGAGGACAAGCTCGCGGCGGAGGTTCTCGTCGCGGGTGCCCCCGGTCAGAGCGATTATGGCCGAGGCGACGTCCAGGCGGGGGATCCTCAGGGCTTCCGATTTTAATCGGAGGATGTAGGCCCGAAGTTTCTCCCGTTGAGCCTGTTTGAGGGCCAAAATCCCCCTACCGACCAAGGGGGGCTGCTACCGGCGAAACTCTCCTTGAATACTCGCCCGAACTGCTTGAAGTCTCGGATGGATCCGAGGGTGAGGGCCCGGAACCATGCTTGGGTGCCTTGGACCAGGGTGGTCGCAGAGGCATGGCACTTGATGGCGTCGGATGCTCCGTGAAGGGTCATCAGAGCGTCGAAGCTGTCAAAGTGGTCGGTCGGGTCGCCCTGGCCGTCGTAGGGCTTGAAGGTCGGGATAGAGGTTCGGGGAGATACCTCTGCCTTCAAGATATGGTCAGAGAATGGGGATCTCTCCTCGTCCTCTGGTGGAGAGGTCTTTTGCAGGGCATGCTCCTGCTCTGTTAAATGCCTCTCGAATTCTCGCAGTCGGAGGGATAGCTCCGACTGCCGCTGCGCCGTAGGGCTGAGGGGGCGTGAAGGCAGGCTATCTTGGCGCTCCCTAGGGACTTCGATCTCCTGGAGGGGACGGCACGCCCCGTGCCTGCCCCGCTTCGGCGTGGAGGAACCCTCTTACTCTGGAGGGGGGGCTTGCGAGGGTCCTCCTACTTTGTTTCAGATGAGCTGCTGTCCTCGGAGGGTGAAGCGGCCTCCGGTGGTGTGCTGGGACACGTTCTCACGGGGAGGGCTCTCTGGAGGGGCACGTGACCTTCCATCCCTGGCCGCCTGAGTCCTCCTGAGTTCCATGAGGATGTCCAGTTTCGCGTTGAGGGCTTGGAAGGCGTCGGCGCCGCCGTTGAGCGGCAGCCCTACCGTCGTAGGAGGAGGGAGCGGCATCCCGGCCACAGGCGGAGGGGGCGGTCCTTCGGTGGGAGTGCTGGCACCGGAGGGGGGGGTTTGGGAGGCTTGTGAGGGGCCTTCCCCAATCGCCGCCGTGGCCTTTCCCCTGTCACCGGCGGACCTCCTCCCTAAACTTCTTCTCACCATACTGGCTCTTTGGTCGTTTCCCACAGACGGCGCCAGATGAAGGGGCGTGATCTCGCGCTGGTCCTGAGCTGGGAGGATGATCACCGGATAGTGAACTACAGAGAAAGGGAAATGAATCAGGGGGCCCAGAGATGGTTCCCTAGGGAAAATTCTCCGATGCTTAAGTCAGTAGAGCAATGGTGGAAGGTATTGAGGGAGGTTGAAAGAGATGCGCGAGATTCCCCAACACCAAGATGGTGAAGTCGTTCCTACTCAGGAAGTGTTAGGTATGTATATGCCTTACCTGCTGCCGGAGGGAGTCCTTGGTTTATATAGCGAGCTCCCCCGAAGAGTCCCATAAGCTGAGGAGTTTTAGGTGGGAGTTACGTCCTCATCATGGGATCGTTACGTCCTCATCGTGGGCTCTTCATGACCTTGGGAGATCATGACACCCTTATCCCGATGAACTCCTGCTCATAAAGGACTATCAATGACTGCATGGATAAGCATTCGTTAGTTGATCCAAGCATGAGAAGTGCCAGCCCTGTCCGGGTGATGGGCATAGCTCAGATGCAGTCAGATCGGAGGGGGCACGTAGCGCCTGCCCTTATCTTGGTGGGGAGATGGCTCGGGCGTGGGTATTCCTCCGTTCTGTCGTTCGGGCCTTCCGAGCCTAAGGGCCGCCGAGGAAGGATGGGATCCCAAGTAATCTTTATTGGGCTTTTCTGCCGAAGTGGTCCCTAGAGGGCTGTCACTCGGATGAGCTGTGCCTCGTTCGGTCCTGATGGGCCTAGTTTGGCTGCTCTTAATTGGGCTACAGAAATCCCCCTCCCCAACGTTCATTATCTATCGTCTCCGAAGTTCAGATTTTGAGGGGTTTTGCTCTCTTACTGGCATTTAAAGAACTCAAGGAAATATCGGCCATATAAATTACAATGACATGGTTGTATTCTATAAATAGAAGACATGCAATACAGACAATCATGGTTTTTCACACATATAAATAAATTTTTTTTGTTTTATTTTTCAAGCAATCATAATGCACATGCATGATAAGGGGAAATTCAACTATGCACCATACTAATGCAAATGCATGCTATGCATTGATGTATATACCTAGTTATGCAAATGATCATGACTCAGACTCGTCTATCCTAAAAACCCCTAATTCTCTCTTGAATGTTGTGAATTTTTCTTCACTTAGAGGTTTGGTGAAAATGTCGGCAATTTGTTTGTCTGTTTCAATGAACCTGATTTCTACATTACCCTTGCTCACATGATCCCTGAGAAAATGATGTCTAATTTTAATATGCTTTGTGCGAGAGTGATGGACTGGGTTCTTTGACAAGTTTATGGCTGATGTGTTGTCACACAAGAAGGAAGTATTTTTGAAGGAAATGCCATAATCAATCATCTATTATTGGATCCATAGTGATAGGGTGCAAGGCCCGGATACAGAGGGGGGGTGAATGTATCCCTCTTCGAAATTGCCCAAATTAAAATTTCGCTCACTTCACAAATTTAAGCAAACTAAAAAGCTAATCAAATCTTCTATTGAACCTGTAAGCAAGCACTTGGAGCACGCCTATGCATTCATCTAGTGGAAGCAAAGGAAAGCAATCAACCCACTACACAAAAGATTTTTTAGGTGGTTTGGTCCACAGACCTACGTCCACCCCTCACTCCAAACTGGAGTGAGGCTTCCACTAGCAACAGCTAGAACCGCAGACTCAGTCTGTAAACAGGTGCTGCCTAACAGCTTGACCAGGGGGACAACCTCCCCTCTTCCTCCAGACCGGAGGGAAACCACTAGTGACACCCAATCACTAGCAACCAAAGATGAAGTCTCTCTTCCTCCAGACCAGGAGGGAACCCACTAGTGACTACCCGTCACTAGCAACCAGAGACCAAAGTCTCTCTTCCTCTAGACCAAGAGGGAACCCACTAGTGACTACGCGTCACTAGCAACCAGAGACCGAAGTCTCTCTTCCTCCACCCAGGAGGGAAACCACAGGTAGCTACCACTACCTGCAAACCCGGAGTCAGAGACTCCCTTCCTCTGAGACCAGAGGGAACCTACAAGTGACACACTGTCACTTGCAACCGGAGATTAAAATCTCCCTTCTCCTGAACCAACAAGAGGAACCCCGATCTCCAACCAGAGAATCGGAAGAACAAAGCCAAGGAAGTGTAAAAGAAAAATAATAAACGAAAATATAGCAATCAGAAAGCTGGAAATGAAATCACAATGTGGCTCTCGCAGGAGTTGACTGGCCTGGATTTGATCCACGGTCCAGTAGGAACTAATCTTCAGATGAAGCTTCTTTTCTCTCCTCGAGCTCTCTATCTTTCTCTTTCTTTCTTCCTCTTCTTTCTTCTTCTCTCTGCTTCTCTTTTTCTTTCTCTCGTTCTTCTTTACACTGGATCGTGCAGACTCTCACTATCTCTTCTTTTCTCTTCCGTTTCTTCTTCTGCTACTCTCTGCCTCTCAGCTGCTCTCTTCTTCTGCTTCTATCACGATCTCCTTCTCCCGATGGAGAAGTCTTCATTTTATAGCAGCACCAGCAGGAGCAACATTGGGCGTGTGATTCCCACGCCTTCACGTCCAGAAGGTTCCTCCACGTGTCATCATCCTGTCAGCCCTTCCAGCCTCGGATCACGTGCCAGGCATCTGCCAGTTTAATGACAGAGTTACTTCAGTCGATCAAGCAGAGATAAAACATTATGTACTGACTTTATGTATGTATAAAACGACCGATGTATAGACATGTCACAAGGGAGTGTATAGGCTTAGTGTGCACGCGAGAATGATGTACAGACTTGATGTTTACGTGCATAAGAAAACAATGTACAGACTTGCTGTGCCTAGAGTTTAAGCATGGATGCACAATGCACAAGCTAAGTGTGTGCATGTGTGGACTTTGAGTGCATGCGACAATAATGTATAGACTTTGAACGCGTGCAATGCAGCAAGGCAATGTATAGACTTTATGTGCAATGCAAATGCTGTATTGACTTCGTGTGTGTGCTAAAACAGTGAACGTAGGTATAGATAGGAATGTATAGACTTGCACATATGCATGAACAAGTGGCTATGTATAGACTTGGCCAATGTACAGACTTAGAAGAGATTCATGAGCAAGCGATAATGTATAGACTTGTTAAATGATGCACACACATAGCGGCAATGTATAGACTTAGAAGCGATGCATGCACAAGGTGATGTACAGACTTGGTCTTGCGACCACGGGCTGTACAGACTTTGAGAAACGATGCATGCACAAGGACGCTAAGTGAGACGCTAAGTGAGACGGATGAAGCATGAAGTGCTGTACAGACTTTGAGACATGATGCATGCACAGAGACGCTAAGTGAGACGCTAAGTGGGACGGATCTTAACATGAGACGCTAACTTTGCATATGCATGGACATGCCATTTGAATGTATAGACTTGATCTTGCGGCCACGGGCTGTACAGACTTTGAGAGACGATACATGCAAAAGGAGAGACGATGCATGCACAAGGAATGTACAGACTTAACATGAGACGCTAAGTGAGACGATGATGTATGATCAATGATGCATGCACAAAGATGATGTATAGACTTCCCACTGAAGTGTTTACATACTATTGGGGTGCTTGCGCTAAGACAATGTGTGGACTTTGAAATGATGCACATATGCACTGAGTAAGTCACGAGCAGCAACACACGTTGTACAGACTTTGGAAATGTTTAGCACACGATGTAACAAGGCTCTGTACAGACTTAAGGCTCTGTACAGACTTAACCTGAGCATAGTTATGAAATGCACCGAATATGCACACAGCCTGTTCGATGGAATGACACTCAAAAGATGCTCAATCAAACATTCATATGCAGACACAAACAAATGATGACTTATAGTGTTTGCTATCATCAAAATCACAAGGACACAACAATCTCCCCCTTTTTGATGATGGCAACACTATGAGTCATGCTGACTCAAATTATTCTCCCCCTTTGACTTCAGCAAAAAGAGATTAGTTTGACGAAGCCATGAAAGGCTTTCTCCCCCTTTAATCAACAGCAGTGAAACGGACATGAAGGATGTTGACAAGATCTCCCCCTTTATGAATTACAATGCAGCATGACAGGAAAGCTCCCCCTGATTAGATGGAGTCTTATGAGATGGATGAGAAGGAGACCACAGAAAGTTAGATGAACCACAATCAAACACTGAGATCAATTTAGCAATAGTAGTGAAAGTTAAACACATTTAGCAAGATTTTCAAAGAGTATACCAATTTCATAAATTCAACGAATTTTTCAGCGAGTCTCCCATTATAAAGATTTATGAACAAACTTTATTGAACTCCATGGTTTAAAGATGATGTATATTAGGTTCGAAAAAAGTTCTGTACTCATATCTGAAATCAAGGTTTAATAACAAATGAACCAAAACTCATATGTACATCTTGATTATTCTCCCTCCATCTTACTCAATCAATTTCAAGGACTTCTTTAAGAAATACACTCATAAGTATTGAGTTTAAACATGCATGAAACCATGTGATCATATCAAGGGTTATAGCAGATTATCATTTGCATTCTTTTTCAAATTTTCATTCTATCAAATGGATATCTTTGCCAACATAACTTTACGAGCAATCTAGTTCAGTACACACTTTGTAGCTAAAGAATATATGCTGTTTAGACACCAATATCCCAAAGTACTTGGTGTGACTAACAGTCATGCTTTAAAAAATAAACAGAGTTGACTATTCACCTCATGACATGTCTTTTCTCATTTCTTTGATGAGTGAAATATGTTTCTCAGTGTGTCAGTCATTGCTCTGCCTGATTTTCAATTAATTTTAGGCAGAGTTAACTAAGACACCTCATGACACAGTCCTTTGGACATGTGTTTCACAGTGATCAAAGTCATTGCTCATGCAAGATTCATCAGATTTGACCCTTAGATATTTTCTGGGAGTTCAGATATTTAAAAACAATACAGATTTCATGTATTTCATCCAAATAAAGTCATGATTTCTATATTTTTCAGATTATAGAAGATTTAACAAGACTTAACATGAATCAGTTGGTTAAGGTTTATTATAGTTGATTCAGATATTTTTCAGGACATTTATAGCCAACCTAACCGAATACATTAAATGTAAACCATTTTGATCTTTCTGATATTCATAAATTTGTATAATAGAAGATTCCTTATTGAAGTGATTATTCATATTTATGAGCAAGGTATACAATTTGAGATCTTCTCAATTGCAGCTATTTCAAGAAAGCTTTCAGAAGCAGCCAGAGTATCAATGATACCAATTGATGGTATATGATTCAGGAAAAGCATAGGTTGACGAATGAGTGAAAGTATGATTGTTCAGGAGGAATAATAGCCAATCAATCAGAATTTATCAGGGCACAAGAAGTCAAATATGCATGAAACACTCTCCCTATTTAGATGCCATGATTCAGATGTAAAAATGTATGCGTGAAACTATGACTCATCAGATCAAACATAAAGTTCTTTTGAACAGATGTGAAGAATTTACCTGAATGGGGCTTTATCAACTTGGGTGCCATGGTTTAATTTACCCCTCTTTCTTCCTCAATCCAAGGCACACCTGCAAAGTTTTTGATCATTTTGATCCTGCAGGGAGCCAAGCAGCTTTGGGTCATGCGTTAGCCCTGATAGGTGTTCTAAATAATTTCTTAGCAACATGGTCATCATGATCCATCAGGTAGTAATTGTCCATAGAATGTCCAAATTTTCCATAATATCTACATGAAATGACTGGTTTCTGGTTCTTATGATGCATAGTAACAACAGTATGAGGTTTATAAACATGATCATAAGATTTTCTGTTGTATGCATGAACAGTTTGATTCTTATTCTTAATCAGCCAACATTCAGCAGATTTGTACCTTGCTTACCACAGTTATAGCATGAAAATTTCACAAATGGTTTTGCAGGGAATTTGACAACATGGGGGTTAACAGAATTCTTCTGAACATGCCAACAGTCCTTGACTGTATGGCCATTTCTCCCACACTCGAAGAATCTGATATGCTTACTTTTAAAGACATTTTTACCCCAAGTGGATCCAAACCAGCACTCAGCAGCCTTGTGCCCAAGCTTATTGCAGTTAAAGCACACAATGTGCTGACTAGACTTGTGTTTAGTTCCATATGGACCATGAAGATGCATGGAAGACCTGGCATGCAATTTATTGTCTTCTTTCATAATAAAGCATTCATTCATGAGATGACCATACTTCCCACAATAGTAACATGAAGCATCAGGCTTTCTAGTAGCATGATTTCTATCAAAAGAATTTCTAGAATGTGATGTTTCACTAGCATGCTCATCCTTTAACAACAATCTACAATCTTCCATTACATGACCTACCTTCCCACAATAATAACATGACCCCTTTTTAGTATGAGTGTGTGAGAGATCATGTTACTTGTGTGCAGCATTCTTCGTACCAACAGGAGTGTCTTTGTCCTTTTTCTGTAGATTTTCATTCTTTTTCAATTTTTGAGTTTGTTCTACAGTTTTGGGATTGACAGTGGATTTTTGTGCAGTAAATTGAAAAACAGAAGAACCAGAGGTTTTGTTTTGATCAGAAGCTTTTACAAACACAGTTGAAGTTTTATTCCCATTGATCCTTTTATTTGTCGGACTGTAACCCAGTCCCTCTCTCTGAAAATTATCACTCTTTCCAAGAAGCTTATTCAGATTGTCCTTTCCTTTGACAAATTTTGATAGAGAATTTTTTAAATCTTGAATATCAGAATTTAAGACATCAATATTAGCTTCATATCTGGATAGATCTGTTTCACAGGAAATAACTTGTTGATGCAAGGCATCATTCAGACTTTTGAGTTTTTCAACTTCCTGTTTTAATTTTATTTCATTGTCAGCTTCAGATAGGGACATGTAAAGATCATCAACTTCTTGTAGAAGGGATGTGATTGTAAGCTCATATCCAGCTATCTTCTGTTCACAGCAAGTGACATTTCCACTCAACATTTGGTTGATGGTTTTTAGACTCTCAATTTCTTGTTCTGCATACACCAACCTATCAGAATTATCCATGCTCACACACTTGCCTTTTTCAATTGTCAATAGCCTATCTGATAGTTGGGTGTTTAGATGTTTCAGCTTGTTGATTTCCTCTTTCAATTTTCTATTTTTCTCTTGGAGATCATCATCAAACATCCAATCACCTAAGGAACACTGACATTCATAAAACTTTTTTTGTTGTTTCTCAGATTGAAGTTTGTTGAGATTTTTCTGAATCTCTAAATTTATTACTCTATCAGCCTCCAATTTTTAAGAGATCAATCTGTTTTCTTGTTCAAGACTCATTGATTTGTGTTCAAATTCCTTGGACTGGTTTTTGAGTTTTTCATTTTCAGATTTCATATTTTCTAATTCAGAATGACAAGCTCTAAATTTCTCACCAGTTTTTCATTACTGTCTTCAACCTCAATTTTCTTTTCCAACAATAATTTGGTTTCCTCTTTCAGGGATTTGATTAATTCCTTTTTCAAATTATCATCATGATCTATATCATTAACCAAATCTCTGAGAATAGCACATTCATTGCAAGAATCATTTTCTTTGATGAGTCTATTCCTTAAACTCTCATTCTCAGACTTCAAGTGTTTCATTTCATTTTCTTTTCTGTTCATATCTGACTTTAGATTTTCATTTTCCACTTTCATACTTCTGATTTCATACAACATTTCTTTTCTCAATTTTCTCTTCTCAGATTTAAGTTTATCATATTTGTTCAATAAATACTCATTCAAAGCAATCATACTTTCCAGAGAAAAATTATCAGTGTCAGAGTTTACCTGTGACGAAGTATCCTCCACATAATCTTCGTCTTCTTCTTCATTTTCTTCTTGCTTTCCATCATCGTCAACCATCAGACATGTGTTGCGATTCCTGGTGAGCTTTAGTTCCTCCAAAATCTCCTTGGCAGACCTGCAAGAAGAAACACATGAAATTAGAGCTCTGTCAAGTGATGCTTTTATTAAATCTAATGCTCTCGAGTTGACAGAGTCTTTCAGTCTATCCTTATCAGTCCATCTAGATTTATCTTTTGATAATTTGTGTGGACCGTGGACCATTACTTTCCAAAGTTCAGGATCAGTCGATCTAACATACCGATGTAAGTTCTCCAGCCATAGATCAAGATCATTACCTTTGAAAATTGGCGGATTAGCCATTATAACAGATAATAAACAACAGCGCACGAGACAATCGACAAGAATGCACCGCAACCAGATGAGCAAAGCAAGGCACTAAGTCAGTGAAGCAAACACCGAGCACCAGAAACCCACTCTGAAATGCACCATGAAAGATGCAGGATATGCTGTGGATCGATGGATCCAATGCACAGCAACCCGCTCAGATACCAATTGATAGGGTGCAAGGCCCGGATACCGAGGGGGGGTGAATGTATCCCTCTTCGAAATTTCCCAAATTAAAATTTCGCTCTCTTAAAATTTCGCTCACTTCACAAATTTAAGCAAACTGAAAAGCTAATCAAATCTTCTATTGAACCTGTAAGCAAGCACTTGGAGCGCGCCTATGCATTCATCTAGCGGAAGCAAAGGAAAGTAATCAACCCACTGCACAGAAGATTTTTTAGGTGGTTCGGTCCACAGACCTATGTCCACCCCTCACTCCAAACCGAAGTGAGGCTTCCACTAGCAACAGCTAGAACCGCAGACTCAGTCTGCAAACAGGTGCTACCAAACAGCTTGACCAGGGGAACAACCTCCCCTCTTCCTCCAGACCGGAGGGAAACCACTAGTGACACACAGTCACTAGCAACCAGAGACGAAGTCTCTCTTCTTCTAGACCAGGAGGGAACCCACTAGTGACTACCCGTCACTAGTAACCAGAGACCGAAGTCCCTCTTCCTCCAGACCAGGAGGGAACCCACTAGTGACTACCCGTCACTAGCAACCAGAGACCGAAGTCTCTCTTCCTCCACCCAGGAGGGAAACCACAGGTAGCTACCACTACCTGCAAACCCGGAGTCAGAGACTCCCTTCCTCTGAGACAAGAGGGAACCTACAAGTGACACATCATCACTTGTAACTGGAGATTAAAATCTCCCTTCTCCTGAACCAACAGGAGGAACCCCGATCTCCAACCAGATAATCGGAAGAACAAAGCCAAGGAAGTGTAAAAGAAAAACAATAAACGAAAATATAGCAATCAGAAAGCTGAAAATGAAATCACAATGTGGCTCTCGCAGGAGCTGGCTGGCCTGGATTTGATCCACGGTCCAGTAGGAACTAATCTTCAGATGAAGCTTCTTTTCTCTCCTTGAGCTCTCTATCTTTCTCTTTCTTTCTTCTTCTCTCTGCTTCTCTTTTTCTTTCTCTCGTTCTTCTTTACACTGGATCGTGCAGACTCTCACTATATCTTCTTTTCTCTTCTGTTTCTTCTTCTGCTACTCTCTGCCTCTCAGCTGCTCTCTTCTTCTGCTTCTATCACGATCTCCTTCTCCTGATGGAGATGTCTTCATTTTATAGTAGCACCAGCAGGAGCAACACTGGGCGTGTGATTCCCATGCCTTCACATCCAGAAGGTTCCTCCACGTGTCATCATCCTGTCAGCCCTTCCAGCCTCAGATCACGTGCCAGGCATCTGCCAGTTTAATGACAGAGTTACTTCAGTCGATCAAGCAGAGATAAAACATCATGTACTGACTTTATGTATGTATAAAACGACCGATGTATAGACATGTCACAAGGGAGTGTATAGGCTTAGTGTGCACGCGAGAATGATGTACAGACTTGACGTTTACGTGCATGAGAAAACAATGTACATACTTGCTGTGCCTAGAGTTTAAGCATGGATGCACAATGCACAAGCTAAGTGTGTGCATGTGTGGACTTTGAGTGCATGCGACAGCAATGTATAGACTTTGAACGCGTGCAATGCGGCAAGGCAATGTATAGACTTTATGTGCAATGCAAAGGCTGTACTGACTTCGTGTGTGTGCTAAAACAATGAACGTAGGTAAAGATAGGAATGTATAGACTTGCACATATGCATGAACAAGTGGCGATGTATAGACTTGGCCAATGTATAGACTTCGAAGAGATTCACGAGCAGGCGACAATGTATAGACTTGTTAAATGATGCACACACATAGCGGCAATGTATAGACTTAGAAGCGATGCATGCACAAAACGATGTACAGACTTGGTCTTGTGACCACGGGCTGTACAGACTTTTAGAAACGATGCATGCACAAGGACGCTAAGTGAGACGCTAAGTGAGACGGATGAAGCATGAAGTGCTGTACAGACTTTGAGACACGATGCATGCATAGAGATGCTAAGTGAGACGCTAAGTGAGACGGATCTTAACATGAGACGCTAACTTTGCATATGCATAGATATGCCATTTGAATGTATAGACTTGATCTTGCGACCACGGGCTGTACAGACTTTGAGAGACGATGCATGCACAAGGAATGTATAGACTTAACATGAGACGCTAAGTGAGACGATGATGTATGATCAATGATGCATGCATAAAGACGATGTATAGACTTCCCACTGAAGTGTTTACAGACTTTTGGGGTGCTTGCGCTAAGACAATATATGGACTTTGAAATGATGCACATATGCACTGAGTAAGTCACGAGCAGCAACACACGTTGTACAGACTTTGGAAATGCTTAGCACACGATGTAACAAGGCTCTGTACAGACTTAAGGCTCTGTACAGACTTAACCTGAGCATAGTTATGAAATGCACCGAATATGCACACAGCCTGTTCGATGGAATGACACTCAAAAGATGCTCAATCAAACATTCATATGCAGACACAAACAAATGATGACTTATAGTATTTGCTATCATTAAAACCACAGGGACACAACACATAGCACTTGGGCAACGTAACTCCCGACAACCACATATTCGGCTTTGGCGGTTGATAGAGCCACTGAGTTTTTTTTCTTGGAGGCCCATGAGACCATGCATCTCCCAAGAAATTGGCAATACCCGCTGGTGCTTTTCCAATCCACTTTACAACCCGCAAAATCGGCATCAGAATAAGCAACTAAATCAAAGCTCGAATTACGCGGAAACCACCGTCCTAAATTACTTGAACCAGTAATATATCTGAAAATTCGTTTAACATCCGACATGTGTGATTCTTTTGGATTGGACTGAAATCGTGCACACAAACACATAGCAAATTGAATGTCAGGCCTGCTGGCAGTTAAATACAACAGGGAACCTATCATGCTTTTGAAGAGTTTTTGGTCCACGGATTTACCTGATTCATCTTGATCAATTTTTATTGAGGTGGACATGGGAGTTGGTTGTGGTTTGGTAGACGTAAGGTTGAACTTTTTTAGCAGCTCCATTGCATACTTCTTCTGATGTATGAACATACCGTCAGCCGTCTGTGTGACCTGCAATCCCAAGAAGAATGTCAATTCCCCTATAAGACTTATTTCAAACTCACTTTGCATCAATTTGGCAAAGTCTTTGCTGAGAGCATCTTTGGTAGAGCCAAAAATAATATCATCTATGTAAACTTGAACAATTAAGATTTCCTTACCATTCAACTTCGTGAAAATGGTTTGATCAACATTACCTCATTTGAATCCATTTTGAATGAGGAATTCACTTAACCGTTCATACGATGCCCGGGGTACTTGTTTCAGACCGTAGAGTGCCTTGTCTAGCTTGTACACATGGTCTGGATGCTTTGTGTCCTCAAACCCCGGTGGTTGCTCCACGTACACGTCCTCCTGTATGTAGCCATTCAAAAATGCACTTTTAACATCCATTTGAAACAATCTAATGTTGTTACACCATGTAAATGCTAATAGAACTCTCACTGTCTCGAGTCTTGCTACTGGAGCAAAAGACTCATCGAAATCAATTCCAAGCTCTTGGCTATAGCCTTTAGCTACTAGCCTCGCCTTATTCCTAGTTACCACTCCTTGATCGTTTGTTTTATTTTAAAAAACCCACTTTGTTCTGATCATTGAGTGGTTTCTAGGACATGGCACGAGGAACCACACTTTGTTCTTTTGGAACTGGTGTAGTTCTGCTTGCATAGCCATGATCCAAGACTCATCCTTCAAGGCCTCTTCAATAGAGTGAGGTTCAAACTGGGAAAGTAAGGCAATATAGTCCTGATTTTCAACTTTCCTGAAGGAGGCTCGTGTTCTTGTACCGTCTTCAACATTGCCGATCACATTCTCCGACGAATGGTCCTTTTCGAAAGTCCATTGCCTTGGAAGCTGCTGTTCCAACTGATCTTCCGGATTTGCATCATCTTCTTGTGGTTCTTTTACTTCTTGTTTTTTAGTTTTTCCTTCCATCATCTCGATTTTACCGTCATTCAATTCATCATCCTGCAAAACAGATTTTTCATTAGTGCTTTTAGAAGATGATTCATCAATGATGACATGGGGGCTTTCCTCAACTACAAGAGTTCTCAAGTTATACACTCGATAAGCTCTTGAGCTAAGCGAGTATCCAAGAAATATACCTTAGTCACTTTTAGGGTCAAAGTTAGCCAGGTCCACCTTACCATTGTTGTGAATGTAACAAGCTGAGCCGAACGGTCTAAAATAGGAAATGTTTGACTTCTTACCTCGGTACAGCTCATAAGGGGTTTTCTTCAACAGTGGTCTTACCATGGCACGATTGACAATGTAGCAAGCAATGTTCACTGCTTCTGCCCAAAAGTACCTCGACAAATTATTCTCGTTTAGTATGATTCTTGCCATCTCAATTAGCGTCATGTTCTTCCTTTCAACAACACCATTCTGTTCAAGGGTTCTTGGTGCGGAGAAGTCATGCGTATAGTCTTGAGCCCTAGAAAAGCTGCTGAAGTCATGGTTATCAACTTCCTTACCGTGATCGCTCCGCACGGCTTTGATGCAACACCCCTTTTTATTTTGAACTACCCTGCAAAATGCTTCAAACTCCATGAGGGCATCATTTTTATGTGAAAGGAAGTAAACCCAACAAAATCTTAAATAATCATCCACAATGACAAAGCCATACAATTTACCACTAAAGCTATGTGTTATGCTTGGTCCAAAAAGGTCAATATGGATTAACTTGAGGGGCCTTGATGTAGTTACATCATTCTTGCACTTGAATGATGTCCTTATTTGCTTACCCATGCTGCATGCCCCACAGACTCCTTCATCAGTAACCTTCAGCTTAGGCAATCTAACTACCAAATCATTTCGAGACAGTTTTAGCAAAATATTAAAACTAGCATGCCCAAGTCGGTGATGCCAAAGCCAAACATCATCATTATTCCTTGCAACCAAACACAGATTTTTATGAGAGGGTTCATCCAAATCAATCATATATACATTGTTATGCCTAAAACCAATGAACTTTATCTGATGAGTATTTTTATTCACAACGGTGTAGTGGTTAGAATCAAAAATCACATTGCATCCTTTATCACAAAGTTGACTTATACTCAAAAGATTATGATGTAGACCTTTCACAAGAATGACAATCTCAATGGCATGATTTTGATTCTTACCTATCTTACCTTCTTTGATGATTTTGCCTTTGTCCTTACCACCAAATGCCACTGTTCCACCATCCTTTTTATGCAGGTCCGCAAACAGTTCTTTGTTTCCCGTCATATGTCGAGAGCATCCACTGTCCAAATACCACCTATTCCATTGCGCTCTCAAGCAGACCTGCAATCACAACAACCGTACGTATGCAGATTTTGGTACCCAAGCAAGCTTGGGTCCACGATGATTAGAAACATGAGATGTGTATGATATATTTCTCCTTCTAGCAAAGCTTTCATCATCAAATTTCAGAATTATGCAATCATACATGTCATGGCCTAACCTTCCACAATAAAAGCATGTAATGGCTCTATCCCTGTTTCTTCTCCTTCCTTTATTCAAGAATGAATTATGCACATGTGTTTTTGACGTGGATGGAGATGAACATCTGAGAGGCATATGAGTTGAATGTGTTTCAGATTGTAAAGTTTTTCTTTTTTCAAAAATGGCAATAGCATCCTTCAACTCATGGTTTTCATGCATTAGAGAATGGACTTGATTTTTGGCCTTTTCTTTTGCTTGATTGCATGCCATGCTTTCAAGCTTTTCTTGTTCCAGATTATTTTTCAAATCATCATGCATTTTACTTAGTGTGAATTGCTCCTCTCTCATACATGAAATCTCTTCTTCAAGCAATTCATTTTTTGACATAAGAATTTATTTCTCATTTATCAATTTCTCAGTTTCAGATTTCAACACATGGCAATTCTCACATGAGTTTTTAGCATGCACAAGATATTCAAGTTTCTTTTTCATATGTCTATTTTTAGTTCTGAATTTTTTACATTTTTCATATAACGACTCATATGCAATTTGCCATTGTTCACAAGTAAGAGTTTCAGTTTCAGAATCTACCTCATTTCCATCATCATCATTGGCCATGAAGCATAGGTTCTGGACCAGCTCATCTAGTCCATCTTCATTCCCGGACTCTTCCTCATCTTCATCGCTCCAAGTGGCCACCATGGCCTTGGGCTTCTTGAATTTTCCTTTCTTCAGCTTCTTCATCAGATAAGGGCACTCACCCCGCATGTGACCGGGTTTCTTGCATTCGTAGCAGATCACTTCTTCTTTCTTGCTACTTTCTCCTCTGTTCGGACCTTGCCTTCTTGGTCCCTTTCTGAATTAACCACCAAAATTTCTGGTCCTTTTGATGAACCTTCTTGCCCTTCTTGTAATCATGGCAACCAGCTCTTCATCTTCAGTGTTGCCGGTTGAATCATTGTCACTGCCCTCTGAATCTTATGGATTCACTTTTAGGGCCAAAGGTGTGACTACCTTCTTATTTTTGTGGTCCTTGATGTTGATTTCATAAGTCATCAAGGAGCCAATTAGCTCGTCCAATTTCAAAGTGCTGAGATCCTTTGAGTCCTCGATTACAGTGGCCTTTGTGTGCCATTGTGATGACAAGTATCTCAGTACCTTTCTGACGAGTTCCTTGTCGGAATACTCTTTACCAAGACCCTTTAATCCATTCGTGATTTCCGTCAATCTTGCAAACATATCAGAAATGGACTCCTCTGGTTTCATCATAAATAACTCATAATCCCGGACTAACAGATTCACCTTTGTTTCCTTTACTTCCGATGTTCCTTCATAGATCAACCGCAGCTTGTTCCACATCTCCTGCGCAAAAGAATACATGGAAATACGTGAGTATTCATTAGGATGAATGACACATTGTATTATATTCATAGCTTTAAAGTTTGTTGAACACTTCTTTATATCCTCATCATCCCACTCATCCTCATTTTGAGACAGAGTAAACGGACCCTTACTAATGACGCGCCACACGTCATAGTCTTAGGCTCGTAGAAAAACATACATTCTTTTTTTTTCAATAAGGATAATTTGATCCATCAAAGAATGGGGGTCTTTGGATTGAATGCCCTTTGGGCATCATCCCCTTGTTTGCCATAAAAAGGGATATGCTCTACGACCGTATGGTCGAGTGAAACAGAGACCAAAGCTCTGATACCAATTATTGAGTCCCGAAAGGCGGCAATCAAGAGGGGAGGGGTGAACTGATTGGCCAATTAAAATTCTTTTGGAGTGAAACTAAATTAATAAAACATCCATGCACTGGATCTCACTCGAACATGGACACACTTGTGAATGCGTGTGGATATTGGTAGGTGTTTGACAATGGAATTGGTGTACGCTCAACTCACCGTGAAGCCCACTCGACTATGGATGCGGAAGAACAAACCACAAGTGACACCTAGAATTTTTAGGTGGTTCGGGTACACTGCCGTGTCCCCTACGTCCACCCCTCACTCATGAGGATCAAGACTTCACTATGAAGTGAGCCACACACACACGCTGTGTATAATAGCAAACACACACACGCGGCACCCGATCTGGGCTACCATACACACACACACACACGTCGTGTTTCCAAACACGAACAACACACACACAGATCTGAATCAAGTTTTACATCAAATACTCAAGTAGACACAAAGTAAATCTGAGAGTAAAGAGTGAAGAAAGATTTATCGTGGTTGAAGCTCCCCCTTTCACTTCCTTGAATGTAATTGAATGCTTCTGCAGGAGGAAGATCGATCCTTGAGGAAGAATGAAGCTTTGTTGTACAAATGAGGTTGCAGCTTTGATAACCCACGCAGCTTTTTGTTGGGGATGATGTGGAGACTTGATTCAAGCTTCTTCCCTTCACTTTCAGGTTCAGAACAAGGTGGAAGAGGGCCCTTGAGCTGCTGCTGCGAACCTACACACACAAAGGTTAGAACAAGAGGCACTCCTTTAGTTCTTCCTAACTCTTAGGGTTTCAAACTCCAATATGATGTATATATGGAGCTAGATCCGTTCAAAGACACCCTGGAGACCAGATCCATAATACCTGGTGCGATTTAGGGAAGTTGGACTGGTTGGAAAGACTTTTGGTGCAAGTGCACGGAAGTCAAAAAATACGGCTCAAGGTTCAGGCCTGAAAGGGTCGACCCTTGGGGTCGACCCTCGTGAGGGTTTAAGGGTGTTTGTGCCAATGGGTTGACCCTTGGGGTCGACCCTCGGGGCTGCTCCGTGCGGGGAAAGAATTATAACTACCAGGGGTCGACCCTTGGGGTCGACCCTGGTGTGGATGGGTCGACCCTTTCAGTTGAGAGAAAGGGACCCACTGGTTTTTAATTCAAACTACCAGGGGTCGACCCTAGCGGCTGGGGGTCGACCCAAGGGGTCGACCCTTTCAGCTAGAGTTCAAAGACAATTTTGTTTTGCACCCGGGGACCTAGGGGTCGACCCAATGGGTCAACCCTTGTTCCAGAACATCCAAAAGGTTGATCAAAAAGCCACTAAGTCCAAAAACAAGTCAGGGGGTTTCAAGATGGGTTTTTTTTAAAACGTGAGAGGGAATGAAACCCAAATCATTCAAGCTTAGATAAGACTCAAAACCTCTTTAACCCATTAGATCAAATTTATGAACTTTAAACAACAAGATCAAGGGTTATAAGGTAAATTTGACTTCACCGACCGTCCTTAAGTTCCTTAGGCATTTAGACACGTTCCTTGCCCTGCAAAGACATAAATGTGAATTAGATTTGGCTTCATACTGTGAATTCAAAATGCTTACCCGTTGAGGTTGGTCTTTATCCTTCGAAGCTCCAGGACTTAAACAAGAATGTTGAGCTTTGTAAAACTGTTAATGCTAGAACACTTCAACAGAAATATAAATACATATAGTTTTTGGTCATCATCAAAAGCCATCGTATCTAAGCATTTAGTCAAAGAGGGGGTTCACCTTACTATGTGTGAGGTGGTCTTTAGACCTCCTCTGCCTGGTACCATAGGTCAAATTGCACATAGAGCAGTCTAATTGTTCATGAACATAACTCTTTAAACTTCCTGCACAAGTTTTCATTGCATATGTTGCACTTAGAATTCAGTCATGCATTGCAATAAAGTTAGAGGAAGTCAGTCAAAGTAACTCTTGCGTTACATGCATATTGTTTAGATTAAGTCCCCTACATAGTCTTCATGTCACATATGATGGTTCAATGCATTTAGTTAGGAGGAGTCAATGCATATGCATACATGTGTTAATTGCATATCCTTCATATGTCAACAGGACTGTTTAACATAAATGCACATACATAGGGGAGTTCCTGCATTTTACAGTTTACTCATGTGCATTTTTGTTATCATGCATATACTGATTTAAGAATTGATTGCATATCATTCATATTGAAAATACCAAAAAGAGTGATTGAGTGCATTCAGTCAGGGGGAGCATTTATCATGTATTGGATTTGGTGGCTGAATATCTGTTTATCTGTCTGTGGTTTGCTTGCTCTGTGGATTCACGGTAGATGTATGCTTAGGCTCGTTACATTTGCATCTGGTTAGCCTACATTATTTTGAGCATGCTGAGTGTTAATCTGAACAGAGATTGCACTTTTAATTCTGTTCAGCTTGCTGATTAGTGTGGAATCCATTTGCACACCGTGTGTTTGATATCTGTTTTTAAGAGATCAATTTCTTGAGTAAGTGAGCTCCGTTGTCTCATTAGATTACATTGAGTGTAGTCAAAAGTTTAATTCTACAATAGTTTATTAACGGGAATCCATTCACCCCCCCTCTGAATCTCTATATTGCACCCAAATATTCCAACACGCGTGGATTATAGACGCAAATTAATGAATGGACGGCCAGACATTGGGCGCCAATTTTAGTGGGCTACCACTGTATGGACACAAATTTCTTCTAGATGTTTTCTCCTTTCGTTTTGATCCTAGACAGCTGGATCTTCGGCACCACTGTCTCACATCCGAGACTTGGTCCCTGTTTTGGTTTTCTATCGATCACACTTAACTCTCGATGATGATTGGACCCTCCGCGGGATATTCCTTCCTTCAGACAGGTACTTTCTTCATTGAGACCTCTGTAAGTCTACGCTGGCCTTGGATTCCCTGAAGACAGCAGAGCTGGTTGTACCCTAAGAACCCTGGAACCCTTATTTGTCACGTCACTCTGAAGAAACGTGATGATGTAGCACTCATAGAGCACTGTTCTGGCCTCTTTAAGAAGTATGTGTTCTGTCTGGAATTTGTGACCTGGATATGGACGTCAAAAGGAATCGGTGGCCAGCCAGTGGACGCATATTACTGATTTAGCGACTGTGGCCTTGACGCTATTTCATCGTGCCTGTACTTTTCATAGGAATGAGCGACCATATAGTGGGCGCTGTTTCTGTAATTGATTGCGACTGAGTGGACACCAATTACCCAAGTTTCATGAGTGTCTTGGTTTCATGTATCGTCATACTATTCTTGTCAAAAGTTCATTCTTAGAATCATTATTCCATGAATCTACCTTAATGATTTTACATGCTTGATCCTTGGAACTCTTTGGCCATTAATTGAAGTGGAAGTGGTCTAGACACAAAAGGGGCTATGGGTCCAAACAAATTGATACTTAATGCTAGAATATAAAGTGACGGGGTCCGGATCTAATCCCAGGGGCGAGGTAAAGTCCAAACGTGTACCGGTATCATGACTGATCGGGTGTGACATTGCACCAACCAAAAGCAAGATTGATCTATGACATCCCACAATTCATCACTACTCGAATAATTGAACTCCTTTATACATATGGTCAATCTTACAAAGTGATAGCTACGTGAAATGCGCTAAACGAAAGTGAAATGCCTTATTGAAATGATTGTTATTATCTTCTCATGAATGCTCTTGAACCCCTTATTGAAAAACTTGCTATCTCGTCATGAATGTCCTTGGAATAATTGTCCCATCTATCTATTTCCTTTATAGCACTTGAAAATTTTCTATGATCATTCCTTTATATTGTCTCTGGATTAATAATCTAGCTCATTCCTTTATAGTTCTCGATTTCGATACCTTGCATGACTTGCATGTTCTCGTTAAATTGTTAAATTACTTAAAGCTAGCTTGGAGCTTGAGATATTAAGACCTACTGAGCATTCACTCACTTACTGTTTTTCAATATTTTTAAGGTAATGACCATAGTGACGACAAAACCGAACAAGATGGGCAAGGGCAAGAGTGAAGAGTACTCTGGCAACTTAGATGAGCCTTGCTGTCAAGATTTCAATTGTCAGTCTTTCAAATAGTAGTTCTGGCAAGCATTACTACTTGAATCATAGAATCAGCAAGGCTCAACGATTTTGTGATGCAAAGGACTAATTTATGTAGAGAATGTAGTTGAGTAGAGAGTGGAAATGGGCATTGAACTCTCCCCCTAAGTATGTACTGTGAATTCAGACATGAAGAAGCAAAGAAGACCAGCAGATGAACTGGTGCGTTAATGCACTAGGCAGACAGAACGCAGAATAAACAGATAACACGAGGATGGGTTGACCTGTTCAGCAAACACACATTTTATTATTATTATTTTTTAAATCAAACATTATCATGAAATATTTTTCATTTTTCATGCAGGTCACTTGAAAATCACACATCAATAATATGCATTCAAACATGCTCTTTAATTTACTTTCAAACTTAATCTTTTCTTCAAAAATTCATTAGCCATGAACCACACAATAGCAAGTATGAACAATTTGTCAAAACAAATCAAGCTCCCCTTGAGAATATTTAATTAATTCAGATATCAGCATGATGAATTTTAGAATGGACAGTATGCAACCATGCTGATTGGAATTTCATTGTGATTCCCCCTCAACTTGTACATAAATTTCAAGAGGTCTTTGAGAGATTAACCCAGGGGTTATGCAGCCTATGACTTACATGATCACTTGACTAATGATATTGGGCGGAGAACTTGATTTGAGGATCCTCTCACATAAAATGCTATCTTTCTGATAGGCTTAGCCCATCATTCCAACATACACCTTTTGATATACCAGAAATTTAATCATTCTCAACAAGATTTTCAATTTTGGCCATGGGGAAGTTTTTCAACAGTTCAGAGAGGAAGTCTTTAGACTTGCATGATTTATTGGAAGCAGGAAGGACCTTTAAATGCAATAGCTAAAAGTGAGTCTAACATTCAAATTTAAACATGAATTGAAAATCTATTTACATACCTGTGTCTTGAGCATTCAAATTTTTGATTCTCCTTTGTTCAACCCCAAGGCACCCTGAAAAATAATTCTTAATTGACCTTTTTAGGTACCCAAGTTTTCTTGGGTCCTTGAGGGTTAGTTTCGTGTCTAGCATGGAACTTTCTCTTCCTTACTACATCCAGATCATCCATTCTCATCCAAGGACAATCATCATATGTATGTCCATATTCACCACGGTAAAAATAGCACACACAGGAATTGGCATTTTTCTTATGTGCATGTGCATTAAGCCTTTGTGGGTGAGCAGGGAAGTTAACATGTTTGGCATGAAGATGGGTGCTCATTTTTAATGTGGAAGGAGTAAAGGGAGTGTTAGAAACCTAGGTCGACCTGCCCAACCGTTTTTCTGCATGGACTGTTGTCCAGTGTACTTGGGCGTTGACCTGCCCAGATAGGTGCGTCGACACATCCGGCCATGTCTGGGCAATTGATCATGAGTGTGCTGAGCACACCTCCTCCCAGTGTCAATCTGTCCCTTGCCATTGCCTCTTCCATTTCTCATCCCATTCTTGCATGCTATTAAATCATCATTTTTCATGATAAAATATTCATGCATGAGATGACCAAAATTTCCAAAATAGAAATATGAAGCTTTCTTTTTCTTAAACACATGATGCGTAGCATTAGCCTTCCTAGCATGCACATCAATATTAACAAAACCATTTTTCTATTTTTGATAGAATGTTTACTTTTTCTGATTTTTGCTTTGGTTTGGCTTTTTCTGGGCTATAGATGGCTTTCGGGGATGACCTGAGGTACTGGCTTCATTTGAGCCAGAGACAAAAGAGGTGTATAACTTGTTCCCAAAGGACTTTTTGTTTACAGGTTTATACCCCAAACCCTCTCTTTGAAAGTTCACTTTTGTTCCCAACAGTCTGTCTAAATTTTCTTTGCCCTGCATAAATTTTGAGAGTGAATTATTCAGGTCTTGAACTTCATTTTCAAGTGAGGAGATATGATGTTCTGCATTGGCCAAATCAACCTCACACTCGGCCAGCTACTCATTCAACATCTCATTCACTGTTTTGCAGTGATGAAACTCCTTTTGGAGAGCAATCAATTTTTATGATTCATCAATGCTCACACCCTTGCATTTTTCACAAGCACGTAGCTTAGCAAGCAACTCATTGTTTTGTTTTTTCATGTCTTCATTTTCATTCGTAAGTTTCTGATTTTCAGTTAGCTCATCAAGTGAGTGTTGATCATTTGACATATGCTTAGACTTAAATTGAAACGGTCTTACAATTTCTTCCAACTTAGTTATTTCAGCTTGTAAGATACTATTCTCATCTCTCAAACAAGCAATGTTTTCTTTGTGTAGATCTAAATCAACCATAAGAGTTTCATTGAGCTCCTCAAGAGTAGAACAATTTTTACACGGTGAGCTTTCACACGAGCTATTTTCAAACTTCTTTTTTAGCTTTTTATTATCTGATTTTAACTTCTTATATTGCTTAGCTAGCTCATCATATGCATCCATAAGCTCTTCAAATGTAAAGTCTTCGGAGTCAGAGCTTACCTGAGATGAAGATGGGTCACTGGACTGTTCTGGACGGTCGGCCATGAGACATTCATGCCTTAGTTTTTCTTCTTCATGGATGTCCATCAAACCATCCAGAATCTGCTTAGCTGCAGAGCAGGTGGCCACAAAAGGGAATAACCTAGGATCAACTGCAGCTTTCATCAAAGTTAGAGCTGTGAGATTGTTGGACTATATGGACTTGTGATGATCAGTCCAGTTGTCTTTATTTTTAGGAAAACTGGAAGGACCATTTGTAATAATCCCCTAGAGCTTAGGATCATGTATGTTTACAACCTTACATAATCTTCCCAACTAGTCACTGAAATCAGTACCATTAAAGATCGGAGGTGAAAACATAAAAATCTGATCAGCGTAAGAATTCATGATTTTCAAAAGCACTGAGATCCTTTTCTGCAGATCATTGGATCTAGGTAAGACAGAGCTTGGCTATGATCTCTATTGTTAACAGAGACCTGCTCTGATACCAAATGTTACGTCCCTTGGGTGCAACCGGATCTAGAAGGGGGGGTTGAATAGATCCGGTATAAACTTTGATCAATTAAAAACTTAGCTAATTAAAACATAAACCACTGCTATAGTATAAATAAAACACTTGAGCTCAGTGCACAGTAGATTTAGCAAGAGTAGTTTAAAAGATGGATCAAAACAACATATGCTGACTGATGAGGTCGACGCACCGGTTCAGTGAGGTCGACACACCTTCAAGGAGTCACAGCTAACATGGTAGTTGTGGTCGACACAAATCACCGCTGTAATGCAGATGAAACACTTAAACACAGAACACAGCCCAATCCCTTATAGACTTGCAGATAAGTGGAACACAAGTGTCCCTATTGGGTTATACAGAACCAAAATCAAACACACCTATAAAAGACACAGTCACACCATGCAATGCGGATGATAACTTGGATCAGGACTGTGTAAAGTGGAGTGCTTGATTACAGATATGCAACAAGCAAGGACTGGATATGCAGGTGTAGGAAGAATCACATAAGTGGTTAGTGTGGAGTCCGAGCAAAGTAAGTGTAGACTAGAAATACCTGCGTTCCTGTGAATGGAGATAGAAGAGATGGATTAATCGCACGAGAACATACCCACTGCGCCAGATATTTTTAAGGTGGTTCGGTTGCAAACCCGCAACCTACGTCCACCCCTCACCAAACCCGGTGAGGCTTCACTACACAAGGAAGAATCCTCATGAGGACGGAGTCCTCAACATACATGGGGACAAGCCCCCCCCCCACACACAAACAAGGAAAAACAAGCTACAAGTGCAGCAAAAAGATGGGGACAAACCCCTAGTCACACACACGGCTGAGCACAACCAAACACACTTCCGATCTCCACGCTGAGCACCAGACACGCTGCTGTAGTAGTAGCACAACACACCAAATATAGAGTTTTAGAATCATAAAGAAAAACAATACAAGGAAAATACAAGCTGTAGCTTCAGATAGGAATCAAAAAGCTTTAAGCCAAAGCTACTCTTCAAGCTCAAGACCTCGCAGGGCTACTCTCTCTTAAGGCTTCCCTTCTTCCTTCTACTCTCTCTTTTCTTTTACAGCATTGGACTGGGCCGGACCAAGTGTTGGGCTGCGAACTCTCTTCTCGTAGATTTTCTCTGGCTCATGTAGGCTCTTCTCTTCCTTAAGGCAGTAGCAACTCTCTTCATGCAAAGAGCTTCGAATATATAGAAGAACTGGTGAAGAAAATTTCCCTCTAGAATCTGCAATGCGATTGGCTAGAATACAAAAGGTTTCTTTGATCACTGACCTTTTCTCTTGATTGGTCCACCATATCTGATAGTAGGATCACAAAATATATCCAAACTTACTTTGATTGGCCTAAAACAAAATAGAGGATTTCCTTTTCTCTGGCTCCATGGTAGAAAGAATCTTTGAAATCTACTTTCTCATTGACTCGGGATAGTCCTCTGTCCTAGGTACATTCCTTGGACTGTAATCCCATTGGTTGACTACAAAAAGTAGAGTACCATGAAAAGAGACTTTACCCAAATATGATATTTGGCTGATCTGCCTCCAAAAAGTTGTTCCGGTACTATAATGATGACAGGGACAATGATCAGTCCTAGGAACCTCCTCTAGACCTCAAAAGATGTGTTTATGGAGGTTTACGGTTCCTATTTTTGGTTCCTGGATGACTCCCGAAGCAGCTGCGGTTTTACCAAAAGTGGCTTGAAAAAGCTTCAGGTGTGTCGACGCACTGTGAGGCAAAGTTGACGCATCTGTTGAATGTAAGCTTGAAATGGCTTCTTGGAAGAACCTGAGGTCGACCTACTGTAAGGTAGTGTCGACCTGTCCTGAAGAGACAACGTGTAGAATGAGTACTGGTAGGAGGTATGTGTCGACCTGCTGATCAGGTGAGGTTGATGTACCTACACAGAAGTAACCCGTATAACGGGTACTGGAAGTCCCCAGTGCATTGTCACACTGTAAACACTACGTTGACGCATCTTTCGGTTCCTTTGGGTTATTCTTCTTTCTGAATTCTCGTGGGTCGACACAGCTTGAGTGTTGTGTCGACACAGTTGAACACAATAGCTTCAATTGCTTCTGATCAGCCCTTAGCACCTTTGATTCAATAAGATAAGATCCTTTGCACTTGAATTTCTTCCAGCCTTGGTTAGGTCTTATCCTTTTATGTTTTTGTGCCTTGAATTCAACTTAGCCCTACTTCTTTTTGCTAGCTACTGGCACGCTTTTTAAGGTAGCTTGTGCTAAGTGCGTCGACGCCATAGGCTTGTTGCGTCGACGCAGTCCATGAAGAACCGCGTTGCTTCTTGCTGTTTGCTGCTGCATGGCTTTCAAGGAATTTGTTTGCACAAGTCATGAGAGATTTAAGTCTCATTGAAATGGTCATGATTGTTTGACTAATTCTCAATAAAACCTGTATGAATCATGCCTCTTTTCATTAAAATATTGCATGTAAGCATCAAAGACATAGTTTTTTTTTTAAAACACCATAGGTGTTGTTCTGGTCTAGTGCACCTTTCCCCAGAGGGGAAATATGTTCACTCCCCTAGGCAAAACACCTATGGGCTAACGATTTGTTAATGGAAAAAGATTACATAGTCTGCGGGGCATACCCCTAAAGTACAACCCAGGAAAACCAGAAGAAGGACAGATTACAAAAAGGTTAAGGAAATCTAATAGAAGGCAACCCAGCCTTGTCCATAACTAGCGCCCCTTTGGCCCTATACGGGAGGTCCTTGGAACAAAAGAAAACCGCATTATCCATTTGAGTGCAGGCATAAGATGCTAAGGCGTCCGCTACCTGATTCCCTTCCCTATAGATATGATTCACCGAACAGTTGATGAAAGAAGCCATCCTGATAACCTCCTTCCACCAAGGTAGGGTAACCCAGCTAGGATGCTCTCCTTTGCAAATAGCTTCGACCATAACAACACTATCAGAGTAAACAGCTAACAGAATGAAACCTCCTCTCACAGCCAAAGCCAGACCATCATGCAACACCCTGGCTTTAGCAAGAATACTAGTATCAGTGCCGTAATGGAAAGCGAAAGCGAGATGCAGATTCCCCCGAGGATCCCGGATACAGCCCCCACCCCCACACAGGCCAGGGTTACCCCTAGACGCACCATCCACATGTAGCGTAACTAGGCTATGCGACAGACTACACCTGACAATGATAGGGAGTTTGATCTTAACACGGGGCTTGAGATTATAAGTACCCAGGCATGCAGCTTGTTCAAGAGTAATAGGAGAATGGAAAACCAACATATCCAAAGCATGGCCAACAGAAGACAGGATAGATCTTTTGATGTTCAGAAGACTGCGCTGTTGACCTTCAAACCACCGTGAGCATCTTGACTTCCATATCTCCCAAAGGATCATAATGGTGGCGTAGAGACCACAGCAGCTAAATGCAAACTTCATATTAGCCGTGCAGAGGATACTCCAAACTCAAACCAAAATCTGGTCACTGAGATTAACCTTGTTATTGAGTAGAGGCATGACCCACGTCAACAATTCAGAAGCCACCTCGCCATTGAGAAAGACATGATTTAAGTCTTCTTGCGACAGCCTAGTGTAGCAGTCACACCTGGAGGCTAAGTAAATGCCGCATTCCGTAACCCTACTATCCACCGGGACTGCTCGATGGAACAATTTCCATGTAAACATGGCAGCCCTTGGCACAATGGAAGAATGCCAAAGCTTCAACCAAGACCGCCTAACAAAACTACCAGGCTGGAGCAACCGGACAGTGGAGCGTACATAGAATCTTCCCTGGGCGTCTGCAGTCCAGACACAAATATCAATATCTAGACCTAGAGGGGGATGGGGCGGTAACTGATTGGAGGAAAGAAAACTCCAAGCACAATGATCAGGATGTATAAGTACATCATGAACTGAAGCAATAGGAACTGCCAGAGAACTATCAGAGTTCCAGTTGAGCAGTGATCGTAAAATCGGTTCATCTCCGAACCAAATATCTCTGAAGAAATCAACAGCAGCTCCATTTCCTATAATCCACCGAGAGTTATCAAGGACTAGATTGCGGGCTAACAGAAAGGTGTTCATACCCATGGTAGCTGGGAATGGCTTAGCAACATCTGCTAAATGTGTTTTGATGAACCGCTTCTTGGCATAAGTCGACCATAAAGAAGAACCATGGACAATGTTCCATATGATCTTAGCTGCTAGGGAGACCTGGACAAGCTGGAAACTCCAAAACCCCAATCCCCCTTCTTCTAAAGGTTTCTGCAACACATCCCAAGCCAGCCAATGCCTACGCTTTCCCCCTTCAAACCCTCCCCAGAAGAAATCAGCACAAAGTCTGTCAATAGAGTGCACCACAGCTTTAGGAATAGAGATAGCCGATGCAAGATACACTAGAATGCTCCGAAGAATAGTTTGGATGAGAATACGTCTACCTGCCTATGATAACATTTTCGCTTTCCAACCATCAAGCTTGTACTAAACTTTGTCTATGAGATAGCTATAGTCCGCCAGCTTGTATCTACCAACCATTAAAGGAACCCCCAGGTAGCATAATCCATTAGCATGATGCTTGTAACCTGTTAGAGTCGAAATGCTATGGATCCAGTTGAGGGGAGCTTTAGGAGCAATAACAAAGCTACTTTTCACTGCGTTAATCTTTTGTCCGGAGCTTGCTTCATACTGTTTGATGAATTGAAGGAAAACTTTAATATTCCAAACACCAGCATTTAGGAAAATGAGCGTGTCATCGGCATATAAGAGATGTGAGATCCGCTTGCAATCTCTAGGCCCACTATAACCAATTAAAGCCCCTTATGTGAACAGCATTAAAAGCCCTCTGCTAACCACCTTTGTCACAATGATGAATATATAAGGCACCAAAGGGTCACCTTGCTGGATCCCTCTAGAGGATTTGAAGAAACCAGCTGGGAACCCATTAAAATTTACAGAGAACCAGCAATTAGAGAGCAACATACCAACATAAGAAATAAAGCGGCAGCAAAACCCGAACTTCCTTAGGACCTCAAGGATGAAGTCCCATTCCATTCTATCGTAGGCTTTAGCCATATCCAATTTAAAAACAACATTGTGGCCTCTCACTTTCTTACCTATATCCCCCATCAGCTTCCTAGCCAGAGCCACATTGTCCAGGATAGAGCGCCCTTTAAGAAATGCTCCTTGCTCGTTAGATATTATGTTAGGCACTATAGGTGCAAGTCTGTTACAAAGAATGTGAGATATGATTTTGAATGAGAAGTTGCACAAGCTCACT
Organism: Amorphophallus konjac; assembly: GCA_022559845.1. NCBI lineage: Eukaryota > Viridiplantae > Streptophyta > Magnoliopsida > Alismatales > Araceae > Amorphophallus > Amorphophallus konjac. Next base: position 284,408,760 of record CM040121.1, on the reverse strand, counting down.
GGGTGAAAATCATGAAAGGATCATGGCTCCCGCACCTTGGGTACCAAAGTTATGAGAGTCGAGGATATCCCCCTCGGAATTGAGAATCCCTCAAAGAAAGCTCAGACAGCATCTACAACATCCTCCCTGATGATGCTCCATGTAGCAGTGTAGAAAGCTCCCGAGAAGCCATCATGCCCAGGCGCACTAGATTCATTTAACAACCAGACAGCCCTACGAACTTCTTTTTCATCCGGGATGGCACAGAGAGAGGAGTTTTGTGCTTCTGAAACTAGTGAAGGAATACAGTCCAATAAAGTAGTATCAACATTGTGAGCTTCATAGGAGAAGAGATTTTGAAAATAATCTTCTGCATGGATATGAAGAGCATCCTGATTAGAGCACCAGACGCTCGGGTCACCAATCATAAGACGATGGATATAACTCCTGCGACGATTGCATTGATCCACAACATGGTAGAATTTAGTGTTCCTGTCACCACTGTCCACCCAATCAATTGTAGCCTTCTGGTTCAAGAAAATTTCCTCCATGTACAAAGCTTGGTGGAGAGCAGCATTAGTCGCGTGAAGCCTCTCCCGATTATCACACGAGGGATCGACATCAAAAGTTCCCTCGACTGACAACACCTCAGCTTCAGCTTGACGGATGTTAGCAGATATGTCTCCAAAGGTTTCCTTGTTCCATCTTTGAAGAGCTCCTTTTACCTCCTTCAGCTTCATAAATAAACGTACGAGAGCATTAGGATGAACTACATAAGCCGCCTGCCATGCCTTCCGCACCACTTGCAAAAAAGTCTCATGAGTGCACCACATCTTTTGGAATGAGAATCTGCTGGGATGAGAGAGAGAAGGACCCAAGGATAAAAGCAACGGAGAATCGTCAGAAGGGCCCCTCGGAAGATGTTTCACCAAAAGGTCTGGCATATCAACCCGCCAAGCATTGTTCAGCAAAACACGCTCCAACCTAGCCTGGATATTAGCCATCCCGGAATGATTATTGGACTGGGTCATCGGAGGCCCAATGAACCCAGCATCAAATATACCAGCTACATAAACAAAAGAGTTGAAATCCGTCATAGCCACCAAAGCAGGGAAAGCCCCCCCCCCCCCCCACCTTCTCATCCGGGCGCAAGATGCAGTTAAAATCGCCTCCCACCAACCAGGGAACTTGCACCGAGGAAGCGAATAGAAGTAACTCCGTAAACAGCACCTGCCGCATTTGAGGATCACATGCAGTATTGACAAAAGAAAAGTACGTAGAGAAAGCCGAATCCTTCCTTTGCCCAAGTGTAATGAATTGAGAAGAAGCAGCAACAACTTCAAGGTTTAGACAAGATTGCCAAAAAACCCAGATTTTTGAAGCTTCCTTATCATTACCAGTGAAATTTCCCATATTAAAGTAAGTGCTAAGACGAGAGGCTTTATTTACAGCAATCATATGTTCAGAAATTGCAATAATGCACTACAAGAAAATAGACGCTCAGGGGCATTTCAAAACTTCCCCAAAAAATGGAGATAAATGCCCTAAAAACTTTTAGGGGCAGTTTGATTAGTTTTAGGGGTAATTTTAAATGTGCCCCTATTGCCTTGGTCCCTAAAGATTTTTTAGGCACTTTTTGAAAAACGCCCCTAATCTTATCATTAGAGGCACTAAAAAATTTCCCCTAAATATTCTAATAGGGGCAATTTTGATGATCAAATGCCTCTAATAAGCATGTTTTAAGGGCAATTCCTCCTTCAAACTGCCCCAAATAACTTATTTTATGGATAGTCGTCTAAAAACACCTTTAAATAATCACTTAGAATAATGTGTTTAAAGGGCATTTTCTTCCCCAAATTATCCCAAACGACCAATCTGTAAGAGCTCTAGTTTCTAAATATTGCACCAAAATAACCATCATAAAATATAAAATTTAGAGTCAACATTCCTAACATGCAATCATTACATGGATCATATTCTTCGTAGTTCATTGACATGCACAAACACCTACCATTATACACCACACATGCATATATAAACTATCCACCTTTTAACAAAAGGATAAATAAGACATGATAGTCATTGATAAAAATAATCTCTTCATAGAGCTATATTATAAAATCAAATCATGAAATTATCTCAATTACACAAGATCATATAGCATCCATGACTTATAAATACAACTCAAACTGGAACCTCAATTTTTCACTCTGCAACTAAAATATACAAACTCAACTCTTCAAAACAGATAAAATAGTTTCCCCTTGGTGCTCTTTAGGTACAAACATTTTCTCGATAGTGGACTAGTGAGGGAAGCCAATTGATTGGATGGTTTGACATGCCGCCATGGCAGTTGCATTCCTCTCTACCATACTCTTGGCCAGCTTCTCTTCCACCGCTTCTCTATCAGTTTTATTCTCCCTTCTGCACTTTGGGCTTCACAGGCCTTGCGGGCATGATGATGTTACCCACCTAAAAGAAAAAACACAGTTGGCACAATGGTGCCAATGAATAATTCAAAACTAATAGATAATTCAGAACGAAGATGACTACAAAATATATGTAAAAATCAAAATGAATAGAAAATAGGGTATCCATTTGAACATGTATACCTCATATATATGTCTGTGTCGTTCATCCACATACTTTACATTTCCATATCTAAAACAGAGAAAATAGAATAGGAATTAGTTATCTAATGAAAGGACCAAAACATATAACATCTTTTAATAAGCAACATATAATCTAATAGAAGCATTTGAATAAGACTAACAGTGGGACTACCAGATCATATAGAGTTGGCTATGACATGAACAGGGTCGAGTCTAGACACCAAAAACATCCCCACACCCCAAAGGAAAGCCAATGCACCTTACCCATGTTCTGCCAGACCACAAACCTAATTATGAATATCATCTTCCTACAGAGTTGTTATCTTTTCAAGGACATAACATTCAGAAAGCTATTCAGAGCATTCTTGAGTGCTCTTAACCCTTTATCCTCAGAGATTATAATGATTCAATCTGCCACAAGATAAGCCTGCTTGTTTGACCACTCTAATCTGTGTGATCACCATGCCATAAGAATCCCCTAAGCTAGAGGTGGTCTAGTCCTTTAACCATGTACAATGACTGTAACAATGGCAAAGTAACTCTGATACATGATTTCCATAGGTCCCAAAGTACAAAAAGCAAAAGATGAAAGGGGGATAACCTATGTTCAAAAAAGGTTAGCCCAGTTTTGTGGGGCTCCCACTACTGAGGTGTTCATGAGGGTCAATCGCATACAGCCTTTGCCATGCCTTTCATCCAACACAAAACTTCACCATGCTCAAATGGAGACATTGTTCCTACATCAGTGTTCAGGTACGGATCTGTACAAGAACATTATGTAACATAAATGTTCTTTTCCTTAAAGGATCAATTACAATAAGACCATGCTAAGTCTGATGATGTTAAACAAACCATCAGGAAGAGGCTCAGAAAGTAATTATGTCGGCTGACTTAATTTGACATGTAAATGTTTGAATATAAAAACATCATATTAACATCTATTTTATTTATGATATTTGACTGGGAGACTCCTTAGCCATCTGTAAGGACAGAAGTTCTATGTATTTGGCCTGTCTTGTCAAATAGGGTAACCCCATGGCCTATCCTATAAAATTCTGGGCAATCCTTCCTCATTCTCTTCCATATGCTGATTATATATCATATCAAACAATACAGGCATAATCCCTGTCAACAGGGGAAGTGAATTAACCTTCAGCACAGAGATATAAGAATCAGAAAGACCATCTGTGTATTTTCCAACCATGGCAATTCTGACCTGCAAATTGAATATTGTCACCATTTGCTGGGTAAAAGCTACAGAATCACAAAATAAGGCCAAGAAAATAGTGAAGGCATATTGTAGATTTGTTTTAATTAGATTCCTATCTCGCCCCCTTTAAATTAATACATGCATAAACATGTGAATCAAAGACAAGGGGGATGAAAGGATGAGAAATACTAACCGTGATCGCCACCAAGGTTCCAACAACGCCAAAGGATGGAGAAAGGAGAGGAACGGCGCCGTGTACCTTGGAACTTAAAGACTTGATCGTGCTTGAAACGGGGTGCGGGGAACTTTGTGGGATCAAACCTCCTCATCTTCCAGCCGACTAGAAGAAGAGGGCCTCACGTCCATATCATGCTCTCCTACAAAACAAAGATCAAAACACAAAGGTAAAAACCAACTAGAACATGAAGTCTAGCATCAATCCCAAAGTGATAAAATAGCATGAATAAAAGGGGGAGAACGCACCAGGGGAGGGTTTTTAACCCCTATGGAAGGGTGGAAATAATAGGTGTGTGTGTTGTGCATGCATAGGATTTGAAATCACAGAATTTGGTTGACAGAATAGAGAGAAAACGTTGATGCAAAACGTGCAAAAATGCATGTGTAGCAGAAAATGTAGAAAACTGTGATGATTTGTGATTTTGAGGAGACTAGAACTAAGAGTATAGACAACCAAAGTAAGCCTAGAAGGATGCAATGGAAAGCTAAAACTTCCCTCTTCAAGCTGGGGTCAAAGTTGTGAGTTGGAGTTGCAGCATGGCTTCACCCCACGTCCGGAAAGAGCCCTCCTTTGCAACTGCGAACTGGGCAGTTTATATAAAGGTTACAGAAAACCCAGAAAGTTCTCCCAATATTTTAGAAGATAAGAGTCCACCAAAATCCATGTTCTATTGATCAATCTTGAGATAATACAAAGGATAAGAAGTAGGAACAAGTGGGACTCAATTTGGTGGAAGGATCTGGAAGATATGGCTTCTGGAAGGGGGCCCCAGAGCTTAATATGCAGAGTTTGTGTTGAACTAGGACGCATAAACCCCCAACTTTCATCCGTGTTTCTGAGCAAAATAGTCAATGAAAATCTGAGATCTATAGACCAAATTAAAGATAATATAAAGGAGAAATCATAGGAACAAATGGCGCTCAATACGGAGTAGCATTCAAGAAGTTATGGGCTCTACAAGGGGGCCACAACACACAGAAACAGAGTAGAGTCCAGCATGAATTAGACTCTTGATTTGCGTAACGGTGTATCGTAAGACAGTTAGAGGCTCTAGCGGCCTAGGGTGGGACCGCCACGCTCTCGGGGTCAAACGGGGTGATTTCGGACAAGTTTGGCTGTGGCGGTCTATCATAGGACCGTCACACGTCCTTTGACGGTCTAATAATAGACCACTACATGGGCTGTGACGGTCTAATAATAGACCTTCACACCGATGGAGGAAGATTCTGGGTAAACTGCGCGTGACTTTGGAAATTGCAGCATATCTCTCAAACGGGGTAGAACTAGCGAAAGTGGTAGAAGAAAAAATTGTAGAGAACCGAGAGAGGAACAACTTTCATGAAGAAAGTAAGTTGATAAAATGATCAGAAGAGGGTGAAAAAAGGGTGAGAATAGAGAGAAAGAATTCTGGGACGTAGGTGAACAGCATAGCCTGTTGGAAAAACGTGAATAGCTCACAATCGGGGCAGAACTGGCCAATGGCGTAGAATAAGAAATTGTAGATATTTAAAAATAGAACAACTTTGGTGAAGGGAATATTTTGAATATAGGACTGGAAGAGGGTGAAAAAGAACCACTTTCAGGACTACGCAGTGAGAGAGAGTCGATTACTTGATGGAAGCCGACCTAAATGGGCCGTAAGTCAACTTAGAAGCCGGAAGTTGATAAGATAAGCTCCAGGGACTCTAAGAAATCACGATCTCTAGGGCTCAAAGGGAATGGAACAATGAAAATTGGCTCGAAATCCATCCAAGAAGGCTCCAAAATAATGGCTAATTTGGGACATCAAAAATGATGAATAAGAGAAATGACGCAACTTGCGGGTTAAAAATGGGTGTCAACACATATGACTCCATTTCAGACTCACAAGATCCTACAATGTGTTACAAATTTTTGGTCTAACTGTCCACTCACATCCAACATAGGGAACAATTTTCTTACTGAAAAATAATGTTTGAACATAATTCCTGAAACAAAGAGCAGATTAACAAGCAACTGAATTACATTATTTTAATATAAACTGAAGGTCCACAGGTTTCTCACCTGCTTGTTCAATGCATCAAGTGTTTCCTCATTAAGATCATTGCTAATAGTAATAATAATTGTTCCAAAACCAGGAATGTTGAATTCCTTCTCTATTATGCAAAAAAACTTCTGTGGCTCAATGGAGAGATATGCTAGATCACCAGAGTCCAATCTTATTCCAGATGCTTTACACCTATTAAGATATTCTTTAGCAAGATTATATACTGCACATGATACATCCTTTTAAAGATCAAGTGAATTGAAATCTTTCTATATGTTGATAATATATCTTCAGGATAAAGAACCATGCAAAAGTAACCAAAGCAAAAACAAATGACATAAAGTATGTTGCCATGCACCCAAAAAAAATGCAGCCATTCTCCATAATCTATAGCCACTCAAATAAATTAGAAATAGGGAAAATCATAGAATAAAATGCTTGTAAACCTACAAATTAACATCTAGATGAAAACTATTATCCTTGCATACAATTGACTTAAATCAAGAAAATTTTATTGCTTTAATCATAGAACCAGAACATGACTACCTATAACTTTTGTTGAAATATAAAGGAGGTGGTAATGAGCATTAGCAAAAAAAAAAAGAAAGATGCACATGATATTTGAATGGCCCACATTCCACCATTTACTCAGATGAAAGTAAACCAATATAAACGATAGATTGTAGATATCATAAATGGCAGAGACCATCAGAAACTAGGTTGAAAAGAGGATCTCAGAGAAAAGCTTATCTGCGTCATCAGTTGAGAATGAAACAAATAGCAATTCAGAAGCGTGTTCACCCTAAACTCAGACCAGAGGAAGCAACCGTTAATAAAGGATCATGTTTACAAGTCCAGGGAATTGGAATGGGAACGAAAAGAAAATTTTGAAGAGCAGGGAATTAAATGATTTTTGCCCCATCATGGGGTGTTTAGTTGCTATTTTTTCCCTCTTTTTTCTCCCAAATTTCAAAAAGAGAGTAAGAGATCCTCTAACCCCGTTTGGTGTTCCTCTCTTAAATTTTAGGGAGAGAATCTCATCCCGTGTAAATCTTCCTAAAAAAAATTAAGTCCAGACCAATTTTTTTTAAAAACACGCACGACGCCTCGGGACTTCCCCCTCCCTCCGACTCGCGACCCCCCTCCCCCGCCCCTCCCCCGCGTCTCCCCCTTCTCTCCCTTCCCTCTCCCGCCCACCGGCTCTCCCTCCCTCCCGCTTGCCTGCTCTGCCTCCCTTCCCTCTCCCTCCTGTCGGCTCCCCCCACCCCTATGCGGCCAGCGGCGCCCCTCCCCCTCTCTGGCATCCCCTCGTCCTGCTCAAACCATCTCTGCGCACACAGCAGTTGGAGACGACCATAGGAAGCCGCGTCCATGGCCCGCTACGACCGTACCATCACCGTCTTCTCCGCCGACGGCCACCTCTTCCAAGTCGAGTACGATCTCGAGGCCGTACGCCGCGGCAACGCCGCCGTTGGTGTCTGCGGCAACGACACCGTCATTCTCGGTGTCGAGAAGAAGTCCTCCCCCTCCTAGCAGCTCCGTCGGGAGGCCCGCCACCACCCTCCCCCTGATCCCACGTTGTCCGCGGCGAGCCGCGGCCGCCACCACCCCTTCCTTCCCCTCCTCGACGGCGATCACGTCTCTGGAGCCCTCCGATCGCTCCTCCTCGGTCCCCCGCCCCTCCCGTTACATTCTTGTCTTTCAAACATGTATGTCTAAAATTAAAATTTTGTGTTATTTTTGCCAAACTGTTGGGACTTCTTTTTATCGAATTCAAAAGTTGAGTTAAAAATCAACGTACCATAATTTTTGGGGAAGAAATAGTTTCTAAGAAAAAAATGCTCCCAAACAGCCTATCAGTTTGCTAAATAGAATTTACAAATTAGTGCTAGGGTTCTGGTGACCAGATAGAATGTTCTTCTTCTACCTAGACTCATTCAGGAGAAGCAGTCTGCTTTTATGCCTGGTCAGCAGAAGTGGCATTTCCCTATTCCTTTCCCCTCCCGACATTTAAGGCATCAATATAGGACAATAGATCCTTCTCTCGAAAAGGTATTATCTATCCTTGATGATCATTCATGGAAGTTATAAATATGTGAGAAGTTATAAATCTGTATAAGCCAACTATGTTTTTTCCATGCCATCCATCATTGTGAGAAGTTATAAATCTGTATCCCATTGGAAATATATATCCTTAGTGCACTAATGGAGTGTAGTGGCACAATAAGAAGCATATATTGTATGTTGTAACGATGTATTTGCCAGGGGAACATAAGTTTTTCAGGGAAATGTAGATGTGATGTTAGCAATTAGGAAAATGTAGTCACATCTTTGCTTCCATAGTTAGATCAACTTGCTTAGGATGTGCAGATAAGTGAAATACACATATAGACTACATATTCAGAATGACCACTTATTACAAGGTATTTCACTCTTCCAAGTAACCTCTATAAGAGGATTGAGAACAAAAATGCTACACGTATATGCTAAGAAACAATGAAAGGACCATCTCTAATGAAGGGAAGCAAATGGGTAGAAACCATCCCATGTATCGCTAATTTAACCAAAATATGACATTAATTTGAGAAATACAAACCTATCATTGGATCGCTGGGGCTTGTCTGGGTTCTATCATCTGATTCATATTGGCAAAAAGAACATGAGAAGGTGCTTTTATTCATGAACTAGTAAAGGTGAAATTAACAAGTGCCCTCAAAACAAATAAAGCTATTGCACGAAGCATTTCCTAATGGACATGTAGAAAGTCATGGTTTTACCTGAGGTGTGACTGGGTTTCCCCTTATCAGAAGTAGCCCTTAAATCTACCAAAAAGGACATCAACATCTTCTGAAAGGGTACTTCTGACTTTCCATGCTGTCTTTTCCATTGCATATGTAATTTGCAATGAAAATAAAATACAGGAATGTCATGTTAGCCTTATGTAATGAGTTATTAATATGAAGAGAGTTAGGGGGAAAAATCCACTTTCCATTACCCCATCATCTCTCCCATGATGTCCACCTTGTAATTGTTTCCCTTCCCTTCCTATCCCCTCCTTTCTCTAATTTCATAATCACATATCACTGTGATGTAAGGATCAATCATGAAGTTGTGCTCTCCATCTGGCATGAGGCTTCCGCTAATCCCTCCTACTTCACAATGAAATTTTCCTGTTAGTAGAGCCATTTCTTCACTAGAGCTCCACATTCAGAAAAGCAATAAACAAGTAATGTCACATTTCAATGGAACATCTGGTAATTGAGCCCCCTTTCACTAGATTAATTCACTCAACTCTCCCCCAAACAAAAAATGACAATGGTGGAAATGTTATGCCTAGGATAACTGAAAATTGCACAGCTTGTAACTCAATATATGCAGCAGGTCTCTCGGGCTTTTGTTGTCCACAACCTCACACAGGAGATGTCAGGAACAATGCAATTTCTTTGAAGCATTTCTAGGCTTTCTCAATTTGCAAATATCCTAAACAAGTAATAAACGAAAACAACAAAATGACAAGATAATAAATCAAGTATCAATACCACCTTGAAGTACCGCCATAACTTTTGGATCTTTAAATACAGCCATCAGTTCTGGATCCTGCCAATAAGCAAGAGAAAAGTAAATATTATTGTGCCAGAATACAAGAACAATTAATCTTATTATTAGGCCAAACAAGAGGAAACTTGTTTGAGGGAAAAAGGAATTAAGAACTATTAGGGACAAAATACCAAAGAGAAGACAATGAGTTCAAAATGAGGTTAGAATAAACCTACATTTAAAATATTGCTTATATCAATGTCCTGGCATACTACCAGGGAAACCATGAGGCATGCCCCCAGGCATACCACCGGAATATTGATGTGACACAACTAAGGGGCATGCAGCAAACAAACGGATCCTTAGGACCTATTCCGCAAACACAATCACATAGCAACAAAGTCCAAGATTGGGGCCGATTCGCCGTCGCACACACACGAGCCCGGGGTGACTAAGTGATGCTAAGGGGAGGTGATGGATCAAGACCCTTGCTGGTAGGGTGCCAGCAGGGCTAGGGTTGCCCTCCCGAAGGTACGAGGCCCACACTTAAGGGGCTGGCCGGTGCCAATTGGGGTAGGTCCCTCTCTCTCACAGCCCACGGTGACCGCTTGAAAGTGGAACACGCGGGGTCGGGCGCTCTCTCTCTTGCTCAACGGAGCAATTTCCACGGATATTAAATGAACAAGCACCAATAATGGAGCAAAGTTCAGAGCTTACCCTGGTTGGTTTGAAGAAACCAACCCCATTCGGAGACGACGGTGAGCGGGGAAGTGTGGGTTCCCCGCACACTGCGCCGATGAAGCTTGAGCCCTGTTTAAGTTATACAACCACTACGCCTCACACAGGAGGGTGGACTTGGGGTGGGGATATCAGTATTACAATGCAAACACTACCTCCGCATCGGGAGGGGCGTTAAGCCAGCCAGGCGGGGAGGGGAGGTTTGCTCGAATCGCGGCGTCGGGGCACCTTGCCGATTCTGCCCGGTTCTGGGACAGCAAGATAGGGGGTCGGTGTAGTCGCCGCTGTGAGCTCTCCCGGACTCGGAACTTGATGAGACTGGCGCTGAGACGACGCTGACAGACCCAGGTATGCTTGTGAATTTTGGTGGGCGGTTCCTGCATCGCCTCTGGTCTGAGTGGACTCTGGAGCAGGTACCCGGTGTTCTGGTTCCGGCAGGTCCAGAGGGTTGCAGCTGCTTGTAGAAGGTACCACGGTCACTCCCGAAGTCTGAATGAGGCGAGACTGAGTCGAGGACGTCTGTGAATGAGTCTTCTTCGAGCAGAAACCAAGAAAAGCACCAGAGGATGTCGGGGTGGTGAGGAGGAGTCCGTTGAGTGAGACAGTGTTGGGGCAGGACCTAAACGGACTGTCTGCGCACCCGGGGGAGAAAAATTGGAACAGCCACTTCCTGATGCCGAACGGGACGCCGCTTGTTGGTGGTGGTGGACGACTCGTGGTACCAGCTCTTAGCCAAGTGGCGCCTCCAGAAGTTGAAGGGTGTGGCCGTGGGAACTCTTGCAAGTCACTTCTGGTTGCAGACTGGACTGGATCTGCACAGTTGGCGAAGAGCAGCTCTCTCAGGCAGCTCCGACCTCGTATTAAGACGAAACTGCCTCGCCTGCGAAGACGACTGGGAGAGCTTTCCGTCAATGTAGGACACGCCCCCAGGAGCTCCGGGATGTGGTCGCGGGTGGCACTGCAATAGGGTGTCGATCTGCAGGGCTTCAGATGCACACTGATTTAAAGAGAAAAGGGTAAAGGGGGGGGTCTCTTTGGTGGAAGGGTAGGGAATGTGGTTGCTTTGGTGGTGGGGAATGGTTGGGAGGTGGCAAGGGGAGGTGAGGGAGGAAGGTAGGGGCGGAGCTAGCAGGGGAGAGGGGTTGGTGCGCAAGTGGCCAAGGGGGTGGAGGTGGGTGCGAAATGGCTTGGGGAAATGGGGGGAATGGCCTTTGAATTGGGTGGAGGATTGAATGATAGTGTTAATGGATGCCTAGGGAAGGGGAGGGCGCCCCTGGGCCAGGCCCACTTAATTGGGCCCATACAACACACTAGCCCACATGATGACACAACTTAGGTAAATAACAAGATAACCTAGGGACTTGACTCAAAACAAAGGCAAAATACATCAAAATGACTCAAAAACAAAGGCAAAATACATCAAGATGACCTAAATAATAAGCCCCAATGTCGAAGTGGACCTGCCTAGACGTGGAGCCGCAACCTACCCATCTCCGGGATGGAGAGAGGTGTCGAGCCAGAGGGATCCATGGGTGATGTCCCCATCAACTCCCCTGGGCTGTGAAGAGCTCGACTCTGTCGAGAAAGGGTCCACTCGGCTGCGATAACGCTCCAGGAGGTCGGGGTCTAGCTGCTGAAGATCCTCCCTGCTCACCCATGAATCATCTGAAGGGGGCCGGCCCTTCCACCTGACCAAGTATCGCTCGTATGCTTTGCTCCAGGTGACAGTGACATGTTCATCCAATATCCGCTCTACTTGCTCACGTTGGCCCCTCTGGGCTGGTGGAACTCTCTCATGGGTAGTGGCTCTCTCAAGGGGTGGAACAAGCTCAATTTCCTTACTAGGTGTCACCGTGGGACCCCTATATGGCACCAAGTCAGCCACATTAAATGTGGGACTTACTCCGTACTCCTCGGGGAGGTCCAACACGTAAGCATTTGTGCCTATCCTCCTCAGAACCTGGAAGGGACGTGATCCACACGATCTCAGTTTGGAGACATTCCCGGGGAAAAGTCTCTCAGTTCTCACCATCACAAAGTCACCTACACAAAATTCCTGGTGGCGTCGGTGGGAATCGGCCGACCTTTTGTACACCTCATTGCTTTTGTTGATGTGTTTGCGGATTTCCTCATGCAATTCTTTCATGTGTTGGGCAAAAGACTCAGCACTAATTGACACCCTAGCATGTGTAGGCAAAGGAATGAGATCTGTAGGCTTTCTAGACTTGTACTCATGCACGGCTTCAAATGGGCTCATCCCTATTGACCTATTCACTGAATTGTTGTATGCAAACTCTGCCTAGGGTAGAATAAGATCCCAATTCCCTGGGCGATCCTCAGCAAGACACCGAAGGAGATTTCCAAGACTCTGATTGACGACCTCGGTCTGGCCATCTATTTGAGGGTGATAGGCCGTGGAAAATTTGAGAAGGGTCCCCATTAGGTGCCAAAGGGTCTTCCAGAAATAGCTGGTGAATTTGACATCCCTATCAGAAATGATGGTTTTGGGTAGGCCATGGAGGCGAACTACCTCATCGAAGAATAGGCGGGCCACATGGGAGGCATCAGAGGTTTTGGAACAGGGAATGAAATGGGCCATTTTTGAAAATCTATCCTCTACGACAAAGATGGAGTCATGTTTCTTCTGAGTTCTAGGTAGGCCTAAGACAAAGTCCATGCTTAAATCCTGCCATGGACGATCAGGGACAGGGAGTGGGGTGTATAGGCCAGTGTTCTGTTTTATCTGTTTGGCTGAGGCACATATGCGACACTGTCCCACAATTTTGGCTACATCCCTCTTGAGACTCGGCCAGTAGAACTGACCCTCAACCATAGCAATAGTCTTGTGCACCCCAAAATGTCCAGCCAGGCCTCCTGCATGCAACTCCGAGACTAGGAAATCTCGTAGGGAGGTTCTAGGTATGCAAAGTCTATGGCCTTTGAAGATGAACCCATCCTCTAGGATGAAACTTTGGTGTTCCCTAGGCGATTGGGTGGTCAGGGCGGTATGGATAGGCCCAAAGTCCGGGCAATCAGGGTACTCATTCTTGACTCTCTCAAACCCTATGACTTCCACCCGAATGGTAGCTAACAAGGAGACCCTCCTACTGAGTTCATCTGCGGTACGATTCTCATTCCCAGCCTTATGCTTGATCACAAAAGTGTAGGACTAGATGTATTCGACCCAACGGGCATGTCAGGTATTCAATTTCTATTGGGAGTTGAGATATTTCAGGGCCTCGTGGTCAGAAAATATGACAAATTCTTTGGGCAAGAGATAATGCCTCCAATGCCGGAGGGATTGGACCACGGCATAAAATTATTTGTCATAGGTGGAGTATTTTACCCTGGCGTCACATAATTTCTCACTAAAGTAGGCCACTGGGTGTCCCTCTTGGCTGAGGATCCCGCCAATCCCTACCCCGGAGGCATCACAAGTCACCTCAAAGACCTTGGAAAAATCGGGGAGGCATAATACCGGGGCTTGGGTCATCCTTTCCTTGAGCTCTTGGAAGGCCCTAGAAGCAGACTTGGTCCACACAAACGTCCCCTTTTTTAGGCAATCTGTGATGGGGGCAATGACCATGCTGAACCCACGGATAAATATCCAATAGAAGGTGGCCAACCCATGAAAACTCCGGACCTCATGGAGAGTGCGGGGCTCTGGCCAGTCAAGGATAGCTTGGACCTTTTCGGGGTCCATGGACACTCCCTTGGTGGAGACCACATACCCAAGAAAAGTGATGGATTCGGTCATGAAATGACATTTTCCCAAGTTGGTAAAGAGACTCTCTTTCCTAAGGGTAGTGCAGATTTGCCTAAGATGGTTGAGGTGGGCTTCCTTGGACTGGCTGTAGATAAGGATATCGTCAAAATAGACCACTAGGAAGACTCCAATGTAGGGTCTAAGGACCTCTGTCATAAGGCACATAAAGGTGCTTGGGGCATTTGATAGCCCAAAAGGCATCACTAGCCATTCATAGAGTCCATCTTTGGTTTTAAAGGCTGTTTTCCATTCATCTCTTGGTCTTATCCTAACCTGGTGGTAGCCACTTTTAAGATCTATTTTGGAGAAAATGGTGGCTCCGGCTAGCATGTCGAGCATATCGTCAAGCCTAGGTATGGGGAACCTGTATTTGATAGTAATCTTGTTGATGGCCCTGCTATCGACACACATTCGCCATGTCCCATCCTTCTTGGGTGTGAGAAGGGCCGGGACAGCACATGAACTTTTGCTAAGACGGAGAAAGCCTTTCCTAATGAGTTCCTCCACCTGCCTCCTCAATTCAGCATGCTCCGTGGGGTTGAGGCGATAGTGGGGAAGGTTTGGGAGGGTGGCTCTGGGGACGAGATTAATAGCATGTTGAACATCCCTCATGGGTGGTAGTTGATCAGGGAGCTCATCGGGGAACACATCCTTAAATTCTTCCAAGAGAGGGTGTATTTCCATGGGGTGGGGGTTGGAGGGAGTTGGCTCTCCAAGGCATAAGACTACCGCACACAAGGGTGTCCCTTGAGCTACTTCTTCTTCCAGCTCTTTTCTTGTGATGAGATGTAGACCTTTGGATTTTCCAGTTGGCTCTTTTTGGGTAGGTTCTTGGAGGGCTGGTTGGGTTGGTGGGGGTGGGGCCTCTGGATTTTGAGGTGACTTAGGTTGAGGTGAAGGGAGAATCCCTTTGGAGGGGGTTTCCTTCCGTGGTGGTGATGGATGGAGGCGGATGGTTCTCCCCTCATGTTCAAAGGTGCATGTGTTCGTCTTCCCAAAGATGGTTGCATTGACATCATAAATCCAAGGCCTCCCTAGCAGGATGCTCTCTACTTCCATGGGTATAATGTCACACCAAACTTGTCCTTGATAGGATGAGAAGGTGATGGGTACAAGGCAACAAGTGTTGACCGGGATGGAATGATTGTTAATCTAAGAGACCCGGTATGGTTTGGGGTGGGGTGTGGTAGTAAGCCCAAGAATCTTGACGGTGTCAGGAGACACGGCGTTGACACAACTCCCATTGTCTAGGATTACTTTCCTAACATGGCTCCCCATCTTGAGGTAGGTGTGAAAAATGGAGGTCCTACGCCAATCTTCTTCTTGTGGCTTTGTGAGGGTGCACCTAATCACACCTAGGTGGGAGTCGGTGGGAGGAGGGTCGTGGTCTAAGCCTGTTTCATAGAGTTGCTCTTCATACTCCTCTTCCCAACCTAAGGCAGCCTTATACTCCTCAACTGTACCCTCTTGCTCTCCTTGGAGCGGGGTAGGCCCTCCTTCAATGATAAGGCTGGACAATCCTTTGGATGGACATTGGGAGGCGATGTGGCCATAACCATGACACTGAAAGCATTTCACCATGCTACTCCCTGGTGTTGTTCTTTTGGGGGGTTCCTCTCTTTGGGGAGGAGGGTTGGGTGGAGTAGCCCTTGTAGGGGTAGGATTGGTTGGCTGTTGGTAAGGGCGAGAAGGAGTTCCCCCACTGGGGATAGGGGTCTTCAATAGGGGTGGAAGGTTGGGTCGGGGACCCATATTTTTGGATTCAGCTGGGCGGGGAGAGGCAAATTTAGGATTCCTAGAAAATATATCCACATCACGGGCTATTTGATAGGCTATTTCAAGGCTATGCACGTCCCTCATGAAGAGCTCCCGTTTGATGTGGGGTAGAAGACCGTTTCTAAATCGGGACAGAGTGACGGCTGGTTCCTCGATGACTCCACACCTTAGGAGATAGGAGTCAAATTTTTCAATGTATTCCTCCACAGTCTTCCCTTCCTGGGTAAGACTTTGCCACTCATCGAGGAGTAGTTGACTATAAGAATTGGGAAGGTATTTGCTCCTGAGTTGGATCTTCATGTCAACCCAATTGTCAATGGGTTCTTCCCTCCTAATCCTCCTTTGACTTTCTACCTTTAACCAATAGGTTTTGGCTAGTTTGAGAAGGTGCATCTTAGCCAACCTAACTTTCCTTTCCTCGGTCATTGGATACCAATCAAAGTATTGGTCCATGCCATGTTCCCACTCTTCATAGGCACTTGGGTTATGGGCCCCATCAAATTTTGGAGCCTCTACCTTAATCATCCTTAAGAGGAAATCGTCTGGATCCTCTCGGGGTCGCCTCTCATTGCGCCGAGGTTGTAGGGGCCTCTCATGCTCATGGTAAAAGTCATTCTCTAGGTCTTCCCTATCAGGTTCAGCTCATGGAAGGGGAGCTCTTTGGGCATGGTTTCTAGGTGGGACCCTAGCTTCCTCAAGTCTCTCCAGACGGATGGAAAAACCATGTAACCATTCCATGATGGTATTAAGGACAGCATCAAACCGATCCATCGGATCTTGGGGTGCCTCCCTAGGGATGTCTTGGTTGCCTGGGGAATTGGAATTCATAGGGGGAGCCGAGGATGAGGGGTCGGCCCGATACAGACTAAGTGATACTAAGGGGAGGTGATGGATCAAGACCCTTGCTGGTAGGGTGCCAGCAGGGCTAGGGTTACCCTCCCGAAGGTACGAGGCCCACACTTAAGGGGCTGGCCGGTGCCAATTGGGGCACTAGGTCCCTCTCTCTCACAGCCCACGGTGACCGCTCGAAAGTGGAACACGCGGGGTCGGGCGCTCTCTCTCTTGCTCAACGGAGCAATTTCCACGGATATTAAATGAACAAGCACCAAGAATGGAGCAAAGGTCAGAGCTTACCCTGGTTGGTTTGAAGAAACCAACCCCGTTCGGAGACGAGGGCGAGCGGGGAAGTGTGGGTTCCCCGCACACTGCGTCGATGAAGCTTGAGCCCTGTTTAAGTTATACAACCACTACGCCTCACACAGGAGGGTGGACTTGGGGTGGGGATATCAGTATTACAATGTAAACACTACCTCCGCACAGGGAGGGGCATTAAGCCAGCCAGGCGGGGAGGGGAGGTTTACTCGAATCGCGGCGTCGGGGCACCTTGCCGGTTCTGCCCGATTCTGCCCAGTTCTGGGACAGCAAGACAGGGGGTCGGTGTAGTCGCCACTGTGAGCTCTCCCAAACTCGGAACTCGATGAGACTGGCGCTGAGACGACGCTGACAGACCCAGGTATGCTTGTGAATTTTGGTGGGCGGTTCCTGCGTCACCTCTGGTCTGAGTGGACTCTGGAGCAAGTATCTGGCGTTCTGGTTCAGGAAGGTCCAGAGGGTTGCAGCTGCTTGTAGAAGGTACCACGGTCACTCCCGAAGTCTTAATGAGGATAGACCAAGTCAAGGACGTCCGTGAATGAGTCTTCTTCGAGCAGCAACCAAGAACAGCACCATAGGATGTCGGGGTGGTGAGGAGCAGTCCGTTGAGTGAGACAGTGTCGGGGCAGGACCTAAACAGACTGTCTACGCACCCGGGGGAGAAAAATTGGAACAGCCACTTCCTGATGCCGAACGGGACGCCGCTTGTTGGTGGTGGTGGAAGACTCGTGGTAGCAGCTCTTAGCTAAGTGGCGCCTCCAGAAGTTGAAGGGTGTGGCCGTGGGAACTCCTGCAAGTCACTTCTGGTTGCAGACTGGACTGGATCTGCACAGTTGGCGAAGAACGGCTCTCTCAGGAAGCTCCGACTTCGGATTGAGACGAAACCACCTCGCCTGCGAAGACGACTGGGAGAGCTTTCCGTCGATGTAGGCCACGCCCCCAGGAGCTCCGGGATGTGGTCGCGGGCAGCACTGCAACAGGGTGTCGATCTGCAGGGCTTCAGCTGCACACTGATTTGAAGAGAAAAGGGTAAAGGGGGGGGGTCTCTTTGGTGGAAGGGTAGGGAATGTGGTTGCTTTGGTGGTGGGGAATGGTTGGGAGGTGGCAAGGGGAGGTGAGGGAGGAAGGTAGGGGCGGAGCTAGCAGGGGAGAGGGGTTGGTGCGCAAGTGGCCAAGGGGGTGGAGGTGGGTGCGAAATGGCTTGGGGAAATAGGGGGAATGGCCTTTGAATTGGGTGGAGGATTCAATGATAGTGTTAATGGATGCCTAGGGAAGGGGAGGCCGCCCCTGGGCCAGGCCCACTTAATTGGGCCCATACAACACACTAGCCCACATGATGACACAACTTAGGTAAATAACAAGATAACCTAGGGACTTGACTCAAAACAAAGGCAAAATACATCAAAATGACTCAAAAATAAAGGCAAAATACATCAAGATGACCCAAATAGTAAGCCCCAATGTCGAAGTGGACCCGCCTAAACGTGGAGCCGCAACCTACCCATCTCCGGGATGGAGAGAGTGTCAAGCCAGAGGGATCCATGGGTGATGTCCCCATCAAATATCCTCCAGGCACACACCCCACAAACCCACTAGGTGCACCACCACATGGTCACACGAAGATGATTGTTTTTTCTTCCTAGCCTTCTTATATGGAGCCTATAGGACAGTAACAGTAAAGGTATCAACTAAATGATATATATATAAGTTAACAAACAAAACCAGCACTAATATTCCCTTCTTCTATTTCCTTTCGCAAGCGGTCATACTTGTCACATTCTGTTTCATCTAATTTTTCATTCATCTAAAATCAAGGTTGTGGCCGAAATGGCGAGGGACATGTAAGCATGTGTCCTTCCCACCCACGATTTATATGTCACCAATGGGGTAATTTCAATAAAACTAGAAGATAATGTGTAGGTTTAAGTACATGTGATATCCCTCATCCCCCACTGTGAGTGTAGGTTTGTTGTGCAACAAGTTAAGTGATGAAAATAAATGATGCAGTGTAATATCTGAGTAAAGAATATAAAATAGAAAAAAGAAAGCATGATATCAAAACTAACTAAAAAAAGAAAAGGATGATCATGCAGTAACCATCTATTCAAGATTACCCCCACCATTTTACAGTGATTATTATCCAAGAAAAGAATTCCCTAGGTCAAGAACTCATATATCAAGAAAGAGGAAAGGGTTTGAGGTAGGTTTTACCTCAACCAAGGAATAATAAATGATGTGTCCAGACGACCACCATAAGCTACAACAACTTTATTCAGTTTGCGACATAGTTCTATATCACACCAAGAAACATTAGTCTCATGATCACTAGCAATCACACTTTGAATAGATACATTAAGAAAGAATATTACATTGGTATGGTAGCACATAGAAGGGATAGTAAAAATCTGCAGTTTTACAAATGAAACCTCAGAAAAAGAATATATGCAATGGAATCAATTGTGAGCTACTTCATGAGAAGGCTAAAAAAATAATCATATGCAACCAACCTTAGTTGTCATTATCCTTGAGGATACAAGCGTCCTCCTAGTCATTTAAGAAAATTTATTGTTGGATCAGCTACTTAGTCGCAATAGCAGAACTACAGTCTACAATTGGTGCCAAGACAACAAGACCACCTTTAACAGTGATAAAAAAAATCTTCAAAAACTAATACATATTAGATAATGTTTTATAAAATTCAGTACTAGCAGAAGAGAAAGAAAGCACTAGATACTTCACATTCACCCCTTGTGAAAACACACGTTCACACCCAGGAACTGGTGATGAGCTCACGCCCCTGTTCTGTTCTTCTAGAAAAGAGGATATATATATTAATTGTGTGAATAACAATGACACTGGACTTACATCTGAGAACCCCTTTTACAGTAGGGACTCTAGAGTCCTTTGATGACATATAGAAGAGTCCTATTATATAGCAAGAGTCATAAGCCCAGAATTAAGTTACATAAGAGAATCTGGGTCTTTATCTCAAGAGAGTACACTAGAAGAGTCTTAATGCTAGCTTGCATCTTGCTTGGGAGGTTTCGTCTGTGCCTAGAAGCTAATTTAACTTACACCTTCACAACATATCATCCAGAATGGACATGCATGCAAGACAAAACCAAGCCAACCCCCTACCCCAGCCCCATCTCCCACCCTCCAAAAAAATAGAAGATTTGATGACTTCAGTAATTTGTTTAATTATCTCACAAGGGTGGGCCATGTTTGGATCAGCCTCACTGTGTTCATTTTGCTTGAACTGTACAATGCTAATATCTCTAGGATCGACCGGATTCTTAAATGGGGATCCCAGTATTTCACAAGAACCCTAACTTTGGCTTAAATGAAAGGAAGCCTCTAAACAAGGATTGGGGATTTTGTTTGCATCGATTTTTAACCATTAATTTTGAAATCCAAGGATTTCAATCTTTCACAACAATCTGGAAGACACCTTTTCTCATACTTGCACTCTATACATGCATGCAGAGCACGTTGAACATAATTAAGAGAAAGAGCTAAGATGACCATATGGTTTTGTTGCAAACTGGAACTGGTCTAGCCTATCTGAGATAGGCATGGAGGAGCAGGAGGGCTCCCTCAGCAGTGAGAGTGACCAGACGGGGGAGGGGGAGGCAGGTGGTGCTGCCACTGCCACTACGTTACCCGGAGAAAACTACAAAAAAAGCGGGGGAGTTCAACATTGATTCAGAAATACCCCCCAAAATACCCTTTATACATATCATCCATGCTTTAGTTATGGCTTGACCAGTAACACAATGAAAATATCCCTTGACATGGTCAAGGATTAGACACTAGAACTGGGGTCCAAATCAGCAAAAGTAATTAGTCTATCAATAATTTTAAAAGGCTTAACTACATAGCTAATCTTCTTTTATATTGATTCAGAAATACCCTTCTAAGCCAACTACCTTTTTCCCATGCCATCCATCATTGTGAGAAGTTATATCATTGTGAGAAGTTATAAATCTGTATCCCATTGGAAATATATATCCTTAGCATATTAATGGAGTGCAGTGGCACAATAAGTTAAGCATATATTGTATGTTGTAATGATATGTTTACCAAGGGAACATAAGTTTTTCAGGAAAATGTAGATGTGTTGTTAGCAATTAGGAAAATGTAGTCGCATCTTTGCTTCCGTAGTTAGATCGACTTGCTGCATGTTTAAGTTGCAGTAGATGCCCACACAGTCTGGATTGTAGTACCTGCTTGGAGGCCTCATGTTAAAAAAGACTTAGCATCCCTTAAAATTTGGTGAACAATGGATATAGCCTTTTAATCAACATATTCACAAATCCCATGAATACATGCATAAAGACTTATGAGATCATGTGTTTTCAGGGTGGTGACAAAATGTAAGTGCAAATGGCTTGACTTACATGTATTACTGCTACACTGCACATGAGGTCCCGTGAGTGATCTAGCAAGGCCCGTTCTTGTGCTGCTAACTTTGCAAGCTTAGACATAATGGAGCTCATCTCCTCTACCTGGAAAATGGCAAAAGGGTTTGATACCCCCCAAAATTATACAAATAAAAACAAGGAAAACTAGATGTTCCACAATATGTTTCCACTCCACCAGACATCAATATAGACATCTGCAGCAAAAAGAGCCGCCATGCTATAGACCATGCACCCCTACACCCACCTTGGGCCACAAGCCCCACTTAAGCCACATCAAATCAGAGTGTATGTTTGTGTATGGTGCGAGAAGATTACACAGATTAGTTTTACATGGCATGTATAGATATCATCATATGCTTATTTTCTTGGCATGTATGGCTTTCATTTTATATTGCATATGTAATTTGCAATGAAAATAAAATGCATGAATGTCATGTTAACCTATTCATGAAAGCCTGCAACTTAACCAATGAACTTCAGGTGGAAATAGAGTTCATTAAATTGTAATAGATTCATCATGCATGCCTACCACATGATGAAGAGACCTCCTCAATCTCCTAAAATAAAGGCTGGTGGCTCAGGGAAATGATGGTGATGAACAGATGCTATAAGTTAAAAAAACAAAACAAAGTGATATTCTGGAATACTTGGTAAAGACAGTAGTCCATAAACTTATATGAAAAGCAGAAACCGATGGACCATCCACAATCATTTTAACCATGATGTTCATGACGATTGAGACATGAACATGCCTGTTTAACCTCTGTTTGCATAAAAGTATCTCCTAAAATGCCAACATCATCATTACCTTGCATACTCCATAGAGCAAAATAGAACCATGCTTAACCCTCACATTGACATCCATCACGATGCGGGACGGGACGCGAACCTGGGACTCTAGCTCGCAGACGTCCCTAAGCGAGGGAAGCGTGCGGATGTGCGCGGTTGAGAAACATGCATTGAGTCGGGTAGTCAGCTCTTCCGTATACTCAGATGGAGTCACGGGACGGGTTACACTCACTCACTCTCGCAGCGGTGACTGAATTGAATCGAGCTAGTTAACCTATTACTTGCAGCGGCATACAAATATATACGATTAAAGCAAAATGCCGAGAGGGGAGCGAAAATGATACCTCTATGCTACCGGGCGTGGGGGAGACGACCCCAGCCGAATCTTGTACTCCCGGTACATAGTAAATAAATAATTACAGCAGTGAATTTAATTGCCCACTCCACGCAGGGAGGTAAAGGGCTACGATGGCGACTCGGGAGTAGCGACTCGGGTTGACGGGCAGCAAGCCGGAAGGGCTTTCGGGCCGAAGATGGGCTGCTGGTCCGACTCGGTTCCAACTCGGTACTATTCCAACTCGGTTTAGCAAGGAAACTCAGCAATTGGGACGGTAGCTTCCGGTCGAATCCTTGCTGCGGTGACTGGATGGGACGCCGGTGGAAGACTCCTCTTCGATCTTCGAACTTGGCGGCGGCCGAATCTGAGCCGGTGTATTTTCTGAGGAATTAATTCTCGGACTGCTTCTGCTGGCTGGACTCGGATCTGATCTGTGCGCCTTCACGAAAATAATTTTTACACCCAGATCTGGTGTCGGATTGAGGCAAAATTGGTGCTGTTGGAAAGCAGACTCGAAGGGCTACAACATATAATTATTTCAAGACCATCCAACAAGCGGATTGGAAATGAAAAACTCTGTGGGTTGTAGTCTTTTGCTGGCTCAGAATTACAGACACACATAACATAATAAGATCTACTTGAAGATGAATTTTGACCAAAAAGAAAACGATGTGAGGAACACGTATGATTTTTTTGAGAATTTTTGGAGATGTATAAGGGGGCGGAAAAAATACAACAAAAGACTCTATCTCGCAGATTTCCTGATTGGCAGATTGTCAGGGGGGAAAACTTAATTACGGGAAAAATACTAAACGATGGTGAAATGACACAAAATTTGAACTGGGGATGGGGGATGATAGGAAGAAGAAACCCTGAAAATTTGGGGTCGAACAGATCTCCTGATTGGGAGATAAAATTTTGGCCTCAGCTTGCTATCCAGAGTTGGACAGAACTCCGACGAGGCGGCGGTGGTGGTGCGATGGCGGCTCGATGGCGGCGGCGGCGGTGCTGAGCTTCTTACTCAGAGAGGGGGTGGTGGGGAGGCTTCACACCTCTGAAAATTTGGATCTATCGCAGCTCCAAGGGGGAGAGAGGGTGCCCTTGGGCAAATTGAGCGAGAAATGAGATTTTTCTTTATTAATTGCTAAGGAATTCACAAAATACATGGGTTATATAGAAATGGAAAAAAGACATAAACTACCCCTAGATCTAGGGTTAGGGAGGGGTAAACTAGGGATAGGATAATTAATCCCCCATGTGGTCAAATGACCAAATTATATAAAATACAACAAGGAATAAATAATAGTAAAGGGGGGAGCATCTTGGACTTTACTTGGTCCAAGTTTAAATTTTCTTCCACCTTGTCCCCCCCTTGGTCCATATCCAATCTTGGACTTTAAACTAGCCCCACATGGGCCCTAGATTCTAGGTGGACCAATGGGAAAGAGGGTGGGAGACCCTACTGGACCTATTGACATTTTACATAGAAATCCAAAGGCCTTTTTGCAAAGAAACCCAAAGATTTCTAATGACTAACTCTTTGGCTTATAATGCCTTACAATTGTAAACCAATTAACCCAAGGATATAAATGCAAACAAAAGGATACAAATGCAAAAATAAAATGTTAGTGCTCCGTGTTGATTCCCATCAATTCCCTCCGGGTGGGAAGAACTCGACCCCTTCGAGTAAGGGGTGCGGCTGCTCGTGTGGCTCCTGCGGATCGGACACCATACCAGGTAGCGCGGAGTACGCTCCACTCCAAGTAATCGTCACCTGCTCATCCCGTATATATTCGATATGCACATGCTGCTAGGGAATGAGGCTAGAGGTGGACACTCTGGGGTGGGGTCACTCTTAAAGGAAGGAGACGAGTCAATGACTCACTAAGAATCACCGCTGGGTCCCTTTATGTGACTTGATCCGAGACATTGAAGTAGAGTCGATCCCAAATTCCGGCAAGTCTATACGTACACATTAGATCCGACTTGCCTCCCACTCGAAAGGGACTGATACCGCGAGCTTGCATAGATCGACTAGACTTGATGCATGCAGACTCTGACAAAATAAAGGAAAAAAACACACTCTATATCCTAGTCAGTCCCAATGCTATGCAGACCCATGCAATGGTGGACCAGGACATCCGAATGTGTAACTCACATGCATTTGATGTAACCGGAGGTTAGTGGCATGGGGGACTCCTAGACATCCAAGTATGAACCAGTCCGACAATGACTTCCCGTTGGCCTTGGGTGTGGGAGGGCCAGGAGAACTAAAACTACCTTCTTCATCACCCCTATATGTGTGTATCTCTTGCCAATGAACGGGCTCCTGATTGAGTGTAGGTTGACTGGCCCGAGTGGGAGGGGTGTGGTAGGGGACCTCCCTGACAAGGTAGAAAGGAAGTGATGGGTCACGAGGCTCACTAGGGAAGGGGTCGAAAGGGTCAAAGAATGTGTGGCCCCTCGAGATGGGTTACCTCATGACATAGTCCCATGTTTGGAATTCTTGAAGGTGTGGAGGGTCACCTTCATTCATTGTGATAAATGGGATGGTGGCCTCAAGTAAAAGATATGGTTCCTCCCTCGGGATAAAGGGAATGTAGTTAGGCTCGGCCGGCATGGGGAGGAACCAAAGAACCTCAGTGGTGACATGACCCACGGTGTACACGGAGGTAATGGACCCCAACACGGGATGCGTGAAGCTATGACTCGTGGATTAGTCGAAGCTTGGGGCCAACAGGTGCGTCAACTTCCATTGCCGGTCTAATCCCTTGATAAGATCTTCCAAGGTATCTATATGGTGACTAGACCGGAACGTTGTGTGGAAGGAGTTGACGGGCACTACTTGTAGTGCAAGGTCCATGGATGGGTAGCATGGTGTCCTATGGGCCAAGCCTATCTTGAGCCAACTAAGTAGTGGCTCGGCGGTGAGTAGCTTCTCCGTTAGAAGTACAGGTGGCTCCGAATAAAGATAAGAAGGTGAGGGTAGTGGCAACGGAGCTCTCACGGGTGGGGAAAGAGGGTCCTCCATGATGGGGAGAAGACTTTGGCATGGCACCGTAGATGGCGCCGGGTTAGGACTACCGACTGCTACCTCCTTAAGCTCGGGCAGGAAGTCATTAATCTGGGTACACATCCTATCCACCCTATCCGAAATGAGTTTGAAGAGTTCAGCAATGGTGGGGTTTGGAGTAGGTGTATCATGATGGACTCGCCCATAATCACTCGGTTGCTCATACTCAACCGGTCTAGGCTTGGGTTGGGGCTCATTTAAGTGTGGGGCGCTTTGCCTCCGACTATGACCCACTTGGTTGGAGGTGATTGGGTGGGGTCGATTGGAGGTGACTGGGTGGGGAAGGCTAGAGGTGACTAGGTGGGACTGGTGGGAGGTGACTGGGTGGGGATGATAGACTCTCCTAAGCTCTTTCTTCATGTCCCACCATGACTCAATGGGTCATTGCCTCCTAATCTGCCTCAAGCATTCAATGTCTCTCCACTTCTCGGCAGCCTCGTGAAGAAGCCTATCCTTGGCAAAAGAGAATTGCCTGGCCTCGGACATGATGTAATAATCGAAATATTTATCCATGGTGGCTTCCCAACGTAGGTAGTCGCTCGGGACTTTGGAGCCACAAAAGTCTGAGGCTTCGGGCCTAATGAACGAGATAGGATGGTTTCTAAGCCCATGGGGGTGCCAACGGTTATATCGCCTGGGCGACTGGGAATCCATTGGAAACTGGGGGAAGGGGAGACTACATGTTGGACATGGAGACATAGGGAGACAAGACAAACTGACTCTCTAACAGACTAGACAATAGACTAGACACGACCCAAAAACAACAATGCATAGTTGGAATGAAGACCCGGCTACAAACCTAGACTTAACCAATAGACGGTACTTGGCGGAGCTAGTTGATCAAAGATTCACTCACGCAAGGCTGCTACCTTCCCGATAGGCGTAACCTATCATTCCGGCGACACCTTTTATATACCGAATAGAGGAATGCAAATGCAACACCTAGACTTAGACACTTTTTATTTTTTTTCTCTTTTTTAAACAACGGCTACCCTAGACTCAACCTTTGGCTCTGATATCAATTTGATGCGGGACGGGATGCGAACATGGGACTCTAACTCGAGGACGTCCCTAAGAGAGGGAAGCGTGCAGATGTACGTAGTTGAGAAACCGACATTGAGTCGGGTAGTCGGCTCTTCCGTGTACTCGGATGGAGTCACGGGACGGGTTACACTCACTCACTCTCGCAGCGGTTACTGAATTGAATCAAGCTAGTTAACCTATCACTTGCAGCGGCATACAAATATATATGAGTAAAGCAAAATGCCGAGAGGGGAGCGGAAACGATACCTCCCCGTAAAATACCGGGCTTGGGGGAGACGACCCCGGCCGAATCTCGTACTCCCGGTACACAGTAAATAAATAATTACATCAGTGAATTTAATTACCCACTCCACGCAGGGAGGTAAAGGGATACAATGGCGACCCGGGAGTAGTGACTCGGGTTGACGGGCAACAAGCCGGAAGGGCTTTCGGGCCGGAGACGGGCTTCTGGTCTGACTCGGTACTTTTCCAACTCAGTTCAGCAAGGGAACTCAGCAATTGGGACGGCGGCTTCCGGTCGAATCCTTACTACGGCGACTGGCTGGGACGCTAGTGGAAGACTCCTCTTCGATCTCCGAACTCGACGGCTGCCGAATCTGAGCCGGTGTATTTTCTGAGGAATTAATTCCCGGACTGCTTCTGCTGGCTGGACTCGGATCTGATCTGCGCTCCTTCACAAAAATAAATTTTACGCCCAGATCTGGTGTCAGATTGAGGCAAAATTGGTGCTGTTGGAAAGCAGACTCGAAGGGCTACAACATATAATTATTTCGAGACCATCCAACAAGAGGATTTGAAATGAAAAACTATGTGGGTTGTAGTCTTTTGTTTGCTTGGAATTACAGACACACATGACACAATAAGATTTGCCTGAAGATGAATTTTGATCAAAAAGAAAACGACGGATCTAGACTCTGAAAAATTTATGGGTCGAATAGGGGGATGTGAGGAACACATATGATTTTTTTGGGAATTTTTGGAATGGCTAAGGGGGCGGGAAAAATACAACAACAGACTCTATCCCGCGGACCTGCTGATTGGCAGACAGTCAGGGGGAAAAACTTAATTACATGAAAAATACTAAACAAAGGCGAATTGACACGAAATTTGAACTGGGGATGGGGGATGATAGGAAGAACAAACCCTCAAAATTTGGGGTCGAACAGATCTCTTGATTGGGAGATAAAATTTCGGCCTCAGCTTGCTGTCTAGAGTTAGACAGAACTCTGACAAGGCGGCGGTGGTGGTGCGATGGTGGCTCGATGGCGGCGGCCGCGGCAGTGCTGAGCTTCTCACTCAGAGAAAGGGTGGTGGGGAGGCTTCACACCTTTGAAAATTCGGAGCTATCACAGCTCCAAGGGGGAGAGAGGGTGCCCTTGGGCAAATTGAGCAACAAAAGAGATTTTTCTTCATTAATTGCTAAGGAATTCACAAAATACATGGGTTATATAGAAATGGAAAAAAGACATAAACTATCCCTAGATCTAGGGTTAGGGAGGGATAAACTAGGGATAGGATAATTAATCCCCCATGTGGTCAAATGACAAAATTAAATAAAATACAACAAGGAATAAACAATAGTAAAGGGGGGAGCATCTTGGACTTTACTTGATCCAAGTTTTAATTTTCTTCCACCTTGTCCCCCCTTGGTCCAAATCCAATCTTGGACTTTGAACTAGTCCCACATGGGCCCTAGATCCTAGGTGGACCAATGGGAAAGAGGGTGGGAGACCCTGCTGGACCTACTGACATTTTACATAGAAACTCAAAGGCCTTTTTGCAAAGAAACCCAAAGATTTCTAATGACTAACCCTTTGGCTTATAATGCCTTACAATTGCAAACCAATTAACCCAAGGATATAAATGCAAACAAAAGGATATAAATATAAAAATAAAATGTTAGTGCTCGATGTTGATTCCCATCACATCAACTCCTATTAAGGCTCAACAACCAATATAAACTGCTAACCCAGATTGCAAGGGTGGTAAATATAAACCCCCGAAGTATGTGCGATCTAATAAGACGACCATTTGAAAAAGAATAGACAAAACATCATGTTTTTATTTTTTGGAAAGAGGGTAGTACCACTAATGTATAAAATGAAAAGAGAATGTATAAGTAAAGGCAGATACAAACCCAAAAAATGTCAACTCCCAAACAATAATTCATTTAGAATATTCCATGAACACTAATTCAATATACATATATTTGTAAATAAAATTTCAAAGGGGGCAATTCGTGCTATAAAGAAATAGTTATTTTTACGAATCTTTATATTTTCTATTCAACAAAGTTGAAATTTTAAAGAAGACAGAAAAGAACACCAAATCCTTACAGAGATTTGGCACAGCTGAAAATTTATATTATACGTAAAGTTGATAGAAGGCAATTCACTATTGAAAGACATAGAAAATGGAATGTGCAACTAGAGATAAGTTTAGTATGATCAATCCACTCTCCCGTGAATGTACAAAGGGAATGTATTTTACATGAGGTGTATTTACCCTAGACTAGATCAGAAAGAAAGCCCACAAAAGTCTGCTGAAGGTATTGTTTGGCATGTAAACAGGGTGCAGCTTGCAAGGACATTGTATCTAGATAAGTAGATTGGCATAACAAAGGTTTCATTCGTACATCTGGTGCAATTTCTACATACATTATACCAAATCCAAATAGCACAAAGCCAAGAGCACAAGCCTTTCAAGGGAAAAACATGTTAATGTTGGTTGAAGATTCCAGTGGCATGATATGGCCTTACAGATTCATACTGAACAAAAGTTTTTGGGGCAAACCTTCTCAACATGCTTAATTCCATGTGCAACTACAGATCCTTGTCTCAAAAGCTGAATCTTCTCAATTAGCCAGTCATCCAAAGCATCACCCATCCCTAACTGTAGCACCTGCTTGGCTATCCAAAATACCTGGCGCCTGTAACAAATAGATTAAATGAGAGCTTTCTCCTTGTCTGTGAAAACACTAGTTGATTCAACAACAAATTTAGCACTAGTCTCACCCCACTCGAGGTTCCTATGTAAGCCAAAAGCATCCAGCACAAAATATGGGTGACATTTTAATCATAATTTAGCGAGAAGCTGATCCCTTGACAAGACAATATTACCTCCATAGAAAAGTATGAAATTGAAAACACTGTTCAAAATCTGTAGAATATCTGATTCCAAAAATAGTAACTACCTTCTCACCAAAGAGAAGGGTATTTGAATCCTTGACTTTCAGCCCATCATGATGCTTCCAAGCCCCATGGACAACATCGTACTTGAACATGTATGTCTGCAAAGGACAAAGAATATGAAATATGGGGCCCAAATATATCATGTATCACAATTGAGAAAACAATCATAACAGTTCACTTAGCAATATAAATGTACAGTTGCACTGCACACGTCTCCTTCTGATGTGACACGACCTTGGACTTAAGCAAGCAAGCACATTTGCAATCTAAATGGGCCAATTTGGGCTGCCGCTCTCTCGTCGCTCACCCAAGCCCGGGGTAACTTGGCAATGCCAAGGTGAGGTTGAGGGGTTGGGCCTTTGATGGTAGAGGGCCAGCAAGGCCAAGACTTGATTCCCAATGGATGTGGAAGCCCAAGACAATGGGGCCGACCAAGTGCCAAAGGCACCGGTTTCTCTCTTTTCCCACGGTGATCACTTATAGCACAAGAGCTTAAGGATCGGGCTCTCATTCACGGCCAGCGGAGTTTATGAACAAATATTGAAAGAACAAGCACAAATTAGAGCAAAGTTTGGAGCACTTACTCGACCGGTTTGAAGAAACCGGTCCCGCTCGGAGACGAGGGCGAGCGGGGAAGCGTGGGTTCCCCACACGCCGCGCCGGGGTAGCTTGACCTGTTTAAGCTATTACAACACTACACCTCTCGCAGGAGGGGGATCTTGGGGTGGGGGTTAATGAGATTATAAACAATACTACCTCCACGCAGGGAGGGGCCTTCAGCCGGCCAAGCGGGGCGGGGAAATTAGACTAAAGAGGGATGATTAAGTAACGGCACCGAATCTGCTTGCTGTCTGCGAACAGGGATAGATAGTCGGTGTTGCTGCTGTAGAACCTGCTCAGGAATTTTACTAGTGGCGAGACCGGTTGGAAAATCTTCGTAGCTGAGAAGGGAATGCCTCAGAATTTCTTTAATTTCTTCTAGAGTCGCTGCTGGCCAGGATGGAGGTTTGAACAGAGCCTCAGATTCTCGGACCGGCAGCTGCAAACTTCTAACAGCAGATTGCAGAGAATGCCCCGGCAGCTCCCGACCTCGGAATCAAGCGCCGTTGGAGTCGTTGGAATCGTGGACGAGTCCTCTTCGCAGTAAAACTGACGGGGAAGCCAACCGATGTCGGAGAAGACTAGGGGATGCAGAATAATGGCGACTGGTCGGTGCAGACTGTGGGTAGCAGATCTGTGTAGTCGTGAGCTGATTCCTCCGGGGTTCGTCGTGGCAGAGCTTCTCATCTGGCTCAGGTTCTCAGCCGAGGTAGAACTGCGCAGTTGTGGGAGAATGGAACTCCTGGACGGCTCAAAAATCGAAAGAAGATGAAACCACTTCTGTTGCGAAGGAGACTGGTAGACGCTTCCGACGATGGCTCTTGGGTCTTCAAACTCGTCTGGAGGAAGTCGTGGTGGCCGCTGCAAGTCGCTTGTTCATCTGTAACCTCTTGACAGTAAACTGCAACTTCGAAGTAGCTTCCAATGACCAAGAAAGAAGCAGGGGAAGGGGGTAGATGAGTGTGGGAGTGACCCCTGGTTGTAAGGGGGTCTTGGAGGGGATGTTCTAAGGTGTGGGAGGCAGAGAATAAGGTCTGGAAGAGGGTCCAACAGATGGTGGTAGTGGGGGCTGCGAATTTGGGAAGGTGGGTGAGAGGGAAAGGGTATTTGAAAATGGGTTTAAGGGTGGGGTTAATTTGTTTGTCTTGGGAATGGGGGGGGGGGTTGTGTTGGGGAAGGGAATGGGTGCTTGGGGTAGTGGGAAGGGTGCTTGGGAAAGTGGGAGGGGTAGTTGGGGGTTGGATGGTGAGGAGAGGATTGGTGGAGGGGGTCTTGGGAAGGGATGGAGTATTGATGAGGGTTGTGGGGAATGGGAAGAGGCTTAAATGGGGTAGGTGGGGAGTGGAGGTGGTTGGGAAGGGAGGAGAGAGAAGAAAATTCGAATTTGGGTGTTGAGGAGAGAGAAAGTGGAGTGAAAAAGAGAGATTAAGAGAGGGAAGGGTGGGGAATCTCTCTCCTAGGGTTTCTCACCCAAAAAATGGAATCTCTCCACTAGATAAGAAGTGTAAACTCTCAAAATGGTAAGTTTTTTCATTCATTGATTCATTAAGTTGAAATGGGGGGAATGGGGTCCTATATATAGGAAACCCACATTTCTACAAAAGTCCCTGACAAATGACTCAATGACAAATAACCGAGGGGGTAGGGGGGAGCCCTTGGGCCAAGCCCAATGAATTGGGCCCTATAGCTAACTAGACAACCTAATGACACTCAAACTTAGGGAAATAAACACAAGACCTAGGAACATGACTCAAATAAAAAGGAAAATACATCAAATGACTCAAATAAAAATTACATAGGACTCAAAATTAAATAACTAGACCATGCCGGATGCAATGGGAGGTGATGTCTCCATCATACTCCCGAGGTGCGGAGAACTCGACTCTGTCGAGTAAGTGTCCTTCCCTCCTTGGAGGGTGTAGAAGTGGTACTATCCTCAAGTCTTCCGAACGAGACCGTTCCATCCACCGGCTGAGATAGCGCTTGTATACCTTGCTCCTGGTGGTAGTGACTTGTTCATCCAATATTCGTTCAATGCGCTCACGCTGGGCTCTCTTGGCTGGTGGACTCTCCTCTCGGGTTGGTGCTCTCTCAACGGAGGGAATAGGCTCAATATCCTCACTAGGTACCACCGTGGGTCCCTTGGATGGCACTAGGTCGGTGACACTGAATGTGGGACTTACCCCATATTCCTCAGGGAGATCTAACTCATAGGCATTTGCACCAATGCGCCTCAGGACCTGGAAGGGACCAGCCCCACGTGGGCTCAATTTGGAGATGGCTCCCGGGGAGAGCCTCTCAGTCCTTACCATCACAAAGTCACCCTCATGGAATTCTTCGTGACGTCGATGAGAGTCGGCTTGCCTTTTATAAGTCACATTTTTCTTGCTAATGTGCTTGCAAAGGTTTTCATGCAATTTTGTGAATGCTGTCCTTTTAGTGGTTATGGGTGGACCTGGACAACCATAGATGGACTTATCATGCCATGATGCCATATGGACCTTGATGAACCTTGGTGGGCCGGGGCAACCATATGTGGACTTATCATGCAATGTTGTCATGTAGACTTTGGTGGGCCTAGGTGGGCCGGGGCACCCGTAGTTGGCCCTATCATGCAAATTGGTGATAAATATAGGGGGACCCGGACATCCGTAGATGCCTTTGACATGCATAAGACCCATGATGAATGAAGGTGGACCATGACATCCGAATATGGACCACTCATACTTTCTACTTGACATGTGGGTGATATGAATGAATGGACCCGACATAGTGTTCATGCCAAGGGGTATGGTAAACCTAGACACATGCGTGCTTTTCCCAAAGGTGACTTCCATGTGTATAGGTGTGGGACAATCTTTGGACTCCCATTGGAAAGGATCAAATGGATCTAAGAAGGTGGTCATCATGGGGTGGGGCACAACCTTATTACCTAGGGATATGTGGCCCAAGGTCATGGCTCCCAAGGTGTAACTCGAGTCTAGGAAGGGGTGGGTTTGATCCATCACGGTGGGTTGGAGTAGGGGAAGGTGGGTGGTGGATAAGGTGGTTGGGCCACATGGGTATCCGTACTCCCATTGGAATGGGTCAAAGGGATCATGGTAAGGGCTACCTAGAGAGAGGAACTCTATGTCCCCAAGGTCCTTACAAGGTGGTGAGTCATCCTCCTCCCAAGTAGTTGGTCCAAGGTCTCTAGTGGGTTGACCGTTCAAGGTACTTGGGATCTCAAGGGGTGGGGAGTAGACCGGGATGGGTTCTTCCTCCAAGGGGAGAAATAGGAGGATCTCACTAGTAGAATGCCCACTTGTGCAAAGGGAGGAGATGGAACCGATGGATGGGTGGACAAAGTTGACGGTGCTAGGCTCCAATGGTCCCATGGCTAGTAGGTCGGTTAAGTGGGCTTGCCAATGTAGGCAATCCACAAGGTCTCCCAAGTCTTCCACAGAGTAGAAGTTTTGATAAGTGACATGGGGAGATCGGGTGGGAACAATTTGGGTTTTATATCCCAATGGTGGTGAGCTAGGGAGGGTGAGACATTGCTTGAGCCATTGGAGTATGGACTCATCTATGGTGAGGGTGCCATGTGTGACGGTGCATGGCCTTTGAGGATCCGGACCATGAGGGGTGGGGGAAGATTGAGGCTCTTCTTATTTATTGGTGGGAGCTTGGGCTTCCTCTATGGTGATAGGAGGGTCCATATGGGCATAAATCTTCCTAAGTTCATTTCTCATCTCAACCCAAGAGTTGATTGGCTCTTGCCTTCCAACTTCCTTTAAGCCTACAATGTTTTGCCATTCATTCCTAGCTTGGCGCCATAGCAAACTTTTGGCATAGTTGACTTGCATAGACCCTGACAGGGTGAACCTCCCAAAGTGGTGATCTATGGAGCTTTCCCATTCTAGATATAAACTAGGGTGGGATCCATCAAACACAAAGGCATCTATTGGGTCCAAGCGAGACGAGTAGGCTAAGTAGGAAGTGGCCATGATGATCGAGTGATAAATGCAATGGCCCTAGGACAAGACTTAGTAGAGACAAGTCTAGAACTTGCTCTGATACCAATTGATGTGACACGACCTTGGACTTAAGCAAGCAAGCACATTCGCAATCTAAATGGGCCAATTTGGGCCGCCGCTCTCTCGTCGCTCACCCAAGCCCGGGGTAACTTGGCAATGCCAAGGTGAGGTTGAGGGGTTGGGCCCTTGCTGGTAGAGGGCCAGCAAGGCCAAGACTTGATTCCCAATGGATGTGGAAGCCCAAGACAATGGGGCCGACCAAGTGCCAAAGGCACCGGTTTCTCTCTTTTCCCACGGTGATCACTTATAGCACAAGAGCTTAAGGATCGGGCTCTCATTCACGGCCAGCGGAGTTTATGAACTAATATTGAAAGAACAAGCACAAATTAGAGCAAAGTTTGGAGCACTTACTCGACCGGTTTGAAGAAACCGGTCCCGCTCGGAGACGAGGGCGAGCGGGGAAGGGTGGGTTCCCCATACGCCGCGCCGGGGTAGCTTGACCTGTTTAAGCTATTACAACACTACACCTATCGCAGGAGGGGGATCTTGGGGTGGGGGTTAATGAGATTACAAACAATACTACCTCCACGCAGGGAGGGGCCTTCAGCCGGCCAAGCGGGGCGGGGAAATTAGGCTAAAGAGGGATGACTAAGTAACGGCACCGAATCTGCTTGCTATTTGCAAACAGGGACAGATAGTCGGTGTTACTGCTGTAGAACCCGCTCAGGAATTTTACTAGTGGCGAGACCGGTGGGAAAATCTTCGTAGCTGAGAAGGGAATGCCTCAGAATTTCTTTAATTTCTTCTAGAGTCGCTGCTGGCCAGGATGGAGGTTTGAACAGAGCCTCAGATTCTCAGACCGGCAGCTGCAGACTTCTAACAGCAGATTGCAGAGAATGCCCCGGCAGCTCCCGACCTCGGAATCAAGCGTCGTCGGAGTCGTTGGAATCATGGACGAGTCCTCTTCGCAGTAAAACTAACGGGGAAGCCAACCGATGTCGGAGAAGACTATGAGATGCAGAACAATGGTGACTGGTCGGTGCAGACTGTGGGTAGCAGATCTGTGTAGTCATGGGCTGATTCCTCCGGGGTTCATCGTGGCAGAGCTTCTCATCTGGCTCAGGTTCTCAGCCGAGGTAGAACTACGCAGTTGTGGGAGAATGGACCTCCTGGATGGCTCAGAGATCGGAAGAAGATGAAACCACTTCTATTGCGAAGGAGACTGGTAGACGCTTTCGACGATGGCTCTTGGGTCTTCAAACTCGTCCGGAGGAAGTCGTGGTGGCCACTGCAAGTCGCTGGTTCATCTGCAACCTCTTGACAGCAAACTGCAACTTCGAAGTAGCTTCCAATGACCAAGAAAGAAGAAGGGGAAGGGGGTAGATGAGTGTGGGAGTGACCCCTGGTTGTAAGAGGGTCTTGGAGGGGATGTTCTAAGGTGTGGGAGGTGGAGAATAAGGTCTGGAAGAGGGTCCAACAGATGGTGGTAGTGGGGGCTGCGAATTTGGGAAGGTGGGTGAGAGGGAAAGGGTATTTGAAAATGGGTTTAAGGGTGGGGTTAATTTGTTTGTCTTGGGAATGGGGGGGGGGTTGTGTTGGGGAAGGGAATGGGTGCTTGGGGTAGTGGGAAGGGTGCTTGGGAAAGTTGGAGGGGTAGTTGGGGGTTGGATGGTGAGGAGAGGATTGGTGGAGGGGGTCTTGGGAAGGGATGGAGTATTGATGAGGGTTGTGGGGAATGGGAAGAGGCTTAAATGGGGTAGGTGGGGAGTGGAGGTGGTTGGGAAGGGAAGAGAGAGAAGAAAATTTGAATTTGGGTGTTGAGGAGAGAGAAAGTGGATTGCAAAGAGAGATTAAGAGAGGGAAGGGTGGGGAATCTCTCCCCTAGGGTTTCTCACCCAAAAAATGGAATCTCTCCACTAGATAAGAAGTGTAAACTCTCAAAATGGCAAGTTTTTTCATTCATTGATTCATTAAGTTGAAATGGGGGGAATGGGGTCCTATATATAGGAAACCCACATTTCTACAAAAGTCCCTGACAAATGACTCAATGACAAATAACCGAGGGGGTAGGGGGGAGCCCTTGGGCCAAGCCCAATGAATTGGGCCCAATAGCTAACTAGACAACCTAATGACACTCAAACTTAGAGAAATAAACACAAGACCTAGGAACATGACTCAAATAAAAAGGAAAATACATCAAATGACTCAAATAAAAATTACATAGGAAAATTAAATAACTAGACCATGCCGGATGCAATGGGAGGTGATGTCTCCATCACCTTCCCTTTGCTTCTATTAGAGAGCAAACAAAGCAAATTCATCTCCACAAGGTGACTTTAATTTAAGAAACAACCTACTCTAGGCTTTTTCTTGTAGAAATTACAGACATAGAAGAGAAGATTGAAGATCTGGTAAAATATGCATGCTTGCCATCCATCCAAATAAACTTTTCAGTCTTACACCCACAACTTACAATTAATATGCAACTGTTCTGCTAATTAAATATGAAAATGGGAGGATATCAAGTATTCCACCCCCAGCTCAAGACCAGAAACATAATTGTCATCTCTGCCTAGGTGAAAAACATATTAAATCATCATGAGGACTAGTGTTAAGCATGCTTAAAAGATTGAATGCAAGAAAAAATAAGATGTCATATCTTCTTACGACTAATAACAATCTTTCTGTAGGAAAAATATGAAATTGTGGAAAATGATTATGTCAGAAGCATGCCTTATGATAGTTTAACACTGTAACCAACCTTCATCCAAATTGAACACACACCACGATGAATTCGACCTGTTAGAGTTGGTCCATAAACTTATTTTCCAGATGCCTAGTTAGAAGAGATGGACCTCTGCAATCTTATGTTCATGAGAATTTTTCATGAGTAATGACTAGCATATAGGTCACATTTTTTTCATAATGCAAAAGTAAAAATTTGGACCAGAAAAGACAATTTTGTTTTAGCATTAGTGGACTAGGGCAATTGTAATATGGAAGCTAATAACTTGGCCAAAAATGTAATCAAACAATATGCTACTGACCCAAGTAATCTGTCATGTACCAAAAACTATGTGAACTTTATGAATTAAGTAATGCAAGATTTTTTCGCATTTGAACCCAACAAAGCAACTATCAAAAATTAAGTGAAGTTGATTGCATTTGTTAATAAAACTCAAGACAATAACCATTTTGCAGATCCAGCACATTCAGTAGAGTTAGACTGGGAAAATCACACATGAATCATAGATTGCATAGCCCAGAGCATCCTGTACCTTCATAGTCTCGTAGGTGATTAGAAATCAGTGATGGCCGGTTAGCAGTCGGTGTTAGTGCGGGGGCGAAAGTGAGTAATGCGGTGGCATGGCAGCAGATCAAGAGCAATGCGGCGGTGTTCGGGGACCGTCGCCTGGCGCCGTTGCAACTAGGCCCTGCGGAGGTGGGCTAGGCCCGGCGGTTGCTACGGCTAGGCCTAGTGAGGAGGTAGAGGGGTGGAGGAGAAGATGGAGGAAAAGTCCGCAGTGGAAGGGGGTGCTGATGCAGAGGCGACGACGAGCAACGCGATGGCGTAGCAGCAAATCAAGAGCGATGGAGCAGTGGTCGGGAAGTGTCACCCGATGTCGGTTGCAGCTAGGCTATGTGGAGGTGGGCATCTATAGTAGATCTGAGGAAGGTCCGACAGCTCCTACGACTGTTGAGGAATAGTGAGGGGGGAGAAGGGGCCTGGGAGGTGATGAGGTAGAGGAGTAGAGGAGAATATGGAGGAATATCTCCGCACCGGAGGTGAGGAAGTGGAGAGGTGGATGAGGAAGAGTCCGTGGTGGAAAGAGGGCTAGGGAAGAGAGAGGGCCAAGAATGGTGAAGATAGATCTCGATCGATCGAGGAGGAGGATTCACGTTCTGCGGGAAGGTGGCGCGGGTGGTTACGTTAGCGCGTGAGGATACGGCAACAGGCGAAAATGTTTTGGGGAAATTTTAATGAATTTATGTTTTTCTTCTATAATTATTTCGAGGCAATTTTAAAATGCCCCTATACATGATTTTACATGAATAAGAAACTTAAAATATTTTTAGGGCACTAATAAATATAAAATGCCTCTAATTATGATTATATTAGGGCAGTTTTAATAAATGCCTCTAAATAAACTACCCTTATATCTCTATTTTTTTGTAGTGATGCCTGGCTTGTACTCTTTGATGAGATGCTTAAGGCTACAATGAGATGCCTTATTGCCTATTCCCCTAATATTCCCAATAATAATGGGATTCATAGGGAAGTTCTTCTGTTATGATCCTCTACCAATCTCGCACGAGATCTGGTTATGATCCCAAGTCCGCCAGTATCCTGCGAGCTAGCCACTTTCCTATTTTTCACATTACCTTGCTACATCAAACAATTGTCATGAGCAGCCGCTTCCGCTATACGCTACCCCACCTCCTTCAACTGCGTATTATTTGAGGATGGAAAAGCATCCATAATAACTTGGTTACAACTGTCATTAATAAGTTTTGATACTGAAGCCACATGCGGACCAAAGCCAGCCTCACCACCTTCATGACCCTCCTGCATGGAATATGCAGATTGATGGCTACGACTGGAAGGGATATCGCAATCCTTTTCTAGTAGATCAGTACTAGCAGAATTAACAGACCGATAAGGCAGAGTACATGCTTCCTGCAACTCAAAAAGCTTATTCTTACAACCAGCAACCTCTAAAGGTGATCGAACAGGAACCTCCGTCACCTTGTCCAGAGAGGGTAGCACAGAAGAATCCCCGCCACCATTCTCCCGAGAAACCAATAAGTGACCACCGGACTCCATTACGCCGTGATGAACCTCATCTGTCGAACGCTGAACGTCATCGACGAAATGCTGAAAACCATTGCTAACCGGGACATTCGCTTCCTCCGACAGCAAGATATTAGAAACCTTCTGTTGACCCCTTTTCTGAACCACCCGCCAGTCCTGCAAAGCCTTGGGGCCTTCTTTAAGGCGCTCCGAAGTAGATGAAGAAGAAGCATGCCCACGACCATCCTTGCTTTTCTTTTTGCACTGCTCATGTGAATGCCCAATCCGCTTGCAAGGAGAGCAGATGGAAGGAACTCGATGGAAATTCACCTTTTGCTAAAACCCATTATTCCCATAGCCAATCCAGATACGATCACCCAACGGCTTAGCAACATCCACATCAACACATACAAGTGCTTCCGTAGTTTGCATCCAAGCAAGAGTGCAATCATGAATTTTAAGAACCGGGCCAAAATTCCCAGCAATGGACTTGAGATACTCTTCATTGTAGAGATTGAGAGGCAGGTTAGGAAAACCCACCCAGATCGGCATAGAGGTAGAATCAGAGTTGAAATTGAAGTCACTGGTCCAACGGAAAAAGCGGAACAAAAAGCCTTTGATATATAAACATTTGCGAACCAAAACCTTAAGGAAATCCTCTTCAACCTCAAACCGAAGCAAAACATGTCTTGGATTCAGAACACTAACAATAAGGTTACGCACCAACGACAAATGCTGGGATAAACAACTCTTAAGCTCAGGAATGGCTGGCCGACCATAAGAGCATTTAGCGACTATGGCACGCTTGAGAGGCTCTTCAGATCTACGTACCTCATCCCTCGAAAAGAAAACCGCCGGATGGCCGTCGTCGGTGAAAGCAGGCTATTTTCGGAGAAGATCAATCTTCAGAGGCCGCAAGGATGCCGCCAATGCCTGTGTGAACGAAGACAGCCTAGGGACAGAAGCCCCAGGAGCAACCCCATCTTCCATGGATAATGCAACGCCGGGGTAGTCGGCAGCCCTACCGGGCGCCGGCTAACAAAGAGAAACCAACGACCACACCCTCCGCACACCAACCTTCGCGCTCCCTCCGCTCCCCCTCCTCCCCCCTCTTAGAATCTCTTCGTATCAAAGACATAGTTGAGTCATTACAAAAGAACAATAATGAGTCATAGTTGGACATCTTCGAAACACTAGAATTATGCATGTTCAACACATGCACAATAATAGGATAAATAATGTCTACATGGTAGACCTTGATAGCTCCTTTTCAGAAAATTTTTGCTTGTCTGCCAGTCAGCCCAATGATACATGGTTTTGGCATAGAAGGCTATGGCATGTTAGTTACAATGTTCTGCACAAACTGGCCAAGCATGAAATGGTAAGGGGTCTGCCTAATTTACCTTCAAAAAGAACTCTAAAGTTTGTGAAGCATGCTCCCTAGGAAAGCAAACCCGAAATACCTTTAAACCTAGAAGTGAGCCACTGTCATCCATGCCATTTGAATTTATGCACATGGACTTGTTTGGACCAACTAAAACTGTCAGTCTCAATGGAAAGAAGCATGGCTATGTTTTAGTTGATGATTTTACACGCTTCACATGGATCTGTTTCTTGACCCATAAAAATGATGCCTTATTTGAATTTCAGAAGTTCTTCATAAAAGTGAGACAAGAAGGTAAATTTAGAATTTCTACTAGTTTATCTGATCATGGAGGAGAGTTTGAAAACTCTTCATTTTCTGAACTCTATAACCAGGAAGGACTGATTCACAGATTTTCTTCTCCCAGAACCCTAGAGCAAAATGGCATTGTAGAAAAGAAGAACCAGACGATTGTCGAGATCGCCCAGACAATGCTAATTGAGAGGAAGCTGCCAAGGAAATTCTGGGCTGAAGCAGCAAACACAGCATGCTATATAATTAACAGGGCCATGGTAAGGCCAAAAAGTAAGAAAACCCCCTATGAAATGCTTAAAGGTAAAAAACTCAACTTAGCCTACTTTCGAGCTATTGGTTCAAAATGATACATCCATAACAATGACAAAGCTGATCTCAATAAATTTGAGGCTAAGAATGATATTGGAATATTTTTAGGATATTCTGAAACATCTAGGGCATATAAGGTTTTCAATGTAAAAAATAAAGTTGTGGAAGAAATTGCACATGTAGTGTTTGCTGAAATATCTGATGAATCTAATAAAAGTGTTGATGATAGGGAAATCGAGGATAATGATGGAAAATTTCTGGAATCCAAGGAAGAACCAGGGCAAGGCAGCCAACTGCAATCTGCAGAACAAGAAATAGGTTGGTCGACCGAAAATTCAATTCAATCAACCCTTCCCGGTGACTCTTCTATCAACATTCGGACTTTAAAAGACCACCCTATCCAAATCATAATAGGAAGCCTCCATGACCCCCCTAGGACTAGATCCTTTCATAAAGATGTGAATAATGAAGACCTCATTGCATTAGTGTCCCAATTTGAACCCAAAAATATTGAAGAAGCCTTGCGGGATGAATATTGGATCAATGCCACGCATGTGGAACTTAGCCAATTTGAAAGTAACAAAGTGTGGACTCTAGTTCCCAGACCCACAGACCAACCTGTCATTGGGACTAGATGGGTCTTTAGGAACAAATTGAATGAATATGGGGTAATAACC
The DNA here is from genome assembly GCA_022559845.1 of Amorphophallus konjac. Taxonomy (NCBI): domain Eukaryota; kingdom Viridiplantae; phylum Streptophyta; class Magnoliopsida; order Alismatales; family Araceae; genus Amorphophallus; species Amorphophallus konjac. The sequence goes on along the minus strand of CM040121.1, from coordinate 284,366,796 downwards.
AGAAATAAAGCTAGGTTGGTAGCTAAGGGATATAATCAAGAGATTGGGATTGACTTTGAAGAATCGTATGCTCCTGTAGCAAGAATAGAAGCCATAAGAATTTTGTTAGCATTTGCATGCTCATTAGGCATAAAACTTCAACAAATGGATGTCAAAAGTGCTTTTCTGAATGGCCTAATAAAAGAAGAGGTGTTTGTAGAACAACCTCCTACGTTCGAACATGATGACTCTCCTAACCATGTCTATAAGTTAAATAAAGCACTATATGGACTAAAGCAAGCCCCTCAAGCCTGGTATGACAGACTCAATGCACATCAGATCAGCACGGGCTACAGTAGAGGTAAAGTTGACCAAACTCTATTTACAAAAATTTTGAATGGTCATATCATTATAGTGCAGATATATGTAGATGATATAGTGTTTGGTTCGACTGATTCAACTATGTGTAAGCAATTTGCTGAACTAATGACAAAGGAATTTGAGATGAGCCTCATGGGTGAACTCCAATTCTTTCTTGGACTACATGTCACATAGACTAGAGAATGCTTTTTCATAAACCAGTCCACGTATACCTTAGAGATTCTAAAGAAATTTGGGATGAAGGATGTCAAACACATTTTCACGCCCATGGGAACAAATGCATCTCTAGATGCAGATGAGAAAGGTAAACCAATAGATCCCAAGACATACCGAGGTATGATCGGGTCTCTCTTATATCTCACTACCTTTAGGCCTGACATACAATTCAGTGTATGCATGTGTGCAAGATTTTAAGCTAATCCTAAAGAATCTCATTTAAAGAATTCTGAGATATGTTGCTAGCACACATGATTTAGGGTTGTGGTATCCTGCATCATGCTATTTTGAGTTAATATCTTATACTGATGTTGATTATGCTGGATGCAAACTTGATAGAAAAAGCACTAGTGGCTACTGCCAATTTTTTGGCAGGTGTTTGGTTTCTTGGGATCCCAAGAAGCAACATACACTCGGTTGCACTCTCCACTGTAGAGGCAGAATACATTGTTGTAGGGAGTTATGGGACCCAGGTGCTATGGATAAAGCACCAACTCTAGGACTACGGTGTATATCTTGGATGTACACCCATCATGTGTGATAACACTAGTGCCATTAATTTAAAAAAGAACCCCATTCAGCATTCCTGAACTAAACACATTGAAATAAGGCATCACTTCATTAGGGATGAGGTAAGCAAGAAAAACTTTGAATTGCACTTTGTTGAACCTAAGAGGCAAATTGCTGACATCTTCACAAAATCTCTGAACAATGGAAGTTTTTCTACTCTGAGAAGAGAGTTGGGTCTTTGTAGACCTCCTACTTGTTGATTCTATGTCGTTCAGATCAGGTGAGTCTGAAAGGCCACTAGATGTTTCAGTCAGGGGGAGTCCATTGTGCATATCTAGTCTATTTCATGAGTCATAGGTTGTTTGTGTGTGAATGACCCACTGGTATATAAAATGATGACGTGTGGAAGGATAGACAGAGTCTAACTGAAAGCACTCATTATGCATGAGAAGATACTCCGCCAAGTACCAAGGGTCCTCACATATAGTGTTCTAGAGTCCATGAGTTGAGGGGGAGTTAGTGAAATCTATGTGAGATGGGTTATTGATAGTTCTGCTGCACGTGAAGTTCTGGTTAGTCACCTACGTCGACACATCCTCATGTGTGTGTCGACACCATCTAAACCAGTGAGTCAATTGTCCTGACCTACAGATTGCCATTCCAAAATCGAGTCGACTCTCATCCTAATTGAGTCGACCTGTTCATCCATGATCATCTATCCTATTTTTTAACCCTTCACTGGCTTGCTCTTCAATGTGCTTCACCCTCTCACTCAACACTTTGATTCAGGGGGAGATTCAAGCCTAATATCTAATCTTCAATGACTGACATTCCTAAAAATAATAACCTTCCAGCTTCTGGCATCATGGTGGTTCCAATAAATTGAAGGTTTAAGGCTAATAACTCCGTGAGGTCTGAAACTGGCTAGTTAACGGAAGGCCTCTTAAGGCTTACTCCTACTAAAGCATTAAGTATGATGAATCCTTGTACTAATGTAGCATGATTATGAGAATTCAGTAATATTTTTAGTTGATTAACTTCACATTGAGCATTGTCTTCAAATAATCAAGCCATCTTAGTCTCTCTGAAGCACTTGATGCAGAGTAATGACAAAGACCTACTGAGTAATCGGGCACACTTCACCTGAGACGTGAGGTTGTTTGCGTAAAAAAGTAGTGTTGTAACTAACTCTGCTCTGGTTTCATTCATTTAATCAAAAAAAATGTTGCAAATGTACACAGAGCAATGGCTTCAGCATCATAACCTTCCATGTCAAGGCATACTAAGTTAGCGGAGAGATTATGGCCTTCTATAATTACCTCAGTATTGGGGCAGTGGGTTGTAAGTTTAGTTCCGGGACCTAAAGGTGTAGTGATAGCTAGGTCTGAAGGTAGAGGAACATGTGAAATTGGTAAAGTTTTTGCAAAAGCAGTAGATATAAAAGAGTGATAGGCACCAGTATCAAATAACATAAATGTAGGATGTGAATAAATTTGAACGATACCTTCCATTAGCCCATCATCCTTGGGCGCTTCATCATCCATCACGGCATTAAGACGAGCTTGCCACTTCCGTCCACCGCTAGAAGATTGCTCCTTCATGAGGGGGCACTCGGGCATCTGATGCTCCCAGATTCCACAACATAGACAAGGGCCAAGGCGCTTCTAGCATTCCTCGACCGAGTGACCAAACTTCTTGCAAAATGAACAAGCCGCCATGACTTGCTTATCTTCCTCCTTGGCCTTCTTGTTCTTGCCATTCCCATTACAGTTCCCACTCCGGGATCTCTTATTGTTATCATGGGATTTATAGGGTTCCATGATGCTAAATCTTTCTTCATTCTTTCCTTGCCGATCAAACTTCCAACTCGACTCCTCTTTCCTGCCTCTAAATTTCATGACCTTCTCCAAGGTCCTTTCACAAAGATGTGCCCGTTGGACCATCTCCGTATAGGTCTGAATATTTTAAGGCCCAAGTTGTTGAATGAAGCCGGACCTTAAACCGTCCATAAAGCGATTTGCCTTTAAGATATCCGTGCTCACTAGGTGTAGAGCATAAGGGCCAGGCGAGAAAATTGGAGCTCATACTCCGCTACAGACATCATGCCTTGGTGAAGAGAAGCAAATTCAGTAGCCTCTCTTTCCTTGACGTGCTAGGAGAAGTATTTTGCACAGAATAGTTCAAGGAATTCCACCCAAGTGAGTTGTCGATTTTGGAGACGAGCCGATGTTGCTTTCCACCATGTGCGTGCGTCTTTGTGAAGTTGGAAGGTGGCCAGAAGGACCTTCTCCCGATCCGAGCATTGCATGACATTAAAGATTTGATCCATTTCATCCATCCAACTTTCAGCTTCATCAGGGTTTGAGGATCCAGAGAATCACGGAGGGTTCAAACTCCAGAAGGTTCGGTGCAGATCACCCACGCCTGCCCTCGCGCCGGCCTGGGCCATGGTCTGGAGGGCCTGGGTGAGACTCGCAACGGTTTGTTGCATCTCATCCCAGTTTACATAGTGAGCCATTGCAAGAATATGGTACCTGAGAACATAATCAATTAGTTATTTCTACGAAATTGATAGGGATTATCCTAGAGATAATGACTATCTCACCCCGAGCTCTAGCCAAATCTCTCATAGGTTGGAAATTTCTTTCCCAAGTTCATAGGTGTGGGCCCTTAATCCTTGGACTTAGCCTATGACATAACATTTTCCTAGGACTTACTTATGCCTAGGCTCTGATACCACTTTAACTATCACGTCCCGAGATGTATGTATAGTGGAAGTAAATCGGGGACATGAGTAGTCCGCTAGTACACCTCAAGCAAGCAATATAATCAGAGCGCTAAACATTCACACCGAAGATGAATGAACAAGAATGTATATATTCAAAAATCCAACTTTATTGAATGATAATAATCCAAGTACATTGACATTTCATAAGCACTCACTAGACTCAATAAAGAGAAAAGTACATAGTTGACTCATGACTCTCGACACTATAGCAATCTAGGGCTTTTCTCTTGACTTTAGTCGCTCTTGGATCCGCCACTTGAGTAATCCGAACCTGACCCACAAGAACTTCCTGAAAAGATTGGAAAAGTAGGAATGAGCACACTTGCCCAGTAGGTATCTTCGTATCAACATGAAGGTAATGTTTAAGTAATTAGCATTTTAGCTCTAAAGAATAGGATAATAAAAATGTGATAAATCATGCATATAACACTAAAACAACTACTAGTAATAGGAATATGATAGTTCAAGATTATGTGAACAAGATAAATCAAGCATGAATATAGTTTGACCTTTCATGAATGAGAATGCACTTTTCATAACCATGTAGGTTACGCACCATAAAGTCATGTAACTAGCAAGCATGTAAATTTAATTGTGAGATTCGTGGATTTCACCTGTTTATAAAAAAGTACTCCCGACATAATGCGATGCCGGTGTTCATCATACCCCATGATTTATAGTTTGTTTCCAGCAATCAGCTGAGGGGGCGAGCGTCGAGCCCTTGAACACAATCAGTGCCCGATCAGCATCTTCAAGTTATAAATCAAGCTACTTCCATAAGTATATCAATAAGTTATGGCCAGCAAATAACAAGTCAAACAATAAGGTTCATGACAAGTAAACCAAGGTATGAATGCACCAAATAAGACCATATGACTTCAAAGATGATTTAATGACAAGGTTATGCTCCGGGAGGAATCCGGCAGCATAACGACACATTCTTTAACTTTAATAATTCATTAATAACTTATTGATCAAGATTTTGAGTTCTAGATAATCAATAGACCATCTAGGAACATAGAAAAATCAACCCGTGGGTCAAACCTCAGGTTAAACACACTGAGACAGAAAGCGGTCATGTCTGGATCGTTTCTTGAGAAGGCGGTCAATCCAGGACCACTACCTTGAAGTGGCGGTCAAGCAAGGACCGTTTCTTTACAAGTCGACACCTGAACAGGAAAAGGGTCGACGTAGGACTAATATGGCATAAGGCGATCACGGGAAGTCAGCTACTTGACAGTGGTGGTTGCTTGATGGCCTCAACTAGCCAGGGTACATAAAAACGCCTGTATGTCATGTGCTTTCTAATCAATTGGGCTTTTAGGGTACAACCAGCTCGGCGTCCTAGTGGGAATCTCAGGCTCGCGGAGACTTATAGAGGCCTTGAAATAAAATCACCGAGTCTGGTGGAAGGAATATCTAACGGAGAGGATCACAAGTCCAAGAGAGTGTGCCTATACGTGCAAGTGTAACTAATGACATCGTATCAAAATATGTGCCATGTACTTAAGAAAGAATCAAAGATGAGAGTGAATTGCGTAGAAACATCGATCAAATCTGCAATAAAACAAGTTTCCATAAACCATGTGAAAATTAACTTTAATACAAGACTATATGATTTTGGCATGAAATTAGCATAAGATTAAAATAAGTTTATAAAACATGCTGAGTATAAAACCTACCATGATAGATGCACAATATAACCAATATCATGAATATGAAGTCAAAATTGGGAATAAAGCGTAATAACTTAGGTTTAACATATATTTATAAGGGCCGTTCTATGTTCTGTTTAGGGTTAATAGAGTGCAGAAAATCGAAAGCAGAAAGCGGTCTAGAGAGGACCGTTTCTATGAGGTGGCGGTCGTTTGGGAACTACTATTTGATGATAGTGGTCTCCCTGAGAGCGTTTCTTGCCTGCTACAGACAGAAATAAAAACCGAAGTATAGGGCTAATCTAGAGCAATAAATGCATTAGAAGCATGCAGAATAGGAGGTTAACCATATGGGAACATGTTTAGAATGTCGAAGATGCATGGGTTGCATGGATTAAGCCAAATGTATCATCTTTTCTATTAAGGTGGAGGGCTAGGCATGCAATAAAAACCTAAGTGCGCAATCATGGTAAAACATGAAATACGATGCGTAGAAAGCATGAAATTTCATGAAATTAGAGGGCTTTCAATCCTAACACATTGTTTAAGCCATTCATGAGATAACCTACCTCTGGACTGGGCTCTAAACTTCGAATTTGTTACTGGAAGGAGATCCAAGTTCCTGCACGTCCTGCAGGGAACCTTTAACTTCCAAACACTCTAACTCTTTATCCTCTCGTCCTAAATTCATGAAATTTAGAGGATGACGAGAAGATATATAGAGAAACAACTTATTCTAAAGGATGAACTTAAAAATACCTCGATTTGGATCTCTAACCTCCTGATCTTCACTAGAAGAACACGTTTGTTCCTGCGTGATTTACAGAGAAACAACAACTTCCGACCTTTCTAACTCTCTAGATGCTTGACCTCCTAGCACGACATTTTGTAGAAGGTTAGAAGATACTAAAGGGAATAATAAAGTCTAAAGGACTAACTCATAATACTATCTCCTTACCGTCGAACCAAGCAAGCCAAAACTAGGGTTCACACAGGTTGAATCTGGGCCTTATTTATAGAGTTTGGCCTAGACCTTAGGATTAGATCGATTTAGGAGTTCTAATTTGGAGTAGGATCGATCCTCTAGAGACCTAGACTAGGTTTCCATGCTAGATAGCATCGAATCATGTTGGTTGGGGTGCCAAAATCCCATTTTTCCACGCTTCTTCAACTCTCATTTTGGGAAGGAGGTAGCGGTCTCCCTTGGACCATTTTCATCAAGTAGCAGTCTTGCGATAGACCACTACTAGCTAGGGTGCCAGAATTTGAATTATATTCAAATTCTCTCTTGTAATTATACCTAATTATCCACTTAAATTTAGGAAAAGCAATCCTATTATGTTTCTAGGTGTGGGCTTGTGCCTAACAATCTTAGAAATTGGTCTTTGGGCCCAATTTAAGTGGGCTTGGCCCTTTGCTAAATATAGGGATTTTAAATTACTCATAATTCATTTAATTACCCCATCAAGTCTTTTAAATGCTAAATAATTCTATTTAATTTTTAAAAAAATTCTAGAAACTTCCCAGGTGTTACACCGGTTATGTCTCAAAGGATGCCATTCTGGATGACTCCTGGGTGCTATCTATCATTACCCTAGATGAGTATCCAGATGATGGCTTCGGTGATCTCGTCTGATGTGCCTCCTAGAGAGGTCATTACACATTGAAGCCCTTCCGTTTGTGCATGACAATCCATTGCTACAAACCCTTCATCCTACTCAATAACTTCTGCTCATAGGCTTGTAAGATATTGAGTTTCTCCTCCATTGCCTTGTAACTCTTCGACCGACTTTGCATCTTACCCATCCATGCTGCCACTGAGTGCCTTCTTGCTTTCTTCTTCTATGCCAGTGTTCCTCCTCAAGTTTATCAACAAGAGAAATAAGGAGGAGGGGAGGCCAAAACTTGGGTTATAAGATTGAAGAGATGAGAGGAGAACCACTCGATAGACATTCAAGAGAGGAGAGTGACGTTTTGGCACAATGTAGTCCTGTATCTTCATCTCCTTTTATAGACTTAAGCTCATTATTTTTTTTGAATTTAATCTTTCGTTCACGTCCGATCATCTTCTAGGAATATCTATAGTCTTTATTGTGTGGTCATATTGATGTGACGCACACCTGATTGTGTCTCTCTGCCCTTCTTCTGGAAGTACTTGTCGTATACTCTAAAGCCTTCCAAGGGTACGGATTGGTCTAAAAGGATGGTTCTTTAAATATTTCTCCAGAAGGGAGAGAGATTTCATTTTTCATGCCCCCGCCTTCTCATTTAATACATGTGGCGTTTCAAGGAGAAATCAATTACTTTTTCAATGCAACCACCTCATCTTTTGAATGGTCATTGCTTTCCAAGAGTGCCTTCTGTCAGTGAAGTAACGGTGCTTTTACTTTCCTTTATTTTCTTCATCTGTGCCTATCAGATTTAATACTTTGTAACCGATTGACCCAGTCATACCGCTTGTTAGATTTACCTCGAATGGGTCTGTGTAGGCATTTTATCATTTTATATGCCTTGTATATATAGGTTTTGTGATTTTTACACTAAATGTTCCTATACATGCAAGGTCTGTATCTTTATGCTAGAGAACTAGAGGATTCGATAATATGACGTCTTATATTCTTAAAATAAGGCTTTATTCCCATCTAGAAGACTGGGTTTTCTGATAGTGCTGACTTTATGCACAGTGGTCCATTTGATCGCATACCTTTAATCACTCAATCAGTGCTTGATCAAGGTGCTTGAGCAATTGACTATAAGTGACAATACATAATGCTTCTCTACCCACTATGCTTCTACAGTAGAGAATATCAATGGGTTGTGGACCAAGATTACTTTCAAGGAACATGCAGGTTCCTTGGTTAGATTTTCACCTTATGAAGCCATGTGTCTTGGTTTGAGAATGTTTATTTGTCTTTTTGTTCCATGGAGGAATTCAACTCATCTTGAACTTATCCTTTGAAAAATATATAGCAGGTCATGATTTCAACCAAGAACAAGGTTCTGTGACTTGCACTTTTATTATTATAGTCCCGTGACCTGACAGGGATTGACATGTACTTGTATTAATGATATAAAACTTATCATTTGGGTTTGTACATGTCCTTACAGAGGGTGATTATCCTATCTGTTCTTCGTCCATAGGGAGTTCAGTTTGATCACCCTTAACGGGATTTCCATTATGGTTCTAGAAACTATTTTTTTTATTTCTTCTAAAACATTGAACTAACTAATCTATCCTATTTCTTCTATTTGGCTCTTGTTAAGGGAGCCTAGAGAGAGACTTATGACTCAATTTTGTTTCTTGCTCATGATCGAGTTATTGCTCAATTAAATTTGGTTGATCTAAGTATGAGTATTTACCTGAGCAGAATATTCGAGAGAAATACCATCAGTCATGCCTCCATTTTCCTAGCAGTTCTTCATCATGTTTGATCAATCAGCTTTAAATCTGTGGTTATTAGTTGATCTGATTCTTCTTGTTCTGCGAGTTGGATCTTCCCTTTGTTGTGACTCCTATGTGTTGATGGTGTTGACATGTAACTTTACTTCATATGGCAACACATTATTTTGATTGATTGGCAACATTGTTTATGTTTTGATGAAATTACTTTATCAGATTGTCTGTGTGTTATATGCATTTTATCTTGTTTTCACACTGAACACACACTCAAGTCTCAAAGTCTATACATCGCTGATTGGGCATCAAAGTCTGCATATGAGCATCAGGCAGCAAGTGTGTACAACGCCCTGTGTAGGCGTGACAAGTCCATACACTGGTTGCACATTGCACAACATGCGAAGTCACCAAGTGTGTACATTGCATAGCATGCAGGCGTCAAAGTCCATACATCCACAGTGCATTGGCCAAGTCTATACACTGTCCATCTCATTTAGAGTCTAAGGCAACGTCTGTACATTGAGCGTCTCATTGGTGAAGTCTGTACACTCACCAGTTGAACTTCAAAGTCCATACATTAGACTGTAGCTTGCATGAAGCTAAGCCCATACATCGCTCAAGTCTGTATAGAGTCCAGCGTCTTAGTTAGCGTCTCATGCATTTGGGCAAAGTCTGTACATCGGTCTTTCACCAAGTCTGAACATCGTCCGTCTTTGTTAGCGTCTCAGGCATTGGGCAAAGTCTATACATCGCCTGTTGATTACAAAGTCTATACATCGGTCTTTCACCAAGTCTGAACATCGTCCGTCTTTGTTAGCGTCTCAGGCATTGGGCAAAGTCTATACATCGCCTATTGATTACGAAGTCTGTATAGAGTCCAGCGTCTCATTTAGCGTCTCAGTTAGCGTCTCATTGCATGGGCTAAGTCTGTACAGCATTTAGTGTCTAGAGTTTCATGAAGTCTGTACATCAGACTGTTACAGCAAGTCTGTACATTGTCTGTCTTCCTTAGCATCTTAAACTTCCAAGTCTATGCAGGCTTCTGTTTCTCCAAAGTCTATACATCGCCTGGTGACTACAAAGTCTATGCAGAGCTCAAGGGGTGTTCGAAGTCTATACATCGATGCCTTTGCCTACGTTGCATTTTAAAGTCTATACAGTCGATGCTCTCCATTGCTTCAAGTCTATACAGACGTTCTTTTAGGAAGTCTATACATCATCTTCACCTAAAGTCTGTACAGTCGTTTGTTGACAAGTCTTCACATCGTGAAGTCTATACACTCAACTCCTTCACATCTTGCAAAGTCTGTACATTGCATTCATCAGCTGTGAAGTCCATACATCGTCTGTCTTCAATTGAGTCTCACTGAAGTCTACACATTGCATCTTCTCATCGAAGTCTACACATTGCATCTTCATTCATGAAGTCTACACATTGCATTGATCTTCACTTAGTCTATACATTGATAGTCTTCATATCACCTAAGTCTGTACAACGGTTGCTTCATACAGCAAGTCTGTACATAGCTTTCACTTATATGAAGTCTATTCAACACAGTTCTTCTGATAAGTCTATACAGAGTCGTTATTTAATCTGATCATCCGATACTCTGTCTGACAGGGATTCTCTACTGAGATTGCTGACATGGCTCGTGATCCCAGGAGGACGAGGTGACCAGATGCTACCACGTGGATGGAAGCACCTCGAATCTGGAGAATTCCTTGGGCGGGAAAACGTGGAAGCGACGCGCCCTTATCCACCTGCTGCTGTTATATATATCAGTCTTCATCTTCTGTAAAGGCTGATCGAAGTTGGCGAAGTATATACATCCAGTCTGAAGCAGCAGCCACCGAGATCCAGTGTGAGAGAAGAAAAGCAGAGAAGAAGAAAAGGAGAGAAGAAGAAGGAGATAGGAGATGAGTTGAGAGAGTTATTGTAAGAGCTTGTGAATCAGTCTCTTGGTCCAGTTACCAGAGCTGATATTGCTCAACTTTGAGCTACAGTCGTTTTGGTTTTCTTCCATTCGATTGTGTGTTTTGTTTGTTTTCAGTCTTGCTATTTTCTCTTTGAAAACTCTTGTTCTATCAAGCTTTTAGTCAGCGGTTTCAAGCTATGAGGCAGCGGGTTGCAGAGGTGTTCCTCTGGTCGGCTAAGCTGTAGTGCCCAGCAGAGCAAGCTGTGAAGCTCAGCTGTTGCAGAGGGTGCTCCTCTGGTCGGGATAAGCTGTAAGCCCCAGCCGTTGTTGGCAAGCTGTAGAGCCCAGTAGATTGAAGCTATGTATCAGCAGTAATGCACATTCGAGTTGAATGTGGGGTGGACGTAGGTCGGATTGACCGAACCACCTAAAAGCCTTGTGCCTCTCGTGTGTTTGATTACTTGTTCAGCAGATCTTGTGTGTTTCATTCGGTGCATTGGCTGTGTTCGTTTAGTGTTCTTCTAATTCCGCATTTGATTCTAGGCCTAATTTTTAAAATAGCCAGTTGATCTATTCACCCCCCCTCTAGATCCACATCCTATGGTGATAGAGCCTTCCATCTAACTTCAACATTTGGTATCAGAGCTAGACTCTTCTACAAGGACTTACCGCCCGAAGAGGATAAGCACAGATGGACGGAAGAGGGATGATAGTTGAAGGACACTCCACATCCAAGCCCCCGTACTTCGATGGAACCAACTACGCATACTGGAAGCACCGTATGCAGGTATTCTTGAGGGCTAAAGATTATGAAATTTGGAAGGTGGTTAGCAAGGGACCTTTCGAGCTGTCCCCAAATGAAGATGTATGGACCAAGGAGGAAATTAGAAGGTCCACGCTCAACTAGAGTGCAATCAATGCAATCCAGTGCTCTCTGCATCCCACCGAGTTCTCACGAATATCTGCCTGCTCCTCAGCGAAGGAAATGTGGGATGCACTTGAAGTCATCTATGAGGGAACTTCACAAGTCAGAGAGACTAAGACTAATCTACTGGTTTCAGAATACGAAGCTTTCAAGATGAAGCCTAATGAGACGATCAAGGAAATGTATGCTCCGCTGACTATTATCACAAATGGTCTCAGAGGCTTTGGGAAAAAATATTCTGAGTATGATGTAGTCAGGAAGATCTTGCGATCCTTGACTCCAATTTGGCACACCAAGGCCACAGTTATGGAAGAGTCAAGAGATCTGCATAATACTAAGGCAGATGAGCTGATCGGATCTCTAATGGCTTATGAGATGAATATGCCGAAGATAGAGGAGGCTGACAGAAAGAGGAAGCCTATAGCTCTGAAGGCTGGTGCTAGCAGATCCAGTCGATCCAGCCCCAACGGATCATCAACTGAAGAGAGCTTGTCTGAAGAAGAAGTGGCAAATGTTGATATTGCCATGATTACTAGAGAATTCTGGAGATTTCTCAAGAAGGAAGGAAGAAGATTCAGCCGAAGAAATCCCAACAGTGGCCGCCGAGACACAAGGTATAAATCAAACCCTGTAAAGAAAGCTGAAACTAATGTTTGCTATCAATGCAGGAGGCGGGTCACTTTAAAGCTGAATGTCTGACAAATCAGAACCTCAAGGATAAGTCCAAGAAGAAGAACACAAAAGGGAAAGCTATGGTGAGTACCTGGAGTGATGAGGACGAGGGATCTTTGAGTGTCACTTCAGACAGTGAAGTTGAAGCTGAGAAGCCAATCTGTCTCATGGCAACCAGCTCAGAAGATAGAGAGGAAGAATCTGATGAGGTATCCTCTCGCTATGAAAATTTTACTATTACTGATTGGATGGTTGCTTATGATGAACTTACTGATAGAGTAGATGAGGTCAGAAAAGAAAACAGGCATCTACGAAGAAAAATTAAAATCATCCAAAATGATACTTCATTGTCTGATAAAATTACCTACTTAGAAACTTAGAATAGTAAGCTGAAACTCACATGTTTTGAAGTTGAAGAAATCAATAAAGAACTGAAAATTTCTAAGGAAGAAAATGTGAGATTAGACAATGAAATTGATGCATGGAAACTGAAAATTCAGAATTATGAAAATGAGATAAAAATTGTTTCTGAAAAATATAAAGTTGTCCTCAATGTGAATAATGAGTTAAAAAAATCTATTGATGAAGTTCAGAAAGATAATGAGGATAAGCTAAAAACAATTGAGAAAATGACCCAAGGATTTGAAAATTTAGATGCATTATTGGGGTCAAAGGTAAATTTTAGAAGAGAGAGCCTAGGATTGAACTCTAGTGCAACTAAGAGCTTTGGAATGAAAACTATTTCCTTCGTTGCACAAAAGGAGAGAGGACCTCTGATTAAGATGAATTCTAATAATGTTGTGAAAACAAATGTGAATCTGAAAAAGCCCAATGCAGAGGAGAAGGGCAAACAGAAAGTAGGTGAGCCTAGTAGAATTGGGACTTCCAAAACTAGCTCTAGTGCTCAACCCAAGGTTAGGGGTCAGCCTGCTTAGGTAAACAAACCCCATGTCAATGCCAAAAAGTCTTCACCACCATCATCACAGAAAAGGACCCAACCAAAACCTATGAATAGGTCAGCAGGGTCAAGGGTGCAGGGAAGACAAAATATTTTCAAAAGTCAGCCTAACAAATTCAATCCACCTAGAGTTCAGTCCCACTACCCCACACAGCCAATCTATCCTAATGGGTGTGGGTGGACTAGAACTCAAGGGATGCATACAGGGTATGTTCATCAACCTACACACTTTTACAGACCCTATGTCAGAAATTGGGAAAATGGGTATGGTAGTCGGATGCCTAGGAATTACCAACACTTCCACAGCCAGCCCAGGAACTACTATGGCCAAAAATTTATGAATGCAACCTGGCCGAAGCATTGGCATAATAACAACAATTCTGTGAATAACTCTGTTGGCGCAAATAAGAAGAAAGTCAACAAGAAAAGGTAAAATAAAAATAAATCTGGAAAATCCACTGAACAGAACTGCTTCAAACAAATATGGATTCCTAAAAATCTGCTTTCTTGTTTTAACTGCTTTTCATCCGCATTGGAGCCCAATCAGACTTGGGTTCCAAACTCTTTGCCCTAATTGTGTGTGCAGGTATGCCTGGCAGCCAAGAGCAACTTGTGGTACTTGGACAGTGGCTGCTCCAGGCATATGACAGGAGATAAGGCCAAGTTTTGCATGCTAACTGAAAAGCTAGGAGGCCTTGTCACCTTTGGAAGCAACACAAAGGGTAGGATCATTGGATCAGGTAAGGTAGGTAAGTGTTCTACCTGCTGCATTGATGATGTTATGCTGGTTGAAGGGTTAGCTTACAATTCACTTAGTATCAGCCAGTTGTGTGATAAGGGTCATAAGGTTTTACTTGATTCTCAATGTTGCAAGGTTTTTGAACCTGATTCAGAAATTGTAAAATTTTCTGGAAAAAGAATAAATAACACATACATGATAGATCTAGATGATATTCAGCATTCTAACCTATGTCTTACTGCCAATAGAGAAGATTTAGTATTTTTATGGCATCGTAGGTTAGGCCATGCTAGTTATACCATTTTACATAAACTAAACAAGCATAGCATGGTTAGAGGACTTCCTGAAGTTTCCTTCAAGAAAGAAAATAAAATCTGTGATGCATGCACTCAATCAAAGAGAACTAGAAAGTCATTTAAGTCTAGAACTAAAAATCTGTCTTCCAAACCCTATGAGCTGATACACATGGATCTTTTTGGGCCAACCAGATCTGTCAGCTTATCAGGAAGGAGGTATGGGTTTGTCATGGTAGATGACTTTTCTAGGTATACTTGGGTTTATTTCTTATCTAATAAGAGTGATGCCTTCTCAGAATTTCAGGAGTTCTATGTTAAAATAAATCAAAAAATTGAAAACATTTTGACTGATCATGGAGGTGAGTTTGAAAACTCACTGTTTGATGAACTCTGCAGGTCAAATGGAATCAACCATAGGTACTCCTTGTTGTGTCCCTATGATTTTGATGATGTCTCACACTATAACTGCACTTCTATGCATTATTATTCTTGAGCATTCTGCATATTGATAGCAACATGAATGATGATGTCTAGCATTGATGGCATTTGCTCTTTATATATGTGCATTGCATTCTGTCAGATATCATGTCTCTGCATATATCATGTCTACGGTAGCAAAGTCTATACACTGGACTCTGTAATTGTGCATCATGCAAGTCTATACATTGGACTCTCGTTCAAGCCTATACATTGTCTTAGGCTAAGTGTGTACATCGTCTTAGGCGAAGTCTGCACAGCCGTGTCTTATGCTCCTAAGTCTATACATTGGTGTTGGTCATCAAAGTCTATACATCGCTTTCAATCTTCAAGTCTATACACTGGCTTATTCTTCAAGTCTGTACATCCACAGTTAAACTTGAAGTCTGCACACTAGTCTTCACTGTCAAGTCTGCACATTGGTCTTCGATTTCAATGTCCATACATTGGACTGTTCATCAAAGTTTGTACATCAGACTGCTATAGTAAGTCTGTACAGTGAGTGATTCATTGGTGAAGTCTGTACACTCAACTGAACTTCAAGTCTAGACATTGCTCTGTAGCATTGTTATCTTCGTGTTGCTTTCCCTCACCAACACGAAATGATTTCATGTCGTCTGAGCGTACAACACTCCGTGTTGATTTCCATGCTTGACAGGAAAACTCGTATGAGGTAATACTCCGTGTTGTTTTATCCTTGTGGTCTCTGTCTTCGTGTTGTTTCTCTTTGTCGCTTTGTGACTTCACCTCGTGTAGGTTTCAGTTTTGGTCTTCGTGTTGTTTTACTCTTTAGACTTCGTGTCCTTCTCACCTTGACCACACTCCGTGTCATTCCGTATCATGTCTTCGTGTTGTGTTTCTGAAGCAGCTCTAATAGTTCTGATGAACTTCGAGTTGTTTCCCTGTAGACCTCGTGTCGTTCCTGTTTAGTAACCACACTTCGTGTCAGTTACTATTGTTTCTGTGTCTTCGTGTCGTTTTTGTTCCACTGCGTGCAGAACATTGCAGCACCTTGTGTTGCTTTCTGTGCCACCTCGTGTCGCTTCTCTCTATCCTCTAGTTGCATCTCGTGTCATCTTTTATGTCTTACTTGTTGTTGCAACCACTTCGTGTCGTTCTTCTTTTTACCTCGTGTTGTTTTTCAACTCGTGTCGGTTACTGTTTTGTCTCCATGTTGTTCTCGTGCCATTCTCATTACTGGTTACTATATCATGATGTTTTTACTTCGTGCTGTAGACATCGTATGTACCTCGTGTCGTTCTTGTTTCACTTCGTGTCGTTCTCCTCGTTGTGTCTGTTCTGTTACAGTGTACCTCGTGTCGTTCTTTTCCTATCTCGTGTACTGGTCACGTCGTGTTGTTATCATATACCTCATGCAGCTTTAGTTTTAGTGGCCATACTGCGTGTTAATGGTTTTTATCTTCTTACAGGTACGAGGAAGATTATTCCCTAATAAAGGGGGTGTACGTGATCCAAGACAAAAGGAACCAATCTAATAAGGTCACGTGGCAGGAAGGTTTTGGATCGAGCGTGGGAGGCACACGCGTTTTGTGCCCTATCCACCTGCTGCCGCTATAAATAGAAACCTTCGTCCACCGATGAAGGTGATCAGAGCCAAGAAAGAAAAGGCAGTATTGCAGAGAGCTCGATCCACCAATAAAGAGAAAGAAAAAGAGAGATAGCAGTGAAGAGAGAAAGAGAGTTTGCAGTATCGGGTTTCTGAAATTGCTTCCCAGGAAGCTACATTTGTATTAACTCTCAGTATCAAATGTTTTCTCGATCAGTCTTTAGTTCCTTTTCTGATTTTCTTTATGTGTTCTTCGTCTATTTCTGATCTGTTCCCCTCCGGTGTGTGGAGGAAGGGAGTCTATCTCCGGTTTCCCTCTGGGTTGCAGAGGAAGAGAGATCGCTGATCTCTGGTGTTGCTGGTGACGGGTTGTCATTAGCAGGTTCCCTCCGGTGTGTGGAGGAAGGGAGAGGCACTCTCTGGTTCTGTTCATGCTGGGTGCTAGAACAGGTTACAAGCTCTGTGGGTAGCAAAGCTTGGTTGAGGGATTTATCTCCCTTGGGTTTTCAAGCTGTTTGGCAGCAAGTTGTTCGCAGACTGAGTCTGCTGTGCTCTAGCAGTGGCTAGTGGAATCCTCACTCTAGTTGGAGTGAGGGGTGGATGTAGATTGCGGACTGCAGTCGAACCACCTAACAACCGGTTGTCTTCTCTGTGGTTTGCGATCTTTATCAGCGCTCTCTATCTGCTTGTCTCTTCGACTAGTTGTGTGCTCAGCTCTTATCATCATTTTCTTATTCGATCTTGATTGGTACCTGTATTTGCAATTCTTTGTGTGCTAGTTTAGATGGGGCATAAGCGGTAGATTTATTTTCTCGCCTAAGCTTTGCAAACTGGGAGTGATCTATTCATCCCCCCCTTCTATATCACTCTCGCTGCGCTAACACTTGGTATCAGAGCGGGTTTACGCCATGTGGACGAACGGTCAAGGAAATGGTGGTGGTCCTAGAACCTTCATGGCCGAAGGTCAATCCATTAGTCGCCCTCCTTATTTCGATGGTAGTAACTATCTATTTTGGAAGAATAGGATGGAAGTGTTCATCAGAGCTCAGAGTCATAAATTGTGGAGAGTAATCACGGTGGGGCCATATGAGCTGCCACCAAACGAGGATGCTTGGACAGATGATCATGTGAAGCTCTCGTCACTCAACTGGACGGCGCTGAACATAATCCAGTGTGCTGTTCATCCAGAGGAATATGCTCGTATATCTGCATACAGAACTGCCAAGCGAATGTGGGATGAGCTGCAATTAATTTATGAAGGTACAGCTCAAGTGAAAGCCTCGAAGGTAAATCTCTACACCTCCAAGTATGAAATGTTTAAGATGAATGCAGATGAGAATATAACCGAAATGTATGCCAGGTTATCCTTGATCACTAACACTCTTAAAGGGCTAGGGAAGGATCTTGCTGAGGCAGATATAGTCAGGAAAATCCTTAGATCTTTATCTCCGACATGGCACACTAAGGCCATTGTGATTGAGGAGTCAAAAGATTTGACTGTCTTAACTGTGAATGAACTCATAGGATCCCTGATGACCTTTGAGATGAACTTCCAAGGAGGTGGAGAAGGTAGTGAGAGGAAGGGTAAAAATGTAGCTCTAAGAGCTTCCCGCAACAAGGGTAGTAAAAGTGGGAGCAGCAGTAGTAGCCCCGAGTCTGAGTCCGAGCTTGAAGGCCTTTCAGATCTCGACCAGGGGGAGCAGGCTATGCTCACTTGTCAGTTCAGAAAGTTTCTGAGGACAAAGGGGAAGACCTTCAGGAAGAAGAACCCACACTCTTTTAACAAGAAAGCTGAGTTTACCAATTACAGGGATAGAAATCCTAAGAAACTGACTTATTTTAACTGTAACAAACAGGGACACATGAAAGGCGAATGCCCAGAACTCCAGAAGAAAGGTCCCTATCTTCAGAAGAAGTTCACAAAGGTGCAGAAGAAGAAAAAGCCACAGGCGATGGTCTGCACATGGAGCGAGGAAGAAGAAAATCCCGAAGACACTTCCTCGGAGGAATATGAAGAAGGAATTTGTCTTATGGCAAACAGTGAAGAGGAGGTAATAAATGTTTTTGAAAATTTCTCAATTGATGACTGGGAGGATGCTTATGGTGACTTGCTAGATAAATTTAATTCACTTAGCAAAGAGCACAGAGTTCTGAAAAGAAAATTTAACACAAATGTTGAAGAACAAACTCTGGTCTGTGAGGAAAATGCAAAGCTAAAAGAACAACTAGAAGAAATGACCTCACAAAGGAAAGAGAATGATAAGCTTAGGGGAGAAATCCAAGAAAGTAAAAAACAGCTCAATGAATTCAAAACTAAAATTGAAGAAAGCATGAGTGAAATCAGAATGAATTCAGAGAAATATGAAGCTGTGAAGAAAGTAAATGCTGAACTCCTAAAGAATTCAGAGTTTCTTCAAAAGGAGCTGGAAGACAAACAGAAAGTCTTAGAGAAGTTTTTCCAAGGAAAGACTAGCCTAGATGCTATACTAGGAACTAGGGTCAATTTCAATAAGGAAGGTCTAGGCTATGACCCAACCAACAAGAGACCCGTGCAATTCAAGACTATCACCTTCTGTCCAGAGAAGGGAAAAGAAAAGCTGGACACACCATCCAGCTCAAACAGCTCTAAGAAAACTCAAAGTCCTAAAGAGAACACAACAACCAGTACTGGACAACCATTCAAGATTGGAATGAACTTTATGAAGAATAACATTAAGTCCATTCACCAGAACACAAATGGTAGCTGGACCAAGAAAATAAATCAGAATAAAAGCTGGAATTATAACAATCAGATGGGTCCAAACAAGACCTACTGGAGGAATAACTTTCATGGTCAAAGATATACCAATCAACAAGCCTACAGGACATTTCCTAGGAATAGGAAGACCGATGAAAGGAATAGAACTCATTTCTCCAGTTTAGCTGGATTGAACTTTAATAAACCTGAAAGGAGGGTGCCAGAGAAAACCATGCTGAAACAAATCTGGGTACCCAAACACTTGATCAGAGATTTAAACAATGTACTTGGACCCAACTCATCTTGGGTTCCAAATCACTCTGCTTGATATACTTGTGTAGGTCGGCCTGGCAGCTGAAGACAACAAGTGGTACCTCGACAGTGGCTGCTCCAGGCATATGACAGGAGACCGATCCAAGTTCAGTAAGATAGAGATGAAGCCAGGAGGTCTGGTCAAGTTTGGAGGAAAGAACAAAGGTAAAATAATTGGAGTTGGCACAGTAGGTAAGTCTTCCACAAACTCCATTGAAAAAGTCTTACTTGTGGAAGGGCTACAACATAATCTGATCAGCATCAGTCAGTTATGTGACAAGGGTCACAAGGTTGTTTTTGATGATACTTCATGCAAAATCTTTGAAATAAATTCTGATGAGGTTAAATTTGTAGCCAACCGGATTAATAATGTCTACATTGTAGACTTAAATGAGAAATCTGACTCTACTATTTGTTTGTCTGCTAACTCTGAAATTGATGCTTTTGAATGGCATAGACGTCTAGGTCATGCTAGCTTTTCTACTTTAAATAAACTGGTCAAACTTGATTTAGTTAAAGGCATGCCTAAAATTAAATTTAATTCCATTTCAAAATCATGTGATGCCTGTGCTCTAGGCAAACAGACCAGAAACTCTTTCAAATTAAGATCTGAGCCATTGTCTTCTAGACCAATGGAACTTCTTCATATGGATCTCTTCGGTCCAACCAGAACTCAGAGTCTTAATGGTAACAGGTTTGGCTATGTCATCATAGATGACTTCTCCAGATATTCATGGATATTTTTCTTAGCAAATAAGAGTGATGCATTTCAAAAGTTTAATCTATTTTTCAATAAGGTCAAACAAGAAGGAAAGTTCAAGGTTAGTTCTATTCAATCTGATCATGGAGGTGAGTTTGAAAAATCCATGTTTACTGAACTTTGTGACAAAGAAGGACTAACTCACAGGTTTTCCTCTCCCAGGACACCTGAACAGAATGGGATCGTGGAGAGAAGAAATAGAATAGTGGTGGAGATGGCCCGAACCATGTTGATTGAAAGTAAGTTACCTAGAAGGTTTTGGGCAGAAGCGGCCAATACAGCAACCTACATAATCAACAGGGCCATGGTAAGACCCATACACAAGAAAACACCCTATGAGCTTCTAAAAGGTAAGAAACCAAACTTGTTTCATTTCAGAATTTTTGGAGCAAAATGTTTTATTCATAACAATGATAAGAAAGATTTAGACAAGTTTGAAGCCAAGAGTTCACCTGGAATATTCTTGGGTTACTCAGAAGTGTCAAGGGCATATAGGGTATTTAATGTATCAGATCAGAAAGTGGAAGAATCTCCACACATTCTTTTTAGTGAAAAGAAAGATGTTTCTAATATTGAAAATCTTGACAGGGACTCCAATCATGGTGGAGATTTTCTGGAAAACCAACAAGAAGAAGAGAAGACTCAGCAGAATGGAGAAACAAATTCCCAAAATCAGGAAGGTCAAAGAGAAACAGGTGAGTCTTCAACAAATATTAGATTCCTTAAAGACCATCCGTTAGATAATGTCATAGGCAATCCTGAAGAACCTCTAAGGACTAGATCTCATTTTAGAAATGTGAATAATGACGACCTAATTGCTTTAGTCTCACAAATTGAACCTAAAACAGTAGAAGAGGCCTTAGCTGATCAAGGTTGGGTAAATGCTATGAGTGAGGAATTAGGTCAGTTTGAAAGGAATAATGTCTGGGAGCTTGTCCCAAGACCAGATGGTATTAATGTCATAGGAACCAAGTGGGTGTTCAAAAATAAGATAAATGAAGATGGAATCATCTCGAGGAACAAGGCCAGACTAGTAGCCAAAGGCTACTGTCAGGAATTCGGTGTAGACTTTGATGAATCTTATGCACCAGTTGCTAGGATGGAAGCCATAAGATTGTTGCTTGCCTTTGCATGCTCAAAGAACATTAAACTCCAACAAATGGACGTTAAAAGTGCCTTTTTAAATGGAGTTATTAATGAAGAAGTCTTTGTTGAACAACCTCCTAGATTTTAATTTTCTCCTCAATCTAACCAAGTTTTCAGGTTAAACAAAGCCTTGTATGGTCTAAAGCAGGCTCCAAGAGCTTGGTATGAAAGATTATCTGAATTTCTGATCAGCAAGGGCTACAAAAGAGGTAAAGTTGATCAGACTTTATTCACCAAGGGCATGAGTAAAGATCTCATCATAGTTCAGGTATATGTAGATGACATTGTATTTGGATCAACTAGCCATGAACTATGTGATGAATTTTCTACCATGATGTCTGCTGAATTTGAGATGAGCTTGGTTGGTGAACTAAAATATTTTCTTGGATTGCAGGTACAGCAGCTAGAAGATGGGTGCTTCATCAACCAAACCAAATACACAATGGAATTGTTCAAAAGGTTTGGCATGGAAAACTTAAAGCACATTACTACACCCATGGGCACAAATACATCATTGGATGCAGATGAGACAGGTAAAGAAGTAAATGCCAAACTTTATAGAGGTATGATTGGATCACTTCTTTACTTAACAGCCTCTAGACCTGATATACAATTCAGTGTAGGAATGTGTGCAAGATATCAGTCTAGACCCACTGAACTACACTTAGCTACAGTTAAAAGAATCTTCAGATATTTGTCAGCTAGTCACTCCCTTGGTTTATGGTTTCCTGCTTCTCGCACATTGGATCTAGTAGCATACACAGATGCTGACTATGCAGGCTGTAAACTAGACAGGAAAAGCACAAGTGGCCATTGTGAATTCTTGGGTGGGTGTTTAGTATCTTGGGGCTCCAAGAAACAACATTCTGTGGCCCTCTCCACTGCAGAAGCTGAATATGTGGCTGCAGGGAGTTGTGGAACACAAGTAATATGGATTAAACACCAACTTCAGGACTACCAAGTAGACCTGGGGTGCACACCTATTTGCTGTGATAATACAAGTGCCATCAATCTTGCTAAAAATCCTGTTTTGCATTCTCGAACAAAACATATAGAGATAAGACATCATTTTATAATAGATGAGGTGTCTAAGAATAACTTTGAACTAATTCATGTAGGAACAGATAATCAGATTGCTGATATTTTCACAAAACCTTTGGATAATGAAAAGTTCACTACATTAAGAAGAGAGTTAGGCTTATACAAAGTGTCTTAATTATGAAGCCTGTTCCTGTTGTGAGGGGGAGGTTTGTCTATCTGTTGGTTAGCCTTCTTGCTTGCTGGTTTAAGGGGGAGTTCGGAATGCTCACTGGTTAGCTTTCAGGAATGCTCTAATTTGAGGGAAGCCTTGAGATTTTGCTGAAATGTTTTATTGAGGTATGCTATGTCTTAGGGGGAGCTAAGTTGTAATGTGAGAAGAGAAGTGCTTTGACAAATTCAAAAGGAGTGTCCAGATGAGTATCTCTGCTGGTTTTTCATGACTAATCTAGTGTAGTTCTCTCAGACAATAGAGTGTCACTTATCTCTTAAGTCAATAAGTCAGTGTCTCTAAAATCCAATTAGAATCTTTTCTTTGGCACTCACACAGAGACCTGGACTAATTGCATAAAGTATATCTTCCTACATTGTCATTGATTATGGTTCAGGCCAAAAACACGTATGTCTTGATATCTGACCCAATCAACTTGAAATCTAGACTTCAAGACTCAATACAAGAAAAGTACTTCTCTTTTAGTATTGTCTTCAATCATTCTATCTCTTTAACTCAAGGGCTTAACTGAACAAACATGTTCTGTTTTTGATCACTGAGAAACTGGGAGCTTCATCAATGAAATGAATATTTCTCCCAAGTCATGAGGTGTCAGATACTTAAAACAAATGAAAAGTCATGACAGAGCAATGGTGGCTTGCTGGTGAGTAACTGGGGACTCTGGCCTCTAATCAAGGTGTCTCCTCATGTCAAAAGCCACAGTTATTAACTCTGTTCCTAAAAAAAAAAAGGGGGAAGTAATGAGGAACTCACTCTGAGTAACTGGGGATTCAGGCCTCTGATCAAGGTGTCTCCCTAATATCAAAAGAAGTGATCTACCAACTTACTCATTGATCTTCTTGGAAATCATCTCCAACTAACATTCCTTGTTGTTATGCAACTAATAGATTGCTTGTCCTCAATACCTTGAGAACACCTCTCTGATTTAGACTCTTGCTATCTTGTGGAATAGTTGAATGATCAGCTCCATTTGGCCATACTTGTCAACTCCTGCTCTACATCATACACTATGTATGCTGATATACTCTTCATAATTCTATCTCTCCATTGTGTACTGAAGCTTAAAGAATCTTCTCTTGATGTTAGAACCCCACTTATTTTCTTAAGACCTATTCGTGACTTTCTGCACTAAGATCGTTACTGCACTTCTTCTTCATGTCTCCAGCATTGTTATGTCTTCTGCATTTCTTTTTGCTGATGTCAAAGGGGGAGAGAGGTTCTGCTATATCAATGATTTAATCAGTTGGTTGTGGCTAGTCGCCTAAGGGAAGTTCCTGATTATGAGCTGTGGGGGAAATGAGAGAGAGTTAATGAGAGTGAGTTGTAGGTTAATGAGAGTGAGTTGTAGGGTTTGTCTAATTCATTTGCATGAGCATGCCTTGAAGTTAATCTGTTGTTGCAGCTGGCATTGATTTCATGTTAAATCTTGATAAACCTTGATATTGCCTGATTCATAGTGTTGCCATCATCAAAAAGGGGGAGATTGTTGTGTCCCTATGATTTTGATGATGTCTCACACTATAAGTGCATTTCTATGCATTATTATTCTTGAGCATTCTGCATATTGATAGCAACATGAATGATGATGTCTAGCATTGATGGCATTTGCTCTTTATATATGTGCATTGCATTCTGTCAGATATCATGTCTCTGCATATATCATGTCTGGGTAGCAAAGTCTATACACTGGACTCTGTAATTGTGCATCATGCAAGTCTATACATTGGACTCTCGTTCAAGCCTATGCATTGTCTTAGGCTAAGTGTGTACAGCGTCTTAGGCGAAGTCTGTACAGCCGTGTCTTATGCTCCTAAGTCTATACATTGGTGTTGGTCATCAAAGTCTGTACATCGCTTTCAATCTTCAAGTCTATACACTGGCTTATTCTTCAAGTCTGTACATCCACAGTTAAACTTGAAGTCTGCACACTAGTCTTCACTGTCAAGTCTACACATTGGTCTTCGATTTCAATATCCATACATTGGACTGTTCATCAAAGTTTGTACATCAGACTGCTATAGTAAGTATGTACAGTGAGTGATTCATTGGTGAAGTCTGTACACTCAACTGAACTTCAAGTCTAGACATTGCTCTGTAGCATTGTTGTCTTCGTGTTGCTTTCCCTCACCAACACGAAATGATTTCGTGTCGTCTGAGCATACAACACTCCGTGTTGATTTCCATGCTTGACAGGAAAACTCGTATGAGGTAATACTCCGTGTTGTTTTATCCTTGTGGTCTCTGTCTTCGTGTTGTTTCTCTTTGTCGCTTTGTGACTTCACCTCGTGTAGGTTTCAGTTTTGGTCTTCGTGTTGTTTTACTCTTTAGACTTCGTGTCCTTCTCACCTTGACCACACTCCGTGTCATTCCGTATCATGTCTTCGTGTCGTGTTTCTGAAGCAGCTCTAATAGTTCTGATGAACTTCGAGTCGTTTCCCTGTAGACCTCGTGTCGTTCCTGTTTAGTAACCACACTTCGTGTCAGTTACTGTTGTTTCTGTGTCTTCGTGTCGTTTTTGTTCCACTGCGTGCAGAACATTGCAGCACCTTGTGTTGCTTTCTGTGCCACCTCGTGTCGTTTCTGTGTGAACCTCGTGTCGCTTCTCTCTGTCCTCTAGTTTCATCTCGTGTCATCTTTTATGTCTTGCTTGTTGTTGCAACCACTTCGTGTCGTTCTTCTTTTTACCTCGTGTTGTTTTTCAACTCGTGTCGGTTACTATTTTGTCTCCATGTTGTTCTCATGCCGTTCTCATTACTGGTTACTATATCATGATGTTTTTACTTCGTGCTGTAGACATCGTATGTACCTCGTGTCGTTCTTGTTTCACTTTGTGTCATTCTCCTCGTTGTGTCTGTTCTGTTACAGTGTACCTCGTGTCGTTCTTTTCCTATCTCGTGTACTGGTCACGTCGTGCTGTTATCATATACCTCATGCAACTTTAGTTTTAGTGGCCATACTGTGTGTTAATGCTTTTTATCTTCTTACAGGTACGAGGAAGATTATTCCCTAATAAAGGGGGTGCACGTGATCCAAGACAAAAGGAACCAATCCAATAAGGTCACGTGACTGGAAGGTTCTGGATCGAGCGTGGGAGGCACACGCGTTTTGTGCCCTATCCACCTGCTGCCGCTATAAATAGAAACCTTCGTCCACTGATGAAGGTGATCAGAGCCAAGAAAGAAAAGGCAGTATTGCAGAGAGCTCGATCCACTAGTAAAGAGAAAGAAAAAGAGAGAAAGAAAAAGAGAGATAGCAGTGAAGAGAGAAAGAGAGTTTGCAGTATCGGGTTTCTGAAATTGCTTCCGAGGAAGCTACATTTGTATTAACTCTCAGTATCGAATGTTTTCTCGATCAGTCTTTAGTTCCTTTTCTGATTTTCTTTATGTGTTCTTCATCTATTTCTGATCTGTTCCCCTCCGGTGTGTGGAGGAAGGGAGTCTATCTCCGGTTTCCCTCTGGGTTGCAGAGGAAGAGAAATCACTGATCTCTGGTGTTGCTGGTGACGGGTTGTCATTAGCAGGTTCCCTCCGGTGTGTGGAGGAAGGGAGAGGCACTCTCCGGTTCTGTTCATGCTGGGTGCTAGAACAGGTTACAAGCTCTGTGGGTAGCAAAGCTTGGTTGAGGGATTTGTCTCCCTTGGGTTTTCAAGCTGTTTGGCAGCAAGTTGTTCGCAGACTGAGTCTGCTGTGCTCTAGCAGTGGCTAGTGGAATCCTCACTCTAGTTGGAGTGAGGGGTGGATGTAGATTGCGGACTGCAGTCGAACCACCTAAAAACCGGTTGTCTTCTCTGTGGTTTGTGATGTTTATCAGCGCTCTCTATCTGCTTGTCTCTTCGACTAGTTGTGTGCTCAGCTCTTATCATCATTTTCTTATTCGATCTTGATTGGTACCTGCATTTGCAATTCTTTGTGTGCTAGTTTAGAAGGGGCATAAGCGGTAGATTTATTTTCTCGCCTAAGCTTTGCAAACTGGGAGTGATCTATTCACCCCCCCTTCTATATCACTCTCGCTGCGCTAACACTCCTCACCAAGGACACCTGAGCAGAGTGGGGTTGTGGAGAGAAGGAACAGAACCCTAGTGGAGATGGGTTGTACACTTCTTGTTGAAGGTGGTCTACCAAGGAAATTTTGGGCTGAAGCAGTGAACACTGCCTGTTATGTAATTAACAGAGTCATGGTAAGACCTTCTACCCAGCAAACACCATATGAGATCTTAAAGGGTAAGAAACCTTCTATTGCTCATTTTAAGGTTTTTGGTTGCAAATGTTTTATTCATATAAATGACAAAAGAGACCTTGATAAATTTGAACCTAAAGGTGAACCAGAATCTTTCTTGGTTATTCTGAAAACACCCGAGCATATAGAGTGTACAATCTGAACTCTAAAACTGTTGAAGAATCTCCACACATAGTTTTTGATGAATCCTTGGTAAATTCTAACGTTGGTCAATGCAGGAATGAAGACAATGGTGAAATCTTGAAGGAAGGAGATCTTGCAGACAAATCCGAGGATGAAGAAGGACATACAGAACTTAATGAAGAGGAGCCTACAGTTCAGGGGGAGGTAAATCAAACACATGACAATTCAATTGTTAACATTAGATATCTTAAAGATCATCCTGTAGATAATGTTATTGGAAATCTGCATGACCCCCCTAGGACTAGAGGCCACCTGAGAATTCAACATGAATTAAATGCATATGCTCTTGTCTCTCAAATTGAACCCAAGTCCATTGACTGTGCCCTCAAGGATATGCATTGGATTAATGCCATGCATGAGAAGCTTACTCAGTTCGACAGGAACAAGGTGTGGCACTTGGTCCCACCTCCTGATCATGGAACAGTCATAGGGACTAGGTGGGTCTTCAGGAATAAATCTGATGAATTAGGGAATATTGTTAAAAATAAAGCCAGACTTGTTGCTCAGGGGTACAACCAGGAGTTTGGTATTGACTTTGAAGAGTCATTTGCCCCTGTAGCCAGATTAGAAGCTGTTAGGATTTTATTAGCTTATGCATGTTCCCAAGGTATAATCCTCCAACAGATGGATGTAAAATCTGCATTCTTGAATGGGGAAATTAATGAGGATGTCTATGTTAGACAGCCCCCTGGATTTGAATGTCTAGATTTCCCTAATCATGTTTACAAATTAAATAAAGCTCTCTATGGTCTTAAGCAAGCTCCCAGAGCATGCTACGACAGGTTGAGCAAGTTCCTCACAGATCAAAATTTCACTAGAGGAGTAGTTGATCAGACCTTGTTTACAAAGGTGAGTCATTCTAAAATTTTTATTGTACAGATTTATGTGGATGATATCATTTTTGGGTCAACTAACCCCAAATTATGTGAGGAATTTTCTAAAACAATGACTAATGAGTTTGAAATGAGCTCAATGGGTGAGCTCAAATTGTTTCTTGGACTGCAGGTTACACAAATAAAGGATGGAATGTTTATCACTCAGTCCAAGTACACAAGGGATCTACTCAAGAAATACAAGATGGATAACCTTAAAGAGATAGCTTCTCTAATGGGTACCTCTACAAGCTTGGATGAAGACACTAAAGGTAACCCATTTAACCAGAAGTTATACAGAGGTATGATCGGATCCCTTCTCTACTTAACAGCATCTAGGCCTGATATTCAATTCGATGTAGGATTATGTGCTAGGTTTCAGGCCAGTCCTAAAGAAAATCAATTTAAAGCAGTGAAAAGGATTTTTAGATATCTGCTAGGCACCCAAGAGCTAGGATTATGGTATCCTACTAGGTGTGAGTAGAGCTTCTAGCTTACACTGATGCTGATTATGCTGGGTGTCGAGTAGATAGAAAAAGCACTAGTGGCTACTGTCAATTCCTTGGTGGCTGTCTAGTATCTTGGGCATCTAATAAGCAACACACTGTAGCCTTGTCTACAGCTGAGGCTGAATATGTTGCAGCAGGTAATTGTGCTGCCCAAGTACTTTGGATTAAGCACCAACTAGATGATTATCAGATAAAACTGGAATGTATTCCAATTCTATGTGATAATACTAGTGCCATATGCCTTGCTAAAAATCCTGTTCATCATTCTTGGACTAAGCACATAGAAATAAAACATCATTTTCTGAGAGATGCTGTGAACAAAAAGGAAATTGAACTGGACTTTATTGAAACAGACAAACAAGTTGCTGATATCTTTACTAAGCCACTTGGAAATGAAAATTTTAAATTTTTTAGAAGAGAACTTGGCTTGTGTAAATTTCAGCATAATGAATGAACTTTTTGTTGACTTGAATAAAATTTTTGAGCTGCTTTGAATAAACTTCTGATTTGGACTTGCTATTGATAGATTGAATAAACATTGTGCAACAGACTTATGATAATGCATGACTCTCATATTTTTATTTGCATTCATGATCATCATCGCATATATATGTCTAGATGCATGATATGTCTATATTTCTGCATGGGTCATACTGCACAATAAGATAGTCTGAGTAAGCATGAACTTCAAAAAATCATCTGATCTGTCATCTTTTGCAAAAATTGCATGCATATAGACAGGGGGAGTCTTGTCAGTAATTTCAAGGTGAACTGCTGCGTTGACGCTGCTATAATGTGGCGTTGACGCAGTGAACTAGATCTGTGAATATCTCTGTCTCTTTATTCTGATGAGTTGACGCTGTAATAGCATGGAGTCAACGCACTGACACTATCTCAGTGTCTTATACAGTTGCCTCTTCAACTGATGCGTAGACGCCTTGAACTCCCAGCGTCGATGCTGTCTATTCAATTCTTGACTCTGAATGATTGAGTCTGACAGTATGGCAATCTCTTAGTCAGTTCTAATCTTAAGCTATAGAAAATAGATTTCTTCTTTCATAAGAACTTTAATTGCTTAAAGACTGACTTAATGGTTTAAAATTTATAATCTTTAGAGTTGAAAGACTACAATCAGTAAATAAGGATGCTAAAAATTGATAAAGCTCTCAACCTTATCTTATTTCATGTCAGACAAAGCTAATTATATCTGAAATCTGAAAACTTATCTGAAATCATGTTAGAGAAGCTAGGTATAAGTATTGTCCTTAAACAAGTCATTCTGAAACAAATAAAGGGCAGCTAAGAAAGATATTGAAAAACATTGAAAATCATTTGAAAAATAGCATTGACAGAGCAATGACTGGTAAATCACTGAGAAACTGAGTGATCCATAAAAGAAGTGGACACCACTCATGTCATGAGGTGTATCAGCTATCTCTGTATAAAATGATCAAAATAGTAGGTTGTTTTCACTGAGTACCTGGGGGTAACTGGCGTCTAATAAACGTGTACCCTCACACAAAAAGGTGTCAATCAATTCTACTGAATCTGATCATAGGCAAGATGGTCCATCATGTTGAGTATCTAGGGGTTTTGGCGTCTGATAAACGTATACCCTTACGTAAAAAGACTTTTGGTACCTGAATGCCCTAAATGAAATAATACTGAAAAATGTTGTTCCTTCAAAGAAATTTCATGGATGTCAATTGTTTAATTTCAATACATGACATAGTTTCTCTTAACACATTTTACTGAGTCTATGAAAGTAAGATATTCTGAATCTGAATCTCTCATGTAAATATGACTCTGGTTTATTGTTTTATCATGCACATCTACCTTATCCAATGAATGTAGTGCATGAACTCTCATTTTTATAACCTTTAAACTAGAATTTCAATTTCTAAGCCATTTCTCAGTTCATATGACTGAAGGTTTTGTGCTTTAGTTGCTTAATTTCTGAACTACTTACTAAGAATGTCAGTCAGCTGAACTTTCTTTTTCCTTCACTTGCACTCACTTTCCCTCCTATTTGTTGATGGCAAAGGGGGAGAATCTTGTCTGAATTCATTCCTTCAGTTCAGGGGGAGAATTTTGATTCAGGGGGAGTGTATGCATCTGCATCATGGTATGGCAAAGGGGGAAATTTTGTTAGTAGGGAGTTGCTTACATTTTGTAGCATGTAGCATGTCATTCATAGCATCTACATGCATCTGCATAACAATCTAAATAACAAATCATGTCGTTCATCAAAAAATTGCATCTGTATGACAGGATGTTGCTACTCTATATGAAAGGGGGTTGCCATCATCAAAAAGGGGGAGATTATTGTGACTCCTATGTATTGATGGTGTTGACATGTAACTTTACTTCATATGGCAACACATTGTTTTGATTGATTGGCAACACTGTTTATGTTTTGATGAAATTACTTTATCAGATTGCCTGTGTGTTATATGCATTTTATCTTGTTTTCACACTGAACACACACTCAAGTCTCAAAGTCTATACATCGCTGATTGGGCATCAAAGTCTGCACATGAGCATCAAGCAGCAAGGGTGTACAACGCCCTGTGTAGGCACGACAAATCCATACACTGGTTGCACATTGCACAACATGCGAAGTCACCAAGTGTGTACATTGCATAGCATGCAGGCGTCAAAGTCCATACATCCACAGTGCATTAGCCAAGTCTGTACACTGTCCGTCTCATTTAGAGTCTAAGGCAAAGTCTGTACATTGAGCGTCTCATTGGTGAAGTCTGTACACTCACCAGTTGAACTTCAAAGTCCATACATTGGACTGTAGCTTGCACGAAGCTAAGCCCATACATCGCTCAAGTCTGTACAGAGTCCAGCGTCTTAGTTAGTGTCTCATGCATTTGGGCAAAGTCTGTACATCGGTCTTTCACCAAGTCTGAACATCGTCCATCTTTGTTAGCGTCTCAGGCATTGGGCAAAGTCTATACATCGCCTGTTGATTACAAAGTCTATACATCGGTCTTTCACCAAGTCTGAACATTGTCCGTCTTTGTTAGCGTCTCAAGCATTGGGCAAAGTCTATACATCGCCTGTTGATTACGAAGTCTGTACAGAGTCCAGCGTCTCATTCAGCGTCTCATTCAGCGTCTCATTGCATGGGCTAAGTCTGTACAGCATTCAGTGTCTAGAGTTTCATGAAGTCTGTACATCAGACTGTTACAGCAAGTCTGTACATTGTCCGTCTTCCTTAGCGTCTTAATCTTCCAAGTCTATACAGGCTTCTGTTTCTCCAAAGTCTATACATCGCCTGGTGACTGCAAAGTCTATGCAGAGCTCAAGAGGTGTTCGAAGTCTATACATCGATGCCTTTGCCTACGTTGCATTTCAAAGTCTATACAGTCGATGCTCTCCATTGCTTCATGTCTATACAGACGTTCTTTTATGAAGTCTATACATCGTCTTCACCTAAAGTCTGTACAGTCGTTTGTTGACAAGTCTTCACATCGTGAAGTCTATACACTCAACTCCTTCACATCTTGCAAAGTCTGTACATTGCATTCATCAGCTGTGAAGTCCATACATCGTCTGTCTTCAATTGAGTCTCACTGAAGTCTACACATTGCATCTTCTCATCGAAGTCTACACATTGCATCTTCATTCATGAAGTCTACACATTGCATTGATCTTCACTTAGTCTATACATTGATAGTCTTCATATCACCTAAGTCTGTACAACGGTTGCTTCATACAGCAAGTCTGTACATAGATTTCACTTATATGAAGTCTATTCAACGTAGTTCTTCTGATAAGTCTATACAGAGTTGTTATTTAATCTGATCATCTGATACTCTGTCTGACAGGGATTCTCTACTGAGATTGCTGACATGGCTTGTGATCCCAGGAGGACGAGGTGACCAGATGCTGCCACGTGGATGGAAGCACCTCGAATCTAGAAAATTCCTTGGGCGGGAAAACGTGGAAGCCACGCGCCCTTATCCACCTGCTACTGTTATATATATTAGTCTTCATCTTCTGTAAAGGCTGATCGAAGTTGGCGAAGTATATACATTCAGTCTGAAGCAGCAGCCACCGAGATCCAGTGTGAGAGAAGTAAAGCATAGAAGAAGAAAAGGAGAGAAGAAGAAGGAGAGAGGAGATGAGTTGAGAGAGTTATTGTGAGAGCTTGTGAATCAGTCTCTTGGTCCAGTTACCAGAGCTGATATTGCTCAACTTTGAGCTACAGTCATTTTGGTTTTCTTCCATTCGATTGTGTGTTTTGTTTGTTTTCAGTATTGCTATTTTCTCTGTGAAAACTCTTGTTCTATCAAGCTGTTAGTCAGCGGTTTCAAGCTGTGAGGCAGCGGGTTGCAGAGGTGTTCCTCTGGTCGGCTAAGCTGTAGTGCCCAGCAGAGCAAGCTGTGATGCTCAGCTGTTGCAGAGGGTGCTCCTCTGGTCGGGATAAGCTGTAAGCCCCAGCCGTTGTTGGCAAGCTGTAGAGCCCAGCAGATTGAAGCTGTGTATCAGCAGTAATCCACATTCGAGTTGAATGTGGGGTGGACGTAGGTCGGATTGACCGAACCACCTAAAAGCCTTGTGCCTCTCGTGTGTTTGATTGCTTGTTCAGCAGATCTTGTGTGTTTCATTCGGTGCATTGGCTGTGTTCGTTTAGTGTTCTTCTAATTCCGTATTTGATTCTTGGCCTAATTTTTAAAATAGCCAGTTGATCTATTCACCCCCCCTCTAGATCCACATCATGTGGTGATAGAGCCTTCCATCTAACTTCAACACCCTTTTCTTTTCTTCCTGGATACCTGTATCATTATTAGGCAAGGAGTCTTTATTTGCCCTTGCATCAAACTTGCTCAGATCCTTCTTACCGTAATCATGAATCTTGCATTGAAACCGAGTGACCTGAAGTAATCAACTCTAGGCTTCTTTCTATCATGAAGTTCGTAGGGTATCTTCGTTAATATTGGTCTGATTATAGCCCGACTAATACTATAGCATGTAATACTCACTGCTTCCGCCCACAAACATTGGAGTATGGACTCGCTTTGCGTAATTCTGCCCATTTCTACCGAGGTTGTCTCCTTTTCTTTTGAAACTACAAAACTTTATATCTTTGTTAAGTGCTTCATTTCCATGGACCAAGAAGAATGTCTATGTGAAACTGGAGTAGTTGTCTATGATGACAAACCCATATACTTTCCCACTTAGATTGGAGGCTTTTACTGGTAAAACCTCTAGGGGCATAGTGGTACTTAAGACGTTTTTTTCTTGAATGAAGCGCGAGTTTCCTTATTTTGCTTGAAGGCTTTACACTTTTTCAAGGTGGGAATAGTCTAGCCTTGGCAATATTTAGACTATATCTAGTTTTGTTAGCTTCTACATGAAAGAATGGATTTCAAGATTGGGTCTTCAGTGCCATAATCTTGCATCTGGTTTTGATCTTGTTTTTGAACAAATGTTTGTTTTTCCTTTTGACTTTGTCCATATGTGACACATAGAGACTACCTCGTCTATGTGCACAGAAGTAGATGTACCTTGTTTCCTTGATCATGCACTGACATTATGTAAATACCACTTCAAACCCTTTGTCACAAAGCTGACTTATGCTTAGGTCCTTCTATCAATCACCGCTTCTTCAATGTCCATGTAAACTTCATCTTCTATAGCCCCTTATTCCTATAATTTTTTTCTTCTAACTATTCCCTATTGTGACATATTCAAGCTTCCTCTCCATGATTCTTTTAAATAGGGCCTGGTTCCCCAATATTTATGTCTAGCACCCACTATCTAGGTACCATTTAGAGTTCTTGACGCTCGAGTTGTCGTGCACAGAAATCAAAGAAATGTTTTAGGAATCTAAACGGATTCGATCTGTTTAGATTTCTTCATGAAGTCTACATGCAGATGCAATGAAATAAATTTTCTTCTATAGTTAGGGTTAGCATCTAGCCTGAGAGCTTTATCATTTATTGTAGTGTACATACCTTTCTTCAATTCATACTGAGCGTAGGTCCTTCGTCCCTGTGGTTGCTTTGGTGTAGACCTATAAAATATAGGTGATGTCCTACGATGCTTGTAGGTATGTGATGCATGTCCAGATTTACAGCAATGAATGCATGTATTATGCTTAACTAATTTGACAAATTTAACTGGCTCATGCATGCTTCTAGGTTTATGAACAATATCAGGATGATATCCTAGTCCTTGTTTGTTAGTAGATTTCTTTGAGATGAATAAAAATATATCTATTTCCTTTTGGGATTTAGCATGTTTCCGGAGGTCTTTAGAAAGAAGATCATTGTTAGCAGTTAATTTTGAGACACTTGTTTCCAAAAGTGCCTTCTAAGAGATCAGCTTATAATGATCATCTTGCAAGGGCCTTAGAGCTTTACATCTTGATCTATATTTATCGAGCATTCTAAAGAAATCTGTTAACAACTCGCCGTACGATATTTCTTGAAAATCATTAGATGCATCAGAGTGAGAGTTAGAACTTACCTCAAGGTCTTCATGATTTGCCATAAGACCTATTATGGATGCACTTTTTTAATCTTATTTATTTATTTATTTTGTTTATTAGTGCGTAGGCGTGCTAGTCACAAGGTGACGATTTATTCGGACTCCGAAGACCAAGATGGCCTAGAGTCGCTAATGCATGCCGTCCGATTGTTCAGACGATAGTGGGTATCGTGTCGAGATTGAAACTCATTGTGTCATAAAAGCCACGACGTTAATTACATCTCCTCGAAGGGGAGATAACCCTTGATTAATCGCCAGGAAAAGAGACCCTATGGCCTGAAATTTGCATTAATGAAAAAAGGAGAGAGATAACTCAAACATAGTGAAATGTCCCATGCTAGGGTAAGGATGTTTAAGTCATTTCAGTCATCCATCGACCATTTCATGTTCAAAAAATATTCCAAGTCGAAAGCATGACGAAGATATGAAAAATCTTTGGGCAAATGTTTGCTTGCAATGCGGCAAGTTTGATGTCTGGTAATAAAAGGGACAGGATGAATCTCGACGAGGCTAGGTCGGATTCGAAGGGTTGTTGGCCCAAGGCAAAGTCAGGCCATGGCCATGGCGGGGTGGTCCCCACGATCCAAGTCTAGCTTGCGAGGGCATCATTTCTATTCCCTTCACACAAAGTCTAGGTGATGAGGTGCCACGGATCAGACACCATTAGTTCTTTGAATGTAATTATATTATTATATTATTATTTTTATTATTTATATATGTATGTATTTTTTTTGTTTGATCATGTATTATTAGTCAGTTGAAGAGAGAAATCAGTCGATCGAGCCAAGAGGTTGGTCGACCGACCGGCAGACTAGTCAACTCGAAAGGGAATCAATTGACTAAACAAAAAAAGAATTGGTCGACCGTTCAAAGAGGTCGGCCGACCGGTCGACAAGTCAGTTGGCTGAAGCGGGCAAACTCAGTCGACTGAAGATGTAACTTCAATCGACCTGGGTTGAAATGGGTCGACTGACCTTCCCCTTTCCTGATTCCTTCTTTCTTTTATTCATTTGGTACTCCTTGCAGTGGTTTCAATTTAATGGATTAAAGGTCATTAGACTCTCATCCCCTCTTTTTATTTCATATAATTCTTTCCCTTCTTTCTCTTTTTTTATAAATAAAAGAAACGGGCCGGGGGGGGGCTTCACCTCTATCGATAGAGTTTCATCTCTGTCGACAGACTCTGTCGATAGAGCTTCATCTTTGTCAACAGACTATGTCGATAGAATTTCACCCCTGTCGACACAGCTCTCATCTCTATCGACAGAGTTCTACGTCTGTCCTTTTTTTGTTTATTTACTTATTTCCTTACTTCGTTATTTCATCTGTATAATTCCTTTTTCTTAGTCTTTTCTTTTCTTTTCTCCCTTTTTTTAGTTATCATTTGATTTTTATTATTATTATATTATTATATTATATTATTTTTATTATCTTTTTTATTATTATTATCTTTTTTGTAATATAGTAGGTCTTTTGTTATTGTCACATTTCATTTATTATATATATATATTGTTATCATTCAACTGGCTTTTCACCCCCCTTTTCTTTTATTGCTGATTTCCCAGTCGATCTGGGCATCTAACGAAATTTCGGTATCACCTCCCCTAGACCCAAGGCGTTTGGGGGGGGATAGCGGGTGCACATCTCTGGAGGATCCAAGATGGTCCCTTAAATGTTCGGATATGCCCAACATAGCGGCATACCGAGTTTTTCATGGCGCCGTATCCCCGAGGGCTAGCCTACTAGGGGATCGAGACCGCCTGGACGTTCCGGGAACAACGTAGAAAATGCGGAGCACGATCAAAACACCAAAGCAAAGCCGGGTGAGGAAATCATAAGAAAGGACATTGTCACACTAGATCATCTGTAAGGGGAGGAGACCGTCCACGTGGGCATTTAGGCCGGATCACCCACAAAAGGGACACCGGACTAGTGCCATGCCAAAGCGTGAGCCTGCGGCGGATCACCACGGGGTAAAGTGTCGAATCATAGACTGGCTAGGACATGAGGCTTACGCCCAATCGCCAGCAACGGAGGGCGCCAGTTCGAATGAGTGAGGCCGCCGGATCAACCAGGCAGCGGGGCTACCCACTCAGTCGATATGCCACGCCGGTCCAGGCAATGAGGTGGGGGCACCGAATCAAGGAGTTACAGTACGCCGGATCAGTAGTACAGAAAACAGAGCATCATAAACAAAAAATGGAGAGCGCTATGCAGATGGCCCAAAGGAGAAGGCAATCATTCAGGCGTGTAGGGCCAGATTTCTTGTAAATCTCATCCTCCCCTAATGGACTTCCAAGAGGGGGAAGATGAAATCAAGAGCCCATATGCATATGGAGCAAAACCCCGCCGGTTCACAGTGAAGAAAGGGCAATCTCCTTAACAATCTCGCTACGTGGGGGAGATTAACAAAAGGGAAGGTTAAGTAAAACGGGTGGCTGATCATCCCTTTTCTCTGACGAGGTGCAAAGGAAGGGACGGGGTTTGACATCCTCCATAGGGGGAGTTCATGATGGAAGAGCATAACGACGACTATGTAGTCTCCATCACACGTTGGGAAAGAATAGAAAAGCTTCAAGCATTCGCACCCCGGGGTCCTACTCATTGCTCTGAGTAAACTCCGGGGGGGCTGGCGCCTAGAAGGAGGTTAACCAGAACACCTATGCTGGCTACAAATCATTGGTGGGGAGGGGAGAAACAACATTCATCCAGGGCGACGAAAACAAAAGCATAAAGAACATGACACAAATAGAATGCGACAATATTCCAGAATCAAGACCAGATGGCCAAGTATTTCATTGATCAAAAAAATAGGAAGTTATAGAAGCTATAGTCTCACATCAGGCTTGAAAAGAAAGAAGAAAAGATAAGCAAACCCACCTAGAGAGGACTTCTTCCTCCCCT
This sequence comes from Amorphophallus konjac, assembly GCA_022559845.1. NCBI lineage: Eukaryota > Viridiplantae > Streptophyta > Magnoliopsida > Alismatales > Araceae > Amorphophallus > Amorphophallus konjac. The sequence goes on along the minus strand of CM040121.1, from coordinate 284,328,884 downwards.
TCTCTCTTTCTATTCTCTTCGATTCCTCTGTGCGTATTGATCTTTCTCTCTATTTTTTGATATATGTTCTCCTTCTTCTCTATTCTCCTCCTCTCTCCCCTTCTTCTCCCCTTGGAGTTCTCTTCTTGTCCCCTTCTTCCTATATTTCATGGTTATCTCCTCTTCCTCTGTTCGTAGGCTCTGTGTTCTCCCTCCTTTATTCTAATTTTTTTATCTATTCATCTGCCTCTCTTCTGCTCATTTTTTTTACTAGGCACTCCCTCCCTTTTATAAGGATGATGGAGAGTGATTCGGTGCCCCATGGCACCTTGTCATGGTTCGGTACCATGTGGCACCTCGAATCGACATGGGGGTGCGGCCCCATGCGATGCTCACTTCCAATCGGTGCAGCCAACTTATTTTGGCGCCGGATCACTTCATTTATTATGCTTGATGGCCCCAGCTCGAGTATCTTTAACATTTCATCTTTCATCGTCGGGTAAGAACGTGTCATTCATTCTCCCGAGATGCATCGTTAGGCATGCAACGCAGACTTAAAATCATCCTTCTCAGACGCAGGCTTTGGGTTATCCTTATGTGGGTACTCTAACGCCGGTTCAGGCTGACTTTGACATTTGGAATATCACCATCGCGAAGAGCGTGTTGACTCTTTCTCCTAGGTGCACCATCGGATGTGCTGAGCACACCCCTAATCGATCAGGTTCATTGTCCTTTTCTAGACGTGGGTTTAGATCGGCCCGGCTGGAATCTTTAGGCGTCGTGCCAAAACTTTTATCATTTTTTTGGGAGATCTTACTTGTATACGGTGTAGACACGCCAAAATTGACGTTAGGTTGATCAAATCTCATGTCATTATATAAACGCCCCAAGTGGACTTCAATATTCCTATAAAATGAAGTTTTTCTTTTATGCATTTTTCCTGCATTTTCATGATTCACGACCTGAAGAAGGGCGTTATTTTCAACGTAGCGACCTGTCATAGGGCGTTTTCAAAAGAAGAGACGACCATAAGTGAGGGCGTCCATTCCTGGTATTATCCGTTAATTTCTGGAATTATCTACTTTCAAAATAAAAAGTATTTTGTGAGTAACGTCCTTCCTCAGGGCGTGTTTTTAAATAAACGTCTCTCCGTCAGGCGTGTCCCCATAATTTTCAAACAAAAAGAAGTTATTTCCAAAATTAAATCCAGGAAGAAACACCCTTTCCCAGGTCGTGTTTCAAGAAACGTCTCTGTGAAGGTCGTCAATTCATGATTTGGCGCCCTGTCCTAAGTCGTGTTTCACTCCAGAGTCCTTCCTTTTTCCATCTTTCCCTCACAGTTCCCTACTATCAATTGGTCTCTTACTCGATCTCGATCCTTCCTTGGATGCCTCATTACCCGTTCCTATCTTACCTTGTTTGATCACATCCGCTGGAAGCACTATAAAACAAAGGCTTGATCGATCGTGTTAAGGGCTAAGCACTCAGAAGGTTGAATACCCAGAACATTCATTGCAGGCCACGAGCAGAGCCCTCTTCATCCTTGGGCTGCATCCTTTGCATCTGCTTCCCCCTCTGCATCCTCCGTTGGGCTACATCCGGTGCTTCTTCCATCAACATATTCATTCGGTTTTTCCCTTTACTGTCATCAGGGACAGCAGGGTTTCCACTTATTCATCTGTTTTGTTTTATTTCGTTCGTGTCTTAGGTATATCATCACCCCTCCATTCTTCATATCTATTCACCCTTTGCATTTGTTCACATCTTGTTGCATCTTTTTTTATCATCATACTCTCCCTGCCCTTAAGTCTTCTTAAGGGGTTTAAAAACAACAAAAAAGGAGGTGTGCACGTTGATGTCCTCTTCTCATTACATATTCTATTTGGGATTGATACTATAGCACTTTGACTGATCCTTTCTTCTTTGCTTGTTTTCATTGTCTTTTTTTTAAGGTAATCAAAGAAGAGAACCCTTCTCATCGGCCGGCCGATCGAAGAAGGAGGAAGAAACTCTACATCATCCCGCGTTTCCATTTCCACCAGGTAATTGCGATCCTTTCCCCGTTCTCATCTCCTCTTGAGACCCTCGCATCTCTGGTGATCACATCATCTCCACATTAGCCCCTCGTGCTATTTTTATCGCATCTTTTACGTTGTTCATATTCATTTTGTTTTATTTTTAATTCCTAAGTGTGGATTTTAATCCGATCTACATACGGCATCATATTTTAGGTGCCAACAAATGCCTCCCACCCGTGGGTGGCACAAACAAGGAACGAGCGTGCAGGACCCACGGGTGTAGACTTCTTCATCATGTCACTTAATTTTGTGATCTACTGTTGTTCCTTTTTATGGGACGGTGCCGAGCGAATCGGCGCGGGGTGAATCGTGTGAGTCTAGGGGAAAGAGCTCACCCCTTCAGCGAAGGGATGAGGGGATCACTTCACCACAATGAGCACATAGGCTGAGAGATTCAACCTAGAGGGGTTTAATCGACGGCATGGGGTCAATGCCGAAGCAAGGAATGAAGAGTTTTGTGTATAGGTTTAGACGGGAGGTCTAAAGTGAAGGATTGGGGGCGAACCCCGGTGGGACTGAGGGTTGATCTCGAGGTAAGATAGGTAATTTATCATCGAGTTAGACGGAAGGTCTTGGCTGAAGGTTCTATAGTAATCTCTAGTGAAGGATCTACTCATCATAGGAAAAGAAGTTTCCGACGATGGTAGCCTTCCTTTGTTTGGTCCATAGGGTGACCTGATGATTATGGACATCATCATCTCATTTATTATTATTATTTATTATTTTATTTTTTTAACCACATTACTGACACAAGCGCCATTCTCGGAATGTTGTGTCTTTGGTTTTGATGATGTCTAACTATGACTCGTTGATGAGTCTAACATGGTTTTGATGATGTCAACAAAGACCGGTTGCATTTTAGGACTTCTGTAATTTAGGTTAAATCTTGACATTCTGGAACTGGAATTCAGCATAGCCATCAGAAGCTCAGAATTCTTAACAGTTCAAAAAAAGTAAGTCATCAGACTATATCAATTAGGTCAGCAGAACAGAGGAATATCAGCTGGAAAATTTATCTCTCAAATTGTCTTAAGTGTGCTCAGAACTAATGAAGTTCAGTAGAGCAATTCATTTTTCAAGTGGGCTTTGAAATAGTTAAGTCTGGGTAGAACTGGAAGTCCAGTCCGCTATAAGTCTAGTCTAGCACAAGTTCAGATCAATAGATTTCATATCAAATAATATCAACTTTAGCAAAGGCTAGCAGAAGAAGAGTCTCAGGTCGACTTGGTCAGCCAAGCAAGTCGACAAACATTCAAGTTCTCAGACAGTTGAAGTCAAGCTTGCTGAAATGTAGAAGTTTATTTAAGACTCTCAAGTATGAGATGCTTAAGATGTTAAATTGTGTGAAAATGAGCTTTTGTGTGAAAAAAAGCTTTAATGAAATCAACAAGGGTCATTGGATATGCTTGGAAATACTGGAGTCAAGTTCCAAAGGCTGCATATGAGTTCAGCATCAACAGCAATGAATGGAAATGAGAAGGCTGAGTCGATGCAGGGGAGGCAAGGAGTCAACATAACCGATGAAGGTATACATAACTTCAGTGGACGGTGATCCAAGTAATCTAAAAGATTGCGTCGACGCAATGATGATATGGAGTCGACAGAACCGTGCACTTCAGCGAGATTTCGTTCAAATACAAGAAGATGTCAAGGAGATGTCAACCTACAGGGTCGACTCCATTATGCAAAAGCACTGTCTGGGCGTTTAAAGCAAGAGTTGAGTCAACGTAGTGAAGTTATGCGTCGACACATGCTTTATGCCAGAAACATGAAATTCACAGGGTTCAAAAGTTCAAGTCGAGTCAGGTCCAAGCTCAAGTCGACTTATTTGTATTTGGACACGACAGCACGTGAGTTATTTAAGTCAACAGGTGGACTCTCACCTCCAATGATTGGCATGCACCTCAAGGATACGAGGCAATGTTCTGGAAAGGTCCTAGGTTGGTATTTTCTCTCTTGACTTGGACTTACAGAAAAATGTCCATCAGCTGAGAAGATTTTGTAGAAGCCCTTATTTCAGTCACGTGGGCCTCACCCGAGTTATCATCTTCAAATACCAATCATTGGTCATTTGCTTCTACACCTGGTATATAGGATCTAGAGCCCTCCAAGGTCTGAACGATCCATATTAATTCTTCCAGTGATGAAGGGTTCAGATTTGATTCTATCCTTATAAATACATCACGATGGCCTTCATGTAAAGGCTGGCCGACCATGAGTTTTTAGAGGAAGATCAGGTTAGCTTGTCCCAGAAAAAGAAAGAGTATAGAGAAGAAAAATAAGAAGAGTTTGAGGAGAAAAGAACGAGAGTGAGTAGAGAGAGAGAGATTTGCAAGCAATCTGAAGAGATTAAGAGAGAGGAAGAGGAAGAAAAATAGAGCATTGAATCTTCCAGTCAAAGTGCTTCTTCGGAAGCTACATTGCCTTCTTCCTTGTCATTGTTTTACTGAGTCTTGCTTTCCTTTCATCTTGGTTGTATTTTCATTTCTTATTACTTGTCTTAGTTCAATTTTTGCCTGACCGTGCTTGGAAGCATGGTAGGTGTTTATGCACAGAACTCTGCTGTGCGTGTGGTTATTCTGGGTGACCAGAACATTGACTAGTGATCCTCGTTAGCTGTTGTAAGCGGCTATTCTGATTGTGCTATGTTGCATAATCAGGGTTGTGCACAGCGGGTAGCTGCGCACGTGTGCACCCTGAGTAATCAGAGTGTGGGAGGAAGTGTTCCTCCGTTTGCTGCTATAAGCAGTGTTTCTGATCTTGCTGGGTGCAAGATTAGGGGTGTGTACAGTAGGTTGCTATACATGTTTGCACACTGTGTGATCAGTGTGTGTGGGGAAATTCTTCCTCATTCAAGATGTTTGGTAGCGTTTGTAGTGGAGGTTCCCCACATTCTTGCTCGTGTAAGGGTAGTCTGACTCAATTGATTGAGGGTTGGACGTAGGTCTGTGGGTTTACAGACCGAACAACCTTAAAAATTTTGTGTTTCGATGAATTGGTGTGATTGAATCCTTTTTCTCCTTTCTCCCTTCACAGGATGGTTTGTTGATCACAGGTTTTATTGAGCTTTAGCTCTTCTCTGCGATAATTTCATATCCATCTGTTAAGTATTTGATCTAGGCTCCGTGTGACCCATTTTCTATTCGGCATCCTCTGATTATCATATTCTATTTGAGTTCTTCACTGAGTGCTTCGTGTGTCTTCCAATTGGTGGAACTGTTAGTAATATGTTACATCACCAGTGAGCTGTTGTTGTACCCAGACAATTTTCCTAGCAAAATATCAAGGAAAAGGGGCTCGGGAATTTCTCTGAACCCCTTCAAGGCATTGGTCATCCATCCCTTCCTACGACTCCCCGGGCCCTACCAAGGGCCCTAACCAGCCCGCCGTGACTAACGGCATCTCCAACAATTGATTGGGGCCACCCCCGATCACCCAGTTCGTGATTTTACCCGCCTTCAACCATGCCACCCGGGCCAACCCGGGGGTGCCCTGACTAAAAGCCACGCCACGTGGCGCCCAGCAGAAAGGCCGGGGCTTACCCCTAAGATGCCTTCCTCCATCTCTCCAAGGTCAAACGTAGACCAAGCTAAGTCAACCACATGCTTTGGGGGCCCGCAGCATGGATATATGGCCTACGCACGTGTGTCGGGAATTTTCCCGAATACCTTGCGGGCGCGTATATCCCAGCCACTCTACAGCAAACTGTGGGCCAACCCATGGCTCCAACACACCATCCGGGTTCTACAACGACCCTCTAGTAAGTCGGGGCCACCCCTGACCCTCAGATGTGTGGCGATGAGCCGTGAACTTTTAGTTCCCGGGGCAACCCGGGGTACCCTGGCAACCCGCCTTACAACGCGACATATACCACCAAGGCAGGGCCCACACACCCGAAACGCCTTCTCCAGACTTAGGCAAGCTCCTACCCTCAGCCTGAGGCCAATTCTAAGGCCCCTTAGCCAGTTACCCAGGCCGCTTGACAACCCGAGGTGTGTCAAGAATTTACCCGAACACCTTGTGAGCGGCAACTACGACGCAACAACGACAAGCCCCCACGAGCCAATCCCAGCATCCCGGAGCATCAAGTCCTTCAAAGGAAAGCCCCAAACGACATCGGAGGGCCACCCGAGCTAGCCCCGTAGCCGCGGCTCGCCCCCAGGGGGAGTTCGCCCCGGGTGTGGCCGCGCCCCAGTGAGGGTGAACTCCCTTGGGGGGTGCACCCTCCTCCCAGTCCAAAGGCCCCACGGCCATTTTTGAGCCCCAGTTTCTCCTAGTTTCGTGCAAGATCAATTGAAGTACCCGTACATGGAAGGATTCGTGAAGATAAAGTCTCGGGATCACGCAGAAGCACGCGGGTCAATTTCTCCTCGGTCTACGTGCATGAGCGGCTAGCCAACCAGTCAAGCTTCATATCCTCTATCTTCTTGAGGTCACGCTCAGTCAAAGTGGGGCCAAAAGAAGTAAAAAATCAATTTTTATAGAGTGGGGATGATGCGGGACAGACAGCGAACCTGGGACTTTAGCTCGCGGACGTCCCTAAGCGAGGGAAACGCGGGATCGTGCGTGTTTGAGAAACCGGCAATGAGTCTTGGGTATCGGCTTTTCCGCGTGCTCGGATCAAGTTAGGGACGGATTCAATCACTCACTCTCGCAGTGGTGATAAAAAAATATAACAAGCTACATTCCTATCACTCTGGCAGCGGCATTCAAAAAGATATATGAATTGAGCAAATGCGATAAAGAGGGAGGCGAGTTTACCTTTACGCTCCGGGCGTGGGGACGACGACCCCGGCCGAAGCTCGTACTCCCGGCGTACAAATATTAACAATAATTATAGAAATGGTTTTAAGGCCCACTCCACGTAGGGAGGTAAAGGGCAACAATGTGGGACCCGGGAGTAGCGAACTTGGGTTGACAGGCAGCAATTTGGATGGTTCTCGGGCCGAAGACGGGCTGCTGCTCGAAACGGTTCTGCGGGGCCCGCGGGACAGCAGGTGGGTCCGACTAATGGGACGGCGTTATCCGGGCGTCTTGCTGCTGCTGCAGCTTTCTGGGGCACTGCTGGATGGTTGCTGATCGATCCCCGGGAGCGGCGGTGACCGAGTGTGCGCCGGCGTATTTTTCGAGGAATTAATTCCCGGCCTGATTATGCTGGCTAGGCTCGGATCTGCTCTGCGTGTCTTCACAAAAAGATTTCTTGCGGCCAGATCCGGTGTCGGATTGATGCAAAGTTGGTACCAATGGATAGAGGACTCAGAGGGCTACAACATATAGTTATTTGAGATCGATCATATGAATGGCATGAAAATGAAAATGACTGTGGTTTGCTGTTGCTTCTGACTCAGAATTACAGACACACTGGAGAGAACAAGATCAGTCTGAAATTGAATTTTGACCGATAGGAAAACAATAGATCTAGGCTCCAGAAAATTTATGGGTGGAAGGGGGGTAAGTGAGGAACATGTATTACTTTTTTTGGGGATTTATGAAGATGTATAAGGGTGGGGGAAAAATACGACAACCAGACTCTATCCCCCAGATCTGCAAACTGGCAGACTGTCAGGGGTGGAACTAAAATTACGGGAAAAATAGAAAATGACCTCTGATTGGCACGAAATTTAAAATGGAGACTGAAGATAACAAGAAGAACAAACACTCAAAATGGAAACTCGATCAGATCTCTTGATGGGGAGATAAAAATAGGGCTTCAACCTTCTTTCCCGATGTGGACATAATTTCGACGCGGTGGCGGGGCGACGACGGATCGATGGCGGGGGCGGCAGCGGTGCTGAGCTTCACACTCAGAGAGGGGGAGGGGAGGAGGCTTCACACCTCAAGAAATTCGTAGAACTCCATCGATTATAAACCCAATTAACCAAGGGTATAAATACAAACAAAAGGACACAAATGTAAAAATAAAAGTTAGTGCTCGGTGTTGATTCCCATCGAGTAAGGGGTGTGGCTGCTCGTGTCTCCTGCGGATCCGATACCGAATCTAGAAGCGCGGAGTATGCTCCACTCCAAGTAATCGTCACCTGCTTATCCCGTATATATTCGATATGCTAACGCTGCTGTGGGAATGAGGCTAGAGGTGGACACTCCGGGTGGGGTCACTCTCAAAGGGGAGGAGGCGGTTCGAAGACTCACTAGGAATCACCGTTGGATCCCTTTATGTGACTAGATCCGATATGATGAGGTAGAGCCAATCCCAAATTTCGGTGAGTCTACAACGTACGTAATAGATCCAACTTGCCTCGCACTCGAAAGGGACTAACAATGCGAGCTGACAAAAGACCAACTCAACTCGATGTATGCAGACTCACTATGCATTCGATAGATAAACTGTATGAAACAAAGACTCACACATGACCCTAAAAAACCTATTGTTAGTCCGACTCAGACATATGCAATGGTGGACCAGGACATCCGAATGTGTGCCACGCATACACAAGATGTCAGCGGTGGTAGGCGGAATGGGGGAGTCCTAGACATCCTAAATGAAGTCCCGTGATTAATGACACCCAAGAGGGGGGGTGAATTGGGTGTTTACCAATTTTAAGAAAACTTTTGGCCTTTTTAAAATATGTGATAAAACACTAACTAGGAAGTTGAAATATATTTAACCACAAGTTAGAATACAATATATACTAACGTTCACACAGAATGGAGGTAGGAGAAATGGACCAAACCACACAATTCAAACCATAATTCACAACGATTTTTAAGGTGGTTTGGATGCAACGACGGCAATCCTACGTCCACCCCTCACCAAACCCGGTGAGGCTTCACTCGGGGATAAATCCCCAAATAGAGACGACGCTCCAAACACATACGGGATGACTCCCGCACACACACACGGGGACGCGCCCCAACACACACACACACACACACAGAGACGAGGTCTCCAACACAATCTGACAACTGGATCAACCACACACACACTTGCTGCGACAGATGCAGCACTCCACACACACAAACACTAAGATCTGGATAAATCCACAATCACACACACAGATCTAAGAAGACCTACGTACACACGAATGGAACACGACAACCACACACGACCACGGATCTAAAATGATCCACACACACACGGATGTTTGCAGTTTATAGGAAACACAAATCTGAAACACAAAGCACAAGACACCAAAATGAATAAACCACAGTTTAGAAAGCTCCTGATTTAGGCTCCCCCTGAGTGTGTGTTTTAGATCTTGAACATAGGTTCCTTCTTCACTTCAGTAGATCTTCAATGGTTTCAGATAGAATGAGAAAGGCCTTGGAGTGGATGTAGAGTTTCTTGCACGAAGTACTATTCACGACTACAGTAGCAGCTCTTTCTTCCTTGGACAGCTCCTTTGATCTCCTTGAAGCCCTTGCTTGCTTCTTCACTGCATAAGTGCTTGTTGGCTTCAGATGTACCTTGAATGGCTTGTAGATAGATGAAGATCTTGCTGCATGAGGTACTGTTCACGGAGCTACAGTACCCTCTGCTTCGTCCTTGGACAGCCTCCCCTTGGATCTCTTAGTTGGTTAGGATTTATGGCTCCAATGAGATGTTTTATAACCCTTGAATGGTCCATGGACAAGCCCCAGATCAGATCCACAAATCTCTCCTTGATTGGGGGCAGTGGAATTAAAGAAATGGGTGAAGATTCCTCTCTACGAGCTTGAAATCAAAATTCAATATTGGGGGCTTCGGGGCTGTCAGTCGACCGGCGACACTGGGTCAGTCGACCTGAATTCTTGCAGACTTCATATTTTGCATTTTGCCAAAATCGGTCGACTGACCCTATAGTGGCGATCGACCGAAAACCTGTAGACCTTGATTTTTTAGGTTCTGTCAATTCTGGTCGACCGGCCAAGGTGTGTTGGTCGACCGAAATGACCCATACCAATGATTCTTGACAGTAAGTGACATATACCACATGTTTTGGATTGTAGAAAGGTAAGGTGCTTATCCACATGTTAGGTTCAACCAGGTGATCGTCTTGATGTTTGATCCTGCAATCAAGATAGATAAAGTTTAATACCATGCTTGTTCACATTAAAGAGGTTATGAAATCTCTTGCCTCTTGTTCTTGTTCACATTAAAGAGATTATGAAACCTCTTGTAAAATCAACAAAGTCACCCAAGGATCAAGACCATATAGCCATGCATTTAGCCCCCAAAATCTCATTTGGCATCTTAACCATATGTCAACAACATGAATGCATATAGTCATCAGGAACAATGCAATCATTCAAGCATTTTAGTTATCATCACATAATCACACAAGAAGTTTAGTTATCATCAAAACCATAACTCAACAATCTCGCCCTTTTTGATGATGACAAACTTAGTGATGATGACAAACTAAATGATGATACAACATATTCTTCTCCCCCTGTCACACGCAATCATGAATCTTTCTCCCCCTTTGACATTATCAAAAAGTGGGATAATACAAATCTTTCTCCCCTATCAACATTATCAAAAAGAGGGAAGAAGCCAACGAAGCAAGAGCAAATCTTGGACTAACAAATCAATATGAGTCTAATTAGAGGAGACCAAATGGTGATTATTCTCACATGGAAAGATGAATATACCTGAGACCAACAAGTCAACATGAATCCAATCTTTCTCCCCATTGGTCATTCAACATCTTAAACTTATTGAGCAAGTTTAAAGCATTTGAAGTCCATTCAATTTGAATTTTCATCATTTTCCAAATTTTCCAAATTTTAGTTTGAAATGCATGAAATGCAACACATGCAAGTGATGACATATGAGATGCACAATCAAACAAATACGTATATATACATGTAACACAGCTCTCCCGTACTTATATAACAATGAAATTGGTATAAAAAAGATGCATGGGAGTCATGACAACCGGAATGCACATGTGTAGCACATGGGAGATTGTGCAAGCATATAGGAGATTCATGCAATTGCTAAAGCAGTCAATCAATTTTCTGAATACATAAAAAATTAAATTTTCAGATGAGTAAGTGAGTAACATGAAAAATAATAGTTGCAATATGGATATTCATATTTTTAGATCAACACAAGGAGATATTTTTCAGACTGCACTTTAATTTTGAGAACAGCGTATTGGAGGCTTTGCTCTACCTCACTAATTTTACATAGATAATCAGAATTTTTCTAAGAATGATCAGGTTCAAATAATTCCTTTTTACGCTAGTAGACGTATGGAGCTCATGTCAGAATCCCCGGTTACTCAGAATACTGAACCATTTCACCTCACTTGAACATAGATACTTTAGTCAACACTTTTCAGAAATGAACCACATCACGTCTCAGGTGACATGTGCCCAATTTACTCAGTGAGAATGAACATTACTCTGCCTTTCTTTTTCATATATGATTTTTCAACAAAGATAGGTAGGCAACTTTTTCCTTAACTATCTCTTCAACATACATGCAGCAAGTTTAATATCTCAAGAGTGTTAAAAAGAAACTCCTATATCCTTATCTTTAACACTCATTTTCACATTTTGTGCATGAAGTGTGCGAATTTGATTCAGCATGTATATCGAAAATATCATGAACGCATAACAGTGCAACTCCCCCTAAATAGATGCACTTTTACTCCCCTAGAGTGTATGACATGAAACACATCAATAATGACTCAAATGTAACATTATTTATCAAGAAGGCATAAGGTCATAGAAATTCTAAAGGATGGTGATAAATAACATATAATAGCAAGCAAGCACGCAAAGGGAATGTATGTAACATGCAATGCAAATATGTAATGTGATCCACAATTGCTGATACCAATTGCATGGATACCCACTGAATGAACTAAATGCAGCTAATGCATGAGTTCTAATGCAATGCAACCTATGAGCATATAAGAATGTAATGCAGTGTGTAAGTGCAAGATGCAGGAGCTTAATTTTCAAACCATGAGATAAATTTCTCAACAAACATTTTTCATGACATTTTTCAATGACATGGCCTTTATGAATAAGGGTGCATAAAATGATCAAAATTAAGCAGTGCAACCTAATTTTCAGAATTGTTCAAAATCAGATTTTCAAGAGCATTTCATAATTTAGAAATGAGAAATCATCCACAAGCTGAATGTTTAGATCATTTGATCAAAAACATATTTTCAATATAATTAGCTCAGGTCAAGGATTCATTCACAAATCAACCATTCACAAGCCAGTCATAATTGTCAAGATCTGGTACGAGGAGGAGATTTTAGTCTGAAGACCCAGCTCACACATAGGGAATGCTTCCAAGTGAACATAATCCACTCTTCCACAAGCGCCATTTGATATACCAGATGTGCAGTTAAATTCAAGTGTGCTATCAAGCATGCGGTTTCAGGCATGAATTATTCAAACATAGATTTCATCACATCAGAATAGAGGAACAATCAGTTCAGCCATTTAGAAGCAATACCTGTTTCCAAGTGCCATATGAGAATGCATGAATTTTTCATTTCCAGAGCAAAAAGGTTGAATTACCTTAGTTCAAGAGACAAGGCCGGAAGCCTCCAAGCACTCAACCACTAACCTCATGAAGGTTAGGACTTCAGAATTTGTTTTCTTACCTTGGCCTTGAGAATCAATACCTGTCATATGAACAACATCACAAGGTGACTGTAGGCCATTGCATGAGTTTCATATATTCACCTTTTGAAGAATCATGTGCATAGAATTATGATCAATTTAGCTTTAGCAATAGGCAAGAGATTGAAGTCCATAAGGATGAGTTAGACTTACAATTCCAAATCATTCATTCAAAAATAAGCTCCCCCTCTCTATGTGTACAAGTTACACAATTGACACTTTTATTTTTGAAAATCATGCAACCTATGACCTAAATGAACATGTGACTCATGGTACCAGGCGGAGGCACATTCTCACGCATAGTGATAGGCTTCAGACAAGAATGACTTGCCCTTCCTCAAGTCACCATTTGATATACCATGTAGTCATGCAATGATAATTAACTAGATGAATTTTCAGATTCATGAAATGCAGGCATGCAATGGTGGTTCATGAAAAGTGCAATTGCATTCTGATGGCAAAAATAGTTTTTTTATTTTCTTTTTCATGCAGATTTGGTTGAAGTAAGTGTCAATTTTTTAAGTAGAGCTCAGAAGATAATTCTCAATGCTTGTGCCTTGAGCATCCATCATCTTTCAAGTCTTCCACCATGCCTTGGGTGCTTGCTTTAGCACGTACAAGGACTTTCACCAGCTTGTACTTGAGTCGATCCTAGAGGTTGTTCAGGTTCTGGTATTCCATCTCCTGGTGGTAATTGAGAAAGTTCTCATCATTTTTCATCCTCGCAAGGTATTCCTTTAGTTGATTCAAGTTTGACTATGGATGGCCAGCATCACTTGGACTTGGGGAGTGTAATCTACATCCAAAGACAAAAAGACTTGATTTGTCAATTTCGATTCAAATTTAGTAACAATGACATGATAAATTCCCTTATCAACTAACAACCCCTTAATAGCTTCAAACATGATGCATGACTCAGGTATGAACTTAAACACTAAGCCCATATGATGAATGTGGTTGCTCCCCCTTAGTGTATGTATGAATGCAGGATGTTCAGTAAATTCTAATGCTATATGCAGTCATGGAGGTGATGAAGACAAAAGAAATGCAATGCATTATGACATGAATTCATTCTAGTTGGAAAGTGGATTCTTCAACTTTTTTGCATGACAGCATGTGAAGGTGTATGCAAACTCAATATATATAGTGAAATCATGATTTGAAGAATCTTCAAGCTCTCCTACAACAAAATGCTATATGACAGGCGATATACACACAGATATGCAGATAACTATGGATGGAATGCATGTACAGACATATGTATTATCACAAGACTATTCAGCACAATATGAATCAAACCATGACACAATTACTGAAGAGAGTAAGAGGGATATCACCTGAGTTTCCAAATTTCAGTTTTGATTTTTCTTTTAACCTTGCTTGAGTCAATTGACTCGTGTGCCTTACCTTCTTGACGAAAATAGATGTTATATTTTACACTCTATGGCACACCTGCAAAATAGATTTCTCATTTAACAATCTTAGGTACCTAAATCCTTTTGGGTCCTTGTGGGTTAGCAGCAACATTGGCATGTAATTTCTAATTTTTAACAACATTCAAATCATTATTTTTCTTTAGAAAATAATCATACTTAACAATCCCAGATTTTCCAGTGTGATGGTAAAAAACACGTGGCATTATATTTTTCTTTCTCATTGGCTCTACTGGTTTGTGTATGTAAGCATGACTCATTGAGTGAAAATTCTTTTTCTTCATCAGTGACCAGCAGTGTGAGTTTGTGTGACCTCTTTTACCACAATGATTACAATGCATAGAAGGTTTTGTGGTAAATGATTACTTTGTATTTTTCGGATCAGCTTGGTTTCTACATGCACTCAAGTCATCATTTTTCATAACGAAACAATCATATATGAGGTGTCCAAGTTTTCCACAGTAAAGACAAGACGTGTTTCTTTTCTTGGATGCATGGGATTTCGCATGAAAGTTTTTAGCATGTACATTTTGAACATTCACACTATTTTTCAGATTTGCTTGAGTTCTTGGCACAATGGGTTACTATGAGTTAGATTTAGACGTGCTGGGTGTACATGTGCTATGAACAAATGAAGTGTGTAACTTGCTTTCAAATTTCTTTTTGTTCACAGTATTGAACCCCAACCCTTCCCTTTGAAAATTCACTTTCATGCCCAATAGTTTGTCCAGGTTGTTTTGACCATTCACAAATCTAGACAATGAAGCATTCAAGTCAGCAATTTCCTTTTTAAGTGATGAGATATGCAATTCGTAGGAAACCATCTCAGTTTCACAAGAGTTGACTTTTTCACTCAATTGGATATTGATGATTTTGTGACTATCAATTTCTTGCAACAAGGCATGCACTTTTCCAGATTCATCAACATTCATAGATTTTCCTTTTTCAAAAGCAAGCAATCTTTGAGAATTGGCCATGTTCAATTCCTTCAGTTTCTCATTTTCATTTCTCAAGGAAGAAATTTGATCTTTATGGAATTCAAGATCAAACTCATGAGACTCAATCAATTCCTCTAGATGCAAGCATTTTTTACAAGAGGAATTACACTTATTTTCTTCAGCATCCTTTTTCAATTTTTTATTTTCTGATTTTAACTTCTTGTATTTTTCAGCAAGCTCATCATATGCATTCAACAAATCTTCATAGCTAAATTCATCTTCATTATCAGAATCAGAATTTACCTTTGAGCTTGATCCACTTGACTGATCACTCCCTTGTTCACTCGTGCCTGCCACAAGACATCTGTCTTTAAGCTCTTCCTTCAAGTCTACTAATCCATCCAATATTTCCTTCGCGGATCTGCAATGGGAGACAAAAGGGAAATAATTAGAATCAACTGCAGCAGTAAGCAACTTTAAAACTAAGCAATTTTGATCATGTTTAAGTTTTTGATTTTCAGTCCAGACATTTTTATCCTTAGGCAACTCATAAGGGCCATATGAAACAAGCTTCCACAGCTTAGGGTCATATGAGTTGACAAGACTGCACATTATTCCTAATCACAAATCGAAATTGCAACCATCAAATATCGGTGGAGAATTTAAGGTGTACATATTGGTAGTCATTGATCTGGATCTCTCTAGATCATTAGATCTATAAAGAATCGAACCTTAGCTTTGATACCAATTGAAGTCCTGCGATCAATGACACCCAAGAGGGGGGGGGTGAATTGGGTGTTTACCAATTTTAAGAAAACTTTTGACCTTTTTAAAATATGTGATAAAACACTAACTAGGAAGTTGAAATCTATTTAACCACAAGTTAGAATACAATATATACTAACGTTCACACAGAATGGAGGTAGGAGAAATGGACTAAACCACACAATTCAAACCATAATGCACAGCGGTTTTGAAGGTGGTTTGGATGCAACGACGGTAATCCTACATCCACCCCTCACCAAACCCGGTGAGACTTCACTCGGGGATAAATCTCCAAACGGAGACGACGCTCCAAACACACACGGGACGACTCCCGCACACACACACGGGGACGTGCCCCAACACACACACACACACACGGAGATGAGGTCTCCAACACAATCCGACAATCGGATCAACCACACACACACTTGCTGCGACAGATGCAGCACTCAACACACACAAACACTAAGATCTGGATAAATCCACAATCACACACGCAGATCTAAGAAGACCTACGTACACACGAATGGAACACGACGACCACACACGACCACAGATAAGAAATGATCCACACACACACTGATGTTTGCATTTTATAGGAAACACAAATCTAAAACATAAAGCACAAGACACCAAAATGAATAAACCACAGTTTAGAAAGCTCCTGATTTAGGCTACCCCTGAGTGTGTGCTGCAGATCTTGAACATAGGTTCCTTCTTCACTTCAGTAGATCTTCAATGGCTTCAGATAGAAATAGAAAGGTCTTGGAGTGGATGTAGAGTTTCTTGCACGAAGTACTGTTCACGGCTACAGTAGCAGCTCCTTCTTCCTTGGATAGCTCCTTTGATCTACTTGAAGCCCTTGCTTGCTTCTTCACTTCATAAGTGCTTGTTGACTTCAGATGTACCTTGAATGGCTTGTAGATAGATGAAGATCTTACTGCACAAGGTATTGTTCATGGAGCTACAGTACCCTCTTCTTCGTCCTTGGACAACCTCCCCTTGGATCTCTTAGTTGGTTAGGGTTTATGGCTCCAATGAGATGTTTTATAACCCTTGAATGGTCCATGGACAAGCCCCAGACCAGATTCATAAATCTCTCCTTGATTGGGGGTAGTGAATATAAAGAAATGGGTGACGATTCCTCTCCACGAGCTTGAAATCAAAAGTCAATATTGGGGGCTTTGGGGCTATCGGTCGACCGGTGACACTGGGTCAGTCGACCGGAATTCTTGCAGACTTCATATTTGGCATTCTGCCAAAACCGGTCGACCGACCCTATAGTGGCGGTCGACCGAAAACCTACAGACCTTGATTTTTTAGGTTCTGTCAATTCTGGTCAATCGGCCAAGGTGTGTTGGTCGACCGAAATTATCCATACCAATGATTCTTGACAGTAAGTGACATATGCCACATGTTTTGGATTGTAGAAAGGCAAGGTGCTTATCCACACGTTAGGTTCAACTAGGCGATCGTCATGATGTTTGATCCTACAATCAACATAGACAAGGTTTAATACCATGCTTGTTCACATTAAAGAGGTTATAAAACATCTTGCCTCTTGTTCTTGTTCACATTAATAAGATTATGAAACCTCTTGTAAAATCAACAAAGTCACCCAAGGATCAAGACCATATAGCCATGCATTTAGCCCCCAAATGCTCATTTGGCATCTCAACCATATGTCAAGAACATGAATGCATATAGTCATTAGGAACAATGCAATCATTCAAGCATTTTAGTTATCATCACATAATCACACATGAAGTTTAGTTATCATCAAAACCATAACTCAACACTAAAGTGATCCACTCATGCACGGACGGCCCGTTGGATTTGGGAAATTTGGGAGGGCTAGGAGTGTCGAATGCACCTTCTTCGTCACCCTTATATGTATGTATCTCTCGCCAGTGGACGGGCTCCTGGCTGAGTGGAGGTTGACTGGCCCGAGTGAGAGGGTTGTGGTAGGGGACTTCCCTGACAAGGTATAAAGGAAGTGATGGGTCACGAGGCCCACTAGGGAAGGGGTTGAATGGATCAAAGAATGTGTGACCCCTCGTGGCTGGTTCCTCCATTACATAGTCCCATGTTTGAAATTCATGAAGGTCTAAATGGTCACCTTCATCCATCGTGGTAGATCGGACAGTGTATAGAAGATATGGTTCCTCCCTCGAGATAAAGGGAATGTAGTTAGGCTCAGTCGGCATGGGGAGGAACAAAAGAACCTCCGCGGTGACATGACCCACAGTGTACACGGAGGTAATGGACCCCAAAGCAGGATGGGTGAAGCTACGACCTGTGGGTCGGTCGAAGCCTGGGGCCAATAAGTGTGTCAACTTCAACTATCGGTCTAATCCCTTAAGAGGGTCATCCAATGTATAAACATGGTGACTAGACCGGAATGTGGTATGGAATGAGTTGACCAGCACTAATGGTAGTGTGTGGTCCATGGATGGATAGCATAATGCTCTATGGACCAAGCCTATCTTGAGCCAACTAAGTACTGGCTCGGCGATGAAAAGCTTTCCTGTTAGAAACACGGGTGGCTCAGGCTGAGGCGGCTCCAAATGAGGTGGTTCCGAATAAAGATCGGAAGGTGAGGGTGGTGGCAATGGAGCTCTCATGGGTGGGGAAGGGGTGTCCTCCCTGAGGGGAAGAGGTCCTTGGGGTGGTACTGGGTTGGGAGGCTCGGGCAGGAATCCGTCAATTTGAGTACACATCCTATCCAACCGATCCGAAATGGTTTTGAAAAGTTTGGCAATGGTGGGGGTTGGAGTAGGGGCATCGTGGTGGACTTGCTAAGGGACTCTCAGCCTAGTCGTGGGTTTAGGCTCATCGACATGCGGGGCTCTTTGCCTCCGACTATGACCCACTTGATTGGAGGTGATTGGGGGGGGTCGGTTGTAGGTGACTGGGCTGAGTAGGTAGACCCTTCTAAGCTCACCCTTCATCTCTCGCCACTACTCTATGGGCCATTGTCTCCTAATTTCCCTCAAGTATTCTATGTCCCTCCATGTTTCGGAGGCTTCGTAAAAAAGTCACCTTGTGGCTAAGTCAACTTGCATGGCATCGGACATAATGTAACACTCAAAGTATGTGTCCATAGTGGCTTCCCACTCTAGGTAGTCGCTCGAGACTTTGGAGCCATAGAAGAACCGAGCTTCCGGCCTACGGAGGTGGTGGGGTTGGGCCTCCCATCTTTGGGCGTATCGCCACCATGCATAAGATGTGGGCTTTTGGGGATCCATGGGACACGGGGAGCTATAAGATGGCCATGCCGACAGTTGGTGACAAGACACTAGACACGGCCCTAAAACGACAATGCAAGTTGGAATGCCGACTTGACTACAAACCTAGACTTAACCAATAGACGGTACTTGGCGGAGTTACGGGATCCGAAGATCCTCTCTCGCAAATGTGTGACCTTCCCGATAGGCGTAACCTAACGTTCGGGCAACACCTTTTGATATACCGAATAAAGGAATGCAAATGCAACCTTGGACCGACTTAGACTCTTTTTTTGTGGTTTTTAAACAAATACTACCCTAGACTCAACCGTCCTCTCTGATACCAATTTGATGCGGGATGGACAGTGAATTTGGGACTCTAGCTCGCGGACGTCCCTAAGCGAGGGAAACGCGGGATCGTGCGCGGTTGAGAAACCGACAATGAGCCTTGGGTATCGACTTTTTCGCGTGCTCGGATCGAGTCACGGGATGGATTCACTAACTCACTCTCACAGCGGTGATAAAAAAATATAACGAGTTACGTTCCTATCACTCTGGCAGCGGCATTCAAAAAGATAGCCGAATTGAGCAAATGCGATAAAGAGGGAGGCGAGTTTACCTCCACGCTCCGGGCGTGGGGACGACGACCCCGGCCGAATCTCGTACTCTCGGTGTATAAATATTAACAATAATTAAAAAAATGGTTTTATGGCCCACTCCACGCAGGGAGGTAAAGGGCAACAATGTGGAACCCGGGAGTAGCGAACTCAGGTTGACGGGCAGCAATTTGGATGGTTCTCGGGCCGAAGATGGGCTGCTGCTCGGAATGGTTCTGCGGGGCCCACAGGACAACAGGTGGGTTCGGCTGATGGGACGATGGTACCCGGCATCTCCCTACTGCTGTGACTTGCTGGGGCACTGTTGGAAGGTTGCTGATCGATCCTTGGGAGCGGCGATGACCGAGTGTGCGCCGACGTATTTTTCGAGGAATTAATTCCCAGACTGATTGTGCTGGCTGGGCTCGGATCTGCTCTGCGCGCCTTCACGAAAAGATTTCTTGCGGCCAGATCCGGTGTCGGATCGACGCAATGTTGGTACCGATGGATAGAGGACTCAGAGGGCTACAACATATAATTATTTAAGATCCATAAAGTGAATGGATTGAAAATGAAAAAGACTGTGGTTTGATATTTCTTCTGACTCAGAATTACAGACACACAAGACAGAACAAGATCAGTCTGAAATTGAATTTTGACCGATAGGAAAACAATAGATCTATACTCTAGAAAATTGATGGGTGGAAGGGAGTGAGTGAGGAACACGTATGATTTTTTTTGGGGATTTATGGAGATGTATAAGGGTGGGGGAAAAATACGACAACCAGACTCTATCCCGCAAATCTGCAAACTGGCAGATTGGCAGGGTGAACTAAAATTATTGGAAAAATAGCAAATGACCTCTGAATGGCACACAATTTAAAATGGAGACTGGGGATAAAAATAAGAACAAACACTCAAAATTACAGCTCGATCAGGTCTCCTGATGTGGAGATAAAAATTAGGCTTCAACCTTCTATCCTGATGTTGATAGAATTCCGACGCGGCGGCGGTGGCGGTGCGACGGTGGCTCGATGGCGGCGGAGGCGGCGGTGCTGAGCTTCACACTCATAGAGGGGGAAGGGAGGAGGCTTCACACCTCAAGAAATTCGCAGAACTCCATCTGCAAGTGGGTGGGAGAGAGAAAGGGGCGCCCTTAGGCTCTTGGAACAATTTTCTGAAAATTCTTCTTCATTAATTCTACCAAATGGAAAATACAAGGGATATATAGAAATGTACAAATGACCTTTACTACCCCTAGATCTAGGGTTAAGGAGAGGCAAATAAGGGATAGCATTTTCTTCCCCCATGTGGTCAAAAGGAATAAAACTAAAAAAATTACAACAAGAATAAACTATAATAAAAGCGGGCGCCCCCTTGACTTAAGGGGTACACATTTTGAATTTTCATTTTTTTCTCCACTTGGTCCAAGTCCAATCTTGGACTTTGAACCAGCCCCACATGGGCCCTAGGACCTACGTGGACCAATGGGAAAGAGGGTGGGGGACCCTGCTGGACCCACTGGCATATTACATAGAAACCCAAAGACTTTAAAGACTAACCCTTTGGCTTATAATGCCTAACAATTGCAAACCCAATTAACCAAGGGTATCAATACAAATAAAAGGACACAAATGTAAAAATAAAAGTTAGTGCTTGGTGTTGATTCCCATAAGGGGACCCCCTCTCTCTCTGCCCGCGCGAACCCCCCCCCCCCCCCCCCATGAGGGAGGGGGTTTAGGCGGACCAGACCATCCCCCTAGGCTGGTCCGCCTAAACCCAGTAAACCAAAAAAAACATTTTTAATGAAAAAAAATCACCCCCCAGTCTGCGTAAGCCCCCCATGGGTGGGGGTTTAGGCGGACCAGCCCAGACCCCTAGTCTGGTCTGCCTAAACCCCCTTCCGAAAATAAAAAAAAATTCGAAGGGTTTAGGCGGACCAGAACACCCCTTCAATCCGTTCGGCCTAAACCCTATGACCCTTCAACTTCTTCTATAAATTCCACCCCTTGGAAGTTCAAGGGACACACACACGGATAGATAGGCGAGGCATACAACACACCCAGACGTAGGTACGGACACCAAGGATGGACGCAAGTAGCTAAGTGTTCGCACGTGGTTGGTTTCTTGACCGGCTCATACACGCCAAGGGTATGTCGCTCACACTTCCCTCATACAGCATTTAGCCATCTCATAGAAACCCACCTTCATCACACGTCAGGCGCTACGACAACGGCAAACACACCCGCATCCCGGGTCTGCCTGCGTATGACAACCTACGACGGCCACACTTACGCCATGACGCCACACCTACCTCCATCATAGAACCACGTGCCCATCGCTCATCCTGAGCTGGCCGCCGACCGCTCTGACTGATGACTCAAGTTAGCCGGACCCTAGCCTGGGAGCCACATCCCCGGGGCCGGCCCAGACTCCCCAGCATGATGATACTCGCCCCTCAGGACTCGTACCCGATTGCTCATCCCTAGCCGCATCTGGCCCTCCTCTTGGCGACGACCAGTATCTCTCCCAGTCATCCAGTCTAGCCCTCCTTTGGCAAATCGGGCACATCCCTCGCCTAGAGGAGAGCCTCTATAAAAACCCACGGATCTCCACCTTGTCATGTAGTGACCCAAGGACCGACCCACATGTCGAAATTGTCCCGTGGTTTGCACCGGTTGTACTTCGGCCTCTTACGCCCATTTGTAAAGCCCTCGTGGCTTCCATAAAGTATAAAACCAGTTAAACACACGCACCCGTATCCGGGTCTTTGCCTCCTCCCGCACTACCTAGTGTGCGTCCAGCGTCTCCCATTCCAGTAAATCAAACCTCCCAGTCAAATACGTCCTCATAGCTACGGAATGCTCCTGGCCCTCTACCCATGGCTTCAGATATATACAGACTCCTCTTCAACATGGAACGAGGGTGTTCGAATTCAATCTGATGTAAATAAACACCGACTACTTTCTATCGGTGGGGAAAGACGTCCAGTACACGATTCCCCCACAATCGTCTGTGCACTCACACCTGTGAAACCTCCATTCTCTCCACGTGTCGCCCGTTCCCCGAGCCCACGTGACACGTCCTAGCGACGCTCCCCAGTTAATCCTTGGTTCCATAGGTGATTGTCGAGAGATCAACTGGCAGGCCTACATCCCAGCCTCGTTTCCCCAAATCTTGGAAACTTCTCATGCCATTGGTGTCCCTCTCGGCTATCCTTAAAAGGCATGTGCCCGGTACCGCCCTGAGGAGGATACAGCCATGGGGGGGGGGTGCCCAAAATATATCAAGCTCCCGTGTCTCCCTCCATCACCTTATCCCGTCCCTCAGCCCAGTCACCGATCCCTCGGGAAACCCAAAAAAAAAACCCTAGGGAAACAAAAAGGTTGGCACGCTCAGTGGGATGTCTCCCGCCTTCCTTCTTTTTGCTGAAGAGAAGCATGTGCCAGCCATGAAGCCCTGGTGCCCTTTTCCTATCCTTGCAGGAGAGGCAGAGGAGGGTACTTACGCGCATTTCCCAGCAGCCTCCAATATGCATTCCGACTATCAGACCGCACCCGACGATCGTCAGCGACTGTTGCCTCCACAGCATCCAGCGTTCCAGTCATCTTGGTGGCCGTCATCTACGGTCCCATCGTCATCACCACCCATGTGCAGGTGGTCTACTTGGTGACGCCGATCACCTTCGGTAGCTTCGCCCCAGTCATCGGATCACCCTACTTCTTGGGTATGGTCCCCGTGGCTGCTCCACAGCTACTCTCAGCCTCCGCGCCTGCCGGAGCGGTGGACATGCCACGCCGATCTCCGGCATCAGTGGCCCGCTCGAGTGTCATATGTAGACAAGCTTTTGACGAGGATCGTCAGGCAACAAGGACAACTATCCAATTTATTTATTTGAAGTGTTTTATGATAACGGGCCACTTTAGTGGGCCTATATGTGTGTTTTCTTTTTTTTAGAAAATAAGATGTCACCATCCTATATAGTTTTTTTGGTCTTAGTATTCCCACGAGAGCATTATTAGTCAGAAGTGTTAGGTGCTTAAATGTCAGAAATGTTAGGTGTTAGGTGTTGACATTTTGATTAAGTTGTCCCTCATGTGATGAGGCTATAAAAGAGCTTGTAATCCTGTGTTTAAGAACGATGAAGTTGATATGAGCTTATTGGAAAGTTGTTGGGCGTGAAGCCTTTACCTTGTTACTTTCTCCGTGAAGGAGCTGGGTGCGATGCCCAAGGGGTGAGAGGCCCCAACCCTATCCCCACCGTCCACTATCTTCTCCCCCTCCTCCCCACTCATGCTACTCCACCACCTCACCTACAACCCCACCGGTCGGGTACCAATCCATCCCCATCGCCATGAGCCTGCCCTATTGGAGAACCCACGATCCCGTCTGCTGCCTCACCTGGCCCCATGCCCGTGAACATTCTCTCCCTCTCCATCTCTAGCGTGAGGAAGAAGGGTCGACCCCCCCCCCCACAGGGGATGACCCCCAAGTAGAGTGTAACACAAAAAAATATATATAATACCATAACCCTCCCGTGTTCTCTCGCTCTCTCTCTCTTCTTAATCATGTTTCTCTCTCATCCCTTTCTCATTGTCACTCTTTTTTTTTCTCCCTCTCTCATTATGTTAGCACTGCAGCATATTAAAGAAAAGGAGAATGAGCTTCCCTCATCCTCCCGATCTGTTCTCTCTCTTATGTTTTATTTGTTATTCTTTGTAGCAAGTCTAAAAGAAAAGCCTAAACTTAGATGCACGAGAGGTTGCTTTGGATTCTCACAAAAATAAGGCAGGTGACACATGGCATGTGTGTGTGGGGCCTGCCACTTTGTGGTGTTTTTATGGTTATTGGATTAATGCTCTTCTATGAGAACATACAAATAAAACAAAAGGTAGGACCCCCATGTTGCATGCTTTAGTCCTTACACAGGAGAATCATAAAGCAAAGAAATAAAAAAGAGAGGAATTACGTGAGATGCACATGTGACACTAGTCATCTATCATTTTCTCCATATCACTTCTCTCTATCTCTCCCACACTCTCGTGAGGCCCTTTGAAGAAGCCAAAAGGCTCCACCTTGATCATTTCTTCTTCTCTATTTTTTTTTCTTCTCCATTGTCCTTTTATTCCCTACCTTGTGTGTACCATGTGATTAGCCTCTTCACTCTTCTCGGGAAGAAGCCAATAGCAGCAATAGCAAAACTGAAAAAAAAAAGAGAGAACGTCCCGCTCATCATCCCTGCCCCCTCTCTCATTCACGTTGTATTTCTTTGTAGCTAAAGTAAGTTTAAAATAAAAATGAGAAAAGATGTGGCAGAAAAGGTTAAACAAAAAAAAGGAGAGCAAATATTTTCAAAAAAAAATGAAAAGAATAAAAGAATAAAAAGGAAAAGAGAAAAAAATGTGTTTCTAAAAAAAGGTGAGATCCGGGTAGTTTTGTCCCGCATCAAAGTGGTACCAGAGCGGTTACCTGCTTGTTCTCACAAGTCGGGTCCTTGGGCAAATCCGCTCCATCAGGATGGCAAGATTTGGAACTTCGGATGCATCGTCTTGAGATGGGGATGGGTGCAAGGCCCCATTCAAAGCTGCAGATCCGTCCTCCTCCTCTCCGCCATGAAGGAAGAACTTGAAACTTCGAGTGCATCGTCCTTGAGATGGGGACGGGTGAGAGACCCCATTCGAAGCTCTAGGTCCGTCCTTCTCCGCCGCCCATCTTCATCGTCCGTCTCCACCAACGCTGCTACTTCTCCGAGCAAGGCCCTAGGTTCGAGGTCGAACCTCCTCCAAGCGGAGGGGTTTGACGAGGATCGTCAGGCAATAAGGAGAACTATCCAATTTATTTATTTGAAGTGTTTTATGTTAACGGGCCACTTTAGTGGGCCTATATGTCTGTTTTCTTTTTTTAGAAAATAAGATGTCACCATTATATATAGTTTTTTTGGTCTTAGTATTCCCACGAGAGCATTATTAGTCAGAAGTGTTAGGTGCTCAAATGTCAGAAATGTTAGGTGTTAGGTGTTGACATTTTGATTAAGTTGTCCCTCATGTGATGAGGCTATAAAAGAGCTTGTAATTCCGTGTTTAAGAACGATGAAGTTGATATGAGCTTATTGGAAAGTTGTTGGGCGTGAAGCCTTTGCCTTGTTACTTTCTCCGAGAAGGAGCTGGGTGCGATGCCCATGGGGTGAGAGGCCCCAACCCTATCCCCACCGTCCACTATCTTCTCCCCCTCCTCCCCACTCATGCTACTCCACCACCTCACCTACAACCCCACCGGTCGGGTACCAATCCATCCCCATCGCCATGAGCCTGCCCTATCGGAGAACCCACGATCCCGTCTGCTGCCTCACCTGGCCCCATGCCCGTGAACTTTCCCTCCCTCTCCATCTCTAGCGTGAGGAAGAAGGGTCGACCCCCCCCCACAGATGATGACCCCCAAGTAGAGTGTAACACAAAAAAATATATACAATACCACAACCGTCCCGTGTTCTCTCGCTCTCTCTCTCTTCTTAATCATGTTTCTCTCTCATCCCTTTCTCATTGTCACTCTTTTTTTTTCTCCCTCTCTCATTATGTTAGCACTGTAGCATATTAAAGAAAAGGAGAATGAGCTTCCCTCATCCTCCCGATCTGTTCTCTCTCACACGTTTTATTTGTTATTCTTTGTAGCAAGTCTAAAAGAAAAGCCTAAACTTAGATGCACGGGAGGTTGCTTTGGATTCTCACAAAAATAAGGCAGGAGACACATGGCATGTGTGTGTGGGGCCTGCCACTTTGTGGTGTTCTTATGGTTATTGGATTAATGCTCTTCTATGAGAACATACAAATAAAACAAAAGGTAGGACCCCCATGTTGCATGCTTTAGTCCTTGCACAGGAGAATCATAAAGCAAAGAAATAAAAAAGAGAGAAATTACGTGAGATGCACATGTGGCACTAGTCATCTATCATTTTCTCCATATCACTTCTCTCTATCTCTCCCTCACTCGCGTGAGGCTCTTTGAAGAAGCCAAAAGGCTCCACCTTGATCATTTCTTCTTCTCTGTTTTTTTTTTCTTCTCCTTTGTCCTTTTATTCTCTACCTTGTGTGTACCATGTGATTAGCCTCTTCACTATTCTCGGGAAGAAGCCAATAGCAGCAATAGCAAAATTGAAAAAAAAAGCAGAACGTCCCTCTCATCATCCCTGCCCCCTCTCTCATTCACGTTGTATTTCTTTGTACCTAAAGTAAGTTTGAAATAAAAATGAGAAAAGATGTAGCAGAGAAGGTTGAACAAAAATAAGGAGAGCAAATATTTTCAAAAAAAAATGAAAAGAAGAAAAGAATAAAAAGGAAAAGAGAAAAAATGTGTTTCTAAAAAAAGGTGAGATCCGGGTAGTTTTGTCCCGCATCAAAGTGGTATCAGAGCGGTTACCCGCTTGTTCTCACAAGTCGGGTCCTTGGGTAAATCTGCTCCATCAGGAAGGCAAGATTTGGAACTTCGGATGCATCGTCCTTGAGATGGGGACGGGTGCGAGGCCCCATTCGAAGCTGCAGATCCGTCCTCCTCCTCTCCGCTATGAAGGAAGAATTTGCAACTTCGAGTGCATCGTCCTTGAGATGGGGATGGGTGCGAGACCCCATTCGAAGCTCCAGGTCCGTCCTTTTCCGCCGCCCATCTTCATCGTCCGTCTCCACCAACGCTGCTACTTCTCCGAGCAAGGCCCTAGGTTCGAGGTTGAACCTCCTCCAAGCGGAGGGGTTTGACGAGGATCGTCAGGCAACAAGGAGAACTATCCAATTTATTTATTTGAAGTGTTTTATGTTAACGGGCCACTTTAGTGGGCCTATATGTGTGTTTTCTTTTTTTTAGAAAATAAGATGTCACCATCCTATATAGTTTTTTTGGCCTTAGTATTCCCACGAGAGCATTATTAGTCAGAAGTGTTAGGTGCTCAAATGTCAAAAATGTTATGTGTTAGGTGTTGACATTTTGATTAAGTTGTCCCTCATGTGATGAGACTATAAAAGAGCTTGTAATCCCGTGTTTAAGAACGATGAAGTTGATATGAGCTTATTGGAAAGTTGTTGGGCGTGAAGCCTTTGCCTTGTTACTTTCTCCGAGAAGGAGTTGGGTGCGATGCCCATGGGGTGAGAGGCCCCAACCCTATCCCCACCGTCCACTATCTTCTCCCCCTCTTCCCCACTCATGCTACTCCACCACCTCACCTACAACCCCACCGATCGGGTACCAATCCATCCCCATCGCCATGAGCCTTCCCTATCGGAGAACCCACGATCCCGTCTGCTGCCTCACCTGGCCTCATGCCCGTGAACTTTCCCTCCCTCTCCATCTCTAGTGTGAGGAAGAAGGGTCGACCCCCCCCCCCACAGGGGATGACCCCCAAGTAGAGTGTAACACAAAAAAATATATATAATACCACAATCCTCCCGTGTTCTCTCGCTCTCTCTCTCTTCTTAATCATGTTTCTCTCTCATCCCTTTCTCATTGTCACTCTTTTTTTTCTCCCTCTCTCATTATGTTAGCACTGCAGCATATTAAAGAAAAGGAGAATGAGCTTCCCTCATCCTCCCGATCTGTTCTCTCTCTCACGTTTTATTTGTTATTCTTTGTAGCAAGTCTAAAAGAAAAGCCTAAACTTAGATGCACGGGAGGTTGCTTTGGATTCTCACAAAAATAAGGCAGGAGACACATGGCATGTGTGTGTGGGGCCTGCCACTTTGTGGTGTTCTTATGGTTATTGGATTAATGCTTTTCTATGAGAACATACAAATAAAACAAAAGGTAGGACCCCCATGTTGCATGCTTTAGTCCTTGCACAGGAGAATCATAAAGCAAAGAAGTAAAAAAGAGAGGAATTACGTGAGATGCACATGTGGCACTAGTCATCTATCATTTTCTCCATATCACTTCTCTCTATCTCTCCCTCACTCTCGTGAGGCCCTTTGAAGAAGTCAAAAGGCTCCACCTTGATCATTTCTTCTTCTCTATTTTTTTTTCTTCTCCTTTGTCCTTTTATTCTCTACCTTGTGTGTACCATGTGATTAGCCTCTTCACTATTCTCGGGATGAAGCCAATAGCAGCAATAGCAAAATTGAAAAAAAAAAGAGAACGTCCCTCTCATCATCGCTGCCCCCTCTCTCATTCACGTTGTATTTCTTTGTAGCTAAAGTAAGTTTGAATTAAAAATGAGAAAAGATGTGGCAGAGAAGGTTGAACAAAAAAAAGGAGAGCAAATATTTTCAAAAAAAAATGAAAAGAATAAAAGAATAAAAAAAAGAGAAAAAAATGTGTTTCTAAAAAAAGGTGAGATCCGGGTAGTTTTGTCCCGCATCAAAGTGGTATCAGAGCGGTTACCTGCTTGTTCTCACAAGTCGGGTCCTTGGGCAAATCCACTCCATCAGGAAGGCAAGATTTGGAACTTCGGATGCATCGTCCTTGAGATGGGGACGGGTGCGAGGCCCCATTCAAAGCTGCAGATCCGTCCTCCTCCTCTCCGCCATGAAGCAAGAATTTGAAACTTCGAGTGCATTGTCCTTGAGATGGGGACGGATGCGAGACCCCATTCGAAGCTCCAGGTCCGTCCTTCTCCGCCGCCCATCTTCATCATCCGTCTCCACTAACGCTGCTACTTCTCCGAGCAAGGCCCTAGGTTCGAGGTCGAACCTCCTCCAAGCGGAGGGGTTTGACGAGGATCGTCAGACAACAAGGACAACTATCCAATTTATTTATTTGAAGTGTTTTATGTTAACGGGCCACTATAGTGGGCCTATATGTGTGTTTTCTTATTTTTAGGAAATAAGATGTCACCATCCTATATAGTTTTTTTGGTCTTAGTATTCCCACGAGAGCATTATTAGTCAGAAGTGTTAGGTGCTCAAATGTCAGAAATGTTAGGTGTTAGGTGTTGACATTTTGATTAAGTTGTCCCTCATGTGATGAGGCTATAAAAGAGCTTGTAATCCCGTGTTTAAGAACGATGAAGTTGATATGAGCTTATTGGAAAGTTGTTGGGCGTGAAGCCTTTGCCTTGTTGCTTTCTCCGAGAAGGAGCTGGGTGCGATGCCCATGGGGTGAGAGGCCCCAACCCTATACCCACCGTCCACTATCTTCTCCCCCTCCTCCCCACTCATGCTACTCCACCACCTCACCTACAACCCTACCGGTCGGGTACCAATCCATCCCCATCGCCATGAGCCTGCCCTATCGGAGAACCCACGATCCCGTCTGCTGCCTCACCTAGCCCCATGCCCGTGAACTTTCCCTCCCTCTCCATCTCTAGCGTGAGGAAGAAGGGTCGACCCCCCCCCCCACAGGGGATGACCCCCAAGTAGAGTGTAACACAAAAAAATATATATAATACCACAACCCTCCCGTGTTCTCTCGCTCTCTCTCTCTTCTTAATCATGTTTCTCTCTCATCCCTTTCTCATTGTCACTCTTTTTTTTTCTCCCTCTCTCATTACGTTAGCACTGCAGCATATTAAAGAAAAGGAGAATGAGCTTCCCTCATCCTCCCGATCTGTTCTCTCTCTCACGTTTTATTTGTTATTCTTTGTAGCAAGTCTAAAAGAAAAGCCTAAACTTAGATGCATGGGAGGTTGCTTTGGATTCTCACAAAAATAAGGCAGGAGACACATGGCATGTGTGTGTGGGGCCTGCCACTTTGTGGTGTTCTTATGGTTATTGGATTAATGCTCTTCTATGAGAACATACAAATAAAACAAAAGGTAGGACCCCCATGTTGCATGCTTTAGTCCTTGCACAGGAGAATCATAAAGCAAAGAAATAAAAAAGAGAGGAATTACGTGAGATGCACATGTGGCACTAGTCATCTATCATTTTCTCCATATCACTTCTCTCTATCTCTCCCTCACTCTCGTGAGGCCCTTTGAAGAAGCCAAAAGGCTCCACCTTGATCATTTCTTCTTCTCTATTTTTTTTTCTTCTCCTTTGTCCTTTTATTCTCTACCTTGTGTGTACCATGTGATTAGCCTCTTCACTATTCTCGGGAAGAAGCCAATAGCAGCAATAGCAAAACTGAAAAAAAAAGAACGTCCCTCTCATCATCCCTGCCCCCTCTCTCATTCACGTTGTATTTCTGATGGGGCATACAAGGCGATTTCCTTACACGGGTAGATTGTATTTGTGTGTTATGACTTGTATGAGATTGTAATTGTGTAATTTCTTTCATTTGGGCTCCTTGTAAGGCTTATATCAAGCCAATGGGCTATTTGTAATGTAAAGTCCATGGCTAGGTTGTCATTAGTAGAGTCCATTAGAAGCCTAGTTCATATTGGACCATAATAGCCATTTAAGGCCCAATTGAGCCACTCCCTCTCATGGGCTATCTAGATGGGAGAACCCATGGACCAAGCTTGGGTTGTGGATTGGGTTGGCTGGCCTTGGACCAGCCTAGGCCCAAGAGAGGCCCATGAAGGGGGCGCCCCCTCTTTTGGCCTTATTAGGCTTGGTAGGTGTGGTTTAGGTGGAGTTGGAATGGAATTAGTCTAAGTTTGAATAGAAATGGTCAAGTTAGATTAAAATATGTCTTAAGTGTGTTGATTCACATTGCATCCCAGCCCTTCAATCCCCTTCCCTAGATCCTAGGGTGCACAATTGATTTGGTTGGAGTCATATATAACCTTGTATTTTCATATGAAATTCAATGGGAAAAAGCAGAAAATTTTGTGAATGCCAAGGAGCATATTGCGCCCCCAGCCCCTCTCCCTCTGGTTCCTCTCCTCCAACCTCAAGTTCTAGAGTGATTCTACCTTCTATCATCTCCTCTCAACCTCCGGTGATCGTCTGTGCCGCTGCCGCCGCCGTTCGTGCCGCCATCGAGCCGCCTCTGCAGTTCTATCTTCATCCGACCACAGCCGCGTCCACGAATTTTCTGTCTCAGCCACGAGCTCGGATTGATCTGAATTTTTTATGGTATTTTCCGCCCTTGCATCCCAAGATCCACCTAAAGGTTCACGCCAAAATTCCATTATTTAGTATTTTTACATTTTCGTCCAACCTGTCATCCCAGATCTGCCAGGTTTCTATCTACAGTGACAGAATCTCTGAGTTCTCCCCCACCGACCATCTTTTTGATTTATCCAAATACTCCCAATTTTACTGAGAGTTCTGTCCATCACCCTCTACCTCCACAAAGTTTTTTAATTTTTTATCAGCCTTCTAGCTATTTTTAGAAATTCATGTTCTTCCTCTGATACAGTATTTTTAGTCAGATCCCAGATCCGACCACCCTCCACTTAAAAAATCATAACTAATCACCACCATCTCCAAATCCAAATCCAAAAATAGTCATGGTTTCCTTGTTCAATTTCCTACAACCTTGCTGAAGAACACATCTTCACATTCGGACATCTACTTCACGGTCAAAGGCAGTCAACAGGGAAGTTGTCTGCAGATCTGAGTCTTCGGTTACTGTACAACAGCAGCATATAAAATTCGCCAACACAAAGTAAAAATCTGGTGAATTTTTCTGAAGGCCACTAGATTGTAGTACTTCTAAGCAGCTTTCCAACGGCTCTGATCTCGTCGCATTCCGACACCGGTGCTGATCGCAGCGTCCGTTGTCGCCGGAGCGCGCGCTGAAATACAGAACCGGCAGATTTCCGATCGGTTTTTCCGACCGGTGCCGAACGGAGCCGCCCGGCCTCCGGCCGGCGAACCAGCGTGCCGCCAGCCCGGGGAGCGCTTCTCCAAGTGTCTCCACTACAGCGGTACCATCGGGTCCCACACGGCCCCTCCGGACAGCACGTGGGCCCCACGGTCGTGAACACGCGTGTAGCCGAATCAACACACGAAGCTACCCGTCAACCCGAATTCGGTCCTCCCGGGCCCATTTGTATAGCCCTTTACCTCCCTGCGTGGATTGGGCATGTTCCCATTGCTGTAATTACTGTGTGTTAAGTTTCCCGGGAGTACGAGTTTTCGGCCGGGTCCGTCTTCCCCACGCCGAGCGCGTGGAGGTATCGCATTCGCTCCCTTCTCGGCATTTTGCTTACTTCATATATGCTTGTTTATGCCGCTGCTAGAGAGCATGATAGGGTAATTAGCTCGCTTTCTATTTATATCACCGCTGCTGTGAGAGAGAGCGTTACCGTCCCGTGACCCGATCCGGGCATGAAAGTGAGAGCCGACCACCCTAGCTCTTGCCGGTTTCTCAACCGCGCACGTCCGACGCTTCCCTCGTCAAGGGACAGTCACGAGCTTGTCGTGTCCGTGGTCTCGTCCCGCATCAATTTGGTATCAGAGTCAGGTTTGAGTCTAGGGTGTCCAAAAAAAAAAAAAGGGGTGTCATTTACGTCTAGTCATTAGTCGGGTTAAGTCGAGTCTAGGATCATCATATTTATAAAATAAAAAAAAAGAGTGTTTTAAATTGCATTTCATCCCGATAATTCGGTATATCAAAAGGTGTTGTCCGAACGTTAGGCTACGCCTATCGGGAAGGCCGCACACTTGCGCGAGTGACCCTCGGGTCGATTACCTCCGCCCCGTACCGGATATTGGTTTAAGTCTAGGCGCATCATTTCACATTAGTGTGTTTGCTTTAGTCGGTGTCATCTAGTCGGTGTGTTTGCATGCCCACTCGTAGGGGTACTCAGTACTCACCCCCACCCCCACCTATGGCAGATCCCCGAGCCACTAGTCTCGATGCGTCAGCTGTGCTCGAAATGTTCTAAAATCTTATGGGACAAGTGCAAGGATTGCACACACGTCTTGATGGGTTTGACACGCAAATGGGTGATTTAAGTACCCGAATGGATAGGATGGAAGGAGTGAGTACCCGAGCGAATGGTCTAGGCACCCGCCTAGAAGAGAGGATGAAAGCCGTAGAGGATAGGGCCGTCGGGTCAAGTCAGTCCGTTCAAGGATTGATCGGGAGAGTCACCGCACTAGAGAAAGGACCTGCCGAGACACATCCGATTGCTCCAGTCCAAGCACCCGTCCCACCTACACAAGGTCAACCGGAGCTGGGTCAGCGACCCGCGACTCCAAGGGGTCACGGGGTAGCTAATAGGAGGCACGAAGTCCTCGAAGTGCATGACTATGAGTCCGAGAATGAGCATCGGGGATATGGTCGTGATCGTCGTCCTATATGGCGTACCCACGACCAAGATATGGATGAACGGGCCCTTCGGACCGTTCGGGCCGACCCTCCCACCTTCGACGGGTCCTTAGACCCAAAAGTCTACCTTGATTGGGAGGCTGGCATGGATCGATATTTTGAGTGGTTCGAGATGTCGAACCAAAGGAAGGTCAAGTTTTCCAGGATGAAACTTTTGGGCCAAGCCCAAACATATTGGAGGAACATGGAGAATCTATTGTTTCATCGTCATGAACCTCCGATCGATACGTGGACCGAGATGAGGGAGAAGCTTAGGAAGAAGTACCTCCCTACCTCCTACCGCCAGCGTCTTATAGAGAGGTGGCAAAGCCTCACCCAAGGAGACCGGTCTGTCTCGGATTACATTGCCGAGTTTGATGAATACTACTTGCGATGTGATGCCACGGAGGAGGATTCCCTTACCGTCTCTCGGTTTCGGCGTGGTCTACGCCCGCACCTACAGTATGAGCTTCTCCGCCGCAAGGTGGACAAGCTAGAGGATGCTTACCAAGTTGCTCTCGAAATGGAGCAATTCGAGGGTGAGTTCGAGTCTATTCCCCGGTGGAGCCCTGCTCCTCCCCGTAGTGATTCCCGTGGCTCCTTAGGTTCATACCCGAGGGGACCCATGGCTCGTCCTCAGGAGCCCGCCCGTCAGGAGCACTTTGCTCCTAGACCTCGCCCTCCTCCACCCCGGGATCTATTTCTACCCCAACCACCGGCACCCGTTGCCCGTCCCCCGGCTCCTATAGCCCGTCCTCTGGCACCGGCACCCCCTCCACTATTGTCCAAGGCACCTACATCTCCCCCATTGCTGCCTACACCCCCTACCCGACAGGATGATAAAGGTAAGGCCCCTTTTATAGGAGAGAGTAGTCGGTCGAGAGTGCAGTGTTTCCACTGTCACGGGTATGGCCACATTGCCAGCGAGTGCCCCGCTCACGCCACCCTAGCCATAGGTATTGGAGAGTCTGCACCTCCCGAGCTTGAGTGTGTCAATTACGTGGCCGATGAGGCACTAGCCGATGAGTACTATGCCTTGGGGGGGGGAGAGTGGGACAGCTCTCCTGCCGCCCAGGATGCCGCCACCTAGTGGGCTCGATGCTACCACCTTAGTCTCGAGTCGTGCATGAGTCAGTGTGTTTTCTTGTGTGGTTTGTTTGTGTGGTGTGTTTCGAGTCGATTGTTGTGTGTATTGCATGGTAAGTCTGCATGTGTCTTGTGCAAGCTCATTGTCGTTCTCTTATGAGTAAGAGACGATTGGACTCACTCGATGAGTATGGGATCGGTTCTACTTTTATACCCGGATCAGTCACCTGCAGGGACTCAGCGGTGATTCCTAGTGAGTCTTCGAGCTGTTTTCTTCCCTTTTTGAGAGTGCCCCTTCGGAGTGACCACCTTTAGCCCATAGCAGTTCGCATATCGAGTATATATGGAATGAGCAGGTGCCGATCACTTGGAGTGGAGCATACCTGCGCTACTTGGCACGGTGACGGATCCGTCGGAGTACCGGAGCAGCCATACCCCTACTCGACGGGGTCGAGTTCCTCCCACCCGGGGAGAATTGATGGGGCATCAAAGGCGATTTCCTTACACGGGTAGAGTGTATTTGTGTGTTATGGCTTGTATGAGATTGTAATTGTGTGATTTCATTCATTTGGGCTCCTTATAAGGCTTATATCAAGCCAATGGGCCATTTGTAATGTAAAGTCCATGGCTAGGTTGCCATTAGTAGAGTCCATTAGAAGCCTAGTTCATATTGGACCATAATAGCCATTTAAGGCCCAATTGGGCCACTCCCTCTCATGGGCTATCTAGATGGGAGAACCCATGGACCAAGCTTGGGTTGTGGATTGGGTTGGCTGGCCTTGGACCAGCCTAGGCCCAAGAGAGGCCCATGAAGGGGGTGCCCCCTCTTTTGGCCTTATTAGGCTTGGTAGGTGTGGTTTAGGTGGAGTTGGAATGGAATTAGTCTAAGTTTGAATAGAAATGGTCAAGTTAGATTAAAATATGTATTAAGTGTGTTGATTCACATTGCATCCCAGCCCTTCAATCCCCTTCCCTAGATCCTAGGGTGCACAATTGATTTGGTTGGAGTTATATATAACCTTGTATTTTCATATGAAATTCAATGGGAAAAATCAGAAAATTTTGTGAATGCCAAGGAGCATATTGCGCCCCCAGCCCCTCTCCCTCTGGTTCCTCTCCTCCAACCTCAAGTTCTAGAGTGATTCTACCTTCTATCATCTCCTCTCAACCTCCGGTGATCGTCTGTGCCGCCGCCGCCACCGTTCGTGCCGCCATCGAGCCGCCTCTGCAGTTCTGTCTTCATCCGACCACAGCAGCTTCCACGAATTGTCTGTCTCAGCCACGAGCTTGGATTGATCTGAATTTTTTATGGTATTTTCAGCCCTTTCATCCTAATATCCACCTAAAGTTTCAAGCCAAAATCCCATCTTTTAGTATTTTCACATTTTCATCCAACCTGTCATCCCAGATCTGCCAGGTTTCTATCTACAGTGACAGAATCTCTGAGTTCTCCCCCTTCGACCATCTTTTTGATTTATCCAAACCCTCCCAATTTTACTGGGAGTTCTGTCCATCACCCTCTACCTCCACGAATGTTCTTAATTTTTTATCAGCCTTCTAGCTATTTTTAGAAATTCATGTTCTTCCTCTGATACAGTGTTTTTAGTCAGATCCCAGATCCGACCACCCTCCACTTCAAAAGTCATAACTAATCACCACCACCTCCAAATCCAAATCCAAAAATAGTCCTGGTTTCCTTGTTCCATTTTCTACAACCTTGATGAAGAACACATCTTCAAATTCGGACATCTACTTCACGGTCAAAGGTAATCAACAGGGAAGTTGTCTGCAGATCTGAGTCTTCGGTTACTGTACAACAGCAGCATATAAAATTCGCCAACATAATGTACAAATCTGGTGAATTTTTTTTAAGGCCACTAGATTGTAGTACTTCAAAGCAGCTTTCCAACGGCTCTGATCTCGTCGCATTCCGACACCGGTGCTGATCTCAGTGTCCGTTCTCGCCGGAGCGCGCGCTGAAATATAGAACCGGCAGATTTCCGATCAATTTTTCCGACCGGTGCCGAACGGAGCCGCCCGGCCTCCGGCCGGTGAACCAGCGTGCCGCCAACCCTGGGAGTGCTTCTCCAAGTGTCTCCACTACAGCGGTACCACCGGGTCCCACACGGCCCCTCCGGACAGCACGTGGGCCCCACGGTCGTGAACACGCGTGTAGCCGAATCAACACACGAAGCTACCTGTCAACCCGAATTCGGTCCTCCCGGGCCCATTTGTATAGCCCTTTACCTCCCTGCGTGGAGTGGGTATGTTCCCATTGCTGCAATTACTGTGTGTTACGTTTCCCGGGAGTACGAGTTTTCGGCCGGGTCCGTCTTCCCCACGCTGAGCGCGTGGAGGTATCGCATTTGCTCCCTTCTCGGCATTTTGCTTACTTCATATATACTTGTTTATGCCGCTGCTAGAGAGCATGATAGGATAATTAGCTCGCTTTCTATTTATATCACTGTTGCTGCGAGAGAGAGCGTTACCGTCCCGTGACCCGATCCGGGCATGAAAGAGAGAGCCGACCACCCTAGCTCTTGCCGGTTTCTCAACCGCGCACGTCCGACGCTTCCCTCGTCAAGGGACAGTCACGAGCTTGTCGTGTCCGTGGTCTCGTCCCGCATCAATTTCTTTGTAGCTAAAGTAAGTTTGAAATAAAAATGAGAAAAGATGTGGCAGAGAAGGTTGAACAAAAAAAGGAGAGCAAATATTTTCATAAAAAAAAATGAAAAGAATAAAAGAATAAAAAGGAAAAGAGAAAACATTTTGTTTCTAAAAAAAGGTGAGATCCGGGTAGTTTTGTCCCGCATCAGCTTTCCTTTCCCTAACTTCAAAAAAAAAATATGTGAATGGATGCTAAAAAGGGAAAAGAGTGTGAATGTGTGTGTGAGTGACTAGCATGAAAAAGACAATAATGCAAACAACTAATCACTCCCAAGCATGAATAGATCGTGATCGCCACCAAGGTATTGAGCACAAGGAAAGCACTACGTACCTTGGAAAGGGAGAAAGGGATGAAGACACTCGCCCAAGGGTGCAATGCTGGGACAGGATGAACACGGTCCTCTGGTGACAGCTTAAGGATGTAGACGGCCGAACGATAGGCCGTGCGCAATGCTGAAGAGGAATGCGGGAAGAAGACCTGGATGGCATCTAAAGCGGTCTGTAACAGGCCGCTAGCAGGGATTGGACGGTTAGTGGAAGATCGTGTACCCTTTCAGACGGATGGAGATAGACCGCGCAGAACCTCCAGATCCAAAACTATGGAACTTATTCCTCCACCCCTTCCGGCCAGCCAGAGGGGATGGGCCTCGTGCTAAAGCTTCTGTTGACCTGCAAAACATAGCAAGTAGCCAGAAAATACAACCCAAATTAGTTTTATGAAGTGTAATATCTATGAAAACGAATGGGAAACTAAACACATAAGATGGAATGGGGGATACCTGGGGGTTGGGTTTTTAACCCCTATGTGGCATGAAAAATAGTGGGAAGGTGATTAATATGAGGATGACAGTGAAAAACGTGGGAGAAGTAGGGGAAAGTGAACATACAATGATGAACGGACAATAGAAATGACTAACTAAGACTCAAACAAAACTCAAACACAAGACTACTCCCTAAAACCGAAGGCTTAATGGACGTGGAAAGCCTTACTCCATGGCTGAGATCCGCTCAAGAACTCGACAGCACTTCGATGAAAACGCTGGATCTCCCCCCCTCGCGAGCTTGGACTAAGGGTGCTATTTATGACCCCTGAAAGTCCACTCGAAATTGAGGGGTTTCCAGCGATAATTAGGCCAAAATTCTTTAGGATAAATTGGAGATAATATCACCAATTTTCTCCAGGATTAAACGGGACCTAATTTGGTTAAGAATCCATGGAGAAAAAGGGTGAACAACCAAGAGATATAGCCACGGGTGGAGAGAGAAAAGCTAACCGAATCCAGGATTTCGGCCATAAAAATGGTCGAACGATGGGCCGCCTACACATATAAACGGTCCAATGCTAGACCGCTTACATGGTGTCAGTGGAAATTAATAAATAGATAAATAACGCCATTTATCTAAAGAACAGACCGACTGAACCGGCGTAGGACTCTCAGGAGGAAAACGGTCTATCGATAGACCGCCCAACAAGTGAAACTGCCCATTTCCAGACCGTGTACCTCGTGTCGGTGATAAATCAATAAAAATAGATATTTATCTGAAAAATCAACCCGTTTAGGACTCTGACCACTAAACGGTCTAATGATGAACCGTTCAACTTGAATAAACGGCCTAATGCAAGATCGTGTATTGGGTTATTGGCGGAAATTCAAAAAATAGCCAATTAATCCAGAGATAAATTTGTGTAGGACTCTGAGTGATATAAATGGTCTCCAAAAAGACCGTCAAACATCCCAAACGGTCTATTGCTAGACAGCCGTTAGGATGGGCGGTGAAAATTAATAAAAATGGGATAAATAAGCCCATTTATCCTAAAGACTATGTGAAATCAAGGCCCAATAAGCCCAACTTTGAGAGCGAGCCTAGCCAGAGAGGAAGGACCCATAAAATCGTCCCAAAGACATGCCTGAAAATGGCCTAATGAGTAATGGACAACTCGAGGCATCAAAAGATGATGGTAAGAAGAATGACCCAACTCATAGGTAAAAAATGGGTGTCAACATCAGACATCGGCCGTCCATCACCAGCCCCAGTAGGGGTCCAAGATCATCTCCTGCTCGGGCGAGCCATGCCCCCCGGGCCCAGTCTCGGCCAACCTCCAGTGTGGGCCTTGTGCCCCAAGCTTCGGCCACCACTGCAGTGCCTCGCTCGGGCCTTCGGCCCCGAGCCCAAGTCAAGCCAGCATCTGACATGGGTTTCTGCCTCGGGGTGCCCGGCTTCCCAGCACCCTGCTCGGGTCTCCAGTCCCGAGTCCCAGTCGAGCCAGCTCCCCGCACGGGTTTTCCAAC
The DNA here is from genome assembly GCA_022559845.1 of Amorphophallus konjac. Classification (NCBI taxonomy): domain Eukaryota; kingdom Viridiplantae; phylum Streptophyta; class Magnoliopsida; order Alismatales; family Araceae; genus Amorphophallus; species Amorphophallus konjac. The sequence goes on along the minus strand of CM040121.1, from coordinate 284,289,110 downwards.
CCGGGGCCAAGGCTCCACAATACTTTGTTCGAGTCTTTCGACCCGAACCCCGAAAGAGCCGTCGTCCGGCGCGGTTTCTCAACCCCGAGTTTGAGGCTCCCCAACTTCCAGATCGGGTACACAACCCTGTGATTTCTCAAGGTCGGTCCCCGGTGTGGACTCTCCGCATCGGGCCCCGGGCCTCTCACCTCCACTACGGGGTTCTTCCCCCTACCACTCAGCAACGCCGACTCCCAGAACATGATTGCCTCTATGGGATGCAGTAATTCCGATGTTGGGTGTGGGTCCTCTGTCCCACTCCCCAGCCTCGCCAGCGCTCAATACAGGCTCACAACCTCGGGTCGCTGGCAGCCTAGCATCTCCTGCGATGTTGGTTCTAGGTGCAAGAGTGTCGCCTCGAGCATCGGTAACACTCTTATCGGCTCGGGCGAGAGCCTACACCCGAGTCACCCGGCCACCGGCTCCAGTCGCGGACTCCTTGCGCTTGGGGCCGATCCCAATACTTTCAACTAACAGCCCTGTGCTGCCAGCAACCACAGGCCGAGTCTTCTCGATCTACCACCTCGGAGCAGGGCCTTCCTCGGCTGCCCAGAAGAAGCACTGCCACGGCCACAAAGGCAGGCGACTCGCCACTACGACCAGTATCTCTGGCAAGACCATCCTTGTCAGTGACCTGCGGATTTGCCTCAACGGGGGAGAACCAATCATACCCCAGGAACGGACAATCCTGGCAGTTCCCACCTTTAACCGTTTCAGCCTCCTGTGACAAACGGGAGAGGACAAGGTAGAACTCTGAGAAGTAGGCTCCTCGGCCATTGTCTGGGGGCACCTGCACCAGTCTAATATACAAACTCCCAGCTCTTGTCAGAGGAACAATGACAAGGGAGACCAGGAACTCAACTTGAGAAGAATCTGGGCCATCCTGGAAGAAGCTCAAGCAATTCGGAGGGCGCGCATTAAAAACCCCCTCCGAGCGCTCATACGCAGTGTCCGACAAGACGTAGCTGATTCCCCAACGGCACCGTCTGACGCCACCCAGCCATCCAATGTCTCTCACCTAAGTAAGCGGAGGCAAAGATGGGCTCGTCTTGGGTCCCGCCAGCAATCGGTCCCGAGTTCTTCTCAGGCCAACACCGCGATGGAGGCTCCTCTACAACGCACCTTGATCTTTGATAGACTAGGGGAACCCGTCTGCCCTAAGGAACATCCTAAGATGAAAGGGACGGCCTGATTCATCAACGACGCGATTAGGGTGTTATCGTGTTATGCCACCGAACACCAACCTGACACCCAGCCAGACGACCTGAACCAGCCTCTGGCCCATTTCAGGAGGTCGCGTCATCAGACCCAGCTGTTGACACCCGTTTTATGACCGATAAGTTGGGTCATCTCCTTGTTCATTATATGTGATGCTCCAAGTTGTTCACTCTTCATTGAGTTTCATTTATCAGATTGAAGCTTATTTCATGGGTCTTCTCTCCTTGGTTGAGTGTGGTTCCTTGTGGCTTTTCATTGGATGAAGCTTAGCAAGCTCTTAATCAATTACGATCTTCATTGTTTCTAACGGTCCTCTGCATGGGCGTTATTTTCTTCTAACGCATGGTCCCATGGCCGTTACTTCTTGAAGAGTCCTACAACTTAAGGTCTTTGTTCCAGCTTATCCGTTGGCCTACCCATTGAATCTAACGGTTTGTCGTGTAGCCGTTACTTTCTTCCAACGCCTCCAGCCATGGCCGTTACTTATCTTGCAGAGTCCAACTTGTTTGATATTCTTCCGTTGATCTTATCTCTTTTGAGATAAGGTTAAATGTAACGGTATCCCCCTGGCACGTTATTTACATGTGGAGGTCTATCGAGTAGCCGTTACATCCAACAGAGAGTCTTGGCAGTTCAGGCCTTTTCTCTGCTACTCCGTGGTCGAGATAAGAGTTTGAATTGGTGATTTCTCTTCCAAATCTGATTCTCAGAACCTTCTGTTTGATTCTATGGACTCTTGGTGATATTATCTTCAAGGATTTGCTAAGAGTTATCCTCTTTTCTTGCTGGATTATCCTCTGTTCGACCGGAGAGTTTGAGGGCCTATAAATAGCACCCTTAACTTCATGGCCTGAAAGAGGAAGATCTGGAGTTCGCGTCGAAGTGGTGCCGCATTCTGGAGCCACAGTTAATCAAGGAGACTTGTCCTTCACGTCCAGCTACTTCACGGTGAAGGGAGTATTCGTTCTATTGAGTTTCAAAGTTCATTATTACATATTGTGTTCTTCCTCCTCCCTCTCATCATAGGCATTGTCCCTCTCCTTGTTTCCACGTTCTGCACCTGGTTTTCATCATCTAAATATCTTCCTATCTTTTAAAACGCCCAGAGGGGTTAAAAAACCAAAACTCTCCCGGTACTTCCCTTTCCTTTTGCATGATCTTAAGTTCTTTGAGAGTTGATACTATGCTTGTTTAAAGGGCTAATTTGGGTTTGTTTTCTTGTGTTTCACGTTCTTTGGCAGGTTTGCAGGTTCACTACACGAGGCCCAAGTCTTCTGGCCGGCTGGAAGAGTTGGAGTTCAAAGAATTCATAAGCTATTACTGCAGGTTTTCTGACAGTCATGTGTAGGCGCGTCAGGCTTCTATAACTGTGTATCGTGTGACCGTCACATTTCTGTGATGCACGGGGTCTGGACCGTTACATTCGGTTGATCTGCAGATTTCACTGGTTTTCTCTCTCCCATGGGCGGGTGCTTCATCCACCTATTTCCAAGGTATTTTCAAGTCTCTGGCTTGTGTTTACTTTGGTGGCATCACGTTCTTTCTTAGTATTGGGCATTAGCTTTCTCTCCATCTCATATCTCTTATTTCCTTTATTTGCTCCACCCTCGTGGTGTGTTTTTATTTACTCTTGCTCCACGCCCGGCGTGTGTTTTTCTTTATTCCCTTAGTTTAGCTTGATGATTGAGATAGCATGCCCATACTAGAGCTTGTTCTGGTTGCCTAGGTTCATGGTTCACACGTTCATAGGTTGATTGAGATCTTTGATTTTTGCTTATCATCTTTATTACACATCAAAACAAAAAGAAGAAGAGAGGCAAAATAAATCAACAGATAATTTTTTGGCGATCACGGTGGGACAACTTGTGCCAATCGTGTCTTGATCTCTGTTTAAACCTGCCATCATTTCCTTGTGTAGTTTCCTCAGATTTCCCTCTTACTTCCTCTTGTTTCTGGTTCCCTGGGTAGTCTGACGGCCCTCTGTCCCTGCGTCACTCCACTTTGACGCAGGGGCTTTGGACCGTTACATTCCTCATCCTGCTGTTTGGGCTTTTCACGTATTTCCCTTTTATTTCTGGTTTGTTTTTGGCTCTCTGGCTCATACGACAGTCCTGGGTCCCTGCGTTATATTTCTTCTGGCAGTCTGGCCTCTGACCGTTATATATTTCTGACGCGGGTCTTCTAGACCGTTACACTCCAGATAGGTACGCATCCCTAGGTGCATTCTATTTCCGTAGTTTTTACTATGATATTCTTACTTGGGTGTTATCTGTCTTCCTCCTTGGTTGCATTATATACTTACATCGTTGTGTGCATAATTGTTTGCTAGATTCTAGGTTAGAAGTTGCATGCACTCCGGTGCACATAGGTTCATTCATACTTTCATACATTAGATTGCATTTTTCTACCTTGGTGTACGGACCTCTCGTCTCCATATTCCTTGGGGCCGACTAGGAAATCGCACCAAGGACCTCCATAAGTCCCCGCGAGCCGTGGATTCCCACACGGACGCCGGGCCGATTGTACCTTTCCCACCCCGTGTCTAGGATCGCATAAGTGAGGGAGTGATCACATTTAGAGTCAAACCAAGCTTTACATCCATCTCCTATCAGGAACCCATTGTTGAGAGCTCATATTAATCAATCCGCTAAAGTTCCAAAGGAGGAATCATAAGAATCTTGAAGCATCACCTTAAACAACTTGGTTGACTTGAAGTGTCTTCATCTCTTGTTACTTACATCTTTGTTATAAATCGTCCAAGTTTGGTTGCTCATTGTGTGTTGGTGTTGTGTTGTTTGCATCTTGTTAAGGTTGTTCGTTGCATGTGGAGTTGTTTTCGTCAGTTAGAAGCACCTTCTAGGGTCAATTCCTTCTCCAGGTTCTACTCAAATCCGCTTTTCGAACCCACCATGGCTTCTTTCAATCCTCCCCATTCCCAAGAGGATTCCCTTCCTCAAGGGCTTCTTGAAAACCCTGCTAGGGTTACCTCATTCTCTTCTGGAGAGGGGACAGCCCCTCTTCCGTCCTATACCTCCATGAAAGGTGGTCAAGCTACCCCCTCTTTCACTACTCCTTCCGCGGGCTCCATTCTCCAGATGATGGCCCAATTGGATCTGGCCCAACTCCAAACTGTCTATCAGGCCATGCAAGGATCCAATATCTCCCCTCCCACGATTATGCAGGGTCAATCCAATCCTTCCATCCAGCTCACTCCAATTAATCTTACTCCGGTCCAACCCCGGACCATTACATTCACTGACATGGAGATGGGCCAATCTTCTACTTCGGCCCAGCAATCTTTTGACAAGGGGAAGTCTCCTGTCCCTTCTTTCGTTCAGGCGGATCATCATATGCCTAGCCCGATGGTTCCGCAAGTCCTCATGGGTCCCTCCGAATTTCTGTGCCCTCAGCCAGGGGTTGCCCAAGCCCACTCCAATCTGGGTCAAGTTCAGGCCCAATATCCTTCTTATGGGCCCCCTACTTCGGCCATTTATCCTTCTGCTCCTGCTTATGGGCTCCCACCTTCTGCTGCGATTCACCCTTCTGCTCCCCAACTTCAGCCATCATCTCTCACTACCCCTGCTCCATCCAGAGAGCAGAAATTACTTGATAAATGGGCCACCATGCAACAGCAACTCAATTTCCTCCAGAAGCGGGTTGGCCCACAATCCTTAGCAGATGTTCCGGTTCCTAGTTTTCAGAACATCCGGTTCCCTCCGCAATCCGAGCTCCCCAATTATCACAAATATGACGGGAACGGCAATCCCTTTATTCACGTGAGGGATTTCTTATATGAATCGGCCCAATTCCAATATGATGATCACCTTATGGCGTACTTGTTCCGCCGCTCATTAGACGGTGTTGCACTAGAATGGTTCTATTCTCTTCCATTGGAAGAAGCCGAGAGCTTTAAGGTAGTGAAAGATAAGTTCATTCAGCGGTTTCAAGACAGGGTTGGCCCGGAATATTCATTCACAGATCTGGTGGCCGAAAAGATGAGACCGGATGAGGAGTTTGCCACTTATGCAGATAGGTGGAGGCAAATGGCCACTAGAGTGCCCGGCCACATTCCGGAGGAAGAGAAGGTCAAGCTACTTATTTCCAATGCTACCTCGACCTTCCGAAACATTCTGGCAATGAATGACATAGCCAATATGCACCAACTCTACAACCGGGCGCGGTTCATCCAAACACAGTTCAAGGACTCCCCCATTCACTCTCTATTTGAAAACCAAAAGCCCATGTATCACAAGAAACCTCAAGGGCCGGTCACCGAGGGGGTCCAAACGAATGAGCAAGTTCAAGCCGTTGCTTTCCCATTCCAAGCCACACCTTTCCGCTTCCCTCAAAACCCCCGCACTCCACAGAATCCCGCTCCACAGAACTTCCAAGTCACTCCGCAAAACGCTCCACCCCACCTTCACCATCCCACAAACTGCTTTCACAAATCCACAAAACACCTTCGCCGCACAGCAACAACCACCACCACCTTTGCAATACCACAATGTCCCTCCACCCAACTGCTATAACAACAACCCGAACAACAAGCGCCCGGCTCCTAAAAGAGCTCAATATCCTCCACTGCCAGAAACCCTCACAGACATCTTCCCGGCTCTTATGTCGGTTAATGCCATACAGCTCCCTCCGGAACGGCCCAACTGGAATCCAGCCGTTGATCAGATGAAGTATTGTATGTTCCACAGGCAACCAGGACATACCATTGAAGGGTGTTTTCAATTCCGGGACCTAGTATATGATCTTCACGAAGGACAGAGGATAGATTGGGCCGAAATGCACCGGGCCATCACATAAATCAAAGAGAAGAGAAGGCAGCCGCCGAGGCAGCAAGTACAGCAGCAACAGGTACCGCAGCCACAGCAGCAACAGCAACAGCAGCCGGTGCAAGACCTGGGGATTCATCAAAACCCAATGTCAAACCATCCTCCTGCTCCGCAGCCTCCGCCGCCGGCACCAGCTCAGGTCAATGTCATCCAACCCCCGGCTCCTAACCCCGGGTGGTCCTTCGACGATGATAATTCCACGCCGCAGGTCATGGCCCTTCACTACAACTACCATGATCCTCCCGCTTCCCCTATCCTTATACCTACCCACCAAACTCCTCCTCCACTCATCCTCACATTTACCCCTATTCTATCACACGCACCATCACCCGCGCCCCCGTCGCACTCACCATTGCTCACAACCGCTACCATCACCCCCTCCCCGCTCGCGCTTACGTCCACTATCGCCATACCTCCGTCTAACCCTCCACTCATCACACCTCCATCCACTTTTATACCCCCACTGCCGCTCGCGCCCACCGCAACTAACCCCTCGCCTATTGTCCTTTCCACCACACCCTCTTCCGCACCGCTCATACATCCCATTGGGCCTACTAAATCACTTATCCTAAGCCCATCTGAGGCCGCGGCAGCTTATAACTTCGCCCTACGGAGCGGGCACATGTTCCACCGAAACTATCCTTCCACTTCCAATCCCTAGTCTTCCCAACCGGCGGCTGAACAAGAAGAGGCCGAGCCACTACCCGGGACCCAATATGATCTATTACATCATTTGGATAGGGTGCCCGCCAAGATATCTGTGCTGGAACTGATTAAGAGATCTACCCTTCACCAAGATGCATTAAGATACTTTCTTCAGAAGGTGATGGTTAGCGAAGACATGGCAGTCGATAGCTTACCTACCGCACTGGCAACAATCTCCAAGGGGCCAGCCATTACTTTCTCTGAAACCGAGCTAGCACCACCAGAAGCTCGGCAAATGCCGCTGTGCATTACTATCATTCTGAACAAAGTCAGCATCGATGCGGCATTAGTTGACACAGGGGCATCTATCAACGTATGCCCGCTCAGCACTCTAAGGGCTTGTAATCTGTCAGAAGAACTTCTACGCCCAACTCCCACTACCATAGCTGCTTATGACAACTCTCAGCGGGCATGTCACGGCATTGTCACCATTCAAGCTGAGCTTGGGCCCATTACTATGCCCGTGGAATTCTATGTGTTGGACATTGACCCTATGTTCAAAGCTATCTTGGGTCATCCGTGGATCGATACCCTCAGTGCCGTACCCTCTACTGCACATCAATGCATTAAATTCCCTTTCCAAGGGAGGGTCGTCAAAGTCAAAAGCTTATCCACGGTCCAATCAGTGAAGGCTATTTCAGAGAAAGTTCTTCCCACATTGTGGCCAAGCAGTCGGCCCGTTATGTCAGTGCTAGATCTTGACTTTCCTTGGGCTTACGCACCCCGTAAGCCCGTCACCGCAGCAGTTGACATCAAGGTGAAGCCCCAGATCCGAGATTCCAAGGGCTGGGACATTATACTGAAGCTAGGCTACCAATCGGGGAGAGGCCTCGGTGCTCAATTGTAGGGATGAACTAAGCCCATTCCTAAGGGTAGGAAAATGAACAGAAGAGGTCTCGGCTACCGAGAGACTGTATTGTCCATGATGGGTGATTCTGGGGCACTCACCTGGGACTACCGTCAACACTTTGTTCGAGGGCCTCTCCATCCCGGCACATTAGCTCCACCGCCAGCTCCGCCAAGGGAAGATACAGTCTGTCCAATTGCCAGTCCACCCCCAGTGCTAAGGAGGCCAGTTGATGATGTGATTGACTATGGTCCAGCCCTTCAGGGGCTATTTCATGAAGAAGACTGCCAGTAGCGTCAAGAGGTTTGGCTCGTCCAATGGAGGCCGAAGAAGCAGCCAGCTCAGCATCTGCGGAAGGAGGAGAGCTCGCCGATTATCTTTTCTTGGTCTCCCTCATGCTTTCAATCTCTCCTACAGCAGAGGGAATTCTTACCCCGTCTTCCTCCCATCATGGTAAATCCATCCTTCATTGATCCACCAGAAATTCTCTTTGTTCCTTGCGCTTGCGGGCATTGCCCGCCCATTGATCTATCCACTCTATTCACTCCTCCTCCTCCCAACGCCCAGCTCCACGAGATGTGGTTCTCCTCCTCCGATCCCTTCTTCGATTGCATCTTCCCCGAACTGTTCCCTATTCAGCTCCCGCCTCCTCCATTTTGTTGTGTAGTCTCCACTGATCTCCAAAAAAAAACGTCAAATTCGAAACGGAGATTTCAGTGGAAGATTATGCTACCTTGTCTCCATCCTCCTCCCAGGGGCACGAGTCCCCTACTCCTTCCCTTCCACTAGGTCTTCTTCCTCCTAGGTTAGGATTAGGGTCTATCGAGTCTAGGGAAGTAGAGTCAGTTAGGTCTAGAGAAGTAGGGTCTTGTTCTGGGTCGTCCAACCCTTCCTTCTCTGAGTCGCGCCCACTTGCGCGTCCTCCCAAATCCATCCCTGATAGGTTCTTGCAAGATCTAGCTCAGCGTTGTCATGCCCTTTTAAAGTGTTCAAAATTTGTTGCTACGGCAATTATGATTGAAGATGAAGAAGAAATAGAAGGGGTGTGGAGCGATGACGGACTCGGTGTCTATGAAATTCTGGATGAAAAAGATCCGATCAATGAGGACAGCAACGTAGATGACACTGTCGATTTGTATGCACAAGGACTTAAGAAATTCGACGAGCCGTCATCGGCAGTGGATGAACCTACAAAGGAAATCAACTTAGGAACTGAAGAAGACCCAAGGCCCATCATTATTGCCGCTAATCTCCCTCCACAAGTAGAAGAAGATTTAATCAAGGTTCTAAGGGAGTATAGCGATTCCTTCGCCTGGTCATATGAAGACATGCTAGGTCTTCACCCCTCTTTAGTGGAACATCGACTTGTGCTTAAACCAGGGTCAACACCTGTGAAACAACGGTCAAGGAGATTTCACCCCCACATGGCCTTAAGGATTAAGGAAGAGGTCGACAAATTGTATAAGACCAGATTCATTAGAGTTGTTCTATATCCTCAGTGGGTGGCGAACATAGTCTCTGTTATTACGAAGGATGGAAAGGTGCGTATATGCATCGATTTCAGGGATCTCAACAAAGCATGTCCAAAAGATGATTTCCCACTGCCTCATATTGATGTCTTGGTAGATAGCACCGTCGGGTACGAATCTCTGTCATTTATGGACAGTTACTCAGGCTATAATTAGATCTGTCTCGCTCCGGAAGATCAAGAGAAAACCTCCTTCACCACGCCCTGGGGCACGTACTGTTATATGGTTATGCCATTTGGTTTGAAGAACGCAGGTGCCACCTATCAAAGGGCAATGATGGCCATCTTCCACGACATGATGCATATCTATATGGAAGCTTACATGGATGATATTTTGGTGAAGTCAAGAACCAAAGAAGAACACCCCTCTATTCTGGCTAAGGTGCTACAAAGAGCACGGGAGTACCAGCTCAAAATGAATCCAAAGAAGTGCATATTTGGAGTCTCTTCAGGGAAGCTGTTAGGTTTCATAGTGAGCAAACGGGGGATCCAGATTGATCCTAACAAAGCACAGGCCGTCATGGACATGCCTCCACCTAAGAACATTACGGAGCTTCGAGGACTGATTGGTCGATTGCAATTCATTAGAAGATTCATATCCCAACATTCTCAAAGGTGCCGTCCGTTTTATGAATTGCTTAAGGCGGGGGTCAAATTTGAATGGAATCAAGACTGTCAGAAGGCCTACGAGGACTTAAAGGAATATCTATCCAATCCCCCATTTTTGCAACCTCCTGTCCCTGGGAAACCCCTAATCCTATACATCTCGATTTTTGAGGACTCCCTAGGGGCGGTCTTAGCACAAGTGGATGATGAAGGGAAAGAGCAGGCTGCGTATTACCTCTCTCGGTTATTTAACCCAGCTGAGTCCAGATACACCGCTATGGAGAAAACTTGTGCCGCCTTAGTATGGGTAGCTCAGAAGCTTAAACATTACTTCCTTGCCCACCCAGTTAGGTTGATCTCTAGAATGGACCCAATTTTCTATCTCTTAGAAAAGCCTGTCCTCTCTAGTAGGTTAGCTCGCTGGCAGAGCTTCCTCTCCCAATTCGATATCACATTCATCGTTCAGAAGGCGGTCAAAGGATACGCCATCGCTGAGCATCTTGCCCATCTTCCTATTCCTCACACTGACTCCATTCAGGACGACTTCCTTGATGAGCATCTCTCTGTACTCACCCACCATCCCTTTTGGTCTCTGCACTTCGATGGTGCGCTCAATTCTCAAGGCCGAGGGATCGGTGCTATTCTACTCACTCTAGAGGGAGTGACTATTCCTTTTGCTTATCAACTTCGATTTCCTGCTACCAACAAACATCGCTGAGTATGAGGCTCTCTTAGCTGGACTGAAGCATGCCTATCTCCTAGGTGCGCGCTATTTAAATATTATAGGAGACTCTCAGCTCGTCCTGCGGTAAGTTCTGTCCACTTATCGCACTCGTGACCCCAAACTCAAGCCATATCAAGATTTGGTCACGCTTCTGGCAAGGCAATTCTGTAAGCTAATCTATATCCATACTCCCCATTCTCAGAATATTCTAGCCGATGCTCTAGCATCTCTTGCTTCCTCTCTATCTTTCCCTCTCAGTCGGAACACTGAGACTAACGTCATTCAGAGACTAGACGCACCCTCCCTTCATGATCCTTGGTTCTTCAACCTTAGGAAGACTGTAGAGGTGAGGGCTGAGAAGGAAGATCTAAAGGAAGTATCTTTCATAGAGCTAGAAGAGCTTCTGGATGGAGAAGAATTGCCTTGTTATCACGAAATCGAGTTGTTTTGCAAAGAAGGATCATTCCCAGAAGGGGCAAACACCGAGCAGCGCAAGTCAATAAGAAGAGCCGCCTCAAGGTATACCATTGTTGCAGGAGAACTATACAGGCGCGCTACTAATGGAATGCTCATGAGATGCTTAGATGATAATGAGGCTTGGAAAGTGGCTGAAGCAGCCCATTCTAGTGAGTTTGGAGGTCATGTCAATGGCCAGGCTCTAGCGAAGAAGATCCTTAGGCAGGGCTACTACTGGCCCACTCTAGAGGAAGATTGCTCCCTCTATGTCCGGAGGTGTCTTAAATGCCAACTCCATGCTGATAAAATCCATGCTCCAGCTTCATCTCTTTTGGCCATTCTCTATGTGGGCTTTCGACGTTGTCGGCCCGTTCGGTGATCTTAATTCTCAGATCAAGCAGAAATCCTTTATCCTTACCGCCACCGAGTACTTCACCAAATGGGCCGAAGCCAAGGCGTACGCACAGATCAAAGCTTCAACGGTGTGCCGCTTTATCATGAAGAATATCATCTCGCTGTTCGGAGTGCCAAGCAGTATCATCACCGACAACGGACCCCAGTTCGTCTCCCAAGAGCTCAAGGACCTATGTAAGAAGTTCAATATTGCATTGCATCATTCATATCCATACTATCCTCAAGGCAACGGTCAAGCCGAGGCCACTAATAAAACCCTTCTTAAAATCATAAAGAAAACATGTGAATCTCATAAGTTTTCCGATTGGCCAGAAAGATTAGTGGAAGCTCTGTGGGCTTACCGCACCTCCGTCCGCACTCCCACGGGACAAACTCCCTATGCTCTTACCTACGGGATGGAGGTGGTGCTCCCATATGAGATCTTGATCCCTTCCCTCAGAGTACATCTTGATAAGGAACTTAATCTCGATGAACGTCGAGAGGCGTTGCTGGTTCAGCTGGAACTCTTAGATGAGAAGAGGATGAACGCGGCCGATCACGTATCCGTTTATCAAACGAGAGTTTCGCGTTATTTTCAAAAGAAGGTAATTGAACGTGAATTTCAAAAAGGAGATATGGTTTTGAAACGTAAATTCATTTGGTCTGTAGGACCTAGGTCTAAATTGTAACCTAACTGGGAAGGGACGTTTGTCGTAAAAGAGGCTTATCCAGGGAATGCTTATCGCTTAGTAAACGCGGAAGGTGAGGACCTCTCTCACCCGTGGAATGGGTTGTACCTTAAACGTTTCTTTCCTTAGAGTCTAACCCATGTCACCCTGGCAGCAAGATGTTCCTCTATTTCTCTAAAGAGGGTCCCGAGTAAGGCAACCACACACTACACAACATCCCTTGTCAGGTTTCCCGCTTTAAAAGACACCGTTTCTCCTCGGCCATGCTTTGGGGGAAAGTCGAAGTCCCTGTTCGTTCCTTCCATCGGCCGAATCCAAGGGCAAGAAGTGAATAAGGAGGCGACAACCAATCCAGGCACCCTGACAAGAAGTGGTCTCAAATAGGGGTAGTCCGTTATGACCTGATGCCACAAGCAAAGAAACAAGGAAAAAAGAAAGTAAAGGACAAAATCAAAAGCATCATCTCAAAGGTCTACTGAATATGATTCCAAAGCTCCAGAAAGGCAAGAAAAAGAATCTAGGCATGACAAGAGTGGCAGTACAGTTCCTCGCGGGACGAATGAGCCCGGTCGCATGCATGCATAGAGTGGACTAAGGTTCGATGATGGACACAATGCCCCGGCGTAACAGACCAAATTTCTAATAGGTTGTCTGGAAAGGAACTCAAGTCCTAAAAGCTTATAAGTCTGGCCTAAGCTTACCCCCGTGTTCTATTTTCCTTTTTCAGGATTGAAACTAGTACCCTGGGTATGGCCATGGTAGAAACACCGTCATGAAAATCTGGGCCTTGGTCAGGGTTTGTAACCTCATTGCACGCCAACCTCGGGACTCTCAATATGATACGGAGGGCTCACGTTGCTAAGGGAAAGCACTGGTTTTCAAAATCCAAAAACATCATATATTTTCAAAATCTAAAAACAACATATATTTCAAAATCCAAAAACAACATATATTTTCAAAATCCAAAAAACAACATATATTTCAAAATCCAAAAAAAAACATATATTTCAAAATCCAAAAATAACGTATATTTCAAAATCCAAAAACATCATATATTTCAAAAATCCAAAAACATCATATATTTCAAAAATCCAAAAACATCATATATTTCTAAATCAAAAAACATCAAATATTTCCAAAACTCACAAAAAATTTGAATATTTTCCAAAATCCAAAAAAATACCATCATATGCATCGCATGCATCAGTTCTATTATGTTTTTTTTTCTGCCTATTTAATAAGGCTCCACCCCTTGACCAAATATCAAGGAACGATCATTATCTAACTTGCTTCAAGGCAAGGGGTTGAGTCTAAGAACAGATCTAACTTGTTCCATGCTTAAGTGTGTGCAGAACGCAGGATCAAGAACAAAGCTGAAATCTCATAACTATGCAGGTTCGGGTCTGTAACGCGCCATCAGTGGACCGCCACATTCATGTAACGGTCTTTGATTAAACTGTTACTTTCCTTCAAAACGTTGGCTTTGATTCTCTCAGCAGCTCTCTCTCTAACGGCCTGGGTCACGACCGTTATTCTTCCCAACGGTCCATCGTTGGACCGTTACTTCCTCCAAAGAATTTAGTTCTCAGAGTATACACTCTGACGGCCTATCTCCCCACCGTTATATCCTTCTAACGGCCCTGATCCAATCCGTTACATTCCCCAGAAGCTCTGTTCTGCTGATCATTCTAGCCAAAGTAAAACACGAAGTTCATGTCCATTCAACTAAGGCAATCCCATCTTATTCAAATGAACTTAATGCAACATAAGATTGATAAAAATTTCAACTCTGATTGTCGATTACATCGTTCAAAAAGAAAATCAAGCTACATTCAGTTTCTTATTCGCAAGAGGGCGGATCTTCCTCAACTCTTTCACGTAGCCGCGGCGTGCTTCGTCGTTCTCTTCCACTTTTTCTTGCCACGGACGCACCTTGCTGATCTCCCACATGGTCAGCGCGTTTCGGACTGCTCTCTCATCTTCCTCGGTCCCCATCTTCCTAGGTGGAAGGGGAGGGTAGTATGATAGTGCAAGAACTTCAGTCCGAGGTAGCCCGATCTGAAGGTGGCACCGGTGTGGGTTGTAGATCGCCATGGTAGTATTTTCCACTAGCTGGAGGTCCAGGCCTTGACGTCGCAGTATTCTAAGAAGAGTGCTCCGAAGGATTCTTGGTCGCATGATGAACTGGTCTATTGGAATGGTGTTGAAGAAGAGGCGCCATTCATCCCGAGTTTTCTTGTCCGACGTCTTGCATTCAACCTGTGAAGAAAATCCAGATGCCCCTCCAATGAAGAAGAGAGGGTGGCTCCCGAAGATCCGGCTAGCAGAAGTTATGTCTTCCTTTGGTTGGAATTTGATTCTCACTCCCATCCAACACTCAAGGAGTATCATGGAACCGAATAAGGGTCCTCCTAGGCAAGCCGAGCTTAGTCCTTCATGGAGATATGAGAGGATCGCTTGAGAGATGGACATTCCCTGCCACAACCCACTGATTATGCTAAGATTTTGGGTATCTAAGAGGTGGTCGGTCGTGGTGAAAAGGAAAACTCCGCATAAGCAAACCGCCACCGCCTTGGCTATTGCTTCATGTCTCTCCCACTTGTTTTTGCAATGAGACACTATCCACTGTGCCAAGGGTATCAAGTGTATGTGATGTGGGCTGATCATGGTCCTCACGTCCTTTGGATTATGGATGAAATCACTCAAGATCAAGGACGGGTCAATAGGCTCAACCGTGTAGCAAACTAGGTCTTCATCCCCCGCCTTAGTCTTAGGAAGGGCTAGGTAGGTTTCTACCTCCTCTAATAGGACTGTTGCTTCGAAGGAAGGGAAGATGAAGGTCTGTGTTTGTGGATGCCACAATTCTATGAGGGCTGAAATACTAGGCCAATCTAATATCAATTTCTAGAAGTTCTTGCCTAAGACCAAGAGAGGTTGAAGGTGCCACGCTTTAAGAATTGAGGTAACCTCTAAAGGGAGTGCCTTTACCATGGGAGCCACCCACTTCAGGTTAGAATAGCATCTTGGACCGGGAAGGGGCTAAGAAGAAAAAAGAAACTCATGAGAAAGAAGATGAGGTGCAGAAATTTCTGAACTTGGTTAAGTTATGGGAGCTTACCACTCTTTGAGCATTAGAGCTTAGATGCTTGGGAATCGAGGTTAGCCTTTGCAACTCTCCATACTCTTTTCTTGCAGCTTTGGGTCCAGTGTAGACTCTCTCTTCCATAGCCATCACCTCGAAGCTTCTCTTCATCTTGTTTCCTGCCCTTAGGAGGGGTTTTTTTCAGCCTTCTAGCAGAGATTTTAGAAAGATACGATTTTGGCTAGGTTTCCAAGTTTTAAAGGTTTGGCTTTGACTTTAAAGTGATAAGATTCGGATTGGAAGGCGTTATCTTAAGTTCAGGAGAAATCTAGAACGGATCAAGGGCTTCTTATCTCGGGTTTTGCCCCTTACGACTCAATCCGTCTCGGATTACAATTCATGCTATAGCGGTCTATCGTCAGACCGTTACTTGACTATGACACGCCAGCTCTGGGCCGTCACATTTCCTGTGGGTTTAAATTTTGTCCAACCTTATTCTGTCAATCTTAACGGTCTAGCATCAGACCGTTATATTCTTGTGACGCGTTCTCTCTGAGCCGTTACATTCTCTACTGATCAGTTTTGGTTTCTTCTTGGTCAATCATTCTCAACGGTCTTGCTCATGACCGTTATCTATCTCCGACGCGCTGTGCGTGGACCGTCACATTTCTTGTACATTTTTTTAAGTCTATACATCACATTCCTCATCCTAGTCTATACATCACTTTGAAGTCTGTACAACATCTTGAAGTCTGCACATTCATACTTCGTGTTGAAGTCCACACATCATGTTGAAGCATGTGCTTCACTTTGAAGCCTGTACAGCATTTTTGAAGTCTACACATCATGCAGAGTCTACACAGCCTCAAGTCCATACGTTTTTGAAGTCTGCACATTTGTTAAGTCTATACGTTCTTCATCCAAGTCTGCACATTTTGGCTAAGTCTATGCATCCCATTCTTCATCCATGTCTACATCATGTGAAGTCTATACGTCCCATGCGTTTCCCAAAGTCTGTACATCAGGTCTCAAGTCCATGCATTCCCCAAGTCTGTACAGTCTTCATCCAAGTCTATACATCATGTTCAAGTCTACACATTTTGAGGTCCACACACTGTTGTTGAAGTCTACACATTCCATGTTTCCTCAAGTCTGTACATTCGTTGAAGTCTATACATTGTCCAAGTCCATACATTTGTTGAAGTCTATACAATGCCTCAAGTCCATACATTTGTTGAAGTCTACACAGTCCATGCATTCCATAAGTCTGTACATTCTTCATCCAAGTGTGTACATTCCCCAAGTCTGTACATTCTTCATCCAAGTGTGTACATTCCCCAAGTCTGTACGTTCTTCATCCAAGTGTGTGCATTCCCCAAGTCTGTACATTCTTCATCCAGGTGTGTACATTCCCCAAGTCTGTACATTCTTGACCCAAGTCTGTACGTTCTTCATCCAAGTGTGTCCAACCAAGTCTGTACATTCCTTGCCCAAAGTCCATACACCCTTCAAGTCTGAGCATTCTTTGGCTAAAACGAAGTCTATACATCATCTATACATCACTTGGATGAGGTCTATACATTCATAGTTTGATCTTGTTTTGTCAAATCTAACGATCTAGCACTTAGCCGTTACATCTTTCTAACGCACTGGCTATGGGCCGTTATATTCTCTGCTACTCAGTTCTGCAAAATTGGCCTCTGTCCCCTCTGACGGCCGTCACTTAATGCGTTACTAAATTATGACGGTCTGGATCTAGACCATTACATTATCTGCTGCTGTGACTTGGGCTATTCCTATCTGCCTCTGTTTAGACCTGGCGGTCTTACATGCTTTCAGTCTATTCATCCTGTCCATCCACACATTATCTCATCCACATCATGCACATTTCATCCACGCAATTTCACACAATCCTTTCACACAATCACATGCATTTCTTCCATTCCAATCACACCTTCTCACATTCATTCCTGCATTCATTCATGCTCGTCTGTTTGCATTTTATTCACACCCATTCATTCATATAAAGAAGAAAAAACAAGCAAAAGACCAAAAAAAAAGAAAATTTTCATTTCATTCATTCATTTCATCCCCCATGTAAGTCATGTACAAGTAAAAACAAAAGAAAAACATGCATCACTCAGCCGGCTTATCCGCCGGGCCGCCATCATCATCTCCTCCCTCGGGTCTCCTCGCAGGTGGCGCTATGGAGGCACTCTCCTCCTGTTGACCCCTCTCTGCCCTCTCATTCCTCCGCTGACTAGAGGAGCTAACGAGGAAGTCGGCTACCGATCCGCTCGGGGCGGCGCTCCTCTGTGCCCCGCTCTGGGAGGCATTCCCCTCCGACCCCCAGCCTATCATTCTCACCGTCCGCAGCTCGATCTTCAACTCAAAGATCTGACGCCGCGTATCCCGTGCCTCAGTCCGGTAGCGATCCAAGTCTGCGGTCCCGGCCCGGAGTCGCTCCACCTCTGCTCGGAGGACCTCTGCCTCAGCCCGGTTCCGCTCTGCCTCCGTTCGGACCAGCTTCACCTCGGCCACTGCTACGGCTAGCTCTCTCGCCTATAGTTTGCATTGCATATAGTTAGTCGCATAAACATGAGAATTTGCATAAAGCATAAGCATTTAATTTGCATAAGCATTTAGCATCTTACCCGCTCCACGAGGGTGGCCTCTGCCTCCTCGGCCCGGGCAACCGCTCGGGCAAACTCGGCATCTCGCTCAGCTCTGTCCCCGGCAGGCTGTGAGAATGACGACGGTGCATCCGGTCTGGCTCTTTGGGCTCCCTCAGCCCACTGCATTTAGAAATCATTGGTCCGTTCATCGCATTCGCATCATAATCATAAACATAATCATTTTAGGTCCAAGTTTTTTTTAGAGTCTTACCAAGAGTTCTAGAGCGGTCTGGTACTCGTCCCACTGCTGGACGGTGGCGTGGAGTAGCCCCTCGAGCTCGGCTATCCTTCCCTCGGGTTCTAGCTGCATTTAGAAAGCGTATGAGTCAGTGCATATCGAATAAAATTTTCATAAAAGAGCATTCAGAGTATAGGGTTTTATTGCATACCGGTCGTCGGGTACCTCGGTACACCCGGTCCCCGTACAGTCGAGCAAAGGCTTTCAAGTATGCCTCATCGCTCTCGTCCCGCTCCTTCACTGCTCTACCCCGCTTGTTCCAGTCGTGGACGTACTTCACCTTCCGGGCGCACCAATCTATGTCACCACTAATTCCCTTCGCTGACTTCCCCGGGCGGTCGTCGCTGTGGCGTGGAAAGGTCACCTCTGGCTGGTGTAGTCCCCGAGTCCGCAGGATCAGTCGGTAGTGGAGAGGCTCGATGATATGGATGCAGTGCAACCATATGTCTCGTCCCCGGTACGAAAGGGCTGCCTCCACCCATGGCTGTCCCTCGAAGCTCTCGCCTCTGTACGGGGTCCATCTCACCTAAAAGCATGAATCAAATCATCATATAGAAGCATATAGAAATATTCAAAATCATTTAGAAAGCATTTTTTTAGTTCGGGCTTACCGCCGTGTGCGGGAAGGAATCCAAATCATCCTGGATCGCCCGGGTCAATCTGATGATCGACCCCAGGTCCCTTGCAACCACCCGTCGCCTCGCGATCGGGATGCGGCCGGTGTGGAGTAGAGTGCCCCGTCCTATGCCCGGGAGGTACATGTAGCTCCAGAACTGCATTTAGAAGTTAAGTCAGTCAACTGCATAATCATTTTCATAAACATTTGCATAAATCATAATAGAAGCATTTAAGTTGCATTTACCTGTAGAAAAGGCGAGAAGCCGCCCAGCATCGTCTGACGGTCCGTCGTGCTGAGGGACTCGAACAGGAAGGCCAAGACTGCCGCTCCCCAGGCGTACTTTCCAACTCTGCCCAAATCCTCGATCATCGGCAGCAGCCGGCAGCTGATCACATCTGCCCGAGTCGCGAACAGGAGCTTCCCGAACAGTAGCATCAGGAAGCGCCTCAGGGTGCGATCTCCCTCTGGTCCAGCCTCTGCCGCCACTCGTGGGCGCACCTGGTCAATCACTCTACCCAGATGCTCCTCTGGTAGCTCGCCCACGGCTATCGCCGCTCCCCTCAGTCCTAGGCTCTCCTGCAGTACTGATCGTGAGAGCTGGGATGACGTCTGCCCCAGTCTGATCAAATCTAACCCCAGCAGCTCCTGGGCCATCTCTCGGTAGTCTCGGTAGGTCCATCCTGTCACTGCGGCTCCATGTACTCGCAGCCCGGCAATCCTCGCCATGTCTTCTAGCGTGGGGATCATGTGACCCCACGGGAAGATGAATGCTCTGCTAATCGGATCCCACCTCTCGTGCAAGGCATACAGCAGAGGCATGTCCATTCTGGTCACCTCGATGCTTAGCACCTCGGCGAATCCCATCCCGGCTAGTCTCTCTCTCTGGTAATCGGGCAGTGCCTGGTACACCGCCCGGATCTGAAGCCAGGAGATCCTCGTCCGTCTCTTTCCCTGCATCCATTTAGATCATAAGTCAGTCAAATGCATCATAAAAATCATTGCATAGCATTCATAAAATAAAAACAAAACAAAAAAACTGAATAATTGAAAACCTAAAAAACAGTTCTAGCCTCTGGTGCATGTAACGGCCCTGGTAATGGGCGTCACATTTCTCTAACGCACCTAGAGTGATGCGTTAGGTGTGTGACGGTCACTGGAAGGACCGTCACATTCCCTGCTAGAGGGCGTTTTTCCTTTGCATTCCGTGGCTTCCCACTTTGGCCAAAAGGCCTACAGATGATCCTAGTGGGTGCATAGACCCATTTTCTACCCCCCATTCCTACATACATTCATACAAAAAACACAAAAAAATTAAAATTTGAAAAAAATTAGGGCGGAGGCCTACCTCATGGTCTTGGCCCCTCTTCCTCTTCTTCTCTTGTTCCTTGGGTTCTCCCTCGTCCAGGAAGGTTTCCCCTTGGTCCTCCTCGGCCATTGGAGCCTCTGCTTCCACCCTTGGAGCTTTCTTCCTCGTTTTTTCTTCCTCCGGCCGTCGTTCCACTTCCCGCTCTATCCGACGGTGGAGGCGGCGTATCGCCTTCTTCTTCCCTCTCTCCCTCTTCTTCGGTGGCTGTGGAGCCTCGTCGCCGGCCATCTCTTTGGTGGTTGACGGTGGTCGCCGGTGGCTCTCGTTGAGGTTTTGGAGAGCGTTTTTGACGTTTGGTTGCTTGAGTGTTGAATGAATGAGGCTGTGACCGTTAGGTTTGTTTTTTTTTTTTTTGAACGCTCAGGAAATGTGACGGTCTGTCGTCCGACCGCTACACTCTCTGATGCATACTCTTTTGACTGTTACATGGATTTGAATTGTTTCATTGAAGAAAATGAACCGCCCAATCTCTAACGGCCCTAGTCTGGTCCGTTACTTCATATGACGCCCTCTCTGCAGACCATTACAGCTTGCAAGTTTCTTGATGAATAAAATGGTCCATTTGATGATTGAATGACCACATTTTCTGCCATGGCACGTATTATTAATGCTTCTAACACGTATGAATGGTTATGCCTTATTTCATGCTCATATTTATTATTGGCTAACCTCTTTCTTATGAATGAAGTTATAAACAACATGCTTTGCCGGTCAGGCAGGTAAGTCAGGTATTGTATCTCGTTCCCTTGCCCCTTAAATGCATTACTATATGTTATCTATGATATATTATCTCGAGAACCGGCTGGTCATTCATGTGTTCTGGGATTTGATGTTCCCCTTAAACAAAAATGATGATGATCTAAGTTCACATGTTTAATCGTTGGATAGGCCGTTAGGTTGGAAAAATTTGGGGACGATTGTTCTGTCTTGTATGCCGTGGTTGCAGATGGTGTCCTGACCCTGATTTCTCCGGTTTAGCAATATTATTCTCGAGTATCTTGTTATTTTATTCTTTTCTTTGCATTCGTTTTAAACGATTTCTTTCTCTTTAGCCCAGCATGCATCATCCGTATCTTTTGAGCATTCATGATCTTCATCTGTTCAAGGTGTCTCAATGATGGTGAATAATTGTGTTCTTAATCTCGAATAAGGAGAATCATTCCATTCTGAATTAGAAAGGTTTCCTTCGATCTCTCGCTTGATTTGGTTGGCTGAAGATCCCTGTCTGGAGTTTAGTCAGTTCTCTTTCCTTTCTGTTGCCTCCGGCGGCTAGCCGTGTTTCCTTTCCTTAGTTAGTTCCTCCAGACTTGAGTCCTTCGGTTGGCTCTATCCTTGTGATCAGTTCAAAGTTTTCCAAAAAATTCCTGTCGCTTGTTGGTAAAGAACGGGTGTCGTTTACCTTAACGCCCACATTTTTGGTTCACTCCGCTTCACTTCCGCTTCATCTCCATGTTCCATTTCACTTTCGCTTCACCTCCGCTCGCTCCCCTGCAAAGAGGACGTTAAGGAGGGGCATCTGTTGACACCCGTTTTATGACCGATAAGTTGGGTCATCTCTTTGTTCATTATATGTGATGCTCCAAGTTGTTCACTCTTCATTGAGTTTCCTTTATCAGTTTGAAGCTTATTTCATGGGTCTTCTCTCCTTGGTTGAGTGTGGTTCCTTGTGGCTTTTCATTGGATGAAGCTTAGCAAGCTCTTAATCAATTACGATCTTCATTGTTTCTAACGGTCCTCTGCATGGGCATTATTTTCTTCTAACGCATGGTCCCATGGCCGTTACTTCTTGAAGAGTCCTACAACTTAAGGTCTTTGTTCCAGCTTATCCGTTGGCCTACCCATTGAATCTAACGGTTTGTCGTGCAACCGTTACTTTCTTCCAACGCGTCCAGCCATGGCCGTTGCTTATCTTGCAGAGTCCAACTTGTTTGATCTTCTTCCGTTGATCTTATCTCTTTTGAGATAAGGTTAAATGTAACGGTATCCCCCTGGCGCGTTATTTGCATGTGGCGGTCTGTCGAGTAGCCGTTACATCCAACAGAGAGTCCTGGCAGTTCAGGCCTTTTCTCTGCTACTCCGTGGTCGAGATAAGAGTTTGAATTGGTGATTTCTCTTCCAAATCTGATCCTCAGAACCTTCTGTTTGATTCTATGGACTCTTGGTGATATTATCTTCAAGGATTTTCTAAGAGTTATCCTCTTTTCTTGCTGGATTATCCTCTGTTCGACCGGAGAGTTTGAGGGCCTATAAATAGCACCCTTAACTTCATGGCCTGAAAGAGGAAGATCTGGAGTTCACGTCGAAGTGCTGCCGCATTCTGGAGCCACATTTAATCAAGGAGACTTGTCTTTCACGTCCAGCTGCTTCACGGTGAAGGGAGTATTCGTTATATTGAGTTTCAAAGTTCATTATTACATATTGTGTTCTTCCTCCTCCCTCTCATCATAGGCATTGTCCCTCTCCTTGTTTCCACGTTCTGCACCTGGTTTTCATCATCTAAATATCTTCCTATCTTTTAAAACGCCCAGAGGGGTTAAAAAACCAAAACTCTCCCGGTACTTCCCTTTCCTTTTGCATGATCTTAAGTTCTTTGAGAGTTGATACTACGCTTGTTTAAAGGGCTAATTTGGGTTTGTTTTCTTGTGTTTCACGTTCTTTGGCAGGTTTGTAGGTTAACTACATGAGGCCCAAGTCTTCTGGCCGGCTGGAAGAGTTGGAGTTCAAAGAATTCATAAGCTATTACTGCAGGTTTTCTGACGGTCTTGTGTAGGCGCGTCAGGCTTCTATAACGGTGCATCGTGCGACCGTCACATTTCTGTGACGCACGGGGTCTGGACCGTTACATTCGGTTGATCTGCAGATTTCACTGGTTTTCTCTCTCCCGTGGGCGGCTGCTTCATCCACCTATTTCCAAGGTATTTTCAAGTCTATGGCTTGTTTTTACTTTGGTGGCGATCACGTTCTTTCTTAGTATTGGG
Organism: Amorphophallus konjac; assembly: GCA_022559845.1. NCBI lineage: Eukaryota > Viridiplantae > Streptophyta > Magnoliopsida > Alismatales > Araceae > Amorphophallus > Amorphophallus konjac. The sequence goes on along the minus strand of CM040121.1, from coordinate 284,266,106 downwards.
CATTAGCTTTCTCTCCATCTCATATCTCTTATTTCTTTTATTTGCTCCACCCTCGTGGTGTGTTTTTGTTTGCTCTTGCTCCACGCCCGGCGTGTGTTTTTCTTTATTCCCTTAGTTTAGCTTGATGATTGAGATAGCATGCCCATGCTAGAGCTTGTTCTGGTTGCCTAGGTTCATGGTTCACATGTTCATAGGTTGATTGAGATCTTTGATTTTTGCTTATCATCTTTATTTGCTTATCATCTTTATTACACATCATGTTCATAGGTTCATGGTTCACATGATGTAGTTAATCTAGGTAATTATATAGCATGCTTAGTAGGTGTTCTCAATTTTTAACTAAACTAGTAGCTAATCTAGGATGATTAGTCTAGGCAGTTAGTCTTAGTCTCATCTCCATGTGATATTTCATGTTTATACATCATGTGTTAGCCTCATAGTTAGCATGTATTAGCTTTAATCTAAGAAAAGCCTCATAGTTATATGTTCCTTTTTAGCATCCACACCATTTACTGTTCCTTTTTAGCATCCACACCATTTACCCTTTTTGCCAAATAATTATATGTTATAAGCTAGCAAAACTTGCACTTACGATTTGGGCCATTTACCTTTTTTGCCAAATAATTATATGTTATAAGCTAGAAAAACTTGCACTTACGATTTGGGCCATGGATTAGCTGTACAAACAGTATCTCTTAGCATGTACAAGCTGTAAAGCCCCATTATTCCAGATCTTGCCCCCTATTCGGTCATGACAGACCCTATAAATATACCCGTAGCTACCCCATTCTAGGCTAGCTAAGGTTGGGGCAAAGCTCTGCAGGGATTGCGCAAGAAGGGTCTGCTACTACGATCTTCCAACAAGGTAGGTTTTCTCAATTTTTGGCTAAACCGTAGTTAATCTAGGTAATTATATAGCATGCTTAGTAGGTGTTCTCAATTTTTAACTAAACTAGTAGCTAATCTAGGATGATTAGTCTAGGCAGTTAGTCTTAGGCTCATCTCCATGCGATATTTCATGTTTATACATCATGTGTTAGCCTCATAGTTAGCATGTATTAGCTTTAATCTAAGAAAAGCCTCATAGTTAGCATGTATTAGAAAGGTAGTAAAATTAGTAAATTATTAGTTTCATTAATAGCATGTATTAGAAAGGTAGTAAAATTAGTAAAGTATTAGTTTCATTAACTAATCTATTAGCATACCTAATCTATTAGCACACCTAATTAACCTGTTAATCTACCAAATCTATACCCTCGTGTCTATATATATAGTTAAGTGTCTACACAGGTGTCGACACTTCGTGTAACTACACTGTACAACAGAGACTAAAAAGGAACAGTAAATGTCGACACTTGGTGTCGGCACATGCAGAAACATGTTGAAAAATCACAGAAGTAAAATGTGAACAATTTATACCTTATATATATAACACCTACACTTCCATACCTAAATATATAACAGCAATATATATAGATTTATAGTCAAATGTTCGACACCTGCATAATGCAAGTGTCGACACCTGCATATGCAAGTGTCGACACTTACATATAAAAGTGTCGACACAAGTGTCAACACCTCCTAATGGAAGTGTCGACACTTCCATATATATAAATATCTATATATGTATATAAATTCATATATATACTTCATTAATTGTATATACAAAACATATAAGAACAGTATAATATAAAATGGAGTCCTTCATTCTTACAGAGTATATATATATATTTGTAGAATGAAATTATTTTTTTTATGTAAAAATATAATTTTCACAACATTAGTTTATACATACTAAAAATTATCTCCAACATGTTAAAACTATTTCCATCATGTTAAAGTGACTTCCAATATGATAGAATTATTTTATACATATTGAGATATAAAAATTATTTTCAGCATGTTAAAATCTATTTAAAGCTATTTTTGTGCATATAAAACTTACTTTCCTTTTAAATAAATTAGTAAATTGATGCATGCAAATTACTTCCAGCATGATAATATTTCTTCCAATATGGTAAAATTATTCCAACATGTTATAATTTTTTTTATCATGTTAAAAGTATTTTCAGTGTATTAAAACTATTTTTCAGCATGATAATTCTATTTTCTTATCAAATAATTAGCAAATAAGTGTAGAAAAATCATTTTTAGCATGGCAACATTTCTTCCAGCATGGTAAAATTATTCCAGCATGTTATAACTATTTTTGGCATGTTATAATTATTTTTAGTGTATTAAAACTATTTTTCAGCATGATAATTCTATTTCCCTATCAAATAATTAGCAAATAAATGTAGAAAAATAATTTTTAGCATGATAAAATTATGTTGTTATCAGAAAATTTCTGTAATCAGCATGGCAACCTTATCTTATCATCCTATCAGTAAGCTAATTATTTTAGCATGTTAAGCATTAATTTTAACATGTTAATAATTAATTTTCAGCATGTAAAAATTAAATCCAGCATGAAAAATTTATTTTTATCATCTTACCAGTAAAGTAACATATGAAACTCATTCTCAGCATGTTAATATTATTTTGATCAAATTATAACTATTTTCAATATAAAAACTTATTTTCATAATCAAATTCTGATTATGATAATAAATTACCATTTTGGCTAACTCATATCCAATAAGTATATATATATATATCGGACAGAAGATATACATATCTATAACCTCCATTATATATATATATTGGACAGAATTTTATAATCAGATATATATATATATATACTTATTGGATAAATATATATATATATACAACTAATATCGACATTTGTGTCAACACCAGCAAGTTTAGTCTCATACCCCGTAATAATCAGCATGTATTAACTTCAATCCAGGGTAATACTTAACTTGTTAGTTGATATACTCATCAATTAGCATACCTAATTAACTTGTTAGTCTACATAATCTATACACCAGATTTGGTATAGATAGAGTTATGCCTATCTAGAAACTATGTCTCCATTAAGTTTCCTATAAAATGTAAACTAGTATGATACGAAATGTTACAAATTTGATATGTAAAGCATGAAACGAATGCATGTAAACCGCACAAATTTCCTTATCTGTCCATGTCCTCAATTTTACATAAATCAGCTTTAATTGAAGTGTGCCCATGACCCAGACACTATAACAATGACTATACAACAAACCCTTGTTCTAAACATAAAATGGGCAAAAACTGCCACCCGTAAACCCTGATTATAATCATGAGTTTTTCAGAAATTCTTGAATTCTATTCCCTACATGGTCAAACATTGAAACTCTTAAACTACCATTTGGGTGTGTAGGAACTAAGTGTCATGCAGGGCAAAGTGCTACGTTGTGGGAGCCACCTCTTGAGGCCGTACGGCGCAAAGTGCTACACGACGGGAGCAACCTCTTGAGCCTGTAGGGGCCACCTCTAGAATCCTCCATAACCAAGTAACTAGTTAATCTCTTTTGTAATACTACGTTTCTAAATTCTTGAAATTCTATATTGGCTATAAATGAAAGTGGATGTCAAAGATATTACATGAAATGCTGTGCATATAGGGCCCGGTCTGGTCCTAGGGGGAGCACCCGAAGATACTTGTGCCCATGGGAGTTTATTGACCACGGTGTTTGGCATTGCACCGGAGTACTTGCTTGCTAGGCTTTAGACATTTCACTCATTCTCGTGATATTACTTGATTGATTCGACTTGAGACCCGCAGTAGGGTAAAAGTCTTTGCTTGAATGAAATTGATAAATAGCCGATTCTAGTTTTACATGCTTGGATTTATATTACTTCTATTACTTGCTTGACATGAGTTCTTACTCTCTTGGAAAGATTTTATTAATTCCAGTCATTACTTGCTTGAATCTCTTGCTATTGTTGCATTGAAGTTGGAATCCTTATACTCTCACTTGTTATTCCTTCACTGCTCTTGTCGATTTTTACAGTCTTTGATATCTACTCATCTACATGCATAGCTTTACTGACATTAATTGAACTTGTAAATCACTTAAAGCATGTTAAATCTTGAGATGTAATTCCTACTGAGCTTTATGCTCATTCAGTGTCAATTAATATTTTTCAAGTTGTCTCGAGGATAGCTAGCAAGCATGGGCAAGAGTGTTGGAGTGTACCAAGATGTCATAGTAGACCCCGTTTCTCAGTATAGAATTGAGAGTTATTTTATTATAAGAGTATTCTTGTAATTTGCTTGAGAGTTAGTGTTGTCCTTAAAATTTTGGAAGAGTTGTAAAAATTAAAATTTTATAGTGGAGATTTTTATATCAAGTGATGTAATTAGAATTTCTAGTCTTGATTGAGTGAGGGGTTTTCTCCCCTGTCGTGCCTCGATATTCTGCGTCGAGGCGTGACAGTTGTGGTATCAAAGCCTAGGTTAATTAGACCCTAGGTTTCTAAGTTTCCTTGTTATTAAAAAACTCATTTAGGTGTCTTAGGTTGGAGTTCTAGATCTAACATCTTGTAGTTGCCCGGTGAGATTGGGTAGAGCATTGGGTTATGTGCTAGAATAGCCATAGTCCTAGTAAATAAGATAAGTATTTATTATCATTTATTTTGAATTATGTTAAAATTTTTATATTGTAAGTGTAATAAAAGAAAGCTACTTGAAGATTGAAAAAGTACTTAAGAAGTAGAATTGGAACTTATTCGCAGGTTAGTATTTTTAATAATCTTCTTTAATTTAATTATTTAAATATTATGTGAATTTGGGGACCAAATTCTTTTCAAGTGGGGGAGGGTGTAGCACCCCGTATAAAAAAAATGATTTAAAAAATTTATTAATAATATTTCCCAAATAAGAAAAAAAAATATTAGATAAACTCTATAGGAAGCTTATATAAGAAGTTGGAACACGGAGTCATCATATGTAAAGATTATTCACTTAACAAGTGGCTTCTTAGAGTAGTTGGTTAAGTGATATGCTTTTCAACCTTGTGACTAGGGTTCCAATCCTAGCATCCACACCATTTATTTACCCTTTTTGCCAAATAATTATATGTTATAAGTTAGCAAAATTTGCACTTACGATTTGGGCCATGGATTAGCTGTACAAACAGTATCTCTTATCTCTCCAGCCTGTACAAGCTGTAAAGCCCCATTATTCCAGATCTTGCCCCCTATTCGGTCATGACAGACCCTATAAACATACCCGTAGCTACCCCATTCTAGGCTAGCTAAGGTTGGGGAAAAGCTCTGTAGGGATTGCGCAAGAAGGGTCTGCTACTACGATCTTCCAACAAGGTAGGTTTTCTCAATTTTTGGCTAAACCGTAGTTAATCTAGGTAATTATATAGCATGCTTAGTAGGTGTTCTCAATTTTTAACTAAACTAGTAGCTAATCTAGGATGATTAGTCTAGGCAGTTAGTCTTAGGCTCATCTCCATGCGATATTTCATGTTTATACATCATGTGTTAGCCTCATAGTTAGCATGTATTAGCTTTAATCTAAGAAAAGCCTCATAGTTAGCATGTATTAGAAATGTAGTAAAATTAGTAAAGTGTTAGTTTCATCAACTAATCTATTAGCATACCTAATCTATTAGCACACCTAATTAACCTGTTAATCTACCAAATCTATACCCTCGTGTCTATATATATAGTTAAGTGTCTACACAGGTGTCGACATTTCGTGTAACTACACTGTACAACAGAGACTAAAAAGGAACAGTAAATGTCGACACTTGGTGTCGACACATGCAGAAACATGTTGAAAAATCACAGAAGTAAAATGTGAACAATTTATACCTTATATATATAACACCTACACTTCCATACCTAAATATATAACATCAATATATATAGATTTATAGTCAAATGTTCGACACCTGCATATGCAAGTGTCGACACCTGCATATGCAAGTGTCGACACTTACATATAAAAGTGTCGACACAAGTGTCAACACCTCCTAATGGAAGTGTCGACACTTCCATATATATAAATGTCTATATATGTATATAAATTCATATATATACTCCATTAATTGTATATACAAAACATATAAGAATAGTATAATATAAAATGGAGTCCTTCATTCTTACAGAGTATATATATATATTTGTAGAATGAAATTATTTTTTTATGTAAAAATATAATTTTCACAACATTAGTTTATACATACTAAAAATTATCTCCAACATTTTAAAACTATTTCCATCATGTTAAAGTGACTTCCAATATGATAGAATTATTTTATACATACTGAAATATAAAAATTATTTTTAGCATGTTAAAATCTATTTAAAGCTATTTTTGTGCATATAAAACTTACTTTCCTATTAAATAAATTAGTAAATTGATGCATGAAAATTACTTCCAGCATGATAATATTTCTTCCGGTATGGTAACATTATTCCAGCATGTTATAATTATTTTTGGCATGTTATAATTATTTTCAGTGTATTAAAACTATTTTTCAGCATGATAATTCTATCTTCCTATCAAATAATTAGCAAATAACTGTAGAAAAATAATTTTTAGCATGACAACATTTCTTCCAGCATGGTAAAATTATTCCAGCATGTTATAACTATTTTTGGCATGTTATAATTATTTTCAGTGTATTAAAACTATTTTTCAGCATGATAATTCTATTTCCCTATCAAATAATTAGCAAATAAATGTAGAAAAATAATTTTTAGCATGATAAAAATTATGTTGTTATCAGAAAATTTCTGTAATCAGCATGGCAACCTTATCTTATCATCCTATCAGTAAGCTAATTATTTTAGCATGTTAAGCATTAATTTTAGCATGTTAATAATTAATTTTCAGCATGTAAAAATTAAATCCAGCATGAAAAATTTATTTTATCATCTTACCAGTAAAGTAACATATGAAACTCATTCTCAGCATGTTAATATTATTTTTAGCAAATTATAACTATTTTCAACATAAAAACTTATTTTCATAATCAAACTCTGATTATGATAATAAATTACCATTTTGGCTAACTCATATATATATATATATCGGACATAAGATATACATATCTATAACCTCCATTATATATATATTGGACAGAATTTTATAATCGGATATATATATATATATACTTATTGGATAAATATATATATATATATATATATATATATATATATATATATATATATATAAAACTAATATCGACATTTGTGTCAACACCAGCAAGTTTAGTCTCATACCCCGTAATAATCAGCATGTATTAACTTCAGTCCAGGGTAATACTTAACCTGTTAGTTGATATACTCATCAATTAGCATACCTAATTAACTTGTTAGTCTACATAATCTATACACCAGATTTGGTATAGATAGAGTTATGCCTATCTAGAAACTATGTCTCCATTAAGTTTCCTGTAAAATGTAAACTAGTATGATACGAAATGTTACAAATTTGATATGTAAAGCATGAAACGAATGCATGTAAACCGCACAAATTTTCTTATCTGTCCATGTCCTCAATTTTACATAAATCAGCTTTAATTGAAGTGTGCCCATGACCCGGACACTATAACAATGACTATACAACAGACACTTGTTCTAAACATAAAATGGGCAAAAACTGCCACCCGTAAACCTTGATTATAATCATGAGTTTTTCACAAATTCTTGAATTCTATTCCCTACATGGTCAAACATTGAAACTCTTAAACTATCATTTGGGAGTGTAGGAACTAAGTGTCATGCAGGGCAAAGTGCTACGTTGTGGGAGCCACCTCTTGAGGCCGTACGGCGCAAAGTGCTACACGACGGGAGCCACCTCTTGAGCCTGTAGGGGCCACCTCTAGAATCCTTCATAACCAAGTGACTAGTTAATCTCGTCTGTAATACTACGTTTCTAGATTTTTGAAATTCTATATTGGCTATAAATGAAAGTGGATGTCAAAGGTATTACATGAAATGCTGTGCATATAGGGCCCGGTCTGGTCCTAGGGGGAGCACCCGAAGGTACTTGTGCCCATGGGAGTTTATTGACCACGGTGTTTGGCATTGCACCGGAGTACTTGCTTGCTAGACTTTAGACATTCCACTCATTCTCGTGATATTACTTGATTGATTCGACTTGAGACCCGCAGTAGGGTAAAAGTCTTTGCTTGAATGAAATTGATAAATAGCCAATTCCAGTTTTACATGCTTGGATTTATATTACTTCTATTACTTGCTTGACATGAGTTCTTACTCTCTTGGAAAGATTTTGTTAATTCCAGTCATTACTTGCTTGAATCTCTTGCTATTGCTGCATTGAAGTTGGAATCCTTATACTCTCACTTGTTATTCCTTCACTGCTCTTGTCGATTTTTACAATCCTTGATATCTACTCATCTACATGCATAGCTTTACTGACATTAATTGAACTTGTAAACCACTTAAAGCATGTTAAATCTTGAGATGTAATTCCTACTGAGCTTTATGCTCATTCAGTGTCAATTAATATTTTTTAGGTTGTCTCGAGGATAGCTAGCAAGCATGGGCAAGAGTGTTGGAGTGTACCAAGATGTCATAGTAGACCCCGTTTCTCAGTATAGAATTGAGAGTTATTTTATTATAAGAGTATTCTTGTAATTTGCTTGAGAGTTAGTGTTGTCCTTGAAATTTTGAAATAGTTGTAAAAATTAAAATTTTATAGTGGAGATTTTTATATCAAGTGATGTAATTAGAATTTCTAGTCTTGATTGAGTGAGGGGTTTTCTCCCCTGTCGTGCCTCGATATTCCGCGTTGGGGCGTGACAAAAACACCCTATGAGCTTCTAAAAGTTAAGAAACCAAACTTGTTTCATTTCAGAATTTTTGGAGCAAAATATTTTATTCACAATAATGACAAGAAGGATTTAGACAAGTTTGAAGCTAAAAGCTCCCCTGGAATATTTTTGGGATATTCAGAAGTGTCTAGGGCATATAGGGTCTTCAACATAACAGACAAAATGGTTGAAGAGTCTCCACACATTATTTTTAGTGAAAAGAAAGGTGTTTCTAACAATGAAAATCTTGACAGGGATTCCAATCATGATGGGGAATTCTAGAAGACCAAGAAGAAGAGAACACTCAGCCAAGTGGAACAGCAAATCCTCCCAACCAGGAAGAGCCAAGAGAAGAAGGTGAGTCTTCAATAAATGTTAGATTTCTTAAAGATCATCCGATAGATAATGTCATAGGCAATCCTAAAGATCATCTTCAGACTAGGTCCCATTTTAGGAATGTGAATAATGAAGACTTAATTGCTTTAGTCTCACAAATTGAACCCAAATCAATAGAAGAGGCCTTGGCTGATCAAGCTTGGGTCAATGCCATGAGTGAGGAATTAGGCCAGTTCGAAAGAAATAATGTCTGGGAACTTGTTCCAAGACCAGACAATGTCAATATCATAGGAACTAAGTGGGTGTTCAAAAATAAAATGAATGAAGATGGAATCATTTCTAGGAATAAGGCCAGATTAGTAGCCAAGGGCTATTGTCAGGAATTTGGTGTAGATTTCGATGAATCCTATACACCTGTTGCTAGGATGGAGGCTATAAGACTGTTGCTTGCTTTTGCATGTTCAAAGAACATAAAACTCTAACAAATGGATGTTAAAAGTGCCTTTTTAAATGGAGTCATTAAAGAAGAGGTTTTTGTTGAACAACCCCCTGGATTTCAATTTTCTCCTCAACCTAACCAAGTTTTCAGGTTAAACAAAGCCTTGTATGGTCTAAAGCAAGCTCCAAGAGCATGGTATGAAAGATTGACTGAATTTCTGATCAGCAAGGGCTACAAAAGAGGTAAAGTAGATCAAACTTTATTTACCAAAGGTACAAATAAAGATCTCCTCATAGTTCAGGTATATGTAGATGACATTGTGTTTGGATCAACTATGCATGAACTATGTGTTGAATTCTCTAAAATGATGTCTGCTGAATTTGAGATGAGTTTGGTTGGTGAACTAAAGTACTTCCTTGGCTTGCAGGTACAACAGCTAGAGGATGGGTGCTTCATCAACCATACCAAATACACAATGGAACTGTTCAAGAGGTTTGGTATGGAAAACCTGAAGCACATTACAACACCCATGGGTACCAATACCTCACTGGATGCAGATGAGACAGGTAAAGAAGTAAATGCCAAGCTCTATCGAGGTATGATTGGATCTCTTCTTTACCTAACAGCTTCCAGACCTGATATACAATTCAGTGTAGGAATGTGTGCAAGGTATCAGTCTAGACCTACTGAATTACATTTAGCTGCAGTGAAAAGAATTTTCAGATATTTGTCAGCTACTCATTCTCTTGGTTTATGGTTTCCTACATCACACACATTTGACTTAGTTGCATACACAGATGCTGATTATGCGGGTTGTAAACTAGACAGGAAAAGTACTAGTGGTCATTGTGAATTTTTGGGTGGGTGTTTTGTGTCTTGGGGTTCCAAGAAACAACATTCTGTGGCCCTCTCCACTGCAGAAGCTGAATATGTGGCTGCAGGGAGTTGTGGAACACAAGTCATTTGGATTAAACACCAGCTTCAGGACTACCAAGTATGATGCGGGACGAGACCACGGACACGACAAGCTCGTGACTGCCCCTTAACGAGGGAAGCCTCGGATGTGCGCGGTTGAGAAACCAGCAATGAGCTAGGGTGATCGGCTCTCTTTTGTGCCCGGATCGGGTCACGGGACGGTCTCGCACTCTCTCGCAGCAGCGGTAATGAATAGATAAAGCGAGCTAGATATCCTTACACATGCTCTCTAGCAGCGGCATAAACAAATATATATGAAGTAAGTAAAATACCGAGAAGGGAGCGAAAATAATACCTCCACGCGCTCGGCGTGGGGACGACGGACCCGGCCGAAACTCGTACTCCCGGCAAACTTAACACACAATAATTACAGCAATGGGAACATGCCCACTCCACGCAGGGAGGTAAAGGGCTATACAAATAGGCCCGGGAGGACCAAATTCGGGTTTACGGGCAGCTTCGTGTGTTGATTTGGCTACACGCGTGTTCAGGACTGTGGGGCCCACGTGCTGTCCGGAGGGGCCGTGTGGGACCCGGTGGTACCGCTGTAGTGGAGACACTTGGAGAAGCGCTCCCCGGGCTGGCGGCACGCTGGTTCGCCTGCCGGAGGCCGGGCGGCTCCGTTCGGCACCGGTCGAAAAAATCGATCGGAAATCTGCCGGTTCTGTATTTCAACGCGCGCTCCGGCGAGAATGGACGCTGCGATCAGCACTAGTGTCGGAATGCGACGAGATCAGAGCCGTTGGAAAGCTGCTTCGAAGTACTACAATCTAGTGGACTTCAGAAAAATTCACCAGATTTGTACTTTGTGTTGGCGAATTTTATATGCTGTTGTTGTACAGTAACCGAAGACTCAGATCTACAGAAAACTTTCCTGTTGATTGCCTTTGACCGTGAAGTAGATGTCCGAATGTGAAGATGTGTTCTTCAGCAAGGTTGTAGGAAATCGAACAAGGAAACCAAGACTATTTTTGGATATGGATTTGGGAAAGGCTACGAATTTATATGATTTTTGCACTAGCAGTGGGTGGGATCTGGAATCTGGCTGACAACACTGTAGCTGAGGAAGAACACGAATTTTTAAAAATAGATAGATGGCTGATCAAAAATTTAGAGAATTTGTGGATGTATGGGATGATGGACAGAACTGCTACTAAAATTGGGAGACCTAACAAAAATCAAAAGGGTGGTCGATGGTGGAGAACTCAGAGGGTCTGTCACTGTAGACAGAAACCTGGCAGATCTGGGATGACAGGTTGGACGAAAATGTAAAAATACTAAACAATGGAATTTTGGTGTGAAAATTTAGGTGAATCTTGGGATGCAAGGGCGTAACATACCATAAAAAATTTAGATCAATCCAAGCTCGAGGCTGAGACAGACAATTCGTGGAAGCTGCTGTGGTCGGACGAAGATAGAACTGCAGAGGCGGCTCGATGGCGGCACGAACGGCGGCGGCGGCGGCACAGACGATCACTGGAGGTTGAGAGGGGATGATAGAAGGTAGAATCACTCTAGAACTTAAGGTTGTAGGAGAGGAACCAGAGGGAGAGAGGAGGGGCTCAAGAACACTCTTGATTTTCCAACAATTTTCTCTTCATTTCTTCATTAATTTCTAATGACACTATACATAGGCTTATATAGAAAATGGCAAGGGGTGGGGGGCTGATAATTTCGTGGGAAATAGGCCATTTTATTCCCCCATGTGGTCAAAACTCAAAATAAATAATTTACATATGGAGGGGGCACTCCTTTGACTAGGTAGGTAAGGTAGGTGGCCAACTTTGACATTTTACACCACTTGTCTCCCATGTGGTCAATTAGCATTCAAACCTTCTAGATGGCCACCTAGGATGGTTGACCAGCCCCACTTGGATGAGGTGGACCAATGGGGAAGGGGAGGGGGGGCCCTAGCTGGACCTACTACACATTTGCACAAAAACCCACACAATCCATGGGAATGACTCATTGGCTTATAAAGCCTTACATTTACGTACATACTTTCCCAAGGATATAAACACAAACTAAAAGGACATAAATGTAAAAGAAAAAGTACATGCTCGGCGTCGATTCCCATCAAAGTAGACCTGGGGTGCACACCTATCTATTGTGATAATACCAGTGCCATTAATCTTGCCAAAAATCCTGTTTTGCATTCACGCACCAAACACATAGAGATAAGGCATCATTTCATAAGAGATGAGGTTTCTAAAAATAATTTTGAACTGATTCATGTAGGCACAGATAATCAGATTGCTGACATCTTCACTAAACCTCTGGATAATGAAAAATTCACAACACTAAGAAGAGATTTAGGCTTATACAAATTGTCTTAATTGTGTAGTTTGTTCTTTTTGTGAGGGGGAGTTCTGTATGACAGTTGGTTAGCTTTCAGAAATGCTGTGAGTGAGGGGGAGCTGCTTGAGCTGTGAGAGGAAGTGTTCTTTGACAAAGTCAAAAAGATTGACCAGATGTATGTCTTTGCTGGTTTTCATGACAGATCTAGTGTGGTTCTCTCAGATAGTAAAATGTCACTTAATTCTTAAGTCTATAAGTCAGTGATACTAAAGTCCAGTTAGAATCTTTCCTCTGGTATTCCTTCAGAGTTCTAGATTAATTGTAAACAGTATATCTTCCTACATTGTTAATGATTCTGGTTCAGGCCAAAACCTGTTTGTCTTGATATCTGACCCAATCAGCTTGAAATCTAGACTTCAAGATTCACTTCAAGTAATAGTCCTTCTGGTATTGTTTTCAATCATTCCATCTCTTCAACACAAGGGCTTAACTAAACAAACATGTCTTGTTTTGTTCACTGAGAAACTGGGAGCTTCATCAATGAAATGAATATTTCTCCTATGTCATGAGGTGACAAATGCTTAAAATGAATGAAAAAGACATGACAGAGCAATGGTGGCTAGCTGGTGAGTAACTGGGGACTCTGGCCTCTAATCAAGGTGTTTCCCTAATGTCAAAAGCCACAGTTACTAACTCTGTTCCTTAATAAAAAAAAGGAGGAAGTAATGAGGTACTCACTCTGAGTAACTGGGGATTCAGGCCTCTAATCAAGGTGTTTCCCTAATGTCAAAAGAGTGAATCACCAACCTACTCATTGATCTTCTTGAAAATCATCTCAAAAATTCCTTGTTGTTGTGCAACTAATGGATTGCTTGTCTTCAATACCTTGAGAACACCTCTGTGACTGTGTCTCTTGTTGTCTTTTTGGATTGTTGATAGTTCAGCAATATCTGGCCATACATGTTAATTCCTGCTCTAAATCATACTCCATGTATGCTGATAAACTTTTCTATCATTCTATTTCTCTAGTGTGTACTGGAGTTCATGAATCTACACTTGAGTTTAGCACCTCACTTATTTTCTTAAGACTTGCTTATGCCTTTCTGCCCTAAGCAGTTACTGTACTTCTTCTTCATGTCTCCAGCACTTTCATATATTCTGCATTTCCTTTTTCTGATGGCAAAGGGGGAGAAGAGGTTATACAATATCAGTAGATCATGTATTGTCATGAGTTGTGGGGGAGTATTGTTCATGCGCTAAGGGGGAGATTACCTTGTCATGTGATGGCTTTATCTGAGAATGGGTTGTAGGGGAGCTGAGAGGGAGTGGTTTTGGAGAAAGAAGTGATTCTGCAGTAGTGCTTAATTTGGATGTGCGTTCACTTGCCTTGAATTTGCTTTGATTGTTGAAACTGCAGTTAATTTCTTGTTAAGCTTTGATATTGCTTGATTCATAGTGTTGCCATCATCAAAAAGGGGGAGATTGTTACATCCCTACAGTTTTGATGATGTCTCACACTATAAATCAATCTTCTATCTCTAGAATAATTCATGCTTCATCATGTAGGACTGTGCAGTTCATATGGTTGTCAGTTAGGTATGCACTACTTGATCATGTCTACACACTGTCTGCATTGTCTGGACACTGATGGGTCGACGCTCCACCTCTGATGGGTCGACGCTCCACCTCTGGTGGGTCGACGCCTCCTTTACTCTCCAAGTCCATACATTGAATTTCATATTCAAAGTATGTACATTGGTCTTCACCTAAAGTCTATACATTGAACTTAATATTTAAAGTCTGTACACCCTCCGTTAAGCCTTCAGAGTCTGTACAGCCATTCCTTGAGTTCAAGTCCATACAACGGCACTGTAGCTTGCATCTGAAGTGTATACATCCTTTTAAGGGGTCAAGTCTATACATTCTCCCGTTCATATTCAAAGTATGCACATCGCCCTTCATCTTCCAAGTCCATACATCCAGTTGAACTCCAAGTCCATACACACTCTGCTAAACCCCAAGTCTATACATCGTCTGCTAGTTGAAAGTCAATACACTGTCCCTCGTCTCACACATCGTGACCCAAAGTCTGTACAGCCTCTAGTCACTGCACAAGTCCATACACTGGCTGCACTGCACAAGTCTATACATTGGCTTGGGCATCCAAGTCTAGACATTGATTCACTATTCATGCCTTGATTCGAAGTCTGTACAGCGAGCGGCGTTCATCAAAGTCTGTACAGCCAACGCCTTCATTGATTCCATGTCTGTACATCACTGTGTCAAGCCTCCCAAGTCTGTACAACCACTGTCTCACTTGGACTTGAAGTCTATACACTGGTCGGTGGAAACAAGTCTATACATTCGACTATTCAGCCTGTAATCAAGTCTGTATAGCCAGGGAGACCATTAAGTCTATACACTCATTCACTGTAGCTTTCACGAGGTGAAGTCTGTACATTGGCTTTAGTTTTTCAAGTCTGTACATCCTTCTGTTGAAATTCCAAGTCTGTACATCGGACTGGTTGAGCAAGTCTGTACAGCGGTTGCATTCTCTTAAAGTCTATACATTGGGACTTTTACCTACGTTCTGAACTGAACTGAGTAAGTCTATACATTCCTCATATCTTTTACCTACGCTCAGTTCAGTAAGTCTGTACACTGGGAACTTTACTGACGTTGCCTTGCCAAAGTCTACACACTGTGAACCTTCAAGTCTATACAGACTTTACTTGTTCAAGTCTGTACATCGTCCAGCTCCTTGGCAAGTCTACATATCTCTACGTCTATACACTCAGTTATCCTTCAACCCTATACACTCGATATCACCTTCAAGTTTATACACTCTCAAGTTGTTCATACTTGCCTATTTGCTGTTTCTAAGTCTACACATTCGATGCCTTCATGCATTGTTCTCTTCGAAGTCTATACATCAACGTCTATACATTGAAGTCCATACAGTGCATACAGTTGTGCTTCAAGTCTACACATTGCTGCTCTTCATTACAAGTCTTTACACTTGTCCTCCTTCACACGACCAACTCTATACATCCATTGTCTTGCCTGCTGAATGAAGTCTACACATTGAGATCGCATGAACTCTTACAAGTCCATACACTAAGCTCGCATGAAGAACCTCAACTCTACACACTCTCACACTTGACACACTTGCCTATTTGACATCCCTGAGTCTATACACTCGAGGGCTTCATACACTTCACAGAAGTCCACACATTCCCCCTGTTGTGCTAATGCATTATTCAGCTAGTCTATACACTAAGGTCGCATGAGGACTCACAAGTCTATACACTCCCTCAGTGTACACACTTATTCATCTGCTATTCTAAAGTATATACATTCGTATCAGACTGAACTAACTAATCACATTTCCTTGTTTCTGTCTGCAAATGATTCAGGTTAATGATTGGGCACGTGAACCGAGGATGATACCTGGCACGTGATCTGAGAATGCTCTGGAAAAGGAGGGTACGAGACTCCCTCGTGTGAAGGCCTGAAACTCAGGTCGAATGCCATATAAAAGGAGCCTTCTGCGATTAGATGGAAAGAACTGGAGAAAAAGTTGAAGAGCAGAATTCCTGAGCAGAAGAAGAAAAGAGAGAGAGCCTCTACGTTCCAGAAAGAAGATACAGAGAAAAGATTTGAGAGTATTGCTGTGAGAGAAAAGTCTGAGTGAGAGAGAAGAGTCCAATTTGCTTCTTCGGAAGCTACATTTGATTTTGATTTTTCTGAAACGATTTGTGTTCATCGTTGGTCTTGTTTGCATTTCTGTTTTTCCTTTTATTTCTTCATATATCTGATTTCGAGTTGTTACCCTCCGGTGTTTGGAGGAAGGGAGAGTTACTCCGGTTCCCCTCTGGGCTGTAGAGGAAGAGAGATCTGTGATCTCTGGTTTTGCCAGTGACGGGTTGTCATTAGCAGGTTCCCTCCGGGTTGGAGGAAGGGAGAGGCATCTGCGGTTCTGGTCTTGCTGGTAGCAAGTCCAGGTGTCAAGCTGTGTGGCAGCATATTATTCGTAGACTGAGTCTGCAGTTTTCTAGCAGTGGCTAGTGGAATCCTCACTCTTGTTGGAGTGAGGGGTGGATGTAGATTGTGGACTACAATCGAACCACCTTAAAATCTCTTGTCTCCTCTGTGACTTGGTATCATCGTTTGTGCTTTCCTTCTGTTTGGCATTGTGTTTGTGTGTGGACGGCCTCTTGCAATCGCACCTCATTATCCTGTCTTAGTTTCTCACTGAGTTAGCTGCATTGTTTAGCCATATCTGAAGGGTTGTATTTCGAAGTAGTGAGTTTCCGCTGAAGTTTTGCAAATTGGGAGTGATCTATTCATCCCCCCCTTCTATATCACTCTTCGCTGCGCTAACATCCTGCACTCCACGATCAGGGAGCGGGACGAGGCCCGACAGGCCCTGGCCTTACTGGTGAGTTTTCTAAACCCTAAACTCTTTAAATTATTCAAACGCTTATGTTTTTGATTATGCATGTGACTGACCTGGAGTTTTGGATGCAGTGCGCTGAGGGGGACTAGCGACAGGGGGCTGATGCTCCTTCTTCTTCCTCTACCCAGACTCTTGCAGATTGGGCTGAGCGGGAGGCCGACTTCACAGGATGGTAGCGCGGGCCAAGGCGGCCGAGGTGGCGCTCACTGAGAGGGTACGTAAATCACTACACTTCCCCTTGTTATTTATGCTTATGATACGTATGAAATGCAATTGACCGACAATGATGTGTGCATGCGGGCGTCTGAGCTGACCCACCTTAGGACTGAGCTGGAGCAGAGCCGGGCAGCGGCTCGGGAGGAGGTGGCCCGTGTGCGGGAGGAGGCAGCACAGTGCCGACCAGCAGACGCGCTGGAGACGGCTCTTCTTCGGGCTGAGCTAGAGTGACTTCGAGCCAGTGCGACCGAGGCGGAGCGCTACCGGGCTGAGACGGAGCGACTTCGAGCCAGCACGATCGAGGCGGAGTGCTACCGGGCTGAGGTGGAGCAGGCCCGGTTACAAGTTGCCAGATTGGAGGGCAAGGTGGAAGGCATGAGAGAGGTGAGTCGAGAGCGCAGCCGAGCGACTCCGAGCGGCAGCCACGCCACTCATGGCTCTGTTAGGAGTTACTTCACAGATTCCTCCGGCCACCGGAGGAATGAGGAAAAGGAGAGACACCGGCGACGTCGGCGTGACGAGGCGGTTTCAGCGATGCCTCCACCAAAGAGGCATGAGGGATCTGGGGACAGCGACGGGGGCCAGGGAGAGGGACATGCTTGACTTTTGTACTCGGCCTAACTCTTGTACATGATATGATATGATAGTGATATGCATGCTTTTATTTTCATTTTGTGTGAATGTATGAATATATAAATGAATGAATGGATGAATGCGACTACTGACTCGACACGAGATCGTGAGTGAGAGACGACGACTACAGGTGAGATACGACTATGGGTGTGACGCGACACGACCACGAGTGAGATAGAGGGATGCCGAATGAGTGAGATGAGTGCGTCAAATGAGTGAGACGAGAGCGCCAAATGAGTGAGATGAGGGACGCCAAATGAGTGAGATGAGTGCGTCGAATGAGTGAGACGAGAGCGCCGAATGAGTGAGAGGAGTGACGCCGAATGAGTAAGATGAGTGACGCCACGACTACTAGTTGGAAGGTGTACAACGGGCTTCAGATCATAAGAACGGTTCTTAGTGGGCCGCTCAAATAAACATACGGTCCATAATGGACCATTCCAAAGACAATAGAACGGTTGAATATTAACCATGCTGAATGCTGAACGGTTTATCATAAACCGCGTAAGAAGAAGAACGGTCTATGAAAGGCCGCCTAAATTCTTGCCCTCGAGTTCTTTGGAGGATGATAAACGGTCCGTAACGGGCCGCGCAAAGAGATGGGCGGTCTATCGTACGACCGTCCAAAGGGTCATCCTATGAACTAGAAGGGGACTCTCCTGGAGAGTCCCTAACCCGAAGGTGAGTTACCTCAAACCTATCCAAGCCTCATCTTAACTCGTCCTAGACTTATCCAACCCAATCTTAAGAGGCCTAGGCTTCCTAACAAGCCCTATAAGTAGGAGAGGAGCCTAAATTCATGATTCACACATCCTCCTCCTTCTAAGCCTTGAAACCTTTGCTACTCATCACCAAATCATCATGAAGAGGGCCCTAGAGGGGAGTTCTATGGAGGGAGCATCTTTTGGAGGGCCAAAGCCGACCAGGAAAGAGCGGGAAGTGCTCCAACGACTGACTGCGATCCCGCGACATCTTAGCTCGAGCCCTCTCAGAGAGGTTAGTTAATTATGATTTCATCCAATTCTCTTTCATTTACTTACATGCTTCTCCTTCCTCTCTTTTCTTCCCTCTCTTTTCTTCCAACCTCTGCTTCTTCCTGGAGCGAGGCGGTATTCCACCTTGAAGTGGTTGGCTCCCATGGTCCGCGCCTTGCCCCTAGGAGTGACATCTATCTTGAGATCTTGGCACTTACAACCTCTTCTAGTGTTAGGTCAGAACTACCCAAAACTTTCCCTTGATTGGCACATCATCTCAGCCTTAGTTGAAATTTGGCATCCTCAAACTCATACATTCATCTTCCCATCATTCGAGGCTACTGTCCTTGTGACGACCCAGAGTTCAGGATACCGATACCAAGAACTGGGGAGGCCACCCAAGAGGCTGATGAGGCCCCTGAAGGGTTAGTGGGGGTTAGCTGAGGAATATACATAATTAATTGCGAATTGGGGCGCGCAATACAATTAAGTATTAAGATTTAAACACAAGAGCGGAAGCAATTTAAAATAACCAGAGTGATATATATATAACTAGTCCAGAATCACAAAGTACTAGTCCACAAAAGAACAACTACACGGGGCATACCCCGGCAGGCACTACACAAGCCTCAAAAAGGCAGCTCGTGCACAGCTGGCAGCTAGGAACGGTCCCGAAATAGCACACTACACTCCGGGAGACGGCGGGCGCGGCTCACCTGAAAGGAGAAGGGTGAGTCACAGCCAGACTCAGTAGGGGTCACGCGGATCCCTACCTCGTACTAAACAAGTAGACATGCATAAATGACAGCAGTTAAAGCATGCATTTAAATAAATACACAGGCAATGGCATGAATAACCAATCACAAGAAAGCTGTAAACTCTATCTAAGAAAGTATAACAGCTAACACATGCCACTACTAATTAAATGCAAGCGTCTGAAACTAAAACTACCAAATAGAATAAGCTACAGCTAATCCAGACAACAAGGACGGACAACCACTGGAGCAGAAACTAGAAGCGTCCACTGACGGCTTACACTGCGTCTCAAGCACTCGCAGTCGATGAAGCGACAAGCTAAGCCCGTAAACAGTACCAAACCAAGTGACCAGTCGGAGTGGCACCCGTCGGTGTCAGTCCACAGTCTCCGACCACGTGTGCACACACTGACTCTAGCCTGAGCCAGGCCCTCTAACTAGTTTTCTCCCTTGGCAGGACGCTACCATTGGCTGGGAGCCCACGGAACTAGCTTACAAACCGTGAATGGGAAACATACCCCTCCGCCATCCTCAAGCGGGTCGGTACTCCACAGACCTTAGGGCAACGACAGTGGCTCCATTGCATGGAAAGAAAAGCTACTCTATTGGCATATAAAACACGCCACAATATAGTAAAACAATACAACTATGGCATGAGTATAGAACGGAATGCATAAGCAATGGGCTGGGAACATAACTAAACTGACGTGCAAGCGGCGGTCAGAGGCCCACGCGCTACTTGGAAGTGACGGTCGGGGACTGGTGCGTTACATCAAGAGTGACGCGCTGGTCTCCAGCCGTTACTCCCTCCCGAGTTCCAACTCACAGGTGCAGGGGGGAATGTGACGGTAGGGGCCCTGCGCGTCGCTTCCAAGCGGCGCGGTAGGTCACCGTCGTTACATCCTCCCGAGTACCAAACCCAAAGGCCATGAAGGGGAGAGTGACGGTAGGGGTCCTATGCATTGCTTCCAAGCAACGCGCGGGAACTCCGCCATTACTTTCACCCGAGGCTCAAAACAACACACCACGTTCCAAAGCGATAGCAGATGAAGCGACGCCCCGGTCTCGGCGCGTCGCTCGGAAGCGACGGCCGGTCGACAGACCGTCGGGCTCACCGCCTCACCGGGCTAACGGAAAACAACGATCGAGTAACGGATGGGGTTCCCACCGTTACTCTCCAAACGATGCCCCTTGATAGGCCGTTATTTGGGAAGTGACGCGTCCATCTTGGACCGTCAGGCAAATGACGGTTCCTGGCCGGACCGTCACTCCACCTGGGTTACGAGCGGGTACGGTTTGTAAACCGAAACCCTCCCGGACGGCTGAAAACGCCAGGTATCAATGAAAAAACCTGTAACCTGCCAAACCACGCATGCTATACCACAATTTAACAGCTAATCTAGCACATGCATCGCCTAAAATCGATCAAACGCGAAGAATATGGCCAAAACCCTAAATATGAACAAATGGGCAACATGCTTACTACGGGGCGCTAATCAACAGGATGAGCTATAGGAAATGCTCCTAGCGAGCTAAGGATTCCATCCCCTACCTCTTGCAAGCCGAAACGCGCGAAAAGCCCGCATGCACCGAGGTAGGCTCGCCGAGCCTTCAAGCTCCAACACACTCCCACGTCCACCGATCCACGCCGAGATGGGTACCCACGCGTTCGCCTCGACGCGAGGAATCCAATGGCGTCAACCTTGCTTCAATCCGACCTCGTCTTGGCCGTGATCCCTAGGAAGGGGGGAGACGGTAGCGTAGAGGAGAGAGAGAGCGAGGGTGAGAATGATCGACGGGGAAGAAAGGAGAGGGGGTGAGGGATTAATAAAAATAAAAATAAAATTAATATATATATATATAATTTAATCATTATATGTATAAAAATCTTATTAATATTCCAATAACCCTCAAACAGCTCCGAATAAATCCGGAAAAATACCAGATAAATTCCTAAAAATCCAGGAAAATAGCCGGAAATTCCAGAACAATTAATAGAACAATAACCACGAAGGATCCATTAAGGCACGGGCCTTACAGTCCTACTAGAGGAGGTAGAGACCTACTTCTCTTTACCTAGGTCCTAGGTGGGAGGGGAAGACTCAGTGTGCCATACTGTTGCCCGTATAGATCCTAGGCTCATCTTGGGAGGGTTCATACCAGACTGCAGGGATGTCCACACTTTCGTAGGCCCATGTCAGATTCACCTTCTTTCTCTCAGCCAGTGGGTAGTGGAGCATTGTAAGAACAGGTGTGGGTGGGATGAAGCCATAGCTAAGGCTGCGTCCATTTGCTTGTGCGGGGCCATCTTGTTTCCTTCAGTCGACCATGTGCTAGAGATGCCCCTTCTTAGTACCATTAGCGGCCTTTGGCAAGGACTTTCCATCTCCCAGGCCATCCTAGCTTACTTGTACGAGGGCCTCACCTTAGCAGCCTTAGGAGGTCCTCTGTTTGGCTCTATGATCCTTCTAGAATGTTGGATGGGTGTTAGGATGAAATTCATCTATAGGGAGGATGTCACTTCGGCTAGCAGGATCTTTGGGAGCCACCCTCTCTTCTTCATAGGCGGCGCGTTCGGATTCTCTCCGCAGGTAGAGTGCAGGACAGCTGAGATGAAGACCAGAGATGATTTGCGACTGTACATCAACAGATTGCCCCTAGATCGATTCGTGATGTGCCCGGGCTTCCTCCGTGATACCACTGTCAGAGTTCCCAGGAGGCCGGGCTTGGACTTGAGGCTCGTGAGCGACACCGCACTGGCGATGTACAGCCCGCACCGGTGCTACCTACAGGTTGGACTACCCCGGACAGTTCTACCAGTACTACCCCACCTTCCCGCACTACAGGCGAGGAGGATTGGCACAGAGGAGGACAAGCAGGCGGTCAGGAGTGCCCTGATCATGTGGGAGGTGAGTAGGGTGCTAACCCTACCAGCGAGGTTGCAGAGATCCCGGCGACGCGCCAGGCCTACCTTAGAGAGTTGAGAGAGATACGTCCCTGTGGGGATGCCCAGCGGAGGACTGAGTGATTTCCTTTTGCTTTCATGATGATGTTGGATAGGACTTGTGTTTAGAAAGCTTGATATATGAAATGAATAGAATTGATGATTGGATTAAGTTTGAGCTTTGTTTGGGCTATGATGTGATTGCATAGGTTGGGATAAGAGTTTAGCATTCACGTGGTCACGAGCCAACTGCACTCTTCAGCTTCAACCTGTCCATGTACACACATAAATGCATAAAATAGATTAAATCTGTTTTAGGCTTAACCCCTTGCCTACAACAAGTTAGGAAATGACCAGTGCTCGATTTTTGGTCAAGGGGGTAAGCCTTATTAAATAGGCGAATAACAAATGTCAAATGAATGCAATGGATGCTATGAATGCAAATCAAGAAAATCTCTCTCTCTCTTTTTTGAAATTTTGAAAATATCTGATTTTGTTTTGGATTTTGAAATATATTATTTTTTCTTGGATTTTGAAATATTTGATTTTTTTGGATTTTGAAATATTTGATTTTTTTGGATTTTGACATATTTGATTTTTTTGGATTTTGACATATTTGATTTTTTTGGGTTTCAACATATGATGTGACACACTAAGGCAAATGATGAAGAATGCAGTAGGTGAATGTGGGCCCTTGGACCTTATTCGCAAACACAATCGTAAGACTCGAGGTTGATTGGAAATCGCCGACCCACCGTGCACACCCGTTACCCGTGGTGACTCGGTGATGCCGAGTCGAGGTGGTGGAACAAGACCCTTGCCGGTAGAGGGCCAGCAAGGCTATGGTTTTCCCTCCTGAGAGTACAGTGCCCAAAATCAAGGGCGGACCAGGTGCCTTGAGGGCATTGGGTCACTCTCTCACTTTATCCCACGGTGACCGCACATAAACTGGAAGCTCCAGGAACGAGCGCTCTCTCACCGACCAGCGGACTAGTTTCACAGATATTAAGTGAACAAATACCGAGGAGAGCAAGGGCAGAAGCTCACCTGGTTGGTTTGAAGAAACCAACCCCGTTCGGAGACGATGGGCGAGCGGGGAAGTGTGGGTTCCCTGCACACTGCGCCGATGAAGCTTCGGCCGAAGACCTGCTAGTACAAAACTACTCCTCACACAGGAGGGTGATCGTGGGGTGGGGAAAATAGAGGTTAGATTCAAACACTACCTCCACGCAGGGAGGGGTGCTAAGCCGGCCAGGCGGGGTGGGGAGATTTGCTTGAATTGCGCCGATGGAGCACCCTGCCGAATCTGCCCAGGTCTGGAACAGCAGGATAGGGAGTCGATGTAGTCGCCGCTGTGCACTCCCCCAAGCTCAGAAGTCGCCGAAACCAGTGCCAAATTGTTGCTAACTGACCCTGGTACGCTGGTGAATTTTGGTGGATGGCTCCTTCGTCACCACTGGTGCCCTGCGCTTTGACTTGTTCTGGTTCTAGGATGCAGTAGCAGAAAGATCTGGGTGCCAAGAACGCTCCCGAAGCCCGAACAAGGCGAAACCAAAACGAGAACGACCGCAGACGAGTCCTCTTCGAATGGCCACCAAGGAGGGCACCAGAAGATGTCGGGGCAGAGAGGGAGAGCCTGTTGAGTGGGGAGGTGTCTGGTCAGGTCCTGAGTGGCCTGATCTGCGCACCCGGGGGAGAGAAATTGGAAAATGTTCCTCCGGATGCCAAACGGGATTCCGTCTTCTGCTGATGGAAGTAGATTGGATGTAGAAGACCCCGGCCAAACGACGTCTTCAGACGTGATGGGGTGTGGCCGTGGGAGCTTCTGCACTGCAGCTCTAGTCCAGTTTCAGGTCCCGGTTGCGCAGTCGGACGAGAACGAACCCTCCGAATAGTAGGAATGTCGGATGCTGGCGAGACCACCTCGGCTGCGAAGCTTTCTTGACGACCTTTCCATCGATGTATAGTAAGCCTCCAGACGACGCCAAATGACCTTGGGGCAGGTTCTGCAAGTCGGGCTCCTACTGCTGCCTGCGAACTGGATAGAGCAGGAAGGTGAATGATGTTGGTAATGGTGGGGAGGGGTGAAGGGACTGCAATAGGGAGAGGGCTAATGGCTGTGGGGCTTGGATGAGGGTGAGTAGAGATGGTGGAGAGGCTGGAGAAGAGGGCTGGGTCGCAGCTAGCAGGTGGAGGGGGAGGGAGGTGCGGCCAAGGGTGGAAGGTGAGAGAGGGAGGGGGGGCGCAAATGGGCTTAGGGGAATGGGGAGATGGGTTAATGGAGGGGTAAATGGTGGCCTAGGGAATGAGAAGGGTTGCCTTGGGGAGGGGAAGGGGTGCTTGGGGGAAGGGATTCCCCCTTGGGAAGGTGAAAGGTTGTATGGGGAAGGGGAAAGATTGCTTGGGAAGAGGGAGAGGTGCCTAGGAGAAGGGGATTCCACCTAGGGGTTGGAGGGGGATTAAATGGGAGGTATGGGGAAGGGGGAGGGGTCTTAATTAGAGGTGAATAGGGAGGAAGGAGAGTGAATTTCAAAATTGGGGGTGGGGAGGAGAGAGAATGGGGTTCGCCCCCTTTAGAGAGAGAGAGAGAGAAATAGAGAGAGAGCTAGAGAGGTAGAGTGAGAGAGAGAGAGAGCACAAGGGTTTCAATATTCAACTCAAATTTTTTCATTTGTTCCAAATGGAGGGTTTGGAGTCCTATTTATAGGGAACTCCAAATTTACAAAAAGTCCCTGCTAAAAGGACTAATGACACATTTCTAGGGGGAAGGGGGCGCAAGTGGGCCAAGCCCAAGTGATTGGGCCCATCACCCACATGATGACTACTAGACTTAGGAACATAACCACATAACATAGGTACTGGACTCAATTAAAAGACAAATTACATCAAGATGACTCAAAATAAAGACAAGAAGTACACCAAAGTGATCCATCAAAGTGCTGTGGAGGCCTGGATGACATGGAGCTCAAGTCTGGCCCACATCGAAAGGAAGGGAGGTCCCGAGCCAGAGGGAATCATGGGTGATGCCCTCATCAATTCCCCCGGGCCGCGAAGAGCTCGGCTCTGTCGAGTAAGGGCCCTCCCTGCTGCGATACTGCTCCAATAGGTCGGGGTCCAGCTGCTGGAGATCCTCCCGACTCACCCAGGCGTCATCCGACGGTGGCTGTCCCTTCCACCTAACCAGATATCGCTCATACGCCTTGCTCCGTGTGGTGGTGATCTGTTCACCTAATATCCGCTCTACTTGATCACGCTGGTTTCTCGGGCCGGATGGAGCTCTCGTTTGTGTAGGGACTCTCTCAAGGGGTGGGATAGGCTGGATCTCCTCACTGGGTGTCACCGTGGGTCCCTTGTAGGGCACCAGGTCAGCTACATTGAAAGTGGGACTTACTCCGTATTTCTCGGGGAGGTCCAACACATAAGCATCAGTGCCAAGGCGTCTTAACACCTGAAAGGGGCCTGCTCCACGAGACCTCAATTTTGAGATATTTCCAGGGAATAATCTCTCAGTTCTCACCATCACAAAATCACCAACTTGGAATTCTTGGTGGCTGCGGTGGGAATCGACTGACTTCTTATAAACCTCATTGCTATTGTTGATTTGTTTGTGAATAGTGCCATGCAGTGTCATGAATGATGATCCTCTAAAGATGAAGGGAGGGCCTGGATAACCAAATTCAGCCCTATCAAGTGTTACATTGGTTTTGACGGACTTAGGGGGACCGGGGCATCCATAAATGGCTCTATCATGGATGGACTTTATAACAATGGTTGGAGGGCCGGGGCATCCATAGGGGAATCTATTGCGCATGGGTATAGCAAATGCCGGGGGTCTCGGACATCCATGAAGGTTCGTAACATGCTTAAGGCCAATGATGAATGTGGGAGGACCTTTGGACCAATCATGCATCCGACTTGACATGTGGGTGTCATGTATGAAAGGACCCGACTTTCTATTCATGCCAAGAGTTGTGATGTGCCAAGACATAGGAATTCCTTTCCCATAGGTGACTTCCTTGTGTGGGGTGGTGGGGTGGCCTTCGAGCTTTCACTCAAAAGGGTCATAGGGGTCAAAGAAGGTATGTGTTATGGAGTGGGGCACTTTCTTGTTTCATAGGTGTATTTCTCCCATGGTCATGATACCCTTGGTGTGGGCCGGGTCTAGAGAGAGGTGGGCTTGGTCTATCCTGGTGGCTTGGGGTAGGAAAAAGTTGGTGGTGAGTAAGGTGGGTGGGTATAGGAAGGGATCGAAGGGGTCATGGTAAGGGTCACCTAGGGAGAGGAACTCTAGGTCCTCATGGTCCTCACATAGTGGTGAGTCATCCTCCTCTAATCGAACAATTGGGTCAAAGTTCATGAATGGAGGGCTTGATGTTCTACCCGAGATAAGCAACTCTAGTTTGCGGATAGCATCGGGCTCATCGGGTGTAGGGAGGAATAGAAGAAGGTCGCTAGTGTAGCAACCCACAGTGTAAATCGAGGAGATGGACCCGACACATCGGTGTATGAGGTCAAGGCTCCTAGGTCGGTCGGCTACAGTGGTCAACATGCCAGTTAACTCCATTTGCCAAGATAGACCCTTAAGAAGATCCCCGAATGTTTCCACTTGATAGGATGATTGGATTGCGGTGTGATAGGTGGATAAGGGTACTATAGGAAGGTTTTGTTCCATCAGAGGACAAACATGGGCCATGATATCTCTAATTGGGTTCTCCTTCAGCCAACATAAAAGGGGTTCTCCTAACATGAGCTCGGCCCCAACTAGGGAGGGTGGTGTAGGGTGAAGACCACTGTGCGAGGTTTCTTCTTCAACTTGGACATGTGTTTCCCCCACAGTCGGGATGGTGACCATGGTGTTCTCCTCCTCTTGGTGGTCGGGTGTGTGAGCCAGGGTGCTTCTTACACATGGGATGGGAACTTCCCGGCCTAACTCATGACATTGTGACTCGTATTCTTCTTCCCAATCGGGGGAGGCCTCATGTACCTCAATCTCATTCTCATCCCTTTGGGGTGTAGAGGTTTTACTCTCCAAGGGAAATGGAAGGTCTTTTGGGGATGGGGTGATGATAGCTGGTGTGGGGTGCACCTGGGGTGGTGAGGGTGTTCGAACTTGGGTTGTGTTTGGGAGTGGAAGAAGTGGAGACCTAAGTTGGGGTAGGATTGGGGTTGGTAGTGGAAGATGGGTGGGTTGAGGAGGATTGGGTTGATTGGTTTTGGGGGGTGTGTCTCTCTTAGGGGAAGATGGAGGGGTGGTGGTGGGGACCGTGGAAGCTTGTGGGGTGTGGGTTTGATGGAGGATTTTGGGTTGGGTGGTGGCCAATTTGGTTTGAATGGTGGTGGTGATCAGGATTGGAATCATTTGGGGTGGTAGAGTTTGGGCCCTAAGGGAGGTCTTGGGTTGACTGGGAGGGAAAGGGGGAGTGGGAGTGCTCCTTGGGTTATGGTTCTCAAGGTAGGAGTGGGAAGTTCGGGGAGTGAAGATCTTCCTAACCTCAATCTTTATCTCTTCCCATGAGTCTATGGGTCCTTTGGCCTCCCATCCAAATTCATCCCGTGGTGACCAAGCTCTAGGGCCATGGTTCCTTTTTGCTTCGAACCGATCAAGTCGGGTGGTGAGGGTATCTATATAGTTATGAATTTTGTTGATGACAGTGTCAAATTGGTCCATGGGTACTTGGGGCATCTCCCTAGGGTGGTCATGCAATGGAGTGATGGAAAACATGATGCAAGGGAGACTCAAATGCCAATGCCCTAGGACTAGACTCGTAGAGACAAGTCTAAAACTTGCTCTGATATCATTTGATGTGACACACTAAGGCAAATGATGAAGAATGCAGTAGGTGAATGTGGGCCCTTGGACCTTATTCGCAAACACAATCGTAAGACTCGAGGTTGATTGGAAATTGCCGACCCACCGTGCACACCCGTTACCCGTGGTGACTCGGTGATGCCGAGTCGAGGTGGTGGAACAAGACCCTTGCCGGTAGAGGGCCAACAAGGCTATGGTTTTCCCTCCTGAGGGTACAGTGCCCAAAATCAAGGGCGGACCAGGTGCCTTGAGGGCATTGGGTCACTCTCTCACTTTAGCCCACGGTGACCGCACATAAACTGGAAGCTCCGGAACGAGCGCTCTCTCACCGACCAGCGGACTAGTTTCATAGATATTAAGTGAACAAATATAGAGGAGAGAAAGGGCAGAAGCTCACCTGGTTGGTTTGAAGAAACCAACCCCGTTCGGAGACGATGGGCGAGCGGGGAAGTGTGGGTTCCCCGCACACTGCGCCGATGAAGCTTCGGTCGAAGACCTGCTAGTACAAAACTACTCCTCACATAGGAGGGTGATCATGGGGTGGGGAAAATAGAGGTTACATTCAAACACTACCTCCACGAAGGGAGGGGCGCTAAGCCGGCCAGGCGGGGTGGGGAGATTTGCTTGAATTGCGCCGATGGAGCACCCTGCCGAATCTGCCCAGGTCTGGAACAGCAGGATAGGGAGTCGATGTAGTCGCCGCTGTGCACTCCCCCGAGCTCAGAAGTCACCGAAACCAGTGCTGAATTGTTGATAACTGACCCTGGTACGTTGGTGAATTTTGGTGGATGGCTCCTTCATCACCACCGGTCGGAGTGGACCCTGGAACAGGTTCCCTGCTCTCTGACTTGTTCTTGTTCCAGGATGCAATAGAAGAAAGATCCGGGTGCCACGATTTCTCCCGAAGCCCGAACGAGGTGAGACCAAAACGAGAACGACCGCAGATGAGTCCTCTTCGAATGGCCACTTGCGAGGGCACCAGACGATGTCGGGGCAGAGAGTGAGAGCTCGTTGAGTGGGGAGGTGTCTGGTTAGGTCCTGAGTGGCCTGATCTGCGCACCCGGGAGAGAAAAATTGGAAAATGTTCCTCCGGATGCCAAACGGGATTCGTTTTCTGATGACGGAAGTAGATTGGATTTAGAAGACCCCGGCCGAACGACGTCTTCAGAAGTGATGGGGTGTGGCCGTGGGAGCTTCTGCACTGCAGCTCTGGTCCAGTTTCAGGTCCTGATTGCGCAGTCAGACAAGAACGAACCCTCCGGACAGTAGGGTTGTCGGATGCCGGCGAGACCACCTCGGCTGAAAAGCTATCTTGACGACCTTTCCGTCGATGTATGGTATGCCTCCAAACAACGCGGAATGACCTCGGGGCAGGTTCTTCAAGTCGGGCTCCTGCTGCTGCCTGCGAACTGGATAGAGCAGGAAGGTGAATGATGTTGGTAATGGTGGGGAGGGGTGAAGGGACTGCAATAGGGAAAGGGCTAATGGCTGTGGGGCTTGGATGGGGGTGAGTAGATATGGTGGAGAGGCTGGAGAAGAGGGCTGGGTCGCAGCTAGCAGGTGGAGGGGGAGGGAGGTGCAGCCAAGGGTGGAAGGTGAGAGAGAGAGGGGGGGGCGAAAATGGGCTTAGGGGAATGGGGAGATGGGTTAATGGAGGGGTTAATGGTGGCCTAGGGAATGGGAAGGGTTGTCTTGGGGAGGGGAAGGGGTGCTTGGGGGAAGGGATTCCCCCTTGGGAAGGTGAAAGGTTGTATGGGGATGGGGAAAGATTGCTTGGGAAGAGGGAGAGGTGCCTAGGAGAAGGGGATTCCACCTAGGGGTTGGAGGGGGATTAAATGGGAGGTATGGGGAAGGGGTCTTAATTAGAGGTGAATATGGAGGAGAGAGAGTGAATTTCAAAATTGGGGGTGGGGAGGAGAGAGAATGGGGTTCGCCCCCTTTAGAGAGAGAGAGAGAGAAATAGAGAGAGAGCTAGAGAGGTAGAGTGAGAGAGAGAGAGAGCACAAGGGTTTCAATATTCAACTCAAAATTTTTCATTAGTTCCAAATGGAGGGTTTGGAGTCCTATTTATAGGGAACTCCAAATTTACAAAAAGTCTTTGCTAAAAAGACTAATGACACATTTCTAGGGGGAAGGGGGCGCAAGTGGGCCAAGCCCAAGTGATTGGGCCCATCACCCACATGATGACTACTAGACT
The DNA here is from genome assembly GCA_022559845.1 of Amorphophallus konjac. NCBI lineage: Eukaryota > Viridiplantae > Streptophyta > Magnoliopsida > Alismatales > Araceae > Amorphophallus > Amorphophallus konjac. The sequence goes on along the minus strand of CM040121.1, from coordinate 284,235,345 downwards.
TAGGAACATAACCACATAACATAGGTACTGGACTCAATTAAAAGACAAATTACATCAAGATGACTCAAAATAAAGACAAGAAGTACACCAAAGTGATCCATCAAAGTGCTGTGGAGGCCTGGATGACATGGAGCTCAAGTCTAGCCCACATCGAAAGGAAGGGAGGTCTCGAGCCAGAGGGAATCATGGGTGATGCCCTCATCAACATATTTGATTTTTTTGAGTTTTGAAAATATTTGAATTTTTTTTGAGCTTTGAAATATTTGATTTTTTTGGATTTTTGAAATATTCGATTTTTTTGGATTTTGAAAAATTTGATTTTTTTAGATTTTGAAATATTTGATTTTTTTTTATTTTTGGATTTTGAAACCAGCTTAGACCTGGCGACAGGGAACCTCCTATCTCACCAGGGGCCTCCCGGACTCAATGTGCGATATAAAGGACCGCCTGTGGCCGGTGCTAACTTCGCTTTAACGGTGCCTCTACTGAGGCCATACCCGGGGTCGGATCCATTCCTTGGAAAATAAAACATATTTTAATAGAGAAGCTGGCGACATGTATAAAGATTTTTAGGGCTTGAGTTCTTCTCGCGACACCCCTTTTCAAAGAATTTGGTCTGTTGCGCCGGTGCTTTATGTCCATTCTCGAACCTATTTCCGCTCTAGGCACGCATACGACCGGGCTCATAACGACCCGCGGGGAAATCGTACTGCCACTCTTGTCGTGCCTAATTTTGTTATTTTGGGGACTTTCAAACTTTTTGAGCGCTGCGAGCCTTGGGTGAGCTTTTAGCCTTGATTTTTGCCCCTTTTTTCATTCCTTTCTTTCTTTTCTTTCTCGTTCTTTTGCGGAATAAGGTCATAATGGACTGCCCCTATTTGAGACCTCTTTTATTGGGGGGTCTAGATTGGTTCTCGCCCCCTTATTCACCTTTTGCCCCTATATTCAGCCGAGAGAGAAGGAAAAATAAGGACTTTCACCCTCCCTGAAGCATGGCCAAAGGAGAAACGTTGTTGCGCGAAAGAAGAAAACCGAACCACAGGCGGTCGTGTAGTGTGTGAGATGTTGAACCAGGGATTTCCTTTCGTGATCAAGTGAAGGCGCACCCCGCCACCAAGTCATTACTGGTTTGACTCTATGGATAAAAGTGTTTTAAATATAGCTCATTCCATGGATTTGGTAATTCTTCGCCCTCTGCGTTGATTAAACGATACGCGTTACCCGGATAGACTTCCTTAATTACAAACGGCCCTTCCCAGTTGGGTTGCAACTTAGACCTGGGACCTGCTGACCTGATAAATTTATGTTTCAAAACCATATTACCCACTTAGAATTTTCGTTCAATAACCTTCTTTTGAAAAAACCACGAGACACGTTTTTGATAAACCGAAACATGATTGGCCACGTTAAGCCTCTTCACGTCTAAGAGTTCCAGTTGGACTAGCAACGCCTCTCGACGCTTGTCGAGATTAAGTTCTCTGTCCAGCTGCACCCTTAGGGAAGGGATTAAGATCTCGTATGGGAGTACCGCCTCCATCCCATAGGTGAGAGCAAAAGGAGTCTGTCCCGTGGGAGTACGGACGGAGGTGCGATAGGCCCATAAAGCTTCTACCAGTTTATCAGCCCAATCAGCAAATTTGTGTGATTCACATGTTTTCTTGATAATTTTAAGAAGGGTTTTATTCGTGGCCTCAGCCTGGCCATTACCTTGGGGGTAGTATGGTGATGAAAGATGCAATGATATATTAAAGTTCTTACAGAGGTCCCGGAGTTCTTGAGAAACGAATTGAGGCCCGTTGTCGATGACGATATCACTTGGCACTCCAAACTGTGAGATGATATTCTTCAGGATGAAGCGGCATACTGTGGTGGCTTTGATTTCTGCATAGGCTTCAGCTTCTGCCCACTTGGTGAAGTACTCCGTAGCCGTCAGGATGAAAGACTTTTGCTTGACTACAGAATTCGGGTCACCGAGAGGTCCGATGATATCAAAGGCCCACATGGAGAATGGCCAAGGAGCAGAGAGAGGATGGAGAGAAGAAGCAGGAGCATGAATCTTGTCAGCATGGAGCTGGCATTGAAGACACCTATGGACATAGGTGGAATAATCTTCTTCTAAGGTTGGTCAGTAATAGCCCTGCCCAAGAATCTTCTTCGCCAACGCCTGCCCATTAACGTGCCCTCCACACTCACTGGAGTGAGCTACTTCCACTACCTTCCAAGCCCCATCGTCATCTAGACACCTCATTAGAACTCCATTGAGAGCGCGCCTATACAATTCTCCAGTAATGATCGTGTATCTTGCGGCGGCTCTTCTAATAGCTTTTCCCTGCTCGGCATTTGCCGTCTTTGGGAATGAACCATCCCTACAGTACTGCTCAATCTCATAATACCACGGCAATTCTTCTTCTTCTTCTATGATTTCCTCAAGCTCAGTTAACGAAACTTCTTTCACCTCCTCCCTTTCTGCCTTCCTTTCTACAGATTTCCTAAGGTTGTCAAACCAGGGATCCTGAAGAGAGGGAGCGTCTAACCGCTGGACAACAATGGTCTCAGTGGCAAGACTGAGGGGAAATGAAAGAGAAGAAGCTAATGATGCAAGGGCATCAGCCAGAATGTTCTGCGAATGAGGAGTGTGAATATAGATAAGCTTCCTGAATTGCCTAGCCAAGAGCGTGACCGGATCTTGATAGGGCTTAAGCTTAGGGTCACTGGTGCAGTAAGTTGACAGAACTTGACGCAGCACCAACTGAGAGTCTCCTATGATGTTAAGGTATCGCGCGCCCAAGAGGTAGGCGTGCTTCAGACCGGCAAGGAGAGCCTCATACTCGGCTATATTATTCGTGGCAGGAAATGAGAGTTGATAGGCGATTGGGATGGTTACCCCTTCCGGAGTAAGGAGAACGGCGCCGACTCCACTACCTTGGGAATTGAGAGCACCATCAAAATGGAGAGACCAAAAAGGAAGATGAGCGATTACTATCAAGTGTTCATCGGGGAGCTCATCCTGGATGGAATCGGTGCGAGGGATAGGAGAATGAGCAAGGTGCTCGGCAATGGTGTATCCCTTGATCACTTTTTGGACAATGAAGGTGATGTCGAATTGGGAAAGAAAGCTTTGCCAGCAAGCTAATCGGCTTGAAAGGATAGGTTTTTCTAAAAGATAACGAATGGGGTCCATTCTAGAGATCAGCCTAACCTCGTGGGCAAGGAAATAGTGTTTGAGCTTCTGAGCTACCCACACTAGCGCTGCACATGTCTTCTCCATGGCAGTATACTTGGATTCAGCGAGATTAAACAACCTCGAAAGGTACTATGCTGCCCTTTCCCTTTCTTCATCATCTACTTGAGCCAGAACAGCTCCTAGGGAGTCCTCAATCACAGAAATGTATAGGATCAGGGGTTTCCCAGGGACGGGTGGTTGCAGAACCGGGGGATTAGAAAGATAAGCCTTAAGCTCCTCATAGGCCTTTTGGCATTGTTCATTCCATTCAAATTTTGCCCCCACCTTTAACAATTCATAGAATGGACGGCATCTCTGCGAGTGTTGAGATATGAATCTCCTAATGAATTGTAAACGCCCAATCAAACCTCGGAGTTCTGTGATGTTCTTAGGTGACGGCATCTCTATAACGGCCTTTGCTTTGTTCGGATCGATCTGAATCCCCCGTTTACTAACTATAAACCCAAGTAACTTCCCTGATGCAACTCCAAACACGCATTTCTTTGGATTCATCTTCAACTTATATTCCCTAGCCCTTTGCAACACTTTGGCTACAATGGCGGGGTGTTCTTCTTGAGACCTCGACTTTACCAAAATATCATCCACGTAAGCTTCTAAGTAGACATGCATCATGTCATGCAAGATAGCCATCATTGCCCTCTGATAAGTAGCACCTGCATTCTTCAATCCAAATGGCATAACCACATAGTAGTATGTGCCCCAGGGCGTAGTGAACGAGGTCTTCTCTTGATCCTCAAGAGCCAGACGGATTTGGTTATATCCAGAATAACCATCCATAAACGAGAGGGCTTCATATCCAGCGGTATTATCAACCAATGCATCAATGTGCAGAAGCGGGAAACCGTCTTTCGGACATGCCTTATTTAAGTCCCTGAAATCGATACAAATCCAAATTTTGCCATCCTTTTTCATTACTGGGACTATGTTTGCCACCCATTGTTGATATAAAACAACTCTAATAAACCGGGCCTTATGCAATTTGTCGACTTCTTCCTTAATTCTCAAGGCCATCTGTGGGTGGAATCTTCTCACTTTCTGCTTAACGGGTGTTGCCCCTGGTTTAAGAATCAATCGATGTTCAACCAATGTGGGGTCAAGACCTGGCATGTCCTCGTAGGACCAGGCAAAAGAATCGCTATACTCACTCAAAACCTTGTTGAGCTCCTCTTCAACCTGAGGAGGGAGATTAGCAGAAATAAGTATGGGCCTGGGGTCCTCTTCGGTTCCAAGATTAATTTCCTTAGTGGGTTCATCCACTGCCGAGGACGGTTCATCAAACCTTTTCAAACCTTGTGCGTATAGATCAGCAGCGTCGTCCACCTCACTTTCCTCATCGTCAGCTGGGTCCTTCTCGTTTATAATTTCATATACCCCCAATCCGTCATTGCTCCATTCCCCATCCAATTCCTCATCTTCTTCCAAAATAATCGCGGTCTCCACAAACTCTGGGCACCTAAGAAGGGCATGGCATCTCTCGGCCAAATCTTGCAAAAACCTATCAGGGATGGATTTAGGACGACGCGTCACAGGGTGCGCTGCAGACGAGGATGGGCTGACTAAACTCGAACTAGACTCTACCCCAACTGACTCTACTAACCTAGGAGACTCTGCACACTGTACATCTAACCTAGGAGATAGGAAATCTACTGGAAAAGGAACAGGGGTCTCATGCCCCTAGGAATCTGAGCCGAACACAGCGTAATCTTCCATTGAAACCTCTGTTTTGAAATTGGCATTTTTTTTTGAGGCTGGAGGAGAGCACGCAACAAGAGGAGGAAGAAGACGGAGGAGGAGGTAGCTGCATGGGGAACAACTTGGGGAATATGCAATCAAAGAAGGGATCGAAAGATCTAAACCACATCTCGTGGAGTTGAGCATCGGGGGGAGGAGGAGTAAGTAAGGTTGACAGATCAATAGGCGGGTAGTGCCCGCAAGCACATGGAACAAATAGAATTTCTAACGGTCTCTCCGCGAAGTACGGGTCGACCAGGATTGGAGGGGAACGGGGGACAAACCCCAATTGCTGAAACCAAGAGGCAAGACGGGATGGGGACAGAGAATAGGTAGTGATAGAGCTCCACTTGTATATCTTACACAGACATTTGTTGCATAGTTCATTAAAAATCTGATGCAAATAGCTCATTGTCATGCATGACCATTATGGTATATCAAATGGTAAGCTACTAAAGGGCAGATGCAATTTGTCTGGAGGTTCTTACTATGTGTGAGGTGGTCTTTTAGACCAAGTCCTCTACCTAGTATCATGGGTCATGTTTATGAGTCATAAAATCACATGATCAGTCTTCATTGCATATAATGCATTAAGTCAGGGGGAGTGTGTCAAATGAGATATTGTATCTCATGCATATCTTGATGAAGTTAAGTGCCATGCATGTCTCATATGATTTGTCAATGCATCCAGTTGAGGGGAGTTAATGAATTAGTATATATATAGTTGATTGCATTGCATATCATTATCTTGAAATTTCAAAAAGAGGTGATTCACTGCATATAGATAGGGGGAGCATTTTGTCATTAGTCTATCACTGTTTGATTTTTCACTACCCACACCTTTTTTAACTCATCTTGCTATATCTGGGTATCAGTGATCTACATAATCTAATGACTTCTGTTGACTGCCTCTGAACTATTCATCATCTGAACTCTCACTTGTCCTGAATCTGGAATCTCTGTCTGCTACTCCTTAATTTGCTGAAGGAGAACTTCACTTGAATTCAATCAATTCTGATCTTCATTGCATATCATCATTTTTGAAAATACCAAAAAGATAGAGTGATTGCTCAATTCCAATAGAATATTTTTATTGCATCTGAATAACTGATGTTTTGCAATCCAACTCTTTTGTTGACATTTATGTCAATTCTATCTTAAGCTCGTATGTCACTGATCTCAATTCAATAAACTTACTGAATATTGAACATTCATTTTGCTCCCAACTCACTGATTTCAACACCCTCTAAATCAATTATTTTGTTGAACAGTTGGTTTCAAGTTTCATTGGCTGCTGCTGAAAACTACTGAATGTTCTTTGAAATTTCATGACAGACTTGAAATTCATTTTGCTTTTCTCTACAGGAAATGTTTTGAAATCTCTCGTCATGTATTTGGAATTCTTGTCATTCCTATTATTGTTTCTGAACTATCTGAAATTCAGGAAGACTTCAATCTATATACCTTGCTCATAAATCTGAAAAAGTCAATCAATGAGGAATCTTCTATTATAAAGTTTTATGAATGTCTGAAAAATCAAATTGGTTTAAATTTAATGTATCTCGTTTAGGTTGGTTATAAATGGCTTGAAAATATCTGAAGCAACTTTAATAAACCTTAACCAATTGGTTCATGTTAAATCTTGTCAAATCTTCTGAAATTTGAAAATGTTGAAATCATGACTTTACTTGGTTGAAATACATGAAATCTGTATTGTTTTTAAACATCTGAACTTTCTAAAATTGTCCAAGGGTCAAATCTGGTAAATCTTGCAAGAGCAATGACTTTGGTCACTGAGAAACACATATCCAAAGGACTGTGTCATGAGGTGTCTTAGTTAACTCTGCTTAAATTCATTGAAAAATAGGCAGAGCAATGGCTGACACACTAAGAAACATATCTCACTCATCAAAGAAAAGAGATAAGGTATGTCATGAGGTGAAAAGTAAACTCTATTTATTTTTAAAGCATGACTGTTAGTCACACTAAGTACTTAAGGATATTGGCGTCTAAACAATGTATATCCTTTAGCTACAAGGTGTGTACTAAATTAGATTGCTCGTAAGATTTAAAAGCAAAAACTTTCTGCTTGATTAAATGAAAAATCTGAAAAAAAAAATGCAAAGAATAAATTACTATAACCCTTGATAAAATCAAATGGTTTCATGATTGTTTAACCTCAATACTTATGAGTGTAATTTCTAAAGAAGTCATTGAAATTGATTGAGTAAGATGAAGGGAGATTAATCAAGATGTTAATATTAGTTTTGGTTCATTTTTATTAAATCTTGATTTCAGATATGAGTACAGAACTTTATTGTCAAACCATGTGTACATCATCTTTAAACCATACAGTTCAATAAAGTCCATTCATAAACCTTTATAATGGGAGACTCTTTGAAAATCTTAGATTTATGAAATTGGTATACTCTTTGAAAATCTGTCAGAATGTGTGTCATCTGATTATCTGTGACCTACTTCATTTGACTGTTAAATCTGATTGTCCAACCTTTGTCCATTCATTAAAATTAATTTAATTTGAATGTCCAATCTGAATGTCCCTGTGGTTCGCTACTCATTCATCTCATTAGACTCCATCTGCTCTGAAGATACAAAGAAGTATCTATTCAGGGGGAGTTTCCTTGTCAGTGAATCATATTGCATACTACTTCATAAAGGGGTAGATCTTGTCAGCATCCTTCATGTTCTCTTCTTTTTGCTGTTATCAAAGGGGGAGATTTTTTGTGAGTCATTGATGTACTATCACTGTTTGACATTGATTTGCGACATTGATTTGCTATTCTGAGGTTTGACATTGATTTGGTTATTCTGAGGTTTGACATTGATTGGCTATTCTGAGGTTTGACTATGGATTGGTTATTTTTGTCTGTTGGTATATTCTCTGTTGACATAGTCTAAGCCACTCCATGTTCATACTGCATGATCATCATGATGAATTAATGCAATGACTCATAATATTGCCATCATCAAAAAGGGGGAGATTGTTGTCCCTGTGATTTTGAAGTTTTGATGATGACAAATATTATGACTTATTATATTTAACATTAATGATAAAACCCTACTGAATGAACTAAGAATCTCATTACATAATAGAGGTATGAAATATATTAGAACAACCTTTAAAGAACTCTCAAACAGTCAACGCAAGTCAAGGTCAATGCCATTGTTCATAACTGTCAACTGGTCAATCGCCCAAAAGTGTAAGTCAGCCATCTGTCAGAAAAAGACTGAAGTCTTATAGGTCAGTGCACATTTCTATATATGGTTTTCTTCATTCATGCCTTAAGGTCGGTGCAAGTTTTGGCTTGCGCTTAACAAGGTCTATGCTTATATGTCTTCAAAGTTGGTGCATGTTTCTCTTCCTTCACATAAAGTCCGTGCACTTCACTATTTAGAGTCTGTGCATATTTCTGTCTAAGGCATATACATGGTCAGTGCATGTTCTTGTCAAGGCATATACACGGTCGGTGCATCTTTATCCTGCGCACATAGAAGGTCAGTGCAGGTTTGGCATTGTGCTTGTAAAGTCGATGCAGGTTTAGGTCGGTGCACCCTTTGCTAGTGTAGGACAAATGCACATAAAGGTCGAAGCTAGCTTCTGTTCGCAGAATGAAGGTCAGTGCTAGTTTAAAGAGCATGCAGCATGAAGTCTGTGCATGTTTACTTTGGCAAACTAGGTCGGTGAACATTTTAGTTCAACATGTCTATAGGGTCTGTTCACATGTGAAATGCAAGTCGGTGCATATTCTAATTGTACGAGATCAAAGTCGGTGCACGTTTGCATAATGCTTCATAAGGTCTGTGCATAATGCTTCATAGGTCTGTGCATATAAGCTTACTAAGTCTGTGCATGTTCTGCATCGCACAAAACTCAGGTCAGTGCACATTGCTTGGCATATGTTACAAGGTCGATGCATTATTCGTCATTCCCATATATAGTCAGTGCATGTTCCTGTTCATACGTATGGAAAAGTCAGTGCACCTTTTGACATCTAGCATATATGGTTGATGCATGCTTTGTCTTAAGCGTGAAATATGTCTGTGCATACTTTCTCATATGCGCATCAAGGTCTGTGCATACTTGCCTCATGGCACATAAAGTCTGTGCATGTCTCTAAGACTAAATTGCATTAAGGTCTGTGTTATTCAGCATGTAGTCTGTGCACATTCGCTATTAAGGTCTGTGCACATTGCATCTAGCCTAATCTAGTATGAGCACTTTAGAGATATGTCTGACTACAAGGTGTTTGGTGAAATGCCCCTCTTCCAACTAACAGGGTCCCAACAGCACGTGAGCTCGAACTAAGAAGGCACATGTTCCCAGAATGCCAGAAGCTGGCACGTGATCCAATATAATGAGCGAGCCAGTGATCCTGACACGTGGACAGATGGGGACCAGATCTGCATCAGTGTTTAGGTGGGAAACATGGCATCCACATGCCCTTTGCCTGTCGTATATAAGAGAGGCCGCCAGAAGAAAAGAAGAGTACCCAGAAAGGAAGAAGGGTGAGGCACAAGAAAGGAAGAGAAAGAGCAGCCACCAGAGAAGAAAGCCAAGAGAGAAAAGAAGAGATAGCTGAGAAGAAGAAGAAGTCCAGAGAGAGCGAGAGAGCTACGAAGTGAAGAGAGAGAGAGAGAGCTGAGAGGTAAGAAGAAAGCAGCAGAAGAGGAGATTCTGAAAGAAAAAGAGAAGAGAGAAGAAAAAAGGGGGCTGTAGAGAGTTGAAAGAAGAAGAGGGTGATTGTGAGATCAAGAGAAGAGAAGAGAGAAGAGAGCAGCAGAGAACAGTATAAAAGGGAGATTGAGAGAGCGACAGAGAGGTAGCGAAAAAGAGAAAGAGGAAGAGAGAGAGAGGGAGATAGAAGCAGAGGTACTAGTTTGAAGAGCTCGTGAGTAAGAAGCATTCAGAAGTCAAGATTTGTGGATCTTTCTGTTCTCTGTTCTTTGGATCAAATCCAGGACACAGTGCTTCTGCGTGAGCTTGTTTGTTTTGATCTTAATGTCAGCTTTCCGTTCTTGAGTTTTATCATCCTTGTTTTCCATTTTACATACCTTTGCAGAAGCTGTGTATTAGCGGATGGTAGGCTGTGTCACCCAACGGTTGGCAAGCTGTGATGCCCAGCTGATGTAGGAAAGCTGTGATGTCCAACGGTTTCAAGCTGTGAGTCAGCAGGAATCCACACTCGGGTTGAGTGTGGGGTGGATGTAGGTTTGGAGGACCGAACCACCTAAAAGTCATCTGTGCAGTGGTTTGTTTGGTTGTCTCTTAATTCCTTAGGTGTATGCTTAGGATCACTATATCTCGTTAGCTTAGATTACGTTGAAATTCGCTGTGTGTTTTAGTTGTCTTCGTTTTGATCTCGGCTGAGTATTTAAGTGAGGTTATTACGTGTGCTTGCCCGGCATTCAATGAGAATCACATAAGGACATATGAACAAGTGTTCGAGTGTAAGTCTCATTAGAATATTTGTTTAACTAAGCATATCTGATTTTAATTCTGCAAGATTTATAAGTACAGTTTTAATTGGGTAATTTTTAGGGGAGATTCATTCAGCCCCCCTCTGAATCTTGTTTGCACCATCTAATAGACTCAACAATTCCCGCCTGAAGCCCAACTCAGTGATTGACTGGGCGGATCTCTAGAATAAATTCCTTAGTCGTTTACAAACGGCCGAGCAAAGAATCTCCCTAGCCGAGTTCTGCTCTCTCGGGAAGAAGAAGGGCGAGAGCGCCCTCAACTTTATCAAGGAATGGCGAGACCTCAGCATGAGGTGTGTCAACCCGCCAGTCCAAGAAGTTGCCATCACCATATTCCGCCGAGGCTTGGGGGCTGAGGTTAGCGAAAAGCTCCTCGGCACCAACATCAAAGGCTTCGACCAGCTTAATTTCGCAGTCGCCGAAATAGAGATGTTCTTCACCGACAACCCGAGCTACATTTCAACAAAGGGTAAACAGGCATGAGAATGCTAGTCCGAAAAGGAGGTGAACATCATTGAGTTCACCCCCGCTGCCAAAGCCTGTAAGGAGGCCGAGCTATGTGGCCCTGACAAAAAGCCAACAGACAAGCCGGCCGCTCCTTCCTTCTTGGAGCGTATGAAGACACCCTTCTCCTTTAAGAAGGAACATACGAAAACACTTTTCGACCTCTGCATGACCCAGAAGATTGTCGAGCTGCCAGAAATCTGCAAGCTGGACGAGGCTTAGAAGACTGACGATCCCAGCTATTGCCCATATCATCGCATGTTGGGGCACCCAATTGAAGATTGCAATGTCTTAAACACTCAGGCACAAAATCTGATCCGAGACGGTCTCGTCAAAATGAAGAGCGGTCTTGTCGATCCCCCACAGCCGCATACGTGGTCCAGGCCAGCTAAGGCAGCGCGTGTGGTTCACTACTCGGCCAACGTGATCCATATGATGGCCGTGTTCTCTCTCTCTAACGTCGAAGCAGAGGACCCCAGCACCAGTCAAGGTGAGCGTTCGCTCTAGTATCCAGGGTGGAGGCCCTGGCATGATCACATACCCCTCTCCTTCCCCAATGAGAGGACCCGGCGGCTCTTCGATGTCATCGTCGAGAGGGGCCAAATCATACCCCGTGATCCGCCAGCAGACTACACTCACTGGGACTTCAATCACCCCTAGTAATGCCCTTTCCACGCCAGAATCTACCACGCGATCAAGTCCGGTGAAGATGTTCAGTACCTCATCCAGGGTGGGACCAGATCGATGCTGAGGAAAATTCCATGGTAGTTGTCAGACTTCGACAAGCTATCGAAGAAACCCTGAGCATCACCAGAGATGCACCAGAACGGCCAGACCCTCCTCAAGAAAATGTGCACGGGCTGCCTTACCAGCATGCCCCAGAATGGCTCGAGTTTTAGACCGATAATCGAGAAGCTCTCGAGCGATTGTGAAGGCACAGGGAGCAGGACACCAGTCAAGAGACTGGGCCTAGTAACTTCTGGGTCAACGTCATCCACCCTCCTGCTATTTCGGCCCCTCCAGACTCCCAGACACCGCCAGCCAGCCCCTGCCACTTTGGCCATGCAATGGTGGCCCTAGCAGGAGCTAGAGTCTCTCCCCTTCTCCATAGAAGACACCGCCAAGCTCCTCCGGGTCCTTCTTGGCTGAGAGAATGTCCTGGTGGGCGAGATGACGGTGGGTTCCTCAGGTCCCTCTCGCTCTCCCCCTGCCCTAGCTCTGTCTCTGGCATCCGAGGATAGGAAGGGGAAGCAAAAGCAGGGTGAGGTCCCGACCCGGCCGTGTCATGTCCCCTCAGCTGGTGAGCCATCGGATCTTCCCCGTATGCTCGGCAACCTAGTCCAGATTGCCAAGAAGACATCTTCAGAGTATCCAGCCAAGTCGGTTTGCAACTCGGGCCCGCCGCCATAAGGTGCGCTCGATACGCGAAACCAGGACAACCATCTGGAGCAGCAATATCCTATGACGTTGTCAGTTGTCACCAAACCCTGCTCCCAGCCAGGTCACAAAGGCAAGGCTAAAGAGTCGGAGGCCAAGCGCGCCTCTCAGACGGCCTCTCAACAAAAGTCTCAGCCACCGCGGGTAAGGCATCAAACCGCGCATACGTCTTCGAACGCCAGCTCCAGTGTACCAACTCTGCAGAAGACACCTCCTTTACCACCGTGGCTAAGGCATCAAATCGTGCGGACATCCTCGGATGCAAGCACCAGTCTGCCAGCTCATTGCACACCTCCTTCTCCACCGCAGGTATGGCGTCAAACCGCATACACGTCTTCGGACGCCAGTCCCAGTATCCCAACATACTAGGAGTTACCACCTGAGGTAATCGAGCAGGCGATCAACGCCACCTTCTAGATACAACAAGTGGAAGGTGCCTGGATTAAAATCCAGGCGAAGAAAGGTCATCGACCTCACCCTGCCAAGGCACCGGCTCGGAGACATACTCATGGGGATTTATCAACTCCAGCCCCAGCACCTCTCCCTCCTACTCCCCTGGAGGTGGCCGTCGCCATGAAATAGGAGGAAGAACCTCAAAAGGCGGCTCAAGAAACAAGCTGAGCAAGCGGCTGTCTTACAGGCTCCAACTGAGCCAAAGCCTCTCCAGAGGCTCCAACGACTCATTGACGACCTGGAGGAATACAACCATCCTTGTCCTACCGGAGCTCTCCCGCTCGATAGCTATATCTCGTGGGGAGAGATGCAGAAGCGAGCTCACCTCAGAAGCTAGGTCCAAGAGATGATCCAGAAACTCAAGAACAACGAAAGGCTCCTCATCCCAGAAGAACTCTCCTGGTGCTATAAAGATAAGGAGATCACAACAGAGCAGCTATGGTGGCCATTCCATCCCCTGATAACATCATCGCCTCCTGGTGAGGTGAGCCATTGGTCTCCTGAGCCAGACAAAGGACTACTACCCCGCTCGGGCTACAGCCAGCTCCAGAACACACTACACGCGGTCGAGGTCATGGTCAGGGATGCGGTAGAGGGCGTGGGAGAATCCCCGAGCTACCTCTTCACCCGTCCACCTTAGACCCGGAGCGAATCATCCTCTTTTAAGGAGAGGAACCTGCCCCCATTCTAGAGGTTGAAATTCGGAAAGGGGCCGGCATCTTTGACCCCTCCTGCGTGGAGGGGACAGCTGCCAGCATTCCAGTCCCTGCACCAGCTTGTTCCTCTTCCGTAGAACAAGCATGACCGTCCCCTAAGGATGAGCCAGTTCACCAGACACTCCCAGAAGAGCCATCATTGGCACCCCTGTTCCAGGAGTCCACAGGTGATCAGAGTCAGTCCGATCCCAGTGGCAAAGGCAAGGCAGTGCAACTCGCCGATGGGGAGCGACGCGGCAACCCGCAGAAAGTTCAGCCGGACAAACTACCCTCCTTGGAGGATGCTCGAGCTCGAGCCGACCTTAAATTCCTCCACCATATGAAGCGCTTCCCCGCCAGCATTGCGATTTGCGAAGCCATTGCTTGGAGTAAAGAGTTGAGGGAAACTCTTATCAAAATACTTCAAGAGCCAGAAGCCTATGAAGCGCATGCCGTAGAAATGAAGGCGGCTGCTTATGAAGCCTTCACAGCCACCGTCTCCTTCACGGAGAAGGACATGCTACTATCTCTTCCGTGCCACAACCGCCCACTCTACATGAAGGGGAAGGTTAATGGGCATAAGGTGAACCGGATCCTGGTGGACGCCGGTGCTGTCGTCAACATCATGCCGCTCAAGATATTCACGGCCCTATATCTGACCCATACCTCTAGAAGGTTCAAGCGGTCAAGATATCTGACTTCAACCAAGACACCGAGGACGTCCTCGGCCGAGTTGTAACGCCCCGAGATCCGATTCCCAATTTATGGGCATTTTTTTTCTTCCATTGGACCTCGAGACATTACGTCGTACGTATCGCGGAAGCATATATATATATATATATATATATATATATATATATATATATATATATATATATATATATATATATATATATATATATATATACGCATGAGAGAGAGAGAAACCATAATCACATGAATTATAATTGGCATTTCAACCATTCATAATCCCAAAAGTTACATGACCATTGTCCAAATACATATAAGTCCATACATGTTCACCAATCCACAAACTTGCTATATAATGAAAGGTAAATATCCATAGCCCACCCTGACGCAAGCAGGACTAGAACTACTCCTCGGCCACAGCTTCCTCCTAGACCTCCTTCACTGTGTCTCCTTAAAATGTGTGTCACAATGGGGTGAGTGTGACGCTCAGTAGGCAACCTAATCAAATCAGGATTAACTCGCATTCATATATCCAATCATATATATGATTAAAATATTAACGATAAAAGAGTACAATAGACCCACATAATCCTTCTAGAACCCTCCAAGGTGACCCACATAATGGTCTAGCAAGGACCCAGGAATCGATCGATCGAACTAGGCCATCGATTGACCGATCTGTAACAAGTTATAGATCGGCCAACACTGGCAATTTCGATCGACTGAAATGCCCATGTCGGTCGACCGAACACTGCTCCAATCTAGATAAACAGCAGTTCAGTCCCAAAGGTAAAAGCCCAATGTTACTCATTGATCCATTCATTATCATCTGTTTAAAATAATTCAAACGAGAAAAATACATATTTATTAGCTAACATATAAGATACCCATGCATGCACCAAAATCACGGTGAATGAGTAGTTACACATTATTACATTTTCATGAGTTTCTCATTTTCGTTATTCATGGAACCAAACAACTGCCACAAATAGAAGAGGCCCACACACACTCACAAATGAACGAAAGAGTACTGCGCAAACCCGAGAGCGAACTCCCACCTAGACTCCTGCCACCCGGGACGTTACGTCTTGCTGTCCCCAAGGTTCTATGACGTTACGTATCGCCGTCCCACAGAATGAACGACAGAGTCATAGGATTTCAACCAGGGCATTACGTCTCCCTGTCCCCTGGGTTCTTTCACTTCCGCAGTGTTACGTATCGTCGTCCTGCAAAAGAGACCGAAGTTCAACCTCACAGAATGCTGCTATTTTCCATTCATAACATTTACATCATATTCGCATTCACATACATATTCATATTACATTACTAGTATCATAATTTTATCATAACATAAGCATGCTTCCATATGGTTTAAGTGGCTAATCATACTCATAAGTTCAATGTTGTGAAACCGAACATGATCAAGTTACCAGCAAAGTTTCTATTTTAAAGAAGATAGGTTTATTTCTAGTTACACATACGTAGAAAATAAATCATAACTACAAGTACAGAATTTCTGTGAGCACGCAATTTTTACAGTGAGTTACTTACTTAGCCTTCTATCATTTTCTAATTTTTAAAATTTTTCTGAATTAGAATGGCCTCTCAAAACCCTTTTTTTCTAAGTTTCTGAAAATTGGGATAGAGCCCCAAGTGTGTTGTAGCACCACCAATACAGCAATAGAGAAATCAAACTTCTTTCTAAAGAATCCTACCTAAAGGCCTTACATAAAGAACCCAACCTCATGAGGACTATAATATAAATATACAAGCCAACCTTACTTTATGCCATAAAGAATCATGAAGGTTTTATGTAAAGAACCAAGCCTTATAGGGACTAGTATATAAATGTACAACCCACCACTTTATGCATAGTACATAAGGAACTTCTTCCTAAAGAATTTTATAATGAGAGGCTTTGTATAAAGAATCAAACCATGAGAGGGTTATTATGTAAATATACAAGACAACTTTAACATATGGCACATGGGTAGTACGTGAGTGGGTTTTCACTTTTCCAACCAATAGAATTGGCGCCCCTTACCAGGGCGCCATTCAACAAATTGAAGACCATATAAGGAGGTGACATTTCCCTTGAGGCCCCATGCCATTATAGTATTAATATATATATATACACCATGAAGGCCAATACGTGAAAGTGGTAGTTTTGTCTAACAGTTAACACCCTCTTGCAAGGGCGTCATTCTCATGAATAGTACCACCTAGATTAATAGACAACCCCTTACAAGGGCGTTATTTAATCTATGTTTCTAGAAGGTTGAGGCACGAACAACCCCATTTAGTTGGCAAAGCACCATGTCTACTCAACCGGACCCGCAAGGTAATTAACCAATGCTTTGCGATTCCCTATAACTAATTTCCTCCGTAGCACTGTCAGAGGCTACTGCCATCATTCAGTGCTACTTGCAGAAGAGAATATTTCCCTCCGTTCTCTCGAAAAATGTAAAATCTACGTCCTGCTACTAAAGCTTTACGGCGGCGGAGAATGTGTGGCTTCATCCTGTCATCTGTACCTCTTAATCACGTCAAAAGGTAGGTGTTCTCAAGTCCTTGCCTAACTAGTAGCTAAATAGGTTAACTTATGCATGCTTAGAGTTAGATTAACTTATCATCCATGCTATATTACTTGGCTTTACCATGATCAACAAATGACCATGTTTATACCATGTTACACATATTTTAATAGCCTGTTACACTTGTCGTATACATAGTTGTCAAGGCGGGCGCCTAGGCGAAGCCGCCTAGGCGCTTAGGCGCTCTTGAAAGGGCAAGGCGTTGTAGCGCCTTACTCACACTGGAAAAGGTGACCTAGGTCGTCGCCTAGGCGGGCTAGGCGCCAAGGCGGGCGCCTAGGCGCCAAGGCGGGGCCAACCTTGACCTGTCCGAACCGAATCCGACCTTGTTATGTACATTTAACTATTTCTTTTTTATAATTTTCTTGAGGTTATTATATTCTTTTGTAATTTTTATGAACTTTTTACATTTACTTTTGAATCTTTTGCATTTACTTCTAAATGTTTTGTAATTTGTTGATACAACTTAGTTTTCTATAATTGTCACATAGTTTAATTACAATAGTTTTTTCATGTAATTTATTTTTTTATATTTTTTCTTCTTGATTTATATATTGGAGGATATATATTTTTGATTTTTTAATTAGTGGCCGAAGTGTCGCCTAGGCGATGCCTAAGCGAACGCCTTGTCGCCTAAGCGCTTAGGGACCCCGTGAACGCCTTGGGTCGCCTTGACAACTATGGTCGTATATGATTTTATACACAATCTGTTACCATGATTTTATGAGTTTGTACACAATCTGTTACACTGATTTTCATGAGTTTTGAACATATCTTATTACACTAGTTTTACAGTCTTAATAATCATGTTTTAACCTTAGTATATAACCTCTGTTACACAAGACACTTACCTGTTTTAAAAAAAAATGAAAATCCCGACCCTCTGGTGAATAGCGCCCTTGACCAGCCAATTCCCTAAGGGGCGCCCCTAGCCAGGGCGCCAACTAAATGAAGACACTTCACAGCGTCGCCATTTCTATTTCCACAATTTCTAGTATTTATTAATTCAACGCATTCAAAAATCCATAACTATTGAACTAAACCATGAAAACTCTGCATGAATATGTTTCTGTGATCCTGCCATTTTACTCTACCTGCCCATACCCTTACTTCCTGATTTAGAGAACTTTTATACTGATGAATAGTGAACCACCCAAATGTAAATGGCGCCCCTAACTAGGGCGCCTATTACACAAATGAAGACTCTGTGCATGGTCGCCAATTAATTGAAGACCATGTGCAATGTCGTCAATTCCATTTCTGGAATTTTCAATAATTAGTAAATCAACGCATTCAAAAATCCATAACTATTAAACTGAACCATGAAATTTTTGCCTGAATATACTTCTGTGATCCTGAAAATTTTCTCTACCTGTCCATGTCATTGATTCCTGATTCGGAGAAACTTTAGAAAATGAATAGTAATTTGTATCACAGAATGTACCATTCTGACACGAAGCATAACCCACTTGAAAAACAACTCAATTGGTGACCATACGCAGTGTCGTCAATCAGTTGAGCCCTATATATCAATTAGTGACACCCCGAGGAGTCTTCAATTAAATGAAGACTACTCAGAAGGGCGCCAATTACATTTTTGAGAAATTAACAACACATCATTAGAAAATTCATATCTGCAAGACCAAAACCCAACAATTATACATGAACATGTTTCTGAACTCCTGACAATTTTCACTACCTGTTCATGTCTTTACTTCCTGTTTTCTAGAAACTTTTTTGGATGAATAGTGTTTTGAGTCATAGACGCACCTTGCTGGGTGAAAATCACCCAATGAAATTGGCGCCCCAAGCCAGGGCGCCAATTCCTTAAATAGCAGCAGCCAGGTCGTCTTCAATTAATTGAAGACTCCCCGAGCAGGCGCCAATTCCATATATGTATTTAATTTCTAAAAAAACAAAATTTTGAAAGATTGGCCAACCCCCAGGCGCCAATTCACCGAAAGAACCCCTAGACCCTGGGCACCAATTCATTGAAAGAACCACTAGACCCTGGGCGCCAATTCACTAAAATATCCCCTGACCCCAGGGCGCCAATTCACTGAATGAGGGGTTACCCCCAGGGCGCCAATTCAGTGGTTTCATGTTCTGATTCTGATCTGTCTCGTGCTTTGTACAGACACAACCCTAATCCATTTTCCTGCATATTATGAGTCCTTGAATTCCATTCAATGAAATCCTACCTTATGTATATCCTACATGGTTAAACCTTGAACCTCTTAAACTACCATTTGGGAGTGTGGGAGCTAAGTGCCATACTGGGTAAAGTGCTACGTTATGGGAGCCACCTCTTGAGGCCGTACGGCGCAAAGTGCTACACGACGGGAGCCACCTCTTGAGCCTGTAGGGGCCACCTCTAGAGTCCTCCATAACCAAATGACTAGTTAATCTTTGTCTGTAATACTACGTTTCTTAATTTCTTGAAATTCCATATTGGCTATAAATGAGAGTGGATGTCAAAAGTAATACATGAAATGCTGTGCGTATAGGGCCCGGTCTGGTCCTGGGAGGAGCATCCGAAGGTACTTGTGCCCATGGGAGTTTATTGACCACGGTGTCTAGCATTGCACTGGAGTACTTGCTTGACTTGAGACACTCCACACTTACTCTCTTTACTTGCTTGACTTGACTTGCGTGGCCCTGAATGGGGAATACTTGACTTGTGACTTGAGAAAGGGCAGATTACTTGCTTGATTGAAATAGTCAATTCTATTGACACGTACTTGATATTATTTGCTTGAATTGAATTTTACTTGCTCGTACCTGAGATATACTTGTACATGAGTTCATTCTTGCCCCTGAGTTCATACTTGTACATGAGTTCCTACTTCCCCAAAAGTGGCATCTATAGCTATAAGTTCTTGAAATACTGCTTGTCAATTACTTGAAACCTTGCGATACTCTCTTTATACAATTCTTGATCTCTTATTATTCATCATGCATAGATTTACATGTATACAAGATTTTCTTACACGTACATCATGCATAGCCATACTGATAATACATGCAAATTGTAAATCACTTAAAGATTGCTCGAATTTGAGATGTAATTCCTACTGAGTAATTCGCTCATCCAGTTGCTTCCTAACATTTTCAGGTGATTCGGATAGCGACAAGAATGGGATTGAGACCGAGTGAAGAGTGCTAGAACGTCACTCGCCTATCATTAGCTAGTCGCGTCTTTTGAATTCACTTAAGTCCTACCTTGTATTTCCAATATGTCAATTTAGTTGTCTAAACCGTGTTAAGGCATGTAGCCTAGTGTTCGATTTTAAATTTGGAATTGTCATGGACTATCTTTAATTCCTTTGGTTAATCAAATAATCATCACTTGGACTATTGGGATTATTAGATTTTATTAATTTTTTGCGCACTCCGTAATTATGTATGTCAAAAATTCTATCGCTCTAATGACACGATCTATATAGACGCGTCACGAAGTTATGAATTTCTAATTATTTACGTGTGAATTTTCCCCAACAGTCACGCGACTTTTCGGTAGCCCGAGATAATTCGGGTATAACTCTAGTATCCAGGCAGAATTTGGCAATGACCTCAACATACAAGATGTAGCTAACATCGCATACGAGATTATGGCATTGGTTTCAGGTCATATATTTATGTGCAAGTGAAGTTATGAATATCTAATTATTTACGTGTGGATTCTCCTAACAATCACACCTCTCCGTGACAGCTGGTGACAAGGGGCTCAGAACCTAGGGTTCTGGTGCGAATTAGGTTTCCATCTCAACGGAAGAGTTCGGGTTAAGGGCCCAAACTTTCTAATGGACCTAGTTTCAGCCCATTTGGACAACTATGAGCCAAGATATCCTTATTTCAACAGATGATAGTGTTTTCTATAACTGTTTCGACCTATTATCATAAACTCCATCGTCTCCCCTATTAGGCCTATTTTAAGGAAGTTATAATCTTCATCCAAGTTGTTCCTTACCCAATGGCCATCGCATGGGCTTTGGTTTCACCTAATTCCTACCTTCCTAGGTTGAGTTATGAATTCCCCAAGGATCCTTTAATATTCTGTTTAGATTTCTTGTTCATTGTGTTAATGGGTCTGAATTGTACCCAATTGGGCCAGTGCCCAAATTGGTGGTCCTAACATCCTCTCCCCTTTAAAATAATTTCATCCTCGAAATTAACTTGAAATTTTAAGATTACTTATCGAACAGTTGAGGATATTCCTGGCGTATCTTGTCCTCCGGTTCCCATGTTGCTTCCTCGGAATGAAAATTCTTCCATAACACCGTCACCAGCCGGATGGTTTTTATTTCTCAACACATGTTCCTTCCAGTCTATGATCTCACTGGGCTACTCCTCATGTGACAAATCTGCTCGAACCTCCAAGGACTCGTACTCTATAATATGTGAGGCATCCGGGACATACTTTTTGAGCTTGGAGACGTGAAAGACCGGATGTACATGCGAGAAAGCAGGTGGAAGTGCAAGTCGATAAGCCACCTCGCAAACCTTTTGCAAAATCTCGAAGGCTCGATATCTCTAGTATGTACGCTTCCCCTAGCAATATCCTCCTATTAATTTTGACCTCCAAAGTAGGGATCACAAGCTTGGTGTGGACTTGTTTCCTAGTTGGTGTACTAACAACCTTTTTCCTGAAGAATGTGGCTTGGGGTTTGTTCTTCGGTTGCTTAGCAAAACTAGTGGATATAAATGTGTGTGTAGCCCTGAGAAGATAACAATTATTAAGTGTGACAGTTTGTTTTAAATGGGTTCTAAATATAGCCTGCCCTTCTTAACTCTAGCCTATCTCTCCTTCTACTACTTGGACAATTAGAATGGTTGTAACCATGGTTTGTCTCTCGTACTCTGATACCACTTTGTAACGCACTGAGATCCGATTCCTAATTTATGGGCATTTTTTACTTTTCTTCCATCAGACCTCGAGACATTACGTCGTACGTATCGCGGAAGCACAAATATATATATACGCATGAGAGAGAGAGAAACCATAATCACATGAATTGTAATTGGCATTTCAACCATTCATAACCCCAAAAGTTACATGACCATTGTCCAAATACATATAAGTCCATAAATGTTCACCAATCCACAAACTAGCTATATAATGAAAGGTAAATATCCATAGCCCACCCTGACGTAAGCAGGACTAGAACTACTCCTCGGCCACAGCTTTCGCCTGGACCTCCTTCACTGTCTCTCTTGAAAACGTATGTCACAAGGGGGTGAGTGTGATGCTCAGTAGGCAGCCTAATCAAATCGGGGTTAACTCGCATTCATATATCCAATCATATATATGATTCAAATATTAACGATAAAAGAGTACAAAAGACCCACATAATCCTTCTAGAACCCTCCAAGGTGACCCACATAATGGTCTACCAAGGACCCAGGAATTGGTCGACCGAACTAGGCCATCGGTAACACTGGCAATTTCAATCGACCGAAATGCCCATGTCGGTCAACCGAACCCTGCTCTAATCTAGATAAATAGCAGTTTAGTCCCAAAGGTAAAAACCCAATGTTACTCAATGATCCATTCATTACCATCTGTTTAAAATAATTCATACGATAAAAAAACATGTTTATTAGCAAACATATAAGATACCCATGCATGCACCAAAACCACAGTGAATGAGTAGTTACACATTATTACATTTTCATGAGTTTTTCATTTTTGTTATTCATGGAACCAAATAGCTGCCGCAAACACAGGAGGCCCATACACACTCACAAATGAACGAACGAGTACTGCGTAGAACAGAGAGCGAACTCCCACCTAGACTCATATCGCCCGCGGCGTTACGTCTCGTTGTCCCCCGAGTTCTGTGGCGTTATGTATCGGCGTCCCACAGAACGAACGGTCGAATCATAGGATTTCAAGTAGGGCATTACGTCTCGCTGTCCCCTGGGTTCTTTTACTTCCACGGCGTTACATATCGTCGTTCCGCAGAAGGGACCGAAGTCCAACCTTACAGAATGCTGATGTTTTCCATCCATGACATCCACATCATATTCGCATTCACATTCATATTCATATTACATTACTAGTACCATACTTTTATCATAACATGAGCATGCTTCCATATGGTTTAAGTGGCTAATCATACTCATAAGTTCATTGTTGTGAAACCGAACATGATCAAGTTACCAGCAAGGTTTCTATTTTAAAGAAGATAGGTTTATTTCAAGGTTGCACATGCGTAGAAAATAAATCATAACTATAAGTAAAGAATTTCTATGATCATGAAATTTTTACAGTGAGTTACTAACTTAGCCTTCTATTATTTTCTAATTTTTCAGATTTTTCTGAATTAGAATGGCCTCCCAAAACCATCTTTTTCTAAGTTTCTGAATATTGGGACAGAGCCCCAGGTGTGTCGACCTACCCAGGGACTGCACCCCAGGTGCATCGACCTATCCAGAGACTGCACCGACACAGTCAATTCTCTGAAGGAGGCTGCGTCGACGCAGTCAGTGCAGAGACCCTAAACTTCGATAGAAAATCAAAGGAACCTCACGAAAGCACGTAACTTGATGGAAAAACCATAAAATAAACATAGTAGTTGATCCCACATACCCTTAGTCCATCTTTAAAGTATAAAAACTAATTTGAAAATCATTCTAATGCATTGTTGACCCCTAAGATTTGAGGTTTGGTGCCTACCTTCAAAGTGTTAAACCGACGATCCGAGGATGAGATCTACACCCCATATCCCCCCAAAGCTTTTCCCTTCATCCTAGGGCGCTGCAGGATCATCCTCCATGTGCCAGATCGTCCACCCACGTAGAGTCAAGGTCCCTCACCCTCTTTGTAAGACCCTAGAACTTTTATAAATTATTTTTGGAATATTTAATTATTTTTTGGAAATTATAAAGGCCTAAATAAATTAATAAATAGAATATTAGATCAACAAGTCATTATAAGGCCCAATTCGTTTAAATAATTAACCTAGCCTATTTAAAGATAATCCAAAAGGTTAATAGACCAAGCCCATTAAGTTTGGCCCATATTCTAGAAGGTTAATTGACTTATTCACGTATTTTAAAGATAAATACTATTTTTTATAGATAATTATAGGGATAAACGAACAAGAGAGTTTTATTTAATTGAAACTCTGTATACTTTTGGTGTAACGGTCTATCGGGCGACCGCTACAAGTATGTAACACACCTAGGCTGATGCGTTACACTCTAACAGTTCAGTGAAAGAAAGAGAGAGCAAAAAGATTAGAACTTTGGGATCTTATCTACAAAAGATCGACTTGGGAGAGCTTATAACATTACTAAGGACTCTTAGGGATTAGGTTCTGGCAAATTAAGGACTCTAGAATTGATCTAATCTTCAAAACCCTATAAATAGGACCTAGTTCTGAACTGTGCGACTCTTACTTTTGGCTCGTAAAGAATCAAGGTAAGGAGATATAATTTCGGGTAAGTTCTTTAGAAGATTTTGTTTAGTATACTTTAGACTAATAGTTCTCCAAATTTCGTGCTAGGAGATCAAGCAACCAAGGAGATTGAAGCTTCCAAAGTTGCTGGTTCGACCATAGTAACCTAGGAATCAGAGCTAAAGGCCACTGAAGATCAGGGAATTAGGACGTCTAAACAAGGTAATTAGAGTTCGATTATTTAGAACTTTTTGTTCACCTTAGTTTCATCTTTTTACCCTCAAAATTTCACATCTTTAGGTCAAGAGGCTGAGGAGCAAGGGCAACGTGAAGTTGCTGAAAAGTCACAAAAAGAGAGGAACTAGGGCGGTCCTTAAAAGCTCATATTAGAAGTGTAAGGCCTAGTGAAGCGGTAGGTTATCTCATGATTGGAAAAAACACCTTGTTAGGGATAAAAGCCCTCTGATTGTGTTTGATTTCATGCATTATAGACTATGAATTTTATGTTTTAGTGGGTTCATGCATACATACATATCATTAGCCCTAATCAAAGATCAAAGATGTTATCTTATTAGTTCACTGCAACCTATGCATCTAGATGACCTTTTACTTCGTTTTGTCATGATTGGGGTAGTTAAATCTTTTTAAAACATAACATGATTTCAAATCATAGTCTTTCTATTTTATTATACTATTAGCAGGGACTCTGACGCATCATACTAGGACAGTCAGACGACTGTAACGGTCTTACGATAAGCCGTCACAACCCCTGTTGTATTTAAAGTTTCTCAGTTGTCTCTGACGCACCATAACAGAAGCGTTATAATACTGTAACGGTCTTACGATAAACCGTCACAGACCTGTGACTCGCCCATACTAGACCGTCAGAGTGTGGTTTACTGTCAAATCGAGATATGACTGAGGACAGCCAAACTTACTTATGAATAAGCCTAGTTATCTAAGTTTTAACCTTATTTTCATGACTTTGAGTTTCTTAATTGATTTATGATAGGAAATTGTATGATTAAAACATTCTAAGTTATTTTAAGTTATGCTAATTTTATTGGCTAGACTCTATAGTTTTATATTCTAAATCATGATTTTCTAAGGTTAAATTGACGGGATTTTATCTTGGTTTCACATTGTTACGCATTCTTTTCTATTTATAGAGTCATTTCTCTAAGTACATGGCGTATATTCAGGTATATGTCCATTAGTTCACACTTTGCACTATAGGAACACTATTCTTGGACATGAGGACCTCTCTATTGAATATTCCTTCCAATAGAATATGAAATCTTATTTCAAGGCCTCCGTAATTCTCCGCGAGCCTGAGATTCTCACTAGGACGCCGAGTTAGTTGTACCATTGATACCCAAGTGATTAGAATACACTATTGAGGTTTCTGGTTATCAATAGTGTAACGGACCTATATTGGACCGTCAGGCACATGTAATGGCCCAATATACAACCATCACATTTAACTGAGTCCAATTACTGTTTCTGGATTTAGTCATTCTAACGCATCAATTCTAGACCGTCACATCATGTAACGGCCCAGTACACGATCGTCACATTACTTGAGTATTTTAACCCAAGGTTTGACCAAGGGTTGATATTCCAAAGCTTTCTAGATAGACACTTGATGATCTAGAACTTATCATATTGATCAAGAAACCTAATATAATGAATGAAAGATAAAGAATGTATCGTTATCCTGCCAATTTATTTCCATAAGTATAACATAGTATAAGTCATTCTTGATTTCTCATGATTCTTATTGAAGCATTCATTCATTGAATTATTTTCAAGAGCTTGTTGGAATTATACATTCTTGGCCATATTTTATTACATGCATGGAAAAAGCCTGATTTATACTTGAAGATGCGATCGAGCACTGATTGTGTTCAAGGGCTCTATGCTAGTCCCCTCGGCTGATTATCGGGAACATACTATTATAAACCATTGGGTATGATGCTACTGGCGCCGCATTGCGCTGAGAGTACTTTCTTTATAAATAAGTGAAAATCCACAAACACAATACATCATGATTGATACTTGACTTTCTTGATATTCCACAGAAATTCACGAAGTACTTGCTCATAAGCAAAAGATACTGGAGTGATGATTATGTGGCTTGCTAGTACATTCTCGTTACATTCTTGTTCATGAAAGGCCATATCATGTTCTTATAACATTCTTGATAGTTCACACTTGTTCTCATTCTATCTTCATGATCATCGTGTTACTCTGATTTAATCGCATGATTGATCGCATTCGCATGATTTTACCTTATTTCTCTAGAGCTAAAATGTTAATTACTTTAATGATGCCCTCATGTTGATACGAAGATACCTACTGGGCAAGTGTGCTAATTACCTATTTCCATTCTTTTCAGGAAATGGAAGTGATTCGAATTCGGATTCGGGTTATACAAGTAGCGGGTCCGAGAGTGAATGAAAGTATTGTCAAAGATGAGAGTGAAGACTTAAGAAAGTCTATATTGTTTAGATTGAGTCTATGTAATTTTCCTATTTCTTGAGTCTGATAGATTGAAATAAGTTGAATTAGTGGTTGTATTTGAATACTTAATTATTATGAAATAAAGTTGGAGTTTGAGTAAATATTGTGCAATTGCATTTATGCGTGTGATTATCTTACGCTCTGATCATTCTTGCTTACAAGAGGCTTACCATGCCAGTTGTTCGCGTTTCTCGAGCGAGTTGTAGACACGCCAAAATTGACGCTTTGTTGATTAAATCTCATGTCACTATGATAATACCCCAAGTGAACTTCAATATTTCTATAATATAAGGTTTTTCTATTTTTGTGTGTTTTTGTGATTTATTCTTACATTTTTGGTGATTCACGACTTGAAGAAAGGCGTGTTTTAAATAGCGACCTAATATGGGACGTGTTCTTAAGAAAGGACGACCACAGATACGGGCGTCAATTCCTGGTATTTTACGAGTCCCACTACGATTGAAAATCAGTGATTAACGTCCTTCCTCAGGGCGTGTTCTTAATCAACGCCTTTGCTTCAGGCATCTTTTTTTAATTTTCAAATAAAGAAGGTTTTATTACCAAAATTGAATTCAGGAAGTGACGCCCTGATCCTGGTCGTGTTTTGAATTAACGTCCTTGGGCAGGTCGTCAATTGTTGAATTGACGCCCTTCGGTAGGTCGTGTCTCACCTTTTCGTGTCCTTCCTAAACTCGTCTTTCCTGAAGAGTTCCTTGCCTTTCTTGGTCACTTTGCTCGATCTGGGAACTAGAGTCCTTGCCGTTGATAACCACTGCCTATTCTTATCTTCCCGAATCTGTGTCTATCTTTGATCGAAACCTTATAAAAGAGTTCCCTAGTCAATCTCGCGCGAGGTTACACAGACAGGCAGATGTTAGAAAGGTTAGCAATTAATCGGAGAGGAAAAGCAGAGAGCAGTTTAAACTTCGTTCGTGTAGAGAGGAGTTTCTACTCTCTTCCTCGCGTGTGATCTCTTCCCATCTGCCTCCTCTCGCTGTCTCAGCCGAACAAAACCATCAACGTGGTTTTTCCCTTTACTGTTGTCAGAAATAGCAAGGGCCTTTCTTCCTTTTGTTTGTTTGGTTTTCTTTCATCATCATATCATCATCGTCCATCGTTTTTTCTCCTTTTGCATTAGTATTGCATATCCTCTCCTCTCCCTAATTCTCTAGGGGTTTTTAAAACCAAACAAAAAGGTGCGCATGCTATATTCTTATTTCACCATCATATTGTTTATTTGGATTGATACTACACTCACTCTCGGTTGATCCACTTTTCTTTTATTTGTTTGTTCTTTGTTTCAAGGTAATCAATAAGGAAAACCCCCTTCATCGGCTGGCCGATAGAAGGTGGAGGAAGGAATTCACATCCATCCCGCATCCTATTTTCACCAGGTATTCGCGATCATCTTTTCTTCTTATTGAGGTAACCCCTCTGGCGATCACTCTCCTTATTAGCACCACATGCTCTTTTACCCCCTCTTTCATTATTCTTCTTCTTATTCTTCATATTTTTATTATTACTCTTATTCTCCTTTAAGAGTGGACTCTTCCATGATCCACAAATTGGCGATCACGGTGGGACATCCACTGTTTTTCTTTT
The DNA here is from genome assembly GCA_022559845.1 of Amorphophallus konjac. Taxonomy (NCBI): domain Eukaryota; kingdom Viridiplantae; phylum Streptophyta; class Magnoliopsida; order Alismatales; family Araceae; genus Amorphophallus; species Amorphophallus konjac. The sequence continues at coordinate 284,206,970 of CM040121.1, read as the reverse complement.
GATTACCATCTCTTTTTGGCACCCACGTGTGCCCTTTCCCCTTTGGCACCCACGCGTGCCCTTTCCCTTTGGTACCCACGGTACCCCTCCCTTGTGCCCCACGGGCACCCTCCACTGTGCACACTGCACACTCCCCGGAATCAGCCAGTTTGTGATTAATCTTTTGAATTAACGCCTTTCACAAAGGCGCCTTTCTATTTAACGCCTTCATCCAGGGCGTCTTTTTTCCGTTTAACGCCTCACATCAAGGCGTCTTTCATCATATCTGCTACTTCTGTGAATTTGCGCCCTCTCCCCGGGCGTCTTTTTATTTGGCAGCGCCTTGCACCAAGGCGCGTTTTTCTTCGATTGTGCGCACCACTTATATTTGACGCCGTCTGTCAGAGGCGTCTTCATCATATTTAGTGCCCCACATCAAGGCGCATTTTTTCATTGTCCGAGAGCCCCTCCCAGGATTCACGACAGCCACGCTGTCGTCTCTTTTGTTAGTAGCGACTGCCTCCAGGTCGCCTCTTTCCTGTGTGTTTGTAGAGCCCTACTGTTTCTGTCTATTCTTGCTGGATTCATACTTTCATTGAGTATTTGATTATATTGCTGTGATTGGCTTATCTTATACTGCATTTTGTGGCATTTGGTTGAGAGACCTCCTCTCTCTACACTAGGATTCCACACACCTCTCTTGGAATCGGGACAACCCTCCATTGAGCATTCCGTCTCTTTGGACCGGAAATCCCTTTTCCAAGACCTCCGTAAGTCCCCGCACCCGTGGATTCCCTCACGGACGCTGGGCCGGTTGTACCCTTGAAGTACCCGGAGTTTAGAGAACCTATCGTTGGTGAGAAAAAGAGAAAGAACCTAGTTGACCCGGAGATATCACTTGAATTCAAACTAGGTTTCACACTGTAAAGGAGTGAATTATTCTGCAAATAAATCCACCTTAATCTCAAACCTAACACTAAAATCTTACGTCCATCTCAACTTGTTTGCATAACTTGATTGAGTTGAATTGTTTAAACTTGTTTGAGTTGAGGGATTGTTGTGTGATAATTCATTCATAAAGCTTTCTCTCTTTTTAAGCATGCAACTCCGTTCAGGTAAGATTATCAACATGGCAAGCTACGGATATTCCTATGATGATGTGGAGGAGAACGTTTTCGGTCAATCATATGAGGTTCCCCAAGATTCTATCTATCATGAAGGGAATTACCCTCCTCCTCATTCTCATTATCCTCAAGTTCATGTGGTTGATACCACTACTCAAGAGGTTGTGCCCTCTTCTCAGGCCTTACCCTCCAACACTCCGGGGAACCCCTCCCCATCCTTCAATGTTACCGATTTGATTAATGCCCTATCTCAATTAGATGACTCCCAGCGGCAGGCAGTTCAGGCCGCTTTGAAAGGGAAGTCAGTTCCTTCTTCATCCTCCAATCCCCCTCCGGCCGAGAGTGGCCATCACCTCACTAATGACCAAGCGGTCTTGCACAAACCCCCCTCTTGTCCACCGACACCTGGTGCGGCCATGCCGGCCCAACAAGCGAGCTACTCAGCGGCTAGGCCCCAATTCTTTCAACCTCCCCAAATTCTAAGGATGCCTATGCCAAACACCTTCATTCCAAATTCGGCCCCGGTCGAATCAGACACTAACGCTTTGCTCCTTCAGAAATTGGCTAGCATGGAAGAAAAACTCAACAAGGTTACTGCAGCCAAGAATGCCCCAGAAATCTCTCTCCCTACATTGCCAGTTTTTCATTTGCCACCTTCTGAGATGCCGAACTTTCGGCGATACAATGAAACTGGTAATCCTTTTATCCATCTGAAGGATTTTATGTATGAAACGTCCTTTTGGCAGGGCAACAAAGCCTCATTGGCTTACTTGTTTAGAAGATCTTTAGAGGGGCCAGCCCTCGAGTGGTTCTATTCCTTGGATCCTGCAGATGCTAGTGATTTCGATGTGGTTCAGAAAAAATTCTTGCAGAAGTATAGGGACAGGGTTGGACCCTCCCTTTCAGTTACAGATTTGGTTGCAGAGAAAATGAAGCCCGAGGAGGACTTCATCATATTTGCTGATAGATGGCGATCAATGGCCGAGAAGTTGAAAGATACCTTATCAGAACCGGAACAGGTTAAGATGATTATATCCAATGCAACCCCTCAGTTCCAGCATATACTGGCTATGAATAGATTGACCACCATGGAGGAGCTTTATGAAAGAGCTCGTTATATTCAGACCTAAATGAAAGATTCACCCATCATGGCCATGTTTGAGCCAAAACCAAGGTTGGTTAAAAAGAATACAAATGTCAACAATAACGGGCCCACAACTGAGGGGACCGTCATAAATGAGCAAGTTGGCGCGGTCGGCAACCCCACACCTTTTCGCCAATCTAACCCACGACCTCCGCCACCTCCATCACAAGGCACCCTCTTTACTTCACCCCCACAACACCAATTTACTCCTCAACCTTCCTTTGCTCCACCACAAAACCAAGCGCCCCGCGCTGACCCTCCAGCTCCGCAACAATACCACCAAGTACCGCCACCCACTAATTATGGACCGCAACAACAACAGCAGAGGAGACCACTTGGCCCCAAAAGGGCCCATTATCCGCCATTGCCAGAAAGTCTCCCGGATATTTTCAATGCCTTAATGGCCGCCAACTTGCTCATACTGCCAAAGGAAAGGGCAGCGTGGCCCGCTAATGTTGACACATCCCGCTACTGTGTCTTCCACCGCTCCCCTGGTCATAACATTGATCGTTGCTTCCACTTCAAGGATTACATTTATGATTTAAATGATCAGGGCGGTATCAACTGGGATGAGATGAGGCAGTTTATCGCCACTATGAAAGAAAGAAGGCCTCCTCGGCAACAGCAGGCTCAGCAGCCACAGCAACCGGCTCCACAAGTACAACAACAAGCTCCAGCACCTCAGCAAGATATGGGGATTGTCCACAATCCACTGCCAGAGCACCCACCGAATCAGCACGTGAACCCTGTCACGTCTCTCCGTGAGGTGAAGAGAGGACAGGGATGGCATGAAGAAAACGCCTCTGTCGGGGCATTTAATCATAATTCAAATCAACCACCGCGCCTTTTGCGCACGCTTCCTTCTTCTTATACTCCCCAATTGGGCCGGGCTCTTCTACGCCCCGTTAATCCACCTGCTCCCACCAATTCTCCATCCTTGCCAGCCCGATCTCTCCTTACCCGTTTACCGCCTCTGTCACCTACCACGCAGCAAACTCCGCCATCCACTACTAACCCTTCACCTTCGCCGTCTAGACTACTCCTTATTCGCCCGTCACCAATGCACGCTACACCCACCACCACTACTCCTCCATCGGCAAGGAACCCCCCACCCCCGGTTCCTCAGCCTTTTGTACCCAGATCTCTCCTCATTCCACCCCCCAACTCTCCTCGCATTCGGGTATCCCTTTCTACTCCTACGCCTCCTGCGGGGGCATCTTTGTCAAACTCTTCATCAATGCCCCCTACAGGGACTCCCTCTGCAAACACCCCTCCACCACTTCTTAATGCCAATACACCCTCTTCCTCTTCCAACCCTCCCCCTTTACTTGCCCCGACAGAGGCATGACAAAACGTGGCATCGCTCCGCAGTGGACGAATGTTCCAGCGCATCTTTCCCCAAAGAGAGCAAGAGCCCGCGCAGGGGCCGCAAGAGCAAGAACAGGAACAAGAGTCAGTGCCAGGAACTCAGTATGATTTGTTAAAGCACTTGGACCGAACTCTAGCAAGAATTTCAATCCTAGAATTAATCAAAAGGTCCACCACTCACCAGCTAGCTCTGAAAGAGTATCTACAAAAAGTTATGGTCAATGAGGACATCCCGGTCGAGTAGATAACTATAGTTTTGACGCCCGCTAGCAGTCAGCCGGCAATTACCTTTCATGAGCATGAACTGGCACCATTCTCAGCAAGGAAATATGCTATATGCATCACAGTCGACATCAATAAGGTGGCGGTGAAACAATGTCTAGTGGACACTGGGGCATCTTTCAATGTATTGTCACCGAGCACTTTGAAGATGTGTGGCATTCCCGAAAATCTGATTCGGCCGTCTACTATAACAGTCACAGCATACGACAATACTAAGAAGCCTCCTCTAGGCATGATCACACTGAAAGTCAATTTTGGTTCGGCCACAATCACGGTCGATTTCCACATTTTGGACATGGATCCAACATTCAATGGCATTCTGGGCCGCCCCTACATTCAACAGCTCGATGCAGTGCCCTCTACAAATCATCAGTGCCTTAAGTTTCCACACAAGGGCCGCATCATCAAAGTTACCAGTATGCCAATTCTGCCAGAGGAAGATATACACTTGGCTTCATCAGTTCCTTCTATTTGGCTTGCCAACAAGCCATTGCTATCAATACTAGACCTCCCTTACCCACGGCCAATGTCGCCCGAGACAGTCACGACAGTTGCTATGACACCCTTGCCTTCCAAGGGGAAAAAGAAGAAAAGCATGATAAACACCCCTGGCTGGAAAATTCTAATGAAAATGGGGTATCAAAACGGCAAAGGTTTGGGTGCCAGTTGTCAAGGCAGGACTAGGCCTATTAAGCCTCAGAAATTGATTACACGAGGCGGCCTGGGCTACAAAGGCTCGGGCAAAAATGAAGATGAACCATGGGCAGTTATGACATCCACCTTGAAGACAGATCGCCAGCCGCTTACTTGGACATTGAAGACACATTTTGTCACGGGTGGCGTTCAGAATAATGAGCAGACTACAATAATCACCTCCATTCTAGACTGTCAAGATGTTCATGCAAGACAGTTTGCTCATCATATTGCACCATTGGCCACTTATAAAGCCCTGGAATCTCTAAGGCCCGATAAAAGAAGGAAGATGGATGGTCCAGAGTGTGACTGGTATAGATGGTTCGATATGAATGGTATTACTATTGCTTTGAGCCGTCTTTTTATGCCGTCTGATCCGGAATGGCCGCCACTAATACATGAATTGATTGAAATGCCGGCCGCGATTACAGATAAGAGGCAGTTACTGAGTGATTATACGGACACTGGAGAGCCAGATGTTCCATATGAAGAAGGATTTACAATAGACAGGCTGTGGGCCGGCCTCTTTTCCCTCACTTCTATGCATCCGTCTCTTCTAGCTTCCCTACACTACAAGAAAAATCGCGGATAGCGACCGACCTAGCGGTCGCTATTCAGTCGTAGATCGGTCGCAAATCTACATTGCGACCGAACAGAGACTATCTAGCGACCGAACATGTCGGTCGCTATATACTAGTCGCTATATGGCGACCGACATAATTCGGTCGCAGTATCAGTCGTTACCAGAGACCGATTATAATCGGTCGCCTGATCGGTCGCCAATTAAATCGGTCTCAATTCGGTCGCTATTCGGTCTCTAATTATGTTGTATTTTTAAAAATAAAATTAACCTACCGGATTTATCCGGTCTCAATTCGGTCGCTAGTCGGTCGCCAAGTATAATTATTTAATAAAAGAAATATAACGTATAGTCGCTATTCGGTCGCAATTCAGTCTCCATGCGGTCGCTAATTTTGCATTATTTTTTTTTTAAAAATTTATTTAAACTGATAAATAAATTACCTGATAAATAACAAATTCATAACATAAATATAAAATCAACTACACAGACAACAATATCGACAAATCTCAAATTCATCACATACAAACACCTGATAAATAACAATTTCATAAAACAATAATAAATCAACTACACGGATCACAATCTCCACGAACCTCAAATTACACACAATTAAAATAAAATCACAAATTAATCATACATCCATAATAATAAAATGACAACATACACAACTAAAATAAAATCACAAATCCTCCACATATGTCTCATCCTGGTCGTCGTCTCGTCCAACATCATCCTGGTCGTCGTCTCGTCCAACATCTCGCGACGGATGATCCTGTATATCATTTAAAAAAATTATAATCAAATCCTTAATAAAGAAATCAAGCATTAACAAGACTTAATAAAGAAATCAAGCATTAACAAGAGTATGCCAATAGTTTAAGCCAGCTCATTTTCATATATATAAATACACACACACAATATAAGTTCAAATTTCATCTTGTATTTTAAAAATGAAGTTTGAGCGCCGAGCTCAAACCGGGCATCCGATTTGGATTCCGTCAGTTCTGACAAGTCACTTTCATCTCCCCGGTCGTATTGGAATGATCGGCACGGCCATCCGACCGGTATTTCGAATTTTAGACCCCCGGACCCGTCCTAACAGTTCATTTGAACTAAGTGTATTTTAAAAATGAAGTTTGAGCGCCGAGCTCAAACCGGGCATCCGATTTGGATTCCGTCAGTTCTGACAAGTCACTTTCATCTCCCCGGTCGTATTGGAATGATCGGCACGGCCATCCGACCGGTATTTCAGATTTTAGAACCAAATGCCCCGTCCTAACAGTTCATTTGAACTAAGTGTATTTTAAAAATGAAGTTTGAGCGCCGAGCTCAAACCGGGCATCCGATTTGGATTCCGTCAGTTCTGACAAGTCACTTTCATCTCCCCGGTCGTATTGGAATGATCGGCACGGCCATCCGACCGGTATTTCGAATTTTAGACCCCCGGACCCGTCCTAACAGTTCATTTGAACTAAGTGTATTTTAAAAATGAAGTTTGAGCGCCGAGCTCAAACCGGGCATCCGATTTGGATTCCGTCAGTTCTGACAAGTCACTTTCATCTCCCCGGTCGTATTGGAATGATCGGCACGACCATCCGACCGGTATTTCAGATTTTAGAACCAAATGCCCCGTCCTAACAGTTCATTTGAACTAAGTGTATTTTAAAAATGAAGTTTGAGCGCCGAGCTCAAACCGGGCATCCGATTTGGATTCCGTCAGTTCTGACAAGTCACTTTCATCTCCCCGGTCGTATTGGAATGATCGGCACGGCCATCCGACCGGTATTTCGAATTTTAGACCCCCGGACCCGTCCTAACAGTTCATTTGAACTAAGTGTATTTTAAAAATGAAGTTTGAGCGCCGAGCTCAAACCGGGCATCCGATTTGGATTCCGTCAGTTCTGACAAGTCACTTTCATATCCCCGGTCGTATTGGAATGATCGGCACGGCCATCCGACCGGTATTTCAGATTTTAGAACCAAATGCCCCGTCCTAACAGTTCATTTGAACTAAGTGTATTTTAAAAATGAAGTTTGAGCGCCGAGCTCAAACCGGGCATCCGATTTGGATTCCGTCAGTTCTGACAAGTCACTTTCATCTCCCCGGTCGTATTGGAATGATCGGCACGACCATCCGACCGGTATTTCAGATTTTAGAACCAAATGCCCCGTCCTAACAGTTCATTTGAACTAAGTGTATTTTAAAAATGAAGTTTGAGCGCCGAGCTCAAACCGGGCATCCGATTTGGATTCCGTCAGTTCTGACAAGTCACTTTCATCTCCCCGGTCGTATTGGAATGATCGGCACGGCCATCCGACCGGTATTTCGAATTTTAGACCCCCGGACCCGTCCTAACAGTTCATTTGAACTAAGTGTATTTTAAAAATGAAGTTTGAGCGCCGAGCTCAAACCGGGCATCCGATTTGGATTCCGTCAGTTCTGACAAGTCACTTTCATCTCCCCGGTCGTATTGGAATGATCGGCACGGCCATCCGACCGGTATTTCAGATTTTAGAACCAAATGCCCCGTCCTAACAGTTCATTTGAACTAAGTGTATTTTAAAAATGAAGTTTGAGCGCCGAGCTCAAACCGGGCATCCGATTTGGATTCCGTCAGTTCTGACAAGTCACTTTCATCTCCCCGGTCGTATTGGAATGATCGGCACGGCCATCCGACCGGTATTTCGAATTTTAGACCCCCGGACCCGTCCTAACAGTTCATTTGAACTAAGTGTATTTTAAAAATGAAGTTTGAGCGCCGAGCTCAAACCGGGCATCCGATTTGGATTCCGTCAGTTCTGACAAGTCACTTTCATCTCCCCGGTCGTATTGGAATGATCGGCACGACCATCCGACCGGTATTTCAGATTTTAGAACCAAATGCCCCGTCCTAACAGTTCATTTGAACTAAGTGTATTTTAAAAATGAAGTTTGAGCGCCGAGCTCAAACCGGGCATCCGATTTGGATTCCGTCAGTTCTGACAAGTCACTTTCATCTCCCCGGTCGTATTGGAATGATCGGCACGGCCATCCGACCGGTATTTCGAATTTTAGACCCCCGGACCCGTCCTAACAGTTCATTTGAACTAAGTGTATTTTAAAAATGAAGTTTGAGCGCCGAGCTCAAACCGGGCATCCGATTTGGATTCCGTCAGTTCTGACAAGTCACTTTCATATCCCCGGTCGTATTGGAATGATCGGCACGGCCATCCGACCGGTATTTCAGATTTTAGAACCAAATGCCCCGTCCTAACAGTTCATTTGAACTAAGTGTATTTTAAAAATGAAGTTTGAGCGCCGAGCTCAAACCGGGCATCCGATTTGGATTCCGTCAGTTCTGACAAGTCACTTTCATATCCCCGGTCGTATTGGAATGATCGGCACGGCCATCCGACCGGTATTTCAGATTTTAGAACCAAATGCCCCGTCCTAACAGTTCATTTGAACTAAGTGTATTTTAAAAATGAAGTTTGAGCGCCGAGCTCAAACCGGGCATCCGATTTGGATTCCGTCAGTTCTGACAAGTCACTTTCATCTCCCCGGTCGTATTGGAATGACCAATAGTTAATCCGTGTAGTCAGAAAGAAGGGATAATGATGATCGATCCAAAGTGATAGGGAAGTTTAACTGGTTCAGAATGGATAGCATACTCCCATGCGTTGATGCATATAAAACCAGTCTGTTTGAATCTACAAAGCAATCATCACACATTGACAGTTTAATTGGATCTACACAAAGCAATCATCATGGAATTGTGTCATTTAAGTCTACAAATAATGCCGACACACTTGATGATAACTCCTCAATAAATCAGACACCAATGAGTAAAGCTTGACATGATCGCTCTCCATGCACATAATGCCATTTGTGGAGCTATTAGGGGTGCTTTCGCCTTTCAGTAGGACTATATCAAACGGCAGAATAGAATTAACAACGAGCTTCTGTATAAACAGAGCAGTGGCATCCCTGCAAACCTTTTGAGAGTTGAGTCGAATGCTTATGGTAGGTTGAGTGCTTGTGGTACAAATTTATACTAAACCGAGGAGCAAAATTTAGCAATCTTAAGTTAATGGCTAAGCATGTGAAGTTCATAACAATCCAATGTCTAATCATCTATATTACTATAATTTAACGGAGGGGTACATTTCATAATTTGCAGCAATATTCCAGCAGGTATCCAATATCTAAACATCTCTATATCTATCATCATGTCTCCAAGAGATGAGAAAAGTAGACTTCAAGAGCAGGCATTAGAATTACAGAACCCTTCCGGGAGGAAAAGAACAAGAAAGAAAGGTGAAGAACGTTAACCATTCTTATAGCAATAAAAATCCGGTCGTGCAAGCAATTCCCATTTTTCTATTCACACCTTCATTGATCAGAATATATGTTACTAGCTTCCAATTCCAGTATGACGCACGTACGATTTAGTCAGAGACTGACAGCAACCTGCCAAAGAAACGTGCTAAGCACTTCTTCCGCACCTCAAACCTCTGACAATCTTATCTTATTAATCAAGCGGGACCATGCACTCCCCTTATGCACGCAACAAAACTAATCAAAGAAACGAAACTCCAAAAAAACCAAATAAAAAAAATCCAGGGATAGCAGACCTCTTGGCGGAAGAACCACCCGACGCATCCGCCGCCGCCGGCTTCTCGTCCCTGTTCTTCGCCGCCGATCACAAGTCGTATTGGAATGACCGGCACGGCCATCCGACCGGTATTTCAAATTTTAACTACTCTACGGTACATCCATGAACGATCTTCAGACATTTTCCCTATGCAAATGAAATGTAAACACACAAAACTTTAACATGTTTAACAAAATAAAAACTCCAACCCTTTCCTCACATCGTCCATCTCTGCCATTTTAAATAGGAAGGAAATATCATTTAGATTTTCACTTTTTAACCCATCTGTGAAGGTTTGATCGCACGATTAATTACTATATGTGTTGTGTTATTTGCTAAAAATTTCGGCAGCATCTCCTCACACCTCTCCGATATACCACAAAATATTTATTGATTAAGAAATTTTCTTAAACACTTACTAATAAGTGGTTAAGAAAATAATCAAAATCAATAAAGGTATATCAGAGAGGAATGAGAAGACGCATCCAGCCAAAATTTTTAACAAACAACACAAACACATATAGTAATTAACCACCTAAGTGCGATCAAACATTCACAGACTGTCCAAACGGGACAATTCAAGACTTTGAGTTAGATATACACATTCTCATCATTCAAAATGAGAACGTGCACATCAATCCCAAAGTCTTGAACGGGTAGATTGATTGACACGGGCTTAACACGCTCTCCTAAGATACGTGCAATGTTAGGTTGCACCCACGCATCTCAGCTAACATACAACACCCAACTAATTAAATATTGACAAGATACTAACACATTCTAAAAACATAGCAATAACATGTGAAATTGACAATACATGTACACAATGAAAACATGAATTTTATTGTAACATCCAACACATTCAGTTAATTTTCTTGGTCGGCTGTACCATCCCAACCTTATGAGTTTGATAGGGTACTGTTTGGAGGATGACCACCGGCTGCTGGTGTATGAGTTCATGCCACGGGGAAGCCTGGAGAACCATCTTTTTAGGAGTATGTCTGTTTCGATTATTCTCTGCACCGTTTGGTTTGCTGACTCATTTAGGCACCTGTTTTCTTAAAGAAAAAAAATTGCAATGCGCAGTGGCCTCACCTTTTACCCAATGGTTACCTACGTAGTTCTTTTGAATCAGTTTTTGAACCCCACAATGTCGATTCTGCAGGGGGTTCATACTTCCAGCCTCTCTCCTGGAACCTTAGGATGAAGGTTGCTCTTGGAGCCGCAAAGGGGCTGGCCTTTCTGCATGGTGCTGAAACAAAGGTTATATATCGGGATTTTAAGACATCAAATGTGCTTCTTGATTCAGTAAGTGGAGACCCTTGTCTTATAGTTGATGGATGATATGTTTTCTTGATTAACGTTCCCCGTCATGATGTTCTGCCTCTCAAATCCCTTCTTTGCAAACCTACAAAATTATAATGCCAAGCTTTCCGACTTTGGCTTGGCAAAAGATGGACCAACTGGTAACAAGAGCCATGTGTCAACTAGGGTCATGGGAACATACGGATATGCTGCTCCTGAGTACCTTGCAACAGGTAAACCTTTGGTTCCAAACTGCTTGTATGTCCCTCCATCTTTTTGTCTTTAGGTGTTCCATTTTCAAGTGCTGATCAGTGTGTCTCAGATTTTTGGATGGCATTTGTCTTGCTTTTTTTTTTCTCTGTGGGTAACAAGATGCCATTTTCTCTTCGTAAATGAGAAAATTGTGCCGAAATGACACGAGGAGTCGGCAAATAATTCGGATTAAAACAGAAACTGAGTTGGTAAGGGACCTTGAATAAAACATAGATTACCCATGAATTTCTCCTTGAATAAAGTGTTGACAGCTCAGGAATATTTGATCTGGAGAGTGATAGTATTGTCCATTGGCATGATTAAGATTCTCTAGTGTAATATTTGATTGTCATCTCCGAGATATTTTTGGAGTGAATTAGGGGCGGGTATATCACCCCGACTGACCCACTCCTAACCCACCTCGGGTGATTTATTTCACCCCTTTTTAAGAATTCACATACCCTAACTTTATCTCTAACCGACTCCGATTAAGAAAAAAAAACGAACTAAATAAGAATAACTCGTCTCACCCTAATTAATCTATCGTAATCGGATTTACTTCTTTATCAAAGTGGCCCTACGAAATTAGTCCATCGCTTGCGGGTCGTGACAAAGTGCCTTCAAACGTTAAGATTGCGTTTGAGAACGCAGATAGAAAAAGAGGCCATGGAATGATTATTTAAGCCTCAGTCTTTAAATAAAACTCTAGTGACACGTATTACATCTGTTGAATTTTTACACTATTTTTGGTTCTCATAAGAATGATGGGGTCATATGTAGAGTTCATCTTGTACCTTTGCTTTAAAATTCTCATAATCCAATGTTTGGATTTGTTGGTTCTCAAGTTCTTGGATTTTGGGTTTGCTACAGTTTTAAATCGAAAAATAAGAATTGGGGAAAATACATGACACAATAAATGGACTGCATATTGAAGCCAGAACATTAATAACGGACCGGACAAACTAAAAAGATAATCTTATAATATTTCACACTATTTTACAGGAGAACAAATGATATGTGGACACCATCTCAAGAGTCTTAAATAAATCAGGTTCATTGCACGAGCATAGCCCCTCCCCCGGAGCCCCTCCACCGGAGCCCCTCCCCCTCCACCGGAGCCCCTCCCCCTGCGCAGCCCCCCCTCCACCGGAGCCCCTCCCCCTGCGCAACCCCCTCCCCTCCACCGGAGCCCCCTCCCCCTCACCCCTGCGGAGCCCCCTCCCCTCCACCGGAGCCCATCCCCCTGCGCAGCCCCCCCTCCACCGGAGCCCCTCCCCCTGCGCAGCCCCCTCCCCTCCACCGGAGCCCCCTCCCCCTCACCCCACCGGAGCCCCTCCCCCTGCGCAGCCCCCTCCCGTCCACCGGAGCCCCCTCCCCCTCACCCCTGCGGAGCCCCCTCCCCTCCACCGGAGCCCCTCCACCGGAGCCCCTCCCCCTCCACCGGAGCCCCTCCCCCTGCGCAGCCCCCCCTCCACCGGAGCCCCTCCCCCTGCGCAACCCCCTCCCCTCCACCGGAGCCCCCTCCCCCTCACCCCTGCGGAGCCCCCTCCCCTCCACCGGAGCCCATCCCCCTGCGCAGCCCCCCCTCCACCGGAGCCCCTCCCCCTGCGCAGCCCCCTCCCCTCCACCGGAGCCCCCTCCCCCTCACCCCACCGGAGCCCCTCCCCCTGCGCAGCCCCCTCCCGTCCACCGGAGCCCCCTCCCCCTCACCCCTGCGGAGCCCCCTCCCCTCCACCGGAGCCCCTCCACCGGAGCCCCTCCCCCTCCACCGGAGCCCCTCCCCCTGCGCAGCCCCCCCTCCACCGGAGCCCCTCCCCCTGCGCAACCCCCTCCCCTCCACCGGAGCCCCCTCCCCCTCACCCCTGCGGAGCCCCCTCCCCTCCACCGGAGCCCATCCCCCTGCGCAGCCCCCCCTCCACCGGAGCCCCTCCCCCTGCGCAGCCCCCTCCCCTCCACCGGAGCCCCCTCCCCCTCACCCCACCGGAGCCCCTCCCCCTGCGCAGCCCCCTCCCGTCCACCGGAGCCCCCTCCCCCTCACCCCTGCGGAGCCCCCTCCCCTCCACCGGAGCCCCTCCCCCTCCCCTGCGCAGCCCCCTCCCCCTCCCCTGCGGAGCCCCCTCCCCCTCACCCGAGCTCCACCCCCCCTCCCAGACCAACCTCCCCCGCCACCCCCTCCCACCGAAACCCCCCTCACTGGAACCCCTCCAAGAAGAAAAAAAATGAGAAATAGGGCATGGTCGATGGCCGGCGGGGAGGGAGAGGGGGGGGGAGAGAGGCGCGGGGCTGGAGGGAGAGGAGAGGGGGGGGAGATCGAGAGGGAGAGGACTTACCAGACCGAGGAGGGTGACGACGAGGACGACGGGGACCGACGAGGTCGACGGCGAGGATGGTGCGGGGCTGGCCGAGACAGCGAGCTCCGGCGTCCGTCCACCACCACGCCGCTCGCCACGCCCGTGGCCGCAAGGCAGAGGGGGGGGGGGGGAGGGCGAGGGGGCCGGAGGGGGAGGGGAGAGCTCCGGTGGAGGAAGGTTATCAATGCAGGGGGGAGATGGTCGCGGGGTAAATGCAGTCATATCAGCGACCGATTAGAGACCGAAATATATTCGGTCGCAACATCGGTCTCCAATTCGGTCGATTTTGAAAAAAAAGAGACCGGAATAAATTCGAGCTAAATATAGCGACCGATTGGAGACCGAAATAAATTCGGTCGCCAAAACGGTCTCAGATATGCGACCGATTATTTCGGTCGCCGAATTGGTCTCTATTTGGGACCGACTAGCGACCGATTTAATCGGTCTCTAATTCGGTCGCTATAGCCACTTCTTCTTGTAGTGCCCCTCCCCCTCTCCCCTGCGGCTCTCTCCGCTCTCCCCGGCGTCCCCCGTCCCCCTCTCCGCTCTCCCCTGCGTCCCCGTCCCCGTCCCGAGCGGACATTACGGACCGTCTGGTACTACCTCTGATCTCACATGTACACGCAGCGCCGGGTACCGGGAGAACAGAACCGGAGTGAATGGCACGGGTTATGGCCCCCACCACGTGTTCGGTCTTTTGCGTGAAAAGCCGACAGACACGTGGAGACGTCGGGGAATCGCCGTGCCTTAATCAAAGGAGTTTTTTTTATATATGTATACTCTTGTTGATTTCAAAGTAAATTGGTATTAAAGTTCATGATACATTTTTATTTACACATATATATCCTTAACATCAATTAAATATCACGTACCTTTATCAATTATCATCATTTTTTAATTAAAAGATCGTTAAAATTTCTTAAGTGGTGAAGGAAGTGATGCATCCTATGATATTTTGACTAAAATTTATTAAAAGGATGCATACAATATTACATAATGAAAGTATACATATAAATACAAATATAGGATGAAACTTCATACAAATTCACTTTTCAAAAGAGACATCGATGCAAAAAAATAACCGTCAGTGAGGTTAGCGCCTTATCGATCCCGATTAACATTTTTATGTGAGAGGAGAGCAGTGAGACCCACGTCGTTCTCTCTCTCATCAGTTAAATGGATCTCCAACTCTAATCGAGAAATAAATTAGATTTAAAAATCAAAATTATTACAAAAAAACTTATACCTCGTCACTCCATAGATAATCCTAAGATTTAAAAGTGTAGACAGCCGGCAAGAATTGGACGTGAAGTTTTTTTATTGTTAAATTTATGACACTATGCCAATTGTACTATGTGTTAATTTTTAAAAAAATCTCACCCCAATGAACTTTAACAAACGGGCCTTTAGACTCACTACAACCCGGGTTTGTCGATCCGGTGCGGGTCGCCCCGACTCGCACGACCCGACTCAAGCTGTGGACAGGACGCCATGAATCGAGATGGATCGAATCAGGACCGACTCGACCCGTGATCGAGGCGAACGGATCGATCAATACGATAGACCCTGACTACGAAAATCTTGTAAATATTTTTTTTTTACAACCATCCTAGTAGCATTAACCTAGATATGCAACGAGGAATTGGACACTGCGCGAGTAAACTTGGGTAACAATAGGTCAATAGACACCATGCAAACATGCAAGCAACTCGGATCGCACTCTTATGAGATGGAGAAGGAGACGTTAACGTCGGCCTTGTCGGGATAGGAATGCCGAATAGGGGAGGGGGGGCGACAGTTATCGAGACTGACGTGGGAGAGCCGTGTCAGCTGGCGCCGATCCCATCCAAACCCCAACGTGGCCACCGCCACCGACGCCTCTCCCTTCCAGGCTTCCACAGGCGGGTCCAACCATCCCTTCCTCCCCTCCATCCTTCCTACCCCACCCCACCCCACCCACCATTAACACGTTCTTCTCCCTTTCCCTGGAACCCGTGGCACTGCTGCTTTCAAATTTCAATCGGCTGCTCCCCCATCAACCGGGAGGCCGCCTCTCCCACGTGTTCCTTTGCCCTCCGTTCCCCTTCGCCTTCCTCTGTCGTTTGTACCCTTCTGCAGGCTACATCAGATCTCAGCTTCCACATATACAAGACCCCACGTTAACAATCTGTGTCCTTTTGGTGATAAAATCCTTTCTAGATTCCTTGCTGCAATCGAGGGAAGCAGATCTGAAGAGTGTCGGGCAGAAGCATCGTAGGGACCTTCATCGGGACGAAGAGCGGGCGGCGCCAGACATGTTGCTGAGGCGTTTGAGCGTCGCGGAGAGGCTGTTGTGCGGTTCCGGTGGCAGCAGGTCCCTCCTGAAGGTTGGAAATTATGTTATGGTTTTCTTCGGTAATAAGTTGTGTAAAGAGTCCAACCATGTAGAGGGTTCATTCATGGAGGAAGTCATGTCGCTAGGAATTTTCTCTCTCCTTTCCTCTTCCCTGTGAACGTCTTTGCTTGAAAGATGGAGCAGTTTGACGTGTGAAAACAGAGAATTCCTGGAGGAAATGGAACTTACAGGCCATCACCAGTATTCCATGCCGTCTGCATGGTTCGATCTATTCGGCACTGGATTGCATATGTTTCAAGCCTAGCTAGTCGATCACTCGGATATTATTCTACTTCTAATTTCGTCAGACAAATACTGCATGGAGTAACGGGCAATCTTCTATGTCCCCCCTCCTCTGATATCTGTTCCACTGGTTTCAGCTCGCGGGTTGCTCTGCGTTCACATCGCAGGCCGCTGCTTCCTTTCAGTCTACATGTAGAACGGCTCCACAGGACGCTTACAGGTGACCACTGTTCCTGATCAGAACTCTGTTCTGCATCTCCCCTCTTCTCCGCTGCTCTTGGGTCCCCAGACTTCAGCTAATAAGAACTACCACGGCCTTGACGTACCATCTCCTACGATGAAGTGGTCTCTTCATCTGGGGGTTTCATTGTGAACCGTGAAGTTACGAGAAAGAAGACTCTGACACTCTGGTTCCCCTGTTTGACCTGCCCAAGCTCTCTGGCCTAACCACCGTGTTCTTCCTTGTCGCCATTCCTGCATGGAAGCTACGAGGAGTACGCTGACATCAACTGGGACGAGCTCCGGTTCGGCCTCGTGCCCACCGACTACATGTACGCCATGAAATGCTCCAGAGGAGAAGAATTCACGCGCGGGGAGCTCAATCGCTACGGCAACATCGAGCTGAGCCCGTCGGCCGGGATCTTAAACTACGGGCAGGTGCAGAATATCCCGTCCACAGATCATAACATAGCAAGAAGCTACCTACCTGGTTTGAGATGATGTCATCATAACCATGCCTGGCTGTGCAAGCAGGGCTTGTTCGAAGGTCTGAAGGCGTACAGGAAGGCGGACGGCAGGGGCCTCCTGCTGTTCCGCCCGCAGGAGAACGCCCTCCGCATGCAGATGGGCGCCGAGAGGATGTGCATGCCGTCCCCCTCGGTGGAGCAGTTCGTCGTCGCCGTGAAGCAGACGGTGCTGGCCAACAAGCGATGGGTATGCTCCTCGTTAGATGCCCATCTCTGGATCTCCCATCTCATTCCCCACCTTGTTCACCGGCGCAGATCACGCGTACAAGAGTACCCTTTCCCTGATAAAATCGTGCCGTTCTATCTTCTCTGTTATCGTTGGAACAGGTGCCGCCGCCGGGGAAGGGGGCTCTGTACGTGAGGCCGCTGCTCATGGGGAGCGGCCCCGTGCTGGGCCTGGCGCCTGCACCGGAGTACATGTTTCTGATCTATGCTTCCCCAGTGGGCAACTATTTCAAGGTTTGTCTCCTCTCCACTCCGCTGCTTGTTGTCTGATCCTGTCCGTTCTACTTGGGATTGCAGAGATTTTGTTGGCATCAATTGGAAAGTGTATTTTTTTAGATAATTCTAATTTTAAAAAATATGATTGAAGTTTTTTTAAAAAATATATTTAATCTGACAGAAAGAAATGGGGACCATCCATTCGGTCAAATGAGAGCATCGCTTGATCAATTGCACTTCAATACTTGATCAATAAATTTCAACACAGGGATTTTAGCTCTCGGCTCAGATAAAAGACCACATTTTGACTAGTCATATATACTCCATTTGTATTTTCGCATGAACGTTTTTAATTTCTAATTCGTCCTGTTCCAGTCGTAGTATCCCTGCGTTGTAGTGTTTACATATATCATGATAACAATTATAAAATGTTGTTCCCATTAATTTCTTGTGCAGGAAGGCGTTGACCCTATTCACTTGCTTGTCGGAGATGGAGTTCATCGTGCCACGCCAGGCGGAGCTGGTGATGTGAAAACAATCACCAACTATGCACCGGTGAGAACAGCGCATCGCCATTCCCAAAGAAAAGTGTGAAATTGTAGCGTTTGCTGTTGTATTAAATGTCGTTTATTTTGATGTAAGATGTTGCTTTTTATTTATTTATTTATTTTGGTTTCATAATGATAAGTTTTAAAAACTGGTAATTTTTTAACGTTTTAAAAGTAGGAGTGTTTTGTTTGGATGATTGTAAAGATGCCCACAAGAAATCAAAACCGATTGGTTTTTAATGTCTGGTAGTCTTCAGCTGGAACCTGAAAACCAAGAAGAAAAAGAAACCCATATGCATTGAGAGGACTTCTAAACCCAACAATTTACATATTACTTCAAAGTTCAAACAATAGAAAAATGCTGTAAAATTATGCTTTCCGGTGTTCTTCAATATTTCGCATCAAACTAAACCCTTTGGGATTCTTTACAGTTTTAAAGCTTATATGATTTGCAATCCTGTGCAATCCTGTCAATGTGCCAACTGAAATTGCTCACAATGTGGAGTTGTTGCCCTATCAGACAGATTTTTTTTTAACACGTGAAAACCATGGTTTGCCAACTTAGTGTAACTTGCATTGACTCGAGCGTACCATACCGTGTATGGGTCAGACTAAGATGACTTAGTCTTATCAGGGGATCTGCCAACACATGCTTGACTTTGTCAAAGCCGTTGCACCTGTAGATAAACATTGTTGTATATTCATTGTTATCCTTACTCTTCACGTCACCCAGTGGATGACGATAATCTTTGTTATTAGTGTAAATCTGTAACAACCTCATACAGATATATATATGATGTCTGGGGTGCTTCTCAATAACAAGGAGAGAACACCACTTTCTTCCTCTCAATTCATCTCTGTTCTTGTTCTGTTATGGTATCAGAGCTACAGGGCCAACCCATGGGATCTTCTTCCAACGCTGGCCCCACCATGACTCCTCCCAACCTCAATGTTAGTAACTTTCTTACCCTTAAACTTACCCTCACCAACTATGTTGTCTGGAAATCACAATTCCTTCCTCTTCTCAATAGCCACCGCCTCAAGGGTATCATTGATGGTTCTGACGCCCAGCCTCCAAAAACCATAAAAGCAAAGGATTCAGAGACAGAGGAATCCAACCCTGCTTATGATGCTTGGTTTCTTCGAGATCAGCTGGTACTTACTTGGATCCACTCCTCTCTTTCTGAAGAAGTTGCTCCACATCTCATCAACATTGACAATGCTTATGATGCTTGGAAAGCTCTCTCCACCTCCTTTGGTTCCTTCTCTCAGTCCCGAATACTCCAGCTAAACATCCAATTACAAAATCTCAAGAAGGGGTCGTTGTCTATTTCCCAGTTTCTTAACCAAGCTAAGTTCTTATCTGATCAGCTTGCTGCCTCTGGTCAGCCTCTCTCTGCTGCTCAATTCACTGCTATTGTTTCCAGGAATCTTGATCCGGAATATAGCAGTGTCCTATCCACTTTGGCCCTTCGTGACCGTCCACCCACCTTTCATGAGTTGCATTGTCTCCTCACCACCATGGAGATAAATTTAGGCGCTGCACAGGTTGCTTCTTCCGAGGATCTTTCTCCCCTTGCTAACATGGCCCAACGATCCTCGCATGATAACAAGAAGCAGGTGTCTCGTGGAGGTCGTGGCAGAGGTCGTGGTCGCTTCCCTCCTTGCCGGTATTGCCGTCGCACTAACCACACTGAAGATAGGTGCTACCACAGGCCAACCTATAATGTGCCTGGTGAGGGACCTTCAGCCAACAAAGTTCCAGCTCCTGCTGTTCATATGGCTGCCTATGACAGCGGTGTCAACAGTCATCCTTTTGATGATTGGTATCCTGATACGGGCGCAACTCATCATGTCACTGCTGACCTGAATAGACTCTCTCTGGCGACTGACTACAAGGGACATGATCAGTTACGAGTTGGTAATGGGAATGGTCTGCCAATTGCACACACTGGATCCACCACCTTTGCCTCTGGTAAACGCCATTTTTCTCTTTCATCTGTCTTACATGTTCCTACCATTAAACAAAACCTCCTTTCTGTACATCGTTTCACACACGATAACCATTGCTATTTTGAATTTCATCCTGATCACTTTGTTGTCAAGGACAAGGCTACGGGGATTCCATTACTCCAAGGGCGCAGTGAAGGCGGACTCTATCGTCTGGAAGCATGCCGACAACCACCTCCCATCGACAACTTGGTGTCTACTCCTTTATGTCTTCTTGGTGAACGAGCAAGCCCTGATGTCTGGCATGCTCGTCTTGGGCATTCTCAGTTTCGAACTGTGTCTTCTGTCCTACGTTCTTCTACTTTACCATGTTCAAGCAATAAGATTTCATTTAATGATTGTCCTGCTTGTCAATTTGGCAAAGCGTCTAAATTTTCATTATCCCCTACTACTTCTGTCAGCACGAAGCCTCTTGAGCTTGTCTACTGTGATGTTTGGGGCCCTGCCCCGCTTTTATCTGTCAACGGTGAGCGTTATTTTCTTATCTTCGTTGATGATTACTCGAAGTTTACATGGTTCTATCCTATTGTTGCACGCTCACAGGTTATTTCCACTTTCCAAAAATTTCACGCCTTAGTGG
This sequence comes from Amorphophallus konjac, assembly GCA_022559845.1. Taxonomy (NCBI): domain Eukaryota; kingdom Viridiplantae; phylum Streptophyta; class Magnoliopsida; order Alismatales; family Araceae; genus Amorphophallus; species Amorphophallus konjac. Next base: position 284,186,313 of record CM040121.1, on the reverse strand, counting down.
AACGTCAATTTTCAACAAAACTTGTTGCCTTACAATCAGATTGGGGAGGTGAATTTCGTGGGCTTCAATCCTATCTTTCTCACTTTGGCATCCAACATCGGGTTGCATGCCCTTATACTCATGAGCAAAATGGTTCGGCAGAACGAAAAATACGGCATATTGTTGATTGTGGGCTCTGCCTTCTCGCTCATGGATCTGTCCCAAAGCAATATTGGAATTTTGCCTTTGAAAGTGCTGTCCACATTATTAACTTACTACCCACTTCTGTGCTTAATGGGCTCTCACCCATTCAAAAGCTTACTGGTAAAGCCCCAGACTACTTGTTTCTTCGAGTCTTTGGCTGTGCAGTCTTCCCTTTATTGCGTGCCTATACAACCAACAAATTTGAATATCGCACTCGTCTTTGCATCTTTCTCGGGTATAGTCCCCGTCACAAGGGATACCGTTGTTTAGATAAAGAATCGGGTCGATATTATTATGTGCGGCATGCTAAGTTTCATGAAACCACCTTTCCCTTTTCCACTTCCAATTCCTCTCAGTTGCCTCCTTTGCTCCCTCTTCCCTGGTTGTCTGTTACTGCTGACTTCACTGCTACTACAGGAAATGGATCCTCAGGTATGATCTCTTCTCCTTCTCTACACCCTTCCACCACATTACCATTAGACACCTGTGCCACCTCTAATGCTGAACCACCACCACATGCCTCCCAACCCTCAGCTCCTCCCTCAACAAATCCACCGCCATGTAGCACCTCCCCTGTTGACAATGCCTTGACCACAACACACCCATCTCCAACCCAGTGTGTGGCTCCTACACAAGCTATTCCCATTACACATTCGGATGGCATACCCCTGGTGGTTGATCTCAGTAGGGACTTGGTTCAATCAATAAGCACGGATGCTCATTTGCAGCAAGCTAAGCCTGCACCTCAGCGCTCTCATCATATGCAATTGCGCAACACGACATCAAAATATCCGCCTACGGCTCTACTTGTTTCCTCTGCTACTGAGGTGGAACCCACATGCTTCACCCAGGCTTCCAAGTCTTCACAATGGCGAGCTGCGATGGCTGAAGAAATCTCTGCACTGCTTCGGAATGGAACTTGGGAGTTGGTTCCTCCTCCGCCTGGTGTTAATATTGTCGGCAGCAAGTGGGTGTTCCGAATTAAGCGACGTGCTGATGGCTCCATTGAGCGCTTCAAAGCCCGTTTGGTCGCCAAGGGTTACACGCAGCAAGCTGGGGTCGATTATCTTGAAACCTTCAGCCCTGTCGTCAAACCCACTACCATTCGCGCTATTCTCTCTCTTGCTGTCTCACATCAGTGGACTATTCGACAACTTGATGTCTCCAATGCCTTTTTACATGGTGATCTTCAAGAAACTATTTACATGACACAGCCCCCTGGTTTTAATGATGAACGGCATCCCACTCATGTGTGCAAGCTGCGTCGATCTCTCTATGGCCTCAAGCAGGCTCCCCGAGCCTGGTTTCATCGTCTCAGCTCTTGTCTTCAACAACTTGGGTTTCAAGGCTCCAAAACAGATTCATCACTCTTCTTTTATCCCTGCCGTAATATTTTTCTTGCTGTGTTAGTTTATGTTGACGATATACTCGTCACCGGAACTAATTCTTCTGCCATTACCACTCTAATCCAGAAACTCAGCATGGCATTTTCTCTGAAGGATCTTGGTCCTCTTCACTATTTTCTTGGTATTGAAGTTCATCGAAACTCTTCTGGTCTTCTTCTTTGCCAGCAGCGCTATGTCTCCGAGCTTCTTCGCCGCACAAATATGATAGATGCACGCCCTGTCAAGACACCCATGAGCACGTCAGTTCAACTCTCTAAGCACTCCTCTAATACGGCTGTTGATCCGCAGACCTATCGCAGTGTTGTCGGAGCACTTCAATATCTCACCATGACACGTCCTGACATCACCTTTGCAGTAAATAAAGTTTGTCAATTTATGCATGATCCTCGGGACGATCACTGGCAAGCAGTCAAGCGCATATTACGTTATCTCAAAAACACTGCTCACTTTGGTCTCCTCATTCGTGCTGCTTCATCCCAACAATTACAAGCATTCTCTGATGCAGATTGGGCCGGTTGTCCTGATGATCGGCGATCAACTAGTGGCTATGCAATTTACATGGGTGGCAACTTGGTCTCCTGGTCTGCTCGCAAGCAACCTACGGTGTCCAGGTCTTCCACAGAAGCCGAATATCGGGCAATTGCTAATGCCACCGCTGAGTTGCTGTGGTTACAATCTCTGCTTACCGAAATTAACTTTTTACCATCAGCACCCCCCATCTTATGGTGCGATAATCTAGGCGCCACTTACCTGACTGCAAATCCACTATTTCATGCCCGCACAAAGCATATAGAAATAGATTTCACTTTGTTCGGGATCAGGTGGCTCGTGGACTGCTTCACGTTAAGTTCATCTCCTCCAAAGATCAGTTGGCAGACATTTTAACAAAGCCCCTGGCCACTGCCCGCTTTCAGCTGCTGCGATCCAAGTTGAACCTCCAATTCTTAGAGTCTTCCACTTGCGGGAGGGTATCAGGGGATCTGCCAACACATGCTTGACTTTGTCAAAGCCGTTGCACCTGTAGATAAACATTGTTGTATATTCATTGTTATCCTTACTCTTCACGTCACCCAGTGGATGACGATAATCTTTGTTATTAGTGTAAATCTGTAACAACCTCATACAGATATATATATGATGTCTGGGGTGCTTCTCAATAACAAGGAGAGAACACCACTTTCTTCCTCTCAATTCATCTCTGTTCTTGTTCTGTTAAGTCTGTGCGAGTTATTTCGAGTCAGGTCAGAATCCATTTAAGTTAGACTGTATTGTATTGTATCTGGATCGGATCGAGCCGATACGGATCACCGAGTCAGCGAACCTGACTTAAACCTGCAAGAGAATTGACATAAAACCTATCCACCCACCAACTTTGGTGAGGAACCGTTCTATGACAGCATTATGTTTTTGGGTAACTAGTCCTTTCCATTAGATGCTATTATCATAGAAAATCCAATGTTCGTATGTTCCCATGACAGCACAAATGAACAAATACGCATATGTAATTGGTGAATTATCAAAATCTAGAATGTTATAACAGCATATATTTTTGTCGCAGGTTTTGAAGGCACAGACACAAGCCAAGAGTAAAGGATTCACGGAAGTCCTATTTCTTGATTCTGTTGACAAAAGGAATTTGGAGGAAGCCTCCTCCTGCAACATCTTCGTTGTCAAGGTACTAACCTCCCTCATTCTCTCAAGCTAGAGAAAAGAACAAACAGGCAATGGGTCTGCCTAGCTTATATTCGTTCCAAAACTTAAACCTTCATCACATTGTGGGTATATATCAGATGGTAACTAATATGAATAATTAGTGTCGATAACAGAATTAAGAAGATTGTTATGGTAAGCAATCTTTTTTTCTTTAATCTAGATATATAGTGACATCTGATGCCTTTCACCTTGTAGGGTAATGTAATTTCAACTCCTGCCACACAAGGGACCATTCTTCCTGGTATTACACGCAAAAGCATCATCCAAATTGCTCGTGAATACGGCTACCAGGTCTCTAATCACTTCCATTACTGGGCACTTCCTCGTTTGAAACATGCCATACAATTCTATCTAAAGAGTGCTTCCTGTTGTTTTTAAGAAACTCACAAGGTTTAGACTGCGTTTGTCACCAGCAGGAAGCACTGGCTAGCTCTCTCCAGTTATTGATGATTCATTGATTGGTCCGCACTGCCGAATTATACTTAAGATACTAAATAAATTAAGCTAGCTCTTCATGATCTCATTCCTATGGACTCTCTCTAATCTTCAGCTGCCAACCTTTGATGCAATATCAACTTCTGTTAGGACTGCCTTATGCCTGTTAGGATATTTAGCCATCAAACATATTCAGAATGAGCATTTATTTGTTGGATTTCCTGTATGGTTTGTCTCAAGTTACCTGTCAGATTATAAAACAGGATTGTCAGATTTTCTTTTAACATAGAATGCCAGATTTACATGCCTACAGTAAGTGCATCATCATCATCATCATCATCATCATCATCATCATCATCATCATCATCATCATCATCATCATCATCATCATCATTCTTCTTGGAATTTGTTTCAGATCAGAAGACATAAGGTTCTGCAAGATATATAGTCACCCAACCACCCCACTTTTCTCTCTTTCCTGTTCTATAGTTCACTGACATACACCTGTGGGCATGACATGTTTTAGAATGGTTGTCCCCATTGTCCACCAGGTAGAAGAACGGATCGTCTCTGTCGATGAATTAATCGATGCAGACGAAGTTTTCTGCACGGGAACTGCAGTCGTTGTTGCACCAGTAGGAAGTATAACCTATCAAAGTCAGAGGTAAATTGCCCTAGTAACCTTTTCTGCATGTCCCTTTTTACTAGAGAGTCCTTGGATCTAAAATACTGTAAATACTGAAAGCATCATAGTCTTTTTATTTAGATGAAAAGTATCGAAATCCTTAGCTTCCTTTTTCCCTTGGATTGACATGAAATTTCAAAATCTAGATTGAGATCGCTCGTTTTGCAAGTGAATTCATGTTTTTGCTTTCTATAGAAAACGACCGTAGACAGAAATCAGTGTTTTTTTTTTGGGTTCATATTTCACAGCAACACAACAACAATTCCAAAGCGATTCACGGCAGCATGTTTGGATGCAACATATAAAAGCATTTAGATTTATAGCAGACTCGTTTTTCATTATAACATTAGTTTCAATAGTTAAAAATAGGTTCACCATAAACTTATATGAGTTTATCATGAATTCAAAGTCTCTCCATAAACATATTTTTCTATAAACCTATTCTGAGCTGATTTATGTTGAAGGCTCTCTCATAGCCATAAACAGGGTTCACAATAAATTCAATTATGTTTATGTTGAACAGACAAATATGAGTTGACAAAAAAACAAGTTCATGATAGAGAAACTTTCGATAAATACGTTTATGATAAACCCATTCACGTGTACACAAGGTGCATTCAAATTGAATTGTGGATTTCGACCTTGGCCTAGTTTCCTTGAGATGGTCCGTCAGAACCTCAACCTATAGTTTGGTGGTTCACTCCTCCCCTTTGTACGGGGAGGTTGTGAGTTCAAATCTTATAGGCATCAATGAGAATTGCAGATTTTTCTCACCTCTGTTCTTAACTTACCTATAAAAAAGAGAGAGAGATGGTCCATCATGCATCTTTTGGGTATATTTTTTGAATTTTAATTGCCTGTTTATCCTCTCCCCTAAGATGAGACCGTTTGGGGCTCCCACCCTTATTATCTCAAGCTATGGGAGTGTCTTATGCACATCTCTTTATTTTCAGGAGGAGATTCCTTTGATGGGGAGATATTTTCTCCTAAATAGAAGATGTGCCCACGACATTTACGGGGAGATCTCTTCGATAAGGAGAGATTTTCTGAAAGGAAAAAATTAAAAAAATAAGGATACATACATAACCCACTACACATGAGAGAATGGGATTGGGAGTCACATGGTTCATCCCAGTGGAGCTAAATGAATATAAAATCTAAAATTTTTAATAAAAAAGCCAAAAGATGCATGATGAGCCATCCCAAGAGAACACTAGGCCAAGCCCAAGTTCCAATGAGGGGTAAGGATTCTGTTTAGGGCTGTCAATGGGTCGGGCCGGCCCGACAGGCTCGTGGGTCTGGCCCGATTTCCGGCCAGGCCGTAAGACCTTTTCCGGCCCGTGGGCTCTTAGGTGGGCCTAAAAGCCCAGCCCGACTAGGCCCACGGGCCAGGTTCGGGCTTTAAGTTCGGCCCGCGGGCCGGTCCAGCCCGTTCTCTTTTTTTTTCTTCCTTCAAATTTTAAAAACTACTTAGTTAAAATTATATTATTTTTCTTAATTAAAAATTTTAAAACTCTATTTTCATACAAATTATGTAATTAATATCAAAATTTTAATTAATTTAGTGAGATTATAAGTTTTATATTATTAAATGTATTAGTTTTCTTTATTTTTTATTTAAGTTGTCGAGCCGGGCCGGGCCTTAATCGGGCTTTACAATTTTTTAATAGTATCGGGCCGGGCCGGGCCCGGCCCGGCCCGACATAACTCGGGCTCGGGCCGGGCTCGGGCTTTAATATTGATAAGTCGAACCCGGGCCGAGCTTAGGTCGGTCCGGCCCGGCCCGACCCATTAACAGCCCTAATTCTGTTCCCAATCATGGTCAACTTTGGGCCTGGTCTGTTTGCGGTTCATCGAGACACATTTCAAAAATATGCAACACAGCGCATTTGATGATGATATCTAATACCAAATTTACAGATCAGAGATGCTTTCTTTTATTGGTTCAGTCAGAAGTTCCTTGCCCAATTTTACTTGTAATCATGAAAACATTTTGACAGAAATGCCATGTTGATGCAGGGTCGAGTACAAAACTGGAGACCAGACGGTGGCTCAGCAGCTGTGTGGAACTCTTACTGGCATACAGATGGGCCTTTTGGAGGACAAAATGGGCTGGACTGTAGAAATCGATTGAGATCCCTCTTTCACCTTCTGTGTACACACACACACACACACACGCATTGGGTTACATGGGTCTCTTTGTTACGGTGACTTCCTGAGAGTTACTCTAATGTGGTCCTGCATCTGTCTCATTTCTCGAGAGTAGGTGCAGGGAAAGGTGTAAAGAGGCACGACCATGTAGACATATCTATGAATATTTGAAATTAACCATTTTCAAAAGCCAAATGAGGTGAACAAGGCATACTCTGAATTGTTGGAAACTCCTTGCAGCCCATCTCCCACCACTTCTTCCCAAGCGACAGTTTAGTTAGTGTTGGAATGACCCTTTCCAGGGTTCGATGTCGAACCAGGCCCCCATGCTTTTGCAACTGCAGACCGTCTCCTCTGATACGTTTCTCTTTAACAAAGATGCATGGCTTCCCCCACCCCCCTCTTTTTTTTCATCTGAAGGTTAAAAGGAGTAGGCACCCATGATCCATTCTCCGTCACTTGAGTTCTTATAAGATAACTCTTTACTTCAAGAGAGTGATAATTTTACAGACTCAAATCATCGTTGATGACTTTGATGGGAAATTAACGGAGGAGGAAGAAGAAAGAAGAAGCAATCACACATGACACTAGAGATTTGTTGAAAATTGGAGTATTTGTACAGATGGACAAACAACAGAGGAGGAAGAAGAAAGGGGGAGAAAAATATCAAGTCACAAGAACATCAAGATTTACGTGGTTCGGAGACGATGTGCGATTGATTACGATTTGACTGCGTAAGTCGATATGCGTGCGAGGATGCACGATGACGAGTTCCGACTCTACACTCTAACAAGATTTACGTCAAAAATTTTAATTGAAAAGAAAAATCACGGAGTCGCACACGGATCCACTATAATTTTAGAAGGATTACAAGAGAGAGCGCAATAGCCACCGCTACGCCGTCAACCCTATTTATACAAGCAACATGGGGGGATTGGGTCTTCAATCCTTACGTGATCCCCATGATCATGCTCGATCCCCTCTTTTAAGAGACTGTTCAATCAAAACAATCAGACAGCTCTTACTAATTATAAAGGTAATTCTAACATAAATCTCACATTTAATAAATGAAGTCCGAGTGAATAATGTGACGAGGGAAGAGAGTGTCGAAGAATACAATACTATAGCATCCCTCCTAATCAACCAAGCTATGAACTTGACGTGAATTTCTACCATTGTTAGATGGCGAATTTCTACTATGATTTGAGTGCACCAAAGACGTACACAATAGCACTCCCTATACGGAAAATGCATTAAACGTTCTAATTAACATTGTTAGCATCAAGAAAGATTTAGGGTGCCTTTGGGAACTTTTTGTTAAGTACAAAGATTGTCTTTCCATTTTTTTTCTCTCCTCTTGTGAGCATTTACGGAAATGGCAACGATGTTTTTCCATTTTTTTCTTCCTCCTGAGAGGAGGAAAAAATCACTTCAAGTTGAAGGAGAAATTTTCTCCTTCTGAATGAAGTGGATTTTCTTCTTCTATGAGAAGGAAAAGTTGCGTTTAAATAGTGTTTGTTGGAATATTTGGACATAGTTTCCCTTGGGTAACAGTCCCGTATTGGTTATATGAGTTGTGGTTCATGTGTTTATGACCCTGGATTTGTGTATCTCAACACCGCGATTTTGTGAATTCAACATGGTATCAGAGCATGGTCTTGGCCCAACTCCTCTTGTCACTTTCACCCGATTAATGTCCACGGTCCATCTTGACCGTGAGGAAGAGTGTTAGAATATTTAGACATAGTCCCCATTGGACAATAGTCTCGTATTGATTATATGAGTTGTGGTTTATGTGCTTATGACCCTGAGTCTGTCGCCCAAGCCTTTCTTCCCTATGTAACACGTACGCAGATGCCCACATACAGCATCACTTATGTGATTTTTATTGAGTAAGGTGATTACGTACAACAACTCATGAGGAAGACATACATAGAGCGACTTTAATAATGGAATAAGGATATAATAGAATGAGTTATTTCGCTTATCTGCTCTTAATCAAATTTGATAATAGAATTAAGTTATCTGAAATTGATTAGAGTTAAAGCCCTTATTTTAAGATTAACTGATTCGACTCTTTTACACATAATGAGTTAATCTCATAGTAACGATAATTTATTAAATTCAAAAAGAAAAAATTCAAAGAATAACTCATCACCCGAATTCACTCCGGATAACATATTCTAACATGTTATCAAAATCACCTTTAACGTAGGATGAAAAATCAAAGAAAATAATCGACATGAGATGTGCCCACAAAAGGAAGTAGCACTGTGCATCATGTTATGTGTTCATTCGCCACTTTGTGCCCACCACGTTTATTTGTACCTTTCTTCGTTGGATAAAATCCTCTCTGAAAATAGAATAGAATAGATGTGTATAAATGCCTGACAAGAGAGAAAGTGAGATTTACGGGGATCTCCCGACAAAGGTACGCCGTTAATCGGGGGTGGATAACGTATTTGTGCTTAGGAGCGCGAATACATTACCCCAACCCAATTTTTAAAGAGGGTCACTTTGATAACATGTTAGGATAAATTATCCGAGGTGAGTCCAGATGAGTTATTCCTTTTCGGCTGAGTTATTCCTTCCACTTTGATAATATAATAAAGGCGAATATATAGGATGAGTTATTCTATTTATTCACCCTTAACTGAGTTTCGTAGCAGGGTTAAGTTATCTGGAGTCGGTTAAGATTAAGGCCCTTATTCTAGGATTAACTCGTTCTATCATTTCACATAGAATGAGTTCTTCCCGAGATAAGAGTAAGTTATCAAACTCAAAAAGAGAAAATCCAAGGAATAATTCATCCGGACCCACCTCGGGTAATTTATCATAACCTGTTATCAAAGTGGAGATTTTTTCTTTTTGAGCTTGATAACTTACTCTTACTTTGGGAATAACTCATTCTACGTGAAATGATAGAACGAGTTATTCTTAGAATAAGGGCCTTAATCTTAACCGACTCCGGTTAATTTAACCCTACTATCAAACTCGGTTAAAGGTGAATAGACGGAATAACTCGTCCTATTCGCCCTTATTCTACTATCAAAGTCAAGAATTTTATGCTTAGATGCTTTGAAGGGTGTACGTGAACGAGTTTTTTTGTTTCTTATCGTGTTGATTAAGGAGAAGCATGCTTCCTAGCTACCCTTTTAAACGGGGTAGAGACACATATGGGTAACATTGGATGATAATTAAGGTACTACTCCTTACATCTGTACCAATTTATATGGATCGCATGTCGACAATTAGTATCATCAACATCAATAAGATTAATCTTCTAAAGATAATTAAGGTACTACTCCTTACATCTGTACCAATTTATATGGATCGCATGTCGACAATTAGTATCATCAACATCAATAAGATTAATCTTCTAACGGAAGTTTCTAGCTAGACTGCTAATTATGATGGAGATGACACTTAATGCAAGCTGTGTCGTCAATAAAATTTCAATGGATATATATACCAGGAAACGGTGATCCTTGTCTCTGTGTAAAAGGTACCCCAGAAGAGAACACGTACGTAACAAATAACATGACCTTGAAGGTGGCCAAATCCAAACTCTTCCGTGAAGAGCTTAATTTAAGATCGAGCACCAAGCTGGGTTGACACAAATCCTAGCCTTTAATGGGGTGTTCGGCGCAGCATAATCTTGAGGAATTGCACATCATCAGGGTCACGGTGGAGCAGCCTCCCCATAAAATGAATTTGAGGACCATTGCCTGCTCTGTTTGGATACAACTTATGAAAATTCGAACAGGTTTATTATGGGTGTATTTATTATAAATCCGCTTAGCATAAACTCATTTTTTATCGGCGTTTTCTTTTGCAAATTAATCAATGTTAAATTTTCTTGGGAAAAATATTCTTTTTTCTATGAATTAACTATTTTAAGATTATGATAAAATGATTATATTTTAAATATCTCATTAAAATGACGTAGGTAAAATAATACAGGTTTAGAGCTAGCTCAGGTTTAATTACACTTAATTAGCCAAAATCAAGAAAATATAGTTCCGGGTAAAATTGGGCGAACTTAAACATCACAACGTCTTAAGTCTTAAGTCTCAGTTGGAAGCAACACCTAATCATATAAATTAGATGACCTTCCATCTATTTTCTATCGCCCAAAAAGATAAGTTAGATGAAGCAAGATCTAAAGGCTAAACTTAACTGAAGTAACTCTTTTGATTTACTTCGTCTGAAAATGGAAAACAGACAATAGATATATCTAACTTTGTATGTTAGAAGAACGAATGCCTAAAACCTTTTACTACCTAAAAATAGATATTAGACAAATCATCATTTATTCTGGGGAGTTATTCGCCCAAGAATAAGAGTTAGCTCAAATTACTTAGGCCTTCTTTGTTAAACGAGTAGGGGTACCGTATTCGACTTTAAATTACTTAGGCCTTCTTTGTTAAACGAGTAGGGGTACCGTATTCGACTTTAGAGAGTCGAATGCGGTACCCGAGATCAGTTAAGGATGATGTGTGTGAGATGGCGGTGTGGGCCCAGACCTTTCTCTTTCATCGGATGCGGTATCCGCCTCTGCTATTATGAAAACAAAGCGGCCCTTAGACTTCTTTCAATTCTTACGCTGAGACCGAGTGAGTACTCCACAGTTAAGGAAGTCCAGATAAGGGATTTTCAATGCTAATAGTTTGCACTTCCTCGAAGGAATGAAGGTTGAGATAGAAGAGGAATAGAGAAAGAAGAATATAAGAAGGGAAGAAGAGTAATTGGGTGTATCACCAAGAGGAACACCCCATCTCTTTATATAATATTGTTGTGATACAAGAAGTTCTACAAAACCAATATGGGACTAAAGATTACATTACTCCCCCTCAAGATGGGGTGAAGATATCATGAAGTCCCATCTTGCCTACTAATATAGAAAACATAGAAGGATTCAATCCTTTAGTCAGAATGTCTGCCACCTGATCAGATGATTGAACAAAAGGAATGCAAACTTGACCCTGATCAATCTTTTCCTTGATAAAATGACGGTCGATTTCGATGTGTTTGGTGCGATCACGTTGCGCTGGATTATTCACAATCTCGATTGTTGCTTTGCTATCACAATATAGACGAAGATGTGACTCATCCCATAAATGCAACTCCTGAAGTAGTTTCTGTAGCCAGAGAAGTTCACATACACTCAGTGCCATTGTCCTATACTCTGCTTCTGCTGTCGACCGAGCCACCACAGATTATTTCTTACTCCGCCAAGCAACCAAGTTACCCCCAACATACATACAATATCCAGAGGTAGAACGCCTATCATCCAGTGATCCAGCCCAATCAGCATCAACAAATCCTTCGACCTGAAAGGTACTATATCGGGAGAACAATAGGCCCCAACCAGGGCACCCCTTCAGATAACGCAGCACTCTATAAGCCTCCTCAAAATGTCTCTCTCGTGGATCATGCATATACTGGCTGATAACACTAACTGCATAAGCTATATCAGGTCGAGTGTGCGACAAATAGATCAATTTACCAACCAATCTCTGATATCTCCCCCTATCAACTGGCGCACCACCATCTACCTGTAAGCGGTGATTCGGGTCTATTGGAGTAGGAGCTGGCTTACACCCCAACATCCCGGTCTCTAAGAGTAAGTCTAGTACATACTTGCGCTGTGACAGAAAAATCCCTTTGGCTGATCTAGTCACCTCTATACCCAAAAAATATCCCAATGGACCCAAATCTTTCACCTCAAATGATTGTTTCATCTTGGACTTTAACTGCTTGATCTCATGTTGATCATCTCCTGTAACAATAATATCATCAACATAAACAAGGAGAATGGTCTTTTTCCCTTCACGATGCCTGTAGAATAAAGTGTGATCTGCATTACTCTGTCTGTACCCCATGTCTCTCACAGTTTTACTGAATCTTTCAAACCAAGCACGAGGAGACTGCTTAAGACCATACAACGATCTCTTCAATTTACAAATTTTCCCAGTAGTTGCTTCACTCTCAAAGCCTGGTGGGACGTGCATATAGACCTCCTCTTGAAGATCGCCATGTAAGAAAGCATTCTTCACATTTAACTGATGTAGCTCCCAGCCGAGGTTGGCTGCACACGAGATCAAAATACGAACAGAATTCATCTTTGCCATAGGAGCAAATGTCTCCTCATAGTCCACCCCATATGTCTGTGTGTAGCCCTTTGCAACCAGCCGAGCTTTGTACCTCTCCACCTTACCTCCAGGTGTTTGTTTCACAGTGAACACCCATCTACACCTAACAGGACGCTTCCCAGCTAATAGAGGAACCAACTCCCACGTCTGATTTTTGGATAAAGCACTCATTTCCTCTAGCATAGCCTCCCTCCACTTAGGATCTTCCATAGCCGCTTGCCAGGTATTAGGAATGCAAATAGAGTCTAATGCAGCTGCAAAACATTGGTAGGATGGAGAAACCGACTCATATGAAACATAATTAGCAATATCATAATGGTAACGAGCAGGAGGAACAGTTTGGCGAGTGCCCTTTTGCTGTGCAATAGGAATATCAAGGTCATAAACAACTGAGGGAATGAGACTATTGTTACCGTTATGACTCGACGTAGAGAACTCAGAAGAAGAAGTGGATGGAGCTTCAACCGGTGAAGACACTTGGATAGTAGTAGGATGTGGATGCACATAGGACTGACCTTCTTCATTCTTTCGTTCCCCTTGAACACCATCGCCACCACGATGAAACTCCCCCTTGATACCAGAATTACTAGGAGTGAAAAGAAACTCTTCTGGAAGAAGCAATGCTGGTGTCCCTTCATCAGAGGGACGAGTTGCATAGTAGGCTTCACCCTCACAAAATGTAACATCCATAGTGACCAAAAAATGCCGTTCTGGAGGGTAATAACACTTATATCCCTTTTGAGTAGCAGAGTAGCCAACAAACATGCATTTCAACGCTCGAGGATCTAATTTACCAACAGATGGCCTGTGATCTCGAGCAAAGCAAACGCACCCAAATACTTTAGGAGGAACCACATAATTTGTTGACCCTTTCAGACACTGAAGAGGAGATAAAAAATCAAGGGTTCTGAGAGGCATCCGGTTAATTAAGTACGCTGCAGTCAAAACTGCTTCACCCCACAAAAACTTTGGAACATTCATTGTAAACATAAGTGAACGAGTCACTTCCAGTAGATGTCTATTCTTCCTTTCAGCCACCCCATTCTGAGCAGGAGTGTCAACACAAGTTGTCTGGTGGAGGATCCCATGAGTTTGAAGATACTCATAAAATTCCTTGTTAGTGTATTCGGTCCCATTATCAGAGCGCAAAATTTTAATTTTGATATTGAACTGTGTGCCCACCAACTTATGGAATTCTTTAAAGCAACTGAGAACTTCGCCCTTACTCTTCAACAAGTATACCTAAGTTACTCGGCTGAAACAATCAATAAAAGTGACAAACCACCGATGACCTGTAACAGCGACAGTGCTACAAGGACCCCATACATCCGAATGCACAGTGTCAAAAGGTGCAGTACTTCTATTCCCAGAAACAGGATAAGTTACTCTGGTATGTTTGGCCAGCTCACAATGGTCATAAACCAACATATGTGAATTACTCTTAAAAGAAGGAAACTGATGCGGGACGGACCACGGACACGACTCGAATTAGGAATGCGAACCTAAGACTCTAGACGAGCTCGTGATTGTCCCTTAGTGAGGGAAGCGTCGGGCGTGCGCGGTTGAAAAACCGGCAGTGAGCTAGGGTGATCGGCTCTCTCTTGTGCTCGGATAGGGTCACGGGACGGTCACGCTCTCTCTCGCACCAGCGGTGATATCACAATATATGGCGAGCTAGATATCCCTACACATGCTCTCTAGCAGCGGCATAAAGATATATATACGAAAGAAAGTAAATGCCGAGAAGGGAGCGAAAACAATACCTCCACGCTACCGGGCGTGGGGAAGACGGACCCGGCCGATCTCGTACTCCCGGAACAAATATTACACAATAATGACAGCAATGAAATATCGCCAACTCCACGTAGGGAGGTAAATGGTTACACAAGTGGGCCCGGGAGGACCGATTTCGGGTTGACGGGTAGCTTCACGCGTAGCTTCGGCAGCACACGTACTCGCGACCGTGGGACCCGCGTACTGGCCGGAGGGGCCGTGTGGGACCCGATGGCACCGCTGTAGTGGGGATGCTTAGGGAAGCGCTCCCTGGGATGGCGACACGCTGGAACGTCGACCGGAGGCCGGGCGGCTCCATTCGGCATCGGTCAGAATAACCGGCCACGGATCTGCCGGTTCTGTTTTCAGACGCGCGCTCCGGCGAGATCGGACGCTGTGATCAGCCCCGATGTCGGATCGACACGAAACTGGCGCCGTTGGAAAGCTAACTCGAAATACTTCAAGATAGGACTGGAGAGAGACGCTGGATCTTCACGGATCTGGGCCTTAACTATTTTTGAAGCTGCTGCTGTACAGTACCCGAACCCTTAGATCAACAGGGAACTTTCCTGTGGATTGCCTTTGACCGCGAGGTAGACGTCCGAATCTGAAGTTGGGTTCTTCAGTAAAGTTGTAGGAAATCAAACGAGGAAACCAGGACTATTTTTAGATCTGGAACATATGGTGGCCTGGATTTTCTAGAGAGTTTACACTGGACTGATGCAGACAGAACTATAGATGAGTTGGGACAGAAATTTCTAAAAATATGAAACGAACTTTCTAAATTCCACGAAAATTTGGAGAGGTAGAGAAGGGTGGACAGAACTCCCAGTAAAATTGGGGGCTCCAAGAAAATTCAAAAGGTGGTCGGGAAATGGAAAACTCAGAGAAACTATCACTGTAGACAGAGATCCGGCAGAACTAGAATGACAGTTTGAACGAAAATGGAAAAATACCAAATGAAGGAAATATGACTTGAAATTTTTTTTGAAGATAAGGGTTCGAGAGGTGAACCACTCCTGAAAATTTCAGCTCCAGAGGAGGAGGGAGGTGGGAGCATAAATTCGTGGAAGTTGCCTCTGTCCTGGATGGACAGATTACCGAAGACGGCTTCGCGGCGACTCGATGGCGGCACGAACGGCGGCGACGGCGGCACCGATGAACTCAGAGATTGAGGGGGAGGAGATAGAGGGGTTCCACTCTAGAATTGGGGGTTGGGGATGAAGAAAACCAGAGGGAGAGAGAGGGGAGGTTGAAATTCTCACAAGGGGGGCTCTTGCACAATACTTTTTTCACTTTCATTAATTCTAGAATAATAGAAATACATGACTTATATAATAAATAAAAAAAGACCATGAATACCCTTAGATCTAGGATCTGGAGGGGCATTTAAGGGACTTCATATTTGATTCAAATAAAATAAAAAAAATTAAAATTCCTAATTAATTCTAATGGGGGGACAAGGTAGGTGAGGTAGGTAGCCTACCTTTGAATTTTTAATCCACTTGTCTCCCATGTGGTCAATTGGCATTCCAACATTCTAGATGGCCACCTAGGATGGTTGACCAGCCCCACATGGTCTAGGTGGACCAATGGGAAAGGGGTGAGGGCCCCATTGCTTGGGCATACTGGAATTTTACATATAAACCCACTAAGACTTACATTTGCGTACCCATATAACACAAGGGTATACATACAAATATGAAAGGACATAAATGCAAATAAAATACGGACGGTCTTGTCTCGATGTCCCCATCAATTCTCCCCGGGTGGGAGGAACTCGACCCCGTCGAGTAGGGGTATGGATGCTCGAGTACTCCGGCGGATCCGTCACCGTGCCAAGTAACGCGGGTATGCTCCACTCCAAGTGACAGTCACATGCTCATTCCATATATATATACTCGATATGCACAAGCTGCTGTGGGCTAGAGGTGGACACTCCGGGTGGGGCACTCTCAAAATGGGAGGAGGCGGCTTGAAGACTCACTAGGAATCACCGCTGAGTCCTTGTAGGTGACTGATCCGGGTATAGATGTAAAACCGATCCCATACTCATCGAGCGAGTCGGCTCGCTTCACACTCATAAGAGACTGACATCGATGAGCTTGCACAAGACACATGCAGACACACATACCACACAAAGAAAAAAGCACAGCAACTCATCTGACCCTAGACACACCTAATGTTAGTCCGACCCATACAGGGGGACGGTGGACCAGGACACCCGAACGTATGCCATGCATGCATCTGACGTAACCGGTGGTCGACATCATGCAGAAATCCTAGACCTCCTAAGGTGGGTCATGCATGCATATGGGATGTGGATGTGGGAGGGCCAAGAGTATCTCCCCTAGATGATGGTGTATCTTGTAAGTGTACGGGCTTGGTGGGCATAGACGACCCGGCCCGTGGGGAAGGGGTGTGGTAGCGGACTCCCTCGAAGAAGTGAAGTGAATATGAAGGGTCTAGGGGTCCACTAGGGAAGGGGTCAAAGGGATCAAAGAAGGTATGACCCCTTGTGGTGGGTTCCCACAAGTCACGGTCCCACGTGTAGAAGGTTTGAAGGTGTTGATAGTCACCTTCTTGCATTGTGACAGGTGGGACGGGAATCGTAGGCAAGAAGTATGATTCCTCCCTCGGACAAAAGGGTATGAATTCAGACTCGGCTGGTAAGGGGAGGAATAAGAGGACCTCCGTGGTGACACAACCCACGGTGCACTCAGAGGTAATAGACCCTAAGGCCGGGTGAATGAAGCTAAGACTAGTGGGTTGGTCAAAGTCTCGGGCCAAAAGATGCGTCAACTTCCATTGTGAATCTAATCACATGACAAGATCGTCCAACGTGTCAACATGGTGACTAGATCGAAATGTGGTTTGGAATGAGTTGACCGGCACTAAAGAGAGGATGGGGTCCATAGGTGGGAAGGGATGTGGGACCAAGCCATCCTTGAGCCAACTAAGAAGCGGCTCGGCTATGAAAAGCGTACCCGTTAGAAACACGGGTGGCTCGGGCTTGGGTGGCTCCAAATGAGAGGGTTCCGAAGCAAGTTCGGAAATAAAGGGTGGTGACACGGAGATGGTCGGTCGAAGGATGTCGTGGAAGACGAACTTGCCGGGTAGGTGAGGTGGATATAAGGTGCAGGTCCTCCTATCCCGGTCAAAGATCGCTCTCCTCTCTTCCAACCAAGGTCGCCCTAACATAATGTATGGGCCTGTTAGCGCACCAAGGTTGCACCATACACCATCGCAGTAAAGAGTGGAGCCGATCATCCTTTCAAACTCGACAAAAGCAAAATCCCCATCGCGGATAATCTTACCCGCCTTGCAGAGGGACTCCACGATATCAAGAGAAACCCAATTATATGAATCCTTATGAGCGAAATGGAGTCTCGTTGTGGACCCATTGGGTAGAGTAGCTTTAGTAAGGAGATGAGTGAAAGCTAATGGTCGGGCCATGAAGGCATTGGATTGGGCCACAAAGGATGTCCATTCGGACGCAAAGTCTTGGGGAACGGCCATGGGGGTGGCGGGTAGTGGACATGCAGGCACACGGACTAATGCAAACACAACTAATGCACCTAGACTTAACCCAAACTCGGTACGTGGCGGAGATAACCGATCCGAAGATCACTCGCGCAAGTGTACGGCCTTCCCGATAGGCGTAGCCTAACGTTCGGACAACACCTTTTGATATACCAAGTAAAGGGATGCGATGCAAAAAGATACTTTTTTTTGACACCCTAGACTCAAACTCGCTCTGATACCAAAATTGATGCGGGACGGACCACGGACACGACTCGAATTAGGAATGCGAACCTAAGACTCTAGACGAGCTCGTGATTGTCCCTTAGCGAGGGAAGCGTCGGGCGTGCACGGTTGAGAAACCGGCAGTGAGCTAGGGTGATCGGCTCTCTCTTGTGCCCGGATCGGGTCACAGGACGGTCATGCTCTCTCTCGCAGCAGCGGTGATATCACAATATATGGCGAGCTAGATATCCCTACACATGCTCTCTAGCAGTGGCATAAAGATATATATACGAAAGAAAGCAAATGCCGAGAAGGGAGCGAAAACAATACCTCTACGCTATCGGGCGTGGGGAAGACGGACCCGGCCGATCTCGTACTCCCGGAACAAATATTACACAATAATGAAAACAATGAAATATCGCCCACTCCACGCAGGGAGGTAAAGGGCTACACAAGTGGGCCCGGGAGGACCGATTTCGGGTTGACGGGCGGCTTCACGTGTAGCTTCGGCAGCACACGTACTCGCGACCGTGGGACCCGCGTACTGGCCGGAGGGGCCGTGTGGGACCCGGTGGTACCGCTGTAGTGGGGATGCTTAGGGAAGCGCTCCCTGGGATGGCGGCACGCTGGAACGTCGACCGGAGGCCGGGCGGCTCCGTTCGGCACCGGTCGGAATAACCGGCCACGGATCTGCCGGTTCTGTTTTCAGGAGCGCGCTCCGGCGAGATCGGACGCTGCGATCAGCTCTGATGTCGGATCGACACGAAACTGGCGCCATTGGAAAGCTAACTTGAAATACTTCAAGATAGCACTGGAGAGAGACGCTGGATCTTCACAGATCTGGGCCTTAACTATTTTTGAAGTTGCTATTGTACAGTACCCGAACCCTCAGATCAACAGGGAACTTTCCTGTGGATTGCCTTTGACCGTGAGGTAGACGTCCTAATCTGAAGTTGGGTTCTTCAGAAAAATTGTAGAAAATCAAAAGAGGAAACCATGACTATTTTTAGATCTGGAACATATGGTGGCCTGGATTTTCTAGAGAGTTTGCACTGGACTGTGGTCGGATCTGGACTGATGCAGACAGAACTATAGATGAGTTGGGACAAGAATTTCTAAAAATATGAAACGAACTTTCTAAATTCCACGAAAATTTGGAGAGGTAGAGGAGGGTGGACAGAACTCCCAGTAAAATTGGGGGCGCCAAGAAAATTCAAAAGGTGGTCGGGAAATGGAAAACTCAGGGAAACTATCACTGTAGACAGAGATCCGGCAGAACTAGAATGACAGTTTGAACGAAAATGGAAAAATACCAAATGAAGGAAATATGACTTGAAATTTTTTGTGAAGATAAGGGTTCGAGAGGTGAACCACTCCTGAAAACTTCAGCTCCAGAGGAGGAGGGAGGTGGGAGTAGAAATTCGTGGAAGTTGCCTCTGTCCTGGATGGACAGATTACCGAAGACGGCTTCACGGCGGCTCGATGGCGGCACGAACGGTGGCGGCGGCGGCACCGATGAACTCAGAGATTGAGGGGGAGGAGATAGAGGGGTTCCACTCTAGAATTGGGGGTTGGGATGAAGAAAACCAGAGGGAGAGAGAGGGGAGGTCGAAATTCTCACAAGGGGGGCTCTTGCACAATATTTTTTTCACTTTCATTAATTCTAGAATAATAGAAATACATGACTTATATAATAAATAAAAAAAGACCATGAATGCCCTTAGATCTAGGATCTGGAGGGGCATTTAAGGGACTTCATATTTGATCCAAATAAAATAAAAAAAATGAAATTCCTAATTAATTCTAATGGGGGGACAAGGTAGGTGAGGTAGGTAGCCTACCTTTGAATTTTTAATCCACTTGTCTCGCATGTGGTCAATTGGCATTCCAACCTTATAGATGGCCACCTAGGATGGTTGACCAGCCCCACATGGTCTAGGTGGACCAATGGGAAAGGGGTGAGGGCCCCCTTGCTTGGGCCTACTGGAATTTTACATATAAATCCACTAAGACTTACAATTGCGTACCCATATAACATAAGGGTATACATACAAATATGAAAGGACATAAATGCAAACAAAATACGAACGGTCTTACCTCGATGTCCCCATCAGAAACATACGGCCAAGAATTGGAAATGGAACATGCCCTAACCTACGATGTTGTAACACAATATCTGAGATAGCATTATCAACAGAAAAGGCAGACCTCTCTGCATCAAGCTTCAAACTATGCATTCACCTTCCAAGTAGTAGAGTCCATTGTGCATTTTACCACATCCAAGTGTCTTCCCCATTTTCAGCTCCTGAAAGATGCAATAAGAAGGTAAAAAAGTGACAGAACAATTCAAATCTCGCGTAATAGAACTGATGGAAAGTAGATTTGTAGGAAACGAAGGGACATGTAAGACCGAAGACAATCTCAAGATAGGTGTACAGTCCACAGATCCTTTGCCTGAGATAGAGGTAAAGGATCCATCAGTGATACGGACTTATCCCTACCCAAGCATGGGAGATATGACCGAAAAAAGGTGGATGTACCTGTCATATGACTAGAGGCTCCTGAGTCTATCACCCAGGAGTTGGATGCCTTACCTACACAATTGAATGCATGCTCGATACTAGATGTGATACCTGACTGAGCAAAGTGTGAAGAGTCTAAATACCCCTCGGGTTGGCTAGGTGTCTCCGTCGCAGAGGAAGTAGTACTAGAAGATGTTTCATACTTTGCCATCAACCGTCGCAGAGTCTGATACTCCTCCGTAGACATATTAGGTATATTGCTCCCAATTTCGTCAGACACATGAGCCTGCCCAAGGTGACTACCACGACCACGGCTTCCAGCTCGACTACGACCACGATGTCCAGCACTGTCACCATGACCACGACCACGACCAAACTGAGGAGGACGACCATGAAGATCCCAGCAATAGGCCTTGATGTGCCCCGGCTTCTTGCAATGGTGACATACTTTCTCTCCTGATAGTTGAGGCTGCACAGTAAGAGCTGATCGCATTGGAGTACCCGATGCTGAGGTGACCCGCCGTCGGGTTTCCTCGCTTAGGATAGTAGAGAATGCTTGGACCAAACTAGGAAGAACATCTTGAGCCAATAATTGAACACGAACGGACTCAAACTCTGAATTCAGACCATAAAGGAAGTCCTGAATCCGTTCATGTTCGAGATATTTCTGGAAGCCATCAACATCAATTGAACAGGCAGGAACAAAGGTTCTATAATGATCAGCCTCAGACCATAAACGCTTCAATTCTGTGGCATACTCTGTCACCGACAAATCTCCTTGACGAAGTTCCCGCAACTGGGACCGAATCTCAAAAAATTGTGCAGAATTAAATTTTTGTGAAAACATTTGAGTTGTTGTCTCCCATACCTCATGTGCAGTCTCAAGTAATTGAACACTCCTGGCAACACTTGGTGCCATGGTATTAAGAAGAAATGCCAAAACAACCGAGTTCTCCATCTTTCATTGTACCATGCTAGGTGCATCATTAGGAGGCTTCTTTACTACACCAGTCAAATATCCCTCCAAACCTCGTCCTTGCACAAGCAGACGAGTACTCCTTGCCCATGTCAAATATGTTGCGTGCCCATCAAGTTTGACTGCCACTTGTAAGGCATTAAGGGATACAGTCTCCCGAGTTGAACTACTTGCAATAGTGGTTGATTGTGCAGCCGTTATCTGCGCTGAGATAAGACGCTCAATCAACCCTTCAAGATTCTGCATAGTAACTGGGTCGGCCATCACCGTTTAACTTATATAACACAGCTACGCAAGGAGACTGCTCCTTTATACTTCAAACATCAACAAATATTGCTAACAAACCACCAACAAACATCCATGGACATTCATACACACCATCTCCAAACAACATCTCAAGATGACAGCAGAGTATCTTGGGAAGCGACGCATACCTCAAGAAGGCGATAGAGAAGATAAGCCCACGACTGCACTAGATCCCATGGCGAGACAGCGAGGAATATGACGTCCGTGCCGGTGAAGGGCAACGACTTCTTGTTGCACACACAACTCGAGAAAGAATTTTGATGGGGGCAACACACTTGCCTCGACACGCCCAGGCGTGCCCGACCGTCGATCCCCCCTCCAAGAAGGGGGGGGGGGGGGCGACGCACTTGCCTAAGCAAGCCTGGGCGCACCCGATTGGGCGTGGAGTGTCACCCACCCCTCACACTTGGCTCTGATACCAAGTTGAGATAGAAGAGGAATAGAGAAAGAAGAATATAAGAAGGGAAGAAGAGTAATTGGGTGTATCACCAAGAGGAACACCCCATCTCTTTATATAATATTGTTGTGATACAAGAAGTTCTACAAAACCAATATGGGACTAAAGATTACATTAATGAACAAAAGCATTGGCGTCCTTATAAGCTTGAATAAATTTCATGTTGCCTACAAGTCCTACATCCAAGTTGATAGCATGCAAAGTTGGAGTGATCTCTCAGAAAGGCGTGCAAGGTGAATGCCCAAGAATAGGATAAGTAGGAAACAAAGAATCACAAGAGTCATAATTAACATATAGCTCATCCTCCGGGGGCGGTCTTTGTTGGGAAAGTATTTTTCTCACAAAATTAGTTATTTTAAATTATGATAAAATAAATATATTTTAATATCTCGATATCTATATAATCCCATATGGCTAAGTAAACTTATAGGTTTAACCCAACCTAGGTTTCCCAAATACTTAGCCTAGAAAAAATTAGTTAAACTTATATATGAGAAAACTGGAGAGAGAGAGTGAAGTAAGGAGAGAGAAAGAGAGAGAGAGAGGGGAGGCACCGGCAGAAGTCCCCTCTGGTGACCCACCCAGTGGGGGCAGGAGAGGGAGAGAGAGAGAGAGATGAAGGTCTGGCCAAAGGCCCAACCAACAGGGTCGGCGTCGTTGGAGGCGACGCTGCGGCCGTCGCTAGTGATGACCATGAAGGACAGGGACTGACCGTGAAGGTAGGCATTGCTCTGCCAATTCTAGCCCCAGTTTCAGATCATCGGCTACCACCCTATCCTCGACCCCTTGATGGACACCGTATGCACATCATCGATGTCGCTGACATTGGTGATGAGCACCAGGTTGAAGTAGGAGTTCCCCTATTGATAGTGAACCGGACGCCTCCCCTCCTCCTGCATGGCACCCTGCACCCACTTGAAGAGAAAGAGCATAGAAGCATAGTTAATGGGGGCTAGAGAGGCCATTAGTTGCAAAGGAAGAAAGATCCCATAGCATGGCGGTATGTACCTTCTATATGCGACGAGGACGACGCCGGCACAGTACTGAGCATTGTATAGGAAGATGGATTGAGAGAGGTCAAAGTGGTGGTGGGACATGTGGGTATGGGAACCTTTACAACCAGGGCTACGAGTACCAACATGGCGGCACTAAGCACGGCATTGTTCAAGGATGGGCTGAGCTGCGACGCCTGCAATGAGATTAAGTGCATGCTGAACCCCCTCCCTCCTTCCCCTGAAACTCCCCTCCCCCCTGGAACCCCCTTCTCCCTTCCCCTGCAACTCCCTTCCCCCCCTATACACGGCAACACTGAGCACGGTGTTATTTAACAATGGGTTGAGTTGTGTCGCTTGTTACGAGATTAGGTGCGTGATGAACCCCGCGCGTCTCCCTACAACTCCCTTGCCCCCCGCCCCCCCCCTCGCTACTCCCCTCGGCTCCCCCTCCGGAACCCCCTTCCCCCACCCCGTTCAACTGTGGATACCCCCTCAACACCCCCCCCCCCTCGGTGCTACTCTCCTCACCCGCTGGAACCCCTTCCCTCTCCCCCTACAACCCTCAACATTTTTCGGCTGCCTTCTTCTCCCAGTCTTGAGAGGGAGATGAGATTGAGAGGGAGATAGGTCTCATTCTTTTAACTTGGAGTATTTTCATCTTTTCCGACGTCAAGTTAAAATTAATTAAGATTAGATTCACGGTTGATAACAGAATATTACGACGATGATATTTTTACACTATTCTGATAAAAGTAATGAAATCCTTATTACTATATTTTCAGGTATAATATTTTTCTCATTTCGACTTTAGCAATAATTTATTTATAAAAAATCGTTTTTATTAACTCATGTTTGGTTGTGATATATGTAAACCGGATAAAGTTTATGAAAAACTCCGTCTGCAGAGAAAGCCTCCAGCACAAACCAATTTAGAGTAGGCTTACGAAAAACGAGTTTGCAGGAAGATCTTGAGTTTATGATAAGCTCAATTGAATTTATGATAAATCTATTTTTAACCCTCCAAAATTAAGCCATAACAAAAAATGACTTTACGATAAACCTAAACGTGTTTATACCTTCATCCAAACAGCCAAGGCTTTCATAAAGTCCTCGGTCCAACATAAAAAATGAAGTTATCGAGGATCACTAGGAGATAATGACAAAATTGGGCCTAACATCGAGATCCTACTTGATATCAAGAGAAACTTGGCCTCGCAAAATCCCGAGATGTAGACATTGCATCGACAGTATGAGCACTAGGATCGACAACCCTGGTGATCGGTTTTTGGAGAGGACAAGAGTGATGGGGATTGGGTTTTATCCGCATTTGCAAGATGCTAATCTCTTTCACGAGGTTCCTGTGACGTGCTGAAAGGCCAAAAAGGAGCAGTGTGCAACATATTTGTGTAATAGGAGTAGATAATGGTGACAGATTGTATGAAATGATGGGTGTAGGGCTGTCCATGAAGTGAGATCATTTATTAATGTTTTATATTTTTTATCACATGGGCCAATAATGGCCCAATACATTGAGACCTGGGGATAACGGGAGAGAGAAACAAAGGATCTAGAGTTTGATACTTACACTATACAATTGGTCTCCCAGTGTCTCGGGGGAGAGATCTACACACTTTGTCCCTATAGCACGGAAGAGGGGCGTAGGATCGACCACACCCTCCCCGAGATGAGAGAAAGGATGTACCATTGGGGCACGTCACAAATATTTAGGGGTTGTTTGATAATCGATTAGAGTGGAGGAGCAGATGAGAGAGCGATGGGCCTCGTCGCTTTTCTCACACACAAGAGAGTTAATCGTGCTCGGTTATCAAACAACCCCTTTAGAACGTGTTTGATTGTGGGGTGAGGTGAGTTGTTCGTGCCCAGGGGCACGAATAACTCACCCCATACCGATTAGTGGAGGATGGGTGTGAAGAAAAATCGTGAGACCCGCAATTTTCTCTCACATCAGTTGACTATCCGACCTTTCTTATTCCCCAATCAAACACGCCCTTTTTTAGTGTTTTACATGCTGAAAACACCAAGTCTCTTGTCAAATTTTCCTCTTGTTCCACGACTTTGGTACAATATATCCTAGAAAATTTTCTACTCTTGTAATCTGTTTCCATATATATACCTCAAGTAGATTCTACTCCCTTTCATCTGCCGGTGGAATCCCTAGTTCCCAAGGGGCTTAAATTTGGCGAGTAATGTTTAGTGCACTTAGTTATTATGCACTGAAGGTGTGTATTAGTTTTTATTTTAAAAAAAATTGTGACGTTGAGTTCAGGTCTCGTTGAATTGTTGTAAGTTACATTTTTATAGAACTATTTTAAAAACTAAAAAAAATAAATCAAAAAATAATATTAAATTTTTATTTTTATTTTTTTTATATCATCTGATAGTGACATGATTTGTACTAAGAATTAGTGGGACCTGAGTGATCACGTGTCATGAAATGATTGTAATAACCGAGGTGTGCACCGAGGGTTTGTCAATCTTGGCATGCGAATGAACTTCTGTAGAGTCTTGTCATAGATGGAGACATTTCAAAATTAACAGCTGCCCACGCTTAACAGCTGCCAAGCGTGGGCAGTGGGCACCTCTTCAGGACCGTCGCATGTTATGCAAACGCCTAGCTCTAATCACCGGTCTAGCATCCTAATTAAGGATGCGCTTGGAATGGAAATTAGAGGCGTTGTGAGATAAAATACTCATTTTTGCACATAATTGAGATTTTAAAAGTAAGCATTGTATTTGTTGACTTTTTAATGGGGAGATTTGCCAAAAAAAAGCCTGTTAAATAAACAATTGTACGTAGAGTTATCATCCATAATATATAGCTATTAAAATTAAAATTATCCCTAAGATTAGTTGCAATTTACATTCTTCATCTATATTCATAAAACTAAAATTTCAGATTAAAATATCACCATAAAAAGTGTCTATGAAAAGATGGAGAGGGAATTGGTGAAGAGACAGAAAGATTTTAGAAGATATTAAAGATATTTTGGTCATCTTTTAGATTTAATAAAAAGTAACCAGTCTGTTAAGTAATTAGAAATTTTAACAAAACGCTGACGGCAGATGACAACAAGAGTATCTTAATTCGCAAGTATTGTAATGTAACGAAGTTATTCACGAAAGGGATGGTACTTTTGTAAATTTGTTCATTTAACAAGATTATATTTTTGCAAATTTTTGTTTTTACTATATTTTCTTGGTTCGTACATAAATGATGTAGGCATGTGTGAAAGCCATCTCTCGTGTCATGATGCCAAATTAATAATAGGGATGGCAATTATGTAATTGTTCATTCACAGGTTTTTTTTTGTTTTTACTGTTCTATTGGCTTGTACATAAATGATGTAGGATGTGTATACTGAAAGGCATCTCTCTGGTCATTATGTCAAATTCTTCTTGATCAGATATTCTTTTCAATGTTGACTTTTAAACTTTATATAGTTAGTTCCCAGACAAAACTAATTACAGTGATGAGACAAAGGAAGAAAGAGAGGAAACATTAGAGCATGAAAGTATTTACATATATAGATTAACCTAATTTCAACCCATATATATGTACGAGGAACATGAGTGAGAAGATCTCATCAAATTAAAAGAAACGTATATATGAAGGGAGATTTTTTGCCTGTTAAATTAAACACTGATAATATCTGATGGTTCACTTAGACCCGTTTGTTATTAGAATTGTCGGACGGATTACAAATCGAAGAGAGAGAAGAATCAGTGGGACTCACACTTTTTCTCACACAATGGATGTTAACCGATCTCGGGTATCGCATTCGACCCTTTGGAGTCGAATACGGTACCCCTGTTCGGTTAACAAAGAAGGTCTTAATTATTTGTCCTTCCCCGATGTTTCAAGGCAATTGGTAAGATGTGTTTTTTTCTTCAATTCTTCGATAAAAATATGATACTGCTTACTACATGTTGAAAGGTAAGTATATTAAAAAAACTATTCTCTTATAATTTATTTCTTTATTTTTACTCTCAATAATTTTTGCCTTTCATATCAAGCTTTCAATTGCTCTTATAATCTAATTTTAATTATTAACTTCCAAGAAAAACAATTATGTGCATGCTTACATAGGAACAATGTGCTACTCTCACAATATTAATTAGGTGGAGAGCCTTGGATGCTCATTGCTGTTGAAAGGATGCGTGGATCTTTATCTTTTCGTCAACCATGATATGCATAGGATAGTCTTTTGTCACCGGTTTCATTGACATCCTTCTCTCTAACTCTATCTTCATCTCCAACCACCACCATTTAATATGATCACATGGACAACTATATAATCTCATTCCCAAATACCTCCTCTTTAGCAACATCATCTTTCCAATCCTATTCCTTTCCCCATCGATCACTACTACTAGTCTGCATCTCTCGATCTCATAATTAATTTCTACTTGAAATTTTAAGGTTTAGTTAGAAACGATATAATATATTAAGGTTAGTCCAATATGTAATTTACATATTAGACGGGCAGGAATAAAAGGGCTCAGATGTGGTCTCCATAAATATTGCCATCTCAGATTAGATGTGGAAGGGTATAAACCCTTTTAGAAGGAATGTGATAGGCGATATATATATAGATCGATAAATAATTAACGAAATCCGATATTCTATTTTTTAGTTATCTATTTCGCAACAACTTCAAAAATAAATATAAGAGATTTTTGTATATATACTTCTATAAAATTTAGTTTTATCAAATAGACTCCTCATCTGAGCATATTATCGTGAATATCTCGAAATATGAGTAATGTCACGATTATATCATCGTCGTAACTCCCGTGTGTTTAACCCAAGTTAAGTGTGAGTTAAAGAGTAAGATTTTTATATATATATTCCTGTAAAATTTGATTTTGTCAAATATATTTTAAATCTAATGACCGTAGATAGTATATTTGACGAATATTCTCCTTCTGTCGATGACAATAAATTAAAAGGTATAACCGTAATATTTCTATCTAAACCAAAGATATTCACGATAATATACTCACATCAGAGATATATTTGACAGAATTAAACTTTAGAAAATATATATGTAAAAATCTCTAAATATAAAGATACAAATATCAACGAAGGTAACGCCTTTTCTCTTGAATTAAGAATATTGAAGACAAAGATGGAAATTACGGTCAATCCCATAAGTCATCCGTTGACGAGTCTAACTTAGTAGTGGTGAAAAATGGGAGATGAAGTACTGTAACCCAGGGGGACACCGTAGGAAAACCCATCACGAGAGGGTTGGTGGCTCGAGGGCCACGGTCTTCTTTCTTCTGGACACTTCGCGGTCGCATTCCAACAAACAACTGAGATGCATGCATCTGAATGCCTACCTGCATTGAACGTAGGTGGTAGAAACATACGTACGTAGATTGAGAAGTACGTAGCTGTTTAGGTTACAAGCGCGTGCACTTGTGTGTGTGTGTGTGTGTGTGTGTGTGTGTGATTATAGCACATTGTGTACCCGGAATCACCCAGTAATTGTTCGATCCATTACACATTTTTAACATGTCGAAGAACACACGTACGTCCAATCCTCGTTGACTTGTTTATCCAACAAACGGAGCACATGATCCCCTCTTTATGGTACGTCCGACAACTAGGCCACTGGTGAGCCTGGACGTATCGCCTCGAAGGGCATGCATCCGGGCCCTAACCATCCCATCGGCCTACATACCCCCTTGGGAAACTTCGCGTCTCTTCTCTGTGCCCGTGTTCCCGCGCGCGCGAACGTGCAGTGTGAGCATGACAGCAGCAGCTGCAGGGGGCACAAACTGGAGTGGGGTGGGGGTCAGCCGCTGATGGCTGCGTGACATGTTACACGTGTAGATTCTCGCCTGCTACAGACACCAAGAAGAGGAGCAAGCCAGGTTTGTCTTTGGGTTCTCTGTGCCGGTTATTTAATCTATTGCCTTCCCTTTTCCAGCTGCATCAAATCGTGTCCCTCCTTGTCCCCTTCCCAGTGCAAGAAGAGAACAGTAGGGAGAGAAGGCAGGAGAAGAGAAGACCAACGCATTCCCCCCTCCCCCCATCCCCTTTCAAGTGCAAGAGAAGAAGAGAGAGGGAAGGGAGGCAGGAGAAGAAGGAAGAGAGAGAGCAGTCCCCCACCCTTCCAAGTCCAGCAGAAGGAGATCCAGCAGGGGGAGAGAGAAGGAAAAGCGGCAGAAGAGAAGAGGCGTAGCAAGCAAGCCAAGCCCACCTCGGCGGCTCGGCCCCCGAACCCGTCGACGTCAGAAGGAGACGGTCCAGGAGTCAAACATCTTCGCCATCATGGGAAGAGCTCCCTGTTGCGACAAGGCTAATGTGAAGAGAGGCCCCTGGTCACCCGAAGAGGACGCCAAGCTCAAGTCCTACATCGAGCAGCACGGCACCGGCGGCAACTGGATTGCTCTCCCTCAGAAGATTGGTATGCTGATCCTCATCCTATATAAAAATTAGGGAGTAGATAATTTTGTGCAACCATGGTCATATAAAAAAACCACAACCTTGGTCTGGTTAGAACAATATGCGACATCCATTTTCTATCCTCCCTTCTTTCCACTTCTAGACTTAATTCTTTCACGTTAACCCACTCAAATAAAATCACATACACAGGTCTGTATCCAACTGTTTGCACGTAATCCCCACTCTATATATATATCCGTCTCCCTAACAATACACAATGAAAGAGGAATTAGAGGAAGAATTATGTTAGAATTTGGACACAGTCTTTAGATAATAATTCTGTATTAGTTAAATGAATTGTGATTCATGTGTTTACGATCTTAGACCCGTGTATCTTAACACTGTGATTTTATAGATTCAACGTGATATCAGAGCAGTCCAAATGATCCAACTCCTCTTGTCACCTCCACCCCAATATTTAGTCTCTCACAAATTAACTACCCTCTCAAAAAAAAAACACACACACAAAAGAAATGGGTGCTAATTTTGATCTTGATGTGGCAGGTCTCAAGAGATGCGGGAAGAGTTGCCGCCTGCGGTGGTTGAACTATCTCCGACCCGACATCAAGCACGGCGGCTTCTCCGAAGAGGAAGATGACATCATATGCAGCCTCTACATCAGTATTGGGAGCAGGTAACCTGTAAGCATTTGGACAGGACGTTCCCGAGATTACAAGGTGAATATTTTTATTTTATTGTGGTGTTTGATATCCAGTGATGCTGCATGAACAGGTGGTCCGTCATCGCGTCGCAGCTGCCCGGAAGAACAGACAACGACGTGAAGAACTACTGGAACACGAAGCTGAAGAAGAAGCTCAGCCTGGGCGGAAGGCCGCGAAAGGACCTGCAACACGGCCGCCGGAGGGGTGCCGCCGGAAGCCCAAAGCAAGAGGCCGAGGTCAAGGGAAGCCTCACGGTGGCCGCCGACGATAGCAGCTGGTGCGCTTCTCACTGGCCTCAGCCGCAGGTGGTGCCCACGTACCATCTGAGCCAGGATCCCCCCGCTTCTGCCGCCGGCAATCCGTCCGTCGGGCAGCCTCCCATCAGCCAAGGCGGGCGGTTAATCTCCAGCGGCTCTCCTGCGCAGCACGTCAGCTGCCACAGTTCTCTGGATGATCTGATCCCACCTGCTTGCACCTCGGCCGACTCCTTCAAGAGCAGTCCTTCTTCCCCACCGGGTGGGCAAATAATGCAAGGTGCTGGTTGCTGCTCGATGCCTGAGCTGGAGGAGATATTCTGCTGCAACCCGGCGAGAGTACTGGAAGGGCTGGATGGCTTCTATGGAGTGAATGACATGGCCGACTACATCAGTGAGAGCAGCAGGACTACTACTTCCGGGATCTTGACCTGGGAAGAGATCATGAGCTCTTTTCTGGTCTGCCCACCTCTCATCTCAGGTTACCAGCCGATGCGTCCGCCGCCGCAGCAACCATTGTTGTTGGAAGAGCAATTGCACCCTGAGATGCAATGATATACATATAATATATTACACATATGGCGGCTGCACATGGACCATATGTAATTTTTTGTTGCATTGGTGGAGTAGGTGGGTGCTGGTGTTGGATTTGCAATGGAGAACCCTAATAAAACTCAACCATGAGGGATTTGTCTGTTATATATGTGGGTTGGTATTCATATATATGCATGTTTAGTTTCTGAATGCGTAGTGCCAAGAGTACTTGAATGGTAAGAGCCCAAGAAGTAGTAGCTAATTTGGCATCAAGATCTATGATTATATTCATGATTCATGGGAGACTTAGCCATTTTCCCCTTGATGAACCTTTTTAGATAGCCTAAAAACTGTGACAAATCTAGCAATCAGAAGTTGTAGGTTGTGTCCATGCAAATCTGTTTGTATACTTATTTGTTCTCCCAGCTAATTACTAATCTCGCTTCTACTTTCAGAATTCTGTGAGTATATCTATGGGTCCCTAATATTCCCACCCCATCTTGAGATAATTAATCTGTGGGTCAAATATTTTTGATTCTGGTGTGCTTTGGCATGCATTTCCTATACCAAATAGTGCCGCCAGTGTCTCCTGCCAGGTGAGATGTGTCATATAGTCTCCATAAACTGACAAATGATCAGAACCAAAGAAATATGGTGCCAGCTGAACTATATATCCTGACTCCTGATGATGGAGACTGAGGCCTCCGTGGCTCATATACTTGATGAAGATACCGTGCCGGCCTGTCAAATATAGTGTTGCATATATACCACACATGCAGCTCTAGCTAGTTATTAATGGAAGTCTAGAGAATTTCTGAAACAAAATCCAAAAAGAGATAAAGCCGGACAAGGAGTTACAACTATCTATCAAGTCATCTAGGTTACCGATGCATTGGTGGATGGATGGTCTTATCAAGCAGGGCAACGATAGCACAAATACTATTATCCATGAGTTCAAAGGAAATAATCATATATAACGTTTTATGTGGGTAATTAACACACACACACACAGACAATTTTGCAGGAAGTATAGTTTCTTGAGAGCAAAAGGTCTTGGTTTTGCGAGAAGTATAGTTTCTTGAGAGCAAAAAGTCTTATGCTTAATGGACCGTCTGATTGACTCCTCTTAGGAGGAATTACAGTGTAAGACTACTGTCCGTCTATAGATTTTTTTTTTTTTGTTTACTAATTTCTCTGAAAGTAGCCATCAAACTTTTTTGCAGAAAATTTGTGCTTTCATGACTTTAAAAGTCTGTCTGCTAGAAGGTAGTGATCTCATGAAAACAAAAGAGATGTTGACATCGTGTAAATAATGGATCATGTGACCAAATACAGTATCCAAGTCAACTTCCCCATCTTGTCTACCAAATGCACACACCTTCTGCAATTTGCATGATTGATGTCTCCTTTACCTAATCACCTCCGATAATGCTCACTATTTGACCCCTTAATTATATATATATATATAATGTTAGATCATTTTTACACGTAATTCTTCCACGAATGAATCTCGGAGAGCATAGAAAAAGTTGTGAAGAAGTTGGTTGTCACGATACTCACGAGGCCTAACTCCATAGCTCTCACTAATCAACAATATATAAGCATCGCCGCCCTGCAGAAACCCTAGCGGCCCTTGTGCACTGCCGTCCCAAGGGCGGCAGCCATGGCCTGCGAAAGGGGTGGCGTTCCGCCCTTCCTTCCCCTTGGCCTCAAGGTTCCCCATCTAGCGAGCCATGCACCCTATCCTCTCCCTTCCCCATCTAGGGCAGACGTGAATCAATGGCCACCTATCTTGTAGGCACCACCGACCACCATGAAAATGCCTCCTCCGGCGACAACGGATCACTCTATTGCGGCGGAGACTCAAGACCAGTTGGTGATAGCACCTACCTCACGATCATTTGCACACGCTTGTACCTTCACCTATCAAGGTCCCTGTTCGACCACGGACTTTTACGGATGGAGGAGAGTCAGTTGCTTTCTTTTCTTATGAAGAAATCAGAGAATCCCTTGTGGGTTTTGATTATGCGATTGTGGCACGTACTCCCTATGGTCACCCGGCATTCCTAGAGATTTGCGCCCATATCTCTAGTAGATTCAAGTTCAAAAAGATTTCCTTTTAAGCATATTAGATTCTAAGCATCTATTATTTAGGTTTCAAGTGTACGAAGATTAATTACAGCTTTTACTACGCGAATCCTTATATGTTCAGGGCATACTTTTTAAATTCTTTAAATGGTATATGGGCTTCTCTCCTTATTTCGATTCCTCCATTGTTCCAGTATAGATGGAATTTCCAAGACTCCCACCTAATCTTTACTAAAAGCCTTTCATCCTCACGATTGCAAGAAATTTGGGCATTGTTCTGAGACTTGATCCTAGCACTAGTAATCTAACGGACACAATAGTAGCCAGGGCCTATATTGAACTGGATCTCTCAAAGTCTCGCCTATTCTGAATATGGATTGGTATCACTGGAGACAGATTTTGGAAGACGATCTGCTACTTGGATGTGCCCTCTTTATATATGTTCTTCTTGTCATCGCCTAGGTCATGTTGAAACAGACTACATAAAGCGACATTGCTATGATACAAAGCAGGCTAGGTATGCTCCTCCGCAACAACCTCGGGCCACCGTTCTTGTCACTGGAGATAGTGATGTCCATCCTTTTACCTCATGTCCCAAAGCCTCAATAAGAATAGCACAGGGGTTGTTCGTAATGCCCATACGGTGCAAGCCTCTGATCCTCCAAAAGGTCGCGATGCTTTGGCTTCATCTCTTGTACCTAAACCGGTCACCCAATCATATAAAAGAAAATCAACTGCAATTGTTATTTCTAATGCCTTTGATATACTTTGAAAAGTCGTTGAGGATGCGACAACCAAGTGTCTTGCTTCAGAGGAGGTGACTCTAATCCCAGGTGCTACTATTGGCGAGTCTTTTTGGAACCTTTGAAAGGGGTTCCATCCTATATGGTATTGTTGAAGGCGGTGATCATAATGTTAGCTCTGACATGCCCAACTCGAGTGGGTCTACTGTTCCCGATGAGGATGTTGCTGTTGTCGCTGATTACACTGCGGTTGACAAAGAAGTTTCTATTGGCTCTCCTTCATCCAGCGACCATGCCTTTCTTGATTCAACTAATGCTGCAGCAACTCCTACCCCTACTCCGAGGGTCATGGCTGAGATGTACAATACTCCTTTAGATCCCTGGGACTTGACCTTGCTATTTCTCAACCCGGTGCCTAGGATTGTGACAAGTCTTCCACCTGATCCTCCCTCTTTGATTGCTTCTGACCCATCACATGTGGTGGATAATTCTTCATCATCATCTTTGACCCGTCGAAGATGATATCACTTGTCCCAAATGCAAATGTAGAGTTAAAATTTGCATGCCTGTCCCTCGTGCTAGATCTCCAAAGCTTGCTAACCCAGGTGTTGTCTTGAATTCTTCTAATTTTTAAGAAGTTTTCGAGATCATAGGTTAAAGGGTCCTGCTGATATACACTTCCCCACTGATGCTCTTAATGTTCTTGTTGTCCTTTTATCCCGTAGTCTGTTTAGACCCAAACTCTCATGAATATGATCTTCTGTAACAGCACGTAAGAATTGGGTTGGTGGCTGTCTAAGTGAGAAGTTTGATCATGAAGATGATATAAACAAACATTGCTCAAGACGTTCGAGGCTTTGATCTCGATCCTTTCTTCGCCGCAGTACATCTTGGAGAGTCCCCCATCCATGTGAAATATCTGAGAGGATTCCCTCTAATTTGAGCCCTTCTATTTATTATCGCATAGTCTTTTAATTTAATTTTTTTTCTCCTTGGGCAAACTTATACAGTGTAAGTAGGGTTCACCCTCCATTTGGCCTTATGTCACCATAATGTATCTCGTGGCTCTCTGCCCCACGCTCTGTCTTTCTTACTAATGAAAGTAGCGTTACAGGCTTTATTAAAAAAAATCCTAACTCCATCGACTTGCCAGAAAGGTGAAGATTTGACCCTTTCGTACTGAAATTATAGACTTCTTGAACACGATTATATTAAAGTACTCGATGTAGTATTCAGCTACCGACCGTACGTGGCCCCAAAGACAATCTCACTAAACAATAAAATCAAAATAAGGGTGGGATGCCATCATGTCACATATCCATCTAAAGTGAAATGGAAAGTAATTAATTAAGGTACAAGCTTTTTCTTTTCATTTGTATATATAGTTCATCTTATGGACGGTACCTGCTAAAAAAAATGAAAAATCTCTTCGAATTAACAGCCGCGGGTCAAGATCAGGACAGGGAACCACTTAACAACTACGGCATATAAAAATGTTGGCATTTTTGCTTATATGTCCTCTTAGGAGAGTCTAATTGTACGTGAAAGTAACTATACCAAAATGTACTAATTATCATGCATGTATCTTTCTTATGTGGAAAAATAATGACGCGGCGGCGACGTGGGAATGGATCGACGGCACTCCGGGACGCGAACGGGACGGAACGGATAACTACTATCTCACACAGCTCGGCCTCACGCCGGACGGTCTCACACCGGACGACGCTCAATCCTCACAAAAGAGAAGAGAGAGAAGGGAAAGGCAACAGAGAATGACTCTTACACAAAACAACACTTCATTCATTCATAACAACATATCTCTCGTAACACCCCTTTGGCCTCTTTATATAGGAAGAGCCAATACATAAAAGCCCTTAAGACTATACTTATTTGTATATATATCCTAACCTAACAAGACAATCCCACCAACCCACTATTGACTTATGGGTTTAACAAGATTAAAATATAAATAACTTTTGACCAACCTTGCCTAATAAAATAAAAGTAAATACATGTAGTAAAACATGTATTTTACACACGTACAAATATTCAAAATACACTCAAAATACACACAAGTATATCTACTCAGTATGCAGGGTCTTCAGTCGAGTCTCCGAGCCATAAGCTCGGTGCAGTTAGGGCGGTGCGGCGTCGGCTCCGAGTAGTGGGCCCGGTAGTGGACCCGGTGGTGTCCCCACCAACCCTCCCGGGGCGACTGGAACTCGACTCCGTCGAGTAAGGGGGGACACTGCTGTGGTAGTGCTCCAGTAGATCTGGATCGAGATACTGGAGATCTTCCCGGCTAATCCAGGAATCATCAGAAGGTGGACGGTTCCGCCAGCGGACAAGGTAGCGCTGGTACACCCTGCTCCGTGTAGTGGTCACCTGCTCATCCAGTATCCTCTCAATGTGCTCGCGCGGAACTCTCGAGGCTGTGGGACGCACAGGGGTGGGCTCACTCTCAATGGGAGGAGAAGGCTCGAAATGGTCACTAGGAATCGCTGTGGGTTCCTTGTAGGCCACTAGGTCTGCCACATTAAAGGTCGAGCTAATCCCATATTCGGGAGGTAAGTCCACAACATAAGCATTGGAGCCAATCTTCCGCAGAATTGGGAAGGTTCCAACACTACGGGCTTGCAACTTTTTAACGGCTCCCGAGGGGAGTCGTTCGGGTCGAACCCGGACCATAACCATGTCACCTTCTTGGAATTCATGGTGACGCCTATGCGAATCAGCCAACTTTTTATAGGTTTCATTACTGAGGTTGATTTACTTGCTAATCGACTCATGCAGACTCTTGACATGTTGTGCAAACTCCTCAGCTGACTTGGATGTTCGAGACTCAAGGGGAAGGGGAATGAGATCCACAGGTTTCCTAGGTTTGTAACCATGCACGACCTCAAATGGACTCATACCTATGGACCTATTGACGGAGCTGTTGTATGCAAATTCGGCTCGGGGTAAAAGAAGATCCCAAGTGCCGGAATGTTCCCCTACAAGACACCTCAATAGATTCCCTAAACTCCTATTGACGACCTCAGTTTGCCCGTCAGTTTGGGGGTGATAGGCAGTGGAAAACTTCAGTTTGGTGCCAACTAGGTGCCAAAGTGTCTTCCAAAAATAGCTAGTGAACCGGACATCTCGGTCAGACACGATGGTTTGGGGGAGACCATGCAAACGCACGACTTCATCAAAGAATAAATGGGCTACTCTAGATGCATCAGATGTTTTAGAACATGCAATGAAGTGGGCCATCTTAGAGAACCTGTCAACGACAACAAAGATGGAATCATGCTTGTGAGCAGTGCGTGGTAACCCAAGGATAAAATCCATGCTCACATCAACCTATGGTCGATCAGGAACGGGGAGAGGAGTGTAGAGACCAGTGTTCTGTTTGACCTGTTTGGCCATCGTGCATGTCCTACACTGGGCTACAATCTTGGCCACATCTCTCTTCAGGCCAGGCCAATAGAAGTGCTCCTCCACAGAATGGATGGTCTTGTTGCGGCCAAAGTGACTAGCAAGACCTCCAGCATGCATTTCCCAGACTAGAAAATCCCGAACAGAAGTCCTCAGGACACAGAGTTGCTGCCCTCGAAATAGAAAATCATCCTGGAATAGATAGTCAGCAAATGTTGTCGAGGATCCAGCAGACAGAGCAGAATAGGCAGGGCCAAAATCAGGACACTCTCCATAGAGTTCCTTCATGCGGTCAAATCCGGTGACCTCTACCCGAACAGTGGAAAGAAGGGAGACCCTTCGACTTAAGGCGTCGGCCACCTTATTGTCCTTTCCAGCCTTATGTTTTAGGACAAAGGTGAAGGACTGGAGGAACTCTACCCACCGACCATGCCTAGGGTTTAAACCCTTCTGAGAGCTAAGGAATTTCAAAGCCTCGTGGTCTGAGTATAAGACAAACTCTTGTGGTAAGAGATAGTGTCTCCAGTGTTTAAGGGCTTGGACCACGACATAAAACTCCTTATCATAGGTAGAGTATCGAAGCTTTGCATCAGAAAGCTTCTCGCTGAAATAAGCCACAGGGTGGCTCTCCTGGCTAAGCACTCCACCTATTCCTACGCCAGATGCATCACATGAAACCTCAAAGACTTTGGAAAAGTCTGGTAGGCGGAGAATAGGGGCTTTGGTCATAAGCTCCTTTATGGCAAGAAAAGCCTGGGAGGCGGCTTTGCTCCACTCAAAATTCCCCTTACAGATGCAATCCGTAATGGGTGCAATGATGGTGCTAAATCTCTGGATGAAGCGTCTGTAGAAGGTGGCTAGCCCGTGGAAACTTCGAACGTCGTGGACATTCTGGGGCTCTGGCCAGTCTATTATGGCTCGGATCTTGGATTGGTCCACAGACACTCCATGACTTGAAACCACAAATCCGAGAAAAGTGACCCGGTCTGTCATGAATTCACACTTAGTCAGGTTGGCAAACAGGGTTTCTTTCCTCAGGGTCTCGCAGACCTCCCTCAAATGGTGAATGTGGTCTTGAGGGTTGTGGCTATAAATGAGGATGTCGTCAAAGTAGACGACAACAAAGCGACCAATGAGGGGACGAAGGGTTTCAGTCATAAGCCTCATAAAAGTGCTAGGGGCGTTGGATAGCCCAAACGGCACGACAAGCCACTCATACAGACCTTCTTTTATTTTGAAGGCTGTCTTCCACTCATCCCCTGGTCGAATCCGGACCTGGTGGTAGCCACTTTTCAAGTCAATCTTGGAAAAGATGGTGGCTCCACTCATCATGTCAAACATGTCATCAAGATGAGGAATGGGAAATCTATACTTGACAGTGATTTTATTGATGGCACGGCTATCAATACACATCCGCCAGGTGCCGTCCTTCTTGGGTGTGAGCAAGGCAGGGACAGCACACGGGCTCTTGCTCACCCGGAGGAAACCTTTGTGGATAAGGTCCTCGACAATCCTTTGGAGCTCAGCATGCTCCTTGGGGTTCAGGCGGTAATGGGGAAGGTTGGGTAGGGTGGACCCAGGGACAAGATCAATGGCGTGTTGCACATCACGCATGGGAGGGAGTCGTGAGGGTAAGTCTTCCGGGAATATATCTTGGAAGTCCTGCAGGATTGTCTGGACTTCAGGTGGGATGGAGACTTGGGACTCCTCAGGGGTAATGGTGACGACAACAGCCCAAACAGGGGCACCCTCGGCAACCTCTCTATTCATCTCACGAACACCTATGAAGTTAAGGCGCCTAATCGGGTCATGGTCAACCTTAGGGGCCTTAGGGATGGACATGACAGGTGTAGGAGAGGAGGGAATGGGAAGCTTCCCTTTGGTGGGGGTTGGGGCATTCTCTTGATTTTGGGGGATGCAGCGGGTGTGGAGGTAGGACTCTTTCCCGTGGCTACCTTTGGGGCTGTTGGGACCAGCTGAATCCTCTTCCCATTGTGGGAGAAGGAACACTCATTGGACCGACCGAATGTAGTAAGGTCTACATCGTAGATCCATGGCCGTCCTAAGATGATGCTCCCAACCTTCATAGGCACTACATCGCATAGGATTTGTCCTTGGTAGGACTGGAACTGGATGGGAATGACACATGTAGTGGTGACTGGGATAGACGTGTCGTCAACCCAAGCCACGTTATATGGCCTCGGATGGGGATGGGTAGGTAGACCTAGACGGGATACAAAGTCTGAAGAGACAGCATTGATACAGCTCCCGTTGTCAAAGATCACCTTGCAGGGTTGAGTTTTGACCATGATGTATGTTTGGAAGATGGAGGTTCGACGCCAGTCGTCCTCCTGTGGGTGTGCGAGGATGCAGCGAACTACGCCTAGTCTTCCCTGATTTGAATTCTCTGTAATTTCTCCCACTTGCATGTACTCGACATGCGTTCCCGCATACCCTGCATCTAATTCCTCAAACTGGGCCACGAGATCAGGGTCAGACTCATATCTCTCAAGGGTTTCTCCTTCCTGAGGTGGAAGCTCCATAGGCTGGGGGTCGGTGATGACCAAGACTCGGGTGGGGCAATTGGTGGCAATATGTCCTAGGTTATGACACCTGAAGCATCGGACTCCCGAGATAGGGGTTGGTTGGGAGGTGCTAGGGACGACTCCCTTTCCTTTGTCATCTCTCCTTTCAACTGATGGAGCATACTCCAGCCTAGGCACAGTTGCGGGTGCAGGTAAGGGGTTCCGTGGGAAAGGAGCTGTAGGGGCAACGGCCCTAAGTGGGGTAGCAGTAGGGACGTAGGAGGTGAAGGGGCCAGCTCTCTCAGTATAGCGGACTATGGTATTTCGGGTTTCAGGTTGGCGGTAGATGGGAACCCGAGGTGGGGCCACCCTTTGAAACCTCTCAACATCTTGTGCAACCTGATAGACGTGCTCGAGGGTGTTAACCTCCCGCAAGAATAATTCCCGCTGAATATCTTCGTGTAAATCAGCCCTAAACCGAGAGAGGGTGACAGAGGCATCCTCCATGACTCGACTCCGAAGGAAGTAGTCATCAAATTTGGTGATGTACTCATCCACGGACTTTCCATCTTGGGTGAGTTCTGCCATTGGTCTAAAAGACGCTGATGGTAGGAAGGTGGCAGATACTTCTCCCTCATTTCTCCTTCATTTCTTCCCACGTGCTAATAGGCTCCTCTCGTCTCCGTGCTAGGAGATTCTCAACATTGCACCAGTAAGTTTTGGCTTGACCCAGGAGTTTCATTTTGGCAAACCTCACCCTTGTGGCAGGGGTCATGCGGCGATGCCAATCAAAATATTGGTCCATCTCGGTCTCCCACTCAAGGTATGTAGCGGGGTTGAGGGACCCATCAAAACTTGGAGCGTCAATCTTGACGTTCCGTAGGATGATATCTTCATCGTCGTGGTCTCTCTCTCGAGGCGTACGTGCTTCTTGCTCTCTACCTTGGGGAGCCTGATTCGGGCGGGTTTGCTCTCTTTCCTCCCTAGGATTGGCTACGGGATTGCCGTGGCCATTCACTCTTCCTTCCTCCCCTTTTAATCGATCCTCTAAGGCTCGGATCCTCATATCGAGTTTCGTCCGTAGTTGGCCTATGGATTCTTCAAAGTGGGCCACAAGGTTGTGCTCGAGCTGGACTAGCATGGCAGTCACGCTCTCTTGATCCATGAGTAGCGTTGAGGGGCGCTCTAGACGGCCGGATGAATTCCTAGACCAACGTGGTATGCACGACCGTGGACTTAAATGATGCAGTCCTGAGACCGATAATTAGCAAGCTATAGACCCGAATTTTATTGGCTAATTGGCAAAGGGCCAATTTGAAGGGACCGGTCAGAGAGAGTTGCTCGCCTGTAGGCGAAGTAGTTGTGGAACTACCTCCTGACAATTATGGTGCCCTAATGTGACAGCCTAGGGCCTTAAAGGATAGGTGCATACAAGCTCTCGCTTTCCGTCCACAGCGATGCACTCAGAGGACTGGCTGCATGGATCGGGCTCTCTCTCACTTCGCGCGGCAATTGAAAAGATACTAAATGAGTAAGTGAGGGGAGCACGTACCTAGCTAGACTGAAAAGTCTAACTCCGACCGGAGACGAAGGCGAGCGGGGACGTGCGGGCTCGCACGGCGTCGACGAAGCTTGAGCGGTTACAAAGCATTCACTCCACGCAGGGAGGATTGAATTATTACAAATCGCTTAAATTTCCCACGCAGGGGAACAAATCAGTCCAAATTCTCCTCGCAGGGAGACTCAGAGGTACCCTCGTCCGTAAATTACGGCCTGTGTGTCAGCTACCCGGCGACTCGGGTACCGGACAACCGTTGTTGCGGATTTCGGATGCCACGATCAATAAGTCAAATATATATATATATATATATATATATATATATATATATATATTATATATCTAACTTTTTTTAAACCACTCTTTTTTTAAATAATATATATAGATATATATTTTTTTTTTCAAATCTCCCCTTTTTTTTCAAACTTCACCAACTTTTTTTTTGACTTTTCATACTCCTTTTTTTAAACGTTTTTTTCACCCTTTTTTTTTCTCAACCTCCACCTACTCTTCTTCTTCTTTATTTTTTTTTTTTGTCAATCCTTTCGGCTGGTCACCCACGCGGGCGAAGTTGGATGGGCCGGCCGGGCGCTGTGCGCGGTGGGGCTCACCGGTGGGTGGCGGGACGATGGTGGAGGTGCCGTGGGTGGACTTGCAGTGGACAGGCGGTGGAGGGAGGAAAAGATGAAGACAGGGAGAGGGCTGCGGAGGTGACAGCCGCGTGTGAACGGGCTAGCGCGGAGAGGGGGGCTCGTGGCCGAGCCGGTGCTGGCGTGTTTGGGCGCGGGGGCAGCCGTGGTCGGCTGCTGCCGGCAGGGGCGGCCGCGAGCGCGGTGGTGCGCGGCGAAGCCGGCGGCGGCGGGTGGCCTGCGGGCCCACGCTCAGGCGCGGGCGGGCGGAGCACGCAGGGCGCGGGGCCGGGCGCAGGGAGGCGCGCTCGAGCGGGCGGGCGCTGGCCGGACGGGCGCGGGGCGCGCACCGGGTGGGCGCAGGGCGGCCGCGGGACGGCCTCGGCAGGGCGACCGCGGGGCGGCCTCGGCAGGGCTCGGGCGCGTGCGCGCCTGGGCGCGGGGCGGTTGTGTCGAGGGGGGGGCGCGCCCGGGCGCAAGCGACGCAGGCGGTGGCGCCTGCTGGTGGCCGCGGCGAAGCAGATGGCCGTTGTGGCCAGGCAGAACTTCAAACTGGGCACGGGCGACGATGTTAACTGCAAACTCTTTTCTCTTTTTTTTTTAATTATGTCTTCTACTTTGTGCAGAGAGAGAGAGAGAGAGAGAGAGAGAGAGAGAGAGAGAGAGAGAGAGAGATTAGGAGAGAGATTAACAGAGAGAGAAGTATTAAATAGAGAGAGAGGGTGATTAACAGAAAGAGGAAAATGCTGGAGGGAGAGAGAATCGAGAGAGAGGGAAATAGAGAGAGAGAGAGAGATTACGGGAAAGAGAGAAAGAGAAACAGAGAGAAATGGGGAGAGAGAATGGGAGAGGGAAAAAAATTTCTTTCTATTTTTTTTCCTTTCTTCTTCCCAACAGTAGGCCTATTCTGATATTTTTATATATATATTTTTTTTTTCAAAATCCCTCTCAACCAAGTTCTTTTCTGCTACTCTTCTTTTCTTTTCTTTTCTTTTTTCACTTCTAACAACTGAAAGAACGAAGGACCGACGACGGAGACGTCGGAGTCGCGGAGGCGCCGTGTTAGGCTCTGATACCAATTTGACGCGGCGGCGACGTGGGAATGGATCGACGGCACTCCGGGACGCGAACGGGACGGGACGGATAACTGCTATCTCACACAGCTCGGCCTCACGCCGGACGGTCTCACACCGGGCGACGCTCAATCCTCACAAAAGAGAAGAGAGAGAAGGGAAAGGCAAGAGAGAATGGCTCTTACACAAAACAACACTTCATTCATTCATAACAACATATCTCTCGTAGCACCCCTTT
Source organism: Amorphophallus konjac (assembly GCA_022559845.1). NCBI lineage: Eukaryota > Viridiplantae > Streptophyta > Magnoliopsida > Alismatales > Araceae > Amorphophallus > Amorphophallus konjac. The sequence goes on along the minus strand of CM040121.1, from coordinate 284,142,610 downwards.
GGCCTCTTTATATAGGAAGAGCCAATACATAAAAGCCCTTAAGACTATACTTATTTGTATATATATCCTAGCCTAACAAGATAACCCCACCAACCCACTATTGACTTATGGGTTTAACAAGATTAAAATATAAATAACTTTTGACCAACCTTACTTAATAAAATAAAAGTAAATACATGTAGTAAAACATGTATTTTACACACGTACAAATATTCAAAATACACTCAAAATACACACAAGTATATCTACTCAGTATGCAGGGTCTTCAGTCGAGTCTCCGAGCCATAAGTTCGGTGCAATTAGGACGGTGCGGCGTCGGCTCCGAATAGTGGGCCCGATAGTAGAACCGGTGATGTCCCCACCAAATAACTGATTTTAGGCTTACCATAGGCTTAATTAGAAGATGAAAATGGCCAGTGGCGTGTGGCTTTCCTCTACACAGACCCCAAATTCTTACAAGAAAATTTTGTTCGTTCATTTTCATAATTAAGTGACTGATGAAATAAATCTATCTATAATATTAAAGGGGAGTGGAGGGTAATTACCCGAGAAATGAGAGAAGAGAAATAAGTGTTTTTTTCTCTTCTCTCTTTTTAACTTTTTTTTTTGAGGGAGGGAGAGGGGTGGGTGTGGGGTTTGATATTTGGTTAGATCCATTTGACCCCCCCAGTAAAGTGTAAATATGTGTATATACTTTTGAATGTGCTTGAACATAATTATTATTATAATATATATATATATATATATTTGACGACGGAGAATCTAACAAGACTAGTAAATTATTTTGCGGTTTACATTCCTAACAGAGGTATATATGCAAATTAAGGACCCCCAAGGGGGTCGAATTGACGGTGGCCCAGTCACCGATCAGCTGCAATGATCATTTGATTAACAAATCAAACACGTGAATATCACAATTATTGAGCAACCCTAAAGGGCCCCCTTCGTAGGTGTTTCTGCAGTCCATGACCGCTATTTCCACGAGTGTCAAAAACCATCCAATCTTTGCAAGGAAAACCAGGGAAATTCCCTTGGTTTAAAGCCGTGCAAGTTCTCATGTCCCAAAGTCTCAAATGCCGCCTACGTACCCTACGACCGTACGTACGTGAAAAGTTGGAAGATATACCCCGGAGCTACGACCACTCGAGTACTAACATGCATGGATACAGTACAAACAACTGAGATTAGAGAAAAAAAAGGTTTTTGCATTAGATAGCCACACTATATATATATATATATATATATATTGGTGATTAAAAAATCATATGTGATGATACAACTTGGATTAATATTATACAAATGATAGCAAAACCATAGAGAACAGCAATTAATGGTGGCTGAAACCTATTATCGTGATTAGTCTCGTATCGAAAATTTATGGGAGTCTTTTCTCTACATGTGTGGAAGGTCCTCTCAACTCAGATGTCTAAAATTCGGATTAGAGTTTAAGCTTCTTGTTCACTCAAATGTGTGCATCATCATGACTGCAAAGCAACTCATCATCAGTCATCAACAAGCACTCGAAATAGTGGTCGATCGAATATATATACTTTTTTATATGGATTGGGAAATTAACAAGGACTATCTCAAAAATGCATTTCCACTAGCTTAAGAGTACAAGTGGCAGCATGTTTCTTCCTTAAGCATCGGACTCCCCCCCATGAGCGCAAATTCCTTCGACCTAATGAGATAAACACTTGGCACAACACTGACGACGATCGACCAACACATCGATCCACAGCCTCCCTGCTGCCCCCTAACTATTATATGCTTCAGTAGCCTCACATGATCTTAGTAGCTAGCTAGGGGCATTTGTTAATTAATGTATCTAACTATTAGCTAATTCCTGTACGACACGTAGCCGCCGAATAACCAAAACAATCGAGCGATAGGGATCATAGAACCCTTAATTTATAATGATCAGTGACGCCGACAGTCACTAACGTGAGGAAACAGCTTCGGCTTAATCTGTCTCTTCTCAACTCTCTGGCAGGCTGCTGGCCTCTAATTAACATTACACAGGAATCATATCAACTCATACCTTGCCTCAGCTGAACTTTGCGTGGGGGCGTTGTTATCTCAGTACCGGATGGGATGGTACGTGGTAGGGGGAGTACGAGTCCTGCAGAGGCATTTCTTTTAATGGAATATTCTGCTGGTTTCAAACAAATTAATAAGAGAGGTCGGCAGGCTCTGGTGAGTTGTCAAAGAAAGAAGAAAGAGAGATGAAGATGGGACTGCGCATCAGAGAATTATCTCTTCTTCCCTACGTACGTCGTCTAGCTCTCCAGCTGCTCGGTGTATTAATGATTAATGGCTAAGCAGTACGTGCTGATGGTTGAGGATTCCAGCTGAGGGAAGAGGGGGTGGTTATGCATGCTTCGTTGAACACTGTTCCAAGTTATCTGACGAGAGAAGCAAGGGGCCATGAACAAAATTAATCATTCTAGAGAAGCTAGCTGCGTATTAAAGTAAGATAAGATGGGTACCTAGAACGTGAGAGGAGAAGAGACGTGTCCGTGTGGTGGGCATCGTTTAATTAATTAAGCAACTCGGATGTTGCAATGTTCATTAAAATTGAGGTTCTTAATTAGGTCTTTTGACGTATGAGTTTGAAGCATTTTGAAGATTAAGGTTGCCTTAATTTCCGTGGGAGACGTATATATACGTTGAGCAATCGCATATGTGCGTATACAGAAAAGAGTTAGTTTATCAAATCACAGCTGCCAAATCTTAGATTCGATGATTAAGAGCATCGTCCATAATTAGTTATTTAAACCATTCATCCGAGAGCATCGTCCTAATGTCTAATCACGTTCTACCTTGCGGCATGGATCCAGATCTAGACTTTCCAGCCACTGGATTATTAAAAGAGAGAAGGCAGTGAAACATACTTTTGCCGACTAATCTTTCTAGAGTCTTACTTATTGCACCGTCTCTTGCACTGCCCGTGCGGTGTAAGAAAATATATATATATATATATATATATATATATATATATATATAGGTAGCTCCTCATGCAACAAGCTATTGGCCTGTTCATAGAAAATCCAAATCCAAAAAATAAAAGAGCAGACGTCCTTAATGGGTATATTTTTGTTAGCCCATTTTTTTGCGTGAACACGGCATCCGATCTTTTTTGTCTATTTTTTTTTTATTTGTGGCTTGCACGTGGGGCTAACTAAAAAAATTAAGTATATTTAACCTTGCACACGGTGGCGCAGATAGTGCAGTAAACAAAACTCATCTTAGTACGTAGTGACGAGTAGGTATGATAATTATCCGTTTAAAATTCGAATCGAATTCGAATTTGTATTCGTTTAATCAGATAATTATTCAAATAAAATATCCGACGAATAATTTAATCGGATATCTGATATCCGATTATTAATCGGATACGAATTCGGATATTGAGATATCCGTATCGGATATTATCCGACCGAATATGAACCCTTAGATAAAAATTTAATTATACACATACTCTATATATAATTAACTTAAATCTTAATATATTATTTGATTACTCTTTTTTATCTTTTTTAATCTCAAAATATAATTTAAAAATAAAAAATTCACTTACACCCACTTGATAAGTTATCTCATATTTTTTAAGATGAAGTCTAATCTTTTGATAACATCTCTCAAAATAAAAATAACTTTCACTCTTTTTTTTTGAGAAAACATATACGATCCTCTCACACGGCTAACACAACTCACCCCTAAGTAGGCCTAGTAATTATCCGTTTAAAATTCGAACCGAATTCGAATTCGTATTTATCCGATCATTATCCGAATAAAGCATCCGACGGATAATTCGATTATTAATCGGATACGAATTTAGATATCACACTATCCGCTCAACTGTATGTTGACACCTGAAATATAATCAAGAATAAAGATGAGGTCGAAGAGAAGACTGAAACAGAAATGAAGATCCCAGGGATTCCGGCAACGTCAGAACTACAGAAAATTCATCACTAAAGCTACCACCCGGTTGAAGCCCTCCCTGGCCAAGCTGATGTCCGGTGTTATCATCTCTCAGATGGCAATACTGATGAAGAAATGCGGTCTATCGACTGATGAAAATCTCCAGAAATATTCTGATAAAACTATGTCAACTCACCAACTGGCCTTCACATGTTCTAACAAGGTTCGAAAGACAGGTTAGGCACCTTTGACAGCTCAAGTCTACCGATGAGACGAGCCAAAGCATTAAAGGCCCTAAATGGGCTCATGAGAGTGGTGCCGGGAGCCCCTCACCAAAGCCCAAAGCCCATAGGGCAGTGGCGCCGGGAAGCCATAGCCTTGGCGCCGGGAAGCTTCCGCAGTCTACTAAGGCGCGCCAGGAAGGTATGAAAGACGCGCCGAAGTGAGTCATGCTGAGACACCTCTGCCGAGAGGATATCCAGCACTGCCTATAAAACCCCCCGTTTCGTCCGAGGAGAAAAGGAGAGGATATACGGAGAGAGCCATCGAAGAGAAGCGAAGAGAGACATCTCCAGATAGCCAGATAAAAAAGGAGAGAAGAGAAGAAAAGCTGCTGCGAGGTCTGAAGGAAGGAGAAGGTGGGGTGCTAGGGGAGGGAGAGGAGTCAATGCTCTGCCCTCCCCTCCCCTTTATTGCTGTCTTTCCTTCCTGCTTCCCTTTTTTTTTATGTATAAGCTTCGATTCCGTTTTCCGCTTTCGAAGTGAAGAGATCTCTCTGTTGTCGAGGAGATAGAGTATTAGTCTATTTTTTTCTCTCTCCTTCCCCTTGTTCTATGAACTATGTAAACGATGAAACAGTGAAATGCAATTTCACGGCTGTTCTGATGAAATGGTGCTGGTTGGCCCTTTTCTCCCTGTGCTCTCTCTTTCGGAATGTATGTTATCCCCCGCGTGCATTAATTGTTCGGATGCTTAGAACTCTAGTGATTTCTTGTGCCTATATGCATGCTTGTTTCAGATGGGACAGAGGTAACAGAGCCCCAATCCTCACTGTGGATCTTTGGGCTTTGTCCCTCTCTCTCCCTCGACGACATCGATGATTTAAACGTTGCGAAGTCTGTAGTCCTCTCAAGTTTCCCAAGCCATTGGGGCCATTACAGGGATCAGAGACAGTCATCTCTTGATCTCCTGGATGGTCGGCGATATGAATGGCATAAAGCCTGTTCTAGAGGGTTCGAACGCCCGGTGACTTTAATCCCTCGAGTCCCTTCTATCCATGTGACTCCTTGATGTTAATATGGTAACTTGGTAGAACCCTCGGTCCCTTCCTCGGTTGCATCCTAAAACCCCCCAGCCGTTATCTGAATCCCAGGAAAAATCCCCAAAACAGAGCACCGTAAGACCCCACAAACCTTTCCGGCGCCAACTCCTCTCTGCGCCATGAATAGCTCCCGGCGCGACCCTCAGCGCGCCGGGAACCTCACACCGAGAGCTCCCTCCTCCTTCTTTAGACCATGCCGGTAACCTCACACCGACAGCTCCCTCCTCCTTCTTTAAAGCCATGCCGAGAACCTCATGCCGAGAACCCATTCCCCCCGCGCCGGGAAGCCTGCCTATGTTCGTTATTGCTGCGCCAAGAGCCTCTCCTCCTCTGCCCAATCTTTGAGCACCCTGCCACACTAATTCGAGGGATATCTACAGGTCACAGGGTACACCCCATGGAATAAATAAACGGGGAACCATCCCCAACATCACACCGTGCCAGGGCCCAGTGCCTTTCTCTTTCGATTTTCATCCCAGCACTCCGTGGATGATCACCTATTTCTCCTTGGGCATGTTCCAAGTTGAGGGGAGATGCTGCCGAAATCTAGTCCAATGTCATCAACCCCGATGAGTCAAGGGAGTGTCACCGATACACTTCCCATCCGGCTCCATCTTCGGGGGAAACGAACCTATTTAGAGCATCCGGTCAAGTGGAAGTATCAAAAGGGAATACCCTAATGATTAGCCGAATTCCATCCCGCCACTACGTGGATGGTCTTCTATCCTTACCCGGCATGGCTCAAAGTTAAAGGTTGTGCCACCCAATTTAGTCCGTTGAACTAAATAAATCTGCCCTCCATTTGTCCTCTTCCATAAGCATGAAGCCTTTATTTCGCACATTAGTATTTTGACTGCCTTATGAGGCCTCCTGTCTTTGGCGTTTAATCAAGGGTTGTCCTCCTCAAGGGAGGGCGTAATTAACGTCATGACCTTCATGGCATGGCGGACTTTCGGTCCCGGCTCGGACTTCACAATCGACTGACCAAGTCAGATCGAGCGCACAATGAAATCGTCACTCCGGTGACTGGCACGCCTAATAAATCAAATCAACCAAATAAATAAAAAAATAATAATAATAAATTAAAATAAAAAAATAAAAAAATAAGATAAAAAAAGTCTGCGTCCACAAGTCTGGCACGCCCGGTGGGACCTAGTCTCCCTTCATCTCTACGCCAAAACAGGAGGCCCGGCAGCCTCTCTCAAAATTCTAACTGTGTGTTAATCTTACTCGCAAACACTACAAATGGAAGCTGGACTAGTTGCCGTTCACTTCGGCCAACAGGTGATCGATGGCCACATCCACGGAGGGTACCTGGTGTTGACACCTGAAATATAATCAAGAACGAAGATGGGACCGAAGAGAAGATCAAATCAGAGATAAAGATCCCAGGAATTCCTGCAATGCCAGAATTACAGAAGAGTCGTCACTGAAGTTATCACCCAGCTGAGGACCTTCCCGGTCAAGCTGATGTCTGGTATTGTCGTCGCTCAGATGGCAGTACTGATGAAGAATTACAGTCTATTGACTGATGAAAATCCCCAGAAATATTCTGATAAGACTATGTTAACCCATCAACTAAGGGACCTTCACATGTCCTGACGAATTCTAAGGACTGGCAAATGAAAAGACAGATTAGGCGTCCTGGGAGCCTAGTGATGAGGAAGATTAAAACATTAAGAAAGGGCCTTAAATGGGCCATGGCGCCGAGGGCTCTTCACCATCGCCCAAAGCAGTGGCGCCGATAAGCCTTTGCGCTGGGAAGCCTTCGCAAGGGGCGCGCCGGGAACCTGCTATATGCGCGCCGGGGTGACCCTGCCGAGAAGGGGAGGAGCACTATGCCTATAAAACCCCCTTTTCTCTCGAGCACAGGGAGATAGATAGACACACAAAAAAAGAGACTAAGAGAACAGAAGAGAAGATAGCCACAAGAAAGAAAGAAAGGAAGAGAGAAGTCCACACCCAGCTCCAGAAAACCGGCTGCTGCTGAAAGATCGGAAGAAGAAGGAGACGGTCTGCTAAAGGGGGAGGGAGAGGAGTCAATGCTCCGCCCTCCCCCCCCCCCCCACATTTTTTTCTCCTTTCTTCTCTTCTTCTGATGTATACCCGTTCTTTCTTTCTCTTTGTTTGTATTTCCTTGTTGGGGATGTTATCCCTTCCTTTTCTCTCTTCTCGTAATTGTTTTCTCTGCGTAACCTCTATGTACGCCAGTTCTCGGCCAGGTATACTGGAGGCCGATGAGTTTCTTTGGCTTCCTTTCTAATTGTTCTCCTTTATTTTCGCAAATGATGCAAATATTGGAATGCAACGATGTGGCTACCCAATCAGGCGGGTGATGTTTGAATCTTCATCTCTCTGTCTTCTATTTCGCTATGGTCTGTTAAACTCTTAAGCCGTTCCTGTGCCCTGAGTTTTGAGTCGTTCACGATGTTTATTTCCAGGATGGGAGTCCTGGCAGAGCCCCAATCCCCATCCTATGGATTATTGGGCTCTGTCTGCTCCCCTGCTGCTACTCAATCTCCCCATCGATTGAGTTTTGCTGCTTGGCCGTCAAGACAGTGCTAGAAATCAGAGACAGTCATCTCTTGATTCTCTGGTCTGTGGGCTATAATCGGATATATATGTGTATACGAAAATCCGGGAGGTTTCAATGGATGATGGCCTCAAGCCCCTGTCTCCCAGTAACCCCTTGACATCAGAGCATCGAAATCCATTACCCAGACCACTTCATGTCTCAAACACAGCTCTAACCCGAGCCTGGATTACAAAACATGTTAGAATAGGGTCCCCGGGCTTCCCGGCGCCCTCGGCTTCTCGGCGCAGATCCCTCTCGACGCCGTGAACAGCCCCCGGCGCGGGGTTTGGCGCGCCGAGAACCAGGGGCGTCGAGACCCTTTCATTGGCCAATAAAACCCACGCCGGGAGCCTCCCTTTGTTGCCATTTTGTCTTCACGCCGAGATCCCTTTGTTGGCCAATAAAACCCACGCCGAAACCCTCTGTCTTTGGCCAATAAACCCAGACCGAGATCCACCTCTATGCCATCCTCCAACCCTTGGTCATCCCACTGCTTCGAACAGGGAGCGTCTGTGGTCATCATGTGCACCTCAGGGAGCAAAACAACGGGGATGGCCTCCCCTATATTATGTCATCTCGAGCCGAATTCATTCGCATACTCCGCAGGCCAAAGGAGTTCTACTTCTGCATGAATTCCAGCGGTCCTCGAAGGAACAACAACCACTGCTATGGGCATAATTAAACATCGGCCGGGAGCCTAGTGCTTTTTACTTTGACCACCATCCCGGCATCCCGTGGGTGGTGGTCTATCTCCTCTTGGCATAATCCAAGATAAGGGGATATGCTGCCAAATTGCACCCACATCACACTGAGTGACTGTGATATTCTCTTCTAACCCTGCTGGACTTAAGGAATTCTGCCACTGCATGTCCTCCGATGGTCCCTCAAAGGGGGATATTAATAAAACATTGCATCGGCATACGGTGTACCATGGTATGTCGGTCCCACTTCGGATTCTGGGTCGAATATACCCGATCTTTGACGGATCCCATCCTGCCACTGCATGGATGGTTTCCTATTCCCACTTGGCATAGTCCAAGATATTGGGGATATGCTGTCGGATTTACCCCGCACTCGATGTATTCTTGCTTTATTCAGTCTATTTAATGTTCTGCAAGTAAACTAGCGCACTCACTTAAGTCTTCTTTTGCCGCTACCTTCCCCCTGTCTTTGGCGTTTAATCAAGGGTTGTCTTCCTTAGAGAGGACGTAATTAACGTCATAACCTTTATGGTATGACGGACTTTTGGTTCAGACACGATCACTCACAATCGACTGACCAAGTCAGATCGAGCGCACAATAAAATTGTCACTCCGGTGACTGGCACGTCTAATAAATCTAAAATCCAAAATCAAAAATAAAAAAATAAAATAAACAAAAAATCCACGTCCACAAGTCTGGCACGCCCGGTGGGACCAAGTCTCCCTTCATCACTACGCCAAAATAGGAGGCCCGGCGGCCCCTCTTAAATTCTAACTGTGCGCTAATCCTATTTCCAGGAACTAAAATGACGAGTGGATTCGCCTCCCTCCACTTCGGCCAACAGGTCATTGATGCTCATGTTCGCGAAGGCTACCTGGTGGTGCCCATGATGTTCGGGTCTATGCCCCCTGCTGTCGGGTTGCCCAACTGCTTGGGCCTCATCTTCACCGACCTACTGGAGGTTGCTGACAAAGAACAAGGCGCTGCTGCAAGTGCCCCAACAAAAGCTAATGAGAGGAAGAATTTGACGAAGAAGGCGACCCCGGCTGTCGTCGCCTGCTTCGTCCACCATATCCAAAGGAGGGACACGGTCCCCGCTGCTGCCCTAAAAGGGAGAAGAGGTAACCGGAGGAGCCGGTATGCTGCTGCTAGCCGTCGTCTTTCAAATTCTGGAAAGACGATGATGATCGGAAATGTCCGGGTGAACCTTAGTGGTCGCCCCAGAGATATCAGACCGGACAGGGTTGTCTCAACAGTCCGAACTAACAATACATTCCAAATACTGGCCACCAGGAGGGCCAACCGGACGAATGATGAAGGAAAGCCGCTGGCGCCCAAGCCGACGAGATTTAAACAGGTCTGGAGACTGAAGAAAATTCAGAGCTGGGTACCAACTCGAGAAGAATATGCTACCACTGCCCATCCCAGAACCAGGGGAAGAAAAGAGAAGAAGAAAGATGAAGATGTTGCTATTACCTGCCCCATGGCTGGGGGCATGAGATGGGAAGAAAGAAAAGAAAATGCTACTATCATCCGCCCTAAAGCTGGGGGCAGAAGATGGGAAGAGGAAAGAGAAAACGTTGCTGTCATTCATCCCGGAACAGGGGGCAGAAGAAAAGAAAATGCTGCTGTCATTCACCCTAGGGCTGGGGGCAGAAGGAGAGAAGATGCCATTACCACTCGCCACGAAGGGGGGGACAATATATACTGCCAAAGGGAAGAACAAAGAAGAATGGAAAATCCAGCCTATGCTGCTCCAAAGAGACCTAGGGCATGTGCCAGACAGGCCGATATCTTCAAATATTCCAAGTCAGAGTACTTAGCTACACAAATTTCAAGGCTGGCTTATCAGCCCAAGACTCAAGAGAGGCTGCTGCCCCGATCAGGCCTACAAAGGCACAACCAAGAAAAGATGAACCGGGTGGTTCAAGACTATTTCCACTGCTTAGGGAACTCCTCCCTAGGGCAGCGAAGAGTATCTTGTGCCTTGGGCACCTTGCATGAAGAAGAAAAAGAGGCTCTGCAGGAAGCTATGTTCGGAGTCTTTTCTTCCGACTCCAATGATTGTGAAGAAGACCACCGGGCTATATATGAAGAAGACAGCCCGCAAAGAGAAGAAAGAGAGGAAAGAGTCTCAGTTTTTGACCGCCTCAAGTATCCCGGTCAGCTGAGGAGGAAAATTCACAGGCAGAGAGGAAAAATGCAGATCTTCGCCTGCAACATGGCTAATATCGCCAAAAGGCATGATACATTACCAGCCCAGCCTGAGAAGTTGATCAGACTAGTAAACAGGCCGGGTGCTGTTATAAGAAGAAGCCGAGCAGCGAAAGAGAAAATGATGGCTACCGACGAAACCCAAAAAGTCACTATGATGACAGTCAATGTAGTGACTGCAGAAGAAGAAGACAATCCTCTCAGTGTTTCCACTGAAGAAATATCAAGAGAAATACAGATCCCGACAACCCTGGATCCCATGATCCAGATGATGTTCAAGAAATATCAGCAGGAGATTGACTCCCTCAGAAGACAACTGAATGAGAAAAATGAGCACACACCAGTCTCCAAGCATGCTGAGCCAGCAGGGCGGACTTCCAGCTCGATGGGGGTGGCCTTTCCAGTCCATCCTGCTCAAACTGACAAAGGCCAGGCAACAAGTCAACCTTCTTCACAACAGACGGTGGTTCAGCCCCCTGCGTCTCAAACGCAGCCTGCCATGCCTACTCTGCACACAACAATTATGACAACTCCCTTCAGCCAGCAGCAGGCACATTTCTCCCCGGAGCCCATAGATCCGGAAGTGGCTAGCAAGCTGATGATAGAAAAAATTGTTGAAATGAAGCTATCCGAAAGGACCGGGGATTCCAGTACCTACGATGTCTATAAGGTACCATACCCTGTGCATTATGCTACTAAGAAACTACCACCAGCAGTCAGCAAGCCGCCGAAATTTGAAAAATTCAATGGCCAGGGCTCCCCCAAAGAGCATATAGCCTACTATACAATAATTATGGGCGACCTGGCGTCTGATGAAGTCTACCTCCTGAAATTCTTTGGCTCATCCCTCACAGGTTTAGCCTTTGAATGGTACTCTGGCCTACCAGCTGGGTCAGTGGTTGACTGGCCCGACATGCAGCGCAAGTTCCGGGACAGATTCCATATCACAGAAAGAGAAATGACAATAGCCGAACTGTATGCAACAAGGCAGAAGCAAGATGAGACCACTCTGGATTATATAAAAAGATGGAGGGATCTCGCCATGAGATGCAGGCGGCCTCCGCATCAAGAGGACGCCGTCCAGATTTGCAAGCAGAATCTTCGGCGGGAGACTCTCGAAAGAATGATTGGGATGGAGATAAGATCATTTGACCGACTAAACAATGCTGCAGTGGAGGTCGAGGCCTTCCTCTCTAGTGGCCCTTCGACTGCTACTGCTGTATGCCATAAAGCTGGATCAGCTGATAAACGACCCGTGCCTACAGAAGTTGATACAGTAGACTTCAAGATATTTGAGCAACAGAAGGATAAAGAAAAAGATGTTGCCCGCCCTCCTCCCACCAGGCCGACTGATCAAAAGGATGGCCCTACTTTGCGAGCCAGGATGACCAAGCCATATTCCTTTCCTAAGGAAAAGACTCAGGCCCTGTTTGAATGGGCCACCCAATTTGACAAGATTATCCTTTCAGATCCGAAGAGACCTGATGATGCCAAAAAAAAAGATGACCCCCGCTTCTGCCCATATCATCAGGCGTTGGGTCATCCCATTGAAGATTGCTATGTATTTAAAGATGCTATTGAAAGAATGATTAAGAAAGGGGAACTACAGCTGTGTGAATACAGGGTGGACCCTCCATGCCCGCATGAGTTGCCTGAGCTAAAAAGAACAGTCTATATGATATCTCTATACCGGCAATTGACCAAAGAAGTGTCAAAAACAACGGGCACCGATAGACCCGTCCTACAAGAGCAGGTCAAATCCCCGGGCCTGATGAAGGAAATGAAAAGTAAATCAAAAGTGCCAGATGCGCTAGATGACCCATTATGGGTGCAGAGGCCTACCGCCAAAAGGAAGGAAAAGCATAGGCTAAGAAACACAAGGAGGGGCATAATCTTCTCCTGTAACATGCTGACGGTTTTGCCCGGCAATGGCCAAACTTCCGAAGAGGATGATGAAGAGATATGCTTCGCACCGATGAGGTCAGAGCAAGCCAAAGCTTCAGTCTCCCATCACGATGATAAAACCAGGGAGAAGTCTGGGCACCTCCCGCTACCAGAAGAAGATGCATGCTACCCCACTCCTCCTCCATGTGGGGGCATAAGGTCAAAGATGTCAATTTTTGAAAGCCTGGAAGCGTCCGGCACCTGTAATAAAACACTGCCAGTCCCTCCTGAGATTAGGACCAGGGGTAATGTTCTTGGCCTTGCTATGATGACAGAACTGTCTAAAAAATTATAAGAAGTCGAACGGCTGCAGAGCAAGCTGAATGAAATGGGTTTTCATATACCTGGTCTGCACTCAAATCCACCAATTCTGGCGGTGACGGGTGGGCCCAAAATAAAACAGACGAGGGAAATGAAACCTGCCGAGGAAGAAATTACTAAGGCAGAACTGTATGAGACTAAACAAGGGGCTGATGAACCTGCTCTGGATTATATCTGCCGATGGAAGGACCTTTGTGCCAGATGTCGGCACCTGCCGAACCATGAAGAGGCTGTCCAGATATGCAAGCGCAACCTGAAGACAGAAATTTTAACAAGGATGGTTGGCATTGAAGTCAAGTCCTTCGATATCTTGAATGAGAATGTGGCCGATATTGAGGCCTTTTTGGCAAAATATTGCCCGGCCGCTACCACCCTAAGTCAAAGGAACAAGCCTGCTGGTGAACAGCCAATGCATAAAGATATTCGCATTGCTGACTTTCAAGCTTTTGAGAAGCAAAGGAAGAAAGCGAAGGAGGCAGCTAGCTCTTCATCAGTAAAGACTGGCGAGCTAGGCCATTCCCTAAGAAGCAAAATGACTAAACCCTACTCCTTCCCTAAGGAAAAGACTCGGGTCCTGTTCGAATGGGTCACCCACTACAACAGGATTATACTTACAGCCCCAAAGAAGCTCGGTGATGTTGCAAGAAAAGATGAGCCTCGCTTCTGTCCGTATCATCAGATGCTCGGACACCCCATTGAAGACTGCTATGTCTTCAAAGATGTCATTGAAAGCTTGATACAGAAAGGTGAGCTGCAGATAGGGGAATATAGGGTGGATCCACCGCGACCCCATCGAATGCTCAATTTCAAGAAGGCAGCTAATGCGGCCGCACCACGCCCGCCAAAGAGCGATTTGCTCTAGAGGGCATTGTCAATACAGATGACACCCCGCTCTGGGGCAGATGTATATCAAAAAAAAAAAGAAGAAAAAAAATGATGATGAAGGATGCCAATGATACCCCTTCCTTGGGGCAGATGTACACATAGGAGATTAAAAAAAAAAGAAGAAAAAAATGATGAGGGATGCAGATGATACCTCGTTCTGAGGGCAGATGTATTAACAAAAAAAAATGATGAAAGGTATGGATGATACCCCGTCCTGGGGGCACATGGGAATAAAAAATGATGATAAAAAATGATGATGATGAAATAAAAAAATAATATAAATGGTACTCCCATTTGAGGGGTGATGCACATCAAAAAATGAAACAAAATGAGAAAGATGATGAAATGATGGAAGATACAGATGATACCCCATTTTAAGGAAGGGGATGCATATCAAAAAAAAAAAGAAGAAGAAGAAGAAGAAGAAGAAGAAAGAAGAAGAAAATAGGAAGAAAAAATGATGATTATGAGATGATGGAAGTTCCAAATGGTACCCCATCCCGAGGGCAGATGTATGCCAAACAATGAGAAATATTGATGGTATCCCGTTCTTGGGACAGAGGTACGCCAAAAGAATGATGGAAGACACACATGGTTCCCCATTCTAGGGGTAAATGTATGAAATGTCAATGGCGGCATGCATGGCCGTTGCTGGATATGTTCACCCCTTTAAAGGGGCAATGATCACTTATGACAATGATGAATAAAATTGGAGCATTGACCTTTCAAGGGCCATCCTGTCGCAGACTCTTACACTGCACGTCTGCTGCTGATGTCAGGGACTATCCAAATCATGGAATCCCAGATAGCAATGAACAATGAATGATGGATCAATGAAGAATGATGGAAGCTCGCCTAACCACCGGCGTTCAGGTCAGCAGATGCTCGATGAGATCCAAAAAATATATATATACATATCAAACGTCAAGGTATCGGCATGTAAGCTGATGGATGAACAGTGGCACTCGGATGAGCGAATGATAGATACATCGGTAATCAGACTGATGGATGCTCCAAGATGAAGGTGATGAATACATCGGCGCCTAAGTTGATAGATGTTCGACAGTGCTTACAAGATGTTCAAAGAAGTTCAACAATGCTCCGAGATGTCAACTATCGGCGTTCGCGCCAACCGATGTTCAACCACTTTCCACGGTTACCAAATGTATGCCCATCGGTGTCCAAGCTGACAGATGTCGAAGTTCAATCATTGGCTTTCGAACCAACAACCGTCGGCATCTTAGCCGACATATGTCAAGCATTCAGCCATCGGCACCCTGGCCGATAGATGCCCGATGATCCTCTAGAGTGCCAGAGATGTCTAACCATCAGCATTCGAGATGACAGATGCTCACAAATATGGATTGCCAGTATGGCCAGCTAAGAGAAATCAAAATTCTAGCTGTCGGCGCCCAGGCCAACAGATATTCTACCTTCGGCACTCAAGCCGACCAATGTTCAAACATTGCCAAAGAAAAGTCAACAGAATCAGTGATATGCAAAGATGTAGATATCCGGCTGATCAGAGCCACATTAACGATGAAGCCTACCCTTCCAGCGAACGGTTTCATGCCCAAGCTACCATACACACCTTTGAATCAATTCAGACCTTTCGTCTGGATAGATTATGAAACATTATTCCTTTGCGTTAATGTTAAACCCCAACATTGACGATGAAACATACATTTTCGGCGGACGGCTTCGTGCCCAAGCTACCATACACACCTTTGAATCAATTCAGACCTTTCGTCTGGATAGATTATGAAACCTTATTCCTTTGCGTTAATGTTAAACCCCAACATTGACGATGAAACATACATTTCCGACGAACGGCTTCGTGCCCAAGCTACCACCCATATCCTCTAAATCAATCCGAACCTTCCGTCTGGATAGATGATGAAACCCTATTTCCCTTTGCATTGATGTTGATACCCACATCAATGACCATGTATCCACAATGAACATATGGCACCATGGTCCATAGAATGAAAGTTCTAGGTCCAGAGAAGATGATGACAAAGGAAAAAGAAAAAGAAAACAACAAGAAGAAATAAAAAATGGGGTTAAAAAAATAGAGATATCCCGCCAGTCTTGTTCAGGTATTCTGAACAAGGACAAAAATGGCTGAAACCCAGCTGTGGTGAAGACCCGAAAGGGCACTACAGGTAAAATCGGGTACCCCGCCATGTGAAAACCCGAAAGGGCGCGTGGGCAGAAGCAAGAGAGGGCTGGCTCCGGTGAAAACCCGAAAGGGCGCTTGGGTAGATAATGTGGTTATTTCAAAAAAAAAAAAAACCTCACCTTCCGCCATAAAGCTTTCCGTCGATCAACCGGCACCTTGCCCGATCGACGATCAAACCCATCCGGAATGGACCTTACGTCTATTCTGGTAAGACATTCATACCTGGTTCAAAGAATCCCATTGATGATAAAGCCTACCACCATAAGATCAGCGCTGATCAACCGGCACACTACCCGATCAGCGATGAAACCTTATCCGGTTTAGACCTTACGTCTATTCCGACTAGACTTGCATGTTTCTTTACGTCCCACTGTGATGAAACCTATGAAACTTCCTTGCATTGGTATAAACCCAATACCGATGATGAAACCTGCTATTGATCGATTGACACATCACCCGATCAATGATGAAACCTGCCCAGTTTAGACCTTACGTCTATTCTGATGAAACCTTAAAACTCTCTCTTTGCATCGATATAGGCCCAATATCGATGATGAAGCCAACCGTTGGTCGACCGGCGCATCGCCCGATCAACGATTAAACCCATCTCGGAATAGACCTTCCGTCTGTTCTGATAAAACCCTTCCACTTTATACTTGAGACCCACAACGATGAAACCTATCCGGTTTAGATCTTACATCTATTCGGATGGAACCCATCATATGTCCCACCATGATAAAACCAGCTATTGATCGATCGGCCCACTGCCCGATCAATGATGAAACCTATCTAGTTTAGACCATGCGTCTATCCTGATGAAATCTATAAAGTCCTTGCATTGGTATAAACCCAATACCGATGATGAAACCTGCTACTAACGGAGCGGCGCACTGCCCGATCAACGATGAGACTTATCCAGTTTAGACTCTACGTCTATCCTGATGAAGCCTACGAAATCCTTGCATCGATATAGACCCAATATCGATGATAAGAGCAGCTACTAATGGAGCGGCACACCGCCTGATCAATGCTAAAACCCATCCGGGGTAGACTTTCCGTCTGCTCTGATGAAAATGCTACACCCATTCTCAAATCAACCAGGACCTTCTGTCCGGATAGATGATAAAACCTCATCCCTTTGCGTTAATGTTAAACCCCACATTAACGATGAAACCCACATTTTCAGCGAATGGCTTCGTGCTTAAGCTACTACACACACTCTCGAGTCAATCTGGACCTTCCGTCTGGATGGACGATGAAATCCTATTCCCTTGCGTTGATGGCAATCCTCACATCAACGATACAGCCATGCGCCCGGTGAACGGCTTCGCGCCTAAGCCGCAAAACACACTCAAGTCGACCCAGGCCTTCCACCTAGGTAGACGATGAAACCTTATGCCCCTTGCATTGGTGTTAACACCCACATCAATGATGATACATACACAAGCTGAGCACCTGGATTACAAAGCCAAAGTCCCAATTCAACGAAAAAAGAAAAAAAAGAAAAAGAGAAAGAGACAAATGGGGGCTAAAAATAGAGATGCCCCGCCAGACTTGTTCAGGCATTCTGAGCAAGGGCAAAAATGGCCAAAACCCAGCTGCGGTGAAAACCCGAAAAGGGCACTGTAGGTAAAATCGGGTACCCCGCCACGTGAAAACCCGAAAGGGCGCGTGGGTAAAAGCAAAAGGGGGCTGGCTCCGGTGAAAACCCGAAAGGGCACTTGGGTCAGTAATGTGGTAATTCAAAAGTTCCATGCCAACCGACACGCTGCCTTTACCTCCCCTTCACTGTTGAAGCCTTCCGTCGGTCAGCTGGCTCCGCGCCCCGCCGATGATAAGGCCTCTCCAGGATAGACCTTACGTTTATCCTGATGAAATCTACATACCCTCTTTCAAATGTCCCACTGACGATGAAACCCATCACCATTCTGATAAAGCCTGTTCAGCTCAGACCTCACGTCTGCCCTGATGAAACTCTTAAACCTTCCCTTGATCGATCGGCCCCTTGCCCGGTCAACGATGAAGCCCTACTAGGATAGACCCTACGTCTATTCTGATGAAACCTACGTATCTCTTGGCGAAGTCCCGCCCGCGATAAAACCTGCTGGAATAGACCTCACGTCTATCCTAACGAGACCTACACCTCTACCTACGTCCCACCATTGATTGACCGGCATCTCACCCGATCAATGATAAAACCCTATCCAGTTTAGACCTTACGTCTATCCTGATGAGACTTATGAAATTCCTTTGCATCGATATAAACCCAATACCGATGATGAAACCAGCTACTGATCGACCGGCACCTCGCCCGATCAATGATGAAACCATGCCAGTTTAGACCATTCGTCTATTCTGATGAAACTTATAACACTTTCTTTGCATCGATATAAACCCAATATCGATGATGAAACCAGCTGTTGGTCGACCGACACCTCGCCCGACCAATGATGAAACCCTGCCAGTTTAGACCATTCGTCTATTCTGATGAAACTTAAACTCTTTCTTTGCATCGATATAAACCCAATATCGATGATGAAACCAGCTGTTGGTCGACCGGCACCTCGCCCGACCAATGATGAAACCCTGCCAGTTTAGACCTTTCGTCTATTCTGATGAAACTTATGAAACTCTTCTTTGCGTCGATATAAACCCAATATCGATGATGAAACCAACTGTTGATCGATTGGCACACTGCCCGATGAAGCCCCACCCAGTTTAGACCATTCGTCTATTCTGATGAAACTTAAACTCTTCTTTGCGTCGATATAAACCCAATATCGATGATGAAACCAACTGTTGATCGACCGGCACCTCGCCCGATCAATGATGAAACCATGCCAGTTTAGACCATTCGTCTATTCTGATGAAACTTATAACACTTTCTTTGCATCGATATAAACTCAATATCGATGATGAAACCAACTGTTGATCGACCGGCACCTCACCCGATCAATGATGAAACCATGCCAGTTTAGACCATTCGTCTATTCTGATGAAACTTATAACACTTTCTTTGCATCGATATAAATCCAATATCGATGATGAAATCAGCTGTTGGTCGACCGGCACCTTGCCCGACCAATGATGAAACCCTGCCAGTTTAGACCATTCGTCTATTCTGATGAAACTTAAACTCTTTCTTTGCATCGATATAAACCCAATATCAATGATAAAACCAGCTGTTGATCGACCGGCACCTTGCCCGATCAATGATGAAACCCTGCCGGGATAGACCTTACGTCTATTCTGATGAAACTGCGCGCCATTCTATGTCCCACCTACGATGAACCTACCCAGTTTGGACCTTACGTCTATTCTGATGAAACTGCACACCATTCTATGTCCCACCCGCGATGAACTTACCCAGTTTAGACCTTACGTCTATTCTCATGAAGCTCAAACTCCTTTGCATCGACATAAACCCAATGTCGACGATGGAACCATGCACTGG
Organism: Amorphophallus konjac; assembly: GCA_022559845.1. Taxonomy (NCBI): domain Eukaryota; kingdom Viridiplantae; phylum Streptophyta; class Magnoliopsida; order Alismatales; family Araceae; genus Amorphophallus; species Amorphophallus konjac. The sequence continues at coordinate 284,123,085 of CM040121.1, read as the reverse complement.
TCGGTCGGCACATCGCCACGGCCGGCTTTGAGGAACGGACCTCTCATCTGTTCCAGATGCTCCTCTAGAACCCCTCTCGTCTACACTCCCGCAAGATGCTATGGCCTAAAAACAGGTCTTCCGTTAACCAACAAGTTCAGCAAAGGCAGTCCCACCGGATACCGACACGGGGTGGAGCGAGTCCCCCATTCTCTCCCTGAGAGGATGGACGCTCTCCTGCCGAACACGGGTCATCCACGTAAAGGCTGCTGAGACCGCCACTCTTCCACATGAAGGAAGTAACAGCGCATGAAACAGATGTTCAGCCAATCGGGGCTCAAAACTGACAGATGACAGATGTTCAGCCAATGGGGGCTCAAAATCGACAGATGCCAAATATGCCGTTAATCGGGGCTCAAAATCGACAGATGCCAGATGTGCCAGCTGATCGAGCCTCAAGCCAAGAAGATCGTGCCAGGATGAAATCCCAGTATGGGGATACTACCAAGCTATAATTGAAAGAATGAGTCAATAGCATTGAGATAAAGATGCACCTGCGGACACCGTGCCGCTTATTCTGCGCTTACGCCGTCCACAGGTGGGGGGCATTTGTTGACACCTGAAATATAATCAAGAACGAAGATGGGACCGAAGAGAAGATCAAATCAGAGATAAAGATCCCTGGAATTCCTGCAAAGCCAGAATTACAGAAGAGTCGTCACTGAAGTTATCACCCAGCTGAGGCCCTTCCCGGTCAAGCTGATGTCCGGTATTGTCGTCGCTCAGATGGCAGTACTGATGAAGAATTACAGTCTATTGACTGATGAAAATCTCCAGAAATATTCTGATAAGACTATGTTAACCCATCAACTAAGGGACCTTCACCTGTCCTGACGAATTCTAAGGACTGGCAAATGAAAAGACAGATTAGGCGTCCTGGGAGCCTAGTGATGAGGAAGATTAAAACATTAAGAAAGGGCCGTAAATGGGCCATGGCGCCGAGGGCTCTTCACCATCGCCCAAAGCAGTGGCACCGATAAGCCTTTGCGCTGGGAAGCCTTCGCAAGGGGCGCGCCGGGAACCTGCTATATTCGCACCGGGGTGACCCTGCCGAGAAGGGGAGGAGCACTATGCCTATAAAACCCCCTTTTCTCTCGAGCACAGGGAGATAGATAGACACACAAAAAAAAGAGACTGAGAGAACAGAAGAGAAGATAGCCACAAGAAAGAAAGAAAGGAACAGAGAAGTCCACACCCAGCTCCAGAAAACCGGCTGCTGCTGAGAGATCGGAAGAAGAAGGAGAAGGTCTGCTAAAGGGGGAGGGAGAGGAGTCAATGCTCCGCCCTCCCCCCCCCCATTTTTTTCTCCTTTCTTCTCTTCTTCTGATGTATACCCGTTCTTTCTTTCTCTTTGTTTGTATTTCTTTGTTGGGGATGTTATCCCTTCCTTTTCTCTCTTCTCGTAATTGTTTTCTCTGCGTAACCTCGATGTACGCCAGTTCTCGGCCAGGTATACTGGAGGCCGATGAGTTTCTTTGGCTTCCTTTCTAATTGTTCTCCTTTATTTTCGCAAATGATGCAAATATTGGAATGCAACGATGTGGCTACCCAATCAGGCGGGTGATGTTTGAATCTTCATCTCTCTGTCTTCTATTTCGCTATGGTCTGTTGAACTCTTAAGCCGTTCCTGTGCCCTGAGTTTTGAGTCGTTCACGATGTTTATTTCCAGGATGGGAGTCCTGGCAGAGCCCCAATCCCCATCCTATGGATTATTGGGCTCTGTCTGCTCCCCTGCTGCTACTCAATCTCCCCATCGATCGAGTTTTGCTGCTTGGCCGTCAAGACAGTGCCAGAAATCAGAGACAGTCATCTCTTGATTCTCTGGTCTGTGGGCTATAATCGGATATATATGTGTATACGAAAATCCGGGAGGTTTCAATGGATGATGGCCTCAAGCCCCTGTCTCCCAGTAACCCCTTGACATCAGAGCATCGAAATCCATTACCCAGACCACTTCATGTCTCAAACACAGCTCTAACCCGAGCCTGGATTCCAAAACATGTTAGAACAGGGTCCCCGGGCTTCTCGGCGCCCTCGGTTTCTCGGCGCAGATCCCTCTCGGCGCCGTGAACAGCCCCCGGCGCGGGGTTTGGCGCGCCGAGAACCAGGGGCGCCGAGACCCTTTCATTGGCCAATAAAACCCGCGCCGGGAGCCTCCCTTTGTTGCCATTTTGTCTTCACGCCGAGATCCCTTTGTTGGCCAATAAAACCCACGCCGAAACCCTCTGTCTTTGGCCAATAAACCCAGACCGAGATCCACCTCTATGCCATCCTCCAACCCTTGGTCATCCCACTGCTTCGAACAGGGAGCGTCTGTGGTCATCATGTGCACCTCAGGGAGCAAAACAACGGGGATGGCCTCCCCTATATTATGTCATCTCGAGCCGAATTCATTCGCATACTCCGCAGGCCAAAGGAGTTCTGCTTCTGCATGAATTCCAGCGGTCCTCGAAGGAATAGCAACCACTGCTACGGGCATAAACATCGGCCGGGAGCCTAGTGCTCTTTACTTTGACCACCATCCCGGCATCCCGTGGGTGGTGGTCTATCTCCTCTTGGCATAATCCAAGATAAGGGGATATGCTGCCAAATTTCACCCACATCACACCGAGTGACTGTGATATTCTCTTCTAACCCTGCTGGACTTAAGGAATTCTGCCACTGCATGTCCTCCGATGGTCCCTCGAAGGGGGATATTAATAAAACATTGCATCGACATACGGTGTACCATGGTATGTCGGTCCCACTTCGGATTCTGGGTCGAATATACCTGATCTTTGACGGATCCCATCCTGCCACTGCATGGATGGTTTCCTATTCCCACTTGGCATAGTCCAAGATACTGGAGATATGCTGCCGGATTTGCCCCGCACTCGATGTATTCTTGCTTTATTCAGTCTATTTAATGTTCTGCAAGTAAACTAGCGCACTCACTTAAGTCTTCTTTTGCCGCTACCTTCCCCCTGTCTTTGGTGTTTAATCCAGGGTTGTCTTCCTTAGGGAGGACGTAATTAACGTCATAACCTTTATGGTATGACGGACTTTTGGTCCAGACACGATCACTCACAATAGACTGACCAAGTCAGATCGAGCGCACAATAAAATTGTCACTCCGGTGACTGGCACGCCTAATAAATCTAAAATCCAAAATCAAAAATAAAAAAAAATAAAATAAACAAAAAATCCGCGCCCACAAGTCTGGCACGCCCGGTGGGACATAGAATGAAACATAATAACAATGTTCAAGCTGATGCACTCGCAAAGCTGGCCAGCTCACTATCAGTCCTGTCGGACGAGACACTAAACATTATTGTCATAAACAGGCGACAGGTCCCCAGCATGCTGGAAGCGTGTCCTGAAGAATATGAAATTGATACCGTTGACAAGGCCTAGACATCTAATTGGAGACAGCATCTGCTGCAGTGGTTCTTGCACCAACAGCTGCCCAATAATAAAGAAGAGAGAATGAAACTCCTAAGGGTTAAAGATTCCTACGAATGCCGAAATGGAACTCTGTTTCGAATCATGGCGGACGCCCGCAAGAAGATTTTGCTCCGCTGCCTATCTACTGAAGAAGCCTGGCAAGCAACGAAAGAAATACATGCTGGGACAGCAGGGGCACACCAGGCTGGGCCTAAGATGAAAATTAAAATCAAGAAGCTGGGTTATTATTGGCCCACTATGTTTGAAGATTGTTGCCAGTTTGCGAAGTCATGCCAGAAATGTCAGGAGCATGCCACTGTACCCAGGAAGCCTCCTGTAGCCCTACACCCTACGATTCCTAGCTGGCCTTTTGCTCAGTGGGGGACTGATGTAGTCGGGCCATTACCAACTTCTTCAGCTGGACACAAGTACATCCTGGCTATAACAGACTACTTCTCCAGGTGGGCGGAGGCAGTAGCACTCAGAGAAGTGACTGGTGAGTTGGTTGTCAGATTCATCAAGCACAATATCATCTTCCGATTCGGGGTCCCCAGTCGAATAATATCTGATAATGGAAGCCACTTCAAGAACCCGAAGGTGTATCGGCTTGCCGAGAAGTACAAGATAGAATGGAGGACCTCCACCCCTTACAACCCACAAGCAAATGGGCTGGCTGAAGCCTTCAACAAGACACTGTGCACTCTGTTGGCCAAGGTCGTCAGTTCTAATAAAAAGGACTGGGGTGAAAGAATGTATGAAGCACTATGGGCATATCGCACTGTCTATAAAACCCCCACGGGTTGTTCGCCCTATTCGCTGGTGTACGGCTCCGAGGCAGTAGTCCCTATAGAGCTGGAGGTACCATCACTCAGGATTGCAGTCCAGCATGGCCTAGTTCGCGACGAACAAACCAATGCTGAAAGACGACTTGAAGAACTGGCTAAATTGGAGGGTAGGCGTCTGCAAGCCCAGAAAAATATCCTGATGTACCAAGCCCGTATGGAAAATGCCTTCAATAAGCTCGTCAAAGGGCGAGAATTAAAGAAGGGAGACCTGGTCATGGTCAAGAAAAGGGAAGTCATGGCTTCCAATCCAAAAGGTAAGCTTGCTGCTAACTGGCTAGGTCCGTACGTAGTCCAGAGGGTCTACGAGGGAGGAGCCTACGTGGTTGTCAACCATCGAGGGGAAATTCAATTCTCACCACTCAACGGAAGGCATCTAAAGCTGTATCATGCAGCGCAATCGACATTCCCCGAGTAATCGGGCAAACTCTTTTTCTTGGTCTAGTGGCATTCCGCCCTGATCGAGCTACCCTTATCTCGGTCTAGTGGCACTCCGCCCTAACCGAGCTACCCTTTCCTTGGCTTAGTGGCATTCCGCCCTAGCCAAGCTACCCTTATCTTAGTCTAGTGGCATTCCGCCCTGATCGAACTACCCTTATCTTGGTCTAGTGACACTCCGCCCTAGCCGAGCTACCCTTTCCTTGGTCTAGTGGCACTCCACCCTAGCCGAGCTACCCTTTCCTTGGTCTAGTGGCATTCCGCCCTGATCGAGCTACCCTTATCTCGGTCTAGTGGCACTCCGCCCTAACCGAACTACCCCTTTCTTGGCTTAGTGGCATTCCGCCCTAGCCAAGCTACCCTTTCCTTGGCTAAGTGTGTAACGACCCGAGAATCCAATTATCGGGAAGGCCCGATAACCCGAGACTCGCACCGCCACCCACGAGCCCGAAGACTCGGAAGGGTTAAAAGGATGGTGTGGAGACTACACAAGTATCACAAATAATTGCAGAAATTAAACAGTTACAACATTAAGCAGGAAATAAATTAACATTTTACATGGTCCACAATAGAAATAAACAACAAGAACAATAGTCCACGACTAGTACAGTGACAAGAAAGAAAAGTACAGCTACACGGGACATACCCCGGCTCTGACCTCTGGCACTACCTCTGGGCACCCGCACCACGCTGCACCCTAGACGCGCTCCCCCGGGACAGCGCCTCACCTGAAACACGATGAAAACACACAGGGAATGAGTCTCGGAACAAGACTCAGTAGGGATCACTCGAACCCTACCTCGTAAAATGAGAAACCACTACACTAGCGGTAGGAGAGTACCTCGGGAACGGAAGCCCCGTACTCTATAGAACAGAGGTCCCATGGCACGCAAACCGACACCCGTGCCACGGTAAGAAGACCGAAGCTCAACGGCCAACCCGACAAAACCCGAAGGTCGGAAACACCTGACTGACAGACTGCCACTCCGTACTCGACAGGAGTACCACCCACTAGAAGCACAACCGGTAGCGTCCCCTGACGTCTTACGCCGCGCCGCAGGTGAACCGCCTGGGGTGGTAGCTCCTACCAAAGGCGCGAACACCATAGAAGTAACCACAAACAAGTGACTAGCTGGGGTCAAGCCCGTCGACGTGCGTCCACTGTCCCCAACCACGTGTGCACACACAGACCACGCGTCCTAGGTCTGGCCCTCTGACTGGTTTTCCCCTGGCACTGGACTCTGATGTGACGAGGGGCCCGACGGTAACCAGTCTAAAACCGTCCTCAGGGTAAGCCCGTACACCACTCCCTGGTGCGACCAGCACACGCGTACTGATAGGCTACGACTAGTGGAGGGTCACAAAGGAGTAGACTCTCGAGTCAACGGAAAACAACGTCCGAATCCGACAATGTGTGGGAATCACCCCACGCACCAGCCCCGTCGCACGGTGGCCACAGTCGGAGTAAAAACGGGGTTGCCACCCTCATGGGGAAACCAGGCATGTGACGGTCCACCCTAGGGCCGTCACAAGCAAGTAACGGTCTAGGCGAGACCGTTACATGCGCCTAACGGTTCAAAACAGACTGTCACACGGTCAGAGGGGAAAGGGATGTAACGGCCTGGTCCAGGCGCGTTACAAGAATGTAACGCGCTTGGCCCCATGCGTTACACACACCCCCACGCTCCCAAAGCCAAAAGGGATGTAACGGCCCAGCCCGGCGCGTCACATACATGTAACGCGCTTGGCCCAACGCGTTACATGGCCCTCACACTTGGGGTGAAAACAGGAAGTAACGCGCCTGCCCCAGCGCGTTGCACGCATGTAACGCGCCTAGCCCGGTGCGTTACATGGCCTGACCCTCAACGGTCACAAACCAACGGTCGAAAGCCCCTGACGGCCCTACCCAAGCGCGTCATAGGCAAATGGCGGTCTATCGTGAGGCCGCTACAGCCCCCGACCCCCAAAAACACTACTCAGAAATGTAACGCACTCCTCTAGGGGCATCACAAGCATGTGACGGTCACTGGAGTGACCGTTACACACTCCCGAGCACGCTACGGCGGGAAAACCCCAAAAATTTCGACCACGCCCCCGTGCCTCCACCGGAGAGGGGGAAAACAAAGGGGAAGACCCCTGGGGACCCCTAGCATGCATCTAAGCCATCCAAACGTGAAATCGCGGGCTAAAACCATAGATCGGGCGAGCTCTCCCCAAATCATGGAAAACCTCAAACCCGCTCAATCAAGCCCCTCTCGGCCTCTCCGTGGCCTACAAACCACGGAAATGAACGGCAAGAGGCTAAGGAACGTCACCCTACCTCAATGGAGCGAATGCTCCGTCGGATCGTTCGTGAATCACGAAGAACGCCTGAGAAAACCCTCGTCCTTCAAGCTTCCCGTGAGCACCGCACGCCCCCACAATCGTCTCGCCGCCGCCCACGTCACCGGGCCGTCGCCCCGCCGCCGTCTGCAGCCGGAGAGGGGTCCGCCGCTGTCAACCGGGAGGAAGAGAGGGAGAGGGAGAGTTGCGGTGGAGGAGGAAGGAGGAAGAAGAAGAGGGTGGGGGAGAGAGAGAAAATAGGGGGGTATTTATAGGAAATCCAAAAAATCCAAAAAATTCCAAAAAATAGAAAATTACACCCCCGCGATCCTCAGAACGCACCGATCGCAACGGTACCACTCCTGCCCAGGTGAACGGCCCGGTTCACCCGCAGCGAGCTTCCGAAGTAAAAGCCGAAACACACACCGGAAATCGGAAAACACACACGGAAAAGCCACGGAACGCCTCCGGGCCTCCGAAACAACTCCGGATCGCGCCGATCCGAACACGAAAGATGTCTGAAACGAAATTTCGGACACAACGGAGTCGGACACTCCGAAAACCAGATCCGGGACCTATGAAGAAAGGATCCGAAAGGTCCGGGATATTACATAGTGGCATTCCGCCCTAGCCAAGCTACCCTTATCTTGGTCTAGTGGCATTCCGCCCTGATCGAGCTACCCTTATCTCGATCTAGTGGCACTCCACCCTAACTGAGCTACCCCTTTCTTGGCTTAGTGGCATTCCGCCCTAGCCAAGCTACACTTTCCTTGGCTTAGTGGCATTCCGCCCTAGCCAAGCTACCCTTATCTTGGTCTAGTGGCACTCCGCCCTAGCCGAGCTACCCTTATCCTGGTCCAGTGGCATTCCGCCCTAATCGAGCTACCCTTTCCTTGGCTTAGTGGCATTCCGCCCTAGCCAAGCTACCCTTATCTTGGTCTAGTGGCATTCCGCCCTGATCGAGCTACCCTTTCCTTGGTTTAGTGGCATTCCGCCATGATCGAGCTACCTCACCTCGGTCTAGTGGCACTCCGCCCTGGCCGAGCTCTCAAAAGAATACGCCATATTGCCGTTACGGGCCTTACGCTCGAATCGGCGAATGATCATACCTTCGCGTTAGCATTCAACCCTCGCTAACGAACGAACCATTCTGCTCGACGCAAGGCTCGGTGCTCCGGTCAACAGACGTCTACCGTCAACCAAGGGTCGGTCATCATGCCCTCCGACCTGCCACCCTTAATGTAAAAAAAAAAAAAGAGAGGAGAAAAGAAAGTAAAAATGGGGTTTAAAATAGAGATACCCCGCCAGACTTGCTCCTACATTAGGACAAGTGCAAAAATGACTATAACCCAGCTGTGGTGAAAATCCGAAAGGGCACTGCAGGCAAAATCGGGTACCCCGCCACGTGAAAACCCGAAATGGTGCGTGGGCAAAAGCAAGAGGGGGCTGGCTCCGGCGAAACCCCGAAAGGGCGCTTGGGTCAGTAATGTGGTAATTTAAAATGCCCTTTTTCACCCTGCCTGATAAAACTCCGAGAAGGACGATCATCATAAAGTCCCACCGGGCGTGCCAGACTTGTGGACGCAGATTTTTTGTTTTTTTTATTTTTTTATTTTTGATTTTAGATTTTAGATTTATTAGGCGTGCCAGTCACCGGAGTGACAATTTTATTGTGCGCTCGATCTGACTTGGTCAATCGATTGTGAGTGATCATGTCTGGACCAAAAGTCCGTCATACCATAAAGGTTATGACGTTAATTACGTCCTCCTTAAGGAAGACAACCCTTGATTAAACGCCAAAGACAGGGGGAAGGTAGCGGCAAAAGAAGACTTAAGTGAGTGCGCTAGTTTACTTGCAGAACATTAAATAGACTGAATAAAGCAAGAATACATCGAGTGCGGGGCAAATCCGGCAGCATATCCCCAGTATCTTGGACTATGCCAAGTGGGAATAGGAAACCATCCATGCAGTGGCAGGATGGGATCCGTCAAAGATCGGGTATATTCGACCCAGAATCCGAAGTGGGACCGACATACCATGGTACACCGTATGTCGATGCAATGTTTTATTAATATCCCCCTTCGAGGGACCATCGGAGGACATGCAGTGGCAGAATTCCTTAAGTCCAGCAGGGTTAGAAGAGAATATCACAGTCACTCGGTGTGATGTGGGTGAAATTTGGCAGCATATCCCCTTATCTTGGATTATGCCAAGAGGAGATAGACCACCACCCACGGGATGCCGGGATGGTGGTCAAAGTAAAGAGCACTAGGCTCCCGGCCGATGTTTATGCCCGTAGCAGTGGTTGTTGTTCCTTCGAGGACCGCTGGAATTCATGCAGAAGCAGAACTCCTTTGGCCTGCGGAGTATGCGAATGAATTCGGCTCGAGATGACATAATATAGGGGAGGCCATCCCCGTTGTTTTGCTCCCTGAGGTGCACATGATGACCACAGATGCTCCCTGTTCGAAGCAGTGGGATGACCAAGGGTTGGAGGATGGCATAGAGGTGGATCTCAGTCTGGGTTTATTGGCCAAAGACAGAGGGTTTCGGCGTGGGTTTTATTGGCCAACAAAGGGATCTCGGCGTGAAGACAAAATGGCAACAAAGGGAGGCTCCCGGCGCGGGTTTTATTGGCCAATGAAAGGGTCTCGGCGCCCCTGGTTCTCGGCGCGCCAAACCCCGCACCGGGGACTGTTCACGGCACCGAGAGGGATCTGTGCCGAGAAGCCGAGGGCGCCGGGAAGCCCGGGGACCCTGTTCTAACATGTTTTGGAATCCAGGCTCGGGTTAGAGCTGTGTTTGAGACATAAAGTGGTCTGGGTAATGGATTTCGATGCTCTGATGTCAAGGGGTTACTGGGAGACAGGGGCTTGAGGCCATCATCCATTGAAACCTCCCGGATTTTCGTATACACATATATATCCGATTATAGCCCACAGACCAGAGAATCAAGAGATGACTATCTCTGATTTCTAGCACTGTCTTGACGGCCAAGCAGCAAAACTCGATCGATGGGGAGATTGAGTAGCAGCAGGGGAGCAGGCAGAGCCCAATAATCCATAGGATGGGGATTGGGGCTCTGCCAGGACTCCCATCCCGGAAATAAACATCGTGAACGACTCAAAACTCAGGGCACAGGAACGGCTGAAGAGTTCAATAGACCATAGCGAAATAGAAGACAGAGAGATGAAGATTCAAACATCACCCGCCTGATTGGGTAGCCACATCGTTGCATTCCAATATTTGCATCATTTGCGAAAATAAAGGAGAACAATTAGAAAGGAAGCCAAAGAAACTCATCGGCCTCCAGTATACCTGGCCGAGAACTGGCGTACATCGAGGTTACGCAGAGAAAACAATTACGAGAAGAGAGAAAAGGAAGGGATAACATCCCCAACAAGGAAATACAAACAAAGAGAAAGAAAGAACGGGTATACATCAGAAGAAGAGAAGAAAGAAGAAAAAAATGGGGGGGGAGGGCGGAGCATTGACTCCTCTCCCTCCCCCTTTAGCAGACCTTCTCCTTCTTCTTCCGATCTCTCAGCAGCAGCCGATTTTCTGGAGCTGGGTGTGGACTTCTCTGTTCCTTTCTTTCTTTCTTGTGGCTATCTTCTCTTCTGTTCTCTCAATCTCTTTTTTTTTTTTGTGTCTATCTATCTCTCTGTGCTCGAGAGAAAAGGGGGTTTTATAGGCATAGTGCTCCTCCCCTTCTCGGCAGGGTCACCCCGGCGCGCATATAGCAGGTTCCCGGCGCGCCCCTTGCGAAGGCTTCCCAGCGTAAAGGCTTATCGGCGCCACTGCTTTGGGCGATGGTGAAGAGCCCTCGGCGCCATGGCCCATTTAAGGCCCTTTCTTAATGTTTTAATCTTCCTCATCACTAGGCTCCCAGGACGCCTAATCTGTCTTTTCATTTGCCAGTCCTTCGAATTCGTCAGGACAGGTGAAGGTCCCTTAGTTGATGAGTTAACATAGTCTTATCAGAATATTTATGGGGATTTTCATCAGTCAATAGACTGCAATTCTTCATCAGTACTGCCATCTGAGCGACGACAATACCGGACATCAGCTTGACCGGGAAGGGCCTCAGCTGGGTGATAACTTCAGTGACGACTCTTCTGTAATTCTGGCTTTGCAGGAATTCCTGAGAGCTTCATGTCTGGTTCAATCTTATCTTTGGTCTCATCTTTGTTCTCAGTTATATTTCAGGTGTCAACACCTGGCGGTGCCGATGGAGTTCGGATCCATGCCTCCAGCGGTGGGTCTGCCCAATTGCTTGGGCCTCGTATTTGTCGATCTGCTGCAAGTCGACACCGAAGCCGGAAAGATCGCCATGATAGAGACCACGATGGCGCCAAAAGCCGAGGAGGGGAAGACGGCAGTTGCTCCTACCGTCGTTTCGTGCCTTTTCCATCACCTGGAAAAGAAGACCGATGTCTCCGCCACTGCTGGTAGGAGAAGAAGAAACAATCGGAGAAGCCGGTCTGCTGCAACCGAAGGCTGCCCTTCGGCCTCGGGAAAGACAATGATGGTCGGAAACATGAGGGTGACCCTCAACGGCCGCCCCATGAATGCACGGCCCGATAGGGTCATTCCATCGGTCCATACCAACAACAGATTCCAGCCGTTGGCCACTAGGAGGGCCAACTGGGAGAACAAGGGTAAGCAGCCGCTGGCACCTAAGCCGACCAAGTTCAAACAAGTTTGGGTGCCAAAGAAGATTCAGAGCTGGGCACCAGCTCAAGAAGAGTGTGTTGGTGCCATCCGCCCCAGGGCCGGGGGCAGGAGACATGAAAGGGAAGAAGAATATGTTGCTGCCGTCCGCCCCAGGACCGGGGGCAGGAGATGGGAGAAGAAAGAGAAAGATGCTACTGTCGCTCACCCCGGGAGGAGGGGCGGAGATTTTCGAAAGAGAGATGAAGGAAGAGTGGATGAAGTCGCTTCTATAGCTGCTCCGCAGAGATCCAGGGCCTGCGCTAGACATGCTGATGTGTTCAGATATCCCAGGTCAGAGTACTTGGCTACTCAAGTCTCGAGGCTGGCCTATCAGCCGAAGACTCAGGAGAGGCTGCTGCCCCGGTCAGAGCTACAAGGGCAGAGTCGGGAAGAGATGAGCCGGGTGGTTCAAGACTACTTTCATTGCTTAGGGAACTCCTCCTTGGGGCAACAAAGACTATCCCGTGCCTTGGGCACTGCGGAGGGAGAAGAAAGAGAAGGAGTGATGCTGGAGGCTTCGTCCTCTGACTCCAATGACTATGAAGATGGCCGCAGGGCCAGATATGATGAAGATATCTACCAAGAAGAGACAGAAGAAAAGAAAATGTCTGTATTTGACCGTCTGACATATCCTGGACATGTCAAGAGAAGAGTTCGCAGGCAGAGAGGAAGAATGCATATTCTTGCTTGCAACATGGCCGGCGTCGCCGGAAGATATGGTATGTTACCAAATCAGCCAGAAGAATTGATCAGCCTAGCGCACAGACCAGGTGCAGTCATGAGAAGAAGCAAGGCAGCGAAAGATAAGATAGTAGTTGCTAATCAAGACGACCTCTCGGCCGTCAATGAAGCCCGAAGAGTCACCACGATGACAATAAATGTGGTGACTACTGAAGAAGAAGACAATCCTCTCTTAGACCCCGCTGAAGGGACTTCAGGGGAGATGCAAATTCCAGCAACCATGGATCCCATGATCCAGATGATGTTCATGAGGTACCAGCGGGAAATTGAGTCTCTCATAAGACAGTTGAATGAGAGAAATGAGCAGACACCTGTTTCTAAGCAGGTCGAGCCGGCAGGACAAACTTCCAGCTCAACTGAGGTGGCCGTCTGAGCTGTTCCTCATTTGAATAGTGAAGGCAGAGCGCCAAATCAGCCTCTTCCACAACAGGTGGCAGCCCAGCCCTCTGCCTCTCAAAAATAGTCTACTGTGCCAGCATCTCAGCCGATGCTGCATACAACGGTCATGACGACCCCTTTCAATCATCAGCAGGCATATTTCTTTCCAGAACCAGTGGATCCGGTTGTGGCAAATAAACTGATGATAGAAAAGATTGTTGAGATGAAGCTGTTTGAGAAAGTCGGGGACGATTCTGGTACCTATGACATCTACAAAGTACCATACCCTGCACATTATGCTGCTAAGAGATTACCACCAGGCGTCAGCAAGCCGCCGAAGTTTGAAAAATTCAACGGCCAAGGCTCTCCCAGAGAACATATAGCCTATTACACTGTAGTTATGGGCGACCTGGCAGCTGATGAAGCATATTTACTGAAATTCTTTGGCTCGTCCCTTACAGGGTTAGCCTTTGAATGGTACTCCAGCTTGCCAGCTGGGTTGGTAGCTGGCTGGCCCGATATGCAGCGGAAATTCCGAGACAGATTTCATGTTACAGAAAGGGAAATCACAATAGCTGAGCTATATGCGTCCAGGCAGAAACAAGATGAGACCGCCCTGGATTATATAAAAAGATGGAGGAATCTGGCTATGAGATGCAGGCGACCTCCCCATCAAGAAGATGCAGTACAGATATGCAAGCAGAATCTCAGAAGAGAAGTGCTGGAAAAGATGATCGGGGCAGATGTCAGGACATTTGACCGTTTAAATAACATAGTGGCAGAGGTCGAGACGTTCCTATCTAAGCGTCCGATCGCCAATGTCCCTGCTATGCAAAAAGGGAAAGCTGTTGATCGGCGGCCACCGCATTCAGAGGCCAACACTGTTGATTTCGAAACCTTTGAACAACAGAAAGGAAAAAACAAGGCAACTGATGCTCCTCCACCGGCAGGCCCAGCAGAAATGAAAGAAAAGGTCTCCCTAAGAAATAAGATGAGGAAGGCATATTCATCCCCCAAAGATAAGACAGGTGCACTGTTCAATTGGGCTTACAAGTTCAACAAAGTAACATTGCCCGAACAGAAGAGACCCGCTGATGCAGCGAAGAAAGATGACCCACTGTTCTGTCCATATCACCGGGGACTGGGGCATACTATAGAAAATTGCTATGTCTTCAAAGATGTCATGGAAAGTATGTTCAAAAAGGGTGAGCTGCAATTGGGAGATTACCAGGTGGACCCTCTACGCCCTCATGAACCTCCAGCAATGAGGATGGCTGTAAATATGATTTCTGTATATCAGCAATTGCCCGAAGAGGCTGTTGAAGAATGCACCAGGCGCACTTATGAAGCATGCTTCCTTACCCCATTTAGGGATCAGGAGGGGTGGCAGACGAAGCCGGTGAAGACCAGAAAGAGGACATCTGTTGCCGAAACAACGGGACCATCCATTCGGAATGCCACTTCGGAGCCGGGTGCATCCCCAGTTAAACCGATTTGGCGTCTAGCTGAGACACAGCCGGTCATCCGAATCCCCACCTACAATCGGAGGAGACAGACTCCGCTTCCCACACAAAAAGAAATAAGTCCGGAGGCAAAACGTCTCCAACAGTACATCAACGGGCTCGATGAATATGAACAGACTGAGCCGAAGCCCCTACTGGTAAAAGATTGCATACTCTGGGAGCAGCTAGAAGAATTGACCATTGAAGAAAAACCAGAGGAAAAACAGGGGAAAGATGATACTGAACCCTTCTGGGGGTAGGGGCCAGCAAAGCCAAAGCACCAGAAGAAGAAAAGGCAGTCACAGAACAGAAGAAAAAAGAAAGTCATGACAGTACACTGCAATACACTCTCGGTGCTGTTCACCTTGCCTGGGGAGGATGATGATGCAGAGGCATCGGCCACGCCATTGGAAGCCAACCATGCTGAAGTATTAACCTCGGCACATGCTACCCGTTCTGGGAGAAGATGGGGACGTCCCCCGCCAGCCAGTCATAATATCATTTTCAGGGGAGAACAACCCTATCAGATACCAGAGCCTGAAATGCGAGATGTCCAGATCCCTCCTCCTGCCAGTCTATACCAAGAAGAGAAGAAAGGGGATGGAGCTCCGTCATTCCTTGAATTTTTATCCAGTTTAGAGGTCGAAAAGCCAGTACAAACTGCTCCAGCCAGAAGTAACAAGCACCAGCAGTCAACGGCTCTGAAGCCTAGGCAGGGTGAGAAAGAAGAAAAAGGTTATCCAGCAACATCAAGGGCCGTCTTTCCAGAAGAAGTCCCTCAAGAAACCAACCAAGGAACTGAGACAAGAAGCGGGCAGGCAATGCCGCAAGCACCTGGGGAACCT
The DNA here is from genome assembly GCA_022559845.1 of Amorphophallus konjac. Taxonomy (NCBI): domain Eukaryota; kingdom Viridiplantae; phylum Streptophyta; class Magnoliopsida; order Alismatales; family Araceae; genus Amorphophallus; species Amorphophallus konjac. Next base: position 284,107,838 of record CM040121.1, on the reverse strand, counting down.
CCAAAGCCCCGCTGGGCAGAAGAAATGCGGCTCTCCAATGTCCGGGTAGGTAGCCGAATTATGAAAATGCTGAAGAAGCTCCCTACCAGATTCTCTATATGGGAAATTCTTTCCTTGAGCGAGGATGCCCGCCAAGCAATTATTGATGCCCTACAGTCACCAGCACAGTATGAAGCACTACTGACAGAAGTCAATTCTGGGCCGACAGTCACTTTCACTGAAGATGACATGTTGATTCAAATCCCAGCCACAACAGGCCGCTATACATGAGAGGACATCTCAACTGTCAGCCATTAAGCCGGATACTGGTAGATCCAGGGGCTGCTGTAAATATTCTGCCATACCGCATCTATCAGAAATATTACTTTGATATGCACCTCACGAAGGTCAGGGACATGAAGATTGCTGGCTTTAACCAGAAGTGTGAGACACCTTTGGGGGTAGCGGATTTCAACCTCACCCTGGGGGACCTCACTACTGTGGTCCGATTCTATGTGATCGATTCCAACACCACATACAAGGCCTTGTTGGGGCGACCGTGGTTGCATGAGTACCAAATAGTGCCTTCCACACTGCATCAGTGCATTAAGTACTGTCATGATGACAAAGAAGAAAGGGTCTTCACAGATTTGCACCCCTTTGAAGTCTTCGAGTGCCATATGCTCGATGCATCCTATTATGCTGACATGCTGCAAAAGGATAAGAAGAAAGAAACTGTGACTAGTCAAGAGAAGTCGGTAGCGAAGACAGAGGATTGGTCTCCGCCGCCACCACGGGGCTGTGTCAAGAAGCATGAGGTATCCCATATCTCTCATGTTGGGGATTTTGCACGGATCACACCTCCAAGCATTCATCCCGATGATACTGATGAAGAGATGAAAGAAAAATATACACAAGTCAGGGTACCGGAAGGGCTGGTTAAGCCAGTCGCCAGTTTGGAATGCCAGACAGTGCTGCCACTCAAGATTATGGAGGTCCCTCGTTTCTGCGAGCCTCCCATCATATTCTACACCGGGGAGCCTGTTGAGGAGGACGATCAGGACTGCATGATTCCGGAAGAATCCACAAGCCGAATGGTGCCAATCACAGGCTTGGATTACACCACACAACGGGTCTCGCAGATGTTCTCCAAACTTCAGATGCCTTCACTGCAGCCCGTTGCCCAGAAGAAAGCATTCCAAGAGCTTTGGGATCCGCCCCAGAATAATAAGGAATTGATGAAGATCACCCAGCACCCGGGATTGGGCTACACTCTACAAGAATACTATGAAGCCGAGGTAGATGTCATTTCCGCCTTCTTTTCACATGAAGATCCTCCTGGGATGGGCTATGATGATTACCCCTCAGAAGATGAAGAGATTATATATCAGTCTATACCGGATGATGGGCTTCCAATAACCAGCCCGAGGCAGAAAAGTCTGATGAAGCAAATGTATGCCGGTGCTGGGAGGAACTGTCTTGCAAGGAAGACCTGTTCCAGGCCGAAGCAAAGTTTGACACGGGAACCCCGATGAAGACCAGATTTCTAATGATACAAGAGAATGCTTAGAGTTTGAACGTATTCTGGAAGAAGTTCGAGCTCTGCAGAATATAAATTCCCCAGAGGAATCTACGCCAGCAAGGCCTCCGGAAGTGGAAGACCTAATCTTTGAGCCTTACACGGAGCCGGTCATGTCCCATGGTCAGGCTGAACAAAGTCACATGGTTTCTGCCCTGTATGATGAGTCATCATTGGCCGAGGTCCGACGAGAAGAATTAGAGAATTCTGAAACTGAAGAAAACTATATCCCGGGGGGCTTCGTCGATTTGCAGGAGGCTCCGCCCGAAGTTGAAGATGGTGGCCAGGCCACCGTTGATGAGCTCGTGGAAGTAAACTTGGGGACAGAGGAGGAACCAAGGCCAACCTTTCTCAGTGTTCTGCTGGAACCAAAGGTCCGAGAACATTACATACAATTCCTGAGGGAGTTCAAAGACTGCTTCGCTTGGACGTATGATGAAATGCCAGGGTTAAACCCCGATGTAGCACAACACCTGCTGGCGATTAATCCAGAAGCCAACCCCATAAAACAACCGCCCAGGAGGATGCGACCTGAGCTGATCAACCAAATCAATAAAGAGGTCGACAAGCTTATTGATGTTGGCTTCGTCGAAGAAAATCAGTACACTACATGGCTGGCGAACATAGTCCCCGTAAAGAAGAAAAATGGGCAGATCAGAATATGTGTTGATTTCCGAGACCTTAATAAGGCTTGTCCGAAGGATGATTTCCCAGTACCAATTACTGAAGTAATGATTGATGCAACCACTGGTCATGAAGCCCTGTCATTCATGGACGGTTCATCCGGATACAACCAAATTTGGATTGCTGAAAAAGACAGAGTACACACTGCATTCCGCACTCCAAAAGGGATATTCCACTACAAAAGAATGCCGTTCGGCCTTAAGAATGCCGGCGCTACTTACCAAAGAGCCATGACAAAAATTTTTGACGATTTGCTCTTCAAGAAAGTGGAGTGCTATGTTGATGACCTGGTGGTGAAGACCAGAAAGAAAGAAGACCATCTGCAGGACCTGAGGGTAGTGTTCCAAAGGTTGCGAAAATATGAGCTGAAGATGAACCCTATGAAGTGCGCCTTTGGCGTGACCAGCGAAAATTCCTTGGATTTATTGTCCGGCACAGGGGTATTGAGATTGATCCGTCCAAGATCAAGGCTATTCAAGAGCTCCCTCCACCGAAGAATCTGTCTGAGCTAAGATCTCTGCAAGGGCGTCTGGCCTACATCCGACGATTTATATCAAACCTGTCGGGTCGGTGCCACCCCTTTCATAAGCTCATGATGAAAGATGTGCCGTTCATGTGGGACGACGGATGCCAAGAGGCTTTTGAAAAGCTGAAGGAATACCTCAAGACCCCTCCAGTATTGGGGGCACCAGTCAAGGGCAGCCCTTTAATCCTCTATATAGCAGCCACGCATTGTTCGCTGGGGGCAATGTTAGCTCAAATAAATGAAGATGGAAAGGAGCAAGCCTTATATTACCTTAGCAGAAGGTTGATCAGGACTGAAGAAAGCTATACTTACATAGAGAAGACCTGCTTGGCACTGGTTTTCGCTGTTAAGAAGCTCCGACACTATATGCTGTCACATGAAATCAGATTGATATCTGCAGCAGATCCGCTCAAATATATATTGACTCAGCCGGCACTCAAGGGTCGACTAGGCAAATGGGCTGTGATTCTGATGGAGTTCGACATCATCTATATACCTCAGAGGGCTATAAAGGGCCAGGATGTGGCTGATTTCTTTGCAGAGCACCCTGTACCAGAAAGCGCTATGCTGGAGACTGAGCTCCCTGATGATGAAGTGCTCGAAGCCTGTCAAACCCAGCCAATCATGTGGCAATTATACTTTGATGGGGCATCAAGAACAGAAACTGATTCCAGTGGGAAAACAAGAATACGTGCAGGGGCCGGCATTGTGTTGAAATCGCCAGAAGGAGAAGTGTTGCACACCTCTTGTTCTATAAATAAGCCCTGCACCAACAATGAAGCTGAATATGAAGCTCTGATAATTGGTCTCCAGGTCGCCCTCAGTATGAGTATTCGGATGCTTCAGGTATTCGGTGACTCAATGTTAGTGATAAAACAAATACAGGGAGAATTCGAAGTGCGAAAGCCAGAATTGAACCCCTATTATCAAAAGGCTATACGCCTCATGGCGAATTTCTACCACATTGAGCTCAATCATGTGGGTCGGGGACATAATGCTCAAGCTGATGCACTGGCAAAGCTGGCCAGCTCACTATCAGTCCCACCAGATGAGACGCTCAACATTATTGTCATGAACAGGCGGCAAGTCCCCAGCATGCTGGAAGCGTGTCCTGAAGAATATGAGATTGATGCCGTTGACAAAGTCCAGGCGTCTGATTGGAGACAGCACCTACTGCAGTGGTTCCTACACCAACAGCTGCCCAAGAACAAAGAAGAGAGAATGAAACTCCTAAGGATCAAAGATTCCTATGAATGCAAAAATGGAACTCTGTTCCGAATCATGGCAGACGCCCGCAAGAAGATTTTTCTTCGCTGCCTATCTACTGAAGAAGCTTGGCAAGCAATGAAAGAAATACATGCTGGGACAGCAGGGGCACACCAGGCTGGGCCTAAGATGAAGATTGAAATCAAGAAGCTGGGTTATTATTGGCCCACTATGTTCGAAGATTGTTGCCAGTTTGCAAAGTCATGACAGAAATGCCAAGAGCACGCCACTGTACCCAGAAGGCCCCATGTAGCTCTACACCCTACAATTCCCAGCTGGCCTTTTGCTCAGTGGGGAACTGATGTGGTCGGGCCACTACCGACTTCCTCAGCTGGACATAAGTACATCCTAGCTATAACAGACTACTTCTCCAGGTGGGCAGAAGCAGTAGCACTCAGAGAAGTGACTGGTGAGTTGGTTGCCAGATTCATCAAGCACAATATCATCTTCCGGTTCGGGGTCCCCAGCCGAATAATTTCTGATAATGGAAGCCACTTCAAGAACCAGAAGATATATCGGCTTGCCGAGAAGTACAAAATTGAATGGAGGACCTCCACTCCTTACAATCCACAAGCAAATGGACTGGCTGAAGCCTTCAATAAGACACTATGCACCCTGCTGGCCAAGGTCGTCAGTTCTAACAAAAAGGACTGGGGTGAGAAGATGTATGAAGCACTATGGGCATATCGCACCGTCTATAAAACCCCCACGGGTTGCTCACCCTATTCACTGGTGTACGGCTCCGAGGCAGTAGTCCCTATAGAGCTGGAGGTACCGTCACTCAGGATTGCAGTCCAGCATGGCTTAGTTCGTGACGAACAAACCAATGCTGAAAGGAGACTTGAAGAACTGGCTGAACTGGAGGGGAAGCGTCTGCAAGCCCAGAAGAATATCCAGATGTACCAAGCCCGCATGGCAAATGCCTTCAATAAGCTCGTCAAGGGCGGGAATTCAAGAAAGGAGACCTGGTCATGGTCAAGAAAAGGGAAGTCATGGCTTCCAATCCAAAAGGCAAACTTGCTGCTAACTGGCTGGGTCCATACGTAATCCAGAGGGTCTACGAGGGCGGAGCCTACGTGGTTGTCAACCATCGAGGGGAAATTCAGTTCTCGCCACTCAATGGGAAGCATCTGAAACTCTATCATGCTGCACCACTGCCTGCTGGGGAAGTGGCGAATGAACAGATAAATCAAGACTGATGACAATCAGATGATGCCAAGCTACCTTATCTTGGTCTAGTGGCATTCCGCCCTGATCGAGCTACCCTTGCCGTGGCTTAAGTGGCACTCCGCCCTAGCTGAGCTACCCTTTCCTTGGTTTAGTGGCGTTCCGCCTTGATCAAGCTACCTCACCTCGGTCTAGTGGCACTCCGCCCTGGCCGAGCTCTCGAAGAATACGCCGTATTGCCGTTACGGGCCTTACGCTCGAATCGGCGAAAGATCATACCTTCGCGTTAGCATTCAGCCCTCACTAACGAATGAACCATTCTGCTCAGCGCAAGGCTCGGTGCTCGGTCAACAGACGTCTACCGTCAACCAAGGGTCGGTCATCATGCCCTCCGACCTACCACCATTTATGTAAAAAAAAAAAAACCGAAAGGGCGCTACGGGCAAAATTGGGTACCCCGCCACGTGAAAACCCGAAAGGACGCGTGGGCAAAAGCGAGAGGGGGCTGGCTCCGGCGAAAACCCGAAAGGGCGCTTGGGTCAGTGATGTGATAATTTAAAGTTCCCTTTTTCACCCTTCCTGATAAAACTCCGAGAAGGACGATCATCATAAAGTCCCACCGGAAAATCCTGTCCAACAATATTTCGGCCCTTGACATCATCGACAAGATCGGTCGGCTCATTCCTTTAACTTGGACCCTTTGTCCCCGTTAAATGAACCTATCTCTCCAGCGAACGGTTTCGTGCCCAAGCTGCTACCCATCAACATCAATTCAGACCTTCCGTCTGGATTGCATGAGGAAATACCATCCTTCTTTGCGTTGATGTCCACCCCACGTCAACGATAAAACTTATATACACATTTTCCAGTGAACGGCCCCATGCCTGAGCTGCTACACAGCAACGTCACTCAGACCCTCCGTCCGAGTAGACGATGAAACCACTCTCCTTTGCGTTGATGTTTATCCTCACACCAACGATAAGATCCACATTCCCGGCAAACAGCTTCATGCCCGAGCCGCCATCCACCAACTTCAGCTCAGACCTTCAGTCTGAATTGCATGATGAAGCCCTACTCTCCTTTGCGTCGATGTTCACCCCACATCAATGAATGGCACACGCTCAGAGAACAACGTGAGAATAAAAAAAAATAAATGATAATAAAATGATAAGAAATGGGGCTTAAAATAGAGGTGCCCCGCCGGACTTGTCCAAAACATCTTGGATGAGTGAAAAAATGGCAAACAACCCGGCTGTGGCGAAAACCCGAAAGGGCGCTACGGGTAAAATTGGGTACCCCGCCACGTGAAAACCCGAGAGGGCGCGTGGACAAAAGCAAGAGGGGGCTGGCTCCGGTGAAAACCCGAAAGGGCACTTGGGTCAGTAATGTGGTAATATAAAAAGTTCACTTCATGAATCTCCTTCGGTAGCACATCCAACACATGTCCCACCGATGATGAAACCCCGTTGATCATAAGGCATATCGTCTCGATCAATGCTAAATCCCATCTCGGAATAGACCTTCCGTCTGTTCTGATAAAACCCTTCCACTTTCTGCCTGAGACCCACCACGGTAAAACCTATCCAGTTTAGATCTTACATCTATTCTGATGAAACCTATCATACGTCCCACCATGATGAAACCTGCTATTGATCGATTGGCACACTGCCCGATCAACGATGAAACCTATCCAGTTTAGATCTTACATCTATTCTGATGAAACCTATCATACGTCCCACCGTGATGAAATCTGCTATTGATCGATTGGCACACTGCCCGATCAGCGATGAAACCTGTCCGGTTTAGACCTTACATCTATCCCAATGAAACCTATGAAATCCTTGCATTGGTATGAACCCAATACCGATGATGAAACCCGCTATTGATCGATTGGCACACTGCCCGATCAGCGATGAAACCTATCCGGTTTAGACATTACGTCTATCCCAATGAAACCTATGAAATCCTTGCATTGGTATGAACCCAATACCGATGATGAAATCAGCCACTAATGGAGCGGCACACTGCCAGATCAATGCTGAAACCCATCCAGGGTAGACCTTCCATCTGCTCTGATAAAAACACAACGTATTTCCTTAAGTCAATCCGGACCTTCCGTCTGGATAGATGATGAAATCCTATTCCCTTGCGTTGATGTCAAACCCCACATTAACGAGGAAACCTACATTCCCAGCGAACGGCTTCGTGCTTAAGCTGGTACACACATTCTCGAGTCAATCTGGACCTTCCGACTGGGTAGATGATGAAATCATATTCCCTTGCATTGATGTCAATCCCCACGTTAACGATAAAACCTACATTCCCAGCGAACGGCTTCGCGCCTAAGCCACAAAACACACTCAAGTCCACTCAAGCCTTCCACCTGGGTGGACGATGAAACCTTACACTCCTTGCATTGATGTTAGCACCCACATCAATGACGATGCATACACGGTTGAGCACATGGATTAACAATTTACGAAGCCAAAGTCTTAGTTCAACAAAGAAAAATATAAAAAAAAGAGAGAGAAAAAAAAGAAAGAGACAAAATGGGGCTAAAAATAGAGATGCCCCGCCAGACTTGGTCGGACATTCCGAACAAGGGCAAAAATGGCCAAAACCCAGCTGTGGTGAAAACCCGAAAGGGCACTGCAGGCAAAATCGGGTACCCCGCCACGTGAAAGCCCGAAAGGGCGCGTGGGCAAAAGCAAGAGGGGGCTGGCTCCGGCGAAAACCTGAAAGGGTGCTTGGGTCAGTAATGTGATAATTTAAAAGTTCCATGCCAATGACATGCTACCTTCATCTCCCACCATTTACAAGAACCTTCCATTTGTCGCTCAGCATCTTGCCCGATCAGCGATAAAACCCTTGCAGGATAGACCTTACGTATGTCCTGATAAAGTCTTCATACCTCTTTCAAAAGTCCCCACCGACGATAAAATCCATCACCACTCTTATGAAACCAGCTATTGATCGATCGACACCTTGCCCGATCAATGATGAAACCCTATCTAGTTTAGACCTTACGTCTATTCTGATGAAACTTATGAAATTCCTTTGCATCGATATGAACCCAATATCGATGATGAAACTAGCTATTGATCGACCGGCACATTACCCGATCAATGATGAAACTCTGTCCAGTCTAGACCTTACGTCTATTCTGACGAAACCTATGAAATTCCTTTGCATCGATATAAACCCAATATCGATGATGAAACCAGCTATTGATCGACCGGCACATTGCCCGATCAATAATGAAACCCTATCCAGTCTAGACCTTACGTTTATTCCTATCCGTCTATCCCGTTGAAACCTATGGAATCTTTGCATCGATATAAACCCAATATCGATGATGAAATCAACCATTGATCGACCGGCACTTTGCCCGATCAATGATAAAACCTGTCCGTTTAGACCTTACGTCTATCCCGATGAAACCTATGAAATCCTTGCATTGGTATGAACCCAATACGATGATGAAACCTCCTATTGATCAATTGGCACACTGCCGATCAATGGTGAAACCTGTCCCAGTTCAGACTTTACGTCTGTCCTGATGAAAGTCACGTATCCTCCATGTCCCACTGTGATCAAGTCTACCCAGTCTAGACCTTACGTCTATTCTGATGAAACCTATAAAACTTCTTTGCACTGATATAAGCCCAATGTCGATGATAAAATCAGTCACTGGTCAATTGGCACATTGCCCCGACCGGCTTTGAAACCTATCCGGGATGAACCATTCGTTTGTTCCGGATGATACTCTAAACCTTTTTCATTCAACTACCTACAAAATTCGGTTTAAGCACCCTCCGGATACCGTCACGCGGTGGAGCGAGTCCCCCATCCTTTCTCTGAAAGGGTGGACGCTCTCCTGCTAAGTACGGGTTATTCGCTTGGGGATTGCTAAAACCGCTGCCAAATCGCCAGGAAGTAATTGTAATGCGATAAGTGAAGAACAGCCACATATGAGACTAGTGTAAAGATTCCTTTCCACTGAATAAAAAAGAAGAGTACAAGAAGAGCCCCTGAGGGGGAATTGTATTACAAAAGGGGAGAACGGATGTTCACTGGCGCCGGAATATGTCCTCGAAGGCCAGAAGACCCACATACGGAGCAGCCCCCAACTCATGGAGACGAGCCTCCTCCTCCTGTAGCCGAGCAGACTCGTCCTGAAAAGATGCTACCTGCCCCTCCAACAGAGCCACTTCTTCCGCGAATTGCGGCCGAGAAGTTGTTATCTGCGGCAGTTCAGCTCGGAGGTCAGCCAGTTCAGCCTCTAGAACGGTTATCCGGCTGCGCACGAATTGCTCCCGCTGTGCCAAAGACTGCAGTTGGCATTGGCGCTCCTGAAGAATAGAGTTCATTTTCTCCAGCTCAGATTTGCACTCTATCTTCTGCAACTTCAAAGCTGCCAGTCTGTCAGACATAATATGTGCCAAGAAATCCCGGCGATGTACAAATTTCAACAACAACAGGACACGCTGGGCCCATATTTCCAGGGGACAGCCCATCGCCTGCAGACCAGCGGTGAAACGTTCGGCTATCTCTTTCAGCTGCAGATAAGTCAGCCCAGGCTGGGACTCCACTAACTGGCGCAGCATGTCCAGATTTTGCCAAACGAAGCTCTCAGATGAAGCAAAGCCGAAGGAAGGAGAGGGGGTTACTGCAAAAGTCACCTCACTGTCAATGTCTGCCCATAATGTAACATCCGGCTGGGAGGAGGAAGAAGGCAGATCTGCTGAAAGGGCTGACTGGGCCCTCTCTATAACCTCTTGCGAGGCTGAATGTTCTTCCACCACCAGCTCCTCAAAGACTGCTGTCTGAATGCTCGTAGGAGAAAGGCTAGGGAGTACTGGGGACGTCCCGCCATGGGTCTCCAATTCAATGGCTGCACCTTCAATGCTCTCTTCCCGGGGTACCCCCTCCTCCAACTCTGAACCTGTAGGGATTGCTTCTGGGCCAGTTATGGATAGCAGACTAGTCTCTGCAGCAGCTGCCTCCGGCTCGGCCGTCTCTTCTGCAGCGGCTACTTCCTTCAATGATAGGGCCGCAGGGGCTATGGTCCGAAGGGGCAGGGGATCAATCTCCATAATCACCGTTGTAGGGACCGCTGATTCAGGTGCAATGGTCATCACTGCTGCCGGTACAAAAGCAGAACCCCTAGCTGGGTCCGCCTCGGCTCTAAAATCTAAGACCCGGATAAGAGCCGAGCTCTCCACTGAGGCTCCCAAGTCCAATAGTGCCAGGTCCGTAGAAGACTTTACCCTTACTGGCACGGGACGAACAATCCCAGGAATATCCATACAGGTTGCTGACAGAACTGGGATAATAGCCAAAGCTGCAGGCGGGATGATCTCAGAAGCTGCAGTTGTTACTGGGCTGGTAACAGCGGGTTCCTGCAAACAAATCGAAATGACATCAGGCAATGAATGAAAGAAAGAAAAATTGGTGAAATGACAAGGAATGAGAAGAAAAGAAAAGAGACTCACCCTCAATGTGATGTCGATGTCTTCGAAAGAGTGCATGGAAGATGAAAGCTCCCCAGATGAAGCAACAAAGGGAGGGGTTATATCTGTCTCGGTGTCCAGACCGGCGAACTCTTCTTGTAGCTCCTCTTCAGAAGACAGCACTAGCAATTTGGAAGGATGGAACAGCGGAAGAATTTCGGCTGATGTGGACGGGGCCTCTAATTTGGAAATGTCCGCCTCACTGTCGCTGAAACCTGCTGCTTCTCCCTCTGCGTCAGAGGCGGTTGCAGAGCTGCTGGAAGATATTTCCACGCTATCCACGGGCTGGACTATTGTCCCCAGAGCATGCCGGGAGGATGACCGGGTAACTATGCGCCTCGCAGGGACAATGTCCCGTTTCGCCTGGGTTTTGTGACCCTCCTGTGGCTGAAACACATCTCTTGCTGCTATCATAACTCCAGCCTCCTCTCCAGCCGTCACTGCAGTGAAAAGCTCATGAGAGAAATGACAGAAGAATAATTGAAATATGCGAAAAGAGATGGGAAGCACGCTTACCCTCCACCTCGCTAGCCGGCGTGGGAGAGGGCAACCTGGTGTCCACCTCCGAAGGCGCCACAATCGGCCCTTGGGCTGTACAAAAAGGGAGGGGTCAGATTCAGGGACCTCCTTGAAATTCAGCAAAGAAGATAATGAAAGATACAGCTACAAGTTATTGATGATTACCCTCGGCTGATATCTGGGCGGCCTCCCTCTGAGACTCGAACTCATCAAATGAGGGGATATCAGGGAGAGGGGTCCCAGTGTCCGTCACTGCCGAGGCCGGCTGCTGAGCATGGGCCTTCTTGGCCTTCTTGGCCTTCACAACTGCAGTCTTAACTGCAGAAGATTTTCTCTTCTTGCCCGGAGGCAGGGGAGTGGTGGTCGGTGCCGCGGCAGGAATTTCAAAATAAGCGGGCTTCTCAGCCTGTGCAATGATCTTCCTGTAAAGTCCTTGCCGCTTTATATCTGGTCTATCTGATGAAGACACAAAAAGAGTAATGAAAACCGATAGATGCAGGGTTCAACACTGAGCAGAAGACACTGTAATCAGAAAAGAAAGACCGTACCTGCCGGGCCATCATAGAAAATGGAAAGCGGCCAGTACAGATAAGCCACCTCCTTCGAGCGGGAGGCAGACTCCTTGATAAGCCAGCAGACATCACCGACCGTCTGACACTTCTCCACTAATGCAGCCAAGTCACTGTGGCCGTGAAAGTCAAGACAGCGAAATAGGTCAAGGTGATCCATGCCCCAGCCGTCAACATAATGAAAAGCAATGAACAATGGCTTATTCAAGATGCCAGCTATCGGGCTTTCCACAGATAGCCCATGAACATTCAACAGAATAAACAGCCAAGACGTGTGCTTATAGTACGTCTGAGTACGATCTTCCCGGCGCACAAACGTCCTGTAAGGATGAAATCTATCCGTCGGACCCTTCCAAGGGACTACTGTCGGGAGTGGTTCTTCAACAGGGAATGGATACTGTTGCGTCTCCAGCTGAGCACTCCCTACATGGCATAGATGCCTTAGGCTCTTTACAAAAGCATCCTCGTTGATAGCAGCAAAGACAGGAGTAAGTGGCTCAGAGCCTTCTTCTTTCAAAGTCCGGCGTTTGGCCAAATAAGTTGCTGCCTCTCTCGGGTGCTGTGAATAAATCCTTTTCAGGTGGGCCTCGGGGATGTCAAATACTGGCCCGGGTTGTTGCTTCAAGAAAGAACGCTCGGCCACGTCCCAGAATGCACCCCTGCCATCCCTATAAAAGCTGGTCCGAATGTTCCACCATTTGATGTACTCTGATGTAACACGGGGAACACGGTTGGAAATAGTCGGAACTCTGAAGGCTGCGCCATCCTGGCGATGAAAGAAATCCCACCACAACCGGCCGTCACCAACAATGGTAGACCCGTGCTTGGCCCGACTGTCCAAGGGGAACTGAGCGACTGATGTGGGGATGTGCTGGTCATAGCCGAAGTTCCTCCCGAAGCGAAATGGGTAGTATGGTTCCAGAAGAAGCAGGCCACCCTTTCTGAAGACTAAAACACTGGGCCGGATGGCCATGGCCCACCTGACTAGCTCCGGCTCCAGGATAGACCGAACGGCATTAGCCCCTGAAACAGGATGCACATAGGTCTCTACCTCCTCCATCTTACATTCTCTCTGAGGGTGGACCAAAGGAGCTGAACCTGCTGCCAAGCTCCAGAAGTGAATGCTGCAAGGAGCGTCTACTGGTACTCTTACCAACCTGCCCCTTATCTTGAACAGCTGATCAGAAAAAGGACCAGGTTCGGCACTGGCAAACTCGATCATCCTGGGTAACAGTGTATCTGACTGCAAAGTTCTGGGAGCCAGCTCGGGGAACAAGCTGCATACCCAAGCGTTGAAGAAATGAAATGGACCCACGGTCCTCAAAGAGCGGGGAGTCCGATGCTTATACAAGTCCCCTAGTGATTTGTAGATCAAGCATAAAGCCACTGGGCAGAGTGACAACCTCATCCCCCAGGCCATCTGACAGGCCGGGTATATGGCTTCTGGCCGGATAATCGTCTCATCCCCTTGAGGGAGAGCGAAGGTGCACAGCCAAAAGGTGAAATAAGCCGCACAATGTGTGATAGGGTCCACCCCTGCCGGGTTCGGACCATCTTTGCCTATACGGCGCAATGAAGACGGCAGCGCTGATTTGTAACGAGGAGCCCTTATCTGCTTGCTGGCAACCGGACCCATAGAAGGGAAGTCTGCATATTTTAAAGGACCGTCGAAGAAATACTGAATCCACTGTCCTATCCGGACCCTTAGCTTGCTGCCTTTCTCTCGAGGATGGTAACCCTCGGAGGATCCTCTATTATGAGCCAAACAGATGGAGCGATAGGCCTTCATTAAGTACCGGTACGAATAGCCGAGCGAGTACCTGCCTTCGCCATCAGAGCTGTCCTTCTCAGAATCTTCCAAGCAGACTTCTTCATACGGCTCACCATCAATGGGTAGGCCGGAAAGCTGCGATAAACTCCAGAGGTCAAGAGACGTTTCACCCTCTACTGTATAGAATGTGTTGAACAAGGGGCAGAACACTTCAAGCATTCCGCAGCATAGTCCTCGGGAGATGGGATAGCGGAATCTAGAAGCAAAGACACTGTGATATACCCGGCTCTGATCAGCAGAGGGGCGTATTCCTTCAGAACAAACTCTGTGAATTCTACTGCTCCCACCCGGAACAGATGGGCATCAGTTACCTTGGCATCTCCAAACCAACCGGCAGCTAGCTGATATTTAAACTGGACCGCCAGACAGTTCAGCACAAAGGGTTCATCTCTATACCCCCACTTTATGGGTGCCAGGAAGAGACCGTAACCGGATTTCTCTTTGAAAACTTTGCCGCTGACTGTGTCCCATCGAGCAGGCGTAAATTCCGGAGCACGAGTCAGCATCTTTTTCTCTGGCTCCAACTCTGATATACCGAGGATTGCGTCCCAGTCACGCTTCTCCCCGGGAAGATAGATAGCCTTGCTGCGATACACTGACTCCTTCAGGCTGTCTCGTTCGACAAGAATGGCAGCTTCCACTGCACGGGCTATCCGATAGTCTCGCATGCCACCCACTGTAAAAGTTCGGATGAACGGCATCAAGTGGCGGTCCTTCGAAAGATCCGGCCGATAGTTGTTGCCCCGCCTGAAACATGTCTCAGTTGCAGTGGAATATACCCTGGACGTTGATACTGTGTCAGTTTCAGAATCAGAAGATTCGTCAACGGTGGCAATTTTGTCGTATCCGAAGTCCAGGCTATGCACATTCAGCCAGTTCACCACAGCCCGTGATATATCTGGCTGTGCTGACGAACTTGTTCCAGCAGCTCCAGAAGATGCAGCAGCGGAACTGAAGGCCATTGCAGTGTCTGCAGTCAGAGAAGAAATGTGAATTAAATCCCGGAATAAGAAACAGTCTTATAAAGATTATAGTGTGAAGCTATGTGAAAATTTCGGCAGCATCTCCCCTTATTCATGGTCTGCCCAAAGAAGATAGGGAGTCACCCACCAAGAGGGAGTGATCCCGGAAGTAAAAGGGATTTAATCCCCAAAATAATATCCTACCCGGGCGAAATCTAATGAAGCGGGAAGGAAGCTGGATGGCTGAGGGGAAGAGCTCGCCACCACCGCCGAGAGAGTGAAGAGAGAGAAGAGGGAGTGAAGAATGAAGAAGAACGAGGCTCCCGGCGCCTTAAATAGGGGGCCAAGAGGTGAGGCTCTCGGCGCGATGAAATGCGCGCCGAGAACTCCCCCCTCCCTTCACAAAGGGCGCGCCGAGAAGCCCTGCCGAGGCCTTCCCCGAGCGCGCCGATAAGCCCTGCCGAAAAGCCGCGCGCCGAGAACCGACGCGCCGAGAAGGCTGTGCCGAAAGGCCGTGCGCCGAGAAGCTCGCGCCAAGAGCGTTCAAGGCAAAGAAATTGAAAGAAATCAAAAGAAATGCCAAAGTAATGATGCTTCCAAGCTGCAAAATGAAAGATGACTAGCAATGCCAAGCTGAGAAATGGGTTCAGATGCTGAATGATATATACACCTGCAGGCACCGTGTCACTTATCCTGCATTCCCGCCACCTGCAAGTGGGGGGCATTTGTTGACACCTGAAATATAATCAAGAATAAAGATGAGGCCGAAGAGAAGACTGAAACAGAAATGAAGATCCCAGGGATTCCTGCAACGCCAGAACTACAGAAAATTCATCACTAAAGCTACCACCCGGTTGAAGCCCTCCCCGGCCAAGCTGATGTCCGGTGTTGTCATCGCTCAGTTGGTAATACTGATGAAGAAATGCGGTCTATCGACTGATGAAAATCTCCAGAAATGTTCTGATAAAACTATGTCAACTCACCAACTGGCCTTCACCTGTTCTAACAAGGTTCGAAAGACAGGTTAGGCACCTTTGACAGCTCAAGTCTACCGATGAGACGAGCCAAAGCATTAAAGGCCCTAAATGGGCTCATGAGAGTGGCGCCGGGAGCCCCTCACCAAAGCCCAAAGCCCATAGGGCAGTGGCGCCGGGAAGCCATAGCCTTGGCGCCGGGAAGCTTCCGCAGTCTACTGAGGCGCGCCGGGAAGGTGTGAAAGACGCGCCGAAGTGAGTCATGCCGAGACACCTCTGCCGAGAGGATATCCAGCACTGCCTATAAAACCCCCCGTTTCGTCCGAGGAGAAAAGGAGAGGATATACGGAGAGAGCCATCGAAGAGAAGCGAAGAGAGACATCTCCAGATAGCCAGATAAAAAAGGAGAGAAGAGAAGAAAAGCTGCTGCGAGGTCTGAAGGAAGGAGAAGGTGGGGTGCTAGGGGAGGGAGAGGAGTCAATGCTCCGCCCTCCCCTCCCCTTTATTGCTGTCTTTCCTTCCTGCTTCCCTTTTTTTTTGATGTATAAGCTTCGATTCCATTTTCCGCTTTCGAAGTGAAGAGATCTCCCTGTTGTCGAGGAGATAGAGTATTAGTCTATTTTTTTCTCTCTCCTTCCCCTTGTTCTATGAACGATGTAAACGATGAAACAGTGAAATGCAATTTCACGGCTGTTCCGATGAAATGGTGCTGGTTGGCCCTTTTCTCCCTGTGCTCTCTCTTTCGGAATGTATGTTATCCCCCGCGTGCATTAATTGTTCGGATGCTTAGAACTCTAGTGATTTCTTGTGCCTATATGCATGCTTGTTTCAGATGGGACGGAGGTAACAGAGCCCCAATCCTCACTGTGGATCTTTGGGCTTTGTCCCTCTCTCTCCCTCGACGACATCGATGATTTAAACGTTGCGAAGTCCGTAGTCCTCTCAAGTTTCCCAAGCCATTGGGGCCATTACAGGGATCAGAGACAGTCATCTCTTGATCTCCTGGATGGTCGGCGATATGAATGGCATAAAGCCTGTTCCAGAGGGTTCGAACGCCCGGTGACTTTAATCCCTCGAATCCCTTCTATCCATGTGACTCCTTGATGTTAATCTGGTAACTTGGTAGAGCCCTCGGTCCCTTCCTCGGTTGCATCCTAAAACCCCCAGCCGTTATCTGAATCCCAGGAAAAAATCCCCAAAACAGAGCACCGTAAAACCCCACAAACCTTTCCGGCGCCAACTCCTCTCGGCGCCATGAATAGCTCCCGGCGCGGCCCTCAGCGCGCCGGGAACCTCACGCCGAGAGCTCCCTCCTCCTTAACCTGCACGCCGAGAGCTCCCTCCTCCTTCTTTAAAGCCATGCCGAGAACCTCATGCCGAGAACCCATTCCCCCCGCGCCGGGAAGCCTGCCTATGCTCGTTATTGCTGCGCCGAGAGCCTCTCCTCCTCTGCCCAATCTTTGAGCACCCTGCCACACTAATTCGAGGGATATCTACAGGTCACAGGGTACACCCCATGGAATAAATAAACGGGGAACCATCCCCAACATCACACCGTGCCAGGGCCCAGTGCCTTTCTCTTTCGGTTTTCATCCCGGCACTCCGTGGATGATCACCTATTTCTCCTTGGGCATGTTCCAAGTTGAGGGGAGATGCTGCCGAAATCCAGTCCAATGTCATCAACCCCGATGAGTCAAGGGAGTGTCACCGATACACTTCCCATCCGGCTCCATCTTCGGGGGAAACGAACCTATTTGGAGCATCCGGTCAAGTGGAAGTGTCAAAAGGGAATACCCTAATGATTAGCCGAATTCCGTCCCGCCACTGCGTGGATGGTCTTCTATCCTTACCCGGCATGGCTCAAAGTTAAAGGTTGTGCCGCCCGATTTAGTCCGTTGAACTAAATAAATCCGCCCTCCATTCGTCCTCTTCCATAAGCATGAAGCCTTTATTTCGCACATTAGTATTTTGACTGCCTTCTGAGGCCTCCTGTCTTTGGCGTTTAATCAAGGGTTGTCCTCCTCAAGGGAGGGCGTAATTAACGTCATGGCTTTCATGGCACGGCGGACTTTCGGTCCCGACTCGGACTTCACAATCGACTGATCAAGTCAGATCGAGTGCACAATGAAATCGTCACTCCGGTGACTGGCACGCCTAATAAATTAAATCAACCAAATAAATAAATAAATAATAATAATAAATTAAATTAAAACAAATAAATAAATAAAATAAGATATAAAAAAAATCCGCGTCCACACTGTATTCTATCCGTTTACGGGTCTAGTGATGAGTAGTGGGTCATAATTCACACCCTTAGTTCGATCCATCGGCCCATATCCATTGGGTTTGATTTGCAAGGCTAAGTCCCACCTAGATAACCCACTTTAACAAGACGCGTCGCCTCTTCTAAAGATTTGTGAGTAGTTCCATATTAGACATCTTAAGGTCCACCTAGAAAATCAACTTCATCTGCAAGGCCAAGGCTCACGATGCACTCTTCTTTTTTTTTGGGTTTGGTTTCAGTTTTTAACATAAAATCATTGGAAACTAAAGCTTAAGGAGCTAAATTTACGGTCATCAAACCAAATTATCCCTAATCCTGAGCTATAAAAAAACTTCATTTTTATAATTAACTGATAATTCTAAAATCAAGATATTACATTATTTTATAGGAAACCAAACAACACCTAGAAGAAAATTTATGACAAACAGACCATTTAATTTCGCCAGAGTACACGGGCTCCTATCCAACTTCCAAAATCAAAGGACAGCAGTTTAAAATTTTCTATAAACCTCCCTTCTAGACATGACTTGCTTGTGGAAACACGGGGAATAAGTAGCTAAAGTTTTGAACGTTTAGGAGGAGGCCAGAGGACAACCTCTCGTATATAAATAACAAAATAAATTCAAAGTTGGAGGACATAATTCACAGGGAAAGCAGCACGTACACACAGTACCGATAGAAGTATAACACGTGTGCATACTTTCGTGCGGGTATGCGATCGATTATTAGAGTCGACCCCTATTCGTGTATCGTCGCATAATTATAGACTACATAAAATTTACCTTTATAAGACTAAAAATTAAAGGCAGAAATTAAATGCAACTTCTATTTCAAAGATTAAAAGACAATAAAAATCTGACTTCTATTCATATTAAATATCATGTATTAAAGGCAGAATATAAAATTATGTCTTATAAAATTTAACAAATAGAAGACAACAATAAGATTGCGCCTATTATTTTCTAGTTTTGGAAATGAGACCGACCCCTCGCCATTCCCGTCTCATGATTTTGAGTTTCTCTCCGCCTCCTCAGCTCCTCGGCCTCCTTCTTCCCCTTCCGTCAGTGCCCTATTCTTCCTCCTCTATCCCACTGTCATCTCTCTCCCATCGTGACTATTAGAGTCGGCTCTAAGAGTTCACGCTTCAAATTCAAAGATTATGATGATACTCCCCCGAAGACATAGTCGAGAATCGTCACAAGATTGGGTAACCTTTGACTACCATCATAACTGCAGTCAACTCACCGGCGCACTAACTTCGTCGTTCTATCTAAAATAGGGGAAAAAGATGAGTAGAGAGAGATAAAGAGATAGGACTATCGTAGACATCACCAACTCTATGCTCTCGAACTTCTATCTCTACACACGTCAGCACAAGATGACTTAACAGGTGTATCGCAAGTAAAGACATTGTTAACTTTCACATCCGATTAAATTACAATCATAACCTAGCTAGCTTTTGATATCTGTCGTTCCGTTAACTTACCCATCCTATTAATTAAAGTACAATTATAAGCTTGCATTTGATGCCTTATGTATTGGTGGATTTGACGTCTAGTTATAGGGTCATCATGCCAGTCTCCAAAGAAAGTTATTCTCTCACTTTAAACAAGAATAGATCAGAGTACATGTATCCGATCGAATTGGATTTTTGAGGTATCATTCGGTGAGTAAGGTTTGTTGCACAATCTCGGTGTGAAATATTTTATATTTTTTAAAAAAAAATATTTAAAAGTGGATATCAAATTATCTTAATTTACTGTGTAAGTCATATCATTATTAGATTACATAAAAAATAAAAAATAGATCAAATGAATAATATTAAATTTATTTTTAAAAAATTATTATTTTTTATTTTTATTTTTTAAATACTCTAATGGTGACATTACTCACACGACAGTTATGATATCTTGGAACTCATCTATAAAAAAATCAAAAAAAATATAAAACACTGCACACACTGACGGTGTGAACCATATAACACCCGAGTTCGTCCGAAACTTAAAGATAGTTAAATATTTTATAATTAGAGTTCATATAAATTTTATGTTATCTTAATTAAAGTCTAACATCTTGAATGGTATAGTTTAACGAATTTTATTAAATAGATATCTTCTTTTAATAATATGTAACTTTTCATAAGAATGTCAGAATATGGTCAATATTAGACCCATTGGATAGAGAATTTAAAGATCTACAAGTTTCATGTTAAACATATTTTCAAATTCTGATATTTGATTGGTTAAAAATAAGATAGAAAAAATTAACACTTTAAAAACTCATTAATATTAAGTTTTGGAGGGTTTTTATAAAAAAAACACTCACCTCACTTATCTACCACCTCCTCATGCGATGGAAGGTAAATATATATATATATATTATAAACTACACATTATCCCCCCCCCCTTCCCACGTGATCCTCCCCCTCTCAACCTTATCCCCATCACAACCTTATCATCCTCCCCCATTCTTATCCTTTCCTCTCTCTCTCCCCCCTCCCACCCATTCTTATCCTCTCCCTCCACCCTCTTTAAATACCCCCCTCTCGTACGTAAATCCCTCACCCCTCACCTATCATTCTCTCGTCACTCTCCCTTCTCTCATTTCTCTCCCTCTCTCCCTCTCTCTCTCTCACTTACGTCCCCAACTCTCCCTCACTCTTTTCATTTTTTTTCTCATCTCTCTCTCTCTCTCTCACATTCTGTGACTCCCCATCCCTCTCTCATTTTATTTATTTTACTTTCATCTCTCTCCCTCATCTCTCTCTCTAATCTTTCTCTCTCATTTCTCTTCTCACCCTCTCTCTCTTATAAATTAACGGAGAAAATAACACGAAGTCGAAAAAAAATAATACGGAGTCGGAATATGATAAAATTTTGACAAAAGCCTAAACAGAGAATTTGAGAAGCTTATTTGGACTATTTCACCTTCTTTACGTAGGAATCCGTCCCTACGGGTAAGTTACGGGTTATTTAAATTTTATTATTTAGAGATGATATAATAAGATAAAAATTATTTTGGGGCAGGAATATTATCTTTTCCTACGTAAGGATTATTACGGGAGCTCGGGTGAGATATTCAATCTAATTTGGGAGAGTCCACCCAAAAGGTAGGCATGATAAACCGAGTGCATGTTATTTGTTATTTACATTTATTTGATTTGATTTTATTTGAAATGTAATTTAAGTCAGTGATTTATTTAACCAAATGATCTATGTTTAGACTCAGTTATTTATTTAGTTACTATTCTGTAAAAATATTAGTTTTCTCTCTAATTCTCTCTCTAATTTCTCTCTAATCTCTTTCTACTTTCTCCCTCTACTCTCTCTCTACTCTAATCTCTTCGAATGTTATATATATTTAGTTAATAAATTTGACCCACTACCCTATGATTAAGTAACTAATTCCTTATATTAAAATACGATCCAGTTATTTTGTAAAGTTCAATGACAAATTTTAAGTATTGAGACGACTATGTAATAAGCATCATAATAAGAATAAAAAAATTTTGATTAAGTATATGGACTGTGTCACTTTAAGGAGGTGTGGGGCGACAAACCGTAGTTAGCTTCAACTACGGGATTAGGCCCATTTCTGAGGACAAACGGACTTTTGAAAAATCCGGAGCCCAGAATAAGAAAATTATCTGGGGAATGGTGGAGTATTAACTCCCGATCCTGCGTGGTTGATCAAGGCCGACAGGCTCTAGCGTTTAGACCATTTATCTTTATGTCGACGTATTGATGCCTAGGTATGTGTTTGCTGCTGCTTTTAGTGACGGGATGCCTGTCCAATATATGCTGCCAAATAATATGAAGTTCAGATTTGATATATGACTTTGATATGATCTGAAAATAAGTTCACCTGTATAAGCTCTGATTTAGCTAAGATATGTATTATGCCATTTATATGTAAGTCAGATAAGATTTGTTATACGCATTCGCTTATAAATATAAAAATCATTTTGCTCTATTATATTTTATATTTCCTTCGCATTCATAGTATATGTATAATCCAGTGAAATTGTGATTAGCTTTATATCATGGATTTGCACAGTTTAGTATATGATAAGCATGTGATTGGTTTTAATGCCTACTGAGTCTTTGGACTCATATCTGTTGTCTAACCATTTCAGGAAATTGACAAGTAAGTACCTCGACTTCGACGAACAGTAGGTCGGAGGGTGATCTCGGGCGTAATTTGAATTTCCGCTGCGTAGAATAAGTAGATTTGGTTTTCTTTTGAATAATGAATGTAAATATGACTTTTGAGTAGTAATATATGGTACTCTGTATACGATGTAAATTATGAGTGTTTATCTTATGAAAATGGTATGGTTTTATCTTTTGGAATATGTGATGGTTTGGCCTTTAACGCCTTACGAATATCTCTGCTCACAACACTTCCATACATCCGATGTGACGTCCCCGGAAGCGATACGGGATCGCGGGAAGGGGGCGCCACAGAGAGTGGTATCAGAGCAAAGTTGTGAGGCTTAGAATCATTGCAGCCATCAGATTTATATACCATACCACAAGATCTTAAGAATTTATTTTAGAATTTGATGTCAAACCTAGAATCATATTAATTCAGATTAGTTCTCCCTCGCAGGAGATGGCAGAGAGTGATAGGGTTGAGGTTAATACTTCTCCCGAGGAGTTTGCGCCCTCAAATGGAACATCACAAGGGGTTGTCGGGGAAACAATTCATGGCGAGCTTGCTCCCGGTGGGCAAGGTGCGTTACCTATTCAGGGTGTGCCAGATTTAGGAGGGTTCACACAAACTTTTCAAGGGTTAGTGCAGACTATGCAGTTACAGGCCCAAACTCAGGCAATGATGCAAGCCCAATTACAAACCCGTGTGCAAGAACAACCGAATAGGGCAGCAGGTACTACCCTAATGGAGAAATTCAGACATATGAGTCCTCCTCCTTTTAAGGGGGAGAGTCACCCGGAAATTGTGGAAAACTGGGTGAGAGAAATTGAGAAGATTTTCACGGCCATTAGATGTGCAGAGCAGGATAAGGTGATATTAGCTACATTTATGTTGAAGGACCGTGCGGACGAGTGGTGGAGGTCTGCACTTAGAACCACTTTTAAAGATAGAGAGATTGAGATTGGCTGGAACGAATTTCTTGATGTCTTCCATGCAAAATTTCTCCCTCAGCATGTGAAGGACAAGAAAGAAGTTGAATTTTTAAACCTGACTCAAGGAGGTATGTCAGTTGCCGATTATGAAGTAAAATTTACTGAATTGGAAAAGTATGCCCCTCATATTTGTTCAGATGAGCTTAGAAGGGTGAAGAAATTTGTTAGAGGTTTGAGAAGTAACATTAGAAGTAGAGTTGCAATCCTTGAGCCTCAAACTATGGCAGCAGCTTTGAGGACTGCTTTTATTGCAGAAACTGAATATGAGGAATTCTTAGTAGAAAGACAAAGGGATAATGCAAAAAGGGGTAATCTTGGTTCAATTGTAAGGAAAGATAAGAAGCCGAAGATGACTTTTTCAGAGAGAGTTCAACCAGTTAAGAGAGATAATATGCCAGCTTGTCAACAGTGCGGGATGCAGCATAGAGGTAATGAATGTTGGCGGGCTGCAGGTAAATATTTTTCATGTGGTCAGACAGGGCATATGATAAGGGATTGTCCCAAAAGGCCAAGGCAAGATCAGCAACCACAACAGCAGCGGAGAGTTCAAGCAAGAGTATATGCACTAACAAGGGAAGACACCCGAGATGCCAATGCAGTAGCTGAAGGTATTCTTCTTAACGATGATATGCATACAAAAGTTTTATTTGATCCCGGTGCTACGCATTCCTTTATTTCCCTGAGATTTGCTGGATTAATGAAAGATAAACAAATTGTGAAAACTGATGAGATGTCCATTAACACACCAACTGGCGAGATAGCTAGAACGACTTCTGTTATTCCTAGCATTGATGTGGTGATTCAGGGGAGGATTATGCCAGCATGTGTGTATCTGCTAGAAATGACTGATTTTGATGTCATCTTGGGAATGGATTGGTTAGATACAAATTTTGCCCTTCTAGATTGTCATGGAAAGAAAGTAATTTTTCAAAAACCTGGGGAGCAGACATTTCATTATCAATGTCCAAGACACCGTTCTAGTAAAACACTAGTTTCATCACTTAAAGCCTTGAAATTGCTTAGAAGTGGCTGTCAAGGTTATTTGGCTAGTGTAATGGCTATTCCTTCTAATGAAAATAAGAAAACCACCTCAGATATTGATGTTGTCAGAGAATTTTCAGATGTATTCTCTGATGAACTTCTAGGTTTACACCCACACCGAGAGGTGGAGTTCACTATTGAGCTATCACCGGATACTTTACCCATTTCCATCCCTCCCTACAGAATGGCACCAGCCGAATTGACAGAATTAAAGAAACAATTACAAGAACTGCTAGACAAGGGGTTTATTCGACCAAGTGTATCTCCTTGGGGTGCACATGTTCTATTTGTTAGAAAGAAAGATGGGTCGCTTAGATTATGCATTGACTATAGAAAATTGAATCAAGTGACTATTAAGAATAAGTACCATTTGCCAAGAATTGATGATTTATTTGATCAGCTACGAGCTGCCACCGTATTTTCAAAGATTGATCTCAGATCTGGATACCACCAATTGAAGATAAGAGAAGAAGATATTCAAAAACTACTTTCAGAACACGATATGGACATTATAATTTTCTGTTATGCCATTTGGGTTAACTAATGCACCCGCATCTTTTATGGATCTGATGAATAGAGTTTTCCAACCATATCTGGATACATTTGTAGTGGTGTTTATTGATGATGTGTTGATCTATTCTCCTACTGTTGAAACTCATCAAGAACATTTGAGGATTGTGTTGGAAACCTTAAGAAGTCATCAACTCTATGCGAAATTCAGTAAATGTGAATTTTGTTAGATCAGGTCAATTCTAGGGCATATCATTTCTGGTATGGAGTGTCTGTTGATCCAGCTAAGGTTGAGGCTGTTTTGCATTGGGAAAGGCCGAAGAATGTCAGTGAGATTAGGAGCTTTTTGGGTCTTGCGGGTTACTATCGCCGATTTATTGAAGGTTTTTCTTCTATTGCAACTCCTATGACCAGATTGACCAGGAAAGGAGTTCCGTTTGAATGGTCAGATAAATGTGAATTGAGCTTTCAAGAATTAAAAATAAGGTTAACTACAGCCCCAGTACTTACTTTACCTTGCGGGTCAGGAGGATTTGTGATATATACAGATGCCTCTAGAAAAGGACTAGGATGTGTCCTGATGCAGAATTGCAAAGTAATAGCTTATGCATCCAGAAAATTAAAGACTCATGAGATAAATTATCCAACACATGATTTGGAGTTGGCAGCGGTGGTACATGCTCTGAAGATTTGGCGACATTATTTGTATGGTGAACAATTTGAAGTGTTTACAGACCATCAGAGTTTAAAATACATTTTCTCTCAGAAAGAATTAAATTTAAGGCAAAGACGGTGGATTGAATTTTTGAAGGATTATGATTTCACCTTGAATTACCACCCAGGAAAAATAAATGTGGTAGCAGATGCACTCAGCAGGAAGAGGCTAATGGCAATCCAGTTGTGCCAAACTTGGAGAATGACATCTGATGTAGTGGAGTATTCTCCGATATGCAAAGGGAGAAACTTATTTCTGGCCCAACTAACTATTCAGTCTGCAATGGCTGAGCGAATTATGCAAGCACAACTGAATGATCAGCAGTTACAAAAATTGATTGGCACACCGAAATTTACTCAAAGTGCAGATGGAGCAATTAGATTTCAGGGAAGATTATGTGTACCTCGGAATGAAGAAATAAAGAAAGATCTATTGACCTGAGGCACATAAATCACAATATTCTATTCACCCAGGTAGTACAAAAATGTATAGAAATATGAAGAGACATTTTGGTGGATTGGTATGAAGAAAGATATAGCAGACTTTGTTAGCAAGTGTCTTACTTGTCAACAAGTAAAAGCAGAGCATCAAAGACCAGCGGACCATTACAGTTGATGGAAATACCACAGTGGAAATGGGAGCATATCACTATAGATTTTGTGATGGGATTACCAATGACTAGGAGAAAACATGATTCCATTTGGGTAATTGTTGACAGACTTACTAAGTCAGCCCATTTTCTAGCAATCACAAAGACACAATCATTAGAGGATTTAGCCAATTTGTATATCAGAGAGATTGTGAGACTTCATGGTGTGCCTGTGTCTATTATTTCAGATAGGGATGCAAGGTTTATAGTAAAATTTTGGAGGAGTTTACAGACATCATTGGGTGCACAATTGAAATTTAGCCCCGCTTTTCACCCTCAAACAGATGGACAATCAGAGAGAACCATTCAAACACTAGAAGATATGTTGAGGGCATGCAGTTTAGACTGGAAAGGCAGTTGGGATGAGCATTTGCAGTTAATTGAGTTTGCATATAACAACAGCCATCATGCAAGCATAGGAATGGCACCATATGAAGCATTATATGGTAGACCGTGTAGATCACCTATTTGTTGGGATGAGGTTGGTGAGCGAAAATTGATTGGGCCACAGATTGTACAGGATTGTGTAGAAAAGGTTGAGTTGATTAGAAAAAGATTACTTACAGCTCAGAGTAGGCAGAAAAGTTATGCTGATCAGAGAAGGAGAGATCTACAATTTGATGTCGGGGATCACGTATTTCTAAAAGTTTCGCCTACTAGAGGAGTAATGAGATTTGGCAAGAAAGGTAAACTCAGTCCGAGGTATGTTGGACCATTTGAAATCTTAAGAAGGATTGGTGAGGTGGCATATCAGCTGGCTTTACCACCATCATTGTCAGGAGTTCATGATGTATTCCATGTGTCTATGTTAAGAAAATACATGCCAGACTCATCGCACATTATAGATCACGAGCAGTTAGAAATTCAGCCAGATCTTACATATGAAGAGAAACCAGTTCGCATTCTCGATCGAAAAGAACAAGTGCTGTGAACGAAGACAATTCCTTTGGTGAAGATATTGTGGAAAAGTATCTCAGCAGAAGAAGCCACTTGGGAGATGGAAGATGAAATGCGGAAGAAATATCCACAGCTATTCTGTACATATTGAGTAAATTTTTAAATTTCGAGGACGAAATTTATTTAATGGGGAGAGGTTTATAACACCTGAGTTCGTCCGAAACTTAAAGATAGTTAAATATTTTATAATTAGAGTTCATATAAATTTTATGTTATCTTAATTAAAGTCTAATATCTTGAATGGTATAGTTTAACGAACTTTATTAAATAGATATCTCCTTTTAATAATATGTAACTTTTCATAGGAATGTCAGAATAGGGTCAATATTAGACCCGTTGGATAGAGAATTCAAAGATCTACAAGTTTCATGTTAAACATAGTTTCAAATTCTGATATTTGATTAGTTAAAAATAAGATAGAAGAAATTATCTCTTTAGAAGCCTATTAGTGTTAAGTTTTGAGGGTTTTTATAAAAAAATCCCTCACTTCACTTATCTACCACCTCCTCGTGCGATGGAAGGTAAAAATATATATATTATATATTATATATATAAACTACACATTATCCCCCCCTTCCCACGTGATCCTCCTCCTCTCAACCTTATCCCCATCACAACCTTATCCTCCTCCCCCATTCTTATCCTTTCCTCTCTCTCTCCCCCCTCCCACCCATTCTTATCCTCTCCCTCCACCCTCTTTAAATACCCCCCCACTCATAGGTAAATCCCTCACCCCTCTCCTCTCATTCTCTCGTCACTCTCCCTTCTCTCATTTCTCTCTCTCTCTCCCTCTCTCTCACTCACGTCCCCGACTCTCCCTCACTCTTTTCATTTTTTTTCTCAACTCTCTCTCTCACTCACGTTCTGTAACTCTCATCCCTCTCTCATTTTATTTATTTTACTTTCATCTCTCTCCCCCATCTCTCTCTCTAATCTTTCTCTCTCATCTCTCTTCTCACCCTCTCTCTCTTATAAATTAACGGAGAAAATAACACGAAGTCGAAAAAAAATAATACGGAGTCGGAATATGATAAAATTTTGATAGAAGCCTAGACGGAGAATTTGAGAAGCTTATTTAGACCATTTCACCTTCTATACCTAGGAATCCGCCCCTACGGGTAAGTTACAGGTTATTTAAATTTTATTATTTAGAGATGATATAATAAGATAAAAATTATTTTGGGGCAGGAATATTATCTTTTCCTACGTAAGGATTATTACGGGAGCTCGGGTGAGGTATTCAATCTAATTTGGGGGAGTCCACCCAAAAGGTAGGCATGATAAACCGAGTGCATATTATTTGTTATTTACATTTCTTTGATTTGATTTTATTTGAAATGTAATTTAAGTCAGTGATTTATTTAACCCAATGATCTATGTTTAGAATCAGTTATTTATTTAGTTACCATTCTGTAAAAATATTAGTTTTCTCTCTAATCTCTCTCTATAATTTCTCTCTAATCTCTTTCTACTTTCTCCCTCTACTTTCTCTCTCTACTCTCTCTCTACTCTAATCTCTTCGAATGTTATATATATTTAGTTAATAAATTTGACCCACTACCCTATGATTAAGTAACTAATTCCTGATATTAAAATACGATCCAGTTATTTTGTAAAGTTCAATGACAAATTTTAAGTATTGAGACGACTATGTAATAAGCATCATAATAAGAATAAAAAAAATTTGATTAAGCATATGGACTGTGTCACTTTAAGGAGGTGTGGGGCGACAAACCGTAGTTAGCTTCCGCTACGGGATTAGGCCCATTTCTGAGGACAAACAGACTTTTGAAAAATCTGGAACCCAGAATAAGAAAATTATCTGGGGAATGGTGGAGTATTAACTCCCGATCCTGCGTGGTTAATCAAGGCCGACAGGCTCCAGCGTTTAGACCATTTATCTTTATGTCGACGTATGGATGCCTAGGTATATGTTTGCTACTGCTTTTAGTGACGGGATGTCTGTCCAATATATGCTGCCAAATAATATGAAGTTCATATTTGATATATGACTTTGATATGATCTGAAAATAAGTTCATCTGTATAAGCACTGATTTAACTAAGATATGTATTATGCCATTTATATGTTAGTCAGATAAGATTTGTTATACGCATTCGCTTATAAATATGAAAATTATTTTGCTCTATATTTTCATATTTCCTTTGCATTCATAGTATATATACAATCCAGTGAAATTGTGATTAGCTTTATATCATGGATTTGCACAGTTTAGTATATGATAATCATGTGATTGGTTTTAATGCCTAATGAATCTTTGCACTCATATCTGTTGCCTAACCATTTCAAGAAATTGACAAGTAAGTACCTCGACTTCGACGAACAGTAGGTTGGAGGGTGATCTCGGGCGTAATTTGAATTTCCGCTACGTAGAATAAGTAGATTTGGTTTTCTTTTGAATAATGAATGTAAATATGACTTTTGAGTAGCAATATATGGTACTCTGTATACGATGTAAATTATGAGTGTTTATCTTATGAAAATGGTATGATTTTATCTTTTGGAATATGTGATGGTTTGGCCTTTAACGCCTTGCAAATATCTCTACCCACAACACTTCCGTACATCCGCTGTGACGTCCCCGGACGCGATACGGGATTACGGGAAGGGGGCGCTACATAGAGTGGTATCAGAGTAAAGTTGTGAGGCTTGGAATCATTGCAGCCATCAGATTTATATACCATACCACAAGATCTTAAGCATTTATTTTAGAATTTGATGTCAAACCTAGAATCATATTAATTCAGATTAGTTCTCCCTCGCAGGAGATGGCAGAGAGTGATAGGGTTGAGGTTAATACTTCTCCCGAGGACTTTACGCCCTCAAATGGAACATCACAAGGGGTTGTCAGGAAAATAATTCATGGCGAGCTTGCTACCGGTAGGTAAGGTGCGTTACCTATTCAGGGTGTGCCAGATTTAGGAGGGTTCACACAAAATTTTCAAGGGTTAGTGCAGACTATGTAGTTACAGGCTCAAACTCAAGCAATGATGCAAGCTCAATTACAAACACGTGTCCAAGAACAACCGAATAGGGCAGCAGGCACTAGCCTGATGGAGAAATTCAGACATATGAGTCCTCCTCCTTTTAAGGGGGAGAGTCACCCAGAGATTGTGAAAAACTGGGTGAGAGAAATTTAGAAGATTTTCACAGCCATTAGATGTGCAGAGCAGGATAAGGTGATATTAACTACATTTATGTTGAAGGACCGTGCGGACGAGTGGTGGAGGTCTGCACTTAGAACCAATTTTAAAGATAGAGAGATTGAGATTGGCTGGAACGAATTTCTTGATGTCTTCCATGCAAAATTTCTCCCTCAGCATGTGAAGGACAAGAAAGAAGTTGAATTTTTAAACCTGATTCAAGGAGGTATGTCAGTTGCCGATTATGAAGAAAAATTTACTGAATTGGAAAAGTATGCCCCTCATATTTGTTCAGATGAGCTTAGAAGGGTGAAGAAATTTGTTAGAGATTTGAGAAGTAACATTAGAAGTAGAGTTGCAATCCTTGTGTCTCAGACTATGGCAGCAGCTTTGAGGACTGCTTTTATTGCAGAAACTGAATATGAGGAATTCTTAGTAGAAAGATAAAGGGATAATGTAAAAAGGGGTAATCTTGGTTCAATTGTGAGGAAAGATAAGAAGCCGAAGATGACTTTTCCAAAGAGAGTTCAACCAGTTAAGAGAGATAATATGCCAGCTTGTCAACAGTGTGGGATGCAGCATAGAGGTAATGAATGTTGGCGGGTTGCAGGTAAATATTTTTCATGTGGTCAGACAGGGCATATGATAAGGGATTGTCCCAAAAGGCCAAGGCAAGATCAGCAACCACAATAGTAGCGAAGAGTTCAAGCCAGAGTATATACACTAACAAGGGAAGACACCCGAGATGCCAATGCAGTAGCTGAAGGTATTCTTCTTATCGATGATATGCATGCAAAAGTTTTATTTGATCCGGGTGCTACACATTCCTTTATTTCCCTGAGATTTGCTAGATTAATGAAAGATAAATAAATTGTGAAAACTGATGAGATGTCCATTAACACACCAACTGGCGAGATAGCTAGAACGACTTCTGTTATTCCTAGCATTGATGTGGTGATTCAGGGGAGGATTATGCCAGCATGTGTGTATCTGCTAGAAATGACTGATTTTGATGTCATCTTGGGAATGGATTGGTTAGATACAAATTTTACCCTTCTAGATTGTCATGGAAAGAAAGTAATTTTTCAAAAACCTGGGGAGCAGACATTTCACTATCAATGTCCAAGACACTGTTCTAGTAAAACACTAGTTTCAGCACTTAAAGCCTTGAAATTGCTTAGAAGTGGCTGTCAAGGTTATTTGGCTAGTGTAATGGATATTCCTTCTAATGAAAATAAGAAAACCACCTCAGATTTTGATGTTGTCAGAGAATTTTCAGATGTATTCCCTGATGAACTTCTAGGTTTACCCCCACATCGAGAGGTGGAGTTCACTATTGAGCTATCACCAGGTACTTTACCCATTTCCATCCCTCCCTAGAGAATGGCACCAGCCGAATTGGCAGAATTAAAGAACCAATTACAAGAAGTGCTAGACAAGGGGTTTATTCGACCAAGTGTATCTCCTTAGGGTGCACATGTTCTATTTGTTAGAAAGAAAGATAGGTCGCTTAGATTATGTATTGACTATAAAAAATTGAATCAAGTGACTATTAAGAATAAGTACCATTTGCCAAGAATTGATGATTTATTTGATCAGCTACGAACTGTCACGGTATTTTCAAAGATTGATCTCAGATCTGGATACCACCAACTAAAGATAAGAGAAGAAGATATCTCAAAAACTACTTTCAGAACACGAAATGGACATTATAAATTTTTGGTTATGCCATTTGGGTTAACTAATGCACCAACAACATTTATGGATTTGATGAATAGAATTTTTTAGGCATATCTGGATACATTTGTAGTGGTGTTTATTGATGATGTGTTGATCTATTCTCCCACTGTTGAAACTCATCAAGAACATTTGAGGATTGTGCTGGAAACCTTAAGAAGTCATCAACTGTATGCAAAATTTAGTAAATGTGAATTCTTGTTAGATAAGGTCCAATTCTTTGGGCACATCATTTCTGGTGATGGAGTGTCTGTAGATCCAGCTAAGGTTGAGGCAGTTTTACATTGGGAAATGCCGAAAAATGTCAGTGAGATTATGAGCTTTTTGGGTCTTGTCGGTTACTATCGCCGATTTATTGAAGGTTTTTCTTCTATTGTAACTCCTATGACCAAATTGACTAGGAAAGGAGTTCCTTTTGAATGGTCAGATAAATGTGAATTGAGTTTTCAAGAATTAAAAACAAGGTTAACTACAACCCCAGTGTTTACTTTACCTTGCGGGTCAGGAGGATTTGTGATATATACAAATGCCTCTAGAAAAGGACTATGATGTGTCCTGATGCAGAATTACAAAGTAATAGCTTATGCATCCAGACAATT
This sequence comes from Amorphophallus konjac, assembly GCA_022559845.1. Lineage (NCBI taxonomy): Eukaryota > Viridiplantae > Streptophyta > Magnoliopsida > Alismatales > Araceae > Amorphophallus > Amorphophallus konjac. Next base: position 284,075,467 of record CM040121.1, on the reverse strand, counting down.
AAAGACTCATGAGATAAATTATCCAACACATGATTTGGAGTTGGTGGCGGTGGTACATGCTCTGAAGATTTGGCGCCATTATTTGTATGGTGAGCAGTTTGAAGTATTTACAGACCATCAGAGTTTAAGATATATTTTCCTCAGAAAGAATTAAATTGAAGGCAAAGACGGTGGATTGAATTTTTGAAGGATTATGATTTCACCTTGAATTACCACCCAGGAAAAGTAAATGTAGTAGCAGATGCACTCAGTAGGAAGAGGCTAATGGCAATCCAGTTGCGCCAAACTTGGAGAATGACATCTAATGCAGTGGAGTATTCTCCGGTATGCAAAGGAAAAATTTTATTTTTGGCACAACTAACTATTCAATCGCAATGGTTGAGCAAATTTTGCAAGCACAACTAAATGATCAGCAGTTGCAGGGATTGATTGGCACACCGAGATTTACTCAATGTGTAGACGGGGGCAATCAGATTTCAGGGAAGATTGTGTGTACCTCAAAATGAAGAAATAAAGAAAGACCTATTAAATGAGGCACATAAATCACAATATTCTATTCACCCAGGCAGTACAAAAATGTACAAAAATATGAGAAGATAATTTTGGTGGATTGGTATGAAATTAAAAGGATAGCAGAATTTGTCAGCAAGTGTCTTACTTGTCAACAAGTAAAAGCAGAGCATCAAAGGCCAGCGGGACTATTACAGTTGATGGAAATACCACAGTGGAAATGGGAGCATATCACTATGGATTTTGTGATGGGATTACCAATGACTAGGAGAAAACATGATTCCATTTGGGTAATTGTTGACAGACTTACTAAGTCAGCCTATTTTCTAGCAATCACAAAGACACAATCATTAGAGGATTTAGCCAATTTGTATATCAGAGAGATTGTGAGACTTCATGGTGTGCATGTGTCTATTATTTCAGATAGGGATGCAAGGTTTACAGTAAAATTTTAGAGGAGTTTACAGACATCATTGGGTACACAATTGAAATTTAGCTCCGCTTTTCACCCTCAAACGGATGGACAATCAGAGAGAACAATTCAAACACTAGAAGATATGTTGAGGGCGTGCAGTTTAGACTGGAAAGGCAGTTGGGATGAGCATTTGCAGTTAATTGAGTTTACATATAACAACAACCATCATGCAAGCATAGGAATGGCACCATATGAAGCATTATATGGTAGACTGTGTAGATCACCTATTTGTTGGGATGAGGTTGGTGAGCGAAAATTGATTGGGCCACAGATTGTACAGGATTGTGTAGAAAAGGTTGAGTTGATTAGAAAAAGATTACTTACAGCTCAGAGTAGGCAGAAAAGTTATGCTGATCAGAGAATGAGAGATCTACAATTTGATGTCCACTACAAGAAAAAGTGGCTATAGCGACCGCATTAGCGACCGCTTTAATCGGTCGCTAGTCGGTCCCAAATAGAGACCAATTCGGCGACCGAAATAATCGGTCGCACATCTGAGACCTATTGGCGACCGAACTAAATTCGGTCGCCAATCGGTCGCTGATCCCGTTATACTCCCCCCTGCGACCCCCGCCCGCCCGAGCCCCTCCCCGCCCGAGCCCTCCCTCCCGCCCTCCACCCTCCCGACCGAACTAAATTCGGTCGCCAATCGGTCGCTGATCCCGTTATACTCCCCCCTGCGACCCCCGCCCGCCCGAGCCCCTCCCCGCCCGAGCCCCCCCCCCCGCCCTCCACCCACCCGCCCGAGCCCCCTTCCCCTGCGGCCCCCTCCCCCTGCGGCCCCCTCTCCGCCCTAGCCCCCCCTCCACCCTCCCGCCCGAGCCCCCGCCCGAGCCCCCTTCCCCTGCGGCCCCCTCCCCCTGCGGCCCCCTCTCCGCCCTAGCCCCCCTCCTCCGCCGGAGTCCCCCCTTCCCCTGCGGCCTCCCGCCCGAGCCCCCCTCCGCCGGAGCCCCCCCTCCCCCTGCGGCCTCCCGCCCGAGCCCCCCTCCTCCGCCCGAGCCCCCCTCCCCGTGCGGCCTCCCGCCCGAGGCCCCCTCCGCCGGAGCCCCCCTCCGCGCCGCTCGCCTCGCCGTCGTCGCCGCGCCGCTCGCCTCGCCGTCGCCGCTCGCCGTCGCCGTCGTCGCCGGCTTCCTCTCTCTCACACACAGGTACCTCTCTCTCTCTCTCTCTCTCTCTCTCTCTCTCTCTCTCCAACCCGCCGCGGCCCCCCCACAGGTACCCCTCTCTCTCTCTCTCTCTCTCTCTCTCTCTCTCTCTCTCTCCCCCCCGCCGCGGCCCTCTCTCTCTCTCTCTCTCTCTCTCTCCAACCCGCCGCTGCCCCCCCCAAGGTACCTCTCTCTCTCTCTCTCTCTCTCTCTCTCTCTCTCCAACCCGCCGCGGCCCCCCCCCCACAGGTATCTCTCTCTCTCTCTCTCTCTCTCTCCAACCCGCCCCCCCACAGGTACCCCTCTCTCTCTCTCTCTCTCTCTCTCTCTCTCTCCAACCTGCCGCGGCCCCCCCCCCCACAGGTACCTCTCTCTCTCTCTCTCTCTCTCTCTCTCTCTCCAACCCGCCCCCCCACAGGTACCCCTCTCTCTCTCTCTCTCTCTCTCTCTCTCTCTCTCTCTCTCCAACCCGCCGCGGCCCCCCCACCCCAACCCCCTGCAGGGAATTTAATGTGAAAATTTTGTTTAGGCCATGCTAATTTTTTGTTTAGGGCATTTCATAGTCCATGTTATTGTTAATATGATAGAATATTATTTTGTGCACTTTTCAGGTGTTTGGGTGCTTTATATTGCCTTTATTAACAGTCATATGGACCTTCCATTTTTTGTAGTAAAATACCAGTGCATGTAAATAGTCATTTTTGTGTGTTAGCATGATAATATATTCACAAACATGTGTTGTATTTGGATTGGCCTCACCTCTCCTTTCCTAATGATTAGTGTAAGGTTTTTAAGGGTTTAGTGTTTAGTGTTTAAGGTTTAGGGTTTTAGATTTAGGTTTTAGGTACTAGATTTAGGTTTTACTCTTTTAAGGTTTAGGATTTTTAGGGTTTAAGGTGTTTAGGGCTTTTAGGGTTTAGGGTTTAGGATTTTAAGCTTTATGGTTTAGGGTTTGGGGCTTTAGGGTTAGGATTTAAGGGTTAGGTGTTAGGGTTTAGGAAGGGTTTCAGGGCTACAGGTTTTTGGACTTCGATTTTAAGTGTGGGTTTTTCGGTTTACGGTTGCTAGGCTTAGGGTTGAGGGGCTGTTTAGTGTTTAAGGTTTAAGGGCTTACGGTTTTAAGATTTAAAGTTTAAGGTTTGACAGTTTTGAGGTTTAGTAGTTTATGTATTAGGGGTGGGGTAAGGGGTTCAATGTGGGTTTAGGATTTTAGTGTTTTAAATTTTATGGTTTTTAATTATTTTAGGGTTTTACAGTTTAGGGGGTTATGAGTTTATTTTTTTATGTTTAGGGTTTAACATATAGGGTTAGGGTTTAAGGTTTAGGGTTATTTAGGGTTTAGGTTTTTGGGTTTAGGGTTAGTTGTTTGGTGTTTAGGTTTGTTTGCATTTTATATTTGGCATATGAGTTTAGGGTTTTGGATTTAGCATTTGGGGTTTTTGGTTTAGCGGTTAGGGGGGTGGATTACGGTTTTGAGAGTTTAGGCTTTAGGGGTTTTTGGTTTAGTGGGTCTAGTTTCTAAGGATTTTAGGTTTTAGGGTTTTTCATGTTTTTAGGGTTTATAGTTATTACAATTTAGGATTTTTAGGGTTTAGGGTTTTTCGAGTTTTTATGGTTTATAGATATTATGGTTTCATATTTTTAAGGTTTAGGGTTTAGGGTTTAAGGTTTTCAAGATTTATGGTTTAATGTTTTGAGTTTAGGGTTTAATGTTTTTAAGGTTTAAGGTTCTTGGGGCTTTTAGGGTTTTACATATAGGTTTACATTTTTGGGTTTCTTTTATTTAGGGTTTGATGTTATTAGTGATTTTAGGGTTTATGATTTTAAATTTATGGTTTATGGTTTAGAGTTTATAGTATTAAGATTTTTGATTTTTAGGTTTAGGAGTTTTAGGGTTTAAGGTTTAGGATTTAGGGTTTTTCAGATTTAGTCTTTTATGTTTGTGGTTTTTAAGGATTTTAGAGTTTCTAGTTTTAGGGGTAACTCAAGATTTAGGGTTTTAAGGTTTAGGGTTTGGGATTTTTAGTTTGAGGGTTTGGGGTTTAGCAATCGGTGGTTTAGCAGTTTAGGAGTTTAAGGGATCGTAGTGGGGTTAGGGGTTAGGGGAGGGTTTAAGATTTATAATTTTTAAGGGTTTTATGGTTTTATGATTTAGGGGGTTCGGGGTCTGCAGTTTAGTGTTTTTAGGGGTTTTAGGGCTTACGTTTTTTTTTCTATAGGGTTTACAATTTTTACGGGTTTAGGGTTTAAGGTTTAGGGATTTGGGAATAGGTTTAGGTTTTAGGATTTTAGATTTAGGTTTGAGCAAATCGCTCAAAAGTGCAATTTGCAAATTTTCTATTTTTTGCAGACTTCTCTATTCCATTTTTTAAATTTTCACTTCATGGGCCTTCTGTGAATTTTCATTTTTATGATGAGAGACTCAATCATAAGGTAAGGTTCACCTGAGACTAACACACCTAAGTGATACTTCAGGAATCACGGGAGATAAGCTGATTGCTTTCACATTTTTCTATGTTCATTAATTTGCTTGGTACTAACCAAATGTATTATTTATGACAGGTGTTGGAAACGACTGGGGTGTATTTTACTGCATCTTGAGGGTTCCACTTGTGAAACTTTGGCTGCTCTTAGTGGAGATGGAATTGCATTCTATGTCTTGTGGCCACATTATCCCCTTTGGATAACTTCTCATGTTGCCGTCTCCAACTGAATGAATTTTATTGCTTTCAGGTATTTTCCATGATTCCTGGTTTTAGCTCGGAGTTGATGCCGAAAGGTCGTGAACAGGAAAGCCAGGCAAAGATCAAGCGATACATGTACGTGATGGGTTCTATGACCAATGAAGGTACTCTCATGGTGTTTTCTTCTTCCATATTGTCCATTATACATGTGAATATCAATATACTCATTCTGCTGTTTATATTTGACATAGCTTTTATTTCAATCTTGGGCGTAAGACTGGATGATGATGATAGTGCTATGGTGTCATGGTGTGTACCCATCATGCATTGTGATCAATGTCCATATAAGTAAACTAGCAGAGTACAGCCCACTTCAAGTGTTTCTGGCAGTACATTATGATTATTCCACCATTTACCTGTGAATATGTATTTGATCCCGGGCGCATGAATTATTTCTCTCCACTGTTTCATGCAAGCTTTGTAAATGGGGAAGGAGATCATGAGCTCATTAACCTGAGGTGGGAATTGCTTTTGGATGAAGTATGATCATTACATCGACCGTAGTCTTGAAGTCGGGAGTGTTTAACCTTTCCAAGTCTCTCATAATCCAACAGTCATTTACCTTTCCACTTATTTGATCCACAATCCCATTAAATTTGAGGAAGTGATCCTTGTTATGACACGACCACTCCGACGGACAGAGTGACCTCTCAAGATCTCGATCCGCACAACAAGAAGGGAGGAAGAAGAAGGAACAATCACACAAGATAGGAACACATATTTACGTGGTTCGGAGGTTACCCCCTACGTCCACGGGCGACGGCGACAGTGGAACTTCACTAGATGTGGAGAAATATACAAAGAAGTCAGCACCCCAACTTGGAGGAACAAATCCTCTCACAAGAAACTCTCTCAAGCTATCCCCCCAAGACCTCTTTTAGATCTTCTCTCTAAGAAGCTCACTCGGGCTCTCACTTGGGGGCGGGTTTCATTTTTCATCGAATTAGAAAATTATTTGGGACTATTTTATTTTTCTTGGTCCAGTTCAAAAAATTAGCACACCGCCTAATTACTTAGTCCATCGGCTAGTGTGTGCAATTTGATTTTTCACCCTTTATCTTGGTGCATGTTCTATGTTGTTGGTTTTTCTTTCACATTTATTTGGGAACCCATTATTTACATCAGGCAGCCAATGACCGGATGCGTGGAGATTGTTTTCTCACTCTATATTTCATACCGGTTGATCTATTTGCCTGAGTTTTCTTTGTCATTTATTTCTCGTAAGTGTTGTTTACGTAAGACAATGAATATATTTAATTAGGTGGCGATTCATTTTCCACCGTTCATTTTGTGCTGGATGATGCATTTGCAGGGGACTGTATGCCTTCAAATTTATTTATGATTGTGTTGGTTAAATCTGGCAAGACATGATTTTTTGTGCAGAATGATTTTATAAGCCTTTTTTCAAGTAGGATGATCTTACCTTACTTGGGTATCCTTTCTCATTTATGCATGATAATTGTACTTTACACAATCAACACCATGATTTTGTGTGCAGGTTCATTTTTCACCCTATTTTCATGCTCCATGATCTATTTCCTTGGGTTTGGACATGTTTATGGTTTTGGACATAGCTTGGGCACGACTAGGGTGTTATCATCATGCTCGAGTTCGGTCTCACATGCGACCTCTCCATTTACCACACCAGCAGCCCCAGATGGTTCTTCCAGTGCCGCCCCGACCATGACTCCAGATATGTTTAGGCAGATCGTCAACGAGACCGTCTCTCAGAATATCTCTCAGAATATCTCAACCATCGTCGCTCAGACCGTCTCCCAGATGCTCACATCCTTGGGAATTGATAGTAGTAGAGCACCTCCTGCACCTCCTGCACAGCAGCCTCCGGTAAGTATTTTATTTGATTGATTTTCTATTTGTTAACTCTAAATATCATCTTACAAAATATAAGAATTTAGATTGAGGAGGGGAAAATATCATTTTCTTAACTCTAAATATCATCTTACACCTATCCTCTGGATATTAGAATCAACAGGCAGACTGTTCTGCAGGATTTTCCATAGGTGTATAGAGATTTTGGTTAGAACTGAAAGTGAAAAGATATGTATAAATTCTATTCACTTGAGTGGGGGAGGATACAGATCTATAAATATTCATAAAGCTAGAATAATATAAGGAAAGTAACATGTAGACATGAATAAAATATGCCAATTTAGGTGAAAAGATCTCCCCAAAGTCTGGTAACTGTCATGGCAGGAAGCCAGGAACAGCACCTCTAATTAAGCAAAGGAAGGGCAGTTCATACAAAGGAGCATAGGTCATAAGTTACCGGTCGGATGGCCGTGCCGGTCATTCCAATACGACCGGGGAGATGAAAGTGACTTGTCAGAACTGACGGAATCCAAATCGGATGCCCGGTTTGAGCTCGGCGCTCAAACTTCATTTTTAAAATACACTTATTTCAAATGAACTGTTAGGACGGGTCCGGGGGTCTAAAATCTGAAATACCGGTCGGATGGCCGTGCCGGTCATTCCAATACGACCGGGGAGATGAAAGTGACTTGTCAGAACTGACGGAATCCAAATCGGATGCCCGGTTTGAGCTCGGCGCTCAAACTTCATTTTTAAAATACACTTAGTTCAAATGAACTGTTAGGACGGGGCATTTGGTTCTAAAATCTGAAATACCGGTCGGATGGCCGTGCCGATCATTCCAATACGACCGGGGAGATGAAAGTGACTTGTCAGAACTGACGGAATCCAAATCGGATGCCCGGTTTGAGCTCGGCGCTCAAACTTCATTTTTAAAATACACTTAGTTCAAATGAACTGTTAGGACGGGTCCGGGGGTCTAAAATTCGAAATACCGGTCGGATGGCCGTGCCGATCATTCCAATACGACCGGGGAGATGAAAGTGACTTGTCAGAACTGACGGAATCCAAATCGGATGCCCGGTTTGAGCTCGGCGCTCAAACTTCATTTTTAAAATACACTTAGTTCAAATGAACTGTTAGGACGGGGCATTTGGTTCTAAAATCTGAAATACCGGTCGGATGGCCGTGCCGATCATTCCAATACGACCGGGGAGATGAAAGTGACTTGTCAGAACTGACGGAATCCAAATCGGATGCCCGGTTTGAGCTCGGCGCTCAAACTTCATTTTTAAAATACACTTAGTTCAAATGAACTGTTAGGACGGGTCCGGGGGTCTAAAATTCGAAATACCGGTCGGATGGCCGTGCCGATCATTCCAATACGACCGGGGAGATGAAAGTGACTTGTCAGAACTGACGGAATCCAAATCGGATGCCCGGTTTGAGCTCGGCGCTCAAACTTCATTTTTAAAATACAAGATGAAATTTGAACTTATATTGTGTGTGTGTATTTATATATATGAAAATGAGCTGGCTTAAACTATTGGCATACTCTTGTTAATGCTTGATTTCTTTATTAAGTCTTGTTAATGCTTGATTTCTTTATTAAGGATTTGATTATAATTTTTTTAAATGATATACAGGATCATCCGTCGCGAGATGTTGGACGAGACGACGACCAGGATGATGTTGGACGAGACGACGACCAGGATGACACATATGTGGAGGATTTGTGATTTTATTTTAGTTGTGTATGTTGTCATTTTATTATTATGGATGTATGATTAATTTGTGATTTTATTTTAATTGTGTGTAATTTGAGGTTCGTGGAGATTGTGATCCGTGTAGTTGATTTATTATTGTTTTATGAAATTGTTATTTATCAGGTGCTTGTATGTGATGAATTTGAGATTTGTCGATATTGTTGTCTGTGTAGTTGATTTTATATTTATGTTATGAATTTGTTATTTATCAGGTAATTTATTTATCAGTTTAAATAAATTTTTAAAAAAAAAATAATGCAAAATTAGCGACCGCATGGAGACTGAATTGCGACCGAATAGCGACTATACGTTATATTTCTTTTATTAAATAATTATACTTGGCGACCGACTAGCGACCGAATTGAGACCGAATAAATCCGATAGGTTAATTTTATTTTTAAAAATACAACATAATTAGAGACCGAATAGCGACCGAATTGAGACCGACTTAATTAGCGACCGATCAGGCGACCGATTATAATCGGTCTCTGGTAACGACTGATACTGCGACCGAATTATGTCGGTCGCTATATAGCGACTAGTATATAGCGACCGACATGTTCGGTCGCAGTATAGTCTCTGTTCGGTCGCAATGCAGATTTGCGACCGATCTACGACTGAATAGCGACCGCTAGGTCGGTCGCTATCCGCGATTTTTCTTGTAGTGGTCGGGGATCACGAATTATTTCTAAAAGTTTCACCTACTAGAGGAGTAATGAGATTTGGCAAGAAAGGTAAATTCAGTCTGAGGTATGTTGGACCATTTGAAATCTTAAGAAGGACTGGTGAGGTGGCATATCAGCTGTCTTTACCACCATCATTGTCAGGAGTTCATGATGTATTCCATGTGTCTATGTTAAGAAAATACATGCCAGACTCATCGCACATTATAGATCACGAGCAGTTAGAAATTCAGCCAGATCTTACATATGAAGAGAAATCAGTTCGCATTCTCGATCGAAAAGAACAAGTGCTGCGAACGAAGAAAATTCCTTTGGTGAAGATATTGTGGAAAAGTATCTCAGCAGAAGAAGCCACTTGGGAGATGGAAGATGAAATGCGGAAGAAATATCCACAGCTATTCGGTACATATTGAGTAAATTTTTAAATTTCAAGGACGAAATTTGTTTAATGGGGAGAGGTTTATAACACCCGAGTTCGTCCGAAACTTAAAGATAGTTAAATATTTTATAATTAGAGTTCATATAAATTTTATGTTATCTTAATTAAAGTCTAATATCTTGAATGGTATAGTTTAACAAACTTTATTAAATAGATATCTCCATTTAATAATATGTAACTTTTCATAGGAATGTCAGAATAGGGTCAATATTAGACCCGTTGGATAGAGAATTCAAAGATCTACAAGTTTCATGTTAAACATAGTTTCAAATTCTGATATTTGATTAGTTAAAAATAAGATAGAAGAAATTATCTCTTTAGAAGCCTATTAGTGTTAAGTATTCGAGGGTTTTTATAAAAAAATCCCTCACTTCACTTATCTACCACCTCCTCGTGCGATGGAATGTAAAAATATATATATGTATATATTATATATATAAAACTACACATTATCCCCCCCTTCCCACGTGATCCTCCTCCTCTCAACCTTATCCCCATCACAACCTTATCCTCCTCCCCCATTCTTATCCTTTCCTCTCTCTCCCCCCTCCCACCCATTCTTATCGTCTCCCTCCACCCTCTTTAAATACCCCCCCTCTCATACGTAAATCCCTCACCCCTCACCTCTCACTCTCCCTCTCATTCTCTCGTCACTCTCCCTTCTCTCATTTCTCTCTCTCTCTCCCTCTCTCTCTCACTCACGTCCCCAACTCTCCCTCACTCTTTTCATTTTTTTTCTCATCTCTCTCTCTCTCACTCACGTTCTGTAACTCCCATCCCTCTCTCATTTTATTTATTTTACTTTCATCTCTCTCCCCCATCTCTCTCTAATCTTTCTCTCTCATCTCTCTTCTTACCCTCTCTCTTATAAATTAACGGAGAAAATAACACGAAGTCGAAAAAAAATAATACGGAGTCGGAATATGATAAAATTTTGACAGAAGCCTAGACGGAGAATTTGAGAAGCTTATTTGGACCATTTCACCTTCTTTACGTAGGAATCCGCCCCTACGGGTAAGTTACGGGTTATTTAAATTTTATTATTTAGAGATGATATAATAAGATAAAAATTATTTTGGGACATGAATATTATCTTTTCCTACGTAAGGATTATTACGAGAGCTCGGGTGAGGTATTCAATCTAATTTAGGGGAGTCCACCCAAAAGGTAGGCATGATAAACCGAGTGCATATTATTTGTTATTTACATTTCTTTGATTTGATTTTATTTGAAATGTAATTTAAGTCAGTGATTTATTTAACCTAATGATCTATGTTTAGAATCAGTTATTTATTTAGTTACCATACTGTAAAAATATTAGTTTTCTCTCTAATCTCTCTCTCTCTAATTTCTCTCTAATCTCTTTCTACTTTCTCCCTCTACTTTCTCTCTCTACTCTCTCTCTACTCTAATCTCTTCGAATGTTATATATATTTAGTTAATAAATTTGACCCACTACCCTATGATTAAGTAACTAATTCCTGATATTAAAATACGATCCAGTTATTTTATAAAGTTCAATGACAGATTTTAAGTATTGAGACGACTATGTAATAAGCATCATAATAAGAATAAAAAAATTTTGATTAAGCATATGGACTGTGTCACTTTAAGGAGGTGTGGGGCGACAAACCGTAGTTAGCTTCCGCTACGGGATTAGACCCATTTCTGAGGACAAACGGACTTTTGAAAAATCTGGAATCCAGAATAAGAAAATTATCTGGGGAATGGTGGAGTATTAACTCCGATCCTGCGTGGTTGATCAAGGCCGACAGGCTCCAGCGTTTAAACCATTTATCTTTATGTCGGTGTATGGATGCCTAGGTATGTGTTTGCTACTGCTTTTAGTGACGGGATGTATGTCCAATATATGCTGCCAAATAATATGAAGTTTAGATTTGATATATGACTTTGATATGATCTGAAAATAAGTTCATCTGTATAAGCACTGATTTAGCTAAGATATGTATTATGCCATTTATATGTGAGTCAGATAAGATTTGTTATACGCATTCGCTTATAAATATGAAAATTATTTTACTCTATTATATTTCATATTTCCTTCGCATTCATAATATATGTACAATTCAGTGAAATTGTGATTAGCTTTATATCATGGATTTGCACAGTTTAGCATATGATAATCATGTGATTGGTTTTAATGCCTACTGAGTCTTTGTACTCATATCTGTTGCCTAACCATTTCAGGAAATTGACAAGTAAGTACCTCGACTTCGACGAACAGTAGGTCGGAGGGTGATCTCGGGCGTAATTTGAATTTACGCTGCGTAGAATAAGTAGATTTGGTTTTCTTTTGAATAATGAATGTAAATATGACTTTTGAGTAGCAATATATGGCACTCTGTATACGATATAAATTATGGGTGTTTATCTTATGAAAATGGTATGGTTTTATCTTTTGGAATATGTGATGATTTGGCCTTTAACGCCTTGCAAATATCTCAGCCCACAATACTTCCATACATCCGCTGCGACGCCCCCAGACGCGATACGGGATCGCGGGAAGGGGGCGCCACAAACCACCCATTGGGTGTGTAACAATTATTATTCGTTCCTTCATAGACCAAGGGCTCTTGAAAAAATACATTTAAATTTGTTTATGACTAATGTTTTAAAAATTAGTTTAGTCTCTTGTCCTGTAGATCTATTATCGAAAATATTTTCTTAGTGACGGACTTTATAAAAAATATTGGGCCAAGTTGGCAAATGTTTCTTTACAACTTCTTGATTTAAACCCACATTTTAAGTAACCTGGAACATATAAATGCCACGATTGTCATTTTTACATAGAAGGACATAAGGAGCTTAGATGATGCATTTACCAGAAATTTTTAATGATTTAGAGCTAAAACTTCTTGCAAGTATCTCCATTCTTTTGATGGATTATTTGTGTTTTATTGGACATCAGTGACGTCATGAAAAATAGATAGTCACCGTGTTCCATTCCAAAGGATTTCAATAGTAATATCACATGCATTACAATGCATCCATTTCGTATCATCAAACACAAGATAAAGTTGTATTTATTTGATGACCCAGAGCAGATCTACCGGTAAGGATCTTGTCTCACAAAAGGGAGATCCCACGTTTGAATGTGAGGGGGCGGGATTACCTAACTCACATTTAATTCTCGAGAGATGTGAGTTCTAAATTTATTAATCTTAAAAAAAAGAGATGCACGTGAGTTAGATGTCGCTGAATTTGAACTCAAGTCTCACGTTGTGTAGACTCGAGTACCATTGTGTTAGATTTCTCGTCAAAAAAAAAAGTTTGTATTTATTTGGACCTTACAAATCATATAATCACATATGCTCTAAAAATATTTTAATGACGTTTGTTTTGTTGAACAGAGAAACCTATTACCGAAACTACAAAAAATGAAAGAAGTTTTTTTTTGTCAAAATAGCTTCATAACTTGATTAATATATATTTTTTTCAGATAGCTATATTTTTCTGTTTAAATTCTTTAAACCTTGTCAAATAAAATGTATAGAAACTTTATACCCTTTTGCCAATCTATGTTTGTGCCAGTTTTTGACTGTTTTAATTAGAATCCTTCTCCAGCTATAACTGATGGTACCTTTGCCATGCTGCTCCAATGTCATATGGACTCACCCATTGGCGTCCTGTACGGAAATTTTAGTGAAGATGATTTGGTTTCTCGTGTGAGCCATGGGTTCCACTAAACGATTCAATCATGACAACTAAAAAAATCAGGGATGAAAAAAAGCAGAGGATATTTGCATGAATAATTTTGACAAACTTGTTTTTAAATTATAATCAAAATGATCTCTCTAAATAGAAAAGTATCACAAATGCCCTTTTTAATTACATGAATATCCCTCTCATAACTTCATAAGTCATAATCCATAGTTTACACATGCTCTTTGACAAGGGGAATCATGATATTTTTCTTCATCTAAGGAGGGTATTCATCTGATTACCTGTTTAGCATTTCTCTGTACAAAAAAAACCGTGTCAAGAATTTCTACAAATATCTCAAGAAAACAATTTTAAGAATTAGGTCCAACACAGGGAATTATGGCCAGCCTGTTTCCTCAGCAATAGTAGGGTCACAAGCTGCAATCAATCACCTCCACCATGAATGCAACTTGATTGTGGATTACCATGAAAAACAGTTGATGCTTGTTCAGGGTCCGGTCATCACTTTCATCATGTGAAGAGGTTAGCATTTTTGAGTGGGGGAAGGAAACCTCCGCATCATCATGTTCAAGAAGAAAGCACTTTCTTTTTTTGGCAAACGCTCCTGACATGGTAAGAGTCAATGACTTTACCCTGGAAACGTGACCAACCGAGTACAAGATTTATTTGTAAAAATCTTCCACATGGTGGGAGTTGCGACTCCATTCTAAATGAGTATTAACTAAGTTCGGTTCACCATGGACCATTAAATTATATGCATGTCCTCCGCCACCCACCCATCTCATGCAACAGTACGAATGCAATTACACAGCTGTCTCAACTAGTGTCATCGTAATCAGATCGGACCGGACGGTCAGATCGATTTGATCGCGAATCGACTTAAAAATCAATCCGATTAACATCGATACAATCTAATGTTAAAAAATCAGATGAATCGGACGAATCGCGATTCGATCGGTGAACCGATCCGAATCGATCTGACCCGATTCATTTTTTAAAATAAAAAAAATAAATATTTAAATATTTAAAATAATATTTATATGTAAATAAAATTATCTTATTATTATTAATAATTTATTATTAATCATTTTATTTTAGATATATTTAAAATTTTAAACTTTAAAATAACATAGATGTCAATTGTGAAAACTCGTAATCATGACTAATAAAATATTATAAAAGTTTAAAATCAATTTATTTAATCATATTATTTTTTTAACTATATAATTACGTAATCATGACTAATAATTATATATATATATATATATTTATTTATTTTGATCCTTATTTCTTATTATCTTGGACTATAGAATCGGGTCAGATCATATATCAATATTATGATGACGTCACAATTCAAACCAGTTCAATTGAACAGTCCAACCGGTTCGAATCAAACTAACTCATTGGTCAGTTCAGACACCAATTCGATTCTGATAACATTAGTCTCAACATAAGACGCTTGTCCACATGCTTCCATAGTTTACCTGAGTGAGGCACTCCGATAAAATTGTCGCGAGTAAATGAAGGGCATATTGCAACACTTAATCTGCACAATATGATCAAGAAAAGGAGGACCCAAAAAGTAAACATCCAGTGATACAATCTCACGGTCCAGCCACTCAGAATTCACCGATGGAGACTAAAGAAAGATAAATGTCTAATGTTTATCTGGCGTGAATCCAGTAGGACAAATACAAGAATACATTATGGGAACTGCTTCAACCATCTTATCATCAATGAAGATGAAACTAACAAATATCTGCAAAACTAATGACCAAGGCACCAAATGACAAGATAACTAACCAGTTAATTCCCGTCGGACTTATCCAAAAGGATGCATCTTACATCATTCTCGATGGACCTACTTCTCTGTACTGGTAGTTTTGGAACCCATTTAGAGACTTTCAGTGTCAAGATCTGGAGTTCAGGTGAAAAACTTGGCAGCTTGGCTTGTATGACCTCTTGCTTGTGGCTTGCTCAAATTTCTTCGTGGCAGTCTCATTCTCTTCTAGGCCTATTTGAACAAAATACCTTATCCACCATGACGAACTCCGCAATTTAGCCTGTGTGCAAGCATGCACCATCAATGAATAGATGCACACAATGATAACTAGAGAAAATGGGCATGAGCATCCATAGAAAATGAGAAGTGACAGAATTAACATACAAGTACCTTTATGGTTTTTTTTAAGTACCCTTTATGTTATAGTGAATGTCAAAAAACAGCTACAGAAAAAAGATACTTGATCATGATGAGTGAAGAATATATTGACACATTGCAGAGTCATGGCTTTGTGGTTGATGAGTGCATTTACATATGCCATGAACCTAATGCATGATGCATGGCTGATGTGTGCATCTATATATGAGAAAAACCTAGTGCAGGATGCATTTCATACAAATGTGAACTAAAACCCAAGAGTGGATACTTATTATTTCATGCACCATGAAAGCATACTCATTCTTTCTGAGTTCTATGCATATTTAACTGCACCTAAACGCCCTTGCCAACTCGTGCGCGCGCGCGCGTGTAATATCAAAGACAACACAAGGTTCACCTTAATACTTCATGCATAACAAAATGTATATAATAACAAAGTAGTGTGCATGCCAACATCACTTCTTCCACCCAAAGGCTAACCCCTAGAAACAGACAGACATGACCTTATCTTCTGCTCATGTAAGTCTTGTCTATCCCTCTACATTTATGCCATTCGCTGAAGTGGTCTCATTCTTTAAATTTTCTAAGCAAGGTATCGTCAGTCATTCCACATCTTAACTTCTTATCATAAAAGCACAGTTCAGAAGACAAGGACTCATGATCACAGGCAAAGCATAAGCCATAACCTTTTATTTTGAAATTGGTTTAGCCCTTAGCAGCTATGATTTTATAAAGACGTGTGCATAAAGATCTTGTATTTAACAAAAGATACACAAGTTAACTTTTTTGAAAGTCACAAGTTGACATTAGAGGAAGGACTTACTGGCTTTCCAAACTTGGATAGATCAGGAAGCTTAGGTCTCTGCTGCCCAGGGTAGCCTGAAGACAATCAGTATTATAAAATAAGAACAATAAAAAAGAATACCATCAACTTTCTTCTTTCTACCATTCAAACGGAAAACTGATCCTAAAACAGGTACATATGAACTTTCCAATTCTGTGTCCTTAAAACTCTGATCAGAAGGCTAAGTGGTGATCTTGTTTTTCTTTTCTCATTTCATTTTTTTCATCCTTGTGTCGAAGCAGATGAGATAAAAATAACTATAAGAAAAGAGAAGGATATGCATGTCAACTACCCAGGTGTGTGGGTGGTGTCTCAGATGACCATCGTGACATTTTTCCCATGATCCATTTTCATCAACTGAGTTCCTCTACCTTTCCCACAACCATCTGTTGCACCTGCCTAAACCTATCATGGATGTGAATTTCAAGTAATCCTTGAAATAGGTCTTAAAAGCAGATTCTAACATCATCATTAGTCTACACTATTTTAAATTGATTCTAACATCATCGGAAGAGTACACTAGTTTTACTTGAACTTACAACAGTAATGGTGCAAACATAATTTTTCAACAGAAGATCGATGAAAGAAAGAGATAACCATAGATGAAAGCCAAATGTAACCTTGTTTCAATTACTTAACATTAAAATCCTCAGTAGGAGAGGAATGTCAAGCACCAAAAAAGGAAACAAAGGACCCTGTCACCTTGTAGCATAGGAAAGTTAACTTTCCAAAACATGTGCATATCAATTTGGAATCTGGACCACATAATACCTGGTGAGACAATGGTGATCTAATTTGTCCCTATGACAATGGTAATCAGTACAATGTACCCTTAAGAACACTTTTACATGTGCAATTAGCATTGGCAAAGCTCTTAGTTGTTAAATAAGAGATTCAGATAACTCAACACCTAAAACCATGGCAAAAATCAACTAAAGCTTTTAAGGCTTACCAGCAAAGATGACGACACCATCTGTAGATACTCTAGCCAAGTCAGGAAGAGACTTATTGAGGTATCTTGGGGACAAGTAATCCAATGCATCTGAAACAAGGACTAGAGAGAATGATTTCGGCCTGTAAGGTAGAGGAAACTTGATATCGGCTACACGCACAATGCCCTTGCGGACAAGGCTCTTGCAGCTGCTGTCAGCATCTTCCAAGTCATATGGCTCCACTCCCCAAGCTTCAGTATCTTCTTCTTTTGACAACTTCGAAACCACTGAACAAGTTTCAGGGCCTACATGCAACACTTTATGCATGCTATCGCCATATACCTTTTGTAGAAAAGGTATGACTCGTAGAACTTCTGAAGTGCAGGAAGCACCTGATAATAGTACAAATGACATGATCTAAACATTAAATTGACAAAAAGATGCCTTATCACAGTACTAAAAGAATGCGAAAGAATAAAAAGAAAAAAACTGGTCCATGCAATGATGATACAATTATGGTGGGCTTACTTTCCAATAGAAGCAGATGGGTCAAGATTAAGAAGCATCTATTGTAGAATTCACATTTATCCACATGACCCAATGTGCAAAATGTAACCAAGTGATGCATGACATTAATTTATATCAAAATGTCATTGCGGCAGTAAAGCCTTTCTGGTGCACATAGGATAGGAGGTTAGCAAACCATTGTGCCTAGACCTTGTCCTGGCTTGGTTTGGTCCATCACTGGAGGGGTTTTTGAACCGTCCCTATAGTTAATGGTGGCCCTTTGGGAAAGGGCGAGAGCCTGTCACCTGGGTGAGGTACAGGGTCTTTAGTCTTGTACTCGGGGAGCGGGGGACTACTACCTTCTTCCGGGTGTCAAGAACAACCACATTTGGCACTGATTCAACCAAAGGGAGGCAGAAAATCCCCAATACAAGGTAATGCCCTTCAACTAGAACTTGCAAGTTCAAAAAAATTGCATTACAAGTAGTGCATCCTGCAATATACATCTAGGGTTTCAATGTTCCTGATTATGAGATCCCAACTAAAAGGATCTAGAATCTGATTGTGACGTGAAACTGTTTCCTGGCATGCCATCTTGAGAAACACGCCAGCTGGCACGAGTAAATATTTTTTTGGTTTCAGCATAGCCTATGCTTCCTAGGTAAGCATCGTGACCAATCCAGCTATGGGAACCAAAAGCTTATAATGAGAGAGAAAGAACGGCTAAGGAAATATGCTTTCTGTGAACTCCCTCGCAGTTACCTTCTGTGTCATTCTTCTTTACACAAATTCAAGCTTTGTTACAGGAAATGCCACTACTTGGATATTCCTGGACAACAGTATCCTTAAAATGCTGGCAGGAAGATTGAATGTGTTCAGTAACTCTAATTGGGTATGCTACAGGGTATCAAGATGTAGACAGGATGAAAATTTAAAGCATCCTAAGAATATTTATAAAAGTTGTGCACCTACATTAGGCATCCCTTGGCCTTGCACAATCAAATTGCAAAACAATAGGCCGTTCACTAGGCTAGACATAGCTGATCTCTTCCTTATTAATCACATAGAGAATTAAGGCACAGTCAGAGAACTCCCACTTTTTGTCTACTTTAGAAGGATTTTTAGCATGTGCCAAGGTGAAAAGTTTTCCACATGAGGTAGCCATTACCAGTTACCCCCCATGTCAGCATGTTTCAGAACCATACAAATGAATTTCCATAGTAATTAAAAAACTTGAGAACTACTTGAAAGTAATTGGAAATATCAGGGAAATATTAGTGCTGACAAACTCGCTGGTAAATAATGTTATTCAATTCACAAAATGAGGGTCAAGCAAAGGATGCCTCTTTTACTGGAAAGTACAGCATGACCTTTAATAGGAAAGTAAGATCTCAAGCATGAAAAACCAAAAGATAAAAGAAATATAAGGTGGCTGACCTTCATTCTTGATAGCTTCCTTCTCGCTGCCAAGGCCACCTGTCCACAGAGAGAAAATCGTTCATCAATAGTCATTGAATATATGAACATAATGTAGACAATAAGAATCATCTCTTCTATTGTGCAACTGGAAATATAAGTATTGCATAAATAGCAAGACGCAAGAGACCGTGCCATAGATAATAAAAAGTAAAAGAACGTCTCTGATCTCCAAAATGTTTCTAGGAAGCATCATAATTTATCAATCAAACCTTGCCATAAACTCTTTAATAACACCCATCATGCAAGAGGTAACACAAACCTGAGCCGCTATATAAATATCCAATAAGCAGGAAAGCACCCTGAAAGATTGAAAAACAGTTGGTCAAGACATGGATTCACTAAACTGCACCAAGTAATGCGGAGCAGCAGACAAATCTATCTTCGTGGAAGCTAAATGGAGTGTTCTCTTTTTTCGGAGTGGAGCATAGATCAAGTGTATTGAAACATACCACAATAACTAGACCGACAGACAGAATGGGCGACGTCCGCGACTTGTGGTGTAACGAACCCGCGAGTGGAACACTCGCGGTGTCCGGAAAGCGCCTGCTAGGGTTCACAGGTCTTCTCGACATTGTAGCTGGTCTCCGATGCCAGAAGATAGATAACACCTATGCTGTCAGAGACGTAACTACTTAGTTCACTCGGTCGAGAAGAGATTGCATACGACTCCGCATTGCTCATGAAGACCCCAATGCCAAAGCATATAGAAAACAAGAGAAAGTACCCACACCTGCGACTCCAGCAAAATTAACCGAAATAGAAAAAGTACAAAGAACTCATAAGTTGGAAGGTAGAAGAAAACCACAGCATTACGTCCCACACAAACTTCTTGCCATGAAAGATTTGGTCGAATCACCAAGCAGGGATCAACATTAAATCCACCGCGACAGTGGGATTCCAAATCAGGACAGCACAGAGAGAAATCACACTTCACCCAACAAAGAGCAAGCAAAACAAGAGGAATCACGCAGAATGCGGATTCAGACCACAAATCTGCGGCAGACGAGCTAAATCCGGTGCAACATCAGAAACCGGGCATCATTGCAATCTAGGGTTCCTTCGTCCCGAAGCATGGGGATCGGGAGGAGGAGATACCCCGGAGTGGGAGAGGAGCGAGAGCCCGCTTCGGAGATCTGGAGGAGGCCCCCCCGCACTGTCAGATCTAGGAGCCCCTGGTGAGTGGCGAGTCTGGGCGACCTTGTTTCCGCCTCACAGCTCAGTTTAAGGGGGCAGCCCCCCACGGCCCACGCTTGTGGAGCTCCTCGCGTTCCCATGATGAGCGGCGAGCCTGGGCCCTGACTATTGTGGTAATAATAATAATAATAATAATAATAATAATAATAATAATAATAATAATAATAATAATAATAATAATAATAATAATAATTAAATATTTATTTTAATTAATTAGTGACATTGACATTTTTTATTATTTATTTTTTAACAAGAATAATATAACTCGCGAACAAACTCAGAACCTCCCAAAAAAAAATGGTGAGACCACCACGAAAAGTCCCGACCTTATTTTCACCTCGGTTAGAATTTCTTTTATCTCTCCTCCTTTGTTTTCTTTACAATTCTTATCTAGTGCTCTTGGTTGTAATGTCTTGTTCCATTTTTTATGAAAAACTAGATATATGATTTATAAATATTTAATATTAATATGTTAACATAAGGTATTTGTATATTTTAAGAAAAAAATTATAAAAATTATTATTAAATAAAATTTTATAAAAAATTATTATTAAATAAAAATTTGTTTTTAAAAAATATATTAATAAATATATCACTATATACATTTGAATTGTGTAAAAATATTATTTTTATTTGTAATCATATCACTTCTTTTTGTTAAATATTTAGAAAAAAATTATATTTAAATATTATTTATGTACTATTTAAATTAACACAACATATATCTATTAATATATTTTTAAAAATGGTATTTTGTACAAATTTATCTATAACAATAATGTTATGTAAAAATCCCTTTTAAGAATTGTATGCGAACGACATTTTGCCACTCTTAAACGTTAACTTTAAAGTGTTGTTCGATGTTTCTGCCAAATATAAAATCAAACCGTGCGATTTGAGAGACGTGAGGAAAGAGAGAGAAAAAGCAAGGACGAATAGGTTAAGTGAATTATGACATGAGAGGGGGAGAGCTATAAAATAGAGGCTCTGATTAATTATCTCAAATCTATATCAAATTAAATATAATTTGATTATATTGCATGGATGGAAGGACATGTCATCAGGTCGAGTTTATAGAGATTGGGCTTAGCTTAGGGTTTAGACACTTTGTGTTAAGTAAAGAGAGAGGATGAAGATTACGTGTAGTTTCTAAGATTGAGTCATGGTTAGCTCGGTGTTATTCTCTCTCTCTCTCTCTCCCTCGTATTTTGTTAAGGATTGTTTGATGCACTGCAACATGCTATGAAAAGTTCATACTAAGTCGATTCCATAACGTCTATAAAATGCCATAAGCTGTTGGGTTATAAAATTATTTCAGTGGATAGGGTACACTTCTAATTAGATTTTTGTTTTCAATCCAGAATATCAGAAATTAGAATATAAAAAATGTACTGTAAAATTGATGGATTACCATAAACTTATTTTCAATAATTATAAAACTAATAACATTAGAATGAACATTTTGTGATATTATGTCAAAAAAGGAAACCAGTTATATCTTCTATTGTTTGCCCTACCCAATAAATTACCACATTAAAATTTGAGTAAATCTTATTATCCGTCGGGAACAAGATTGACCACATGAGAGTGAGTCAATCCCATCCCGGATGGTTACCCGAGACGGATACGTAGCATCACTCTTAGGGCGTGTTTGATTCTGGAACAGGAAAGGCCAGATAATCAAACGATTTAAGAGGAAATTGTGGGCCCCACAATTTCCTCTCACACTGATCCCCCACTAATTAAGGTGGGGTGCGTTATTAACGTCCTTGGATGCGAACAACTCACCCCACCTCACAATCAAACAGGTCGCCCTCTTTATTTTTTAGGTGAGGGTAAGGTATTTGATCTTATGGAGTTGAATATATTACCTGAGGTCAGGTAAGAGCCATGTGTGTGAGAGATAGGGTGTGGGTCTCTCACATTTCTCCTTCAGCCGATGTCATATTCCTCTATCCTAATTGATTAACAAATTGACCCTTAAAATTTCCCCTCTTGCTCTCTCCACCATGTGCAAAAGTTCGGCTGACCCCACAGATTCCAGCCAATAGACAGCTATTTACTAAGAGGTAGTCTGTTCCATCTCATATGTCGTGTGGTTCTCAGTTGGTCAAATTATCAGCATAGAAGGGGCCCCATTGGGTGAGCAATATTTCAGTAAGGGAGCCCCCCCCCCCCCCCCACCAACGTAGGTCTTTCCGTAGTCTAATTCAGCAATTATAACTCACAAGAATGATGGAGCATGAGGGGTGGGGGTGGGGTCATCACGTGTGAAAAAAGGTTGGAGTATATAAGTAATTATTCCAATGCGGGGGTTCTTTTTGCCCGTTCGAGAGGATTCGAATGGGAGAAGCGAAAAGGATCGGCAGGTTGTCGGCAGGAAATGAAAGGGTGGGATCAAGAGGCTCCGGTACTTCAAATTAAAGTTTGACGTATCATTGGATCGAATCGTATTTATTTTTAGACGTTATAATCAGGGTTTGTCGGCCTGGTCAACTCGGTCGACCCGATCTCGGTTTGGGTCAGGTCAGGTCGCTCCCGTCTCGGTTCGACCTGGTCCGTCCCGTTCTAAAACATCACTTTATATATATATATATATATATATATATATATATATATATATATATATATATATATATATATATATATATATATTATAAAATAATAAAATAAAATAGAAAAATATATATTATATATAAAATATAATATAATATAATATAATAATAAAATAATAGACCGACCCGTCCACGACCCACGGCCCGACCGACCCGGTCCCGGCCTGGGTCGGGTCAGGTCGTGCGAGTCGATGCGAGACGCACCGGGTCGATAAACCCTGGTTATAATCCGATATGATATTACGTCGGAATGATGTAATATTATGTTGGTATTACGTAGAAGATAACTTTTAAGATAAAAATTATTTAAGTTAAAAATGATTTTAAATATTAAAAATAAAATTTTTATATAAAAATTATTATTAAGGATGAATTTATAAAAATTTATTTTTGTAAATATATTAGTAACTATATCACTGTATAAATTTGAATTATGAAAAATATCATATTTATAAGTATATTATTTATTTTTATAAAAAATATTAAAAATTATATTTAAATAGTATTTATGTATTATTTAAAATAATCTAATGAAATGTCTACTAATATATTTTTATGAATATTTTTTTTATAAATTTACCTCTAATAATAATTTTCATATAAAAATATCAAATCGCACTATACTTGTGCACGTCGAGGAGTCAATTTTTCATTTGACAAATCTTACTCCACGCCATCCGATGAAAATTAGTTTTGTACCATCAAAAGTAATATACTTTGTACTTGGCGTACATAAATTAAAAAATAATTGATATTTAACTTATTAATAAGGAGAAGATATTTAAGTTTTTGAGATTTTTTGTTTTAAGTCTCTAAAATCTTTCAAAATTAAAAAAATCTTCCCTAACCCACCTATTTATTCAAAAACATCCAAAATATTCAAATCCTTAGTAAAAAATATCTAGAGTTACTGTCATCCAAAAATAAAATGTTTCAGAGAATATTCTTTTCTCTGTCCCATTAAATTTTTTCTTTCCTATTTTACCCTCCAATTCTCTCTTCGAACACTCTCTTTTCGAGCACCATTGTCGAGTACGGGATTCTCTCTCTCTCTCTCTCTCTCTCTCTCTCTCTCTCACGCGCATGCACGCAAGCTTGGGGTAGCTGTAGCCGCCAGAGCTATTCTACTGCTAGGGAGTAGAGAGCATAGCGGAGGTGACAGAGGAGGGGGAGGAGGGGGTGGGAGGCGGCATAGGAGGAGAGGGAGAGTAGAGTCAGTGCCCCAGGTTTCCAATTAATGATCCCCTACAGCTTCAAGGAAAGGGATCCTGATGTAGTGTTCCTCTCGACAGCAGAGCGAGAGAGATGGCGGAGTTGAAGTTGGAGGGAGACAACGACGTCGTGGCGAAAGAGATTCATCTTAAGGTAGCTGACAGGGAGGTAATGTTGGATGGGTGGTGCAGTGTGTGGGTCAAGGGTTGGCTCATCGAGTCCCACGAGCACCCCATCCTCAACTCCACTGGGCATGAGTAGTATGCATGGACTAAACCCTAGCAGGACCATGGCTTCGTCACCCCCCACCTGTAGGGTGGCTCCGCCCTTCCCCCTAACACCCACCTGCTCTCCCTCTCCACCTGTGTTGCCTCCTGCCTCCCCTCCTCCCTCTCCTCCGCCACCTCCCTCTCCCCCACCAACGAAGCAAGTTTGATGACTACGGCGGCTCTAGCCACTGCTACAGCTCGGGTGACTACTACAGCAAGGGTGACGGTGGTGCCTGCTCTGACTCCGACGAGCACGGGGGAAGGTAGCAGGGAGGGTGGCAATGTTGTTGTTGTTGTTGTTGTTGTGGCCAACGAGAGCGAGAGGGACTAGGCGCTGCTATGGCGAGACGAGGGCCATTGTGGCGCCTGCTTCGACAAGCGCGGGAGGGGGTGTCACGGAAGAGAGGGCAGTGGTACTACTGGCGCAGCCACACTGTTGCAAGGAGGCAAGGGAGACTGTGGCACTTGCTCATGCTCCAGCGACCACAGGGGCGGGGGGTCACGGCAGGGAGGGCGGCGGTGCTTTGGCAACCCCTGTGACCACCCTCGTCGGTGTCCCAGCTACCCCCTCCCCATGCCCAGTACCTCTCTCTCTCTCTCTTTGGGGTTTAGACAAGAGAATTATGATCTTTTTCTCTTCTCTGATTAGGTTAAACTATGATTAAGTTAACTTAATCAGATCTTATCTCACGGTGACGGATGAGAGGGGTTTTTTCTATGAAGAAAATGATTTTGAGAGTTTTTAGTTAAATAGGTGGATTAGAGATATTTTTTTCTAATTTTGAAATAGTTTAGGGGGTTAAAACTAAAAATCCCTAAGTTTTAATATTTAAAGCTTGTTCCGAGAATGTGTCAAATACCCATATTACAGGGCCGTTTTCCTTGTGCGACTGATTGAAGCGGGTTTGGGGGAATTCATATCTGATTTTAACTGATGCTACTTGATCTTAATCGGGCGGTATGTTTTTATGTGAATTCTGAAGGAGCCGAAGGTTCATGGCTCTTGAAGGTTTGAACTCTCTCTCTCTCTCTCTCTCTCTCTCTCTCTCTCTCTCTCTCTCGTGTGCGATGATGCTGAGACTCCTCTGGCTTTCAACTGCAGCCGTGTGATTATTTAATGTGGGAGACACTATTCCACCAATCGCCATTCATGGAGGTCTATGTCTCTCTCAACAATCTACAGGGGGCCACCATCGACGTCATTTAGATTATCTTCTCAAATAAGAAGTCCCATATTCAGATGCTTTTAAACTGGAAAGTATCTGTTAGTATGACGCGGGTAATCTATAAAATTAGTCTTTTTGAAGAGCAATTAGAATTTGAAAAGAATTCATATGTGAATTCTCTTTATAGAGAAAGATAAAATTAAACCATTATTATAAGTGGGTCCAACGTCACAAGATAAATTGATGATGTAGTATATTGACCAGCATTGACATTGGAGTCACAGTGTTGACCCGTAGAAGTGTGCCTTCTTTTCTGGCCACGGAAATAGATAATTTCTTTAACTTTTAAAAATGTACTCAACCCTAGTTGAAGTTTTGCCCGATTAACCCGGAGTGAACCCCTTTTGTGTTTTGATAGGCGGTACAATTTAATCGGGTTAAAAATAGGTTTACCCAGATTTAATTTGGGTTTCGAAACCCATCTCGTGAGGTGAGTTAACCCTCTCCCCTGCGCATTATGGTCCCTACCCCACTTTTTCACCCTCAAGATCGCCCCTCTCTCTCTCTCTCTCTCTCTCTCTCTCTCTCTCTCTCTCTCTCTCTCTCTCTCTCTTCTGTGACGGAGATGACTAACACCCCACCCCCTTGTCCCCCTCCGACGAACCCCCCTCCCCCTCCGATAGTAGACTCCCCCTCCTTAGGTGAGCAGCTGTTCCTCTTGCCCCCCCCTTTTCCCTTCCAGTAGAAAAAAATATTTTTTTTTGAAAAAAAGAAAAAAGAGTAGATCAAAAATTAGAAAAGAATAAAAAAAATCAATGTTCATTGTCATGGGTAAATAAGTGAAAAGAGAGGGACATTTGTGATAATTCAATAGTCTTTTATTACTAAGTTAGCCTAAAATCTATTAAAAGTACACTGGATTAAAGATAGGTTAATCCACATCTTTACTGTCAAGTTAGCTCTCCCATTATCAAAATAAAAGTGGATTAAATGTAGGACAAGTTAATTGGACTGACTTATTCGTCTTTTAATTCAACCCTCTACCAAAGTGAAGGTAAGTAGTTAAGAAGCACATGAGGGGAGAAGATTAAACCGCTTGTTGAAAGAGCGGGCTGTCTGCTCCTACCAATAGTAAGTAACTACAACCATAATCTTGACAGCATAGACAGACGTCGAATTATCTCAGACAACGTGTAACCAAAAGGGGGCTCAAAGCAACCACATCACCGTGAGATATCCAGCCACTCATAAATTCTACCATGGCTGACTACATCAACACAAAGCACAACTTACTCCAGAATCCCTAGATACGATGAGGCCATGATGAACACCGGCCACAAGTCACCACCACGTGGAATGAACTAGATGGGCTAAAGGAGTAGATCCGGAGAGCGAAAAGAGCAACCAGACGAACAAGTGATGGGAATCGACGTCGAGCACTGACTTTTTATTTTTTACATTTGTGTCCTTTAGTTTATTTTTATATCCTTGGGAAAGTATATGTGCAATTGTAAGGCTTTATAAGCCAATGTGTCATTCCCTTGGATTCTTTGGATTTTTGTGCAAATTGTCAGTAGGTCCAGCTAGGGAGCTCTCACTCCTTCCCTATTGGTCCACATAAGCCATATGGGTCCATGTGGGGCTGGTCAAAGTCCTAGGTGACATCTAGAAGGTCAATTGGACACATGGGAGATAAGTGGTTGAAAATGTCAAAGGGAGGCCACCTACCTTACCTACCTAGTCAAAGAGTGACCCCTCCATATGTAATTTATTTATTTTGAATTTTTGACCACATGGGGGAAGAAAATAGCCTCTCTCCCACGAAATTCCCAGCCCCCCACCCCTTGCCATTCTCTATATAAGCATATGTATAGTGTCATTAGAGAAATTAATGAAGAATTAAGTATTTTTACCAAGAGCAAACCCAAGGGCACCCCTTGTGTCTCTCCTCCCCTCTTGCAGATGGATTTCTGTCATTCTAGGGTGTGAAGCATTCATCTTGGTGTGACTCCAAGATCTCCAACCTCTACTGGATGCGACTTCCGGCTGTCGCCTTCCGTTCGTGCCGCCATCGTGCCGCCACCGCCATCGCCGGGAGTTCTGTCCAAATCAGGACAGAACCTCATCTCCGAAATTTTATCTTTTTTTTTTGTTGTCTGATCGAGCCCTAATTTTGAGGGTTTGTTCTGTCCACCTCCCTTAACCTTCAGTTCAAATTTCGTGTCATTTGGAAGTCATTTTATATTTTTCCCGTATTTTTGTTTGTCCTCTCAGTAATCTGCCCTTTTGCAGACCTACGGGACAGTCTCCTTGTTGCAATTTCCCCACCCATATAGAAAAATTTAAACAAATCCACAAAAATTCTCTAGTGTTCCTCACGTATACCCCCTTCCACCATAATTTTCGTTGAGTCTAAAAAAATCATTTAGCCCTCGGTCAAAGGTCTGTTTCAGGCAGATCCATCTCTGCCCTGTGTGTCTATCAGTCCGGGTCAGAAAAAAAATAGTTTTACAGTCATTTTTATTTTTAATCCGTTCTGTGGATGGAGCCACCAAAAATATATGTTGTAGATCTCTGAGTCCTCTATCCATCGGTACCACTTGTGCATCAATCCGACATTGGATCTGGTCGTAGAAATTCTTTTCGTGAAGGTGTGCAGAGCAGATCCGAGTTCAGCCAGCACAACTCAGTCCGGGAGAAAATTCAGAAATAAATATCAAAGGTCAACTTCAGCGACCGCCCCTTCAGAGAGTCGATTAGGGACATCCCGCCATCGTCCCAGCCAAGCGGCGCCTCTCGAAGATCTCAGGAAGGTAGCGTTCCTTTGGAAATCGTTGCTTGTTGTCCAGCGAGTCAGCAACCGAGTTGGCGCAGGACCGAGTTGGAACAGTGCCGAGTCGGACCAGCAGGCCGAGTTCGTGCCGTACGCACCTCCAGATTGCTGCCCGTCAACCCAGGGTCGGTCCTCCCGGGCCCCACTTGTAGCCCTTTACCTCCCTGCGTGGAGTGGGCAATAAAATTCACTGTTGTAATTAATTTTTACCGTTGTTACCGGGAGTTACCGTACTTGGCCGGGAACGTCTTCCCCACGCCCGGAGCGTGGAGGTACTCTCGCTACCCTCCTCGTAGGCATTGTTTTACTCGTATATTTTTGTATATGCCGCTGCATGAGTGACATATTATCTAGCTTGTTATCATTTTATCACCGCTGCGAGAGCGAGAGTGAGTGACCGTCCCGTGACTCGACCCGAGTTAACGCGGAAAGGCCGATACCCGAGACTCACTGCCGGTTTCTCAACCGCGCACGGTCCAGCGTTTCCCTCGCATAGGGACGATCGCGAGCTAGAGTCCCAGGTCGCGTGTCCGTCCCGCATCAACAAGGCTGCAATCTAAAAATAGGGTTTTTGGCAAAGGGGTGGAGGCTAAGAGTCAACAACAAAAGGGGTGGAAGATCCAAAGCGGGGGAAGGGCGGAAGGCGGCCGACGCCATGTGCATCACTTGTTCCGCTAGTGTCAACGATACATCCGTCGTGCTTGGTGGTGACGATTCCTTGGAGACTCACCGATAGGTCTCTCGGCCCCAGTGACTTCTTCAGTAAATCGTAGGCCTAGACGGAGGGGCTCGAGCTCTCCAGGGCCCCCTCCAATGGAGGTACGCTGGCTGGGGGGCAGCCTGAGGTGCTCCGACCTCCGACACCAGCATCAGGGTAGGTGCTGATGGGTATGCATAGGAGATGGTGACACGAGAGGTGGCGACAGTGGAGGAGACGCTAGGGGCCTTGACGCCCCTCCTGGAGCCGGGGGGGCAACTTTCTTCTTCCTCTTCTCCTGGCGACGTAGGCGATCCATCGCCGCCACGATTTCTAGGTCTATCGGCTTGCGCTTGTCCCCGACCATCGCAGAAGACTCGCTCGGGATGCTCTAGGAGGCACTCGAGGGACTTGCGCCTACACCCGGAGTGGTCTCCGACGTATCCACCCCGAGACTAGAGACAGGGACGGGCATCGGAAGGGACGACAGTAGTGTCTGATGGCAGGACACCCCCTCTCCTACTTCCACTTGCAGGGGGTGATACGCCAGAGCCGCCAGCACGAGTGCGACTGTAACGACCCAAGATCCGAGTACCGGAAAGGAACCGGCGCAACTCGAATCCCAGCCCGCCACCCACGAGTCCGAAGACTCGGAAGGGTTAAAGGATGGTGTGGGGATACAAGAGAAGCTGAAATAACTGTAGAGATAGCACAATATACGACTAAATAATAATGTAAGAAATAAAATAAATAGTTAAACTGCTACAAGGTCCAGTGTATCTCATGTCCAAAATAAGTACAGTCAATAGAAAGAAAAGTAAAAGTACACGGGACATACCCCGGCCCTGGTAACTGGCGACTAACCTTGGCTACAGGAACCACGCTGAAACTCTGCCGCGCCTCTCGACGACCCCGCCTCACCTGACAACACAGGGGTGAGCCTCATTTCATTGGATCAGTAGGGATCCCGCGGACCCCCACCTAGCACGAAAGAAACAAGGCAGAAAGGCACGCACAAGCGCGGAAGGTAACACTACCTAACAAAAGTACAGTAGAATCAACAAGCAGTAATAAATAAACGGAAAAAGCTCTCTACAACTAATCGTACCGTACAAACCAACCTCGGTCCGACAAAACACGAGTTCGTACCTACTAGGAGACAGGAGTATCACCCACTAGAAGGAAGGTCGGATGCGTCCACTGACGACTTAGTCCGTAGCCTCAGGTGTCCTGCTACTATGCCCCAGGCGGAGACTGAGACACCGCACTAGTAACCAGGAACACAGAATAAGGACTAGCTGGGGTCGCGCTCGTCAGCGCGGGTCCGACGCCCCCAACTAAGTATGCACACACAGACCATGCGCCCCTAGGTCGGATCCTCTAGCTGGTTCTTCCCCCGAACCCTGGACTCGGCTGCGCGCGGGGAACCTACGGTAACCAGCTTAAAAATCGTCTCTCTCGGGTCACGCACTCCACCACTCCCAAGTGGGTTCGCACACGCGTGCGTAGGAAAGCTATGTCTAGTGGATAGGTCACTGGAGGTGAGACTCGACTCACAGAAACCACTGGTCACACACTGACGAGGTACGGAGACAGCCCTCCGTAGCAAAACTGACTCTCGGTGACACAAGCCGGGAAAAACACCCCTATAGACACAATTCCCCACAAGGATGACCCTTAATGACCTACACAGGAAGCCTAGATTAAAACACATCATGCGGATACCTCGTCCGCGAAATCGGAACCCTTACGCCACCTCGGGGGCAAGAAACACGAAGAACGGCACCCCGGGGGCTGACAGGGCTGGGCGGCCAGACTTCTTGCCGCCCTGAGGCCCCGCCTAGCACCTGGGCTTCACATAGCCTGGGCGGCCACACCTTTGGCCGCCCAGTCCCGGGCCTAACTAGGTGAGGACGGCCAGAGTGCTGGCCGCCCAACACCCCTGGGCAGCCAGACCTTTGGCCGCCCAGTGACCTGGGCGGCCAAGGTCTTGGCCGCCCAGACCAGGGCACAAGCGACCACTAATGTGGCCGCCTCCTGCAATTCCCAGGAGACGGACCGAGCTCCGCCATGAGCTCGGTTCCACGCCCCATTCGCCTCTAAACGAAGGGGAGAACAAGGGGGATTCATCCCCGGACATTCCTACTACAGAAAAACTCAATCCAAACCACAATCAAGCCTCGAATCGACTGAAAATCACCGCTCACCCCAAACATGCGATTTAACCCCGGCGTGAAATAAACCCACTCTCGGCCTCGCGTCGGCCTACAAAACGCGGGGAAGGGAAACACAAGGGCTAGGGATCCGTCCCCCCTACCTCAAGGAAGCTCGAAATCCGCCGGATCACCGCCGATCTCCAAATCTCGGCCGAACACGATCTCCACCCACACGTCGGGAAAAGGGCACCGTCATGATCACCTCACCGCCGTTGTCACCACCGCGCCGCCGCCTTGGTCCAACGTCCGTCACCGGGGGAGGAAGGGCGCCGCGAGCTTGGACGGGGGAGGAAGCTTGCAACCGTCGGGGAGCCGGGGTGCGGTCATGGGAAGAAGAAAGAAAAGAAAAAGAAGAAGGAAGGAAAAAGGAAAAGAAAAGGGGGCTATTTATAGAAAATTCAAAAATTGTGAAAAATATGAAAAATTAAGAAAAATTATTTTCTCGATCCTCGGGACACGCTCAACGCACTGGTACGGTCCCAGAGTAGGAGAACACAACGGTTGACCCTACACAGGGTTCTGAAGGTCCGTCAAGGAAAAACATGCATAAACCGCAAAATAAGCTCCGGGACCCCCGAAAGTGATCTGAAACTCACGGATCGAGATCCGAAAAATGTCTGAAAAAACCGGGACATTACAGCGACAGTCGGCAAGGTGGTCAGGAGGGTGGTAACCTCTGCATGAATGGCAACAAGCGAAGGGACGTGGTCGCACGGACGTAGAACAAACGACCACAATTCAATCATCTCAAACCTCAACTCTAGCTCCACCCTCTGTGCGATCGGAGGAGATTCTGGAGTGCCTGCAAAGCAACAGAAGAAAGGGTTAGGCCCCAATCTGAAGAAAACAATACTGACAGCGAAGGCCCTACCATGTCGTAGTGGGGGGCTCAACCCCAGTGACCTGAGGAGCATAGGGGTCAACTTCAGGTCGGTGTCATGGAGGGGGTGGTGGAGTATCGCCTTAATTGTGGTTACCTCCTCCTTAGACGGGGCCGGCGACGTGTCGGCCGTGCGAATGTGGCAGATGGTGCTAAAGCCCCAATCACTCACTCGTCGGGCGCCGACGACCTTGGTTAGAAAGATGAAGCATTTTGACCAACGCTTGATATTGAAGATTGCGGGGTAGAAGTATATGAAGGTCCTCTTATTCCGAGCACGGAAGTAATAGGAGAGGACATCAGAGTTAGGATAGCACTAAGCGTTGAAGAACTGACGGAAGAGCCAAAGGGTAGGGGTGATGCCCACCTGATGGCAAACATATGCAAAAGCGCAAAAGATGCGCTAGGAGTTGGGTGACAGTTGTCCTGATTTCAGACCGTAGAAATGGAGGACTGACTCGAAGAAAGTGGGGATGGGAACACAGAAGCTGGCCCTAAAGGCCTCTATGAAGATGCTAAGCCCCCTAGGAAGGAACCCCCCTAAGAAATAGTCCTTGGTGGGAAAGAAGATGTCGATGTCCACTGGGATTCGAAAGGCCTCCTTGCGAATGTAGACCACCCGATAGGAGATATAGAAATATGGAGGTCAGGGACTAGGACGGGCACCTGAGGTGCTTGAGGCGCCATCACAATTGCTCTTGCCCTCACCAAAGGACTTGGAGGCAACCATGACAAGCTTTCTGCATGGCACCACGAGTTCAAGGGGAGGAGTTAAAGAAAAAGAAGTCTCACCAAAACACTAAGTAAGCAGCAAAGGGACAACAAGCACCAGCGTCGGAGAATAAGAGTGCAGAGGTGCCTCGTCATGTATCTCCTGCTCTTCCTATAAAGTCTTTGGGAGCAACACGTTTGCCTCGTTCTGGTAGGTGAACAGTCGAAAGCTCAACTGCCACCGCTAGTATACTCAGCAGGAAAATGAAGTGCCGCACCTACGTCTGTTACGCTTTGTCTCTCCAGGCTCGAAATGACATTGCTATGATGACGATGACATCACCGAGCATGCAGAAGAGCTGTGCACCAAGCAAGACTGTAGGCGGTGGATTTCCCCACGTCAGAGGAATGAGAAGACTCGCGAAGGCTCCACCAAGTTCTCCCCTCATCGGACCTCATACAACTCCTCCCAAGCACCGAGCACGCTCAATGACCAAGACTAGGGGGCTAATGAGGAGGGAAAAATACGCCAGACCCAACACGGCCCAATAACGCCAGGCACATTATGGTCCAGGATAGCCCGGCCCATGAGTGGCCCTCTCCACCCGACCGAAGGTCCGAAAACACCACCCAGTTGAGGCCCATCAAAGCCCGACCAGTCCACAGGCGAGATCTCTGTGTTCATACTTTTCAGACGTCGTAAGACTCACCAATGGACGAGCGTTAACTCCACCATCACGGGACCAATTCCGATGAGCATCGGGTCGCGCCTACACTGTCAAGATATCGGCCACATCCCCGGAGAGTGGACTAGTGGGTAACGAAAGATCCCCACGATAAAACAGAACATCACTCCACTAACCACACCATCGCTAAATCAGGAAAGGGACGACACCTCAACAACAAATATAAGTAGGCCCCAGATAGGCCTATAGGGAGATACACAGACAAACGCTTAGGCATACAAATACATAGAGGGAGAGACTCCAACGACGTAAAAGTCAAGCCATATAGAGAGGGAAGATCGAGAGTTCACCATCTTCGAAGACTCTCTCCATCGCCGAGCCACATCGCCTCTATTCCAAGCTCTTTTCTTCCCCTTACTCTAGCCTCCTTTTTATTCTTTCTCTCACTACTGACTTAAACATCAGAAAGTTATGCCCTGAGATCACTCCTAAGACTACTTCTAACGCTCGATCTAATGATTATACATTTCCTCGAGATGATCAAATATTCTTCCCCGTCAAACAAATCTCAAAGATATATTACGAGACAAAAGGAACACTTTTTAACCTGGACAGACGCATAATCGTTTTCTTCATTGTAAACAAGTTATATACTGCTCCATGTTTAATCATCGAAGATTGCAGTTTGTCACTTTCTAGAGTAAACAAAATATCTATATCTTAGTTATCAAAAAATTTCCGTCTACTCTAGTTATGTTTATAAGATATTAGGAATACCATCTACTTCAATTATAAAATTTTTATGTCTACTCCAACTTTATTTATGAAGTAACATAAATATCATCTTTTTCAATTATAAAACTGTCACCTACTTTAATTAAATTTCTGGGGTAACAAAAATATCGTACACTTCAATTATAAAAACGTTTGCCTACTTGATTATAAATTTTTTCTTCAAGAATAGATGAAACTTTACCTACTTCAATTATACAAACATTCTGTAACGTAGATCGTCGCTTTGCAATTATAAGTGAAGTATTTATTCTATTTGACTATATTTATTTTCGTCAACCAAGTTTTGTTGTTTTCTCTGGATACCAGACATATCATCTACTTTAATTTTAAAACTTTTCCTTCAAGAGTAGATGAAACTTAACCTATTTTAATTATACAGACATTCTGTCTATTTATATGCAAAATATTTGTTTGTTTTGCCTATTGTCCGGACATTCTATCAACCTATATTTTCTGGCTAAACAAATGAGACCTAAAAATGTTAAACCTATAAACTAAGCCTATTCTAGATGAAGTGCATATTTATTTTGTCACAATTAAATTTGATTTGTCGTAGACCAATGTGGGGAAAAAAAGACATGTTCCCAACATCTACTAAAAACATATCACAGCTAATGAAATGGACTACATGATTCCAAAGTAAAAGCATTGCCTAATACAAACATTTAACATTCTTCTCAAACAGTGTGACAACGTCCCCCAGCATCACAGTATACTAGATTGGAAGGAAGATGTTGAAAAGTTGACAAAACTAGGGAAATCAATGTCCGAAAACTAATGCTGAAAACATGAATTTTGATGCTATGCTCATTAGAAATTCCTTTCCCCAGAGTGCATCTAGAGCAAAACAAGATTATTCCACTAGCAAATGATTTGAAACAAATCTTCTATCAACTATAGCTACTTTGCTCTTGAAATTCAATTTTCCTGTGGATAAGAATATCTGACAAGAAAAGGCAAATTGCATCGGATACCTTATCATCCTCTTTTCAGCCAGAGTACAAGAGATCCCTGTTTTGACTGCTTTCAAAATGATCTTTCTGTACACATTCAAACTCATGAATTCCTGCTAACAAAACAGGGAGGTCTCAGCAGTGTACGTAGAAAAGTGTAGCAAACTGGTGCGAGCATACAGAGAGGCAAGGTTTTTTTTTTTTTTGAGAGAGAGAGAGAGAGAGAACTCTGCATAAAACAGCTTTCCACAGGCAAGGGTATCGACTTTTTCTACCAGCCGCCCCTAGTAGATCAACATTAAAAACTGTCACTGTGACTCCTATAAAGGATGCATCTACAAGCTGCAATCCAATAAGAAGAATAAACCTGTAGCCCATTCACCATTCTCATTATGACACAAATTGAAAAAAAAAATCCTTATGGACATAATTCAGGTGCGTACCTATTGTTCAACTGTCTTTTCCTCTTCTGCAGAATAAGGAGGTCGCCATTTACGATCAAAAGGTTCGAAGCTTTCTGTTTGCAATGGCTTCTGGGCATTTAGTTTCTCATCAATAAGGAATAGCAACTCTTGCAAACCTGTACCTAGTATAGCAGATGTCTTGACGTGACATGTGTCCTTAGGCTGCCAATGTTCAAGGTATCTCTTTCGTTGTCCATCAGTATCTGCTAACGTCTCTTTCGTTGAATGCCTAGAAATTAGTTCATCCTCATCCATGAGTTCTCCAGATGATAGACCGAATGTTGTTTCATCCTCACTTAAAGGTTGCCCAGATGACATATTAGCCTCTTCTTCAGAAAAGGTGCCTAATTCCTCATCTACATCCTCAGATTCTTCACCACCATTGCCTTCCTCCAAGGGTTCATCAACAGCTTCTAGCTCATCCTTGGTTGTATCATCCACGGATGAAAGCTCGGATGTCATGTTATTATCTGAATGTTCATCCTTCCAATCAAAAGATTCATCTAAATGTCCATCACCAAGATACTCATGGTCTCCATTTTTGCCTTCCAGAAGATCAATCTGAAAAATATCCATAAATAAAAAAGGCATTCATTTCTTGCCAAAATCAATGATCTAACAAATATACATATCGAGGGGGTAGCGAGGTGTAGAAGAAGTAAGCACCTTATTCCAAACTTCAATCATGTTTTTAATCTTTTCCTCAGTGACCCCGATTTGCTGAAGAACTTGAAGCACCGTTGACCTTTGCTCGTCAATGTTCTTGGCACTGGCATCTAGCACATGCTGTACCAATTTCAAATAGATAAAACCTATTACATTTCCTGGATTTCTTTTTGTCTGTAAGAAATTTCCATCCGAAACAACAAATAATAGAAGCAGCATGGAATACTTTGCATGATATCTCTCTGAGTGAAATAACAAGAAATTAAATAATTGGTTAAATATTAAAATAGACCTTAAATATAGTCTGTCATTTCATGGAAAACGGAATGATTCATCAGTCAAGGTAAACAAAATTTTATAAAAAAACAGACTTTAACTATCTTCACCATATCAGTCAGCAGGTGAATACCATCAAACCCTTTTTCCTACTCATAATGTTGATCAATACTGCATATACATATGTAAGCAAACACGCTGATATTGAATAATAGGGAATGTAACAGTACAATAAATATTTACACTGGAATTTCAGTAAGAGAAAATTTAACTTCTAAAATCAGTTTAACCTTTAGTTTTGACCAAAGATTGTGTTTGAAAAATGGGCAAAGCATCTATGTTATTCGTACCATTAAAAGGTCCGCCTCAACTACTTCTTCCAGTGTCGCATGGAATGCTTCTACCAACTGTAAAACAAATCACTGTGAAACAGCAAGTGGGGAAATACAGTGAAACTCAGGATAATGGAGACAGATGAAAATTCACCTGCACAGGCAGATCAGAGATGAACCCCACTGTATCACCGAGTAATACTTTTCTACTGCAGAGGGAATCATTGAGATTCATCAGAATATTGACTATAGTTCAGTAAAAGGTTTCTTTGCACTCTACTTTGTTAACAAGAAGACATGAAATGGAAGGCATCAGCATAGCGTTCATGATGGTGTTACCCAGATGGAAGAATTACACTCCTTAACCGGGGATCAACAGTAGCAAATAGTCTGCACAAAACAGTGTAGTATCCAATCAATCAACAAACCCGCACCTCTTCATCATCAAGCCTTATCTAATCAAGCTAAAGTCTAACATAAAATCATGCTTGACAAGAAGGATCACTTTTCAATAACAAATTATGTCAAGCAATATTACAAAACAACATGAATGCTAGATCTATTTAAGAATAGAATACCGGTCATCGTTGTATAGATCAGTCTGTGAAAGAGCACTGACTAAGGTAGATTTTCCCTGAGAAATCACCAACAGAAAAAACAAAATGCTTTAAGCATAATTACATCTTTGTACTTTCATTACCAGCGGGTAACAGTTGCTGAAAGTATGTCACTAAATATCATAAAGGCATTAGAAGTGTCACATTTCTGCTTCATTGTAACAGATACAATTAGGCAAAGGCATGCGTTTTGCAGCAGATAGAGGCAACAATGCAATCAGCTTTCTAGGTGGATAATACTGAGAGTAACTTACAGCATTTGTATATCCAACAACAGCAACAGTTGCCAGACCTTCACCATGCAAACCACCATGCCTCTTACGAGCAGAACGTTGCAGGGCACGTGTTCGACGAACCTCTTCAATTTGTGCAAGCAAATGAACACGGCGTTCTTGAATTCTGAGTATTAATTAAGATGTAAAGAATGTGATCTTTGCGACATTTATGCAAGAAAGAAGATAGCACACTATGAAGAGGGTCACTAAAAACAAATTATGCAGACAAAACATTAAAGAGAAGATTATAGTTCCTGATAATGGAGATAGCAAAACACCATGCCTCCTAATCTCTTCCCTCTGAATGGTGTTTGTTACTGAACTGAACCACAGAGCCAAAAGTCAGGTTAGCACTTGGCACATGGAGAGGCCCAGAACTAATATCGCCAGAGTGGCTTGTGAATACCTAGTACAGGACTAAACTGCTTCCACAACACCCCTCTCTGTGACGAATCCAGGAAGAGTTCTACAGCAAGTAGCATTCCCAAAACCACGATCACCAAGGGAAACCCACTGGACAAATCAGCTTTGGTGCCATGTTACTGAACTGAATGACCAAATTAGAACTAGAGTTAATGAGTGAAGAGACCCAACTTATGAACACCCGATATGTTCGCCAACGATGTGAAAATTAACTACAATGTTGACAGTTTCTTCACTAGGCTCTAATTGATTATGCATGAAAGAATAGTGCCATGCTCATCCAATCTTGTGGATAAAACCTGCTATTCCTTGGTATTTCTACACAAAGATACCAGAGAAAAATACAGAGTATATTAAGAAGGTAAATTAGTTTATGACACAAGCACAATGTGAAGCTTAAAAAAGTAAACACAATGCAGAAAGCATTAAAGAGAAGTATGGCACCTTCGACGTTGAAGCTGAAGTTCAGTTTCTCCAGCACCACTAATAAAACCACGTCCGCCACTTCCTCTCCTGCATGGAACACAGAAAAGGACAACTGCATCACAACCTTTGAACTAGTGCACAAGATAACTAGAACAAGCATGACCTCATTTGTTGACAAGTCAGCTAATTAGTTGATTCCAAATTGTGAATACCATGATGATGGTCCATCAACAATAAATAGTCTCAGAATTAAGGGGTATTAACCATGTTCAGAGAACCAAGAGAAAAGTTTATGCTACATCAGCCAGATGATGTAATTGATACATAGTTTTTTTGAAAGTGGTAATTGATACAGAGTTGTAGGCATGAAGTAATGAATACTATATGGATGTATGTTAAGTCCTTCTTGGACATGTAATTATGACAGTTGAATATATCATCCACTGCAACTCTATCAGTTACACTCACCCACGGGCACTAACAACCTCAGCTTCTCCTGATGCTCCAAAAGTAAGACGTCCGCCTGGTCCACGAATACGAACAAGCCTAGTCTTCTTGTACATCAGTGCTGCTAACTCCGACTATTTGGGAGAAAAAAGACAAAATGGGATAGAAGAAGAGAAATAAAAGTATTAATCAACATAAAGAAAATATTTCATACATCATAACGAAATATCAATGAGATGAACAGATAATCAATAAGATCCTGTCCAGAATAAACAGAATTGATGAATTCACCTGTAATTTTGCTTCCTTTGTTTGTGCATGGGCATTGAATATTTCTATGATAAGAGCAACACGATCTAAAACAGGTTTCTCCCAAGCACGCTATGAAATGTAAAGTAACACAGAGGTGTGATCAGTTTCATTCCAAAACATACATATGCTGTGTAAAATGAAAAGAAAATGGCTGGCGTATAACTTGCCTCCAGATTACGTTGTTGAATTCCAGAAAGAATTGCATTCACAAAAACTGCATCTACCTCACCCTGTAAAATCATGGAAGCCACTTATCGAAAAAAGCATGTTTCAACATATACAGACATTTGAACTGAAGAGAATTTGGAACTAATCATGCCATCTGAAAGGTTTGATATCATGTTTCTCTGCCAAAGTGAACAAGGAGAGAACCTCTTCATTAAAGAAGGAACATAAGTTTTGCCCACCTTTCTGTGAATATTCTGAAGTTCAAGGGAAATGGATAAGGTCCTGATATGCCAATTGTCTGTCAAACATCCTTGGGATACCTTCACCCTTAAAATCAAAGCCTACTTTCTCTTGCTTTCATACATTGTTCCACCTTCTCTTCACATGGTATTGTTCCCTTCTTTTTTCCATAAATTGCAGAATAACACAACGTTGCTCTATGCATACAAGGATAATTCTTGTACAGAAACTGACTGAGAATGGCTTAGTTGGTACAAGGTGGGTTTGGGTGGGGTGAGAAGCCCAGGTTTGAACCTCGGTGAGGCATGGAATGCAGAATCAGCTGGGGTCGGCCACCAGGTGATCCAAGTTTGGGGGTACCACCTCGGTTCTCAATAATTCGGCCGGAATCAGCCAAATCGGCTGAATCAGTCGATCTGGACCTGAATCAAATGTTAATTTCATATAATTGAAATTTTCATCAATTTCATTTTAAATTTTTAAAGAGTCTTGGACATTTACAGTCCAACTACTCCATTGGAGCCCCCATTTACTAAACAAACACCCTCAAATTTTAATTTCATACAATTGTAGCCAATTAAATGTAATTGTGTCTAGTTTTATGACATTTAGGTCCTTTGCCAAATTCATATATTTAAAGTGCATTTTACCCATATTTGCATAGGTAAGGAACATCCAATTTAGGATTTAGTTAGCATTCCAAAATTAAGGTTTTACCAAATACACTTAATTGCAATTGGCTTACATCACATAGGACAATAGGGAATTACTCAAAAATTTTCAAATGCATGAAATCTATCTACTATAATCATCTTTTCATTTATGTTACATATCTAGATTTTTCTATGATTTTCCCTTCATTTTCTTTATTATTTTAATTTTTAAGTCAGATTGATCCAGAATCGGCCTGAGTTCATGTGAATAGGCTGACCCGGCAGATCCAATCCGGATCAGAATCAGCCATGGCCAATTCATGACCTGATCCAGGTCTGCATTCCTTGGGGTGGGGATGGGCATTTCCATTTATATGAACGGTACCCTGCCACTGTGGCAGGAAATTCCAAA
The DNA here is from genome assembly GCA_022559845.1 of Amorphophallus konjac. Lineage (NCBI taxonomy): Eukaryota > Viridiplantae > Streptophyta > Magnoliopsida > Alismatales > Araceae > Amorphophallus > Amorphophallus konjac. The sequence continues at coordinate 284,034,330 of CM040121.1, read as the reverse complement.
AGTTTTCTTGCACAGAAACATAAACACAATGTCATATACTATCTTTTCTTATGTTCTCTTTTGTTTTCCCTACTTCCTCTTCTTAGTCTCTCCTCATTAGTCCCCAAGAGAAGCTTTTTCCCTATTTCAGTATTTCTTAGTCTCCCCCCACTAGTCCCCACAAGAGGCTATGGAGAGTCCGACTCCAAGCAAATAGTCAAACATATTCTCCAATATAATAGGCCCCTGCTTTCAACCTCTCTCCACGCTGCCACATATCATCATTTGGCCAACTTCCACTGCTCCTCTGCCAATCTTCACTGCCTGCTCTTCTTATGCCGCATTGCCATTGAAAATGGGGGTAAGCATGTGGAACCACACTTCCAATCCAACTTTGTCAAGGTATGGTCCATGGAAATACATGATGACTTCTAGTGAAAACATCAAATTCAGGTGTGAAAGATGTTCAGCATCAATCCACATCAGAGTAGTCACACTGTTTCTGGTTTGTCATGCTATGCCTTTTCTTGTCTAGTTTGGATTTTAATTTCAGTGCATGTCATGCATGCTAATGGGGTGTTTGGTTGCAGTTTTTTATCTCTTTTTTCTCTTAAAATAAAAATTAAGATTAGAAAACTCACTTAACCACGGTAAGGTCTCCCCAATTTTTTAGGAAGGAATCCCATTCAGTCATAGCTTCTCCTAAAATAAAAACAAGTCTTGACATTTTTTTTTTGAGGGAGAAGTCACGGCTCGGAACCCACCCGCACACGCCTCCTCTCTCCGATCCTTGTGAGCTTCTCCCCTATAGACGCCTTCCTCCCCCCCCCCCACCCCAGCTTCATCTTGGCCACCGCCACAGTTAGAGGCCATTAATGTAACACAGTGAGAAAAGGAAAAAGAGGGCGATGGTCAGTTGGCGGAGGGCCAGGGCAGGGACGTCGAGCTAGCCGTGGAGGGCAGGGAAGGGGTTAAGCAGGGGGCTGGCTTGCTGTTGACGACTGGTTGACGGAGTACTGCGGCGCTCACAGCGGAGGGGAGGATGGCAGGGGAGGGTGGCGCACAGCAGTGGAGAGGGGAAGCTCAGGCAGAGCCGGCGGCGGGGAAAAGGAAGAAGGGTGGTGGCGTTGACTGTCACTACTGTCCGGCGGTAAGGAGAGAGAAGGTGGACAAATGAGGGATAGCGGAGGCCAGACGGAGGCGATGTGCGGTGGTGGGCTGCCTCCGATGCTGCAAGGGTGGACCGGCGGGGTTGCAGGGAGGGCGACGCTCACAGCAGAGGGGAGGGTGGTAGGGGAGGGCGGCGCATGGCGGTGGCGAGGGGAAGCTCAGGCAGAGCCGACGGCGGGGAAAAGGAAGGGTGGTGGCGTAAACTGCCGCTACTGTCCGGTGGTAAGGAGAGAGAAGGTGGACAAACGAGGGACAGCGGAGGCTAGATGGAGGTGACGTGCGGCGATGGGCTGCCTCCGATGCTGCAAGGGCGGACCGGCGGGGTTGCAGGGAGGGCGATGCTCGCAGCGGAGGGGAGGGCAGGACACGGCGGTGGCGAGGGGAAGCTCAGGCAGAGCCGACGGTGGCGAAAAGGAAGAAGGGTGGTGGCGTAAACTGTCGCTACTGTCCGGCGGTAAGGAGAGAGAAGGTGGACAAACGAGGGACAGCGGAGGCCAGACGACGGTGACGTGTGGCAGTGGGCTGCCTCCGATGCTGCAAGGGCGGACCGGCGGGGTTGCAGGGAGGGCGATGCTCGCAGCGGAGGGTGGTAGGGGAGGGCAGCGGCGAGGGGAAGCTCAGGCAGAGCTGACGGCGGGGAAAAGGAAGAGGGGCGGTGGTGTCGAATGCCGCTACTGTCCGGCGGTAAGGAGAGAGAAGGCGGACAAACGAGGGACAGCGGAGGCCAGACGGAGGCGGCGTGCGGCAGTGGGCCACCTCCAATGCTGCAAGGGCGGACCGACAGGGTTGCAGGGAGGGCGACGCTCGCAGCGGAGGGGGAAAGGAAGCCAAGGAGGGAGGTGCACGGCAGTGGTGGCAGTGGCGAGGGGAACCAAGAGTGGTGGCCTGGGCGGTTGTACAGGGCCCTGCGGCGGCCTGTTGGAGGCTGCGATCATGGGGGACCAAAACACAAAAAGAACAGGAGAAGAAAAGGGGCCTTGTGGGCTAGGGTTGCAGGGGTTTTAGAAAATAGAGGGAGGAATCGCCAAACATGTCTACCTAAAATTTAAAATTTATGATATTTTTACCAAACACACAATGACTAGTTTGCATCGATTTTAAAATTTGAGTTAAAAATTAATGTTTCATAATTTTTAAGGTAGAAATAGTATTTTAGAAAAGAGTGTTCCCAAACACCCTATAAGTTATCTTGGGTGATAAATTGTCCATAATATGTGACAATTCTAGTCATGCCATGCCGGACATTTTTTTCTTCTTAACCTTCTCTACATCTACACTTCTAATTTTCCCATGCTAATATTATTCTAGTGGTTGTTTTTGGAAAAAATATTATTATAGCAGAGAAAAACTTCAACTTGCTATTGACAGGGAATTAACATTTTCATTAATTAGTTTCACATTGGTTTACAAGGTCCTCATCCATCGTCCTATGTGGATGTGCTAATCTCAGGTATCATTCTAATCATTCATATATTTATCCAGTTTTATGCAAATGCAGATTCCTATACATCCTTTCAAAGTTCTGCAAACCATGCATCATATTTTAGAATAAGTAATTGGCACCCAAGAGAATGATTTCTCAGACATAAGATTAATCTGGACCAGTCATTCCATAATCTTCTGTCACTTTATCTGTCCATGAGCTTTTGTTCAGACACTGCTTTTTATTTAAATTGTTCGAGATTCATGTGCTTTCTTTTTCAAGGTCAACAAGTGGAAAGATGCAATAGCTATAATAGTTTATAGGGTGTTTGGTTGCTATTTTTTTCCTCTTTTTTCTCCTAAATTTTAAAAAGAGAGTAATAGATCTTCTAACCCTGTTTGGTGTTCCTCTCCTAAATTTTAGGGAGAGAATCTCTTCCCGTGTAAATCTTCCTCAAAAAAAAAAAAAGTCTAGACCAATTTTTTTGTTAAAACACTCACGACTTCCCTCTCCCTCCCACTTGCGACCCCCCTCCCCCGCGTCTCCCCCTTCCCTCTCCCCCCCGCCGGCTCTCCCTCCCCCCTTCCTCTTCCTCCCCCGCGACCCCCCTCCGCCGGCGGAGGCTCCCCCCTCCCCTGCAGCCCCCTCCCCCCTGCGGCTCCCCTCCCCCGCGGTTGTAGCAGGGGCCCGCAGTGGCGGCAGCGGACAGGAGGGCAGCAGGACCCCGCGGCGGTGCGGGCGAAGGTGCATGGGGGGGAGGGGGGAAGAAACGACGACGACGGTGGCGGCCTGCCGGCCAGAAGGGCAGCGACTGGCGCACTGCGGAGCTGGCCGGAGGGCAGTCTGGCAAGCGGCGGCCGCAGAGGGTGCACCGGCGGAGGAACCGCACAGCCGTGCGCGGCCGAGGGCCCAGCCGCGGACGGCGACTGACCGGTGCGGTGCAGAGCCGTGGCCTGCGGCCGGGGTAGGGTGGTCCCCACGGTGGCCGTGGGCCGCGTGTGCAGACCGGCCGTCGCGGACACGCGAGGACGGAGATGGGGAAGAGGATCAACAGTGCCGGGAGAACGTATAAATGAAGGAGCAGTGTGGGAGGTGCTACGGTGGCCCTCGTCCATGCAACCGTGGTCAGGCGCAGAGGCAGGCAAGACAGCCGGAGGGACGGCAGGGGACGACAAGATAGTAATGGGGAGGGTTTTGCCGCCGCCGACTCTGCGGTGGTCTACGGTGGAGGGGAAAGAAATTAACGGGAAGAAAATAACGGGGAGGGTTTTGCCAAACAAATTTATTTAAAATTTAAAAATTAGGATGTTTTTGCCAAACAACGAAAGACTCTTTTTATTCATTTTAAAAATTAAGTAGAAAATTGATATGTCATAATTTTTAAGATAAAAAGAGTTTTTTTTTTAAGTGTTCCCAAACACCCTATTATCTTCTTACAGCCACAGAGGTGTCACTGTTCCCATCCATAATTTTATCAATTGTTTCTATAACATGACACAAAAAATGGATGTTTGCACTTGCATGAATTGTCCATTACTAAGCTTGCAAATAATAGTTCCACTATCTTTTATTAGCTAGCTTTCTGATGTTGTATGAGTTATAAATTCTTCTCACTGCATCTTCTTTATATGCTAGCCTTATAACCAAGTCCGTTCCATTCCACCAGAATTCACTAATAAGATAATTTAGCTACAAAAGATTAACTTATGAAAACTGCATATGATTTCTCATCTCTTGTTGCAGGACGACCTTTAACCTTTCTTTTGCATGTTCCACATGAATGAAGGATATGCAAATATAAAAGCCAAGGTACAACATGGAACGAGTTAGATGGGTGGTTGATCATCTACTAGACTGCGATTTTCCATTTGAATTTGTGGAGAAAGGGACAAACGCAGAGAGAAAGAAAGCTCAAGGAAAGTTTTCTTGGGAAGGAAACTTATTCTACACTGTAAAACTTTAGAACATTGACGGTTCACCTTGCTTCGACACAGAAAAATGTGTAGATAGCTTTCAGAATATATTTTCTTTTCAAGCATAAATAAATAATTTTTAGAATATATTTTCTGTACATGCACAAATAAAACCTGCTGCTGAAACAGAACTAAGGTGCCAATGAATGAATATATTTTCTGTTCATGCACAAATAAAAGGGATTTTTATTTTTTAGTCCCTAAAATTAAGCTTATGAGTCATACTATGAAACTTTGGGAAAGAGTAATTGATAAACGCCTCCGTGGTATGACTACTGTGTCGGAAAATCAGTTTGGTTTTATGCCAAATAGATCTACTACAGAAGCTATTTTCTTGCTACGGCAGCTAATGGAGAAGTATAGAGAGATGAGAAAAGATTTATATATAGTTTTTCTTGATTTAGAGAAGGCGTACGATCGAGTACCGAGAGAATTGATTTGGTGGACATTAAGAAAGAAAGGAATCTCTCAAGGATATGTTGATTTGATTAAGGATATGTACGACGGTGCTATTACTAGTGTTCGAACTATTGCTGGGGAGACTGGTGAATTTCCCGTTTCTATAGGTTTGCATCAAGGTTCTGCACTAAGTCTGTATCTCTTTGCCTTAGTTATGGACGAAGTAACTAAACAATTGCATGAGGATATCCCTTGGTGTATGTTATTTGCAGACGATATTGTTTTAATTGATGAGAGTATTAATGCTCTAAATGCTAAGTTAGAGCGTTGGAGACTTGCCTTGGAGTCTAAAGGTTTTAAAATTAGTAGGAGCAAGTCAGAATTTATGCACTGTAATTTTAGTAATGGGAGAGTGGTTCAGGAAGACATGGTTCTAATTGATGGACATAACATTCCGAAGAGTAGTAGCTTTCGATACTTAGGGTCTATCATACAAGAGAATGGGGAGATTTATGATGACGTTACACATAGGATTAAGGCAGGCTGGTTAAGATGGAGAAGTGCATCAGGTGTCCTTTGTGATCGTCGTATGCCTGTGAAACTCAAAGGGAGGTTTTATAGAACGGCTGTGAGACCCGCTCTGTTATATGGTACCGAGTGTTGGGCAGTACGAAAAGAACACATCCACAAAATGTGTGTAGCAGAGATGAGGATGTTGAGATGGATGTGTGGCAAGACTAAGAAAGACAAGATTAGGAATGAGCGCATCCGTAAGGACTTAGGGATAGCTCCAATTGATAGTAAAATGAGAGAAAATAGACTCAAGTGGTTTGGACATGTGTTTCGTCGCCCTAACTCAGCGCCGGTTAAAAGATGTGATCAAATCTTAGTGGATGCTAGCAAAAGAGCTCGAGGAAGGCCTAAAATGAGATGGTACGATGTTATTAGGAAGGACATTAGTTCCTTGAGTTTAAATATGAATATTGCACTTGATAGAAATCTTTGGCGGAACAGGATTCATGTAGCCGACCCCAATTAATTGGGATAAGGCTCTGATGATGATGATGATGATGATGAGTCCCTAAAAATAAGCGTATTTCCTTTTTAGTCAATGAGTTATAACTTTTTATTTTGAAGTCCCTACAATCTTCTAACTTTTACTAAAAGGCCCATGTGATCAGTGGACGTTAGAAAAGGGGAATATTCCGGATAATATTCCATCCGAGAGTAGCAGGGCAATGTAAATTCCAAAAATACCCATGTTCTCTCTCTCTCTCTCTGTCCAGATTAGCCGGCTGCCCCCCCTGCAAGTAGCGTCCACCGTGGGTCGGTGTGGTCGGCACCAGCGTCGTCATCAAGGGCCTCCGCCTCGGTGGAGGGAGCCGTTCTTCCTTCCCTGAGCAGCGGCAACTGGGAAGAGAGAGAGAGGGGGGTGGTGGGGGGATTCAGGTCCGCTGGCAGAGAGCGAGAGAGGGGAGAAGGAGAGTGCCGCTCTTCCTTCCCTGAGCAGCGGCAGCCGGAGAAGAAGACAATCCAGACAGTTCCTCGGTGTGTCTGCCATCGTCGCTATCTCCGCCCTGTGGGTCATCGTCCTGGGCATGCTGGTGTTGGGCGCACCAGCAGATCGGGCTCGTTGAGAATGCCCTGGAGAGCATGTGCTCCAGCTCCACCTCCCGCTCCGGCGACCTCGCAGTGGGGAAGCTGGTGCTGTTTGGTCCCTGCAGCGACCTCTGGTCAGAGGACTTCCGGCGGCTACTACTGGATGTCCCAGGTGCAGCTGCTCTTCTCCGACTACGCAGGCAGCAGCAGCCTCCATGCCCAGCTCCACAGGAGTGGCCACGAGGCCCCCTTGAGCTGGGGGCCCGCTTCTAGATCAAGCTGGGCGGCCAACCGTCCTCCTCCTAGGCAGTCGCCTCCCCTCTCCCTCCTCCTCTCCAGGCGGATGGCAGTGGACACCACCTGGCACCTCTCTCTCTCTCTCTCTCAACTAAGGGGTAGCTTCGTCTTTTCCTACACATGGGTTAAGTTAGCCAACCTATGGTTAACATTTTTCTGGACGGTAGTGCACGGAGGGAATGACAAGAACTAAAAAGTGAAACGGAGAAGATTGTAGAGATTTTAAAATAAATAGTTGTAACTTAGGGACTAAAAAGGAAATACACTTATTTGTGGGGACTAAAAAATAAAAATCCCCAAATAAAATCTGCTGCTGAAACAGAACTAACATGCCAATGAATCTTTTTGATTCTCTCATCTAGGTAAACCTTGCTCACATGTTTGACATAGATTGCCCATGGTCAATGTTAAGGCGCTCATGAAATTATCTTATAGGGATTTTCTTACGACTTAATGTGTTGGAAGAATTCTTCTAACAAATTAGTGTATGTGCGTATGCATTTCTCATTTCCTCAAATTGAAAGATTAACAAGTGAGCGATGTTTGCTATCTCCGAAAGGTGCAATCATTGAAATTGAATATAACCAAAAACCGCAATAACGACCAACTTCACAAGGTCCCATTTGATTGTGGACAATGATAAACGTTGCTATCAGCATCTCTTTTTCCAAGGAATAATATTGCATTGTTTGCATACATATTTTATCACAACATGTGCATTGCATGTGCTTTATAATCATTGTTGGCGGCAGTGGTTTTCATCATCATTGGCATCATCATCTGAGTACAAACTAATTTGGGTCAAGGACATGGATCCTATTCACCATTCCACTCTATCATTTATCATACTCATACATCTTTCTTCACTTTGTCATCCAAGCTCTTTCAGTCTTCCTCTTCTCATTTTAGACCCTACAAAATTGTGACCATACCTTGGACAAGCATTATTCTCTCTCCTGGCACATGTTCAACAACTTTGGCATTCATTATCCCCTACTCTGCTGCCCATATGGCCTCTCTAATTTTGTTTGAAGTGGTTGGTACCGCGACATTGTATTAAAGTAAAAAGGAGGGATGTACAAGCATAATCATCGAGTTCCCAAAAGTTCCCTACACAAAATTCTGCACATCAAGCTGATGTGACACCCACAAACCCCCCACCAAAACACCTTATGGCCTCTCTAATAAAACCATTTTATATAAGATCGCTTCTTGTTTTCCAACGATCTTGCTGAACACTCTCGTTCAGCTACTCAAATCTTGTCACTATAATTTTTAAACAAAATATGTCACAATGGCATAGAACTGCCCACCTTTGATATACTCATTCAAATATGTACCCAATTGATTTAACAAAGAAAAAGAAAAATAGTAAACTTATAAGCAAGATACATTAAAATACTTGCCTTAGATTCGAGGCCTTTAATGTGTGCTTTTACAGTTTCAATAGTTCCAGGACCAAAATATGTGTCTGCAGCAGTAAAATACATCACTAGACAAGTCATAATCGAGACATCTGAATCTTCAGAGGACATAACACTGTGCTAAATGATAATAAGCCCCAACTTTAAACAAATGTTTGCTCACAAGTACCTAATATAAGCCAATTAACTTAGAATTCCATCAGCAGCTGACATCTCGAAGATCTATAGATCTAATTCAGATGATGATGGTAAGCATGCTTTAAACATGGGATAGCCTATGTAAGAGTCAGTTTTCTGCAACTCAAATATAGCATCCCCTGTTCCAGTCCGCAGTTACAAATCTTGTCTTAGCCCAAATCTTTTCATATTTTTTGTTCATTTACCTGTGATTCTTTCCTCTTCATAAAGCCTCTTTCTTTGGGGATCTTTAGATCTCAACCCCTACAATCTGTCATGTTTAGGGATTAGTAGCCCAACAACTCTCAATAATTAGTTCTCACTTCATAGAGTTACACAGTTATATGATAAATGCCCTTTTCAGTTTCCCAAAAACTTAGAAGGCCTATTCCTAATTTTTGGGGTGTTCATCAGATGACTAGAGATTGTGGGGAGTTATAGATAAATATCAGGATAGAAGGGGCTAAACGCTAAATATGACAGATTGTAGGGGGTGATTTCTACAAAACCTTTTCTTTCTTAAGAGTGGATAGGACCATGAGTTTTTAAAATAATGAAAGAGGTTAACCTACAAGTATAGGAACCATATGCTTTCAAAAATTTATCCAAAGGAAAGCCCACACCAAGATGGCGTGCCGCCCTCTATCCTCCCAAATACACTGAAATATAGTGTTGAATTTATTCAAGTTACCTATAAAATTAGAAATTTAGCCCATTCCCAAACCCCATCACAGACAAAGCCAACCACCCTCTCCAGAATCTTAGATTCCCTCTGGAAAATTCTTCCTTTCTTCTCACTCTGTCAGGCCCAAACACCAAAAATTTGCATGAAGGATCAGACAGAAAGCATTACAATCGTAAGGTTCCATCTTCCGTTGCATCCTCAAAGCAGTCTCTCCATTCTATCTGAAGCTGATAAATGCAATGAACTCTGCAAGATAAGTTGCCAAAGCTCCCAAGGAAAATAACAGAAATGAAAAATAACCTAGGGATCCCTCTTCCTCTCCGGGAACACAACAAGCCGTCCTAATATCCTCCAAAAAATTGTGCAAGCAGATCACAAGTAATCTACCACGTGATATCTCCTCATGAGGATCTTCACCTCCAAGGAACTCTTAGGATACCTACCACACATAATTAGCCAAAAGGTTATCTTGTCCCACCAACCACTATTAAGTTGCTTTGATGGGGAATCTCCCATCGCTCTCCCTTCCTCATGCAGGCCATCTTTGCCCTTCATGGCTCCATTATTCTATAACAGATGGCCACGATTAGTTTTCTATCATATTGTCCTTACTTCCTAACCTGTGTTATGGAGACATGACTCTGAAACAAAAATTGAGTCCCCATGAAACCAATGTCCATAAAATAAATCGCCAGGTATACGTAATATCTGCACATATAGCCTATGTAAATGAAAGGAGAGAATTATGAGGTATACATCAGTTCTATGAAAGCAGATGCAAAATCATAAAGCCGTGATTAAATTTTGTAGTTTAAATGTGGACACTGAAAAAGGTGAAGCAACCACTGGTAAAGGTGCAACCTGTTTTTAAATATAAAGTTTTCAAGCGTAAATGATGGATTCCGTCCATGGACATCACCCAATAGGTCAAAGATTTTAGAAAAGAATGAACGCTCCTTCCACAAAAATACATCTCCTTCTCCCTCACCTTCGTGAATGTGTACCTCAAAAGCAAAGCCCCAAGGTGAAAGATCATCTGAAATAGTCAGAATCTGAACACATCCACGCAGTCCTTTCGTAGAAGTTTCTATAGCTTCCGAACCCCAAAGCACGTGAACTTATTGACTATAACGGAATCTGTAGTCGACTCACTTCAGAACTCAGATATTTCACCTGATAAGCCAAATATCACTGCCCCTTCTGGCTAAGGATCCAGTTAATCAGACAACAGAAACCATGAAATATATCCACAGTTCATTTGCGCAGTAACAGTCCACTGCAGGCAAATAAGAAATGCGAAAAACGAGATAAAAGCAGGCCTCCCCTCACACATGCGGATGAGCTACAAAGAATGGTGAAGAGGCGTAATCTCGCGCTGATCCTGAGCCGTGAGATCCTGGGGGGAATCCTTGATTACGGCCACCACGCGTATACAATCTGCAAGATAGGAAATAGATCAGGGGTGCCCAGGGATGAAACCCTGGGGAAAACCCTCCGATGCCTAAGTCAGCGAATGCAAATAGAGCACGGGTGCGAAGAAAGGTGGTAGGAGAAGGAGAGGGCGCAAGATTGTTCTCCACCAAGAGATGTGATGGTTTTCACTCAGGATTGTTGCCTTACCTCTTCGGAGAGTCTCCCTGGGGTTTATATAGCAATCCGTTTAATGTAAGAGTCGAGGGGATTCAGGGGGGTTACGTCCTCGTCGTGGACTCTTTATGGCATGAGGACTCTTGCACTCCCTTATCCCTTGGGGATCCCTGCTCCTGAAGGATGCATAACGGATGCTTGGATAAGCTTTCGACAGTCGGCCCGAGCCTGGGGCGCTCGCTCGGAGTTTCCTCTCGAGCGATGGGAGCGTAGCTCGGATAGCTCGTGCTGAGTCCCCGCAGGGGCCTTCTCGACCGATCTGTCGCTCGGACTTCCGGACACGAGGGTCGCCTAGGAAGTGCTACTCCGAGTGAGTTTTGGACTTGAAGTAAGTGGGTCCGAAATGGGGCTGTCACTTTGGGGAGTTGGGCCTAGTTTGGTCAAATCGGACCTAGTTGGGCCGTGCTCTTGGCCGGTAGATTTTCCCCCTCTCCACTTGTCCCCCTCCTACTCCCGAGTCAAGATTGGGCTCGGATGAGTAGCACTTGTGGAGATGGTGTTTGTGGCTCGATTTGGACGGGGAATTGTCTCCGGCAGGGGCCATTTAATGCGGCTGTCCTGGGAATACGCCTGTGATGATGACTCTTTTGAGTTGATGCGAGGAGTCCCCTTTTGGAGTTCGGAACGTCGCGCCGCCTCCCGCCAAGCCTCTGGGAGTATAAATATTGCGCGTGCTTGCGTTCCAAGCCTCCTTCGTTTAGGGTTTTCTCTCTCCATCGCACTTGTATTCCGGAAGGGTTCATGCGCGGCGAGGGTGATCAAGAGGAGCAATGACTCGCGGAGGCCTTTGCGGAGATCACGACGGCGGCGATTCGTCAGCTTCCACCTCCTCCTGAATCGTCTTATTCAGCGCTCTCCTCCTCCTCTTCCAGTTCCTCTCGTTCTTCCATGGCGGAGCAACACCCTTCAACCGAGGTGCAGGAGGCCGAACAAGCCGCGGGGAGTTTGGTGCCGCAGCCTGAGCACCCCATGCGCAGCGAGTTGGGCGAGACTAAAGTGAAGAGGATGGAGGGACATTATGGGTTGCCATGACAATACTATTTCTCTCCGTCTAAGCCTCACGAGTCTAGTCTGGACACTCGTTCGGGCCTTTTCTGCACTTTCCTCTTGGCTTGGAAGTGTGGGTTTCGCCTGCCCCTCCACCCCTTCGTCAGGCAGTTGCTTCAGTTTTACCGACTGGCTCCTGTCCAGTTGGTCTCCAACTCGTACACTTTTATTTTTTCCTTCATCTTTCTCTGTCGCTCGTGCGAGCTTCACATTTCGTTGGAGCTTTTCCATTCTTTCTTCGAGTTGAAGGAGCAGACCCATGCGGGTAAGGGCTTCTTCTATCTTCAGGCGAAGAGGGGAAGAAGCTACGTGTCCCTTTCTGCTAAAGATTCCTCTCACAAGGGGTGGAAGACCCAATTTTTCTGGGTGGGTTCGTCCAAAGGAGGGCCCCTGGGACTTCCCGACGGAGCCCAATTTCTATCCGTCTCTTCCTCCGAAGCAAACGACGGTCTCTCCAGAGCTAGAGGAGGAGATCAGGATTCTTCAGGAGAATCGCCAGTCGACCGTCGAGTTGATGACTGCGGCCAATATCAAGGATTATCCCTCCCGCGCGGTGCCACCTCAAGGTAAGAACCCTAAGGTCCTGCATTGCTGCTTCCGGGTCGGACAGGTAGGCCTCCGTCTGACGATTTGACTTCCGTTGTTCAGATTCAAGACAGACGAATGACGAGGGGGGGCAGCCGTTGGAGCAGGAGATCGTCGACCTGGAGGAGACGCCCGCTCCGAGTGAACCCCGAGTCTCTAGGGGCCCTTCCTGCGCCCGAGATAAGGGTAAGCAGATTGCCCGGGGTGATACTCCCGAGCACCGCGGGGCCAAACGCAAGGATCCTGGGGAGCGGCTGCTCCTGTCTTCAATGAAGGCTTTGACCGCCGAGAAGAAGCGGTTAAAGAAGGCGGGGGCTGCCCGCCCGGTTGAGAAGCGTGCTCAAATGAGCGAAAAGCCCTCAGCCGAGGAAATCTGCCGTCTGGATATCCCGTCCATCGAGACAGAGACGGCTGCTGCTGGCAATAAAACCGCTGCCGAGCTTGCCAGGCCGCAGGCGGAGGCGGTAGATTCCGAAGTCTCGGCCGAGGCTGATGGGGCGCGGGGCGAGGCAACGATCTAGCCCGAGTCGGGTGTTGTCGTCCCAAACGTGGGGATGCTCGGGGAGGATGCTCAAGCCCCGGCTCTTCCAGAGGGGAGTCTTCCTCCTTCGGCCGGCGCCTCCGCAATTCGGGCTTCTCTATACCAAAGGTGCCGATCTTTGGTGCCTTCATTGGTTCGGGAGGAGTTCAGACGTGGTCCCCCCTCTCTGCTCTTCGATAAGGTCATGGAGGGCGGCTTGATCGTGGCCCAGCTGGGGCCAAAATAGTCGACTTCTTCGCACGACTGGATAGCGAGGAGAGGTCTCTCTCTCGGGTCCGCGCTGAGTCCGACCGGAAGATCGGGCAGTTGCTTCCGAGCTTGAAGTCCTTCGGCGAGAGGCAGCCTCGCTTCGAGCTCAGACTCGGTCGAGCCAGGAGGAGGCTCGGTCACTGGCCGAGCAGCTGGCCCAGGCTCGCTATATGGCCGACCTGAAGGGCGAACTTCTGGAAGAGGAGCGCCAATCTCAGGTCGAGCGCTACGAGCAGTGGAAGGCCGAGTGGGAGGAGCTCAACAGCTAGGTCCGAAGGGCCGAGCGAGTGCGGGAGGAAACCGAGGTCGCGCGGACTGAGGCCGAGGCGAAGCTGTCCGAGGCCGAGATGAAGCTGTTCGAAGCCGAGCAGAGGGTGGCCGAGCTTGAGAAGGAGACGGAGCAAGCTGGGGCAGAGGCGATCGAACGATATAGGAGCTCGGAGGGCTATCACGCAGCTCTCCAGAAGGCCGCCTTCTCGTACTACGAGCCAGGCTACCGTCGGGGGCTGCAGAAGGGATTCGCCCAAGGCTTCCATCGAGCGGTCGTCGAGGCCCAGCAGGAGGTGCTTGACGAGCTCGTCTTTGCTTTCGGACAGCGCTATGACTCGGACGAGGATACTACAGATTCTCCCTCTCCAACGTCGAGTGAAGGGGGGAGTGAGGATGTCTCTGTTTCAGTAGAGGGATCGCCAACTCCGGTTGCCTCGGGAGGACACACGATCGAGGCAGTTCCCACACGAGTGGGGTCAGTGCCTGGACCGGCCGTCACCGGGGATACCGGGGGCAAATCTCCGAGCGCTGAGGATCCTTCATCCACCGAGCCTCAGGAAAGACCAAGGGCCTCTCGGAGTCCCCCCATTTCCACTGGTTAGGAGGAAAACGGGCTCGACGTGTTATCTCTCCTTTTTTTTAATATTGATATGTAAGATTTTTCCTTTCTATATATAATGGTAGTAGTATTCAGAATTGGATTGACTGTTTCTTACCGCCTTTGGCGCGATTTGACCATTGTATCTGCAGTTGCTAGTACAAGCGGAGATTTTATACGTGTTGCAGGCATCTTCGCGTCGCGTGCTGATTAGCCAGCTAAGATGGTACTGGCGCCTTTCCATACTTTGAATGACTTGCCATTTCGCGTGTCCCTATGGGAGGGCCATTGAGGAAACGGAGTAACTGCCCTTGGGGAAGGGTTCCTTCCTTTCGCGTTTTTTCGAGGGGAGAGTCAATTAAGGCGAGGGTTCCCCCTTTCGGCCTATAAAAGGTCCCGAAGGGCGTCTCCACCTCTCTTCACCGCTTAGGATTCCCTTGCAATTTTTCTTCTTTCTCCCTTTTCGCGAAACGTCCGTCTTTTGTGCTAGGGGATTATCAGCGAAGCATGGAGGGCGGTTCGGAAGACGATGACCCTGGCGGCCGCCGAGGTGTTCGTGTTGCTCCGGCGTAGGAGAAGGAAGGAGGACGGGGCGGATAGCGTAGGAGAAAGAAGGAGGCCTGGCGACGGGCTCGCTTCCAACTTCTGGACCGCCGCCAGACGGCGTACGAGAAGGAAGGATGCCTGGTCGAGGGCTCTCTCCTACTCTCTGGGTCGCCGCCCCACTTAAGGAGTAACGTCGTTGCTCCTCCTTTCTTTCCATCCCCGCCACCCCTCTCACCTCTTCGAGGGGGCGCTCGGTCTCTCCCCCTCTTCTGCTCTTCAACCAACTTCTTCACTCTTTGGAGGATGCCCTCCTTCTTTATCCTTGCTCGCACCACTTGAAGGTGCTTGCTTTCTGTTCGGCCTCTGGCCTTGTTCCTTTCCAAAGAGTCTGACAGAGGAGGCCTTCACTTGTTTTCCAGATATCCGGGCATTCCTTCCTTTTCTTCCTCTCTTCCCCTGGTACCTTTTCTACGAGCTTCCCGAGCAAACAGGGTCAGCCATCCCGTTATTCGAGCCAGTTTCTACACTGGGTAGAGTCAGTGGCTCGGCTTAGGGGTGCTAGTCGTGTTCGCGCCGAGTAATCAGCTAGTGTTATAGTACCAACAGATGTAGTATCTTTATTTTTGATATGCATTGTATTGGCTGTGGCCTATACGATAAAACATTAATGAAAGGAAGATTATTGTCATATGTCGCTTAAATGTTTGAGAAAAGCTGTTTGAGAAAAACTCAAAAATAGAACTTTCGTAATGTTGCCGTGTTCCATGTCCGAGGATAGGCGTTCCTTCCATGGTAGACAGTCGATACCCCCCTTCCCGAGCGTCTCGACCACTCGGTAGGGGCCTTCCCAATTAGGGGCCAGCTTTCCCACCGCCTCCAGTGGTCGAGAGGCTTCGACTTTTCTTAGGACGAAATCTCCTGTGTGGAAGTGTCTATCTCGACTTTGGCATTGTAATATCGAGTGAGGCGCCGCTGATATTCTGTGGCTCGGATGCTCGCGATCTCTCGCATCTCCCTTGCCATATCGAGGTTCTCTAGCAGTTTCTGCTCATTCGTCTCGGGCGAGAAGTTGATGACTCGGAGAGAGGGGCTGCCGACTTCCAAAGGAATCACGGCGTCTGTGCCGTACACCAACTGGAAAGGAGTCTCACCGGTGGCGATTCTCGGAGTGGTTCGGTGCGACCATAGTACGCTTGACAATTCCTCGAGCCAACTACCCTTGGCCTTACCGAGCCTGGCCTTAATGCCTTTTAATATAGTTTTGTTGGCATTTTCGACCAGTCCGTTAGCCTGGGGGTGGGCTACCGAAGTGAAGTGGTTGCGAATGTGTAGGTCAACACATCTGTTTCTGAAGTAATGAGAATCAAATTGTCGACCATTATCGCTCACAATCACTCGGGGGATACCGAAACGACAGATGATCGACTTCCAAACGAAGCTCCATACGACCGACTCGGTAATCCTGGCGGTGGCTTCGGCTGCAATCCACTTGGTAAAATAATCGATGGCGACGATGACGAACTTCTTTTGGGCGTGGGCCGTAGGGAATGGCCCCAGGATGTCGATCCCCCATCGAGCAAAAGGATACGGCTCGGTAAGGGTGACGAGCTCTGAGGCAGGCTGATGGACCAGATGATCGAAACGCTGGCATCGATCGCACCTTTGAACGTAGGTCAGGCAGTCGCGCTGGAGAGTGGGCCACCAGTAGCTTCGCCGCAGCAAGATCCTGGCGAGCGATCTTCCTCCTTGATGCGCGCCGCAGACACCTTCGTGGACCTCCTGAATTGCTCGGCGGGCCTCATCAGTATCGAGGCACTTAAGGAGGGGACCGGAAAAAGACCTCCGATACAAGGCTTCGTCCAAGATGACGAAGCGCCGAGCTTGATACTTCAGTCTCCGAGCTTCTTGAGGGCCGGGGGGCTCCTGAGAATCCCGGAGCCATGATATATATGGGGTCCGCCAGTCGCTTGGCAATGCCTGATCAATGGTTATGAGCTCCGCTTCTATGCTCGGTCGCTCTAGCTCTTCAAGGAAAACCGATCGAGTACCTTCTGGGCCAACAGAGGAAGCCAGTCGAGAGAGGGCGTTCGCTCGGGAGTTTTCCTCGCGAGTTATCCGGATGACCTGAAAACTCTCGAATAGTGGGGCTAGTCCTCTTACCAGTTAAAGGTATTTGATCATCGGTGTTTCCCGAGCTTCGTAGTCACCGTTGACCTGGTTGGCAACCAATTGGGAGTCAGTATGGATCTTGACTCGTTCGGCCCCCAATCGCCGTGCCATCCTGGCTCTCGAGATGAGAGCCTCATACTCGGAGACGTTGTTGGATGCCGGAAAGTTGAACTTCAAGGCGTATTGCAATTCTGCTCCTTCTAGGGATCTGAGAAGGAGGCCAACACCGCTGCCTACCGAGTTGGAGGACCCGTCAACAAAAAGATCCCAGGTGGGCCCGGGCGCTAGCGCATGGGCTTCCTCGGTCAGAACGGTGCTCTCTGCGATGAAGTCCGCGAGTGCCTGTCCCTTGATGGCCGAGCGGGGGCGATAGGAGATGTTGTAAGCCCCGAGCATTATGGCCCACTTGACGAGGCGACCCGAAACTTCGGGATGAGTGAAGATCCTCTTCAGGGGTTCGTTGGTCAATACGACGATGGAATGCTCTTGAAAGTAGGGCCGGAGGCGCTTGGCCGAAGTCACCAACGCTAGCACGAGTTTCTCGGTTGCGGGGTATCGTCTTTCGGCCTCGTTGAGCACTTTGCTAGTGTAGTATACTGGTCTCTACACTCCTGCGTCGTCTCGAACTAGGACTGAGCTCACTGTGGAAGGAGTCGTCGAGAGGTAAAGGTGCAACGTTTCGCCCGAGACCGGCTTCGATAACATCGGCGGCGAGGCCAAAAACTCCTTTAGCTCTGCAAAAGCCTTCTAACATTCCTCGTCTCAGGCGAACGTAGTGGATACCAATTTGGGCCCTCTCAACAATTTGAAGAAAGGCAAGCATCGTTCAGCCGCTCGGGACAAGAAACGGTTGAACGCAGCAATTCGTCCAGTCAGGTGCTGGACATCTTTGACGCAAACGGGCGGCTGCATGTTCAGGA
This sequence comes from Amorphophallus konjac, assembly GCA_022559845.1. Lineage (NCBI taxonomy): Eukaryota > Viridiplantae > Streptophyta > Magnoliopsida > Alismatales > Araceae > Amorphophallus > Amorphophallus konjac. The sequence goes on along the minus strand of CM040121.1, from coordinate 284,016,632 downwards.
TGGCCTGAACCTTGTCGGGGTTGGCCTCGATCCCGCGTTGAGTGTCAGGAAACCCAGGAATTTCTCGGAGCGAACCCCAAAAGCGCACTTAGCTGGGTTAAGCTTCATGTTGTACCTTTGGAGGGTGTCGAAGGTTTCAGCTAGGTCGACGAAGTGGTCCTCGGCCTTAGGTGTTTTGACGAGCATGTCGTCGATGTAGGCTTCGACGTTCCGACCGATTTGTCCTTCGAAAATGTGGTTGATCAACCTCTGGTACGTTGCTCCGGCGATCTTTAGCCCGAAAGGCATTCGGGTGTAACAGTATACGCCGAAGTCGGTGATAAAGGCTGTCTTCTCGATGTCTTCAGGATCCATTCGGATCTGACGGTAGCCGGAGTAGGCATCCAAGAAGCTGAGCAATTCGTTGCCGGAGGTCGATGCTCGGCAGTGGGTAACAATCTTTCGGAGTGGCTTTATTGAGGTCGGTGAAGTCCACACACATTCGTCATTTGCCCGAAGCTTTTGGTACTAAGACGACATTGGCGAGCCACGTCGGGTAATGGACCGGACGAAATAAGCCAGTTTTCTTTCCCTTAATAATCTGCTCTCTGATGATCGTCTGCTTCTTTGGGGTATGCTTTCTTCTGCGTTGCTGGATGAGTTTCACCGACGGGTTAAGGTTAAGCTTGTGTACCACCATCTCCCCAGGGATCCCGGGAAGATGCTCATCAGACCACGCGAAGACTTGGGTATACCCTGAAAGAAAATCTTTATATTGCTCTTGTACATCAGATGGTAAATCAACTCCAATCTTTACTCCTAGGGCCAGGTCGTTGTTGAGGAAGAGCATTAGCAATTCGCCACCGGGTTCGGATGTTGTCGGTTCATCCTCGGCTTCCTCGACCCTTTTCTTTTTTCCCTCTGTCCTTATGGCTTCGATCGAGATTATGTAGCACCTTCTAGCTATTGCCTGGTTACCTCGGACTTCCCCGATGCCGTGTTTGGTGGGAAACTTCATTTTTTAGTGATAGGTAGAGGGCACTGCCTTTGTTCGGCTGAGGATACCTCGGCCGAAGATGGCGTTATAGGCCGACATCCCCTTGATCACTATGAAGTCAACCATAACTGTGACGGTCTTGGGAGGGGTGCCAATAGTGACCGGCAGGCTTAGGGCTCTCTCGGGATAGGTTGCCTGGCCATTGAACCCGCAGATGGGGGGTTCGAATTGGGCGGAGCTTGGATGGGTTTTCACCTGATCTTAAGGAAACATTCATACGAGAGTACATCAGGGGCGCTACCATTGTCAACCAATATCCTATCTACGTTACAATGGTTTATAGTAGCCGATACTACAAGAGCGTCATCGTGCGAGGTAGATAACCCTTCCAGGTCTTGGTCAGAGAACAACAGGGCCTGTTGCTCGCTCGCCGGCGGGGCTTTAGGGGCTCGGTGGCCCTGCTCGCCCGTTCAGCGTGACGCTTCCTTCCTCGGCTACTGTCTCCTCCTGATGCCGTGCCGCTATAAATAACATTGATATGGACTCCACGGGGGTGATTGTCAATTTCTTCTAGGACGCCACGATCCTCCTTCTGGTGCTCGGACACGTACTGGGATAAGTGCCCCTGGCAGACGAGACGCTCGATCTCGTCCTTGAGCTGGTGAAAATCTCTAGTATGGTGCCCGTGGTCGTTGTGAAACTGACAATGCTTGTGGCGGCTGCGGCGCTTGGCCTTCATAGGCTCGGGTTGGCGGAGGAGGCCCGAGCCCTTGATATATTCGTATATCTCATAGACGGGGGCAGATAGAGGAGTGTACCGCTCGTATTTCCGAGGGGGCTCCCTGTGGCCTCCGTCTTGATTCCGCCTTTTCCCTTGGCCCGAGCCTTGCTCGGATGGTCGCTTCTTATCCCCTTCTCGACCTGAGCCCGTTGTGCCGCGGCAACCGCTGAGGACTTCCTCGCACTCTGCGTGACGCAGGGCCAGGGTCACCAGATCGGCAAGAGAGGTGAGGGGATGGAGGACTAGTTTTCGCCGGAGATTCTCATCGCGGGTGCCTCCGATCAATGACGTGATGGCTGAGGCGACATCCAAACGTGGGATACGTAGGGCTTCCGATTTAAATCGGTTGATATAAGTCCGAAGCTTTCCCCCCTCTTCCTGCTTTAGTGCCAACAGCCCCGCTACTGACCTTGGAGGGCCGCTGCCGGCGAAACTTTCCTTGAATACTCGCCCGAGCTGCCTGAAGTCATGAATATTGTCGGGGGCGAGTGCCCGGAACCAGGCTTGAGCGCCCTGGACCAAGGTGGTCACGAACGCTCGGCACTTGATAGCGTCGGAGGCCCCGTGCAGGGTCATCAGGGCGTCGAAGCTGTCGTAGTGGTCGGCCGGGTCTCCCTGGCCGTCATATGACTTGAAGGTTGACAGTGAGAGTCTAGGAGAGATCTCGGCCTTCAAGATTTGGTCGGAGAATGGGAATTGCTCCTCGTCCTCCTTGGTAGAAGTCTTCTGCAGGGCGCGGAGGGCGCGCTCTTGTTCCGCGAAACGTTGTTCGAAGTCTCGCAATCGGAGGGATAACTCCGGTTGCCGCTGGACCGAGGAGTTGTGAGGGCGTCCTTGCGGGCTGCCTCGTCGCCCTTCAAGGGCATCGGTCTCCGGGAGCTGTTGGCGCGTCCCGGGCCTTTCTCTCCTCGGGGTGGAGGAGGCTTCTTACTCTGGAGGGGGGGCGTGCGAAGGTCCTCCCGACCTGTTGCGTATAAGCCGCTGCCCCCGGAGGGTGAAGCGGCCTCCGGCCGTTTGCTGGGAAGCTTCTCCACGGGGGGGGCCTTCCCGGGGAAGTCGTGACTTCTCCTCCCTAGCCGCCTGGGTCTTCATTAATTCTACGAGGATATCCAGTTTTGCGTTGAGGGTTTGGAGAACGTCAGAATTCCCGTTGGGGGGTTGCACCTCCGTGGTTGGGGGAGACAGCTCGTCGACTTGGTTGTTGTCGTCGGAGGGGAGGTTTTCCGTGGGATGGGAAGGCACAGGTTCTCCACCCTCTGCCACCACGGTCTTTCCTTTGCCACCGGCGATCCTCCTATCGGAATTTCTTCGCACCATGATGGCTCTTCGCTCGTTTCCCACAGACGGCGTCAGATGAAGAGGCGTAATTTCTCGCTGATCCTGAGCCGTGAGATCCTGAGGGGAATCCTTGATTACGGCCACCACGCATATATAATCTGCAAGATGGGAAACAGATCAGGGGTGCTCAGGGATGAAATCCTGGGGAAAACCCTCCGATGCCTAAGTCAGCGAATGCGAATTGAGCACGGGTGCGAAGAAATGTGGTAGGAGAAGGAGAGGGCGCGAGATTGTTCTCCACCAAGCTCTGTAGTTGAAAACGCGCCTAGGCGGTCGCCTAGGCGGTGAGGCGGGGCGAGGCGCCCGTCGCCCGCCTCGCGCCGTCCAGGCTCGCCGAGGCGAGCGCCTCGCACGCGCCTCGCGCGCGTCGGCCGCCTCCGCGCGCCTCGCCCGCTTGCCCGAGCGCCTCTCCCCGCTGTATCGCTTGCCGGATCCGCGTATCGGGTCTCAACAACCCGATATACGCGTCGTCGGGTTAACTCCCCCCCTGAGGGTTTCAACTGTGCGTTTATTTTTTTTCCTTCGATGCTTCCATCTCCGCGGCAGCGGCGACTGCGATCCTCCCTCCGGCGTCCGGCGAGCGGCAGCGGCGAGCGGTAGCAGCTCCGGCTTCCTCCGGCGTGCGGCAGCGCCACTAGCTTCCTCCGACTTCATCCGACGTGCGGCAGTCCGGCTTCCTCTGGCCACTCTCACTCTCGGTATGTCCCCTCTCTCCGATCTCCCACTGTCTCTCCACTCTCTCCGATCTCTCTCTCTCACTCTCTACGATCTCTCTCTCTCTCTCCACTCTCTCACTCTCACTCTCACCACTCTCACTCTCTCCGATCTCTCATTCTCACTCTCTCCACTCTCTAACTCTCTCTGATCTCTCACTGTCTCTCACTCTCTCATTCTCTCCACTCTCTCACTCTCTCACTCTCTCACACTCTCCGATCTCTCACTCACTCTCTCCGATCTCTCACTCTCTCCACTGTCCCTCTGATCTCTCACTCCTGTCTCCCCGATCTCTCACTCTCATGGGTGGCAGTGGGCTTAATAGGCTTATATATGTTATTATTGTGCAGGGTAATCGACAATTGGCAGTGGACACTCATTCGTGCAGGGTAATCGACATTTGGCAATAAATAGTCAGTATTTTTTTTAAAATTGGGTGTTTGATTTATTTTTTTTTGAGTTATTAACTTATTATTGCATATGAATTAAATTTGTTGTTTAATTTTTTTTAAAGATGTCTACGCCTACACCACCCACTTCTGTGTCTGTTTCTGGTGGTGCATCGTTAAATGCAAGCACACAAGGGCCCAATGTAGAAAAGGGCAGACCAAAGGACATTGGGTGGAAATATGGAACCTCTGTCAATCCACAAAATAGAGATGAGATAACATGTAATTTTTGTAAAAAAGTGTGCAAAGGAGGGATTTATCGGCTGAAGCAACATATAGGCGGCCTAGGTACAAATGTGACAGCTTGTCATAAGGTTCCCGTGGATGTGAAGATAGAAATCCGGGAATATATGCAAAATGCCAAGAAAGCTAAAGCTGAGAAGTTACAAATGGTGAGGGAGATGGAAGGTAGAGATAATTTGTTGAATGATTCATGTCAATCTCAATCGTTGGAAGTTAATATATTTGATGACATTATTTCAAAGCCACCACGGATGAAGGGCCCTCTGGACAAGTTCTGCACTCCTGATCCAGAACAAGTGAAGTCAGTAAGAGATAAAAAATGGGAAAAGGAACATCGGGATAGGGTTTCCCAATATGTGGGTAGATGGTTTTATCAAGCTGGCATCCCATTCAATACTGTGCGTCTACCTAGCTTTCAAACAATGTTGGAAGCCGTAGGACAGTACGGTCCGGGATATAAAGGGCCTAGCTATCATGAGATGCGTGAGACTCTTTTACATAAAGAGATAAAATCAACTCAAGAGTTGGTGGAAGCCCAAAAAGAAAATTGGGTGAGATATGGTTGTAGCATCATGTCCGATGCATGGACAGATCGGAAGGGACGGACACTGATCAACTTTCTTGTGAACTCTCCAGGTGAGATTTTTCTTTCTCTGTCTCTCACTATCGATTATTCAATATATTTTCTATTTCTTTTTCATATGTCTCTCAATGTCATTATGTCTTACTCTCTTTCTCTAGGTGGGACTGTTTTCTTGAAATCAGTTGATGCTTCTGCACATGTGAAAGATGCCAAATTGTTGGCAGATTTATTGGACAAGGTTATTAAAGAAGTTGGTGTTCAACATGTCATCCAAATTGTGACAGACAATGAGTCAAGTTATGTGGCAGCCGGGAAAATGTTGATGGCAGCCCATCCTCATCTATTTTGGACACCATGTGCTGCCCATTGTTTAGACTTGATGTTGGAGGACATTTCCAAATTGTCTCCAATGAAAGAAACCATTCGTAGAGCCAAATTGGTTACTACATTTATTTATGGGCACACAAGGATTCTTGCTATGATGAGAAAGTATACAGATGACAAAAATCTTGCACGTGCAGCTGTCACTCGCTTTGCCACCAACTACTTAAATTTACAGAGTCTATTTGATTGCAAAGATGGCTTAAGAAGAATGTTTACATCTGCTGATTGGCTTGCTAGTAATAATCGGTGGGCCAAAAAAATTGAAGGGAAGAAGGTAGAGGGCATAATCTTAAAGACTTCTTTTTGGAATGGCGTGGCATATTCGTTGCAAATATACAAGCCCCTTGTTATGGTTTTACGGTTGGTTGATGGAGAAAAGCCAGCGATGGGCTACATTTATGAGGCTATGGATCGTGCAAAGGAGAGTATTAAGAGTGCATTAAATGACAAGCTTGACAAATATGGTCCAATATGGGAAATCATTGATAGACGGTGGGACTTTCAAATGCACCGTCCTTTACATGCAGCTGGCCTTTATCTTAATCCAGCTCTTTATTTCTCTAATTCCCAAATTGAGTATGATCAAGAAGTTAAACAAGGGCTATATGATTGTATTGAAAAGCTAGTTCCAGAACCCTCATGCCAAGATGCAATTTTCAAGGAGCTTGCAGCTTATCAGTATGCTCAAGGGCTATTTGGGAGAGAAATGGCCATTAGGCAACGCACTTCTATGGTTCCTGGTATGGATGCTTTTCTCAATTTCTTGTCTAATTTTCATTGCAATCACGGAGTAAGAATTATTGTGAAATGTGAATTGTAATCTCTTTGTGATGTAGCTACATGGTGGTTGAACTTTGGAACCGCCACACCAAACCTTCAAAAGATAGCCATTCGGATCTTAAGTTTGACATGTAGTGCATCTAGTTGTGAGCGCAATTGGAGTACATTTGAACAGGTTAGTTGACTAATTTCATATTCAAGTTCATAAAAGATTAGTGTTTTTTGTTTAATTGGTTGCACCTAATATACTTGTAGGTGCACACAAAGAAAAGGAATAAGTTGGAGCAAAAGAAGCTGAACGATCTTGTTTTTGTGCAATATAATCAACGTCTCCATGCTCGTCATTTGCGTGTTCAGCAAAGTGACTATGATCCTATTTCTTTGGATGACATTGATGATTGCAATGAGTGGATAGCTAATCCGCCAGAAAATGAAGATTTTGTGGATGAAGGAGAGGACCTCACATGGCTAGAAGTTGAAATCGCTGCCGGTGTTAATGAAGAGGAAGGGCCAAGCACAAGGGCGGGAACCAAAAAGCGTCATGTAGGAAAGGGAAAAAGCACTGCCACATCTCACTCCATAAATGTGAGAGATGTTGATTCCGAGGGGACACAATCAGAGAATGATAATGAGCTTCCAAGTGATAGCTCCTCCTCTTTTATGAGTGATTTATGATGAGGAGGCTTGAGAGTTGAGAGAGATTTGAAACACTTTGTGTTATGGGATTATGTAATTAACTTGTTTGGTTGTTTAACTATTTTTGTTTTGTTATAATATTGCACTTGTTAGTTGTATATGCAGTTTTATGATATTTGTTGTTTAGTGTATATGCAGTTTTATGAAATTTCTTGTTTAGTGTATATGCAATTTTATGATATTTACTGTTCAAAAATATATATTTTTGTGATATTATGACATATAATTTTAATTTTATTTTTTTTTAATTTCTCGCCTCAAACGTCTCGGCCATCGCCTAGGCCTTTGAGGCGTGAGGCGCCCCCGTGGTCGCCTCGCTCGCCTCACGCCTTAGACTACATAGCCACCAAGAGATGTGGTGGTTTTCATTCAGGATTGTTGCCTTACCTCTTCGGAAAGTCTCCCTGGGGTTTATATAGCAATCCGTTTAATGTAGGAGTCCAGGGAGTCGAGGGGATTCAGGGGGGTTACGTCCTCGTCGTGAACTCTTTATGGCACGAGGACAGGGAAGACAGTATCGGTTTCGGCCGAAACCGATTGAAACCAATAAAAAAACTAAAAAAATAATGAATCTATCTGGTTTCGGCCGAAACCGTCCGGTTTTGGACCGAAACAGGTCAGTTTCAGCTGAAACCCTTAATGATTTCGTCCGAAACCATTAAAAAAATTTTTTTTTTAAATATTTTGGACCTGCTACGGTGATTTGATCCGGTTTCGGATCGGTACCGGCCGAAACCGATACGTTTCGGCCGAAACGTATCGGTTTCGGCCGATACTGCCAACCCTGCACGAAGACTCTTGCTCTCCCTTATCCCTTGGGGTTCCCTGCTCCTGAAGGATGCATAACGGATGCTTGGATAAACTTTCGACAGTCGGCCCGAGCCTAGAGGGCTCGCTCGGAGTTTCCTCTCGAGCGATGGGTGCGTAGCTCGGATAGCTCGTGTTGGGTCCCCGCAGGGGCCTTCTCGACCGCTCTGTCGCTCAGACTTCCGGACCCGAGGGCCGTCTAGGAAGTGCTGCTCCGGGTGAGTTTTGGGCTTGAAGTAAGTGGACCCGAAATGGGGCCGTCACTTTGGGGAGCTGGGTCTAGTATGGTCAAATCGGACCTAGTTGGGCCGTGCTCTTGACCGGTAGATTTTCCCCCTCTCCAAATGGTACAGATGTGACGGAATTAAACTGTGATGTTAATCGCAGTCGCGAAATAATCAACTGAGTTCAGGGTTCGCAAACAATCAGTAAGAGAAAGATGACTCCAGACTTATATAGATAAACCCAAAAAACGAATAATAAGAAGAAACGGACAGACCAGCGTGCGCCTTCAGAGAGCGAGCCAGCGGGTTCTGGACGACGACATGCGGCAGCGGCTCCCTGTCCGCGAACTCCTCCGCATAGAACCCGTCCCGCTGCTCCTCGAGCGAGGTGGCCAGGTTGAGCGCCTCCGACAGCTTCCCCTCGAGGAGGGACTCGGGGCGGAGCCGCGGCTGGACCACAAACAGCCTCGGCGGGCGCTCGGGATCCCTGTTGGCGAGCAGGAACAGGCCATCCCCGCCGTCGTCCTCCTCCCGCTCCTCGCCTCTCCTTCTCCGCCGGATAGAAGAGAAACCGCGGGGCCACGAAGCGGAGGGCGGGGGACAAGGGTGGAGGTGGCAACGGAGAACAGGAGAAGGGTGATCGGAGGGGAGCGGAGAGGAGGGGAAGAGAGGAGTAATGGAGGAGGCAGCCTGGTGGAGAGATCTGATGGGGCTTCGAAGGCGGGAGATCGCCCTGAACATGGCAATGGCACCCTCCGTTCTTCGGCTCCTCCTTCGCACTGCTTCCTCCCTGCAGCCTAAACGCTGCTGCTGCCCGCTGTCGGCTCCACGTGCGTTTAGGCTCCTGCAGGTGGGAGGAGGACTCGCTTGGCGTCGGGGATACACACTACGGACGACCAGATCAGATAATGCCCATCACGTGAGCATCGGACGGCTGGGGAGTTACTCAAATTTAGCAGGAGGCCACCCGTCTAACGATTTTTAGAACCGGTTAATTTTTAAAATTATCATTTTTAGTTATCAAAAATACATAAATGATCGTTATTGACTAAAAATTTTAGAAAAACTTTAAATGACGATACTACCGTCAGGAACTGTCTGGAGAGATTTGAAATTGATATAAATATTAAGACATTTTTGTTATGTAATGACATTTTTATTAAAACAATGTTATATATGATATTTAAAAATAAGAATAATATTTTTGATAATTTACATATAAATATAATATATATGAATTAATCTTTTTTCGAAATTTTTAAATAATAATTTGCCATTTATTTTATTTTTTTAAATATATTACCTCTTGAGTATAAACCCATAATACTCCTCCCGAGTATGTGCCCGTGATTCTTGAATATTTTTGCAAAGTTTTGATCGACGGGTCTTTCATTTTTGTTGCTACTTTAAGATGATTTTTTTTTAGAGAGAGTGAGGATTACGTACCAGTTGCGTGTAGATTAAATATCTTTGTCGGTTCTTATGACTTTTTTTTATAAATTTTTATAATAATGATATAATGATATAATATTAATTATGAATCTTACATTTCATGGATGAAGAACATGAAACAAATTTTTATAATTTATTAACTATCTAATAATAATAATATTTAATATTATATAAAATAAAAATAATTAAATAGTTCATACATATTTAAGATTTATGAAATAGTGATTATATAAGTTAAAATATCAGATGAACAATAAAAATATTTAAGAAGTTTTAATTTTATAAATAAAATTTAAATTTTTTTACGTACACATTATTATTAGAGATAAATTTGTAAAAAAAAATTCTTAAAAATGTATTAACAAACATATCAATGGATTCATTGAAATAGTGCATAAATATAATTTAAGCATTATTTTTTTAAATTTTTGACAAAAAATATATGATTTTAAATAAATATGATATCTTGTGCAATTTAAATGTACACGATGATATATCTATTAATATATTTGTAAGAATATTTTTTATAAATTTTTATTTGATAATCATTTTTCGTTTAAAAATATTATTCTTTTTCAAAAAATAAGCACATGACTCGACGGAGTCGATATGAGTAAGGTAATCTCGTACTAGATCAGGCCGATTTCAAGTCAACATATATGATCAAGTCGATGATCCCACTTCCATGATCCGATATGAGTAGCTCAATTCAGATTGATCTGATCTGAGTATGAGAATCAATATGAATTATTTAATTTATTAAATTTCTCTCCATCAGTGTAAACAAAAAAAAATTGTTAAAAAATAAACAACATGAATTATGAAATTAAATTCTCAACTCTAAGAAGTTGGACTCTCATACGTAAGCATTCGACCAACGATAATTTGTCATGATTTGATGGACCCTGAGCTCCTCCTATCTATTAGATCTCCTATCATTAGATTGTGCGTCTCGATAAGTGAGGGGTAAAAATAATTTTTTATTTTTAATTTTTTTAAAAAAAAATTACACCTATTTATTTATAAAATCATTTCTCTTTGTTTCATATTATTTTGAATAACCTCAGTCTATGCCAATACTCGTGAGTAAATGTCAATACCTGTAACATTATTCATGCAGTCAGCAACTGTCAGCATGTTGTTAAAATATATTATATATTATATATTATTTTTTAATGGAAATTATAAAATTTAAGAATATCTCTAGTCTCGCGTAAACTTTTTCTCTCCCTATATTTTCTCTCTATTTCTTCTCTCCCTTTAGCGCAATATGTTAATCAAAATAATTATTTGCTCATCATCAAAATAATTTGAGATTAATTTCAAGGTTGCTTCTGACAATATATTGATATAAATAGATTATAAGAAATAATATAAAAATAAGAGAAGTACTTTACAAATAAACTTATAAGAGGGTATTCTTACAAAAAAACACTTTAATTTTAATTTCTACGGTCTATCATATTTAGTGGTAGTCCCTTAGCTCCGCGGTGGCAGGGGATTAATTTTAACCTGGATTATTTTAAGTGGGGTAAGTTAATTAAGAGTTATTCTTTTTTACTTTGTTTACGAGTGATTTAAGTGAGTAGATTAATATAGTAAATAATAAATCTGATTTGGTAAAAGCGTGAGTTAAGTTTGAGACTTATGTGTAAATGACAAAAAAACCCTACTGTGTTTATGTGTGTGTGCGAGAGAGAGAGAGAGAGAGGCAGCACCGGCAGGGGAGGGGTGGCCCCGGAGGGGGAGGTATGGACGGGGGCGGGGACGATGACGGCGACAGATAGGGAGGGGTCGGTGGGTGAGAGGGGGGAGCGAAGCCGGAGAGGGAGGTCTGGAGGGGGGGACGACGACAGCAACAGAGGGGGAACGGCCAGGGGGAAGGAGAGGGGAGGCGCCGGCCACGGAAGGGACAGCATCGGCGGAAGAGGGGGAGGGGAAGGTGGGTGAGGGGGAGGGGCAGCGCCGGCCACGGAGGGGGTGGCATTGGCATGGGCAGTGCCAATGAAGGGGAGGGGGAAATCGACAAGGGAGGGGGAGGGGAGGGGGAAGCGCCGACAGGGGAGGAGGACGGGTAGCGCCAGAGGGGGAGGTCTGGAAGGGGGGGCGTTGGCAACGGAGGGGAAGGGCCGGTGGGTGAGGGGGAGGGGAAGGGAGAAGCGCCGGGAGGGGAGGAGGATGGGTAGCGCCAGAGAGGGAGGTCTGGAAGGGGGGGCGTCAGTGACGGAGGGGAAGGGCCAGTGGGTGAGGGGGAGGGGAAGGGAGAAGCGTCGGGAGGGGAGGAGGATGGGGCAACACCGAAGCGGGAGGGACATCGACGACGACGGAAGAGACGACATCGGTTGAGGTGTCGGCCTCGAGCTTCGCACGCAACATACGGCTGACAGCAGGGGCACGAGTGGCATTTCACATGGAGGATTAAGTTACCCCACCTCCGGAGGTGGGGTAGCTTAACCAGAGTTAACTCATGATAACCCCTGTTTAATCGGATTACAGAATATTGGGCTTGCCAAATTAAATTGAATTAATTTTAGAATAAAAGAGGCTTAATCTTGGGTTAATCCTCAAACAAAGTGGAGCTTAACGTCTCATAAACACCCCAGAAAATTAATGATAAGCCTTTCACATATTTAGGAAAAAAATCCTTAAAAAGGGTGTTTATCAAATTTTAGGAGGTCGTCAATGATTATCAAGACGAGAGAGAATAATTTATATAAATATTTAGATAGATTGTAGGAATTGAAAAGCAAAATCCCAAAGAGAAGGGTCAAAGTTGAAAAGCCTCGGGTATTTCACATTGGCTGATTGCCGATTGGCCTTCCGGAGGGGCAGTAGCGACGAAGAGGGGGAGGGGGCGCTTGAGGCCGCTGGTTTGGCTACCAGGCGCGAGGAAGAAGACGGCGATGTGGTGATCCTGGCTCTCTCACCGTGCCGGAGAACGATTTCTTCTTCTTCTCGCCATTTTTTCCGGCGAAGCATGCTGTTTTCGTCGCCCTGCAGTTCCCGGTGCCGATCTCCTTTGGGGGAGATAATCTGATCGAAGGCATGCTCCCTGGGGATCAGAAGAGGCGCGGCGGCGAGGGGGACGACGTCGACCGAGGCGGCGGGGGGAGTAGAGGGATTCCATGGCGGGCGGAGGAGAGGGAGGAAGGGCCCAAGGCTTGGGCCATCGTCGTCTTCGCCTTGATTGGCGCCACCGCCACCACTTATGCGGTATCTGTCTCTGTCTGTCTGTCTCTCTGTTTCTCTCTCTCTCGATTGCTCGTTGTCTTTGCTTTATGCGTTTGTGTTGGTTTGGGTGGCCGCTTGTTGGTTTTGAAGGGTCGGAGCGAGAACTAGGATTGTGAAATTTCATGTTTCTTTCTCACATCCCTTGGTTATGTTCATTAACAATTGGTTTTATATGTGTTGTGCAACAACGCCAGATGATTAATTTTGACCGTTTCCCCAGTGTACTCAGTCTGCATGACTAGGGTTATCAATTTTGAGTATTGGAATTGAAACTACCTGGAATGAAGATTCTGGAAATCTAGAACTTTTTCACTGTTGCAAACCAGGGGGCTGTTATATTTGAAAGGTTCGCATTTTCGTTGCTATTTTTCACTGGCATCTCTACTAAAGTAAGGGCATTTGGGTACACCAGATACTGGATTTCTTACTGGCTTCTGTAAGCTTTCGAGATGCTGTTTTTATGTTCTTTTTTTCCGTCATAAATGTTGTAGTTCGGGTAAATTGGGTTTCTAGATAGCTTACTGCTATTTCCTCGAAGCTGTTTTAGTTGGAAGCGCATTGGTTTTGCCTGTAAATGCTCTTACCGTTTAGTTTTTGTCTTTACTGGTGCACTGGTGGATAATTACCTACTGGTATTTCCTTTAAGGGCTTGTTTGTTTCATCGTAAAGTGCTGTAAAACTCTGTAATTGTTTCATTTTTACAGTGTTAGCTGGTTGTTTGGTCGACTGTAAAATAGTGCAAATGAAACTACCCTGCTTACGTTGCATTAAGACTTTCTTGTTTCACTTTACTGTCCATGTCCACTGGAAACCAAGATTGGAGAAAAAATGATTTGAAATTATAACAAACCAACAACATATTTTGTTTTATTTTACAATCAGCCAAACAAAACAATCCCATTTTTTAAATCAGAAAATACACCAATTTTAAAGCTGCTGATTCTAAAACCAGAGAATTACAGTGAAACAAACAACTCCTAAGTTGTCGTGTTGTGTGGGAGCACATTGACCTTGCATATTTATGGATTTCATTTATTTTGTCTTTCTTGAGGCATCTAGAATATGCATTTATCTGATTGGTTGAAGTGGCAGGTTGGTCAGCTGCGGAGGTCTGTTGATTTTTTTTGGTCCCAGGTATTCATAGTTGACCTCGTCACCCATACTTGTTTTGTTCAATTTTTGATTCACAAGATAAACACTTTAATTCTACATGTTCATAATGCATGTACATCAAAAGTTCAGCAAGTCACAACCATTTTCATCGTGGAAAAATGCAACCAGTGGTTCAAGTTATGGCGGCTTTAGAGAGGAAGCTTGGAAAAGGTATAACCGTCGGTTGCAAGAGGAGTATGAAGAGGAAATGGAGAGAGTGGTGAGTCTCTTTTCTTTCTTAATTCACACTTTTACTTTTTATTCTTCCTGAAGATGGGATAGCGACTGACATGGAGCAGGAAGGTTGAAATCTTCATTGTCAAACATCTTAATGTTATAGTCTGCCACATAACTATATTGATTGTACCCTTTAACATATAAAATTAATTACAATGCTACAATTTCTGTTACTATCTTTGTGATTTTGATTAGCTTAGTAATCTGAAAGTAGCAAGTATTCTTATGATGCAAAAATATATTATTTTTTTCATGCTGTCTATGGTTGGAATTCTATGCCTTTCATTGAAAGGATGAAAATATAATTTTGTGTATTATTCATTTGTTTTCTGATGCCAGTTCCTGTCTGTGTAGTAACTGAAAATTTCTCCCATCTTAATGTATTATTCTATATAACTTTGTACCTTGTTGCTTAGGAACGCATAAGGCGGATGCAAAGTGTATTCAACAGAGAAAGGAACAAGTACAAGAGAAGCTATGAGAGTTGGAGAGAAAATGATACTAGTGGCTATCATCAGCATTTCCAACGGGATGACTGGTACTGGAAGACAGATACATCTTACAAAGACCAAAGAGACCAAAGAGCTAAATCTGGAGCTAATCATAGTTATAGAGGCAATTACACAATGTCACATCACTACTCTGTGCTGGGTCTTGACAGGTATCTATAGATTCTATACATTCACTAGGTTTTTCTCACATGCCGTTGCTTTATTAAAATTATCAAACTCTCCCTTCCCCAAAGCATACATACAATATTCAAGAATCTGTGAATGGTGTGCTACTACTTTTTGTTGCATATGCTGCAATCCCTTGTAGCCAACATGTTTCTGAGAAAGCAAGGAGTATAATGACATTGTCTTTCTTTACAAAATGATGGTGATGCTAGAGTTACCGGCAGTAACTAGATTAGGCACTGTAACTGGACAGGGGTAGCCCTGATTCTGGTTCCAGTTTTCTGATTCCAGCTGGTTCAGGGTTGAACTGACATTCTGACATGTTTAGGGTTCAGGTTGAGTTTGAGTGGTTTTTAGGCCACTTTGAATATTTTTTTACCTGGTTCATGGCTTGTTCAGTGAGTTCAGGTCATTTTATCCTGGTTCACAGCTGGTTTGGGCATATTTAGGCCAGTCTCTACTTGGTTCACAACTCTAGAACTGGGAGGACAGGAATGGTTTTAACCAGTTCTGACCTGGTGGGGCTGGTTGTTAAAACTAGGCAGTTGCAGGGTCACATGTTATTTGGGTATTATGTTGGCAGTGGCTGGACCCTAGATCAGAATTGAGCTGATGCTTCCCTGATTTGACCCCACAGAGTCAGAAGGAAAGAGGAAGTTTTATCTTTTCTTTTTTCTTTGAAGTTTGTGTGATAATATGAGAGAGAAGATGAGGAGAAATTAAGAAAGTGAAAAAGAGAAAAGGGTAAATTTTGGTTAACTATTGGGAGTTAGATTGTTGGATGTGGTCTAAGGATAACACCTTCCCCATTTTTCTCTCTCTTTTCTTCTATGAGCAACCCATTTGGGAGTGTGGTAAAGTACACATCAGCCTTAAACAAAGTTGAAGATTCTTAATGATTACATTGATTTTCACCTTCAAAAGTGGAAAACTTCTAGTTATTTGGTTAAAGTAATAATAAAGAAGGGGATTACTAAAGTGGCCTTACATTCGTCATTACCTGGAAAATTTGTCGCTGCTAGGGTAGTCTTTCCTCTTAATTTACAAAACCTTTTCTCTTGTTTACGTGGGGAGCGAATTTCTATTTCCTAATGATTTGGGATTTTTTCAGTAGATAAGTATTTCTGACTGAGTTTCATCCAATGATTACTAGTTGATTGCAGTATAGTCTCTACATTTGAAATTTTTGCGACTTCAAAAAGCAAATTTAAGGCTGTGGCTGCTGCCCAGTATCTTTTTCAGGATGAACTTTCAGAATTCTGGCTTTTGCATTGTAAAGCCCCCTCCCCTCTTCCACACACACACAAAAGAAAAGGAGAACCATGCTGATAAAACAGCAGAATAGGTTTCCATGTCTTTTTTGTCTCATGTGAATGATTTTTCCTGAAACTGTGCTGATAAAATGACAGGCTAGAGAAAGGCTGAATACTTTGTGTCTGTTCATGGAGAAGCTGAAGCTGATTGTTGCGTACTTCCGTTGGATTTAGGTGGGGAAATAAAATATGTGGAGGTTGATCTGTCTTATGCACGGTTCATTGGTTTAATAGTGGATAATACCAGTAAAATATGTGGAGGTTGATCTGTCTTTTAGTTGTTATCCTTTTCATGCTAGTAGAATATGTATACATAATAAATATAACTAACAAGCCTGCGTAATTAACATTAGAAACATTTGAGCTACAGATACACATTATCAGTAACTGTGTGAATTGTGTGATCAGGTATTCATATTTCTCAACATTAAGATGTGATCACAGTGATTCATCAATTGATACCAGATTCCACCATCTTTTGACAAAATTTTATGATTTGGTGCTCTATCTAAATATGATGAAAGTAGCTCATTTTGTTGGCTGACAGTGATAACAGCTACTGATGTTCAACAGTGCCAACAATGATAACAGGATTGCTGATAGTGACACTTACGGTATCTTCAGAATTAAAGATTTTCTTACGGACTTATGGGTTTTAAAGACACTAACTGATACATAAACCTTCAAACTTCGTGCCCACTAAGAAGTTGAACTTTGGAGCCAACACCTAGTGCTAAGGTTTCTGCAGAGTTTGCACATCATGACTCATGGTTAAGAAATTTTATTTTAAAGATTTTTTTGAAATTCAGATGAGTGTTCCTTTGTTTATGTGATGCATTTTAGATGGATACTATCTGAATGACATTTCATTAAATAAACTGATATTTGAATTGGATTACGACCCTATGAAACTGTATGGCAATGTACCCAGCCGTGGTCACACAGCCTTGCAATGATTGAAGCTATCAAAAGTCAAACTCGGTTGGACAATATGTGGTGGAATTTTATGATTTCAAACAAGGTTTTCTGCCTTGAATATCGGTTCCGTCTCGGAAAGGCAGAAGATGAGATCTCGGAAAAATCGCGAGAGATCGGGTTCGGTGATTTTAGAATTTTTTTTCATGTATATAGTGTATTTCTAAGAAAATGCTATTTTTTTCTACTAACCACCCAATTTCACAAACATATTTTTCTAATTGACAACTCAATTTTACAAAATAAAGAGTAATGATAACAATAACAAATCCATTCACATGTACCAATGTCAATATACATCAAAAGTTACACAAAAAAGAGAAACATAAAATGGTTCATGAATCACAAATTGAAGAATACATAAAAAATCATAAAAAAATCTCTGCCTCCCCCCTCTCTGTCTCCCTCTTTCTTAGACAGAGAGAAGGGGGGACAGGGAGGGAGAGACCGAGAGAGAGGTGGGAGATAGAGAGAGATTGAGAGAGTGGGAAGCACACAGAGAGAGAGAGAGAGAGAGAGAGAGAGTCTGAGGGAGTGTCATAGAGGGAGAGATAGAGAGAGTCCGGGAGAGAGAGAGAGAGCTCAAGGGGGCCGAGGTAGAGAGAGATAGGGAGAGTGGAAGGAGGAAACCGATCTTGGTCTCAGGGACTCCGTTTCTCGTGACCTTTGGAGAGACAGAGATCTCGGAGAGATCTTGGACATCTCGTAAGATATGGCAAACCATGATATCAAATCCTGGTACCTTGAATTGGAACCTTTTGTGTTGTAAAACAATGACATTGATTGAGGTCAATGGGTTGAAATGAAATCCAAATTTCTGAACCTTGAAAGTACTGTCTTATCATATCAGAGGCTTTGTAAAGGATCTAAGTCTCGGTATGCGATTCTGGGTAGCACATATGATGTTTGTACTTTTGAAGATTTGAATATCTTAACCTTCTTCCCACCTGGTTATATAAACCTTTTGCCCTTTGTCTCCACTTTCTTACTATCATTTCACATGTCAACTCAGTCCAAGAGATGGGGAATTTCTTCAGAACACGGCAGGTAGTCCATGGCAGACCAGCATATGCAAAGCTCCTCCTTATCCTTCCTCATGCGATTTCTTGGAGCA
Organism: Amorphophallus konjac; assembly: GCA_022559845.1. Lineage (NCBI taxonomy): Eukaryota > Viridiplantae > Streptophyta > Magnoliopsida > Alismatales > Araceae > Amorphophallus > Amorphophallus konjac. The sequence continues at coordinate 283,998,506 of CM040121.1, read as the reverse complement.
TTTGGAGGGAGCGTAATGACAGCATCTTTGGAGGAACCACCGTGTATGTGGAAAATATTTGCTTGAGGGTTATTTATTTTTTGTTTAACTGGGGTACATATATTCTTGGGGTATCTTTACATGATTGGTAAGGTAGCTGAAAATGCTCAATCTCATTTAATTTTCTTTTTGAGGTAGAGGAATCTCTCCTCTCCTCTTGGATTGTATTACCTCTGTTTATGCTATAAAATTGGTGGTGCAATCCACTACCTTTTGTTGAAAAAAAGAACTCTGGTAGCAATGCTCCAATTTAGCTCACAGTTGTTGCTGGGGGGCTTTTGTACATAGGTTTCCTTTAGGTTTTCAGTGCATCCACTTGGGTTCTTTTTTTGAAAGTGGATAGTACCACCAAATATATAAAAGAAAAAAGAGAGGAAGCACAATGACAGCATCTTTGGAGGAACCACCGTGTGTATGGAAAATATTTGTTTGAAGGTTATTTATTTTTTGTGTAACTGGGGTACATATATTCTTGGGGTATCTTTACATGATTGGTATAGGTCGCTGAAAATGCTCACTCTCTTTTAGTTTTCTTTTTGAGGTAGAGGAATCTCTCTTCTCCTCTTGGATTGTATTACCTTTGTTTATGCTATAAAATTGGTGGTACAATTCACTACCTTTTGTTGAAAAAAAAACTCTGGTAGCAATGCTCCAATTTAGCTCACAGTTGTTTCTCGGGGCCTTTGTACATAGGTTTAGGTTTCCTTTAGGTTTTCAGTGCATCCAGTTGGGTTGTTTTTTTTGAAAGTGGATAGTACCACCAAATACATAAAAGAAAAAGGAGAATTTACAAGTATCAAGGGAGAGTTTTCCCAAATCTCCCAAATACAAAAGTTGGCAGACAACCCTCTACCCTGGGAGCAAAACAAAAGAGAGAATCAGCACTCCCCCAAACATACACAAGGAAAGACATTCACATACTGCCATGAAACTGCACTCTGTACTCAGCCTTGCCCCGAGGCCCACAACACCAACTTACACCCCCCCCCCAAAAAAAAAAAAACTCTCCTGGGGGCTCTTACTGCTCACCCCCTGTAAGACATAACCACCCCCTCCTCCCCTACCAAAACAAAGTACCCTCCACTGCTACCTACCTTCATCTACCCTATCTATTTCCCCTCTTCTACTGACCTTCTCAGGCTTAGCCTGCCTTGCTATATCCGCTTGCCATCTTCGCTGAATTCTGTAGAAGACTGATCTCACATCCTTGTCAACCCCTCAATCTTCACACCAATTAGACTTGCCACCTCCATCGTCCAAGACTCCATATATCTTTCCACGTTAGCTATAAGCTCTTTGACCTCCTCCTTGCCGAGGCTCTCCTCTCCCTCTGCTTCCTGATTGGCGTCCTCGACTTGATCCACCTTCGCGTGAAGATGCCCCTCCTTCGGCTCTCTGGGTGGGGAGGCAGAGCTATCATCGCCTGATGGCCAACTCCTTCCAGAAGCACGACGGCCGCCTCCGCCTCCGCCTCCTACATAGGATCCCCATCTGCAAGACGAGGCTCCTCACGTCCATTGATGCCATCGGTCAGGGGTTCCAGCGTCGAAAGACACAACAAAGCCCCTCCTTCAAGACCCTGAGGTGCTTGCCCGAATTGCTCTTCGAACAAGGAGAGGGAAGGCAGATCCTCGAAGGCTTCCTCCTCCTCCCCACTGCCACTACAACCCGCGCCTACAGATCACACGGCCGCTAGATTATTAGCACCTCCACTCGAAGTAGGCGATTTCTCGGTGCTAGCATTAGACGTTGCTGCCTTCGACCTCTGGGGAACGACGCAAGTGTCGAGAGTGGGGCTACTCGGCTGTCCGAGATTGATTTCTGGAAGCCCGATGGGAGTGGTGGCCACTGCCTTGCGCCACCTCTACCTCATCCTCGCCCGCGCCTTCCGTTGTCGAGCCAAACATTGATTGCACCTGTGCCTCTCAGGGTCCGATAAAAGGGCCGCTGACAGCCCTGCACAGGCAGGGAGGGAGGATCCGGGGATGTGGACAAGAGGAGACCCCCGCCAGCCCCTCTCTGTCCAAGCACCCCCTCCAAAAGGTTCAGAGCCACCGGCAGCCTGAGACTGGGTACCACCAGCTTGCCGTAGGACAAACATGACAGCCCTGGGCCAGCCATGGACCCCATCAGCTTTGTGACATTGGTGGCTAGGACCACTGCCGCCGGCATTCCTGGATCCTCTTCCTGTTGGTGGGTGCCTTCACAGGCCACAACGAGGGGGATTAGCGTCGCCTGCACCCCTGGAGTTTCACCGGTATCCGGCAAAGCAGCTGCAGGTGCCACCGAGAGCCCCTGCACCTGCTGTTCGTCGAGCTGAGCTTGCCGTTGCTTAGTGGGTGAAATCGGGTGGGGAAGAAGGAAAGTTTCAGGTCTTGATGAACCGGTAAGTCGGGGCTTACCGGATGCGGGTAAGTTCCGGGTCTCTCTTGAATAGTTGCAACTTTGCCCCCCCCCCCCCCCCCCCAACCACCACCACCACATAGGTTTCCTATTTCTGGGTCCCCTTAGGGGGCCCGGTTTGCTTCTCTTGAATAGTTGCAACTTTGCCTCTCTCTCTCCCCCTTCTCTTGAATAGTTGCAACTGTGTATGAGCATGTGTTCCTCTTTAAGGCTTGTAGATTCTGTGATGCTCTTTTCTTGGAAATTTTATTGTGCAACAGATACTGGTATGATACACGTAAAATGAGATAATGGAATTTGGAAATTTTGTATGTGTGCGTCTGTGTGTGAGCATGTGCTCCTTTAATGGATACCGTGATGTTCTTCCCTTGGAAATTTTATTGTGCAACAGATACTGGTATGATACACGTAAAATGAGATAATAGAATTTGGAAATTTTGTATGTGTGCGTCTGTGTGTGAGCATGTGCTCCTTTAATAGATACCGTGATGTTCTTCCCTTGGAAATTTTATTGTGCAACAGATACTGGTATGATACACGTGAAATGAGATAATAGAAGTTGGAGTAGTTTGTTGCATTTAAAACTCGCCATTATGATGGTTTGTCATCTAATTTGCTTTTTCTCCCCCCTTCGTAGGACAAGGGCAAAGCCTTATACGGATGCAGAAATCAAGGTACTTTCATCTATGTTTCTTTAGATTTAAACTTTTGTTTTGCATTCATTTTCTTTGCTATCTTCCAAAAGAAATCATTTTTGTTTGGACCGCAGGATGGGGTTGAACAGTTTTGCATTTCGTTGGTGTTATGAGGTCGCAGGTTCAATTCATCCCGGCGATTAAGTCTGGTGTGCCTTCGCCATTGTGTCCGCAACCACAGGTGGTTTTCTGGCTCGGGTCCGGGCAGCACTGCTTGGGGGTTTTACTAAGCCCACCCCTTGCCCAGCTAGCGGACCCCATGGTGCGCAAGCGGTAGAGGCCGTAGGTCCAAAGCAACCACACGCTGAGGTTGGTAGTGGGTGTGGGATTCCCCTGATCAACCAAAAAAATAGTCTACAGAGGATTACCGAATCTTTAAAATGGATTGAATTTTAGTATTGAGCATCTTTCTTATTCTGAGATTGCTCAGATAACTATTAGCTAAACTCCTATTTACTGAAGTTGTGCTGATTCTAATCATTTCCTGTCCTGGATGGCAGAGGGTTGGGTTGGTCTTTATAGGTTAAAGAAGAACTTGTCAGACTTCTATAGGTTGCATCTAGGGTGGATTTGTTGGTGGCACTCCTAGCCTTCAGGTGAAGTCAACCATCTACCAGAAGAATGATAATGAAAAGAAAAACTGTGAAGGATGCAGGATAAGTGTACACAGCACCAAACACACTTGTTATAAATACTTTCATACAGTTCAAATGTGGCCTGTTGGTCACCATCTAATGACATAAATGCTTCCATACATCCTGGGGTAAGGTACCAATGGATCTGCTGTCGAGAGAAATCAAAGTTTATTGCTGCAGGAGAATGGTGCAAGTGCATCAGCTAACTTGAGCCACCTCATCAGATTAGCTCATGCATTGGAACTTAGGGAATTTGGATGGTCTTTCATCTGATTACCTTCTAGATTCTCCTAATTCAGAAAGTATCAGACTTCTTTGTGTGCCTGTTTTCAGGTTACATATCAGCAGCTTTAGCTTTCCTTCGCCAACTGTTGATCAGACCGTCCATGATCTGGTAACCTTTTCCAGACTTCCAGTGTAGTAGAAAAATGCAATTCTTGCTAGAAGACTTGATCTTGTTGATCTAATAACCCTTGATTGCAAGGTCCCTACTTCAACATCCACCAGACATGGTTAGTACTTGGTACTAGATTTTCTGATTTTCACTCGTTCATCTGATCTAATTGTTTAGATTATTATTAGAAGGCAATTGATTAATTAAGAAATCTATTTAGAATGAATTTCCAAATTGAATCAGTAGTTTTGCCAACACCAGATCTAGAGCTACATAATCCTATGAAATTTGATGCAACCAGTTCAGATTGCACCAGAGTCTAGTTTTGAGTACTTGAACAACCTTAAGTGTTTTAAGATGCATATGAAGCCAGAACCATCATATCAAATAATTAATCTTAGGGTTTTTTACTTTTTAGTCCCTACAAATAAGGGTATTTCCTTTTTAGTACCTCAAAAAACCCAATATATCTTAAGCCATATGCAGCTGTAGCCTGTAATTACTAGTGCTGATGCAATATAATCTGGTTTTGATCAACTTGCAAGGGGATAATTTTGAATGGTGCAACAAAGGAGTCTGATCAAAATCTGGACCAGATTCTTTTTCTTTCAATGAAGTTTGATCACGATGTAATCTATAGTTTCTACACTATATGTAGATTAGGAAGTAAATAGTATAGCCAATTGTCTTATGAGGATTTCTATTGTAATTAATTCCAGATGTCCCTGAAAATCCCCCCCTCCCCAAAAAAAAAAAGGAGGCCGGAGGAACCCCTCTGCTCAGTCCCTCCTCTGTCTCCCTGCATAGGCACCAGAGGGACTCCCTCCGGTTTACCCGAGCACTGGGGAACCCCCCCTGCATCGGAGGGACCCCCTCTAGCTAACCCAGGCCACCGGATGGACCCCCTCTGGTTGCACAATACCAGAGGGAGGCTCCTCCAGTTGCACAGAACCAGAGGGGGTCCCTCTGGTCGTGCCGTACCGGAGGGAGCCCCCTCTGGTTGCACAAAGCTGGGGGAACCCCCCTTCGGTCTCACAAGGTGGAGGGAGACCCCTTCCGTTCTCTTTCCTCTCTCTATCTCTCAATTCCTCTTCCTTTTTCCCCCCCTTCTTTTCCCCTCCTCCCTTCTTAACCAGAGGGGCTAAAATGTCCAAGAACGGACAAAGACCCTTCACCTCCCTCCGGTAGCTCATCTCCGCCTCTATAAATAAGAGGCCTTGGCTCATTTGGAAGGGGGGCTTGCATCTCTCGGCCCTTGGAGGCTTGGAGAGCTTGGCACGGAAGGATTTTTTGAAGGCTTGGAGTTTGAAAGCTTTGATATTCGAAGATTTTTTGGTATTTGTTACAACCCAATGAGGGCATGCTGCATATATACCCCTAATATTGGGGATATGCCCCTATAGTTATGCAAAATGATGGAGAAACTATGTGAATTTCATAAATAGCCAAAGTCCATGAAAAAACCTTGGAAATCATGAGAAAATGTTAAAAAAATACAGAAATACCCTGTAGCTTTGCAAAATTGTTGAAATGTCCAAGAAAGTTTGGGATAACCCTGATGTTCAGGAAAAATTGGGGAAAAACCTTGGTCTTTCAGAAAATGGTAGATAACCCCCTGCTGGCAGAAGTTTCAGAAAAACCTTAAAGAGATCAAAAATTGCAGAAATATTCTGATTTCTCAGAAAATTGCAGATAAACCCCCTGCTGGTGAGAAATGTGGAAAAATCTAGAAGAGATCAGAAATTATAGAAATGTCCTGATTTCTCAAGAAATTACAGAAATACTACCTGCTAGTGGAAAAATAAAGAAAAACCATGGAAGGTGCAAAAATTATAGAAATGTCCCTACTTGCAGGAAAATTGCAGAAAAGGCCCCAAAAGGCGTCCACGAAGGACCAAGCACCCAAGGAATGTATCCACTAAGGACCAAGCATGAAGGAAGGACCCAAGACATTCTTGTCTTATGAAGTGTCCTTGTGCTAGTGCATTTACAAGGATACAAGAAAGGGGATGTGTTGCATATATGCCCCTATGTGAATTATTCATAAGTCCTAAGGGATATTTTAGGAAATAAAATCAAGAAAATCAGCATAGATCAAGCATCAAGAGGCGGCCAAGGAGATCCAAGTATGAAGACTGGTGCGCGTGCCTTGTGATTAGAAAAATATGTTAATTGCAAATATACCCAGGAGAGTCAAGAAATGACAGAAATATCCAGAAAAGTCAAGCAATGATAGAAACGTCCTGGGATGTCAAGAAATGATAGAAATGTCTTGGGAAAGTCAAGAAATGATGAAAATACTCGAAAAGTTAAAGAAACTACCTTGGAAAGTCAAGGAAAGACATAATTGCTCCAAGTTGTCAACAAATGACAAATATACCCAGAAAGGGTCCAAAATCGCAAATATACCTAGAAAGGGTCTAAAATTGTAGATATACCCAGAAAAAGTCTAAAATTGTAAATATACCAAAAAAGGTTAGAAATTACAAAAATATCCGGAATGGGCCAGAAACTATAAATATACCCCCGCCTTATGCGAAAATGTCTTTTATGAACATCAAGTCAACTTAAAGGTCCGATCACAATCAAAAGAGTGATCATGACCATGAAACAACTCTGATAGTCTGATAGTGATCACATTGGCGATCCAACGGTCCGATCGTGATGAAATTTGAAATCAACTGTTAGATCTCGACCAAGAATAAATCCAATAGTTAGATCATCATCGGAAGTAGATCTGATGAACCGATAGTGATCATCTTGGTGATCCAACAGTCCGATTATGATGGAATTCAAATTCAACTGTTCGATCGTGGATAGAAGCAAATTCCACCATCCGATCATAGGCAAAAGCAAATTCAACTGTACGATCGTGGACATAAGCTAATTCAAAGTTCCAATTATAGATTGAAGCATATCCAACGCTCGGATTGCGACCGAATGTAAACCCGAAGACCCGATTGTATAATTGGGACCAAATATAAAGGTTTTAAGGGATAGATTGAATTCAAATTACATATGTTCAAGGAAATAAAAGTCTTCAAATTTCTCGGCAAGAGTATGTATCTTTAATGGGCGATCATTAAAATCATGACTATTAGATAAAACCATCAATATCACAACGGATATTGAGCCAAAAGGTGTTATTTGACAGTTAATCAAAAGTGTTCGGACTTTATGCTGATATAATAAACACCGACCTTGGTCGGTGGGGAAAGTCCAGCACAAATAATTGTATGATAAACCCAAAATGTAAAATAAATAAATGCAAACAAACATGTTGATGATACGTGAAATCTCAAAATTTTAATCATTATCAGCGGGCCCACATTTTTCACGTGTAAACAGACTGGCATGTCTGGTGAGATCTTTCCTACCTTTCATCTCGCTATCAAAGAATAGTCTTGCCTTGATGAAGGTTGTGATGTCTCCTTTATGCTCTTGCATGAATTCAGAAGATTCCGACGACAATGGTTGTTGTTACTTACGGGCCTCTCGTTGTCGCAAACCACGCCAGGAGCGACTACCTGGCCATGTCGATTGCATTCGGCAACTTTCCTATAATCGTCGGATCACCTTTCTTTCTGGGAGTGGTCCCGCTGTCGAAGTTGCCTTGGCCATCATTATTGTTGTTGGGGGCATCGAAGGCGAGGTTTTCTTCTGAAGCCTGGGGCTCAATTTGGTAGGGAGTTAGGTTAAGGGTGGGTTCACTCAACCCGCTTAAAGTAGTCCGGAGTTAACCTATTTTTGGTTTGATAGGAGGGGAGTTAATCCGGGAGTAAGGAGGTGGGCTAACCTATTTTTAATCCAGTGTGATTTGATTAGTAGGTTAACCCAGTAATGATGACAACCAAAATATTATATTTATATCTTTTTTTATTTTTTTAATATATCTCATTCTCTCTCTCTACCTCTCTCCCCTCCCCTCTCTCTCACGTCACTCACTCTCTCTCTCTCTCCCTCACACACTAATTACGAGTTTAGGTTACTATTCATCTTTAAATTTCTTATTTTATTTTAATTTTAAATTATTTTTAATATATGCTACAAATTGAATATCATAAAAGTAAAAATATTTTTGATAAATAAAATCATTAATATCATTAATTAAAATACACAGAAACATCATTAATTACAGCTTAAGTTACTGTTCATCTTTAATTTTTATTTTCTTTTATTTTTAAATTATTTTTACTATATTTTACAAATTGAATATATCATAAAAATAATTTTTTTGATAAATAACATCATTAATATCACTTATTAAAATTTAAAACACAGAAACATCATTAATTACGACTTAAGTTACTGTTCATCTTCAATTTTTATTTATTTTAATTTTTAAATTATTTTAAATATATGCTATAAATTGAATATATCATAAAAATAAAAATATTTTTTGATAAATAACATTATTAATCTCACTAATTAAAAGTTAAAAGTCAAATATTTTTAAAAGGTACTATTTATCTTAATATCTTTATTTGATAACTTTAATAAATATTTTTAATAGATTCTATATGATAAATATACCATTATAATAATAAAATTTTTGATAAAAACTATCATTAATATTACTAACTAAAAATTCAAAGAAGATAAAAGTGATAATAATTAATTTTTAAATATATTTAACTGAGAAACAGGAGAGAGAGAGAGTGCGAGAGATAGAGAGATGAGAGCGCGCGCGAGAGAGGAGAGACAGAGAGAGCGTTGCATTTAATGCCTGGGATGAGGGAGAAAATCCATCTGCGGAGGTGGGTTTCGAAACCCGGGGCTAACCCATGGTTAGCCCACATGTAAACCCGATTACATCTATTCCTCAATGAAAGCATAAAAGTGATTAATCTTGGATTAACTATGGGCTAACCTAGGGATAACCCAAAACCAAAGAGGGGCTAAATGTCAACACAAAACACATTCAAAGCTACCCCTGCTAACAGGTGGCAATGCCACCCCGGCCATGGCTACTGCTACTGGGGACATCAAAGTGAAGGTTTCTTTTTGAAGATTAAGTGCCAACAAAATCCATGTGTTGTTCTTGCTAATCTGGGCCAACGTCACCACCAAGGTAGGAAACTTGCTGCGGCTATATTCAAGTTGACAAGATTGGTCCTTGTCAGGAGAAAACATGCACAACAAGTCTAGCTTAATGGAGACGAGTTGATCTTGTTACGGGACCACCATATCCCTACCATGCATACTTCAAGTTAAGGCAGAGGTGAAAGAAGTCGGCACCTAACTCTCGAATCAAAAGTGTACGCATCGGCAGGAAGTCAAACTCCTAAGCCTCAGCGATGGGGCAATCTTGTTGTCGCATACATCAAGTGAAGGTAGAAATGAAAGAAGCTGGCACCTAAGCCTCATAATAAGAAGCAAACATGCCAGCAAAAAGCCAAAGTCCTCCAGCCCAAACGAGGGGGCAATTTTAGTGGAGCGTTGGCAACTCCATATTAAGCAAATATGGGTCATCAAGAAGGTGGCCCGTGCAATCAAAAGGGGAAGGGTAGTTCAACCACCCAATCGTTAGCCCAACACCAAGTTGACTCCTCGGCCACTTCTGATGTCGCCAAGGGCATCAAGCCCAGGGCTTCCTCTCGAAGCTTTGATGTCAACACCATCTATGTTCAAGTTGTTTTTATCAACTGGGGGTAGTGCTGTAACTCCAATGGTAGAAAACCTGCAACGGTCATCTCAAATTCTGACAAGACAATTTTTGTGAGCAACATCCTCAATCCACTCGATGAGGGCGAGTCGATCATGCCACGGGATCGTCATGTCCCTCCCATACCCACCGCCAACCGATTCAGATGGAATTGAAGAGTCTCGGCGCCCAAGCCTCAGCTTAAAGGTAAGTGCACCGACAGGACTCTAAAGTCTCTAAGCATGAGCGAGGAGGTAATCTCGTGGAGGAGCGTCAGTCTTGAATTAAACAAATGTGGGTCACCAAGAAGGAGGCCCGTGCAAGCAGAAGGACAAGGGTAGTTCAACTTACCAAGTTATTGCTGGGGAGCTCGTTATCTGAGATCCTCGAACCCTCCATCCTAGGGGGTAGAAAAAAAAGGGGTCCATAAGAAGCTTGACAAAGTCCTTTGGCCTTTGGAAGCAATTTGAATCAAGGAGATTGGTGATCTTGAGGTTTCCTCGTCCCTCAAGTGTCGAGTTTCTAGTGGTGCCCACTCGTCCGAGTTTGGAGCCTCAGACGAAAAGGACACACAAAGACAAATGCATAAAGCACGCCCCAAAACCACTCATAGAAGTAAACATGGGGCATTCCTTGTTTCTGTAAACACCATATTGGGGTACATCACTCCATGCAATAGCAAAGGCATTAAGCAAAAAAAAAAAGGGACCTGTTGGTCCAAAAATACAGGTGGTCACTCCCGGTAGAGAAAATGCCAAGAAAAGTCAACGACAAATTAATGAAGCGGTACAGGCTATACAAGTATTTCATAGCCTTCGCGTGAATGCAGTTAATACTAGGAATTGCCTCCAGAAATAATTGAGCAGAAAATTAACACCACCTTACAAGTGCAACAACAAGAGGCCGACTAGGTTAAAGTGGCTTTGAAGAAGCTTCATCAATCCAAGCCTTCTAAGGCAAGAACTCAAGGCAGAAACTTCAACCCTGGCGGCAAGTTCCAATCAGCTCAAAGTAAATACTCTTTTCCCTCAAGACATGGCACGAGGCGAGAAAAGGGAGAAGGAAAAAATAAGAAGAAAAAGAAATGATGAAGTAGTAGGTTGCCAACTCAGAAAGTCAAAAGGGCATATTTGGTGAAGAAAACTCCAAGGGGAAAGCCTAGGGCAAAGCATTAAGCAAAGCTCCAAGCAAAGTCTTGCCTAAAATCTCAAGTAGGGCAACTCCGATAAGCAAGATCTTAAGCAGAAACTGGAAGAAGGCTTCAGGTAAAACTCTATGCAAAGCGAACAAGGTTAGCCCAAGGAAGAAGGTTTCAGGCGAAACTATAGGCAAAGCCAACAAGGCTAGCCCAAGGAAGAAGGTTTCAAGCCAAACTCAAGGCAAAAGTTAGCAAGGCAACTCCATGAAAGAAGGCTTCAAGCAAAATCTCAGGTAAAGACAAGAAGGCAAATCCAAGGAGGACCTCTATCCTTCCTTTTTCAGTTTCAACACTCCCTTAGTGGAGTTCATCTCAAATCTTTAAGGTTTCAAACCTTTCATGTCTTTAAACATACCTTTACGGCATCAACCTATCCATACATGGGTTTTAACTTAACCTTTGGTACCAAACTTGCTTTGAGCATAAACTTAAGCCTTTTCTGGGCTTTGACTCACATTCGGGCTCCAACCCATTCCTTGACATAGGGCTTCAACCCATCTCTTCATATCCGAATTATATTTAGGCTCCAACTCATACTTTCGCATCAAACTTACTTTGAGCGCCAACTAATCCCTTGATCAGCCAATTCCGGGTTTTGTCTCACTTTGATCTCTAAGCCATCATTTTCAACTAAATTCATCCACTTGATATCCAAAGCTGGCTTTGAGCCTCAACCTGTGCCTTTGGTATTAAATCAACTTCAGGCATCGATCTATTCTCCCATTGCCCATAGGGAAGCTGTAAAATTCCCTGCCAAAGTTAAACAAAAAAACAAAACGAAAAAAAAAGAGGCAAATCAGGGGAGGTCGCTATAGTCTTTGTGACACCTCAAAGGGGAAATGTTCCATACAATTCGAAGTCGACTACTCTTCCTTCACAAGTTGTGGTGCGACTTGAGAAGGATGAGAATGATAGAAAGAAGAATCTTAAAAAAAAGAGAGAAAAAAGAAAAAAGAAGACGAAGAGGGAGTTCAAGTGATTTTGGCAAGAAGTTAGAAAGGCAAAGTCAAAGAAGATCGCTCGGAGCAAAACCCTAGGCAAAACCAAAAAGGCAAGTCCAAGGAAGAAGTCCCCAAAGAAGGCCAGCAAGGCAAAGGTAGGGAGAGTTGTAAGGCCAACCTTAAGTTAAATTGTGAATCAAGTAGGCAGCCACCTAATGGAAGGTGTAAGATAGTTCAAACATCTTATGACTTTGGCCTTGGCATAGCCGAATATCAAGAATTACCGCCCGAAATAATTAAGCAGGCATACAATGCCACATTCAAAAAAGAAAAAGAGAAAGCAAGACGAAGATGATTTGGTCCAAGTTACTCCGAAGAAGAGCCACCAATCGAAGCCCTTCAAGGCAAAAGCCCAAAGTGAGAATTTCAACTCTGGGGCATGTGTCACCGAGCCCTGTTGCTAAACATTCATGTCTCTTGAAATGAAGCTCGAGCTTGAGGAGAAGAACAAGGGATGAAGGACTTGAAGAAGAAGCTCGAAGAAACAAACATGAATGGGTTGGTGTCATGGAAGCCCCTAGGAGGGGAAAGTTATCTGTGAAGAATTGCAAAAGAGGGAACACTTTTTCTCTCCATTCAATGAAAAACATGTGAAGCTAAAGCTGCATCTCTTACATGGTTCACCTCAGTTGGATCACCACTTTGTCAAAGCTAAAGTGCTGAGTTCAAAAAAAAATGCGACTTAAAATAGAGGTACCTTGGTGCACTTAGCTATTCCCATCAAATGGATGGCTAAGAGTAAAAACGCCTAAAGCTCGGCTGAGGTGAAAACTCGAAAGGTGTCTCAGGCAAAAAATGGGTAACCCCTTGGTGTGAACCCGCAAGGGCGTATCGGAAAAAGCTAAAGGGGGTCAGCTTCGGTAAAAACCCAAATGGGCACTGGGGTTAGTAAGGTTAAAAAATAAAATAAACAATAAACAAATGACAAAATGTCGTCTTCAACTAGCAACGTGGTCACCCTCCATTCAAAAGTCCCGTCCCACCATGTCGTAAAAGGGGGAAGCGACCACTTACTCAAAGAAGAAGAGGAAGAAAACTCAAATCCTTTGTTCAAAACTCCTTTCGGGTCAACAACCACCAAACTAAAACTCAAATCTTTGGTTCAAAAGAATCAAAACCCCCTCCGGGTCAACAACCATCAAAACCAACTATTTGATTGCCCAAACCTTTCTTGGATCATCAACTAAAAACAAAAAAAAAACAAAACCCAACTTCTTGGTTCTAAACCTCTTTCGAGTCAGCAACCACAAAAACCCAAATTCATGGTCCCTAAACCCCTTCCAAGTCAGTTACCATTCCAAAACCTAAGTCTCACCTTCAAGCCATTTTTAAGCCAGAAGACCATGTGCTTACAAGCCAGTGTCCCCACATCTTTCTTATGATGGAGGAATGGAAATCCAAACACCTTGTACTAACAACAATAAGCAGCTACATCAACAAGCAACAAATAACCCGCAACAAGTAACAAGCAAACAACAATGATCAACAAACAACAAGCATCACGTAGCAAGCAACAAAGAACATCAGCAACAACTGTAGCAAAAAAAAAGAGGGGCTTAAAATAGAGGTGCTTGAAGGATTTAGCCACTTGTAAAAGGGGTGTCTAAGGGTAAAGATGTCATAAACGCGATTGAGGTGAAAACCCGAGAGGGCGTTTCAGACAAAAATGGATAACCCCTCGGTGCGAAAACCCAAAAGGGTGCACTAGAAAAAGTAAGGTGGGGTCAACTTCTGCGAAAAGTCGAAAGGGCGGTGGAGTTGTTAAGGTGAAAAAAAATTCTCATCATGAGTCGCCACTCTTGACATCTCTCGTCCAATGGCTCTATCTTTCACGTGGCAAACATACCACAAAAATCACAAGACTCAAATATCGCAACTTGTTTTGAAACCCCTTTCAGGGACAAAAGTCGCCCAAACTTAAATTCATAAGTTTTTAAAATCCTTGGCCTAATGCCACAAAGGTTCGCCAGTCCAAAATTCAAATTCCCGAAATTTCATGGCCTCATATCAAAAAAGTTTGCCGGTCCAAAATCCAAAAGTTCCCAAAATCTATGGCCTCTTACCATAAAGGTTCTCCACTTTAAAACCCAAATCTTTGGCTGCATACCAAAAAAGTCAGCCACTCTAACTCCAAACCTTTGGCCATCACAAAGGTCGGTCAATCCAAAATTTTGACTTCAAACAACAAAGTTGAGCTAAAACCTTGACCATTAAACCACAAAGGTTGGTCAAATCCAAATTCTTGGCCTTTAAATCACAAAGGTCGGTGAAACCTTTGGTTATTAAACCATCAAGGTCAGTCAACACAAATTCCAAATCTACTAACAAACTATCAATGTCAGTCAACACAAATTCCAAATTTTTGGCTATCAAACTATTAAGGTCAGACGATTCAAAATTCCAACCTTTTGGCTTCCAAACCATCAAGGTCGGCCAATTCAAAAATATAAATTTCTTGGCTAACAAACCATCAAGGCCAGCCAACAATTCAAATCTCTGGCTTTTGAACCACACAGGTTAGCCAAACTCTAAACCTTTGGCCATTAAACCACAAAGGTTGGTCAATCCAAATTCTTAGCTTCATACCACAAAGGTCGAGCCACCTTGAACTTTTGGCTTATACCACAAAGGTAAGCGACCTCGAACTTTTGGCCATGTCGCCACTCGCCACAAAGGCCAGTTATTTCAGAGGTTCAAATCCAGACCTCCATTTCTTGCCATACCCAATGCTTACTACAAAACCGCCCTTGACCCACTGTGGCAAATGCATCACTCAAAACTAGAAAACCCTAAACTCAAAACTTCTAAACCCTCAAAAAGCTTTGGCTACGAAGGCCAATCAATTCAAAACCAAATTCCAATTTTTTGGCTTCCAAATCACCAAGGTCAGCCAACTCCAAATTCTTAGCTTCCAAATCACCAAAATCAGCCAATTTCAATTCAAATTGTTTGACTTCCAAATTACAAAGGCTGGTCAACCTAAATTTCAAATATTTGGCTTCCAAACTACAAAGGTTAGCCAACTTAAACTTCAAATCATTGGCCTCCAAATCACAAAGGTCGGTCAGTCTAAATTTCAAACCTTTGGCTTTCAAACCATCAAGGTCAGCCAACTTAAATTCCGAACTTTTGGCTATAAACCATGAAAGTATGCCAACTCAAAGTTCAAACCATAAACACTAACTAGGTTATTCTTGTAAAACTTCAAAGCTTGTCTGTCCTACCAACACTACATTGTAGTGTTAAGAAATAACACAAATCCAATGAAGGTAGTGAACTTCATCTCATGAACTCATGTCAGGAGGCCGAGACAAGCTCTCGGGGTGGCTGCAAATAAATAAAGAAATGCACATCAAGTACAAAATTCAACGCCGGCTGGGTCTATCTTTTGTCAGCTATGCTTCGTAAGGTCACCCTGCATAACCCCAATGGAAGGAAGAGACTCTGATAAAGTAGAGTCTGCAAATCCCTAATAAGAATGACTGTTGTCCCAGATCCCACAAATGGCCACGTCTGTGGAGCATTAAGCCACTCAACTCTGAAGCTTCAGAAGTCCTGGAGTTCTCCCAATATGCAATCTTGATATGATAGTTCGAGAGGGACTTGCGAAAGCAAAGAAATCATGCAGCATGCAAGAAAGCTCAAACCTTCCAAGCAGAGTCGGCATGGAAAATGTCTTAAGATGTCGATTCTTACCCTCTGTCAAGCAGCTGAAGAATCAGCCTATGCAAATTACAGCCCCTTTATGGCCTTCTTCTCTGGTGTTGGTGACAAGTTAAATGACTTCTATGGGTCCAAAAAACACCAGCAAAGGAGAAACCGCCAGCAATGTGTCTACCAAACTACTCAAAGAAAGTAAATAGCTTGGCTTAAAGATGGTATTTGCACCCATCGTCAGCTCAAAGAACAAGAACAAGCCCTCGAGATCAAATGGATTGGAGGAAAACTTCAAGAGAAAGCTCCGGGCAAAGTCATAAAGGCAAGACCTAGTTGAATAACTTAAAACCAAGCTCCACCCAAGGCTAGAAAGGCGAGCCAAAAAGAAAAAGAAAAAGACAAAATAAAAGAGAGAAGTTTCCCAAATTGAACTCCAGGCAAAGCCAGAAAGACGAGACCAAGGAAGAGGGTAGCAAGAGACTCTAGTATTCCAAAGCCCGTTGATGTACATGGGAAATGCAATAAATGCAACAAAAAATGAGGGATGGGGAACAAAAAGTTTCTGGGCCCCAAAACAAAAAAAAGAAAATCATGTTGTAGTACTCATTATTAACTTTGTTGATATGGTTTGTAATTCAACTTTCAGCTTAGTGGAGCGGGTCCATGTCACTTCTCTGAAGTGGTTTGCGCTCTCCTAAGTACTTTCCTAAGGATATGTGCCAAAAAAAAGAAGAGGAAAAAATGAGAAAGAAGAGAAAAGAAAACTCGAGACCAAGTTGAGGAATGGTTTCTTCAATCAAAATGGTATCAAAAGCCAGATGGCTCGATGTGAAAAACGTGATAACACCTGACATCGGCCTAAACTTTAATGGCAAACTTTGCGAAGACTTGGTGATAACACCGCACGGCGTTGAAGCGTTGGAGCAAACTGCAATGTCTCCCAGCTCCACTCCCAGGCTATTGCCGCATCCTGAAAAACATCCATCCAAGGAAGAATCTATACAAGACTCCCCGTTGTCACCAAGACTTAGGGTTGAAAACTATCGCATCATTAAAGGGCGCAAGATTTATGCCATCACCTTCGATAACACTCCCTGATATGACTCGAGGGCAAAAATATAATAGTATTGAAGTGCATGAGCTGTTTGGTATTGCTGTCAACAATTCCCCTGTCATGTCATTAAGACTAACAAGACTTGTAAGGCGCACGGGTTGTCTGTCTTCACCTTCGGCGCCGACACACATCTCGTGGGGGGCATTTGTTGAACCTTAAAAAATTTCCCCAAAAAAGAAAAAGTGGAGGTCGAAGGAATCCCTCCAATTAGCCCCTCCTTTTTCTCCTTGCGTAGGCACCAGAGGGAGTCCTCACTCTCTCTGTGTAGGCACTGGAGGGACTCCCTCCTGTTATCCCTAGCATCAGAGGGACTGCCTTCAGTGTACCCAGGCATCGGGGAAACCCCCCGGTCATCCCACATCTGAGGGACCCCCTTCAGTTAACCCAAGCCACTGGAGGGACCCCCTCCGGTTGCGCAATACCGGAGCGAGGCTCCTCCGGTTGTGGAATATCGGAGGGAGACCCCTCCGGTTGCACACTTTCGGAGGGGGGTCCCTCCGGTCGTGCAAAGGCAGAGGGAGACTCCCTCCGGTCATGCGATATCGGAGGGAGCCCCTCCGGTCGCACAAAGGCGAAGGGAGACCCCCTCCGTTCTCTTTCTCCTCTTTCTCTCTCAATTCCTTTTCCTCCCCCCTCTTTTGTCCCTCCTCCCTTCTTAATTGGAGGGGCTAAAGTCCAAAAAAAGGAAAAAGACCCTTCACCTTCCTCCGATAGCTTATCTTCGCCTCTATAAATAGGAGGCCTTGGCTCCATTGGAAGGGGGGGGGCTTGTATCTGTCGACCCTTTGAGGCTTGGAAAGCTTGGCACAATAATTCTTGAAGCCTTGGAGTTTCTTGAAGGTTTGACAGCTTGGAGATTTGAAGATTTTTGTTATTTGCTAAAACCCAATAAGGACCTGTTGCATATATACCCCTAACATTGGGGATATGCCCCTATGGTTATGCAAAATAATGGAGAAATCACGTGAGTTTTATAAATAGCCAAAGTCCATGAAAAAATCTTGGAATCATCAATCATGCGAAAATGTTAAAAAATTACAGGAATATCTTGTAGCTTTGCAAAATTGTTGAAATGCCCGAGAAAGTTAGGGAAAACCTTGATGTTCAGGAAAATTGGGGAAAAATCTGGTCTTTCAAAAAAATTACAGATGAACCCTCTACTGGCGGGAAATTACAGAAAAATTTTAAAGAGATAAAAAATGTAGAAATATCTCAATTTCTCATAAAATTGCAGATAAACCCCTTGTTGGTGGGAAAATCCGAAAAAATCTTGAGGAGATAAGAAATTATAGAAATGTGTTGATTTCTCAAGAAATTACAAAAATACCACCTACTAGTGGAAAATTAAAGAAAAATCATGGAAGATGTAAAAATTATAGAAATGTCCCTACTTGCGAGAAAATTGCATAAAAGTCTCCAGAAGGCATCCACCAAGGATCGAACACCCAAGGAAGATATCCACTAAAGACCAAGCATAAAGGAAGGACCGCCCAAGACATTCTTATCTTATGAAGTGTCATTGTGTTTGTGCATTTACAAGGATACAAGAAAGGAGATGTGTTATATATATGTCTCTATGGGAATTATTCTTAAGTCTTAAGGGATATTTTAGGAAATAAAATCAAGAAAATGAGGATAAATCAAGCATTAAGAGGCGACCGAGGAGATCCAAGTATGAAGACAGGTGCGTGTGCCTTGTCGTCATAAAAGTATGTTAATTGGAAATATACTCGGGAAAGCTGAGAAATGACGGAAATATCTGGAACGTCAAGAAATGATAGAAATACCTGGGAAGGTTAAGAAATGATAGAAACGCCCGGGATGTCAAGAAATGACAGAAACATCCCAGGAAAGTCAAGAAATGACGGAAATATTTGGAAAGTCAAGAAACTACCCTAAAGTCAAGGAAAGACATAATTGCTCCAAGTTGTCAAGACATGACAAATATACACATAAAGGGTCCAAAATCGCAAATATGCCCAAAAAGGGTTCAAAATCACATATATATCCCGAAAGAGTCCAAAATTGCAAGTATATTCAAAAATAGGCAGAAATTATAAAAATACCCAGAAAGGGTCATAAACTACAAATATACTCCTGTCTTGTGCGAAAATGTCCTTTATGGACATTAAGTCAACTTAAGGGTCCGATCACAATCAAAAGAGTGATGATGACTATGGAGTAACTTCGACGGTCCGATAGTGATCATATTGGTGATCCAACGGTCTGATTGTGATGAAATTTGAAATTAACATTCAAATTCTACCAGGAACAAATCCGATAGTCAGATCGTCACCGGAAGCAGATCTGATGAACCGATAGCGATCATGGATGTTGACGGAATCAAATTCAACTGCCCGATCATATACAAAAGCAAATTCAAGCGTATGATCGTGGACCCAAGCAAATTCAAAGGTCTAGTTGCAGACTGAAACATATCCGACACTCAGATTGCTACCAGATGTATACCTGAAGACCTGATCGTATAATCAGGACCAAATGTAAAGGTATTAAAAGACCGATTGTAATTCAAATTACATATGTTCAAGGAAATAAAAATCTTCAAATTTCTCGGCAAGAGTTTGTATCTTTAATAGACGATCATTAAGATCCTGACCATTAGATAAAACCATCAATATCACAAAGGATATCGAGGCAAAAGATGTTCTTTGGCAATTAATCAAAGGTGTTCGGACTTTACGTCGAAGTAAATAAACACCGGCTACGGTCGGTGGAGAATGGTCCAGCACACGAATCCTAAATCGTCTGATAAATCCAAAATGTGAAATAAAAAAATATAAATAAACATGTTGATGATACTCGAAATCTTCAAATTTCAATTCATCATCCGCGTGTCCGCATTTTTCTCGTGAAACAACGCTCTCCCAGATTTTGACTAGCTTGATTCAGGATTTGGAAATAGATGTTTCATTCCAAGGCTGAGTATGTTGGTACGAGTTGGACTTTGTGAAGCTTGTTTTGCAAATAACAGTGAAATTGGCAGCCAATCTGTAAGAAGAAATCTGTAACCACAGTCTGGAAAACATGCAGATGTTCCCGACTCCAGCATTCCAATGACATTCCGGCAGTGGAAATCATTTGTAATTTATAACATGTTATAGATCATCTTTGATGTATTTTTATTTGGTAACGGGGAATCTAGCAGAGTGGTACGGAGAGCTGAGCGATTATAGGGCCACCCGAGTTCGAGTCTTACCCAACGCATCAAGCCACTCCTTTTTTGTACCACCGCCATAAAACCCCGGGCTCACATCCCTCGAGGATTAAATGTGAGCCAGGTAAACTCCCCCCCCCGGGGCTCGATCTCGGGTCCCTCCTATGAAAAGGAGGACCTTTCCCACCGAGCCACTCGGGGTCCTCTCCGTAGATCATCTTTGATGTATAGCAATGTACACATTGTTTTTTCTACTTTCCCTAAGCTCCTCAATTTCCATACTAAGGTTCGGGTATTTGCTAAGTTTCCGAAAAAGTACATTATTCTAGTGCTCCTGGAATAAGTTATTTCGCCCATTGGGATCAGAGTTAGAAACAATAGAATCTCTTTGAAAATTTATTAACCCACACAATTACATCTCTTGTCATGAAACAAACTTATGACAATCCACATTTTTAGAAACTAAACACACATTCATCAAACAACCATCTTCTTGGGGACTTTCTGCTGTTTGTGGACTTCCTAATGGCGTTACTACAGCACCACTTTCATCATTATCTACTGTTGCATAATATCTGAACAAAGCTCTACATGTATTTCCAGACTGCTTTCAGAGCAAAGGCAATGGAGTATCACCCAGATCAAAACCAGAATAACAAAGGCAAGTGGTTCTCTATTCTTACCTCGAAATCTTTGCAATTTTACTTGTTTTCTCTTTCCATCTTTGATATTTCATGTATTAATTCTTAGTATGCGCCCTTAAATTTATTGCAGAAGCTGCTGAGGCAAAGTTTAAAGAGGTATTGACATCATATGAGGCGATAAAATTAGAAATGAAAAATGCAGGATTTTGATTGCCCGACATCTTGTAAAGCCAAGGGATGCTAGCCAAGTATGCATTCCTCTCCGCTCAGCTTCAATAAATTTTCTTGGTTTTTGGGAGCCATGTGTTACACTTTTAATTGCCATACCTTTCTTAATGCTCTAGGTTAATTTATGATGGTTTCCTCAGAAATTATGTGACATGCGCCCCCTGGCATATACCATCTTGTAAGTACTGCGGTATTGTATACGGGTCTTTACGTCCATTCTTTCTTCACCCTTGTCCCAAAGGCAAATTTTGCATCCCTGTAACCATATGATCAACAAAATAATTGCTTCTGTATTGAAAGTTTCTTGAGATGCATTCAGTTTGGGATTCAGGTATATGCCCGTTTTCTGAGTTGGATGATTTTCATGTCTGAGGGCATGTGTGGAGTTACTGTGAGACACGACAGTGTAATGGCGCAAAGTCTATGCATTACCCATCCAGAACAGTTATTATACAGAACCACAAAAAGGCATTGTATCTTTGCCCTCCATGGCACAAATATAGAGCTTGGATCATGTTTCTCGATGACGCTGTGGAGGGATGTGGTTCCACGAGCTATTTATATGATATAAGGATGAATTGGCATCAAGCAGGGTTCAGTTTTTCTTGATAAGAGCATCCCCTTCACAAAGACCCAAGGCCTCCCCCTCCAGCCAGTTCAGCACCTTGTGATCTTATCAAAGAGTAGTCTCGTTCCCTTTCCCCGTAGGAATAAACCCTTTTTTCTGGAAGGTCCTACAAAATACCACGTTGTGCCATCTTCCTCGATGAGTGTCAAAAACAATGAGATTGATCTGATTGGGGTGATCAGGTGGTGTGAGTTAGTTGGAGGGCATGCTTGGCGAAACATTAGTTGAAAATCACTTTTGTTTTTCAGATTTCAACGTAAAAAATATTCAGTGAACGGTTGTAATTAACTTTAAGTAATATTAGTCAGGTTCTTTCCCCATAAAATCCTACCTCTACCTTAATAGAAGTTCCAAATCAGAGCATTTGGTGAGATATTGGGAGTATTTATAACTGATTTTGGATGGTTATACACGTCAATTTTCTCTCACAATTTTGTTTCTGTTTCAATGGAAGTTCCAATTAGAATTTTTAATTGGAAGAAAAGAATCAACTAACATACTAGCTTTCAGGATATAGTCTTTTTGTTCTCAAATAACTAGAAGAAAGTCTTAAGAAATCAAAGTACTAAAATTATGCTTCGCAGGATCCTCAGATCTAAACGAGAGTGGAGTACGTGTGGCTCAGAGTTTAGTTTATCCTAACACTGAATTGTAGACCTCTGCTCCTTTATTTTTCCTCTGCTGAAGCGAAAACAAACTCCGCGAGGGATATCCTTGAACATCAGACGACGTGGACCAATTCCATCAAGCTTTTTGAGGAGACGGCTGAGGTTTCCTCTTCTGCTGGTAAGAAAGGCTTACATTTCCCATGGAGTCCCACTTGTTGCACCACTTGCAATGCAACTATTTTTTTTTTGAAAAAAAAAATCAACTTGGTCTCAATCCAACCTACATGTCCATATTATTTGATTTTTGATTGGATACTGAAAAAAAAAAAGGGGAGAGATCGGACACCCCTTTTGCCTAAAATCATGGGTTGATCACTTGGGCCCATCTATGGTGTCCAATCGTCTTTTTTACGTTAGTTTTTTCAGTTATCCGATCTTTGATGGGATGGTATTGTCATGTAGGTCAGATTAAGACTGACCTTTTTTTTGAGTGTTGAGTTATAGCTCATTCAGATTAAGTCCATAATTGGAGTAGTTTAGGGGACTTAGATGATAGATCGTTTAAGTTCATGTTGGACGAAGAGTATGAGGCAAAATAAGTCTTAACAAGTTGGGCGCTATATCGTCTAAGTAATAGATTTGGACGATACATGTAGACGGAAGTTGAATATAAAGGCGGCAAGGTAAAGTTAGACGATGTATCGTCTAAGGTGCGAAGGTCGAAGGTGACTTGGACGAAGTGGACTTGAGTGATTCAGCACATAAGTGGAAGACTTGGACGATCCAACATTTAACTGGAGGACTTAGGCAATCCGGCACTCAAGTTGCAAATTTAGATGGTACAATGTCTAAGTTAGAATTTGAAGATGAGTTAGGCAAAATAGTGCCTAAGTGGAAGATTTAGATGATGCCGCGTCTCTAAGTGAAAGAACTTAGACGATATAACATTTAAGTTTACAAGACAATAAAAGTTGTAACATACTTAGACGACGCAGTGTCTAAGTTATTTTTTGGATGATATAGGTTGTGGATAAGATGGGTCCCAAACAGAAAATAGATGATGGTACATCCTAGGCAATGCATGTGACATTTCTATATGGTTAGGAGTATGGAAAAAAGAGCCTTTATTGTTGTAACTAATTATTTGGGTGGGTCCAAATAATTGGGGGAATATTTTCTTTTATTGTTGGGGAATATATGTCAGATAGTGTATGTAGTTCTTATATATATATGTTGTATTGGGGACAGGGAAACCCTAACCTGAGTAATTCCTGGAAAGGCGAGTCTCAGAGACAGGCCGATGTAGCTGTACCTTTGTTAGTGCAGGGGAGGAAGCTGAAGAAGGTTCTGTGAACGTAGGGTGACAATTTGGTCAACTGAATTGCGTAAATGTGTGTTCTCTCTCTCTCTCTTTCTCATCTTCTTCTTCCTTCTCTTTTCTTCTGCACATCTTTGTTCTTTGTACGAGTGAATTGTCATTATCGTCTTCTAATACGGGTGAGGACGGCGAGTTTTTCGTTACCGTGGCGCTCAACAGATTGGCATAAGAGCGTCAGGTCTGCACGAATTTACAATACTACATCAAGGATGAGTGGATTGATGAAGGCCGAGTTCGACAAATTTGATGGGAAGAATAGTTTCAATCTGTGGTAGATAAGAGTGAAGGATCTACTGGTTCAAGAGATAATCAGTAGGGTTTTGATAGGAGAGAAGCCTAATAAGATGGACCAGGAGAATTGGGAGGAATTGGAGCAGATGGCCTTGATACAATATGGATGTGTCTTGCAGACTCAGTCTTGTTTGATGCGATGACAGAGAAGATAACAAAGAGGTTATGGAAAAAGTTGGAAACGCTATACATGGTCAAACAGTGACTCAAAATGACGCGGCGGTGACGTGGAAGACGGATCGATGGCACTCCGGGACACGAACAGGACGGGACGGATAACTGCTATCTCACACAGCTTGGCCTCACGCCGGACGGTCTCACACCGGGCGACACTCAGATCTCACAAAAATGAGAAGAGAGGGAAGGGAATAAGGCAAACACCTTAGGCTCAATCTTATGCTCATTCATTCATAACATACGTAACAAGCATTGGCCTCCTATTTATAGGAAAGGCCCATTACATTCATACCTTCCTTACTTTTCTTATTTGCATATATATCCTAGCCTAATAAAACAAAGGCCACCAACCCACTAAAGACTTTGTGGGTTTTAATCAAATTAAATATAAAATACACACATGCTTATTTGACTTAGACTAGCCTAATAAGACGAAAGAAAAAAAATACATATAGGAATACATGTATACATACACACACATATACTCAAAAATACACACAAGTATAACTACTCAGTATGCCGGGTCTTCAATCGAGTCTCCGAGCCATAAGCTCGGTGCAGTCGGTGCGGTGCGGCGTCGGCTCCGAGTAGTGGGCCCAGTAGTGGACCCGGTGTCCCCACCAACCCTCCCGGGGCGGCTGGAACTCGACTCCGTCGAGTAAGGGGGGACACTGCTGTGGTAGTGCTCCAGCAGATCTGGATCGAGGCGCTGGATATCTTCCCGGCTGATCCAGGAATCGTCAGAAGGTGGACGGTCCCGCCAGCGGACAAGGTAGCGCTGGTACACCCTGCTCCGTGTAGTGGTCACCTGCTCATCCAGTATCCTCTCAATGTGCTCGCGCGGTACTCTCGAGGCTGTGGGACGCACAGGGGTGGGCTCACTCTCAATGGGAGGAGAAGACTCGAAAGGGTCACTAGGAATAGCTGTGGGTTCCTTGTAGGCCACTAGATCTGCCACATTAAAAGTCGAGCTAATCCCATATTCGGGAGGTAAATCCACAACATAAGCATTGGAGCCAATCTTCCGCAGAATTGGGAAGGGTCCATCACTACGGGCCTGCAACTTTTTAACGGCTCCCGAGGGGAGTCGTTCGGGTCGGACCCGTACCATAACCAAGTCACCTTCTTGAAATTCATGGTGACGCCTATGCGAATCAGCCAATTTTTTATAAGTCTCATTACTGAGGTTGATTTGCTTGCTAATTGACTCATGCAGACTTTTGACATGCTGTGCAAATTCCTCAGCTGATTTGGACGTTCTAGACTCGAGGGGAAGGGGAATGAGATCCACAGGTTTCCTAGGTTTGTAGCCATGCACGACCTCAAATGGACTCATGCCTATGGACCTATTGATAGAGCTGTTGTATGCAAATTCGGCTCTGGGCAAAAGAAGATCCCAAGTGCCGGAATGTTCCCCTACAAGACACCTCAACAGATTCCCTAAACTCCTATTGACGACCTCAGTTTGCCCATCAGTTTGGGGGTGATAGGCAGTGGAAAACTTCAGTTTGGTGCCAACTAGGTGCCAAAGTGTCTTCCAAAAATAGCTAGTGAACCGGACATCCTGGTCAAACACGATGGTTTGGGGGAGACCATGCAGACGCACGACTTCATCAAAGAATAAATGGGCTACTCTAGATGCATCAGATGTTTTGGAACATGCAATGAAGTGGGCCATCTTAGAGAACCTATCAACGACAACAAAGATGGAATCATGCTTGTGAGCAGTGCGTGGTAATCCAAGGATAAAATCCATGCTCACATCAACCCATGGTCGATCAGGAACGGGGAGAGGAGTGTAGAGACCAGTGTTCTGTTTGACCTGTTTGGCCATCGTGCATGTCCTACACTGGGCTACAATCTTGGCCACATCTCTCTTCAGGCCAGGCCAATAGAAGTGCTCCTCCACAGAATGGATAGTCTTGTTACGGCCAAAGTGACCAGCAAGACCTCCAGCATGCATTTCCCAGACTAGAAAGTCCCGAACAGAAGTCCTCGGGACACAGAGTTGCTGCCCTCGAAACAGAAAACCATCCTGGAGTAGATAGTCAGCAAATGCTGTCGAGGATCCAGCAGACAGAGCAGAATAGGTAGGGCCAAAATCAGGACACTCTCCATAGAGTTCCTTCATGCGATCAAATCCGTGACCTCTACCCGAACAGTGGAAAGAAGGGAGACCCTTCGACTTAAGGCGTCGGCCACCTTATTGTCCTTTCCAGCCTTATGATTTAGGACAAATGTGAAAGACTGGAGGAATTCTACCCACCGACCATGCCTAGGGTTTAAACCCTTCTGAGAGCTAAGGAATTTCAAAGCCTCGTGGTCCGAGTATAAGACAAACTCTTGTGGTAAGAGATAGTGTCTCCAGTGTTTGAGGGCTTGGACCACGGCATAAAACTCCTTATCATAGGTAGAGTATCGAAGCTTTGCATCAGAAAGCTTCTCGCTGAAATAAGCCACAGGGTGGCTCTCCTGGCTAAGCACTCCACCTATTCCTACGCCAGATGCATCACATGAAACCTCAAAGACTTTGGAAAAGTCTGGTAGGCGGAGGACAGGGGCTTTGGTCATAAGCTCCTTTATGGCAAGAAAAGCCTGGGAGGCGGCTTTGGTCCACTCAAAATTCCCTTACAGATGCAATCCGTAATGGGTGCCATAATGGTGCTAAATCCCTGGATGAAGCGTCTGTAGAAGGTGGCTAGCCCGTGGAAACTTCGAACGTCATGGACATTCTGGGGCTCTGGCCAGTCTACTATAGCTCGGACCTTGGATTGGTCCACAGACACTCCATGACTTGAAACCACAAATCCGAGAAAAGTGACCCGGTCTGTCATGAATTCACACTTAGTCAGGTTGGCAAACAGGGTTTCTTTCCTCAGGGTCTCGCAGACCTCCCTCAAATGGTGAATGTGGTCCTGAGGGTTGTGGCTATAAATGAGGATGTCGTCAAAGTAGACGACAACAAAGCGACCAATGAGGGGTCGAAGGGTTTCAGTCATAAGCCTCATGAATGTGCTAGGGGCATTGGATAGCCCAAACGGCATGACAAGCCACTCATACAGACCTTCTTTGGTTTTGAAGGCTGTCTTCCACTCATCCCCTGGTCGAATCCGGACCTGGTGGTAGCCACTTTTCAAGTCAATCTTGGAAAAGATAGTGGCTCCACTCATCATGTCAAGCATGTCATCAAGACGGGGAATGGGAAATCTATATTTGACAGTGATTTTGTTGATGGCGCGGCTGTCAACACACATCCGCCAGGTGCCATCTTTCTTTGGTGTGAGCAAGGCAGGAACAACACATGGGCTCTTGCTCACCCTGAGGAAACCTTTGTGGATAAGGTCCTCGACAATCCTTTGGAGCTCAGCATGCTCCTTGGGGTTCAACCTGTAGTGGGGAAGGTTGGGTAGGGTGGACCCGGGGACAAGATCAATGGCGTGTTGAACATTACGCATGGGAGGGAGTGTTGAAGGCAGGTCTTCCAGGAAGATGTCTTGGAAGTCCCGCAGGATTGCCTGGACTTCGGGTGGGACGGAGACCTGGGACTCCTCAAAGGTAATGGTGACGACAACAGCCCAGACAGGGGCACCCTCGACAACCTCTCTATTTATCTCACGAACACCTATGAAGTTAAGGCGCCTAATCGGGTCATGGTCAACCTTAGGGGCCTTAGGGATGGACATGACAGGTGTAGGAGAGGAGGGAATGGGAAGCTTCCCTTTGGTGGGGGTCGGAGCATTCTCCCGAATTTTGGGGGATGCAGTGGGTGTGGAGGTAGGACTCTTTCCCGTGACCACCTTTGGGGGTGTTGGGAGCAACTGAATCCTCTTCCCATTGTGGGAGAAGGAACACTCATTGGACCGACCGAATGTAGTAAGGTCTACATCGTAGATCCACGGTCGTCCTAGGATGATGCTACCGACCTTCATGGGCACTACGTCACATAGGATCTGTCCTTGGTAGGACTGGAATTGGATGGGAATGACACACGTAGTGGTGACTGGAATAGACGTGTCGTCAACCCAAGCCACATTGTACGGCCTAGGATGAGGATGAGTAGGTAGACCTAGACGGGAGACAAAGTCTGAAGAGACTGCATTGATACAGCTCCCGTTGTCGAAGATCACCTTGCAGGGTTGGGTTTTCACCATGATATAGGTTTGGAAGATGGAGGTTCGACGCCAGTCGTCCTCCTGTGGGTGTGCCGGGATGCAGCGGACCACACCCAATCTTTCATGGTTAGAACTCTCGACAATATCTCCCACTTGCATGTACTCGACATGCGTGCCATCATATCCTGCATCTAACTCCTCAAACTGGGTGATGAGGTCGGGATCGGCCTCATATCTCTCAAGGGTTTCTCCTTCCTGAGGTGGAAGCTCCATGACTGGGGGTCGGTGATAACCAAGGCTCGGGTTGGGCAATTGGTGGCAATATGCCCTAGGTTATGACATCTGAAGCATCGACTCCCGAGACAGGGGCTGGTTGGGAGGTGCTAGGGACGACTCCTTTCCCTTGTCATCTCTCCTCTCAACTGTGGAGTGTACTCCAGCCTAGGCACAGCTGCGGGTGCAGGTAATGGGTTCCGTGGGAAAGGAGCCGTAGGGGCAACGGCCCTAAGTGGGGTAGCAGTAGGGACGTAGGAGGTGGAGGGGCCAGCTCTCTCAGTATAGCGGACTATGGGTTTCGGGGTTCAGGTTGGCGGTAGATGGGAACCCGAGGTGGGGCCACCCTTTGAAACCTCTCAACATCTCGTGCAACCTGGTAGGCGTGCTCGAGGGTGTTAACCTCCCGCAAGAATAATTCCCGCTGAATACTCTCGTGTAGGCCAGCCCTAAACCGAGAGAGGGTGACAGAGGCATCCTCCATGACTCGACTCCGAAGGAAGAAGTCATCAAATTTGGTGATGTACTCGTCCACGGACTTTCCATCTTGGGTGAGTTTCTGCCATTGGTCTAAAAGACGCTGATGGTAGGAAGGTGGCAGATACTTCTCCCTCAATTTCTCCTTCATTTCTTCCCACGTGCTAATAGGCTCCTCTCGTCTCCGTGCTAGGAGATTCTCAACATTACACCAGTAGGTCTTGGCTTGACCCAGAGTTTCATTTTGGCAAACCTCACCCTTGTGGCAGGGGTCATGCGGCGATGCCAATCAAAATATTGGTCCATCCCGGTCTCCCACTCAAGGTATGTAGCGGGGTTGAGGGACCCATCAAAACTTGGAGCGTCAATCTTGACGTTCCGTAGGATGATATCTTCATCGTCGTGGTCTCTCTCTCGAGGCACACGGGCCTCTTGCTCCCGACCTTGGGGGGCCTGATTCGGGCGGACTTGCTCTCTTTCCTCCCTAGGGTTGGCTACGGGATTGCCGTGGCCATTCACTCTTCCTTCCTCCCCTTTTAACCGATCCTCTAAGGCTCGGATCCTCTTATCGAGTTCCGTCCGTAGTTGGCCTATGGATTCTTCAAAGTGGGCCACGAGATTATGCTCGAGCTGGACTAGCATAGCAGTCACGCTCTCTTGATCCATGGGTAGCGTTGAGGGGCGCTCTAGACGACCAGATGAATTCCTAGACCAACGTGGCATGCACGACCTCGGACGTAAATGATGCAATCCTAGGACTGAGAATTAGCAAGCTATAGATTTGAATTTTGTTGGCTAATTGGCAAAGGGCCAAGTTTGAAGGGACTGGTCAGGGAGAGTTACTCGCCCGTAGGTGAAGTAGTTGTGAAACTACCTCCTGACAATTAGGGTGCCCTAATGTGACAGTCTAGGGCCTAAAGGATAGGTGCAAGCAAGCACTCTCTCACCGTCCACAGCGATGCACTCAGAAGACTGGCTGCATGGATCGGGTTCTCTCTTACTTCGTCGCGCGGCAATTAAAAAGATACTAAATGAGCAAGTTTGGAGCACGCACCTAGCTGACTGAAAAGTCTAGCTTCGACCGGAGACGAAGGCGAGCGGGGACGTGCGGGCCTGCACGGCGTCAACGAAGCTTGAGCAGTTACAAAGCATTCACTCCACGCAGGGATGATTGAATTATTACAAATTGCTTAAATTTCCCGCGCAGGGGAACAAATCAGTCAAATTTCTCCGCGCAGGGAGACTCAGAGGTACGCACGTTCCGTGATCTTCGGATCTTCTGTCGATATCCGAATGACTCAGACACGGGCCGAGCCGTAATAGCGGACTCGGGTGCCACAAGAAATAAGTTAAATAGATATATAATAATATATATATATTCAACTCTTTTTTTAATCAAACAATATATATAGATATTTATATAGCTATATATAACAATATATATATTTAACATTTTTTTCAACCTCCTCTTTTTTTTTGACTTTTCTTTCTCTTTTCAAATTTCACCTAATTTTTTTGACTTGTCATACTCTCTCTTTTTTTCCACACTTTTTTTTCAAACCTCAACCTCCTTATTTTGACTTTTTAAATCCCCTTTTGTTGACTTCTCAGATCATGGTGGTGGCTAGCCAACCCGGCAGTGCGGCGGCCAACGCGGAGGGGTGCGACGGGTGTTGACTGGCCGGCGGGCGCGTGCGCCGCGGGTGGGCGCGGGCGCCGAGGGCGCAAGCGCCGAGGGCGCGAGGGGCCGGGGCGCACGGAGGCGCAGGGCGGGCGGACGGCTTCGGCCCAGCAGGTGCGTGTCTGGGCGCGGGCGGGTGCGGCCGGCGGGCGCGGCTGGGCGCGCAGGCGAGGCGGGTGCGGCCGTGGACTCGGCCAGGTGGGCTCGCACTGGCGGTGGCGCAGGGGAGCGGGCGCCGAGGCCACGCGGCGCGCAGGGGGAGGCGGCAGGCGGGCGCACAGGGGGGGCAGGCGTAACTGGCGCGGCCGGGCGCGGGGCGCGGAGGCGGGCACGGGCGGAGGTGGGGCCGGGCGCGGCAGGGGCGCGGGGCTCGGGCGCGCAGGGGCCAGGCGGGCGTGTGCTCGGGCTCGGTCGGGCGCAGGGAGGGCGCGGTGGCCGGGAGGGGGGGGGGAGTTGGCCGTTGCGGCCGCTCCCCTCTTTTGAACCCGGCACGGGCGACGAGGCCCCGTGCCGCGAACGAATCTTTTTTTTTCTTCTGTTTTCCTTCAACCGAGAGAGAGAGAGACAGGGAGAGAGATAGAAACAGGGAGATAGAGAGAGAGAGATTAAATGAGAGAGAGAGAGATTGGCGTGAGAGAGAGAACAGAGAGGGAAAAAGAGAGAAAGAACACCCAAATTTTTTTTTCTTTGCTAAATTTTTTTTTTCTCTATATCTTTTTCTTCTCAATCACAGATCCTTCTGCTATTCTTCTTCCTTTTTTTGTTTCTTTTTTTTCTTCACTTCTAACAATCTAGAGAGAGAGAGAGAGAGACGTCGGGTTGGCGGAGGCGCCGTTTGTTGGACTCTGATACCAATTTGACGCGGCGGCGACGTGGAGACGGATCGACGGCACTCCGGGACGCGAACAGGACGGGACGGATAACTGCTATCTCACACAGCTCGACCTCACGCCGGACGGTCTCACACCGGGCGACACTCGAATCTCACAAAAAATGAGAAAGGAGGGAAGGGAGATGAACAAAGGGGCAAAGGCTCCTTCAACTCAATTTTTCATTCATACAACATCATACGTAACACACCATTGCCTTCCTTTATATAGGAGGAAAGCTATAACAACAAGACCTTTCTAACTTCTACTAATTATGTTCATACCCTTAGCCTAACAAGACAAACCCACCAACCAATATTTGACTTGTGGGTTTTAACCAAATAAAATATAAAAATTACACACATGTTTATTTGACTTAGACTAGCCTAATAAGATGAAAGAAAAATACATGTAGGAATACATGTATACATACACACACATATACTCAAAAATACACACAAGTATAACTACTCAGTATGCCGGGTCTTCAATCGAGTCTCCGAGCCATAAGCTCGGTGCAGTCGGTGCGGTGCGGCGTCGGCTCCGAGTAGTGGGCCCAGTAGTGGACCCAGTCTTGTTTGATGCGATGACAGAGAAGATAACAAAGAGGTTATGGAAAAAGTTGGAAACGCTATACATGGTCAAACAGTGACTCAAAAGTGTCACTGTTTGACCACATGAAATTAAATAATAAAAATATTTGAAGAAGATATTAATTTGTTGAACAATTATGTACATTTTTAAGCCGATTGATTTAGCATGTACATGACGAATTCAACGAGTTATGGTTTATCAGACGATTTAGGGTTTCACTGGACTTTTTTCCATCGATCATAATCGGTGTTAATTTACATCAACATAAGTTTCAAACACTTTTGATTAATTATCAAAGAGACCTCTGTACTTCTATAATATATGTTGTGATATTGAGATTTTTTATCTAACGATCGCAAAGATCACACGTTAGAGAGACATACATTTGTAGGAAATATTCAAGGTTTTATTTTTCGTATGCACAGACATTTCACAATAGGTCTTTTGTGACCTGTGCACAAGATCCGATTATGTGATTGAGAGACTTAATTTACACCCGTTTGCAAACTGACTGTCAGATGTGAATTTAGTTAAGATCATACTATCAAATTTATTCATGATCAAGATTTAAACGTCGGATTTCACTTTGGTTAGGATTCGACCATCGAATTTGCTCCAGATTGAAACCCGATCATTGAAAAAAAAATTTACGTGGCTCCCATGTCACGTCACTTGGTGATGTGGCCGACACACCAAACTAACTTGACGTGGGGGCCACTTAAAAAAATTTTTAAAAAAATGTTACACTTGCAACACCCTGATGTATAATTAACTAGGGTGTTGCACAAAGCATTACTCAAAAGAGGGGCGCTAGGTCCCTTTCCGCCCATTCTTTATTGATGTTACAGCTCCACGTGTGTTATGTATTTTTGCTCATTGGCTCGTCTCCTCTTGATGTAGTTGACTTGTTGTTGGAGGATTCTGTCTTGTGTGGACCATGCTCTGGAGCGAATCCCAAGTGTTCATAAATTTAATTTTTTCTTGCTAGAATATTAAAATAAGTGCATTATTTTTTATGCATGCCAAATGTTTGTTGAAATTTTGCAATGTCAAACACGTGGGTTTTTGCACCTGTCATTCTTCCCGTCAGCATTTGCGAACATGTGTATGATCCGCAACACTTTGGCATTGGTTTTATATCAATCTTTATGTCGACATTAGACCAAATTAATTTTATTTTCCTTGATTAATAAGAAAAAAATTTCAGGTTCAATAGTCACCAACAAATTACTCCTAAAGAGAGAGTTGTACAGTCTTCGGATGGCCAAAGGGGGAGATTTGATTCAACATCTCAATAGGTTTAATCAGATTGTCAATGATCTATCACAACTCAGGGTCAGGTTTGATGACGAAGATAAAGCCATCATGATGTAATGCTCTTTACCTGTTTCTTTTGATAATCTAGTCATGATTTGATGTATGGCAAGGAGACTCTGTCGTTTGAGGAGGTTACAATAGTCAGACAAGTAGGAGGTGTAACAGAGATGAATCTTATTCTAAAAGTCTAGTAGACAAGGAAAAAAGTTGTGGTATACCCAAGGAAAGAAATCATGGAAAGAACAAAGGAAGGTCTAAGTCTAAGTCTAAGAAGGCAAGGTACTGCAAATGCCATCAGAAGTGACACTACAAGAGAGATTGTCCTTTACTGAAATAGAAAGCAGGGTTAAAAGAGCAGTCCACGCTAATTTAGCAAGTGTGGCAGCACATAGATCTGGTGACGTGAAAGTGTTAGTAGATGATGTAGAACTGTCGATAGCAGCATCAAGTAATGATTCCTTTCTTACTTCTTAGACCATAGATTCTAGATGTTTGTTCCACTATTGTCCGCACATGGAATAGTTTTGATATCTACAGGAGGTGTGAGGATGGAGTAGTGCTTGGTGATGATCACCCATGTAAGGTGATATGTTTCAGGAATATCAGAATCTAGATGCATGATGGTGTCATGAGGAAACTAGATGTCATGCATGTTCCAAAACTCAAGAAAAATACGATATCTCTTGGTTATGTGGAGAAGTATGGACTCGGTCTGTTAGTAGCTTCGGGTAGTGGTTTGTTCAAAGTTAGTAAAGGTGCTCTGGTTGTTATGAATGGCAAGCGAATTGAGAACAATTTGTACATGTTGATTGTGAGTACAATTGTGAGTAATGTCGCTATATCATCTTCAACAGAGAGTAACACTGAAGATACCACTCTATGACATATACGGCTAGGGCATATGTGTGAGAGAGGTATGATAGAACTCCACAAAAGGAAGTTGTTGTTAGGGGTGAAATCATGTAAAGTTGATTTCTGCAAATATTGTGTACTGAGAAAGCAGCACAAAGTCTAATTTAAGACTTCTACACATAGAAATAAAGATGTTTTGGAACTAGTACACTCAGATGCTTGGGGACTGGTGCCAATCCCATCATTGGGAGGTGCAGTGTACTTTGTGAACTTTATTGATGATTATTCCCGTAAAGTATGAGTTTATTTCATGAACGAAAAGTCAGAAGTGCTCATCAAATTCAAGTAGTGGAAGAACAAGGTTGAGAAGCAGATGAGTAAACTGGTGAAATATTTAAAATATGACAATAGTATTGAATACACAACAAATGAGTTCATGGAATTATGTAGGAATGAAGGGATTGTGAGGCTGCATACAACTCCCAGGACCCCACAGTAGAATGGGATGGCTGAATCGATGAATCGAACATTACTTGAGAGAGCAAGATGTATGAGGTTATAAGCCAACTTGCCCAAATCCTTTTGGGTTGAAGCTGTAAACACAACATGTTACATGGTTAATTGGTCACCTTTGACAAAGTTAGATGGGAAAGTTACTGAAGAGGTGTGGAGAGACGATGAGATATCCTACTCTTGAAAATCTTTGGATGTCCAGTATATGTACACATCTAGAGTGAGCAACGATCCAATTTGGACCCAAAATTGAGATGTATCTTCATTGGGTACAAAAAAGGAGTAAAGGGGGTCAAGTTATGGGATCTAGAAGAAAAGAAGGTGATAGTTGGTGTAGATTTGTGTTTGATGAGGCATCAATGCTCAGGGAGAATACAGAATAATCTGACAGGAAAGATGACACCAAGGTAAATGCACATGCAGATGCATAGGGGCTCAGGGTGCAAGTGAAGCTTGGCCAGAGCTCACGGAAAGATGGCACAACACAGGGCGACACCTCAGAGAATACTGAGCAACGACATCCATAAGAGCAGCTAGAGAGTTCTGGTAGACCCAAGAGAGCTATCAGACCACCAGTGAGGTATAGTTTTGAAGATGTTATTTCTTTTGTTTTGATCAATAGTTGTGGAGATTTGGGTTCTTTTTAGGAAGCCATTGCTGTATGGAAAGAGAAAAGTGAATGGAGGCTATAATGGAAGAGATTGAGTCTCTACAAAAGAATTAGACGTGAGAATTAGAGGAACTCCGTAAGGGAAAGAAATGTATATGATGCAAATGGGTCTATTGAAAGGAGGCACCATTAGGGTACAAGGCAAGATTGATAGTCAAGGGGTACTCACAGAAGAAAGGGATAGACTATAATGAAATATTTTCTCCAGTGGTGAGACATATGTCTATCAAGATCTTGTTAGCCATGGTGTCCCAGTTGGATTTGGAGTTGGAACAGTTAGGTGTCAAAACTGCTTTTCTGCATAGTGAATTCAAGGAATAGATTTTCATGAAGCAACAAGAAGGATTTAAGGTGGCTGGAAAAGAAAATTGGGTATGCATGTTGAAAAATCATTGTATGGGTTACAACAATCACCAAGGTAGTGGTATAAGTGTTTTGACACATTTATGATGAGTATTGGTTGTACCCGCTGTGAGTATGATTGCTGTGTTTATTTTAGAAATCTTACATATTGTACTTATATATTCTTGATGTTGTATGTGGATGGTATGTTATTGTTGTTAAGAGCATGGATGATATTAGTCATCTGAAGTTCTTGTTGAGCAAAGAGTTTGAAATAAAGGATCTAGGTGCTGCTAAAAAGATCATTGGGATGGAGATCTCTTATGATAAGAAAGTTAGGAAACTTTGGGTCTCACATAAGGGGTACATTCAAAAGGTGTTGAAGAGATTTGATATGAACAATGTCAAACCAGTAGGTATACCTTTAGCCTGTTACTTCAGGCTTTCTGTTGTACTGTCTCCACATACAGAAGTTGAAGTGTAAGTCATGTCTAAAGTTTCCTATGCAAATGCAGTAGGTTGTCTTATGTATGCTATGATATGTACCAGACCAGATCTTGCTCATGCAGTGAGTGTGATTAGCAAGTTTATTACTAATCTAGGCCAAGAGCAGTGGAACGTTGTGAAATGGGTGGTCAGGTATTTGAAGGGAACACCAGATCATGGAATTCAATTTGGTACAAGAGATGACAAAAGTGGTTTAGTTATAGAGTATGTGGATGATAATTATGCTGGGAATCTAGATGACATGAGGTCTACAACAGGGTATATGCTTACTCTAGGAGGATGACCTATTTGTTAGAGATCCATGTTGTAGTCAATGATAACACTATCCACGATTGAGGCAAAGTATATAGCATTGACAGAGGCAGCCAAGGAAGTTTCATGGTTGAAGGGACTATTGGCAGAGCTTGGTATGGGTCAGCAGACAGTTCAATTGCAGTGTGACAATGAAAGTGCTATATATTTGGCAAAGAACCATGTTTATCATGCCGGGACAAAGTACATAGCTATTAGGTTTCACAAGATTAGAGAATTATTTAGTGTCGGAGAAATTGATCTTGTGAAAGTAGTTGCTATATTGACAAAGTCTATCACAGTGGAAAAATTGAAGCATTGCTTAGATTTGTTCCACGTCACTAGGTGCTAGCTGGTGAATGTTACTATTTCAGGTGGAGGTAAGGGTCTGAAACTTCTTCTAGGTAGTGAATATTCGCTAAGGTGGAGATTTGTTGAGTTATGACTTATATTCAGACTAAGTCCGTAGTTGGAGCACTTTAGGGGACTTAGATGATGGATCGTCAAAGTCCAAGATAGACGAATTACATGTTAGACGAAGAGGACGAGTTAAAAGAACTCTCAGCAAGTTAGGCACTATATCATCTAAGTAACAGGCGTAGATGATACAGGTAGACAAAAGCTGTAGACGAAGGTGACAAGGCAAAGTTAGACGATGTATTGTCTAAGGTGCGAAACGAATTACATGCTAGAGGAAGAGTACGAGTTAAAAGAACTCTCAGCAAGTTAGGCACTATATCATGATGCAGGACAATTCCGCTTCACCTCATCCAAATAATTCAAACTCTCATGGGCATTCTATCAAACATATGACATGATATAGTTCCCGGGTTTCTAACTCAAAATAGACTGATTTATATGATCATGGGAATTATGTCTGTAATAAAGTTTTGCAGGACTGATGCTCAGACGATCTGTACCCAGAGCAAAAAGGGCTGTTTGATCACAGTTGGGATTACCTCTCTAATGGCCCCTAGGAGAACCCTGATTAGATGTTGCTCAGACATTAATTATATAGGCCAACAGTGGTCTCGTGAGACCCATTTGCTGCAAGAAGGTGTTGCACAGTAATAATGACAATCCCATATCATAGACTATTATGATTCATCTAATCGAAGGAGTAGCAATTTCTGTTCCTTCAAAAATTGA
This sequence comes from Amorphophallus konjac, assembly GCA_022559845.1. Classification (NCBI taxonomy): domain Eukaryota; kingdom Viridiplantae; phylum Streptophyta; class Magnoliopsida; order Alismatales; family Araceae; genus Amorphophallus; species Amorphophallus konjac. The sequence continues at coordinate 283,960,950 of CM040121.1, read as the reverse complement.
TGTACGGTGTCAGAATTTGCACAGTAGCCAATTTACCCGGGTTAGCCACGGCTGTAGAAGACTGCTTCACTGCCGCTATTGAAGATCTGCCCACTGCGGCGGACGGCAGTTGATGGCCTCGCGACGGTTGCGGGCGGGGTTGCGCTGTGGCTTGGTTTACAGCAAAGAGAGCAAACGGGGGAGGGAAAAGAAGATGCACAGTACGAGGGAAGTGTGGTGCCTAAGAAGATGCGTTAATGATCGGAGAAAATGGTGATTACTGTGAAGGGGAAATCAAGCACGGGGCGAACGGCAACGGGAAGAAACTTGGGGACATTAAACGGGAATAAATGAGCAGTGATGGGGAGGGGCTGAGATTGGAAAGAAGAATAAATCGGGAATCAAACTAAAAAGAAGATCAGAAGAGGGGGTTCGGCTTCCACCAGGAAGAAATCAGAATAGGGTTTGGCATCCGCCAGAAGAAGCAGGGAGGGTTTGGCATCTCGCCAGAAGGAGGAGGAACACACCATCGTGTTGCACCATTTTTTTTTTCTAACCATTGCTTACCCTAATTAGAGCTAGCACACTAGTATTTATAGAGAAACAAATTTACAAATAAACCCAACTTCCTTCTACTTTAACACCTACCCTATCTCGACTATTAAAATAAACAAATAGTACATAATCGACCAAATAAATTCTAAACTAAAAACAACCCATTACTTAAATGCGAAAATAGAAGAAAATAATAAAAATAATCTTCATCTCGGATCTCTTCAACGGCTCCTGATAAATCTGCATCTTCAAAAATAATTTGTGCAATCCGCTCCGCATCAATCTCCCCTTGTTCGAAAAAATTCGACCTCGAATTTTAAAATGATGAAGAAGCACTGAAGTGAAGATGGGAACATCTGGAGCATTCATTACCGAACAGTCCACATAAATATTCAGATCAAATAGTTGGTGACGTCTGTGAATATGCATTTCAACATTGCACCATATCATGTCAAAATCATTCTGAGCCATACAACATTTCATATCAGCACCAATAAGAGAACATGAACTCTGTGGACCCGTGGTGACTGAAGATGAATATAATTCAAACAAGATCTCTGAATGAATATCAAATGATGGGTGCCACTCTACTAGATCACATGCAGAATGAAATGTAGGAACCACCATTGGAGATGACTCATGTGCAGTAGGCACCTCAAACGCAATATCTGAAATCAAATCCAATCCAGACTGAATAAATAACTCGTGATCCCACGAATCAAGAATTAGCTTCTGAAATGAATTCATATCAGAATGAAAATGACCAGCTTCAAATATAGACTCAACAATCAAATCAAACCCTGCATCAATCATGAGCATTTGATCCCAAATATCTTGATCAAACATTTTAACCATAGTGACTAAGGGTGAATCTATCTCAAAGAGAAGCTCAGACATCATATTCAATCTAGACTGCAAGAAGAGATCATGATCCCAAGCATCAACAATCTGTGGGACTGCATCCTGAATATTGGTGGCCTCTGATTGGCCATCAAGTGATGCTAGTGGAAGCTGCTCTAATAACAGATGGGGACTCATATCAGTAAGCTGAGTGGTGACATCAATTGCAGGTAATTCTTGCTGAAGAACTGGAGATGTGGCTGAGTCATCAACCTCTTTTGTCATTTGAGGTTATGGTGCGGCTGACATAATCAGATCCATAGCTATCTTTGAGTTAGCTAATTTATTGACCCTTTGTTGCCCCAATCTTCTCATTTTATGGGCTTTATCAAAGTAAAGTTTACATCTTCTCCCAAAATGAAGAGCTTTCAGTATGTATCTTTCAGGATGAGAATGATCTAACATGCCTCCACGTTTTTTCAACCAACATTTGCCCACAATAATATTGAGCTCATCAGAAGGATAAGGAATTGCCAAAGCATCATCAACATAATTTATTTTCCCAAAATCACGAGAAAATTGCACAATAACATCACCGGTTGGTATAATCTCAATATAATCTGTCTGGGATAATAAATCAACGATAGCTTGAGAAATACCATTAAGCCATCGGCTTTCATCAAAAGTGAGATTCGCCCATTGGCCATTAGGAATTCGCACACTTGTACTGAACATGATGGGATTCATAAAGAGATTTAAGGATCCCAATTTATAAAAATAAATTGGTTCCCTAAGCTCTGATACCAAATCTGATGCAGGACAGAAACGGTTCACCCTATCAATTTAATCTGAGCTCTCATGGGCCTTTGACCAAACATATACCAGGCGATAAATCTCTGCTAGAGAACATAATTCAATATAACATGTAAACTTATTTCACATGCACTACTTCTTAGTGTTACGTACCACTGTAAATAACATGATTCAAACCTTCAATGATTTAATCTCACAATAATTGGTGGCTCAAGAATCTGTATTACAGGGCTATCTCCCTTCTGTCAAGCATGTAAATCAACTCACCCGGAGCATGGGGTGTGGGTTTAATAGTATGGATCAATATCTGAAAGAGTCTCCCGACCAAGCAACCTCGAACATATCAGTTTGCAATTTTCAAATGAACCATACCTGCTCTGGGAACCTTGTAGTGCTGCTAAGCCATCATTAGCTTGAACTTATTAATGGCCCACATATGAACAGTTAAAATCTGCCGTTCATACTGGTTCAGACTTTGATGATACAGGTAGACAAAAACTGTAGACGAAGGTGGCAAGGCAAAGTTAGACGATGTGTTATCTAAGGTGCGAAGGCCGAAGGTGACTTGGACGAAGTGGACTTAGGCGATCCAGTGCCTAAGTGGAAGACTTAGGCGATCCAACATGTAAGTAGATGACTTAGGCGATCCAGCGCCTAAGTGGAAAACTTAGACGATACAATGTCTAAGTTAGAAGCTAAAACGGACTTAGACAAAGCAGTGTCTAAGTGGAAGATTTGGATGATGCAACGTCCAAGTGGAAGAACTTAGACGATACAGAAGTTCACAAGATGACAAAGGTTGTAACATACTTAGATGATGTAGCGTCTAAGTTATTTTTTGGGCAATACATGCTATGGATAAGGTGGGTCCCAAGTAGAAAGTGGACGGTATGTCTTAGGCATTGCTTGTGGCATTTCTATACAGTCATAAGTATGGAAAAATGAGCCTTTATTGTTGTAACCAATTATTTGGGTGGGCCCAAATAATTGGAGGAATATTCTCTTTTATTTTTGGGGAATATTTGTCGAGTAGTGTCCAATGTTTCTATATATATGTTGTATTGGGGACATGGAAACAGTAACCTGAGTAATTCCCATAAAGATGAGTCTTAGAGATAGTCAACCGCAATGTACTTTTGTTCTTGTTCTTAGTGTAGAGGAGGAAGTTGAGAAAGGTTACATGAATGTAGGGAGATAATATGGCCAACTGAATCATGTAAATCTCTGTGTGTTATCTCTCTCTCTCTCTCTCTCTCTCTCTCTCTCACATCATCTTCTTCACTCTCTCTTCTTCTGTGCATCTTTATTGCTTGTACGAGTGATCTATTATCTTCGTCTTATAATTAATACGGGTGAGGACGACGAGGTTTCTGTTGCGAGTGGTGCTCAACATTGAGAACAAATTACTGCAGGTATTACTCTTTCCCCCGTGGGCAACCCCAACTCCAGAGCTGGCCAAGACAAACTAATTGGGTTGGGCCCATAACGTGATGGGTGGACTAGGATTGAATTGATATTTCAAAACTTAATAATATTTGCTGCACACCACTGTGTATAATTTGTGTCTGATCATTTTGCAAACTCACTCATGATTAGTTCACATGAGACAAACCTTCATTCAAGAGACATGAAGTCCACATCTTGTTTGATTTCTTTTAGGAAAAGAACTCATTAACAAATTGCTCGACACTTAATCTAACACACAGATAAACAAACACCACAGCCCCCTCTTCAGCGAAAGTGCTAGTTCATTGGTTGCTAATAGATGCTAACGTGACATGTTTCTTATTTGCTTGTGTCAAAATTGGTGACAAGAAACTGTGTTAATAAATCCGATCTAGATTTTTATATTTATGGATTAGCACATCCGATCTAGATTTTTATTTACAAGCCTTCACAATTGCACGTTTATTTGTTAAATACTTTTCTAGGGACTTCTTTTGTAAATAGATGAGGTGCTTTTTCCTAATGATGTGGGGGCACTTTACTAAATAACTTGAGATTTTAAGGAGTTGTAAAGAAATGCCTAGATTAGAGGGGCTAATATGTAAACATGCATGATTATAGGGCCAAAACCTAAAAATCCCCAAAAAGAGAAAGAAAAAAGATAGAAACTTTAGACTCTTAGGGGCACTTTGAAACCGGGGTAGGATAACACGTTCGACCCCAGATGGTCGAATGCGTTACCCGACCTTGAGTAAGGAGAATATGTGTGAGAGATGCGCGTGGGGTCCACGTGCTCTCTCTCATCGAGTAGCGTATTCGCGCTATCCTACCCCAAAAATAAAGTGGCCCTTAAATTCTAAATTCTGATATTTTAAATATATATTCACACTTGTATCAAATTTGCTATGACAATATACGTTACTACAACATCGATATCAAATTTGTTAAAACATAGTCGAAAATCTTCTATTAATAGTAATAATAATAATAATATCAAAACTAGTGTCGACACAACTACTTAATACTTTGATCAAATACACCCCTCCCCCTAAGGTACGTGGTTATACTATTTCAAATAAAGGGGAGAAAAAGGTCACTACGAAGCATATTTCTAACAACCACAAAATAAAAATCTTCACTCGAACACATGTACTTGTATAAGTTTGTTTACTTAGTGATGTGCCTACTTTATTTTTCTCATGTATTAAAAAAGAGTATGTACATATACTAATTTATTGTTTGCAGTGACAAGATAGCCATTTGACTTTTTAAAATATACATAACAAGTTTTGACTTTAAATGGAAAATTGATCCTTGTGCAAGACAAAGGAGAAGATTTATCTTTTTCTTACAATTAGAAGCATATAGAATATAAGTCAGCTTAAAATAAAAAAAACTATTCATATAGTGAATAACTAAATAATAATTCAGCTTAATTTCATGTGAAGTGTGCGAAGGGAATATATGGAAATAAGGCTTTATGATAATAAATGTGGTGATTTTTTATGAATACTATATTTTTTTAAATGACCTTAAAAGATAATTTGATGAATAATTATAATAAAATCATGCATTTAGGAGTAAACTTCACATCACACTATGTCACATGTCTCGAATTTTAGTTAAAGTATATATATTATATATAATATTAAATGTCAAGGCTTCCATGTGAGTCTCTAATATTTGTGGAGATAAAAAAGAGTCTAAAAATATGTATATAATACATTCATGCCGGGGTGAGCCGAGACCATCCGGTGAGTCTCCGATTGTGGAGGTAAAAGGGGTGTAAAACATATATATATATATATATATATATATATATATATATATATATATATATATAGAGAGAGAGAGAGAGAGAGAGAGAGAGAGAGAGAGAGAGAGAGAGAGAGAGAGAGAGAGAGAATTTTAACAAAATCATCCTGAAAGGACTCAAGACCAACCTTAAGCTGTAACATCTTAAATTTCAAAGTCTAAAATATATTAAGTCTCATGATAAAAAGGGTCTAATATATATTTATACGTATCAAATTTTACTTTATAAATCTATTAGATTAATTCACTCAGTTGAAACGAGAAAATTAGACGATGCTCAAAAGTTAGACGATATTCAAGAACGATAGATGATGAGAGATAGATGATATAATTAGATAATATTCCATCTAAACGGGAGTGATAGACGATAGATGATAGAATTAGACGATATTATGTCTAAGTAAGAGATAGACGATGTGTTGACGTTAAGTGATTGTTGCATCTATTTATGTTCTCGAAATAAGCGAGATAAATAAAAGGGGAATTAATCTCGTGAAGGCAAAGAATGGCACGAAACTGAGGCCGTTATGATACCCAGGTCGAATACGGGTCCTATGGGTCCCACTGTAATAATGACATGAAGCAACGAGGTCTCACATCAAACAGAGGTTCTCAAAACTAGAGAATAAAGAATTTAATTTATGGAGTTCTGTAATTACAGCAAGGAATAAATTGCAAATTCACAGAGACCACTTGATAAATAGGGAGACCCTTATGGAACTCTGACCTTCTAAATACTAGCAATTTAGTTTTCTTATATGGACTAATGTGCATCTTTTTATTAGAGTGCACTTTAATATCTTATGAGTATCACTTCTTTATTTACACAAGTTGGGCCCTCTGACATGATATGCTAACTTGTTCCTGTTTTCTTTTACCATATGTGTTGTCAAAGGGTTGGAGCCTTGGAGGCGAGCGTGAGGCGAGGAAGCATTCACCCCAATCGCCTCGCCCCGGCCCAGCCCGCAACCGGGCTGCTTCCGCCCGCCTTGGCCCGCCCCGTGGTCTCGATCGGCCCACTCTACACCCCCAGCCCAGGCCCGCGAACCCTATAACGGATATGCGGCCGAGCCCATAACCTTCTTCAGTTCTTCCCATTCTCTTCTCCCTTCCCGATCGTAACCCTAGGTCGCCCCACTCTCTCGTGTCTCCTCCCTCTCTCGTGTGAACGGTAGCGGCGAGGCACTCCTGCAGCAGATGAGCGGCACGGCAGACGGTGGCGAGCAGTGCGTTGGCGAGCAGGTAGGTCATTTCCGTCTCCCCACTTTCTCTTCTCTCTCCTCGATCGAACATATCTCTAGTAAGGCCTTCTGGATCATACCTTGGAAGCTCTTCAGGGATGGCCAAGTGATCAGGAGCAATTGCAGAGAGAGCGGCCTTCTTCTTGCCTGGAACCGTTGGAGGAAGAGGAGCGGCGCCAAGAACATCCAAGGGATTGGAAGCAGAGGTAGCATAAGAAAGAAGAACAAGAGCAGAAGCAGGAAGGGAAGGAGAATAAGAAGCTAAGAACATAGCAGACATGGGGAAATACGAATTAGATTCAGGAAACTGGAATTAACATCTGAATTCTTCTTTTCGTCTCATTACATTTCACAGTATTTATAGGGCCATTAGGTGTAGTAAACTACAACAACAGAATCCTAACATACCACCTAACTTCCAAGTCTTCCCGCGCGTATCAACTGCCCCCCCCCCCCCATGAGAAACAACCTCGTCCTCGAGGTTGGATGCAGAAAAAAGCTAGTAAACGCCAAGTAGTGCATCCAAGTTGCCCTAGAATCTGGAGTATCATCTAGGATAGCCGTGCATGCTACTTCACCAAGATATTCTTCAGTTGTAATGCTAGCATCAACTTCACAATCGCGGGAGCAATGCAACTACTGCTTCACTTTCGATTGAGAAGGGGCATGTCCATTGGCTTCAAAACAAGTTTGCGGACAGGAGCTCTAGTAGAGTATGTAGGTGATGATGCATATCGCGACTCCAGTTGCGCCTGAGCTGTTACAGTTGCCAAAACTGCTTGATGGGCCATTGCATTGATCCTCTCCTTAGGCTGAGAAGCCTGAGATGTTGTGTTGGTATTTCATCAAACACCTTGAGAAATTCTCATTGTAACAGAAACATGAAATAGTTGAAAACGGTGGTGGTTTTGGTGGTGGGCAAGATTCATGACGAAAGACATTGTACTTTCTGAAGTCCATGACCAGGGATCTTGTTATGGAGCTATTGCAAGCAATCTTGCAACATGCATTTGTGTCGGGTATTTTGACAAACACATGATGATCAAAGATGTATAGAAGGTCTCTTTTGTGCTGTTGGTCAAGAACGAACCCGGTTATAGCTATTGGAGCAAGAAGGGACACAGGGAGATAGGGTTCGAGGTGGATGTCAACTGTAGGGTCAAGAAAATCTATTGGAGTAGAGAAAGAAGAGGAAGATGGAATGCACTCTTGTGGCTAGATAGCAGGAACGTTTAGAGAAACAAATTGATTTCACTTCTAGGCTTTGGGGGGTCAGCATCAACAAGAACGTCAACAACTGGGGCAAACACAATGGTTAGCTCAGTTTCAGGTTCTTGAATGATCTTGACGTAGGGGTCATAGTGGACATTAGAAGTGGAAGGCAAAATAGAACAAAAATTGTTCCTAGCAGAGCCAAGATCAGTAGAACCTGGATTGCAACCCGTTTCTGAAATGAAACTTGCAGCGACAATAACAACAATAGGGGAAAGAGCTCCAAGAATAATAGAACCTGGATCTGCGGGTGCACATGATATCGTGGCAACTTGATCTTGAGGTTGGACCACAGGAGAAACGTGGAAGTGTTCCTCCAGTGCCTGGATGCTGGATTCCAAAGTTGAGAGCTTCGCATGGAGAGGAGCAAACGTGGCGTGCATAGACATCTGCACCCAGTACGGGATGGATTGTTGGAGCAGAAGCAAGTCTGTAGGAGCCATTGATCTGAAAGAGCTTGAATTCTCCACGGAGGGCTTAGACACCAAATTGTTAAGGCCTTCTGGATCACACCTTGGAAGCTCTTTAGGGATGGCCATGCGATCAGGAGCGATTGTAGAGAGAGCGGCCTTCTTCTTGCTAGGAACGTAGCAGACATGGGGAAATAAGAATTACATTCAAGAAACTGGAATTAACATTTGAATTCTTCTTTTCATCTCATTACATTTCACAGTATTTATAGGGCCATTAGGTGTAGTAAACTACAACAATAGAATCCTAACAAAACGCCTAACTTCCAAGTCTTTTCACGCTTATCAACTGCCCCCCCCTCCCCCATGAGAAACAACCTCGTCCTCGAGGTTGGATGCAGAAAAAAACTAGTAAACGCCAAGTAGTTCATCCAGGTTGCCCTAGAATCTGGAGTATCATCTAGGATAGCCGTGCATGCTTCTTCACCAAGATCTTCTTCAGTTGTAATGCTAGCATCAGCTTCACAATCGCGGGAGCAATGCAATTGCTGCTTCACTTTAGATTGAGAAGGGGCACGTCCATTGGCGTCAAAACAAGTTTGCGGACAGGAGCTCTAGTAGAGTATGTAGGTGATGATGCATATCATGACTCCAGTTGCGCCTGAGCTGTGGCAGTCGCCAAAACTGCTTGATGGGCCATTGCATTGATCCTCACATTTGCCCCTCAGGCTGAGAAGCCTGAGATGTTGTGTTGGTATTTCATCAAACACCTTGAGAAATTCTCATTGTAACAGAAACATGAAATAGTTGGAAACGGTGGTGGTTTTGGTGGTGGGCGAGATTCATGACGAAAGACATTGTACTTTCTGAAGTCCATGACCAGGTATCTTGTTATGGAGCTATTGCAAGCAGTCATGCAACATACATTTGTGTCGGGCATTTTGACAAACACCTGCTGATCAAAGATGTATAGAAGGTCTCTTTTGTGCTGTTGGTCAAGAACGAACCCGGTTATAGCTGCTGGAGCAAGAAGGGACACAAGGAGATAGGGTTCGAGGTGGATGTCAACTATAGGGTGAAGAAAATCTATTGGAGTAGAGAAAGAAGAGGAAGATGGAATGCGCTCTTGTGGCTAGATAACAGGAACGTTTAGAGCAAACAATTTGATTTCACTTGCAGGCTTTGGGGGGTCAACATCAACAAGAACGTCAACAACTAGGGCAAACACAATGGTTAGCTCCGTTTCAGGTTCTTGAATGATCTTGAAGTAGGGGTCATAGTGGACATCGGAAGTGGAAGGCAAAATAGAACAAAATTGTTCATAGCAGAGCCAAGATCAGTAGAACCTGGATTGGAACCCCTTTCTGAAATGAAACTTGCAGTGACAGCAACAATAGTATGGGAAAGAGCTCCAAGAATAATAGAACTTGGATCTGCGGGTGCAAATGATATCGTGGCAACTTGATCTTGAGGTTGGACCACATGAGAAACGTGGAAGTGTTCCTCCAGAGCCTGGATGCTGGATTCCAGAGTTTAGAGCTTCGCATGGAGAGGAGCAAACGTGGCATGCATAGCCATCTGCACCCAGTATGAGATGGATTGTTGGAGCAGAAGCAAGTCTGTAGGAGCCATCGATCTGAAAGAGCTTGAATTCTCCAAGGAGGGCTCAGACACCAAATTGTTAAGGCCTTCTGGATCTCACCTTGGAAGCTCTTCAGGGAGGGCCAAGCGATCAGGAGCGATTGCAGAGAGAGCGGCCTTCTTCTTGCTAGGAACATAGCAGATATGGGGAAATAAGAATTAGATTCAGGAAACTGGAATTAACATCTGAATTCTTCTTTTCGTCTCATTACATTTCATAGTATTTATAGGGCCATTAGGTGTAGTAAACTACAACAATAGAAACCTAACAGAACGCCTAACTTCCAAGTCTTTCCGCGCTTATCAACTGCCCCCCCTCCCCCATGAGAAACAACCTCGTCCTCGAGGTTGGATGCAGAAAAAAGCTAGTAAACGCCAAGTAGTGCATCCAGGTTGCCCTAGAATCTGGAGTATCATCTAGGATAGTCGTGCATGCTTCTTCACCAAGATCTTCTTCAGTTGTAATACTAGCATTAGCTTCACAATCGCTGGAGCAATGCAACTGCTGCTTCACTTTAGATTGAGAAGGGGCACATCCATTGGCTTCAAAACAAGTTTGCGGACTGGAGCTCTAGTAGAGTATGTAGGTGATGATGCATATCCCGACTCCAGTTGCGCCTGAGCTGTGACAGTTGCCAAAACTACTTGATGGACCATTGCATTGATCCTCACATTTGCTCCTCAGGCTGAGAAGCCTGAGATACTGTGCTGGTATTTCATCAAACATCTTGAGAAATTCTCATTGTAACAAAAACATGAAATAGTTGGAAACGGTGGTGGTTTTGGTGGTGGGCAAGATTCATGACGAAAGACATTGTACTTATCTGAAGTCATTGACTAGGGATCTTGTTATGGAGCTATTGCAAGCAGTCTAGCAACATGCATTTGTGTCGGGCATTTTGACAAACACCTGATGATCAAAGATGTATAGAAGGTCTCTTTTGTGTTGTTGGTCAAGAATGAACTCGGTTATAGCTGCTGGAGCAAGAAGGGACACATGGAGATAGGGTTCGAGGTGGATGTCAACTGTAGGGTCAATAAAATCTATTGGAGTAGGGAAAGAAGAGGAAGATGGAATGCGCTCTTGTGGTTAGATAACAGGAACGTTTAGAGCAAACAATTTGATTTCACTTGCAGGCTTTGAGGGGTCAACATCAACAAGAACGTCAACAACCTGGGCAAACACAATGGTTAGCTCCGTTTCGGGTTCTTGAATGATCTTGACGTAGGGGTCATAGTGGACATCAGAAGTGGAAGGCAAAATAGAACAAAAACTGTTCATAGCAGAGCCAAGATCAGTAGAACCTGGATTGGAACCCCTTTCTGAAATGAAACTTGCAGTGACATCAACAACAGTAGGGGAAAGAGCTCCAAGAATAATAGAACCTAGATCTGCGGGTGCACATGATATCGTGGCAACTTGATCCCGAGGTTGGACCACAGGAGAAACGCGGAAGTGTTCCTCCAGATCCTGGATGCTGGATTCCAGAGTTGAGAGCTTCGCATGGAGAGGAGCAAACGTGGCGTGCATAGCCATCTGCACCCAGTACGGGATGGATTGTTGGAGCAGAAGCAAGTCTGTAGGAGCCATCGATCTGAAAGAGCTTGAATTCTCCAAGGAGGGCTCAGACACCAAATTGTTAGGGCCTTGTAGATCACACCTTGGAAGCTCTTCAGGGATGGCCAAGTGATCAGGAGCGATTGCAGAGAGACCGGCCTTCTTCTTGCTAGGAACGTAGCAGACATGATGAAATAAGAATTAGATTCAGGAAACTGAAATTAACATCTGAAATGTTATTTTCGTCTCATTACATTTCGTAGTATTTATAGGGCCATTAGGTGTAGTAAACTACAACAATAGAATCCTAACAGAATGCCTAACTTCCAAGTCTTTCCGCGCTTATCAACTGCCCCCCCTCCCCCATGAGAAACAACCTAGTCCTCGAGGTTGGATGCAGAAAAAAGCTAGTTAACGCCAAGTAGTGCATCCAGGTTGCCCTAGAATCTGGAGTATCATCTAGGATAGCCGTGCATGCTTCTTCACCAAGATCTTCTTCAGTTGTAATGCTAGCATTAGCTTCACAATCGCTGGAGCAATGCAATTGATGCTTCACTTTAGATTGAGAAGGGGCACGTCCATTGGCTTCAAAACAAGTTTGCGGACTGGAGCTCTAGTACAGTATGTAGGTGATGATGCATATCCCGACTCCAGTTGCGCCTGAGCTGTGACAGTTGTCAAAACTACTTGATGGACCATTGCATTGATCCTCACATTTGCTCCTCAGGCTGAGAAGCCTGAGATACTGTGCTGGTATTTCATCAAACACCTTGAGAAATTCTCATTGTAACAAAAACATGAAATAGTTGGAAACGGTGGTGGTTTTGGTGGTGGGCAAGATTCATGACGAAAGACATTGTACTTATCTGAAGTCATTGACTAGGGATCTTGTTATGGAGCTATTGCAAGCAGTCTTGCAACATGCATTTGTGTCGGGCATTTTGACAAACACCTGATGATCAAAGATGTATAGAAGGTCTCTTTTGTGTTGTTGGTCAAGAACGAACTCGGTTATAGCTGCTGGAGCAAGAAGGGACACATGGAGATAGGGTTCGAGGTGAATGTCAACTGTAGGGTGAAGAAAATCTATTGGAGTAGAGAAAGAAGAAGAAGATGGAATGCGCTCTTGTGGCTAGATAGCAGGAACGTTTAGAGCAAACAATTTGATTTCACTTGCAGGCTTTGGGGGGTCAACATCAACAAGAACGTCAACAACTGGGGCTAACACAATGGTTAGCTCAGTTTCGGGTTCTTGAATGATCTTGACATAGGGGTCATAGTGGACATCGGAAGTGGAAGGCAAAATAGAACAAAACTGTTCATAGTAGAGCAAAGATCAGTAGAACATGGATTGGAACTCCTTTCTGAAATGAAACTTGCAGTGACAACAACAACAGTAGGGGAAAGAGCTCCAAGAATAATAGAACCTGGATCTGCGGGTGCACATGATATCGTGGCAACTTGATCTTGAGGTTGGACCACAGGAGAAACGTGGAAGTGTTCCTCCAGAGCCTGGATGCTGGATTCCAGAGTTGAGAGCTTCGCATGGAGAGGAGCAAACGTGGCGTGCATAGCCATCTGCACCCAGTGCGGGATGGATTGTTGGAGCAGAAGCAAGTCTGTAGGAGCCATCGATCTGAAGGAGCTTGAATTCTCCAAGGAGGGCTCAGACACCAAATTGTTAAGGCCTTCTGGATCACACCTTGGAAGCTCTTCAGGGATGGCCAAGCGATCAAGAGCGATTGCAGAGAGAGCGGCCTTCTTCTTGCTAGGAACGTAGCAGACATGGGGAAATAAGAATTAGATTCAAGAAACTGGAATTAACATTTGAATTCTTCTTTTCGTCTCATTACATTTCACAGTATTTATAGGGCCATTAGGTGTAGTAAACTACAAGAATAGAATCCTAACAGAATGCCTAACTTCCATGTCTTTCCGCGCTTATCAACTGCCCCCCCTCCCCCATGAGAAACAACCTCGTCCTTGAGGGTGGATGCATAAAAAAGCTGGTTAACGCCAAGTAGTGCATCCAGGTTGCCCTAGAATCTGGAGTATCATCTAGGATAGCCGTGCATGCTTCTTCACCAAGATCTTCTTCAGTTGTAATGTTAGCATCAGCTTCACAATCACTGGAGCAATGCAACTGCTGCTTCACTTTAGATTGAGAAGGGGCACGTCCATTGGCTTCAAACCAAGTTTGCGGACTGGAGCTCTAGTAGAGTATGTAGGTGATGATACATATCCCGACTCCAGTTGCGCCTGAGCTGTGACTGTAACGACCCGAGAATCCGATTACCGGGAAGGCCCGATAACCCGAGACTCGCACCGCCACCCACGAGCCCGAAGACTCGGAAGGGTTAAAAGGATGGTGTGGAAACTACACAAGCATCACAAATAATTGCAGAAATTAAACAGTTATGATATTAAGCAGGAAATGAATTAACATTCTACATGGTCCACAATAAAATAACAACAACAGCAACAGTAGTCCACGACTAGTACAGTGACAAGAAAGAAAAGTACAGCTACACGGGGCATCCCCCGGCTCTGACCTCTGGCACTACCTCTGGGCACCCGCACCACGCTTCCGCTGCGTTCCTGACACGCTCCCCGAAGGTGGCGCCTCACCTGAAACACGGTGAAAACACGCAGGGAATGAGTCTCGGAACAAGACTCAGTAGGGATCACTCGAACCCTACCTCGTAAAACGAGAAACCACTACCCTAGCGGTAGGAAGGTACCTCGGAAAGGAAAGCCCTGTACTCTACAGAACTAGACCCTAACGGCACGCAAACCGACACACATGCCACGGTACGAGAAGACCGAAACTCAACGGTCGAACCGTCAAAACCCGAAGGTCGGAAACACACGACTGACAGTCTGACACTCCGTACTCGACAGGAGTACCACCCACTAGAAGCACAGCCGGTAGCGTCCCCTGACGTCTTACACCGCACCGCAGGTGAACCGCCTGACATGGTAGGTCCTACCCGAGGCGCAAACACCGTACAAGTAACCACAACAAGTGACTAGCTGGGGTCACGCCCGTCGACGTGGGTCCAACCGCCCCCAACCACGTGTGCACACACAGACCGCGCGTCCCTGGTCTGGCCCTCTGACCGGTTTTCCCCTCAGCCGGACTCTGGCTGCAAGACGTGGGGCCCAACGGTAACCGGTCCACAAACCGTCTCTAAAGGTCAGCCCGTACACCACTCCCTGGTGCGACTAGCACACGCGTACTAGTAGGCTACGACTAGTGGAGGGTCACTGAAGGAGTAGACTCTCAAGTTACGGAAAACAACGCCCAAGCCCGACAACGTGTGGGAATCACCCCACGCACTAGTCCCGTCGCACGGAGACCACGGTCGGAGAAAAGCGAGGTTGCCACCCTCATGGGGCAACACAGGAAGTGGCGGTCCGACCCTGGACCGTCACAGCCAAATGGCGGTCCACTCTAGGGCCGTCACTTACAAATGGCGGTCTAAGGCAGACCGTCACACGGCCAGAGGGTAGGGGGAAGCGACGCGCCTACCCTAGTGCGTCGCTTGGAAGCGGCGCACCTAGGCCAGGGCGTCACATGGCACCCCACACCCACGAAAACCACAGGGAAAGTAACGCGCTTACCCTGGCGCGTCGCTTGCAAGCAACGCGTCGGGCTCAGTGCGTTACTCGCATGTGACGCGCCTAGACCAGCGCGTCGCATGGCCCTCACGCTCGGGATGGAAAGGGAAGTGACGCGCCTGCCCCAGCGCGTCGCTTGTAATTAACGCGCTGGGCCCAGTGCGTCGCTTGGCCCATCCACATGGGGGACAACAGGAAGTAACGCTCCTGCCCCAGTGCGTTACACGCATGTAACGCGCCTATCTCGGTGCGTTACATGGCCTGACCCCCAACGGTCAAAACCCAACGGTCGAAAGCATGTGACGGCCCAGCCCAGGGGCGTCACTAACAAACGGCGGCCAGTCGCAGGACCGTTACAGCCCTCGACCCCAAAGGCCAACACCCAGGGAAGTAACGCACCCCTCTAAGGGCGTTACAAGCATGTGACGGTCACTGGAGTGACCGTCGCTTGCCCCAGAGCACGCTACGGCGGGAAAACCCCAAAAACACCAACCACGCCCCCGTACCTCCACCGGAGAGGGGGAAAACAAGGGGGAAGACCCCTGGGGACCCCTAGCATGCATCTAAGCCACCAAAACATAGAATCATGGGCTAAAACCATAGATCGGGCGGCTCACCCCAAAACATGGAAAAACCCCAAAAACGCCCAAACATGCCTCTCTCGGCCTCCCCGCGGCCTACAAACCACGGAAAAGAACGGCGAAGAGCTAGGGAACGTCACCCTACCTCAATGGAGCGAATGCTCCGCCGGATCGTCCACGAATCGCGAAGAACGCTTGAAAACCCTCGTTCTTCCTTAAGCTTCCCACGCTCGCCGCACGCCCCCACGACCGCCTCGCCGCCGCCCACGTCACCGCGCCGTCGCCCCGCCGCCGTCTGCAGCCGGAGGGGAGCTCGCCGTGGCCAACCGGGAGGAAGAGAGGGAGAGGGAGGGAGACACGGTGGAGGAGGAAGGAGGAAGAAGAAGAGAGGAAGAAGAAGATGGTGGGGGAGAGAGAAAAGAAAAAGGGTTTTATAGAAAAACCCGGAAAATCCGTAAAATTCCAAAAATTAGGAAATCACACCCCCGCGATCCTCGGAACGCACCGATCGCAACGGTACCACTCGTGTCCGTGTGAACAGCCCGGTTCACCCGCAACGAGCGTCCGAAGAGAAAAGCCGAAACACACACCGGGAATCGGAAAACACACGCGGAAAAAGCCGCGGAACGCCTCCGGGCCTCCGAAACGACTCCGGATCGCGCCGATCCGAACACGAAAGATGTCCGAAACGAAATTTCGGACACAACGGAGCCGGACACTCCGAAAACTAGATCCGGGACCCATGAAGAAGGATCCGAAAGGTCCGGGATATTACAGCCCTCCCCCCTTAAGGAATTTCGTCCTCGAAATTGAGAACAACCCAAGGGGAAAGAAGAGGAAGACTCACTCAAACAGGTACGGGAACTGCTGACGCATCTCGTCCTCACGTTCCCACGAAGCCTCACCACCAGAGTGTCGTTGCCACACGACCTTTACCAAGGGAATGACCTTGTTCCGCAGGCGCTGCTCTCGCCTATCCTCCACGCGGATCGGAAACTCTGGGAGAGAAAGATCTGGAGTCACCTCAGGCCAAACGGAAAACTCGAGCACATGAGAGTCATCGGGCATATACTTCCGCAACATAGAGACGTGGAACACGTCATGCACCGACGCCAACTCAGAGGGTAACTGCAACCGGTAAGCAACCTCACCGATGCGTTCCACAATCGCGAAAGGACCGATATAGCGGGGACTCAGCTTCCCACGCCGTCCAAAACCGCATCACCCCCTTCATCGGAGAAACTCTCAAGAACACATGATCGCCCACGGCGAACTCGAGGGGCTGCCGCCTACGGTCAGCATAGCTCTTCTGCCGACTCTGGGCCGCCAACATGTTCTGACGAACCAGGTGCACAACATCCACACATTGCTGCACCAATTCCGGTCCCGTCAAAACACGCTCACCCACCTCAAACCAATCAAGTGGAGTCCGACAAGGACGCCCATACAATGCCTCATAAGGAGCCATGCCGATGCTCGAATGAAAGCTGTTGTTATAGGCAAACTCCACTAACGGTAGGTGATGAATCCAACTCCCCTGCCACTCCAGGCAGCAGGATCTCAGCATGTCCTCCAAAGTCTGAATGGTCCTCTCAGACTGACCATCTGACTGTGGATGATACGCCGAGCTAAATGCCAACTCCGTGCCAAGAGCTCGCTGGAAACTCCTCCAGAATCCAGAAGTGAAGCGCGGATCCCGATCCGACACGATCGAAATGGGAACCCCATGCAACGGCACGATCCGCTCCACATAAAGACGAGCCAACTTAGGCACGCTCCAGCTGACTTTGACCGGTAGCAACCGCGTCACCTTCGTCAGCCGATCCACCAGCAACCAAATACTGTCCTGCCCAGTCGGGGTTCTGGGCAACCCCACCACAAAATCCGTGGTCACATGGTCCCACTTCCAAGCAGGAACATCCAAGGGCTGGAGAGTACCGCCTGGTCGCTGATGCTCTGCCTTCACCTGCTGGCAGATCAGGCACCTGGCCACAAACTCGGCCACATCTCTTTTCATGCCAGGCCACCAGAACTGCCTCCGCAAGTTCCGATACATCTTCGTCGCACCCGGGTGCACAGTGTACCTGCTCCCATGAGCCTCGCGTAACACCGCAGGACGAACCTGCTCCTCCGCTGGGACGTACAGCCTGCCACGAAACCTCGCAGCACCGTCCTCGCCGAGCTCCACATCAGCCATCGCAAGAATCCGGGGCAACTCAGGGTCCGCATGCTGAGCCTCTGTCACCTGACGACGAATAGCAGGAGTGACAGTCAGACTCGCAAGCACTGCCAACCCTGGCTCCTGGGGAATCTTGAGCCTGAAAGATACTTCGGGCACCTGTTCCCAGAGCCTCCACTTCCTCAGCATCAAGGTACTGACCGCAACCTTCCTACTCAAGGCATCGGCGACGACATTCATCCTGCCCGGCTGATAAGACAGGGTGAAGTCATAGTCCTTCATGAACTCCATCCAACGCCTCTGTCTGAGGTTCAGATCTCTCTGCGAGAACACATACCTCAAACTCTGATGGTCAGTGAACACCTCGAACTTCTCACCGTACAGATAATGCCTCCAGATCTTCAGCGCGAAGATCACTGCCGCCAACTCAAGGTCATGGGTAGGGTAGTTCTCCTCATGGGGCTTTAGCTGCCGAGATGCATAAGCCACCACTCTACCATGCTGCATCAGAACAGCACCCAATCCGACGCCGGAAGCATCTGTACACACCACAAAACCTCCCGATCCAGAAGGCAAAACCAACACCGGAGCCGAGGTGAGCAATCTCTTCAGTTCCCTAAAGCTCTGCTCACATTCCTCGGACCAGACGAAAGGCACATCCTTCCGCGTGAGCCTCGTCATCGGGGTCGCAATGCGGGAAAAATCCTGGATAAACCGGCGATAATAACCCGCAAGCCCCAAGAAACTCCGGATCTCCGTCACCGACCTCGGCCTCGGCCATTGCATCACAGCCTCGACCTTGGCGGGATCCACGGAAATGCCATCACCAGAAATCACGTGCCCCAGAAAGTGCACCTCACTGAGCCAAAACTCGCACTTGCTGAGCTTCGCATACAACTGGTGATCTCGCAACGTCTGCAGCACCACACCCAAATGGTACGCATGCTCCTCAGCAGACCGCGAATAAACAAGGATGTCATCCACGAAAATGACCACGAACTGGTCCAAATACGGGTGGAACACCCTCTGCATCAAGTCCATGAAGGCTGCTGGGGCATTGGTGAGCCCAAACGGCATCACCAGAAACTCATAATGCCCGTACCTCGTACTGAACGCAGTCTTCTCCACATCGGACTCGCGAATTCTCAGCTGATAGTAACCGGACCGCAAATCAATCCGCGAGAACACTCGCGCGGACTGCAGCTGGTCGAACAAGTCATCAATCCGCGGCAATGGATACTTGTTCTTAATGGTCACTTCATTCAGCTGTCGATAGTCAATGCACAACCGCAGACTACCGTCCTTCTTCTTCACAAACAACACGGGCGCACCCCAAGGGGAAAAGCTCGGACGAATGTACCCCTTGGCCAACAGTTCCTGCAACTGCGCCCTCAACTCCCTCAACTCCGCGGGGGCCATACGGTAGGGAGCCTTCGCCAAAGGTCCCGTACCAGGTACAACCTCGATCACGAAATCGATCTCCCGCTGGGGAGGTAATCCAGGCAACTCCTCAGGAAAAACATCGGGAAACTCGCACACCACCGCAATGTCCTCGACATTCGGCTCCATCCGGTCAGACACAACCACAGACGCGAGAAAACCCTGACAACCTGAATCAAGCAATCGACGGGCTCGAATAGCAGAGATAAGAAATCGAGAAGAGGCGGAATGGATACCTTGGAAATAGAAGGTCCTCTTGCTCGGATGTTGGAAGTAGACCCTCTTCATCCCACAATCCACCACCGCTCCATGAGTCTCGAGCCAATCCATGCCTAGAATCACGTCGTAATCCCGAAGCTGCAACGCATACAACCTGCCTGGCATACTCCGCCCATCGATCCACACCGGAACCTGGTCGAAGCAATACGGAGTGACCATAAAGTCACCCGAAGGCAACTCCACAGCCAAATCACAGGACGACTGGGTCACCGGCTTCTCGACGCTCGACGCGAAATCCTCCGAAATGAACGAATGAGACGCGCCAGAATCAAATAAAACCCGAGCCGCACAACCCAAAATCTGAACGGTACCTTCCACGAGCTGCGACGCCATTGCCTCTGCCCTGGTCAAGTGCGTGATCTGGCCACGAGCTCTCTGCCTGCCTCCCACACTAGCTGACCTGGGTAGCGGCGGATACTGTCCCTGCTGCTGCTGCTGCTGGGAAACCTGCTGCTGCGGCGGCCTCTGAGGACAGTCACGCGCCATGTGCCCTGGCTGGTCACACCGAAAACAGATGATCGGCGCCGTGCACTGCCTGCCTGGGTGGGTCCCACTACACCGTGGACAAGGTCCTCGCGATCCACCCACCGATCCCTGTCGCTGCAAAGGAAACGGCTGCTGCACACTGCCCGATGAAGCCTGCCCCTGATCCCTGGACTTCTTCTTGCCGAACCCTCTCTTGAAGAACTTTTTGACCTTCGTGCCAAAGGACGCAGATCCTGTCACCGAAGCTGCCGATGCCGGTACTCCTGAACCACCCGACGCAGACTGAAAGAAACCCTGCTGCTGAGTAGCCGACTGCTGGCTGCGACCTGACACAGACTGCCCCTGGCTGATCGGTCCTCGAGTCCTCTGCATATCCATCTCCAAGGAAATCGCAACACGAGACGCCGTCTCGAGATCAGTGGCCCCATTCGCGATCAGATGGTGCCTCAGCTCCAGCCTCAAGCCCTGCACAAACTGCGTCGTCCTCACCCTCTCATGCTCCATGATATGAGGTGCGTACCGACCCAGCTCGACAAATCGGGCCCTGTACTGCAACACGGACATGTCACCCTGCACCAGCTCCAGAAACTCCCGCATCCGCTGCGTAGCAACAATATCTGGACAGTACGTACGCTCGAAAGCACTGACAAAGTCATCCCACTCGATCTGCTCAAGCGGACGAAGCTGAAAGGACGTCTTCCACTCGGAAGACCACCACCTCCGAGCCGTACCCTGCAACTGGTTGTAGGCCAACACCACTCTGTCCTCGACAGCACTCTTCGCAGAACTGAACACCCGCTCCATCTCATCAAGCCAATCACGAGCCGCATCAGGGTCTGCCTGGCCGCTAAAGTAAGGTGGATGGAACTGCATGAAATCCCTCACTGCTCGGCCTGGCCCACCCCTGACTGACGAGCCCTCACCGGCCTCTCCGCCGAACTGCTGAGCCATGAGATGGTACATGCCACGGAGAAAACCCTCGGCCCCCGGAGCCCTCGCAGCATCCGCGGCCTCGGTAGCTCCCGGAACTCTGCTATGCTCCTCCTGGTCCCTCTGGACCCCCTGCTGGATCTCCTGACCTCCAGCCGACTGCCCCTGCTGAGAGCGAGAACTCCTCCTCGGCGCCATCCTCGCTCCTGAAGCACAAGACAGAAAACTCAGAAACGGAAGGTCAGAATAAAACACGCGGTGCCCCATGCCAGCGTCACATGTACATCATCGTTGTGGACTAGTGGACCAATACAATTACCTATAATTCCCATGTAATTCCACAACCGCGCTCTGATACCAGCTGTAACGACCCGAGAATCCGATTACCGGGAAGGCCCGATAACCCGAGACTCGCACCGCCACCCACGAGCCCGAAGACTCGGAAGGGTTAAAAGGATGGTGTGGAAACTACACAAGCATCACAAATAATTGCAGAAATTAAACAGTTATGATATTAAGCAGGAAATGAATTAACATTCTACATGGTCCACAATAAAATAACAACAACAGCAACAGTAGTCCACGACTAGTACAGTGACAAGAAAGAAAAGTACAGCTACACGGGGCATCCCCCGGCTCTGACCTCTGGCACTACCTCTGGGCACCCGCACCACGCTTCCGCTGCGTTCCTGACACGCTCCCCGAAGGTGGCGCCTCACCTGAAACACGGTGAAAACACGCAGGGAATGAGTCTCGGAACAAGACTCAGTAGGGATCACTCGAACCCTACCTCGTAAAACGAGAAACCACTACCCTAGCGGTAGGAAGGTACCTCGGAAAGGAAAGCCCTGTACTCTACAGAACTAGACCCTAACGGCACGCAAACCGACACACGTGCCACGGTACGAGAAGACCGAAACTCAACGGTCGAACCGTCAAAACCCGAAGGTCGGAAACACACGACTGACAGTCTGACACTCCGTACTCGACAGGAGTACCACCCACTAGAAGCACAGCCGGTAGCGTCCCCTGACGTCTTACACCGCACCGCAGGTGAACCGCCTGACATGGTAGGTCCTACCCGAGGCGCAAACACCGTACAAGTAACCACAACAAGTGACTAGCTGGGGTCACGCCCGTCGACGTGGGTCCAACCACCCCCAACCACGTGTGCACACACAGACCGCGCGTCCCTGGTCTGGCCCTCTGACCGGTTTTCCCCTCAGCCGGACTCTGGCTGCAAGACGTGGGGCCCAACGGTAACCGGTCCACAAACCGTCTCTAAAGGTCAGCCCGTACACCACTCCCTGGTGCGACTAGCACACGCGTACTAGTAGGCTACGACTAGTGGAGGGTCACTGAAGGAGTAGACTCTCAAGTTACGGAAAACAACGCCCAAGCCCGACAACGTGTGGGAATCACCCCACGCACTAGTCCCGTCGCACGGAGACCACGGTCGGAGAAAAGCGAGGTTGCCACCCTCATGGGGCAACACAGGAAGTGGCGGTCCGACCCTGGACCGTCACAGCCAAATGGCGGTCCACTCTAGGGCCGTCACTTACAAATGGCGGTCTAAGGCAGACCGTCACACGGCCAGAGGGTAGGGGGAAGCGACGCGCCTACCCTAGTGCGTCGCTTGGAAGCGGCGCACCTAGGCCAGGGCGTCACATGGCACCCCACACCCACGAAAACCACAGGGAAAGTAACGCGCTTACCCTGGCGCGTCGCTTGCAAGCAACGCGTCGGGCTCAGTGCGTTACTCGCATGTGACGCGCCTAGACCAGCGCGTCGCATGGCCCT
This sequence comes from Amorphophallus konjac, assembly GCA_022559845.1. Taxonomy (NCBI): domain Eukaryota; kingdom Viridiplantae; phylum Streptophyta; class Magnoliopsida; order Alismatales; family Araceae; genus Amorphophallus; species Amorphophallus konjac. The sequence continues at coordinate 283,938,064 of CM040121.1, read as the reverse complement.
CACGCTCGGGATGGAAAGGGAAGTGACGCGCCTGCCCCAGCGCGTCGCTTGTAATTAACGCGCTGGGCCCAGTGCGTCGCTTGGCCCATCCACATGGGGGACAACAGGAAGTAACGCTCCTGCCCCAGTGCGTTACACGCATGTAACGCGCCTATCTCGGTGCGTTACATGGCCTGACCCCCAACGGTCAAAACCCAACGGTCGAAAGCATGTGACGGCCCAGCCCAGGGGCGTCACTAACAAACGGCGGCCAGTCGCAGGACCGTTACAGCCCTCGACCCCAAAGGCCAACACCCAGGGAAGTAACGCACCCCTCTAAGGGCGTTACAAGCATGTGACGGTCACTGGAGTGACCGTCGCTTGCCCCAGAGCACGCTACGGCGGGAAAACCCCAAAAACACCAACCACGCCCCCGTACCTCCACCGGAGAGGGGGAAAACAAGGGGGAAGACCCCTGGGGACCCCTAGCATGCATCTAAGCCACCAAAACATAGAATCATGGGCTAAAACCATAGATCGGGCGGCTCACCCCAAAACATGGAAAAACCCCAAAAACGCCCAAACATGCCTCTCTCGGCCTCCCCGCGGCCTACAAACCACGGAAAAGAACGGCGAAGAGCTAGGGAACGTCACCCTACCTCAATGGAGCGAATGCTCCGCCGGATCGTCCACGAATCGCGAAGAACGCTTGAAAACCCTCGTTCTTCCTTAAGCTTCCCACGCTCGCCGCACGCCCCCACGACCGCCTCGCCGCCGCCCACGTCACCGCGCCGTCGCCCCGCCGCCGTCTGCAGCCGGAGGGGAGCTCGCCGTGGCCAACCGGGAGGAAGAGAGGGAGAGGGAGGGAGACACGGTGGAGGAGGAAGGAGGAAGAAGAAGAGAGGAAGAAGAAGATGGTGGGGGAGAGAGAAAAGAAAAAGGGTTTTATAGAAAAACCCGGAAAATCCGTAAAATTCCAAAAATTAGGAAATCACACCCCCGCGATCCTCGGAACGCACCGATCGCAACGGTACCACTCGTGTCCGTGTGAACAGCCCGGTTCACCCGCAACGAGCGTCCGAAGAGAAAAGCCGAAACACACACCGGGAATCGGAAAACACACGCGGAAAAAGCCGCGGAACGCCTCCGGGCCTCCGAAACGACTCCGGATCGCGTCGATCCGAACACGAAAGATGTCCGAAACGAAATTTCGGACACAACGGAGCCGGACACTCCGAAAACTAGATCCGGGACCCATGAAGAAGGATCCGAAAGGTCCGGGATATTACAGCGACAGTTGCCAAAACTGCTTGATGGACCATTGCATTGATCCTCACATTTGCTCCTCAGGCTGAGAAGCCTAAGATGCTGTGTTGGTATTTCATCAAACACCTTGAGAAATTCTCATTGTAACAGAAACATGAAATAGTTGGAAACGGTGGTGGTTTTGGTGGTGGGCGAGATTCATGACGAAAGACATTGTACTTATCTAAAGTCCATGACCAGGGATCTTGTTATGGAGCTATTGCAAGCAGTCATGCAACATCCATTTGTGTCGGGCATTTTGACAAACACCTGATGATCAAAGATGTATAGAAGGTCTCTTTTGTGCTGTTGGTCAAGAACGAACCCGGTTATAGCTGCTGGAGCAAGAAGGGACACATGGAGATAGGGTTCGAGGTGGATGTCAACTGTAGGGTGAAGAAAATCTATTTGAGTAGAGAAAGAAGAGGAAGATGGATTGCGCTCTTGTGGCTAGATAACAAGAACGTTTAGAGCAAACAATTTGATTACACTTGCAGGCTTTGGGGGGTCAACATCAACAAGAACGTCAACAACTGGTGCAAACACAATGGTTAGCTCAGTTTCGGGTTGTTGAATGATCTTGACGTAGGGGTCATAGTGGACATCGGAAACAGAAGGCAAAATAGAACAAAAACTGTTCATAGCAGAGCCAAGATCAGTAGAACCTGGATTGGAACCCCTTTCTGAAATGAAACTTGCAGTGATAGCAACAATAGTAGAGGAAAGAGCTCCAAGAATAATAGAACCTGGATCTGCGGGTGCACATGATATCGTGGCAACTTGATCTTGAGGTTGGACCACAGGAGAAACGTGGAAGTGTTCCTCCAGAGCCTGGATGCTAGATTTCAGAGTTGAGAGCTTCGCATGGAGAGGAGCAAACGTGGAGTGCACAGGCATCTGCACCCAGTACAGGATGGATTGTTGGAGCAGAAGCAAGTCTGTAGGAGCCATCGATCTGAAAGAGCTTAAATTCTACAAGGAGGGCTCGTACACCAAATTGTTAAGGCCTTGTGGATCGCACTTTGGAAGCTCTTCAGGGATGGCCAAGCGATCATGAGCGATTGCAGAGAGAGCGGCCTTCTTCTTGCTAGGAACGTAGCAGACATGGGGAAATAAGAATTAGATTCAGGAAACTGGAATTAACATCTGAATTCTTCTTTTCATCTCATTACATTTCGCAGTATTTATAGGGCCATTTGGTGTAGTAAACTACAACAATAGAATCCTAACAGAACGCCTAACATCCAAGTCTTTCCGCACTTATCAACTACCCCCCCTCCCCCATGAGAAACAACCTCGTCCTCGAGGTTGGATGCAGAAAAAAGCTGGTTAACGCCAAGTAGTGCATCCAGGTTGCCCTAGAATATGGAGTATCATCTAGGATAGCCGTGCATGCTTCTTCACCAAGATCTTCTTCAGTTGTAATGCTAGCATCTGCTTCACAATCGCTGGAGCAATGCAACTGATGCTTCACTTTAGATTGAGAAGGGGCACGTCCATTGGCTTCAAAACAAGTTTGCGGACAGGAGCTCTAGTAGAGTATGTAGGTGATGATGCAAATCCTGACTCTAGTTGCACCTGAGTTGTGACAGTTCCCAAAATTGCTTGATGGACCATTGCATTGATCCTCACATTTGCTCCTCAGGCTGAGAAGCCCGAGATGCTGTGTTGGTATTTCATCAAACACCTTGATAAATTCTCATTGTAACAGAAACATGAAATAGTTGGAAATAGTGGTGGTTTTGGTGGTGGGCGAGATTCATGCCGAAAGACATTGTACTTTCTGAAGTCCATGACCAGGGATCTTGTTATGGAGCTATTGCAAGCAGTCTTGCAACATGCATTTGTGTCGGGCATTTTGACAAACACCTGATGATCAAAGATGTATAGAAGGTCTCTTTTGTGCTGTTGGTCAAGAACGAACCCGGTTATAGCTGCTGGAGGAAGAAGGGACATAGGGAGATAGGGTTCGAGGTGGATGTCAACTGTAGGGTGAAGAAAATCTATTAGAGTAGAGAAAGAAGTGGATAATGAAATGCACTCTTGTGGCTAGATAGCAGGAACGTTTAGAGCAAACAATTTGATTTCACTTGCAGGCTTCGGGGGGTCAGCATCAACAAGGGCATCAACAACTGGGGCAAACACAATGGTTAGCTCAGTTTCGGGTTCTTGAATGATCTTGACGTAGGGGTCATAGTAGACATCAGAAATGGAAGGCAAAATACAACAAAAATTGTTCATAGTAGAGCCAAGATCAGTAGAACCTGGATTGGAACCCGTTTCTGAAATGAAACTTGCGGTGACAGCAACAACAGTAGAGGAAAGAGCTCCAAGAATAATAGAACCTGGATCTGCGGGTGCACATGATATCGTGGCAACTTGATCATGATGTTGGACCACAGGAGAAACGTGGAAGTGTTCTTCCAGAGCCTGGATGTTGGATTCCAGAGTTGAGAGCTTCGCATGGAGAGGAGCAAACGTGGCGTGCACAGCCATCTGCCCCCAGTACGACATGGATTGTTGGAGCAGAAGCAAGTCTGTAGGAGCCATCGATCTGAAAAAGCTTGAATTCTCCAAGGAGGGCTCAGACACCAAATTGGTAAGGCCTTATGGATCACAGCTTGGAAGCTCTTCAGGGATGGCGAATCGATCAAGGGCAATTGCAGAGAGAGCTGCCCTCTTCCTGCCTGGAATCATTGGAGGAAGAGGAGTTGCGCCAAGAACATCCGAGGGATTGGAAGCAGATGTAGCAGAAGAAATAAGAACATGAGTAGAAAGGGGAAAGAACTGGAGCAGAAGCAAGAAGGGAAGGAGAAGAGGAAGCCGGGAATATAGCAGACATGGGGAAATAATGATTAGATTCAGGGAAGTAGAATTGACATCTGAATTCTTCTTTTCGTCTCCTTACATTTCCCAGTACTTATAGGGACATCAGGCATAACAAACTACAACAACGTAATCTTAACAGAATGCCCAGCTTTCAAGTCTTCCCGCGCCTATCAACTCCCCCCCCCCCACCATGAGAAACAACCTTGTCCTCGAGGTTGGATGTAGAAAAAAGCTGGTTAACGCCAAGTAGTGCAGCCAAGTTGCCCTAGAATCTGGAGTATCATCTAGGATAGCCGTGCATGCTTCTTCACCAAGATCTTCAGTTGCAATGCTAGCATCAGCTTCACAATCGCTGGAGCAATGCAACTACTCCTTCACTTTAGATTGAGAAGGGGCCCGTCCATTGGCTTCAAAATAAGTTTGCGGACAGGAGATCTAGTAAAGTATGTAGGTGATGATGCATATCCCGACTCCAGTTGCGCCTGAGCTGTGACAGTTGCCAAAACTGCTTGATGGGCCATTGCATTGATCCTCACATTTGCTCCTCAGGTTGAGAAGCCTGAGATATTGTGTTGGTATTTCATCAAACACCTTGAGAAATTCTCATTGTAACAGAAGCATGAAAAAGTTGGAAACGGTGGTGGGCGAGATTCATGATGAAAGACATTGTACTTTCTAAAGTCCATGACCAGGGATCTTGTTATGGAGCTATTGCAAGCAGTCTTGCAACATGCATTTGTGTCTGGTATTTTGACAAACACGTGATGATCAAAGATGTATAGAAGGTCTCTTTTGTGCTGTTGGTCAAGAACGAACCCGGTTATAGCTATTGGAGCAAGAAGGGACACAGGGAGATAGGGTTCGAGGTGGATGTCAACTGTAGGGTCAAGAAAATCTATTGGAGTAGAGAAAGAAGAGGAAGATGGAATGCACTCTTGTGGCTAGATAGCAGGAACGTTTAGAGAAACAAATTGATTTCACTTCTAGGCTTTGGGGGGTCAGCATCAACAAGAACGTCAACAACTGGGGCAAACACAATGGTTAGCTCAGTTTCAGGTTCTTGAATGATCTTGACGTAGGGGTCATAGTGGACATCGAAAATGGAAGGCAAAATAGAACAAAAATTGTTCCAAGCAGAGCCAAGATCAGTAGAACCTGGATTGCAACCCGTTTCTGAAATGAAACTTGCAGTGACAGTAACAACAATAGGGGAAACAGCTCCAAGAATAATAGAACCTGGATCTGCGGGTGCACATGATATCGTGGCAACTTGATCTTGAGGTTGGACCACATGAGAAACATGGAAGTGTTCCTCCAGAGCCTGGATGCTGGATTCCAGAGTTGAGAGCTTCGCATGGAGAGCAGCAAACAAGGCGTGCACAGCCATCTGCACCCTGTACCGGATGGATTGTTGGAGCAGAAGCAAGTCTGCAGGAACCATCGATCTGAAAGAGCTTGACTTCTCCAAGGAGGGCACAGACACCAAATTGTTAAGGCCTTCTGGATGACACCTTGGAAGCTCTTCAGGGATGGCGAAGCGATCAGGGGCAATTGCAGAGAGAGCTGCCTTCTTCTTGCTTGGAATCATTGGAGGAAGAGGAGTTGCGTGAAGAACATCTGAGGGATTGGAAGCAGAGGTAGCAGAAGAAAGAAGAATAGGAGTTGAAAGGGGAAAGAACTGGAGCAGAAGCAAGAAGGGAAGGAGAAGTGGAAGTTGCGAACGTAGCAGACATGGGGAAATAAGAATTAGATTCAGGGAACTGGAATTAACATCTGAAGTCTTCTTTTCGTCTCATTACATTTCCAAGTATTTATAGGGACATTAGGCATAACAAATTACAACAACACAATCCTAACAGAACGCCCAACTTCCAAGTCTTCCCGCACATATTAGTCTCCTCTCTCTCTCTCTCTCTCTCTCTCTCTCTCTCTCTCTCACTCACACACACACACACACACACACACACGCATGGGCCAACCCCTCTCACTCTTCGTCTCACTTTCTCTCTCGCGCATGCATACACACAGGGGCCGAGCCTCTCACTCTCCATCTCTCTCTCTAACACACGCACGCACAGGCCGAGCCCCTCTCTCACTCTCTCTCTCTCACACACAAAGAGAGGGACCGAGTCTTTCTTTCTTTCTCTCTCTCTCTCTCTATGTATCACTCTCTCTGTTTCACTCTCTCTATCTCACATACACAAACAGAGCTCTCTCTCTCTCTAATCATACTGTATGCTATAGGGGTACACTGAAGCATTCGTTTTGGCCTACTCTTGCCAACAAGGAGCCTAAATAGTAAATTGAAATTTTTGTTTAAATTTGTTTGTATTTATTATTATTTATTATTATTTTTGATTTTAGGAATAAATGAATTTAGAAAGTTTATTAATTTTAAGCATGCATTTTTTATGTTTTTGGAAACATGTATTTATATTTTAAATTTTATATTATTTTAATAAAATATCGTCTCAAATGTCTAGGCCATCCCCTAGGCGTTCAAGGCTAGCGGTGATCTTTTGGTCATCTAGGTTGCCTCTCGCCTCTGACTATATAAGTCGTCTGACTATAGAGGTTGCCTCTCGCGACCTTTGTCCTCTCTCAGGAACAGTAATGCGATTAGGGTTTCTCAAATCCTATTTTTTCAGAAAATATTCATGACTGCATGGTTTCATTCTACATGCTTCTTTGTCGAAAAGGACAGTGAATAGCTAAAAGTAAAAAAAAAAGGAAGTATGTCTCGGCACCCAACATGCACCGTGAATGAAAAGAACTTATACTACTTCGTGGTCCCACAAAAAAAAAGAAACAAACATGATGCTTGGTAGAGAAGGACAAAATGAAGAACATCCAAAAACTTAAAAAAGATCTAAGGATGCATCCACTAAAAAAGATGAATTCCTTACACGAAAAGAATGAATGCTTCTATAACAAAGAGGCAGTAGAACGCAACAGAAAAAAAAATGGAGGAAACCGTACCTTTCTCCACCGAGTGCAGTGCTCCAAGCTTGCGATTTCTTGAAAAGCCACAATTGTTTGCAATGTCGAAGAACTAGGGTCGTCTTTTGTAGGAATTGCATTACTCAAAGTGGGAATGTTTTCTTGAGGGAAGGTCTTTCTAATATTGGAAGGACCTGTAAGAGTTTCTTTAACTTCATGCAATCGACATTAGGGCATGAACTCTAATCCCGAGATTTTAGAATCTCATGATTTTCACATAACATGAAAATTAGGGAAGCGTACCTTGTTCCATTGTAGAGACAATAATGATCAAGATAATAGAATATATCAAGAAGATAACGAAGAAACCGAGTTTCTCTCTCCAATCCCTTCCTTATTTGCACACCCTTGTGATGAAGAAGATGCACTTGTCATGGGAGAGAGAGAGGACCGGTTCCACCTTTTTAGGGAGAAGTTTTCCCTTCCATCAAGGGATGTCTCGTGAGAAACTACCCAACTTCTCATAAGGACCCAATAAGATTTTAGCATTTTGTTTATTAACCCTCAACTTTTATTAATGTCATTTTGGGCCACAAACTTTTTAATATAAGATATAAATCTTACATTCTCTCACTTGGCCCAAGTGACATTAATATCACTTTTCATAGATCAATAAACAAACATAATACGCAAAAGCTAAAATCCTTCTTACATTGGCAACTTTAAATATTATCATTAAGTAAGAATTAATGTGAGTCATGGCGGTTCCACATCATTGTATCGACATAGTCCCTTCCATGTACTACAACATTAAACTTACCTAACATAATATGTAATTGAGAAACCTTATAATGGTCCGACTTTAATGTCTTTATCAAAGACAAGTCCTGTCAACATTTATCTATTCATGTGCACATTAATAAAATAAAAACAAGACATGTATATATCAGAAACAATACATAAGTGAGCTCTAAGTGTCAAATACATAAAGAGCATAACATTACATCAATGAGAACAAAAGATGATGTCCATTCGTTCAACATGTTCATTAAATGCCTTTGGTGGCAACCCTTTTGTTAATGGATCCGCGACCATAAGATTGGTGCTAATATGCTCAATTGACACTCTTTGTTTCTGAACTTCCTCTTTGACGGCAAAGTATTTCAATTCCATATGTTTAGCACCCTTGGAATATTTGTCGTTCTTAGAGAAGAATACTGCTACAGAATTATCACAATAAATCTTCAGTGGCTTGGCTATACTGTCAACAATCCCAAGTCTTGAAATAAAATTTCACAGCCAATTCCATGAACTGTGGCCTCAAAGCATGCCACAAACTCAGCCTCCATGGTGGAAGCAGTAATAACAGATTGCTTCACACTTTTCCATGAGATTGCTCCTCCGGCTAAAAGGAATAAGTAACCGAATGTAGATTTTATAGAATCTAAACATCCAGCAAAATCTGAATCTGAATATCCAACCAGCTCTAGATGACTGGACCTTCTGTAAGTAAGCATATGACCCTTTGTCCCTTGTAAATATCTTAGCACTTTCTTTGCAGCTTTCCAGTGATCTAGTCCTGGGTTATTTTGATATCTACCCAGCATGCCTACAGCAAAGCTGATATCTGGTCTGGTGCAAGTCTGAGCATACATCAAACTCCCAACAACAGAAGTATAAGGAATGTTTTCCATTTCTTTACGTTCCAATTCAGTCTTTGGACATTGCATGAGACTGAATTTGTCCCCTTTTTGAATTGGAACTACACCTGCTGAACATTTTTCCATCCTGAATCTATGTAGAACTTTATTGATATATTCTTTCCGAGACAATCCTAACATGCCTTGTGATCTATTGTGGACACTAAAAATTGCACGCACAGATATCCTGCTCGGCCCAGTATCAACAATGGCACCGAATGAAGAAACCCCGGAGAGACTAGTCACCCAGACTCCCCAAATATGCACACTACCGTGAAACCGTCTCTGGAGTCACGACAGTGAAGAGAAATCAACCACCAAGAGCCCCACAATCTGTGGGTCTCGAAGAAAATCAAATGGGCCACAACTCACGCTCACAATGGGCTCAGAACCGCCCATTTAGCCCTTCAGCGGCACGCCCCCAATGGCCTTCAGCGGCACGCTCTCAGGCCTCTTGCACATTCAACGGCACGCCCCTTCGGGCCTTCAACGGCACGCCTTGAAGCCCCAACGGCACGCCCCTACAGGTGCCCAGCGCCACACTCGCTCAAGCCTCACCCGACACGCCCGAACGGGTCTTACCCGGTGCACCTTCTGCCACCTTACCCGGTGCAGTCCAAACACCCTCAAGTGCCCCAGCGGCACACCCCCTTTAGGCTTCCACGGCGCACTATTTTGAGCCTTCAGCGGCGCACTATTTTGAGCCTTCAGCGGCACACCCCTGTAAGGGCCTTCAGCGGCACACCTTCAGGGTTCTTCAGCGGTACACTTGCGAAGGCCTTCAGCGGCACACCTGCGAGACTCTCCAGCGGCACGCCTTTCTCAGCCCCCAGCGGCACAGCGTTTGGCCCATCCACGCCGGTCAACGCTCGTAACCCTCGGCGCGCAGCGAAAGCATGGCAGGCCCAAGCCTGGACCTTGCTGGGCTGTCCTCGCCCCACCTACTCCCGTCCTCAGCAGTCGTCGGCTTGACCAGGGGTATAAGAACCCCTCACTCCAATGAAAAAGGGAGACAGAGGAGGCGGGACACACATAAGCAGACACAACAGAAAGAAGAGAAGAAGAGGCTGGGGGCTCCCCCTGGTGCTCCACTCACCATCGCTGGGGTGAAGAGAAGAAAAAGGAGAAGAGAAGAAGAGAGAAAGAAAGAGAGCTCCTGCTACTCTGTCCAGCACCGTTCGTGTGAAGAGGAGAAGAAGAGGAAAGGAAAAGAGAAGAGAAGAAGAGAGACAAGGAGCCCATGCTCCGTTCCCCGTCCCACCTTGTATTTTCATTTCTTTTTTCTTTTGTCCCCCTTTTCTTTCTCTCTGCGATGTATTGGCCCTTTGTGGCCTCCCTTTCTTTATGAATGAAAAGCTTTGCTCTTTGGGTTTCCCCCGCTGTCTCCGTTTGTTTTCCTCCCCTTGGGACAAGTCAAGCTAAGGCCCCTCCCTTCCAGTCAAGGCGTTCTTAGCCTGCATTAGTCCAGCGTCTCTCGTCCGTCGTTTTCCCCGGGTTTTACCGGAGTTTTCTCAAAGGTGGCTGCCTAGGCACACACCTCAATTGTTGGGTCATGCCACTCCTTGTGGGCACGTCCCTTGTTATCCCCTTCCATCTCTGGTCAACGGGAGATGCTGCCAAATTTTTGCCAGGAATGATAACAACAAGTTAAAAGACAAAAAGAAAGCAACAAATGAATAAGAGAAACAATAAGACATTTCTGCAAGCTGCATGAACAAAGAAGAAACCTAATTAACATTTCTCACGTGCACTGCCTGAATAAAAGAAGGTATTAACAAAAAAATCACAAAAGAAATTTCCCACTTGCATTCCATGAATAAAAGAAACCCCCCCTTCACCTGCATTTCAGGAGCAAAAGAAAACCAAAACAGAACCCTTCACGTACCCATGCTCCAGCGGCACACTCCCTCAAGCCTTCAACGACACACCTTTTTGGCCCTTCAGCGGCACACTCCTCCTCACCATCTCACTCTCCATCTCCCCCTCACCGGTACACTCTCCCTCTCACCGTTTCACTCTCTTTCTCCCTCCGTCTCTCCCTCCGTCTCTTCCTCTCTCTCTCACCGTCTCATTCTCCCCCTCACCGGTACACTCTCTCTCCCTCTCACCGTCTCATCCCCCCCTCGCCGGCACACCTCTCCCTCTCTCTCACCGTCTCACTCCCCCTCATCTATCTCTCCGTCTTACCTCTTCTTCCACCGTTTCTCCGAAGTGGAACCCAATGTACAGACTTGGCAGGTTGATACACGAACACAGCAACAAACAATGTATAGACTTTGTGTGAAGGATTGCACAAATGCAGACAGTGAAGCATGTACATTGGAAATGGATGTTCAGACAAGCCGTGAACGAATGCATGGGCCTAATATGCTTGTGACAACAATGTACAGACTTTGAGCTAGCCAAATGTATAGACTTTGAGCTGCAGTAAATGGACAATGTACAGACTTTGAGCTGGCCAATGTATAGACTTTGAACTGCAGCAAATGGACGATGTACAGACTTTGAGCGGGCCGATGTATAGACTTTGAGTTGCAGCAAATGGACAATGTACAGACTTTAAGCTGGCCAACATATAGACTTTGGGTTGCAGCAAATAGACAAAGTACAGACTTTGAGCTGAAGGATGTATAGACTTTGCGTGCTGGTTGCATAGACAATGTACAGACTTTGAGCTGAAGGATGTATAGACTTTGTGTGCTGGTTGCATAGACAATGTACAGACTTTGAGCTGATGGACGTATAGACTTTGTATGCATGCAACCATCCGATGTACAGACTTGATGTTGCAGCAACCAGCCAGTGTATAGACTTTGGGCTGATGGGCGTACAGACTTTGTGTGCATGTAGCCAGCCGATGTACAGACTTCGTATTGCAGGAACCAACCAATGTGTAGACTTTAAGCTGATGAATGCAGCCAATGTATAGACTTTGGGCTGATGAATGTACAGACTTTGTGTTGCGGTGACCAGCCAATGTCTAGACTTTGAGCTGATGAATGCAGCCAATGTATAGACTTTGGGCTGATGAATGTACAGACTTTGTGTTGCAGTGACCAGCCAATGTATAGACTTTGAGCCGATGAACCAGCCAATGTATAGACTTTGAGCTGATGAATGCAGCCAATGTATAGACTTTGGGCTGATAAATGTACAGACTTTGGGTTACATCAACCAGCCAGTGTATAGACTTTGAGTTGCAGCAAATGGACGATGTACAGACTCTGCGCGTGTGCTAGCAGACGTTGTATAGACTTCGAGTCAGCCCGGCACGGCCGCCAACACCCTCCAGCGGCACACTCTCCTTGGTGCCTTCTTCGGCGCACCCCCTTCTCCCTTCACCGGTACGCCTTGGGGCGCCCTCATCGGCACGCTTTCCATACCCCTAGCCGGTACACCCTCCAGCGGCCCTCTCCCTCCGGGAAACATACACATATAACATATGATGATAATGACATTGGTAATAATAATAATAAATAAATAAATTAATGAAAATTATGATAAATGAAGAAATCCGAATATATACAGGAAATAAACAAAAATGTGAAATAGTGATAATAAAAAAGGGGGGAGAAAAAAATCATAATAATAATAAACAAAAAGGGGGGAGGAATCATTCGGAACAAATGCATAAAGAAGAAATGAACAGCAAGAGGAAAGAGAGGAACATATAATTAAAATCTCAGATAAAAAAAAATACGAGGGTTCACATTGCAGCCCCATCTCTATCCGTGACCCGACGCAGAAGGAACAATGATGCCGCCCTCTCAGGCCGGGCCCGAGTCTTGGGAATTATCCCGACATGGCCAGGCCCCGACCTAGTCTTGGGCCGACATTCCAATAAGACCGGACTCGTTCCTCAGGCCGGATCCCCTCCGAGCCACTACTAAAATTGCTACACGTTCGGCAAACATTTGAACGGTTTCTCCTCGGTTTTCGCCGTGTTTCTATTACGGACCTGTGTCTGAACATGAAAAAACCCGTGAGCAACCAACATGGCCGACAGCTCCTACCCCGACGTGGTCGTGACCCAGCATTGCTCCGGGCCGATAGCTCGTCAAATCGGATTCACCCTATCGGGATTCGTTCCCGCCCTTTCATTGAAATTGCCGCAAACTCGGCATACATTTGTACGGGGTTGTTCCTATCCACGTCGCACCTTCAATATGGACCCTTGTCCGAATATCAAATGGTCCGCAAGTGACCGACAGAAATCTGAATAGAACGAGATGGCTCCTGTCATCCCTGGACCCTATATACGGGAATATCAATAAGGCCTTTGTGGGCTGTGCTTGGACCTCGGGTCCGTCCCGATTATGGTCATTGTCTGACCCACACCCTCGGCCTATAGCTCGCTTCCTTCGAACATGTTTTGGTTTTAGAATCTAGTCCCGGGACTCTTCCCCGTTGCCCTCCGGCACCGGGAACATTAATGATGCCCACGCAAGCCCCGTTTGGACCGCGGGAGGCGCCCCCTGTATGGTCCCGACTCGATCTTGCACCGGGCCAATAAATTCACTAGTTTCCTACTACACTAATCGAGATTTAACCGAATGTTTTCAGTGTCTCGGAATAATGTATTTGTTGTATCACGGCATACATATGTTCCAGGTCCTCCTGCGATGATTATGATACTCTCAAGCCGGACACCCGTTCGAATATTAAACGGTCTCCCGAATGACTGACACGTTTCGAACGTCCGCTTCCCTAGACACAGGGCTTTTCGGCCGATTCAAGGGATATTCCCTCGTTGCCCCTTGGCACCGAAAATATTAATAACACTCATGCAAGTCTTGTTTTGACCGCGGGGGGCCCACCGCAGTATGGTCGCAGCTTGCTCTTGCACCGGGCCAACAGATTTACTAGTTTTTGACCGCTCCAACCGAGGCTCGGCCGAACGTTTTCCTCTCTTCCGAACAATAAATTTGCCGTACCTCGGCATACATGCGTTCCAGTTTTCCCGCGACAACCGCGATTTTCTCGAGCCGGACATTCGTCCGAACATTAAATGGTCAGTACACGACCGACATGACCGCGAATGGTTTTCTTCTCGCCCCCGCGTGAGGATTTCAATACCTCGTAATAGACCTTTCATGCAATTAATTTCTTGGCCATGAGGCCCTGAATCCCGACGATTAATCAAGGGTGTTCCCTCATATGGGGGATGTAAATGACGCCGTGACCTTTATGGCGCGGCGGGTTTTGGTCCCGACACGAACCACACAATCGTCTGACCGAGTCAGGTCGAGCGCACCATGGGCTCTTTGGAGCCCGAACAAATTGTCACTTCGGTGACTGGCACGCCCAACCACACTTAATAGACGAACTACTTGAATAAGCGAATTTTAGTGCATCCACAAGTCTGGCACGCCCGGTGGGACCAAACCACCCTTCATCTCTTCGCCGGGATTCAGGGCCTCATGGCCCCCTAATAAACGATGTTTGCCTGTTTTGATGAATTACAGGTGCTGTCTTCACCAGTCCTATGGGGAGAAAGTCCAGACTCGGTGTAGTTGCCTTCGCGACCTCGAGAACGCTGCTTCGAAGCATATGCAGCTTCCAGGAATCATGGGGGCTGTTATAAAAAAAAGAAGAGAAGAGAAGAGAAAGAGAAGAGAAGAGAAGGGAGGGGAAATCAAACCCCCCTTTTCCTCAAGAAGAAAAGAAGAAAAGAAGGAAAAGAAGAAAAGAAGAAAAGAAGAAAAGTAGAAAAGAAAGAAGCAAAAAAATTGAAGAGAAGAGAAAGAGTCGGCGAGAGAGGGTTGTATGGCCACGTCTGTCGAGACCCGTGCTGAATAAAGATTACCATTGTAGGGTTTCTGCGGTGGAGCGAACCACTCATCCCCTCCCTGAGGGGGTGAGTGCTCTCATGCACCTCCACCCTGGTCAATCATACAAAAAAGAGAAATAAAAAAGAGAAATAAAAAAGGGAGAAGAAGAAAAAGCTGGCAAGCATTGTCGACCAAAAGAGTAAGAAGAAACCCGTCATCCTGCCTGACTATAGGAGGACCCAAGTCTGCGGTGCAATGACCCGGCCCGTTCCTCCTTCCTGCTGCCTCTATCCAGAACAAAACGGCCCCCCGAGTGGTTGGTAAGAGACCCAGCGAGCCACAATTGTAGCTTGGTGAATAGTTACCCACTGAGGGGAATGCTTTATAGCAATGAGGCTAAGCACGGCCACCACTCCCGAAGAGAGCATGCACATACCCCGCCATGGGAGATAAGAAGAAGATATATACCCTGCTACGGGGGCATAGGAGGCAAAAAAGAGGTACACCCCATTCCCAGGGGCACATGAAGAGAATCCGCCCCGACTGGGGGCATACAAAGCAAAAGCTACACCCCGACTTTGGGGCATTTGAAGAAGAATCCGCCCTGACTTGGGGACATAAGAAGAAATAGAATTGCACCCTAGCTTAGGGGCATTTGAAGAAGAAGTACACCCCGATATGGGGGCACATGAAGCAAAAGACATACCCCGCCATGGGGGCATGAGAAGAAAAGAATTCACCCCGGCCTGGGGACACATAAAAAGAGAAACTCACCTTGGCTTAGGGGCATATGAAGAAGAAACGTACCCCGGCCTGGAGGCATAAGAAACAAAAGCACACCCCATGCTAGGGGCATATGGAGAGGAATGCACCTCGCCTTGAGGGGCGCGAAAAGCATAAGAACACACCCTAGCTTAGGAGCATTTGAAGAAGAAACATACCCCGTCAGGGGACACAGAAGTCATGAAGAATACGCCCTGGCTTAAGGGCATTTGAAGAAGTCACATCCCGCCTCGGGAGCATGAGAAGTAGCAAGAATACACCCCGGCCTAGGGGTATTTGAAGAAGAAATATACCCCGCCTTGGGGCATAGAAGCCGTAAAGAACACGCCTCGGCTCAGGGGCATTTGAAGAAGCTACATCCTGCCTTGGGAGTATAAGAAGAAAAGAGTCCACCCCATCTTGGGAGTATTTGAAGAAGAAACACACCCCGCTATGGGGGCATAGAAGCCATAAAGAATACGCCCCGGCTTAGGGGTATTCGAAGAAGAAGAATACCCCGCCTCGGGGGACATTGCAAGCAGGGATACACCCTGCTAGGGCACACAGGAAGTAAACCACCCCCCACTCCCGGGGACACATAAAGAGAGTACACCCCACCATGGGGGCACATGAAGAGAATCCACCCCGACTCGGGGGTACATGAAGCAACAAAGAATACACCTCGCCGTAGGGGAGTCTGAAGAAAAAGTATACACCCCACTTTGGGGGCACAAGAAGCAAACATTCCCCAGCGTGTCAGGGCAGAAGAAGAAGAATTCCTCCCTCGGGGGCATATAAAAAAAAAGAAAAGCAAAGATACACCCGGTGCCCGGCGCACATGAAGAGAAAGGCACCTCCCTCTGGGGGCACAACAAGCAACAAAGATACACCCCATTCCCAGGGGCACATGAAGAGAAATACACCCCTGCTCCAGGGGCATATGAGATAAAACTATACCCCGATTTAGGGGCATTTGAAGCAAAGACTTCACCCCGCCTCAAGGGGGGGCATAAGAAGCGAAAGATATACCCCACCCCGGGGGCACAAGAAGAAAACACACCCCACCTTGGGGGCGTAAGAAGCCAAGAGATATACCCCGCCACGGGGTAACAGAGGCAAAATGTATTCCCCTCGGGGGCACGTAAAGCAACATACCCCTCGCCTCGGCAGCATATGAAGCCAAGAAGCTACATCCCGGCTCGGAAGCATAAGAAACAAAAGATATACCCCACGTCCGGGGTATATGAAGCCAAGAAACACACCCCCGTCTCGGGGGTATTTGAAGAAGAAGCATACCTCACCTCGAGGGCCTAGAAGCTATAAAGAACACGCCCCGACTCAGGGGCATATGAAGAGAAGTCCACCCCAGCCTAGGGGTATTTGAAGAAGAAGCATACCCCGCCAGGGGACATAGAAGCCATAAAGAATATGCTCCGATTTAGGGGTACTTGAAGAAGCTACATCCCGCCTTGGGAGCATGAGAAGAAAAGAGAATCCACCCCGGCTTAGGGACCTTTGAAGGAGCATACCCCAGGCTCGGAGTCCATGAAGCAACATGCACCCCCCCCCCCCCCCCCCCGGGGGGGGGGGGGGGCATCTGAAGCAGAACAAACAACATCCCCCGGCTTAGGGAAGCATATGAAGAGAAGAATACACACCGATATGGGGCACATAAACAAAGAAGAAGAATTCACCCCGCCTCGGGTGCATAAAAAGCAAGAACTACACCCCACATCCAAAGCGGCAATACACTCCACTCTGGGGGCACTAGAAGCGGAATACACCCCGTGCCGGGGGCATATGAAAAAAAAAGGATACCTCGCTCTGGGGCATCAGAAATAGCAATACACCCCACCTTGGGGGCATCAAAAGTAGGAATACACCCCACCTTGGGAGCACAAGAAGCAAACATTCCCCCCGGTGTGTATGGGAAGAAGAAAAGAATTCACCCCGGCCTGGGGACACTTGAAGAAAGAAGCACATCCCGCCACAGGGGCACATGAAGAGAACCCCTCCCACCTCGGGAGTATAAGAAAGAGAAGAATACACCCTGGTCTAGGGGCTTTTGAAGAAACAACACACCCCCTCCGTGGGAGACAAAACTACACCCCGACCCGGGGACACATGCAGAGCATCCACCCCACTCAGGGGGCACAAAGAGGTACACTCCGCCCTTGGCGCATAAGAAGCAGAAGCATTTACCCCGATCCGGGGGCGTAAAGAAGCAAAGAGACATACATCCCGACTTGGGAGCACATGAAGAAAGAATATACCCCGACCTAGGGGCGTCAGAAGAAGAAACATACGCCCCGATCCAAGGACATAAGAAGCAAGAGAATATGCCATGTGAAAAGGGTATAAGAAACATGAAGAATGTACCCCAGCCTGGGGGCACAAAAAAATACACTCCGCCCTTGGCGCATAAGAAGCAGAAGCATCTACCCCGACCCGGGGCACAGAAACGAAGAGACATACATCCCGATCTGGGAGCATAAGAAGAAAGATATACCCCGCCCAAGCGGCATTTGAAGAAACAACATACCCTGTTTTGGGGACACAGAAGCCGTAAAGAGATACACCCCCGCCTCAGGGAGGGGCATAAGAAGCAAAAGATACACCATCGTGCCGGGGACATATGAAGAGAAGCACTCCTCCCCCTTCAGGGGCAGAGAAAGCAGAATTCACCCCCGCCATGGGGGGGGTATAAGAAACAAAAGACACGCCCCGTGCTAGGGGCATATGAAGAAGAAACATACCCCACCCGGGGGCATAGAAGCCGTGAAGAGTATACCCCGGCTTGGGGGCATTTGAAGAGAGCTACACCCCGCCTTGGGGGCATTTAAAAAAAAAAACACGCCCCGGTCTGGGGGCATAGAAGCCTTGAAAAATACGCCCCGCCTGGGGGCACAGAGACAAAGAGGCAAGACACACCCCTCAGGAGGATGCATACCAAATGAAGCTACACCCCAACCTGGGGGCACATTAAGAGAAATACACTCCAGCGTGGAAGCATTAATGAGAAAAGAAGAGCAGAATAAAGAAAAAGACACGCATGAGGCAGACGTGGTCTTCGAGCCCACCTCATCACACAAAAGAAAAGAAGAAAAGAAAGAGCAGTCATGAGGCGAACATGGTCTTTGCACATGCCTCTTCACAAAAAAAAGAAGGACACACAAGGCAGACATGGTCTTCGAGCCCGCCTCTCCACAAAAAAAAAAAAGAGAAGGACACACGAGGCAGACACGGTCTTCGAGCCCGCCTCTCCACAAAAAAAAGAGAAGGACACATGAGGCAGACGTGGTCTTCGAGCCCGCCTCTCCACAAAAAAAGAGAAGAAAAGAAAGAAAAGAGACATGGGGCAGACGTGGTCTTCGAGCCCGCCTCATCACACAAAAGAAGAGAAGAAAATGAAGAAAAGACACATGAGGCAAACATGGTCCTTGAACCTGCCTCTCCATAAAAGAAGAAGAGAAGAAGAGAAAGAACAGTCACGAGGCGAACATGGTCCTTGAACCCGCCTCTTCACACAAAAGAAGAAGAGAAGAAAAGAAAGAAAGAGTCCCGAGGCAAACGCGGTCTTTGCACCCGCCTCTCCACACAAAAAAAGAGAGAAAGAGTCACGAGGCGAACATGGTCTCTGCACCTGCCTCTCTACAAAA
This sequence comes from Amorphophallus konjac, assembly GCA_022559845.1. Lineage (NCBI taxonomy): Eukaryota > Viridiplantae > Streptophyta > Magnoliopsida > Alismatales > Araceae > Amorphophallus > Amorphophallus konjac. Next base: position 283,919,119 of record CM040121.1, on the reverse strand, counting down.
GAAGAAGAGAAGAGAAAAAAAAAGGAGACATGAGGCGAACATGGTCCTTGCACCAGCCTCTCCATAAACTCTGGGGGCATTTGAAGAGTATACCCCGGCTTGGGGGCATTTAAAAAAAAAACACGCCCCGGTCTTGGGGCATAGAAGCCTTGAAAAATACGCCCAGTCTGGGGCTCAGAGACAAAGAGGCAAGACACACCCCTCAGGGGGATGCATACCAAAGGAAGCTACACCCCAACCTGGGGGCACATTAAGAGAAATACACTCCAGCGTGGAAGCATTAATGAGAAAAGAAGAGCAGAATAAAGAAAAAGACACGCATGAGGCAGACGTGGTCTTCGAGCCCACCTCATCACACAAAAGAAAAGAAGAAAAGAAAGAGCAGTCATGAGGCGAACATGGTCTTTGCACCTGCCTCTCCACAAAAAAAGAAGGACACACGAGGCAGACGTGGTCTTCGAGCCCACCTCTCCACAAAAAAAGAGAGAAGGACACACGAGGCAGACGCGGTCTTCGAGCCCGCCTCTCCACAAAAAAAAGAGAAGGACACACAAGGCAGACGTAGTCTTCGAGCCCACCTCTCCACAAAAAAAGAGAAGAAAAGAAATAAAAGAGACATGGGGCAGACGTGGTCTTCGAGCCCGCCTCATCACATAAAAGAAGAGAAGAAAAGGAAGAAAAGACACATGAGGTAAACAGGGTCCTTGAACCTACCTCTCCATAAAAGAAGAAGAGAAGAAGAGAAAGAACAGTCATGAGGCGAACATGGTCCTTGAACCCGCCTCTTCACACAAAAGAAGAAGAGAAGAAAAGAAAGAAAGAGTCCCAAGATAGACGCAGTCTTTGCACCCGCCTCTCCACAAAAAAAAAGGAGAAAGAGTCACGAGGTGAACATGGTCTCTACACATGCCTCTCTACAAAAGAAGAAGAGAAGAGAAAAAAAAAGGAGACGTGAGGCGAACATGGTCCTTGCACCTGCCTCTCCATAAAAGAAGAAGAGAAGAAAAGAAAGAAGTGATCACGAGGCAAACATGGTCCTTGCATCTGCCTCTCCATAAAAGAAGAAGAGAAGAAAAGAAAGAAATGATCACGAGGCAAACATGATCTTTGCACCTGTCTCTCCATAAAAAAAAAGAAAAAAAGAGTCCTGAGACAGACGCGGTCTTTGCACCAGCCTCCTCACACAAAAGAAGAAGAGAAGAAAAGAAAGAAAGAGTCCCGAGGCAGACGCAGTCTTTGCACCCGCCTCCCCACACAAAAGAAGAAGAGAGGAAGAGAAAGAAGAGTCATGAGGTAAACTTTTACCTCCGACTTCCAGCCACCCAACAAATAGAAACCAATCAGCATTCCACCGACGGCGCATTAAACCAGAAAATATTCAGCCATCGGGGCTTCAATCCGACAGATATTTCGGCCATCGGGGCTTCAAGCCGACAGATATTCAGCCATCGGGGCTTCAATCCGACAGATATTCAGCCATCGGGGCTTCAATCCGACAGATATTCAGCCATCGGGACTTCAAGCCGACAGATATTCAGCCATCGGGGCTTCAAGCCGATAGATATTCGGCCATCGGGGCTTCAAGCTGACAAATATTCAGCCATCGGGGCTTCAAGCCGACAAAACCTTCCGCCGACGGGGCGTTAAACCGACTAGACCTTCCGCCGACGGGGCGTTAAACTGACTAGACCTTCCGCCGATGGGGTGTTAAATCGACTAGACCTTCTGCCGACGGGGCGTTAAACCGACTAGACCTTCCGCCGGCGGGGCGTTAAACCGACTAGACCTTCTGCCTACGGGGCGTTAAACCGACTAGACCTTCCGCCGAAGGGGCGCTAAACCGACTAACTTTCAGCCATCGGGGCTTCAAGCCGACAACCACCCTTCGTCGGCCTTCGGGTCGACAACTATCTAATTATCGGCCTTTGGGTCGATAGCTACCCCTTCATCGGCCTTCGGGTTGACAGCTATCTAATTATCGGCCTTCGGGTCAACAGCTACCTCATCATCGGCTCCTAGCCGACAACTACCTCATCATCGGCTCCTAACCGACAGCTACCTCATCATCGGCTCTTGGCCGATGGCTACCCCTTCATCGGCCTTCGGGCCGACAGCTATCCAATCATCGGCCTCCAAGCCGATAGCTACCTCATTATCGGCCTTCGGGTCATAGCTATATAATCATCGGCTCCTAGCCGACAGCTACCTCATCATTGGCACATCAGCCGACAGCTTCCCAGTTAAAAAAAATATATAGACCTCTCACTTTGGTTCGGATCCTTCCCCGGCCATAGGACAATAGAATAAACCTTTCACTTTGGTCCGGACCCTTCCCCGGCCAGAGAACAAAAGAGACCCGTCTCTTCGACTCTCACATCCTGTTGCCCAACGCCCCTCGGCAGGGCCATTTCGGTCGGGGCCCACTGTCAGGATTAATCCATCCGTCCCACCGTGCCTCCCGATTCTGGCTCCCGCAGCCCGCTCCCCAGCATCTTTTAGCCCTTATGGCTCACTCCCGTAATGTCCCTTGGGTTCTATAGCCGGCTTCCCTAATATCCTTTCGGCCCTTTTACGGTCTGCTTCCCTAATACATTTACTACCACTACACTTATACGTAACAACAATATTTTCTTATGCAAAAAAATAAAAATAAAAAAAAAACAACACCACTACAAAAAAAACAAAATAAACACAAAAAATGAAAATGGAAACAAAAAAAGAGAATGCATGATTGCCCTGCTTGCATGGTTGCTTAATATAGAATAATACACTTCCTTGAAATTTTCTAGGACCGTGTTTCCTTGCTAAATAATGTCGCCCCGATTCCGGATGCACGCGCGTCACGGCGTACGCTCGAAGGGAACCCGATTATGGCGAGTGCACACGTCAAGGGGAAGAGTCATGGCCGAATCGCTAAGCCCAACTCACAAAATAAACCTGAGGCAACGCTCCCACACTTAGCACTTAATGTGTTCAATAGCCTTCGACTATAGGGATTGCCCGAATTTCTTCTTAGCACTCTACGGAGACTTGAATTCCTGCACTCGCGTGAAAGGTAATCGTGAGGAAAAAGCTACCTACCCCCACTGTAAAAAAAAAGGAGAGAAAAAAAAAGAGAGAGACACGTGAATCCGAGTAGCCGGGAATCCCCATTGAGACACATGAGGAGACTCGCGCGAAATGGTGAAGCGAATTATAATAAGGATGAAACCTATTAGTCGGGAATCCCCATTGAGACACATGAGGAGACTCGCGTCAAACTGTGGAATCCGTAATAGAATTACAATAAGGATGAATCCTAGTAGCCGGGAATCCCCATTGAGACATATGAGGAGACTCGCGCCGAACAGTGAAATCCGCTACCAAAATAAACAGACGGGGGGCTGTGTGAAGGTACTGAAAGTCGAAAGCCTGGAACTAATGTGTAGGTGCTAGAGTGATCCTCGAGTGTCACCAGGCAAACCTGCATATCCCTATAGTTAGGGCTCTTTGTTCACACATTTGCACTGTCACGCCACAGAGAATTACCTCGGGTGAAATGCGTGAATTTAGGCTATGCATGCAAGACATGCGATATCCTCTTGACGGGTGCACCACCCCTCAATTGTGCCTCGCGGCCCACACCGCATCTACGAATTACGGGCGACGTCCCTATCCTATCCCCTATGGAGGGAGCTGCCTTACTTATATTTATGTTATGCCTGCTAATGAATGCTTGCATGCTTGAATAAAAGGAAATATAATAAAAAAATAATAAATAATAAAAATGTGTGTCTACAATAAACTCAATTTCGGCCATCGAAGCCTACGTTCCCAGCTACGGCTCGTAGAGCCCAACCTTAGCCCCCATGGCCTACCTCTTGCCCTCGCGGCTCGTTAATCCCCAACTTCGGCTCTTCAAGCCCGCTCCCAGCCTTGGCTGCTTTGATCTCCCTTATCGGCTCCCATGCCAATAGCTTTTCAATCATCGGCTCCTGAGCCGACAGCTTTTCAATCATCGGCCTTCGGGTCGACAGCTTTTCAATTATTGGCTCCCATGCCAACAGCTTTCAATCATCGGCCCTTGAGCCGACAGCTTTTTAATCATCGGCCTTCGGGTCGACAGCTTTTCAATCATCGGCCCCTGAGCCGACAACTTTCAATTATCGTCCCCTGAGCCGACAACTTTTTAATCATCGGCCTTCGGATCGACAGCTTTCTAATTATTGGCTCCCATGCCAACAGCTTTCAATTATCGGCCCCTGAGCCGACAACTTTTAATCATCGGCCTTCGGGTCGACAGCTTTTCAATTATTGGCTCCCATGCCAACAGCTTTCGATTATCGGCCCCTGAGTCGACAGCTTTTAATCATCGGCCTTCAGGCCGACATCTTTTCAATTATTGGCCCCCATGTCAATAGCTTTCAATTATCGGTCGCTGTGCCGACAGCTCTTATATCATTGGCATCCACGCCAGCAACCACCCGGAGTTCTTCAAAAAAAAGAAGAGAAGAAAGAAAAAAAAGGGGAAGAAGAGAAGAAAAGGGAAAGAGAGAAGAAAAAAACAAACAACAAAAAAGAGAGAAGAAAAAAAAAGAGATAACAAAAAAGAGAAGAAAAAAAAAGAAGAAGAGAAGAAGAGAGAAGAGAGAAGAAAAGAAAGAAAAGAGATAAAGATACCAACAAGCCATGTCAGCTCCCGGTGCCCTGTCGGCACTAGCGAAGAGACCAAGAGATCAACAAACTGTGTCAGCTCTCGGCACCCCGTCGGCACTGATGAAGAGACAAAGCGACCAACATACTGCTTCAGTTCTCGACACCCCGTCGGCACTGATGAAGAGACCAACATACTGCTTCAGTTCCCGACACCCCGTCGGCATTGATGAAGAGACCAACATGTTGCTTCAGTTCCCGGCATCCCGTCGGCACTGATGAAGAGACCAACATACTACTTCAGTTCCCGGCATCCCGTCGGCACCGATGAAGAGACCAACACACTACCTCAGTTCCCGGCATCCCGTCGGCACTGACGAAGAGACCAACAAACCATGTCAGCTCACGGCGCCCTGTCGGCACTGACGAAGAAACAAAGAGACCAACAAACCCGGTCAGCTCCCGGTGCCCTGTCGGCACTGACGAAAAGACAAAGAGACCAACAAACCAGGTCAGCTCCCAGCGCCCTGTCGGCACTGATGAAGAGACAAAGAGATCAACAAACCATGTCAACTCCCGACACCCCGTCGGCACTGATGACGAAGAGAAGAAGAGACCGACAAACTATGTCAGCTCCCGACACCCTGTCGGCACTGACGAAGAGACAAAGAGACCAACAAACCAGGTCAACTCCCGGCGCCCTGTCGGCACTGACGAAGAGACAAAGAGACCAACAAACCAGGTTAGCTCCTAGCGCCCTGTCGGCACTGACGAAGAGACAAAGAGACCAACAAACCAAGTCAGCTCCCGACGCCCTGTCGGCACTGACGAAGAGACAAAGAGACCAACAAACCAGGTCAGCTCCTAACGCCCTGTCGGCACTGATGAAGAGACAAAGAGATCAACAAACCATGTCAGCTCCCGACACCCCGTCGGCACTGATGACGAAGAGAAGAAGAGACCGAAAAACTATGTCAGCTCCCGACACCCTGTCGGCACTGACAAAGAGACAAAGAGACCAACAAACCAGGTCAGCTCCCGGCGCCCTGTCGGCACTGACGAAGAGACAAAGAGACCAACAAACCAGGTCAGCTCCCAGCGCCCTGTCGGCACTGATGAAGAGACAAAGAGATCAACAAACCATGTCAGCTCCCGATACCCCGTCGGCACAGATGACGAAGAGAAGAAGAGACCGACAAACTATGTCAGCTCCCGACACCCCGTCGACACTGATGACGAAGAGAAGAAGAGACCGACAAACTATGTCAGCTCCCGACACCCCGTCGGCACTGATGACGAAGAGAAGAAGAGACCGACAAACTATGTCAGCTCCCGATGCCCTGTCGGTACTGATGAAGAGGAGAAGAGACAAACATGCCCCGTCAGCTCCCGACACCCCGTCGGTGCCGACGAAGAGAAAAGAGACCAGTACACCCGCGGGCACCGCCCGGCTCATCCTTCGCCTGCACTACCCGTGGGTGGGGGGCATTTTTGGACACCAAAAATTGCACGCACAGATATCCTGCTCGGCCCAGCATCAACAACGGCACCGAATGAAGAAACCCCAGAGAGACTAGTCACCCAGACTCCCCAAATATGCACACTGCCGTGAAGCCGTCTCCGGAGTCACGACAGTGAAGAGAAATCAACCACCAAGAGCCCCACAATCCGTGGGCCTCGAATAAAATCAAATGGGCCAAAACTCAGGCTTACAACGGGCTCAGAACCGCCCAATTAGCCCTTCAGCGGCACGCCCCCAATGGCCTTCAGCGGCACGCTCTCAGGCCTCTTGCCCATTCAACGGCACGCCCCTTTGGGCCTTCAACGGCGGTGAAGCCCCAGCGGCACGCCCCTGCAGGTGCCCAGCGCCACACTCGTTCAAGCCTCACCCGACACGCCCGAACGGGCCTTACCCGGTGCACCTTCTGCCACCTTACCCGGTGCAGTCCAAACACCCTCAAGTGCCCCAGCGGCACACCCCCTTTAGCCTTCCACAGCACACTATTTTGAGCCTTCAGTGGCGCACTATTTTGAGCCTTCAGCGGCACACCCCTGTAAGGGCCTTCAGCGGCACACCTTTAGGGTTCTTTAGCGGTACACTTGCGAAGGCCTTCAGCGGCACACCTGCGAGGTTCTCCAGCGGCACGCCTTTCTCAGCCCCCAGCGGCACAGCGTTCGGCCCATCCACGCCAGTCAACGCTCGTAACCCTCGGCGCACAGCGAAAGCATGGTAGGCCCATGCCTGGACCTTGCTGGGCTGTCCTCGCCCCACCTACTCCCGTCCTCGGCAGTCGTCGGCTTGACCAGGGGTATAAGAACCCCTCGCTCCAATGAAAAAGGGAGACAGAGGAGGAGGGACACACATAAGCAGACACAACAGAATGAAGAGAAGAATAGAAGAAGAGAAGAAGAGGCTGGGGGCTCCCCCTGGTGCTCCACTCACCATCGCTGGGGTGAAGAGAAGAAAAAGGAGAAGAGAAGAAGAGAGAAAGAAAGAGAGCTCCTGCTACTCTGTCCACCACCGTCCGTGTGAAGAGGAGAAGAAGAGGAAAGGAAAAGAGAAGAGAAGAAGAGAGACACGGAGCACATGCTCCGTTCCCCGTCCCACCTTGTATTTTCATTTCTTTTTTCTTTTGTCCCCCTTTTCTTTCTCTCGGCGATGTATTGGCCCTTTGTGGCCTCCCTTTCTTTATGAATGAAAAGCTTTGCTCTTTGGGTTTCCCCCGCTGTCTCCGTTTATTTTCCTCCCCGTGGGACAAGTCAAGCTAAGGCCCCTCCCTTCCAGTCAAGGCGTTCTTAGCCTGCATTAGTCCAGCGTCTCTCGTCCGTCGTTTTCCCCGGGTTTTGCCGGAGTTTTCTCAAAGGTGGCTGCCTAGGCACTGTGACGACCCGAGATCCGGATACCGGGAGGAACCCGATACCATTCGAATCTCGGCCCGCCGCCTACGAGCGGGAGGCTCGGAAGGGCTAAAAAGGAGTGTGGAGGTACAAGGAAATAGGAAATAAGGCAGGACAATTCAATAATTAACAGAAATTAACAACTACAGCTGCAACAGAGTCCAATCCAACAGAAAGTATAGTCTAAAGCAGTAAAAACGTACCACATGCCAAGTGAACACTCGGCCCGGCAAGCTGGCAACTAAGAATCTCCGCACAGCACCCTCGAACCTCGAGGCAGAACCGCCGCACCTGTAACGCAGGGGTGAGCCTCCTGTCACTGGCCCAGTAGGGATCCCGCGGAACCCCAACTGAGAAACAACAGCAGAAGGAAAGCTACGCTAGCAAGACATCAACGGAAAGAAGTAACTACGAAAGCATGAAAGTAACTACGGTGGCCGGCAAAACCTCGGCACTACAGCTACTCCTACTATACCAGAACACACTCCAGACTCATGGCCAAGGGCTACCAAACTACACTAGAACCAGTCACACGGTACAAAATCGACACACGTGCCACGGCGAGACAACCGAAACTCAACTGTCAACGCGACCAAAAACCCGAAGGTCGAAGTCACGCGATTGACAGTCTGTCACTCTCTGTCCAGAACAGGAGTACCTCCCACTAGAAGAACGACCGGATGCGTCCCCTGACGTCTTACACCGCGTCACAAGTGTCTAGCTACGACGCCCTAGGCGTGAGACTTAGACACACACAGTAACCAGTACCACAACAAGTACTAGTTGGGGTCACGCTCGTCAGCGCGTGTCCTAAGCCCCCAACTACGTGTGCACACACAGACCATCTGCTCTAGGTTGGGTCCTCTAGCTGGTTTTCTCCCCCACCGGACTCTGGTGGCAAAGGCAAGGGGCCGACGGAAACCAGCCTAAAAACCGCGTCTCACCGGGTCGCACTCTCCACCACTCCCAGGTGGGTCCGCACACGCGTGCGCAAGAAGCTACGACTAGTGGAGGATCACCGAGAGAGTAGACTCTCAAGACAACGGAAAACAAGGTCCGAACCTGACGAAGTACGGGGACCGTCCCACGTACCAGCACCATCGCACGGTGACCACGGTCGGAGAAGAAACGGACGCACCGCCCACGGCCAAACACATGACCCACTCGGGGATCATCTTCCCGGAAGACTCACGACATGCGGGGGAACTCCACCGCACACACACCGATACACGGTGACTCGATCGAGCGAGAATACGGAACCCGAAACGCCTGGGGTCACCCGGACCCACCGGGCCCACGGGCATGCTTATCGAGGTAACACGGCACCTCCAGACACCCCTAAACACGGACACGAAATGCACGGGCTGTCCGGGACACACACGGCCCAAGGGGAGCACGATCAGCCGCAAACCACCCGCCCCGGGTAGCCCGGATGCTCACCTCCATGAACGCGCTATAGGTCCATAGCGCGTTCAAACAGAACGCGCTATATACCTATAGCGCGACAAATCAGATCGCGCTATAGGCCCACAGCGCGACTGCACAAATCGCACTAGGGTCACCTAGCGCGACAAAACAGAACGCGCTGGGGACCCCTAGCGCGACCAAGAAGAACGTGCTAGGACCCCATAGCGCGACAGCAACCGCCTTACTATTCATCTTCTCCGATGAACGCGCCCCGTCGGGGCAGCGCGACCATCAAGAACGGGCTAGCCGAGGCTAGCGCGTTCTCAGTCCGCGCCCGAAAACGGTGGAAACCGCGGGAAAAACCATTCCACGCCCCGTTCACCCCCAGGTGAAGGGGAAACAAAAGGGAAGACATTCCCCAAGCCCCTAGGCATGCATCTAAACTCCTGGATCGCCCAAAAATACGGTAAAACGAAAGATCCGGCTCACACCCCAAAACCATGCATTTTCTCCAAATTGCCCCGTTTAGCCCGCTCGGCTCACCACGGCCTACAAAACTCACGGGAAATGAAGTACGCGGGTTGAGGGTCCATCTCCCTACTTCCACCGAAGATTCGACGCGCCGTGGACGCCGATCCACGAAGAAACGCCATTTAAACCCTCGTCGGTTCACGATCCCACGAACCGCCTCCACCATCGCGATCCTCGTCCCATGCCCGTCGCTCCACTTCCCACGAGCCACGCCACCCCGCCCTCGCCGCCTCCGTCGGCCGCCCGGAGTGAGAGGGGGAGAGGAGAGAACGTGAGAGAAGAGAGAGGGAGGGAAGAGAGAAATGAGAGATGGGGAGAGAGAAAAGGATGTTAATATAGAAAATCCAGAAATTCTACAAAAATACCAAAAAATAGAAAACCACGTTTCCGTGATCCTCGGAACGCACCGATTGCAACGGTACCACTCGCGCCCTGGTGAACGGCCCGGTTCACCCGCAACGAGGTTCCAAAGGAATTACCGAAACACACACTGGGAATCGGAAAACACACGCGGAAAAGCCGCGGAACGCTTCCGGGCCTCCGAAACAACTCCGGATCGCGCCGATCCGAACACGAAAGATGTCCGAAACGAAATTTTGGACACAACGGAGTCAGAAACTCCAAGAAACCAGATCTAAGACCTACGAACAAGGATCCGAAAAATCCGGGGCATTACAGCCCTCCCCCCTTAAAGAAATTTCGTCCTCGAAATTCAGGACCAAGCACAAAGTCACAGGGGAAGAACACTGAACCAACTGACAACGTTGTCAGAGTCCCAGCACAGAAAAACCTCGATTCTCACAAAAACCACGATCATGAGGGATACGGCCAGACCATAATCACGAACAATGCCACGCTCCGCACACCGCACACACATCGGTCACCAGAGCAGGCATAATACAAGGGCACAAGTCTGGTATCACCTCAGACACAACGGAAAACACCCACGGCATCGCTGCCACCCTCTCGCTCACCGAGGGAACGCAATCCTTGCCACGAAAACCAATCCACCGATCAACGCCCATGCTCGGCGGACCAATCAAATGCCAGCTTCACAACCTGCTGACCGATCTCACACCCCGCACCAGGGTTAACCAATCACTGAGCTTCCACCAGCTTACACCTCAGAAACGGCCACCAAAAGGCCTCGCTTGCATGCTGCTCTCTCCATTCTCGAGCCCTTACAACCATCATCTTCTGTCTGTGAAAGACCATCCACTGGTCACCAGACATTCGTCAACGGGAAACCTCCACCGGCCCAGTAGGTACGATCCAACTCATGACAGGCCATCCGCTGACTCTTCGTACATACCACCACTTCATCCAGATGGATCCCTGCGCCAACTCTACCCTTCAGGGGAGCACGGCGGGACCCAAAGACTCCATCTCCCCTCGGTCTTCACGTCAGTTGACTTTGACTTACGGAGAATCCTCCCTTGTTGGCCACAGACTGAGGATCAATATCCAACGCCAACGTCTCATCAGAGACCTCCACACACAGGCATCAACCACCGTCCTGTCTCATCGAATCCTATCTCATCGAAACCTCCATCGCAATTAACCCAAGAGGATGCCTGCCACTCCCGACTCCCGCTCTTATCACAAAGCCACGGGACACGCAACCTCTTACAATCCACGGCACACTTCTCTAAATCACGGTATCATCCTCGAACACAACCTCCTACGCAAGAATAGGGTACTCATGCGGCAACCTTGCCAGCATATTTCCCCAACTCTCCACCTGCCAGTGCCATGAACGACAAGATCTCAAGCAACGGCACGGCAGCAACACGTCTCACGCCGCCGGAGACAACGCACAACGATGAACCAACCCTCCGCTGCTCTACACTTCCTCAGAAATCCACCCACAGAAACCAACGCTACGATTCGTGCACTCTGATCCACACACACAGCCACTACAACGCCAACTCGAGATCCTCCATCCCGACAACCATCTACAACCCCGCAGACTCCGATCCTCCGCACATCGTGAACCGAAACGCCAACCGCAATTCTCACGAACACCGCCCAACCGGCACTCATCCTTCCGGAACAGTGCCAACACCCTTACACATCAGGGAACGGGCAACGCTTCTCACATGCAACCACCTTGCCAAAACGCGGGACGCGTCTCGCTCGGATTTCATGGCACACGAAGGCCAACCAATCCGGACGCACAATGCAAGACGACGAACCTTAGCCAAACACGATTCTCTCCAACCAAAGGAGAACAATCAACAGCTCAACACAAGATCCTCTGCTCACCAAAGCACAATTCTCGACCAGAGCACCCGCTCCAACACCTCAAGCCACAACCTTAACACCGCAGGGGCTGGGTAAACCTCATGCTGAAGTGGCCAACTCGATAACAGCTCTCTCAGAGCACGCTCACGGCCACTTAACGACGAACGGTCCTCGCCAGCCACCTAACCTCACTGTAAATTCTTCGAACGCAGCACCACCGCAACACACCCTGCCGGCAACCTCTGCCTAACGCAACACGACCAGGGCCACCAACCAAGGGAGAAAGCCCTCGACCTCGATCCACAGACCCCACACCGGCACGAAAGCCGTGAACATCAACCACCTTCACCGCACCACACAGCGCACTCAAGCTCTCAAGCGAGGAACAAAGCGGAAAACATGCACGAAACCCTATGCCAGCCGCCGACTGTACTGGACCTTACGGACTCTGATCACTGCAATATCTCAAATTCCCATGTACGTCCACAACCACGCTCTGATACCAACTGTGACGACCCGAGATCCGGATACCGGGAGGAACCCGATACCATTCGAATCCCGGCCCGCCACCCACGAGCGGGAGGCTCGGAAGGGCTAAAAAGGAGTGTGGAGGTACAAGGAAATAGGAAATAAGGCAGGATAATTCAATAATTAACAGAAATTAACAACTACAGCTGCAACAGAGTCCAGTCCAACAGAAAGTACAGTCTAAAGCAGTAAAAATGTACCATATGCCAAGTGAACACTCGGCTCGACAAGCTGGCAACTAAGAACCTTCGCACAGCACCCTCGAACCTCGAGGCAGAACCGCCGCACCTGTAACGCAGGGGTGAGCCTCCTGTCACTGGCCCAGTAGGGATCCCGCGGAACCCCAACTGAGAAACAACGGCAGAAGGAAAGCTACGCTAGCAAGACAGCAACGGAAAGAAGTAACTACGAAAGCAGGAAAGTAACTACGGTGGCCGGCAAAATCTCGGCACTATAGCTACTTCTACTGTACCAGAACACACCCCAGACTCACGGCCAAGGGCTACCAAACTACACTAGAACCAGTCACACGGTACAAAATCGACACACGTGCCACGGCGAGACAACCGAAACTCAACGGTCAACGCGACCAAAAACCCAAAGGTCGAAGTCACGCGACTGACAGTCTGTCACTCTCTGTCCAGAACAGGAGTACCTCCCACTAGAAGAACGACCGGATGCGTCCCCTGACGTCTTACACTGCGTCACAAGTGTCTAGCTACGATGCCCTAGGCGTGAGACTCAGACACACACAGTAACCAGTACCACAACAAGGACTAGCTGGGGTCACGCTCGTCAGCGCGTGTCCTAAGCCCCCAACTACGTGTGCACACATAGACCATCTACTCTAGGTCGGGTCCTCTAGCTGGTTTTTCCCCCCACCGGACTCTGGTGGCAAAGGCAAGGGGCCGACGGAAACCAGCCTAAAAACCACGTCTCACCGGGTCGCACTCTCCACCACTCCCAGGTGGGTCCGCACACGCGTGCGCAGGAAGCTACGACTAGTGGAGGATCACTGAGAGAGTAGACTCTCAAGACAACGAAAAACAACGTCCGAACCTGACGAAGTACGGGGACCGTCCCACGTACCAGCACCATCGCACGGTGACCACGGTCGGAGAAGAAACTGATGCACCGCCCACGGCCAAACACATGACCCACTCGGGGATCATCTTCCCGGAAGACTCACGACATGCGGGGGAACTCCACCGCACACACACCGATACACGGTGACACGATCGAGCGAGAATACAGAAACCCGAAACGCCTGGGGTCACCCGGACCCACCAAGCCCACGGGCACACTTATCGAGGTAACACGGCACCTCCAGACACCCCTAAACACGGACACGAAACCCACGGGGTGTCCGGGACACACACGGCCCAAGGGGAGCACGATCAGCCGCAAACCACCCGCCCCGGGTAGCCCAGCTGCTCACCTCCATGAACGCGCTATAGGTCCATAGCGCGTTCAAACAGAACGCGCTATACACCTATAGTGCGACAAATCAGATCGTGCTATAGGCCCACAGCGCGACTGCACAAATCGCGCTAGGGTCACCTAGCGCGACAAAACAGAATACGCTGGGGACCCCTAGCGCGACCAAGAAGAACGCGCTAGATCCCATAGCGCGACAGCAACCGCCTTACTGTTCATCTTCTCTGATGAACGCGTCCCGTCGGGGCAGGGCGACCATCAAGAACGCGCTAGCCGAGGCTAGCGCGTTCTCAGTCCGCGGCCGAAAACGGTGGAAACCGCGGGAAAAACCATTCCACGCCCCGTTCACCCCCAGGTGAAGGGGAAACAAAAGGGAAAACATTCCCAAGCCCCTAGGCATGCATCTAAACCCCTAGATTGCCCAAAAACACGGTAAAACGGAAGATCCGGCTCACACCCCAAAAACATGCATTTTCTCCAAATTATCCCGTTTAGCCCGCTCGGCTCACCACGGCCTAAAAAACTCGCGAGAAATGAAGTACGCGGGTTGAGGGTCCATCTCCCAACTTCCACCGAAGATTCGACGCGCCGTGGACGCCGATCCACGAAGAAACGCCATTTAAACCCTCGCCGGTTCACGATCCCACGAACCGCCTCCACCATCGCGATCCTCGTCCCTTGCCCGTCGCTCCACATCCCACGAGCCATGCCGCCCCGCCCTCGCTGCCTCCGTCGGTCGCCCGGAGTGAGAGGGGGAGAGGAGAGAACGTGAGAGAAGAGAGAGGGAGGGAAGAGAGAAATGAGAGATGGGGAGAGAGAAAAGGAGGTTAATATAGAAAATTCGGAAATTCTCCAAAAATACCGAAAAATAGAAAACCACGTTTCCGCGATCCTCGGAATGCACCGATCGCAACGGTACCACTCGCGCCCTGGTGAACGGCCCGGTTCACCCGCAACGAGATTCCGAAGGAATTACCGAAACACACATCGGGAATCGGAAAACACACGCGGAAAAGCCGCGGAATGCTTCCGGGCCTCCGAAACAACTCCGGATCGTGCCGATCCAAACGCGAAAGATGTCCGAAACGAAATTTTGGACACAACGGAGTCGGAAACTCTGAGAAACCAGATCCGGGACCCACGAACAAGGATCCAAAAAATATGGGGCATTACAGGCACACACCTCAATTGTTGGGTCATGTCACTCCTTGTGGGCAGGTCCCTTGTTATCCCCTTCCATCTCTGGTCAAGGGGAGATGCTGCCAAATTTTTGCCAGGAATGATAACAACAAGTTAAAAGATAAAAAGAAAGCAACAAATGAATAAGAGAAACAATAAGACATTTCTGCAAGCTGCATGAACAAAGAAGAAACCTAATTAACATTTCTCACGTGCACTGCCCAAATAAAAGAAGGTATTAACAAAAAAATCACAAAAGAAATTTCCCACCTGCATTCCATGAATAAAAGAAACCCCCCCTTCACCTGCATTTCAGGAGCAAAAGAAAACCAAAACAGAACCCCTCACGTACCCATGCTCCAGCGGCACACTCCCTCAAGCCTTCAACGACACACCTTTTTGGCCCTTCAGCGGCACACTCCTCCTCACCGTCTCACTCTCCGTCTCCCCGTCACCGGTACACTCTCCCTCTCACCGTTTCACTCTCTTTCTCCCTCCGTCTCTCCCTCCGTCTCTTCCTCTCTCTCTCATCGTCTCATTCTCCCCCTCACCGGTACACTCTCTCTCCCTCTCACCGTCTCATCCCCCCCTCGTCGGTACACCTCTCTCTCTCTCACCGTCTCACTCCCCCGCATCTATCTCTCCGTCTCACCTCTTCTTCCACCATTTCTCTGAATCGGAACCCAATGTATAGACTTGGCAGGTTGATACACGAACACAACAACAAGCAATGTATAGACGTTGCGTGAAGGATTGCACAAATGCAGACAGTGAAGCATGTACATTGGAAATGGATGTTCAGACATGCCGTGAACGAATGCATGGGCCTAATATGCTTGTGAAAACAATGTACAGACTTTGAGCTGGCCAATGTATGGACTTTGAGCTGCAGCAAATGGACAATGTACAGACTTTGAGCTGGCCAATGTATAGACTTTCAGCTGCAGCAAATGGACGATGTACAGACTTTGAGCTGGCCAATGTATAGACTTTGAGCTGCAGCAAATGGATAATGTACAGACTTTGAGCTGGCCAACGTATAGACTTTGGGTTGCAGCAAATAGACAAAGTACATACTTTGAGCTGAAGGATGTATAGACTTTGCGTGCTGGTTGCATAGACAATGTACAGACTTTGAGCTGAAGGATGTATAGACTTTGTGTGTTGGTTGCATAGATAATGTACAGACTTTGAGCTGATGGACGTATAGACTTTGTATGCATGCAACCATCGGATGTATAGACTTGATGTTGCAGCAACCAGCCAGTGTATAGACTTTGGGCTGATGGGCGTACAGACTTTGTGTGCATGCAACCAGCCGATGTACATACTTCGTATTGCAGGAACCAGCCAATGTGCAGACTTTGAGCTGATGAATGCAGCCAATGTATAGACTTTGGGCTGATGAATGTACAGACTTTGTGTTGCGGTGACCAGCCAATGTCTAGACTTTGAGCTGATGAATGCAGCCAATGTATAGACTTTGGGCTGATGAATGTACAGACTTTGTGTTGCAGTGACCAGCCAATGTATAGACTTTGAGCCGATGAACCAGCCAATGTATAGACTTTGAGCTGATGAATGCAGCCAATGTATAGACTTTGGGCTGATGAATGTACAGACTTTGGGTTACAGCAACCAGCCAGTGTATAGACTTTGAGTTGCAGCAAATGGACGATGTACAGACTCTGCGCGTGTGCTAGTAGACGTTGTATAGACTTCGAGTCAGCCCGGCACGGCCGCCAACACCCTCCAGCGGCACACTCTCCTTGGTGCCTTCTTCGGCGCACCCCCTTCTCCCTTCGCCGGTACGCCCTCATCGGCACGCTTTCCATACCCCTAGTCGGTACACCCTCCAGCGGCCCTCTCCCTTCGGGAAACATACACATATAACATATGATGATAATGACATTGGTAATAATAATAATAATAATAATAATAATAAATTAATGAAAATTATGATAAATGAAGAAATCCGAATATATACAGGAAACAAACAAAAATGTGAAATAGTGATAATAAAAAAAGGGGGGATAAAAAAAAATAATAATAATAAACAAAAAGGGGGGAGGAATCATTCGGAACAAATGCATAAAGAAGAAATGAACAGCAAGAGGAAAGAGAGGAACATATACTTAAAATCTCAGAAAAAAAAATACCAGGGTCCACATTGCAGCCCCATCTCTCTCCGTGACCCGACGCAGAAGGAACAATGATGCCGCCCTCTCAGGCCGGGCCCGAGTCTTGGGAATTGTCCCGACATGGCCAGGCCCCGACCTAGTCTTGGGCCGACATTCCAATAAGACCGGACTCGTTCCTCATGCCGGACCCCCTCCGAGCCACTACTAAAATTGTCGCACGTTCGGCAAACATTTGAACGGGTTCACCTCGGTTTTCGCCGCGTTTCTATTACGGACCTGTGTCTGAACATGAAAAGACCCGTGAGCAACCAACATGGCCGACGGCTCCTACCCCAACGTAGTCATGACCCAGCATTGCTCCCGGCCGATAGCTCTTCAAATCGGATTCACCCTATCGGGATTCGTTCCCGCCCTTTCATTGAAATTACCGCAAACTCGGCATACATTTGTACGGGGTTGTTCCTATCCACGTCGCACCTTCAATATGGACCCTTGTCCGAATATCAAGTGGTCCGCAAGTGACCGACAGAAATCTGAATAGAACGAGATGGCTCCTGTCATCCCTGGACCCTATATACGGGAATATCAATAAGGCCTTTGTGGGCTGTGCTTGGACCTCGGGTCCGTCCTGATTATGGTCATTGTCTGACCCACACCCTCGGCCTATAGCTCGCTTCCTTCGAACATGTTTTGGTTTTGGAATCTAGTCCCGGGACTCTTCCCCGTTGCCCTCCGGCACCGGGAACATTAATGATGCCCACGCAAGCCCCGTTTGGACTGCGGGAGGCGCCCCCGGTATGGTCCCGACTCGATCTCGCACTGGGACAATAAATTCTCTAGTTTCCTGCTACACTAATCGAGATTTAACCGAATGTTTTCAGTGTCTCGGAATAATGTATTTGCCGTATCACGGCATACATATGTTCCAGGTCATCCTGCGATGATTATGATACTCTCAAGCCGGACGGCCGTCCGAATATTAAACGGTCTCCCGAATGACCGACACGTTTCGAACGTCCGCTTCCCTAGACACATGGCTTTTCAACCGATTCAAGGGATATTCCCTTGTTGCCCCTTGGCACCAGAAATATTAATGACACTCATGCAAGTCTTGTTTCGACCGCGGGGGGTCCACCGCAGTATGGTCGCAGCTTGCTCTTGCACCGGGCCAACAGATTTACTGGTTTTTGACCGCTCCAACCGAGGCTCAGCCGAACGTTTTCCGCTCTTCCGAACAATAAATTTACCATACCTCGGCATACATGCGTTCCGGTTTTCCCGCGACAACCGCGATTTTCTCGAGCCGGAC
This sequence comes from Amorphophallus konjac, assembly GCA_022559845.1. NCBI lineage: Eukaryota > Viridiplantae > Streptophyta > Magnoliopsida > Alismatales > Araceae > Amorphophallus > Amorphophallus konjac. The sequence goes on along the minus strand of CM040121.1, from coordinate 283,900,813 downwards.
ATTCGTCCGAACATTAAATGGTCAGTACACGACCGACATGACCGCGAATGGTTTTCTTCTCGCCCTCGCGTGAGGATTTCAATACCTCGTAATAGACCTTTCATGTAGTTAATTTCTTGGCCATGAGGCCCTGAATCCCGGCGATTAATCAAGGGTGTTCCCTCGTATGGGGGATGTAAATGACGCCGTGACCTTTATGGCGCGGCGGGTTTTGGTCTCGACACGAACCACACAATCATCTGACCGAGTCAGATCGAGCGCACCATGGGCTCTTCGGAGCCCGAACAAATTCTCACTTTGGTGACTGGCACGTCCAACCACACTTAATAGATGAACTACTTGAATAAGCGAATTTTAGTGCGTCCACATCTATCTCGTAATATTTCAATTCCAATCACATAGGTTGCCTCTCCCATATCTTTCATTTCAAAGTTCTCAGAGAGAAATTTCTTAGTCTCATATAATAGACTAAAATCATTAGTTGCAAGCAAGATATCATCAACATACAGAATCAAAAATATAAATTTGCTCCCACTGACCTTCATGTATATACACCGATCAACAGCGTTTTCCTTAAATCCAAATGAAGTAATGGTATCATTGAACTTAATATACCAATGTCGGGAAGCCTGTTTAAGTCCGTATATTGATTTCTTCAATTTACACACCATGTCTTCCTTTCCTTTAATTGAAAAACCTTCAGGTTGATCCATATAAATGTCTTCATCTAAATTCTCATTTAGAAAGGCTGTCTTCACATCCATTTGGTGTAACTCTAAGTCATAATGAGCTACTAAAGACATAATAATTCTAAATAAGTCTTTCTTGGAGACTGGCGAGAAAATCTCTTTGTAATCAATGCCATCTTTATGAGTGAAACATTTAGCAACAAGTCTAGCCTTATATCGTTCAACATTACCCTTTGAGTCGTGTTTGGTCTTAAAGACCCACTTACACCCAACTCTTTTATAACCTTCAGGTAATGCTACAAGTTCCCAGACTTCATTTTGCTCCATAGATTTCAACTCTTCTTTCATAGCATCTACCCATTTAGAATAATTAGGGCTTTCAATGGCCTGTGAAAATGAAACTGGATCATCATCCTTTCCTAAGTCAAATTCTGACTCTTGTAAATAAACCACATAATCATCAGAAATAGCAGCCCTCCTTTGCCTTTGAGATCTCCTTAATGCTATTTCTTGTGATTCATTCACCATAGGTTCATTGACAATGACATCATCGTGGGATGCTTGATCATTCATTTGTTGTCCTTGAAAATTGTTTAACTGTTCAACAATTATAGGAACAACAAGTTTAGAAGAAGCTATGGGTAAAGGAACTTGTACCCTGACTTCTTGAATCACCACATTGCGTTGTTCTATACTTCCACTAAGTTCACCATTTTCAATGAACCTAGTATTTCCAGTTTCAACAATTCTTGGACTATGGTTAGGACAATAGAATATATACCCTTTAGACTTTTCTAGATAACCAATGAAAAAAACCACTGGTTTTTCTTGAATCCAATTTCTTTTCATGTGGATTATAAATCCTTGCTTCTGCTGGACAACCCCAAACATGTACATGCATTAAACTAGGTTTCCTACCAGTCCACAGTTCAAAGTGTCTTTGGAACTGCCTTACTAGGAACCCTGTTTAATAGGTATACAACGGTCTTTAATGCATACATCCACAATGATAAGGGTAAAGTTGAATTACTCAACATGCTCCTAACCATATCCATTAAGGTATGGTTTCGCCTTTCTGCTATACCATTCTGTTGCGGTGTACCTGGCATTGTGTATTGAGCACATATGCCATGCCTTTCAAGGAATCTAGTAAATGGACCAGGGCATTGACCGGTTTCATCATATTTTTCATAATATTCACCACCCCTATCAGATCTAATAATTTTCACCTTTCTATCTAATTGCCTTTCAACCTCACTAACAAATACCTCTAGGGCATTTATAGCTTGAGATTTTTCATGCAGCAAATAGATATAACTATAACGTGAAAAATCATCAATGAAAGTGATAAAATACTTTTCTCCACCAAAAGATGAAACATCAAAGGCCCACATATATCGGTGTGTATAATTTCAAGAAGTTGTGTGCTTCTTGTGGCTCCTTTCTTTGTATGTTTGGTTTGCTTTCCTTTAATACAATCCACACATACACCAAGATCAGTAAAATCTAAATTTGGAAGGATTTCATTCTTTACTAATCTTTCCAATCTTTCTTTGGATATGTGACCAAGTCGTTTATGCCACAAGAAAGCTGACCTTTCATTCATTAAACCACGCTTAGTACCAACACTAGGATGCAGGGTCAAAAGAGTTTCAGCAAAAAGAGAATCAAGCTTCAATTTGTACAAACCATCACAAAGAACACTAGAGCCAAGGAAATGATTATGCTTAAACAAATTGAAACATCCATTACCAAACTTAAAAGAGTATCAAGAAGTATCAAGTTTAGAAAGTGATACAAGATTACGGGAAATAGTAGGTACATAAAGAGTCTGAAATAAATCTAAATGATGTCTAGTGTCTAACACTAAACGATAAGTTCCTATAGCTTCAACTGGAGCTTTGACTCTATTTCCCATAAAGATAAACTTTTCACTTGGACTTGTGATTTGGATCATAAAGAATCCCTGCATTGTATTAGAAACATAAGTGGTACATCCAGAATCAATCCACCAAGTATTATAAGGAACTTCTGCCAAATTTGATTCGAAACATACAAAAGCACTAAACTTACCTTTCTTTTCGAACCATGCCTTACGTTTAGGGTAACTTACCTTAAAATGCCCTTGCTGATGACAGAAATGACATTTGTCATTCTTTTCTTCCTTCTTGTGAATTTGAATAGAAGACTCATTAACCTTCAATGGTCTTCGCTTGCCTTTTCCTTTCTTTCCTTTAAATCTCTTTCCAGCTTCTTGATGCCTTACAAGATGAATAGAATGGTTTCCCATATTCTTAAGTCTTGTCTCCTCTTGCACAAGCATACTGTGCAATTCATTCACATTCCATTTATCCTTCATTGTATTGTAGTTCATTTGGAATGGACCATACTGAGGAGGCAAAGAGTTAAGAATAAATTGTACAAGGAAATTATCATCCACATTCATCCCTAATGACTTTAACCTTGCTGCAATGTTAGTCATTTCAATGACATGTTCATGCATGGTACGAGAACCATCAAACTTCATGGTAGTTAAAGTACTCATTAATGTACCAGCAAGTGATTTATCTGCAGTCTGGGAACGTTCTCCCACAAATTTCATAAATTCCTTAGCATTTTCAGTTTTGGGAAGAGTGGATTTGATGTTATTTGTCACAGTCATTCGCATAAACATTAAACTAAGCCTGTTTGATCTTTCCCAAGCTTTATAAAAAGATCTCTCTTCAGTGCTGCTTAAGTCAATAATAGCAACAGGTTTCTCATGTTGGAGTGCCAAATCAAGATCCAAAACACCTAAATGGAACTGGATTTGCTCACACCAATCAGAGAAATTTAGCCCATTAAATTTTTTCAACAGACGTAGCTTGCGAATGAAGAGAAACAAGAACATATGCTGCAATAAAAAATAAAATGCTTACACATTAATGCTTTGAGTCATAACTTTAAAATAAATCATCACTAAAATTCAGATAAATACATTCATAAACTATACATGCATATCAAAGTTTTCCTTTGGGAAATACTAAGATATACAAAACATAACTACACTGATGCTAATAAAAAATTACTGTAATTTGATAATTGTGTATACTCTAATTAGATGTGATTGTTATCTTTGGATATACTAAACACAACTAATAGAATATACTAATCATCACCATCATATCATTTATTATAAGATCACATAATCAACCTTTGGGTTGATTCCTAAGTGTTTTATAATAAATGAAATTTAATTATCCATATATAAACTATTATGTTATTTTATGGTAAGCATCCACAATTAGTAGATAATTGAATAAAAATTATACAATTTAAAATTCATTTACTATTCTGATTTGGCCACTTTGATGACTAACAAATCATCTATAAGAGAATTTCAAATTGTACGATATAAATCATTATCATCAAAGTAAACACTAATATTTTCTCCCACTCTTATAAATAATTTAATAATTAAATTATCAATGAAGGGTAAAAGTGTAAACCATGATATATTTTAACCTTTCCATAAAATTCCTTAATTGGGAAGATTAAAAACATTCAATTTACAACTCTTTAAACTATTAAGATCATGAAAGACATTAATTTTAATAGAAACTCTTAGATTATTCTTAAATCTCTTTCCTCCCACTAACAGTAAGGACCTTACCTTGGTAAGGCATCAAAACATCTATTTATCATTTAAATTTTAATAAATATAACAAGGGCATGTTATATGTTACTTAAATAAAGAGTATAAACACAATAAAATAAATTTTCTGTTAAAACAATGAATACTATTCATCTTTATTCCCAAGGTTAAAACACATCCGAACATGGTTTCTTAGAAACCATCCGCGACAGGACCCTGCCCCATTTTTTTTAAAACTGTTCAATCACGTTAACAAAAATATATGAATTCCCAAAATCGCATATAAACAACATTGCGATCTGAACCGTGATGAACAGTAATATGATCATAAACAATAATAGGATGTGCAGATGAATGGTGTTTTTTTTAATAAGCAGTATCTACTGCAGTATATCACATTCAAATGATTCAAGTAATATCCTCCGATGTTGCTACAATCATCGTAGACTTCCAGTACAATAAACTTATTGTGCGTAAACAGTAAACCAAAATCCTTAACAGGAATAATGGTGCGAAGAAAAGCGTGGCTATAATAATCACAGGGAGAACGACGGAAAAATCAGAAATTCTAGAATCTGGCTCTGATACCACATGTAAGAGTTTCTTTAACTTCATGCAATCGACATTAGGGCATGAACTCTAATCTCGAGATCTTAGAATCTCATGATTTTCACAGAACATGAAAATTAGGGAAGTGTACCTTGTTCCATTGTAAAGATAATAATGATCAAGATAATAGAATATATCAAGAAGATAACGAAGAAACCGCGTTTCTCTCTCTAATCCCTTCCTTATTTGCACACCCTTGTGATGTAGAAGATGCACTTGTCATGTGAGAGAGAGAGGACCGGTTCTACCTTTTTAGGGAGAAGTTTTCCCTTCCATCAAGGGATGTCTCGTGAGAAACTACCTAACTTCTCATAAAGACCCAATAAAATTTTAACATTATGTTTATTAACCCTCAACTTTTATTAATGTCATTTTGGGCCACAAACCTTTTAATATAAGATATAAATCTTACAGGACCCTCCAAGTTTGCTCATCAGTCTGAAGAAGAAGGTGTGCAAGTAAAGCAGAAAAAGAAATCGAGCAAAAATCAAAAGAGCCCAAGGTTTTCATAGGGTCCCTTTTATTTTATGTATGAGTAATGTTTAGTGCACACCCTCATTTATTACACATCCAAGGTGTGCACCAAATTTTTTTTAGGGAAAATTTTATTAGTGTGATGCTCACGTCCCCCTAATTTGTTGTCCATTGGACGACCAAAAAAAAAGGATTGGATCAATTGAATAGTGTTGGTCCATTTTTTTTGAACCGGCCCATTTTGTTTTTAATTTTTTTTGGTCATCTGACGGGAGTGTGACTTATACAACAAATTAGAGAGACGTGGGTCTCATGTCATAAAATTTTAAAAAAAACACTTGTACACCTTGGGTGTGTAATAACCTAGGGTGTGCATTAAGCATTATAGGGTGTTTGGGAGTAACTTCTTCAAAAAAATTGTTTCTCTCTTTAAAATTATTCTACGTTGATTTTTAACTAAAATTTTAAAAATGGTGTTAACACCTCTATCCACGTTTGGTAAAAGTAAGATAAATTTTAAAAAGAAGCGAAGGAGGAGAGAGAGGGAGCGGGACTGGGAGGCCGCGCGCAGAGCCAACAGGAGGCGGACAGAGGTGGGTTGGAGGGGGCCGGTTGTAACGACCCGAGAATCTGATTACCTGGAAGGCCCGATAACCCGAGACCCGCACCGCCACCCACGAGCCCGAAGACTCGGAAGGGTTAAAAGGATGGTGTGGAGACTACACAAGTATCGTAAATAATTACAGAAATTAAACAGTTATAATATTAAGCAGGAAATAAATTAACATTTTACAGGGTCCACAATATAAAATAACAACAACAGCAACAGTAGTCCACAACTAGTACAGTGACAAGAAAGAAAAGTACAGCTACACGGGACATACCCCGGCTCTGACCTCTGACACTACCTCTGGGCACCCGCACCACGCTGCACCCCAGACGCGCTCCCCTGGGGCGGCGCCTCACCTGAAACACGGTGCAAACACGCAGGGAACGAGTCTCAGAACAAGACTCAGTAGGGATCACTCGGACCCTACCTCGTAAAACGAGAAACCACTACGCTAGCGGTAGGAAAGTACCTCGGAAAAGAGAGCCCTGTACTCCACAAAACAAAGGTCCCATGGCACGCACACCGACACCCGTGCCACAGTACGAAGACCGAAGCTCAACGGCCAACCCGACAACCCCGAAGGTCGGAAACACACGACTGACAGTCTGTCACTCCGTACTCGACAGGAGTACCACCCACTAGAAGCACAGCCGGTAGCGTCCCCTGACGTCTTACACCGCACCGCAGGTGAACCGCCTGACGTGGTAGGTCCTACCCGAGGCGTAGACACCGTACAAGTAACCATAAACAAGTGACTAGCTGGGGTCACGCCCGTCGACGTGGGTCCAACCGCCCCCAACCACGTGTGCACACACAGACCGTGCGTCCCTGGTCTGGCCCTCTGACCGGTTTTCCCCTCAACCGGACTCTGGCTGCAAGACGTGGGGCCCAACGGTAACCGGTCCACAAACCGTCTCTAAAGGTCAGCCCGTACACCACTCCCTGGTGCGACCAGCACACGCGTACTGGTAGGCTACGACTAGTGGAGGGTCACTGAAGGAGTAGACTCTCAAGTCACGGAAAACAACGTCGCAACCACAGGTACGAGGGACACTCCTTGTACCCACACTAACGCACAAGGACACAATCCGAAATCACCACCTCCCGGGACCCCACGGTGCCCCCATGTGTAGCCCCCACATGATGCCCCGCATCAGTCGGACCACGGGTCAGCACTGGGATCGAGACTAGCTCGTCCGGGATTATAATCGGCGAGGAAAGGGAGTCGCGGTCACCGGAGGACCGCCTCCCGTGGTCGCGGTCGACCCAGGACCGCTACCACCTAGTCGCGGTCCTCCTGGGACCGCGACCACCCTGGTGCGCGAAAAGTGAACGCGGTCGCCTGATGACCATCTTCACCTGATAGCGGTCTCCAGGAGACCGCGACCAGACTCCAACGGTCAAAAAACCGTCTCGAAGACTGTAACGACCCGAGAATCCGATTACCGGGAAGGCCCGATAACCCGAGACTCGCACCGCCACCCACGAGCCCGAAGACTCGGAAGGGTTAAAAGGATGGTGTGGAGACTACACAAGTATCACAAATAATTACAGAAATTAAACAGTTATAATATTAAGCAGGAAATAAATTAACATTTTACATGGTCCACAATAGAAATTAACAACAATAACAATAGTCCACGACTAGTACAGTAATAAGGAAGAAAAGTACAGCTACACGGGGCATACCCCGGCTCTGACCTCTGGCACTACCTCTGGGCACCCGCACCACGTTGCACTCCTGACGCGCTCCCCGAAGGTGGCGCCTCACCTGAAATACGGTGAAAACACGCAGGGAATGAGTCTCGGAACAAGACTCAGTAGGGATCACTCGAACCCTACCTCGTAAAACGAGAAACCACTACACTAGCGATAGGAAGGTACCTCGAAAAGAAAAGCCCTGTACTCTACAAGACAAGACCCTACGGCACGCAAACCGACACACGTGCCACGGTAAGAAGACCAAAGCTCAAAGGTCGAACCGGTAAAATTCGAAGGTCGGAAACACTCGACTGACAGTCTGTCACTCCGTACTCGACAGGAGTACCACCCACTAGAAGCACAGCCGGTAGCGTCCCCTGACGTCTTACACCACACCGCAGGTGAACCGCCTGACGTGGTAGGTCCTACCCGAGGCGAAGACACCCTACAAGTAACCACAACAAGTGACTAGCTGGGGTCACGCCCGTCGACGTGCGTCCATTGTCCCCAACCACGTGTGCACACACAGACCACGCATCCTAGGTCTGGCCCTCTGACCGGCTTTCCCCTGGCACTGGACTCTGATTTGACGAGGGGCCCGACGGTAACCAGTCTAAAACCGTCCTCAGGGTAAGCCCGTACACCACTCCCTGGTGCGATCATCACACGCGTACTGATAGGCTACGACTAGTGGAGGGTCACTGAAGGAGTAGACTCTCAAGACAACGGAAAACAACGTCCGAACCTGACGAAGTACGGGGGCTGTCCCACGTACCATCACCATCGCACGGTGACCACGGTCGGAGAAGAAACGGACGCACCGCCCACAGCCAAACGCATGACCAAGGCAAACGGAACCTTCGAACACCCAGAGACACGGTCCCGGAACTCCGCGGGGTGTCCAGGACACACACCCGGCCCAAAAGGAACACCCGACAACAGGACAGATCGTGCTAGGGATTCCTAGCGCGACAAGAAGAACGCGCTAGGACCCCCTAGCGCGACAAGGAATATCGCGCTAGGGCCTCCTAGCGCGACAAGACAGGTCGCGCTAGGGACCCCTAGCGCGACAAGGCAGATCGCGCTAGGGACCCCTAGCGCGACCAGAACCGCCCACTGTTCATCTTCTCCGATGAACGTGCCCTGTCGGGGCAGCGCGACCATCCAGAACGCGCTACTGGAGTATAGCGCGTTCTCAGTCCGTGCCCGAAAAATGGCAGAAACGCCCAAAAACTCCAACCACGCCCCCATGCCTCCACCAGAGAGGGGGAAAACAAGGGGAATGACCCCTAAGGACCCCTAGCATGATTCTAGGCCATCCAAACGCGAATCCATGCATCAAATCCATAGATCGGGCGGCTCTCCCCAAATCATGGAAAAACCCCATACGTGCTCGATCTAGCCCCTCTCGGCCTCCCCGCAGCCAACAAACCACGGAAATGAATGGCATGAGGCTAAGGAACGTCACCCTACCTCAATGGAGCGAATGCTCCACCGGATCGTCCACAAACCACGAAGAACGCTTTAAGCTTCACGAACTCCCCACGCTTCCCACGCTTGCCGCACGCCCACGAGCTCGCCTCGCCGCCACCCACGCGTCCGCGCCGTCGCCCTGCCGCCGTCAACAGCCAGGGAGGGGCTCACCGCGTCCGAATGGGAGAGAGGGAGAGAGAGGAGGGCGGCCACGGTTGGGGAAGGAAGGAGGAAGAAGAAGAAGAAAGAGAAAGGAGAAAAGAAAAAGAAAAGAAATGGGATTATATAGAAAATCTGATTTTTTGGAAAAATACCAAAAAATAGAAAAATACATTTCCGGAATCCTCGGAACGCACCGATCGCAACGGTACCACTCGTGCTTGGGGGAACCGCCCGGTTCGCCCGCAGCGAGCTTCCAAAGGAGAAGCCGAAACACATACCGGAAATCGGAAAACACACGCGGAAAAGCCGCGGAACGCCTCCGGGCCTCCGAAACAACTCCGGATCGCGCCGATCCGAACACGAAAGATGTCCGAAACGAAATTTCAGACACAACAGAGCCGGACGCTCCGAAAACCAGATCCGGGACCCACGAAGAAAGGATCTGAAAGGTCCGGGATATTACAGCGACCGTGCCGGACCCCATGGTGAAAGCGGTCGTCCCCTGACCGCCACCAGCAGTCGCGGTCAGTCGCAAGACCGAGACCGCCTGCCGACAGAACAAGCCCCAACGGTCGAAAACCTTGGTGAAGGTGGTCCCCACCAGACCGCTACCAGTGAACGCGGCCACTGGTAGACCGCTATCATCTCGGAAAATTGAGAACGGCGGGAAACGGTCAAAAACACCATCCACGCCCCCATACCTCCACCGGAGAGGGGGAAATCAAAGGGGAAGGCCCCCGGGGACCCCTAGCATGATTCTAGGCCATCAAAACGCGAATTCATTCATCAAATCCATAGATCGGGTGACTCTCCCCAAAACATGGAAAAATCCCAATCATGCTCAAACAAGCCCCTCTCGGCCTCCCCTCGGCCTATAAATCACGGAAAAGATCAGCAAGAGGCTAAGGAACGTCACCCTACCTCAATGGAGCGAATGCTCCACCGGATCGCTCCCGAATCGCGAAGAACGCTTTTAGAAACCTTGCCTCCCCTCGCTTCCCACGCTTGCCGCACGCCCGCACGATCGTCTCGACGTCACCCACGTCCTCGCCGCGTCGCACCGCCGCCGTCTGCAGCCGAAACGGTGGTCGCCGCGCTCGAACGGGAGAGAGGGAGAGAGAGGAGGGCGGCCACGGTTGGGGAAGGAAGGAGGAAGAAGAAGAAGAAAGAGAAGGAAGAAAAGAAAAAAAGAAAAGAATGGGAATATATAGAAAATCCGATTTTTCGGAAAAATACCGAAAAATAGAAAAATACATTTCCGGAATCCTCGGGACGCACCGATCGCAACGGTACCACTCGTGCCCGGGTGAACCGCCCGGTTCGCCCGCAGCGAGCTTCCGAAGAAAAAGCCGAAACACACACCGGGAATCGGAAAACACACGCGGAAAAGCCGCGGAACGCCTCCGGGCCTCCGAAATGACTCCGGGTTGCGCCGATCCGAACACGAAAGATGTCCGAAACGAAATTTCGGACACAACAGAGTCGGACGCTCCGAAAACCAGATCCGGGACCCACGAAGAAAGGATCCGAAAGGTCCGGGATATTACACCGGTAGGAGGCCTTCACGGCGGTGGCCATCCCAGGCGAAGCTGCCGAGGGAGGGGAGGGGGCCGCCGTCCGGGGGGGGGGGGCACCGTCGGGGGGAGGGGAGGGGGCCGCAGGGGGCGGCAGGGAGGGAGGGGCGGGGAGGGGGGGGCACCGTCGGGGGGAGGGGAGGGGGCCGCAGGGGGCGCCAGGGAGGGGAGGGGAGGGGAGGGGGGGTTCGCCGGGGACGGGGAAGGGAGGGGGGCCGCCGGGGGGGGGGGGGTGGTCGCCGGGGACGGGGAAGGGAGGGGGGGTTCACCGGGGATGGGGAAGGGAGGGGGGCCGCGGGGGGGGGGGGGTGTTCGCCGGAGCCGGTGGGGGAGGGGAGGGGGAGGGGGGATCCGGTCGGTCGAGGGAGGGGGAGGGGACACACGGGGGAGAGAGAGCGGTTTCAAAAAAAATAGGTAGGAAGTTGTTTTTTTTAGGAAGATTTGTACGGGAGTAAATTCTCTCCCTAAAATTTAGGAGAGTCTACCAAACACCCATAAATGAGTTCTCTCTCTCTTTTTTAAATTTGAGAGAGAAAGAGGGAAAGAAATCGTAACCAAACACCCTATTACTCTTTCTTTCCACCACTCCAAAAGCAGTCTTAGATCAGATCATGAGTCTTATGTTAATGAGGTGAGCCAGCCCTCAAGTCCACCGGGTTAGCCCGTGAATGGCCAGCCTGGCTTTAGGGTTGTTAGTGGGTCAGGTCAACTTGATAGGCCAATAGATCTAGCCCAACATTGTGTCGGATCAGCACCTCTTTTTCAGTCCGTGAGTCTTTAATTGGACTTAAAAGTTCAGGCCCGTTAAAGAATCGAGCCATACTTGGGCTTTGGGTCCGCCCGAATGGGCTTGTCAAATATTTAGATTTTGAATGAAATTTTATGTCATATGACAAAAAAGATAGTTCCATACTGTTGGACATGCATGAAGAAATATCTTATATCTCTTTATTATATTAAAATGTCTATCAATATTTTCAAAGATAATGTTAGATCGTAAGTTTTTATACTCTTGTATGAATTATTTTTCATTGAATTTTTTTATTTATATAACTTGTTGGGTCGAGTTGGGCGGAGGTAGGACATTATAATTTAGTGAAATAATCGGGTCCGACTTGACCGTACAAATTATCACTTAAACTTGAGTCGAACTTAAACTTAGAAACTAATGAATCAGACTTGGATTGAACTGTACTAATTAGGGCCGTTTGTTTGGGATTGAAGAGAGAGGGATTTTTTGAAAATCCATGAAAGTACAATTGTTAGTGTTAGATATTTTTGAAAAAAATGAGTCTAGGCATGGGCGAATTCGTCTGGGTAGGTGACACCTCGTCGCCTGTGCTCTTTTCATATCCTTTGCAAATGTGGTTTTAACATGGTGTAAATGCGGCATTTATTGGTCGATGGAGGTTTGAACAGGGTTAAACAAGGTTTTTGGTGCGCAAGATTTGAAAATCCGCGTAGAAGCACGCTTGAGCTTCTGCAGATTTTCTTCTCTCCACCCTCATGTGCCTATATCTCTTTACTTAACAAATCCGTTTGTGCACAAAAATCAAGGCGGCCATGGGTCATTTGGTTGGGATTACGAGGATGTTGGGGATTTCAATGATTAGAATCTAACAATCCTTCTTCGAGATCCTAACCAAACAGGCCCTGAGTCTAACCCAGTCTAGACCCATCGACACCTCTACCTGACTTGAGCTGCCCACAAATCAGATGGGGTTATTTTTTTACTTTTTCTTTTTGACTTAAACATCGGGGCCAGCCCGCTAAGCTAGGTAGGGTGCTTTTCCTTGCTCCTGTCACCTCTCCTCCCTCCCACCTCACTTGTGATTGACCACAAAGGATAGAAACTAGGCGGTGCAAGATCCCCTTCCTCCTTTCTTGTTTCCCAGCGGCCGCCCTCTCCTCGTGTTCCCTTTCTATATGATCTCTCTTTTTTATTTCCGGTTGCAAGTGGAAGTGGCACCCGCCCCAGAATAAAGGAGAGGCGGTGGCGGCGCGTTCCTCTCGCCTTCTCCCTCGATCTCCCTCGGCGTCCGTGGCGGCCTCCACCCTCCATCACTCTTGGCGTCGGCCTCCTCTCTTGGTCTCTCTCGATGGCAAAGGCCTGAGAGGTAAAACTCGTTTATGAGCTTGCTAGAGCCGTTTGTGTGTGTTCTGTTTGATCTCTCCGAAATGTTGCAAAATTAAATCTTCCAGACCAATAGCGATGGGAACATAGTATCATGGATGTATCCTCTGTTTGCACTTTAACTTTAGCATCAGAGAGAAGACATAGCAGGTTCATATACTCATCGATTTCATGATCCTTGTCCCATTTTTTCTGCCAATACAAGAATGACTTGTGGCATTCACTTGTATAAAAGGCTCATATGGATGAACGAGAATCGTCACATATTAAAGTAGAACCCAGTAGTACAGATGCCAACAAAAATAGGCTATGGTTTTAGCTCGCTGTAATTATTACACAGATATTATCATCATGACAAAAGTTCTAACAGGCTATTGTCTACAGGAAGTACATGTTTTTACCGTCAGCATTCTTCAAGTCATTGATTAGTTCATTAGAAAAATTAGAGTAGAAGACATCAGAGAATATAAAGTTCCAACCCCCCAAACACCCCCCCCCCCTCTGGCATGTCGAGGCCACCATGTCCTTTAATGACATCTTATTTATCTTGTAAAATGTGACGTGAAAATGTTTTGTCCAGAGGGATGCAAGAGCTTGTGGAGGCTGTAGATGTCTCTATTCAAAGAGGCAAAACCGTTCTGACTTCCTAGGCATCTTGGCTTCTCCTAGATTGATACTTGCTAGGCACGTGTTGAAACCATTTTGTAATCACTAGATTGTAACTTTCTAGCAATTCTTCATGTTATGTTGTTATTTCGTGCGAAAAAAACTAAGATGGTTCATTTGTTAAACATAAATGCACATTTGTTGGCTATTTAAATAGCATGTGCATTTTTAATTCCACGGATTTGGTTTATCAAATGATTTAGGGTTCGGGTATTGGACATTTCCCTACCGATCACAGTCGGTCTTTATTTATATCGACATAAAGTCCGAATACCCTTGATTAACTATCAAGGAACACATTTAGCCTCTATAATATCCGTCGTGATATTATGGTTTTGTCTAATGGATATGATCTTTGATGATGTTTTATTAGAAACATACTCTGGCATGAAACTCAAAAGGCTTTCATTCCTTCAATGTATGGAATTTAGATTACAATTAGTCTCTTGAGACTTTTACATTTGGCCCCGATTATATAATCTGGTATTCGGGTTTATATCTAGTTGTCATTTGATCATTGAGTAGCTCTCTGCTTACACTTGGATCTCTGGACTGCTGACGTTAATGGCTAGATTGTTGAATTTGCTTCTTCTAACCATCAGACTATTAGATTTGTTCTTGGCCTCTAGCGGATCGTTGAATTTGCTTTTGTCCTCAATTAAACGGTTGGATTTACTCCCGGCCATGAATGGACCGTTGGATTTGTTTCCGGTCAAGATCTGGTTTTTAAATTTGAGTTTCATCATGATCAGACCCTTCTTGGATACATCTGTAATTTCTAATCGTTTCCGGGTGTCTATGTAGTTTTTGACCATTCTTGGATATTTTTGCAGTTTCTAATTCTTCTCGGGTATTTCTGTAATTTTGACCCTTTCTGGATATTTTTGGATATTTCTGTAGTTTTCTATTTCTCCTAGACTTATCTGTTATTTCTTGACTTTCCAAGATATATTTGTAATTTCTTCATTTCTTAGATATCGCTGTCATTTCTTGACTGTCTGGGGTGCTTCTGTCATTTTCTGACTCTTCAGGACATTTCTGTCATTCCTTGACATTTCAAAGTATTTCCGTCATTCATTGACCTTCTGGGTTGTCATTTCTTGACTTTCTAGGGCTTTCCTAACATTTCTTGACATTCCGAAGCATTTCAGTCATTTCTTGACTTTTCATAGCACAATTATAGTTTCTCAACTTTCTTGGGCTTCTGTATCATTTCTTGACTTCCCTGGATATTTTTATATTTTTTTTGAATTCCCTGAATCTTTTCATCATTTGTTGACTTTCCATGACATCTCTGTCATTTCTTGACCTTCTGGATATTTCTGTCATTTGTTGAATTCTCAGGGTATTTCTTTCATTCTTGACATTTCTGTCATTTGTTGACTTCCTAGGATATATTTGTAATTTTTCTAGATTTCCTACTTCCTAGTCATTCCTATCATTTCTTGACTGTCCAAGACTTAATTGTAATTTTTGATTTTTCTTGGACTTATCTGTCATTTCTTGACTTTCCAGGATTTATTTGTAATTTTAGGATTTCATTGGGCTTATATGCCATTTCTTGGCTTTCCAGATGTATTTGTAATTTCTGCATTTTTTAAGTTTATATATCGTTTCTCTGACATTTTAGAGAAACTGTCTAAAAGACTAACTTTTCCCCAAAAAATAAAATTTTAAGAAAATATCCGGTGGCAGTTTCATACACGCCCTTAGTTTTCCAAAGTCGAGCAGTTCCTCGGGACTACTCTTGTTCAATTCCCAGTTGCCAAAAAAAGAAAAGAAAGAAGGAATGCCAGAGACACTTGTAGCAAGAATAACCTCATAAAATGGGCCTAAATGGCAAAAGGTGGTGGCAAAAACCATAACATTCCTCCACAGAAAAGACAGTTCTTTCAAAATGGTACTCAGTTAATATTAGCATATTTACAGCTTCATGGCGCACTTTTGAATCTCATTGACGCATACAACAGCACCTTGGCAACATGATGGCAATTTGACTTCATAGTTTGAAGGTCTTTGATACAACACAACCAGTCGAAGGGAGAGCCATTCGAAGGATCCTAAAAATTAGTTTTCCCTTGACAAGCCAGACAACACTTCCCTGCATGCCAACATGGTGACAACATTAACCTCTTCAGTCTTCAGGTGGAGCTCTGTAATATGCAGGGACTGTTGCAGGGAAAAACATTTGCCTAACCCCTTCTGCCTTTATAATGGGGAATATGATATTTGCAGCACCCTACAGAGGCAAACTTGGTGGTCAGAAAGTGGTGGGAAACATCAAATTTCAACCAACAAAAATATGAACCAGCAGTCACCTACATAGAACCAAAGCCAAATAAGGATGCACTCCTTATATGCCCTTTTTTAAAAGTTCTTTTAGAGAATAAATATTCACATAAACAGGCGTTCATTAAAACTGTTTCTATTTCTAGGCGTATCTGACCAGCCACGTTGATATATAAGACCACCCTTTTTTTCCTTTTCCAAGTTTACAACAAATCTTCGTCTCAATGGACAAGATTCAATTTAGAAGAGCATTAAGAAAGCAGCAATAGGATAGCATTTTTTTTACTACTCTTAGAAATAGAAATAGGTATTTTGAATGTCAAGGAAGAATCCACTTAGGTGTCATCTAACAAACCGGTGTGATTGTGCCTAGAAGAAATGCAAACAGCTTTGCAGTATATTTATGTTTGAATGCCCATCTTCAAAAAACAGGCAATTTCCTTAATATTGAAAGTTCCAAAGAAATAACTTAGTGAAGATCTATATAAGAAGAATCAGCTGCAAACTTTACCATTGAAAAAGAATATTTATCTGCTAACTAATGTCTTAGCACTCACCGAAATCAGTCTGGCTCCAATCCACATACGCTTCGGCGAGGGAAATGGGATCAACAAACGACCCACTCCATATATGGCAACAGCAAAGAAATGAACAACCAGGCTCAAGGGACGAGGGTTCAAACCAGATAGCAAGGACACTGGACCAGCAGAGAATAACCCCCCAAGGCTTAGATAATCAAAGCAAGCTTGACGCATTTCATTCATTGCCTGATCAGGGGAGGCACTGAAGACCTTGTATAAGGCACCTGCCAAAGTGTTTATTGTAGAAGCGACAGGCTGTGAAGAAAAAATGATACCAAGAGTGTTAAGTACCCTACAAACCAATTCCCCCCCCCCAAAAAAAAAACTTCTACCTGGAAATGTGTATAACCTAATATCATAAAGCAAGTTTCAGTAAATTCCATGTATGTCAATTGCATTATGCTCCCTCACCTTCCTCAATGTGTAAAAAGACTCCAGGTATCTGCATAAAGCCGGTGCATCATGGAGATCACGTAGAGGTTTAAGAAGATTGCGTAGAACAGCAATATCAGACAACGCCACGGTCATTCCTCCACCCGTCAAGGGATGACGCATATTGAATGCATCCCCCATTAATAAAGCTCCAGGAGTCGGGCAGGGAGAAGCTGGCATGCTCCTATTTGGCATTGTTCTTATGCTCCCCTTGTTGATGGCAGATAAAAAGGAGTTTTGCAGTTCCTGAGGAAGCTGGAAAGGCAGACAAATACTACACAGAATAAGATTCTAACTCCAGAACACTGAGGCTAATAAAAGTTCAGCGGAGAAAACCCAAGATAATGAAGAATAAAGTAAACTGCCTTTCGTTGATTTTGGGCATCCAATGTCAAAATTGATGTTCCAAATTACCTGGGGTGCAACGACAGTCTTCAAATAGTTTGCCATTTCACCATTGGCTACAGAAGGGACCTTCTGCCCAGGCACATCAACTAAACAGCGAACTTCGGAACTACTGATAGGATAAAATAAGATAGGTGAAGGATCTGCTAGAATGACATGCCCATGATTTGGGTATGGTAGTTGGCAGTTCTCGAGGACCAAACCAACAAAACAGGAGGGAATATCCACCTACAGATCAGAAGAATAAGCATAAGAACATCTGAAATCAAAAGTTTCTGAGATACCAACAATTTATTAAAAACATTCAGGCAATGCAAACATAAAAGATATAGATTCTCCGATGTTTATTAATCTAGGCTGTTGATATATGACAGGACACATGTACCGATGCAGCAATACAACAAGTGAGAAACTATACATGCGTGGAATGGATTAACTAATATACTGAAAGTACATTTCACCTTTGGGGAGCAAAGAGAGCGTCGCAAGTTTGAGAAACAACCATCACAAACAATTGTAAGAGGTGCATATGCTTTAAGCTCTTCACCATCTTTGGTCTTGTAGGATACTCCTTTAACAGTGCCATTTTCTTCAATCAAGGATGTCACAGTTCCTTCCTCCAAATGAACGCTGAGGAAAGATTCAAGTGTCAAGCTGAAGGGATGAACTAAGAAGACAGACAAGATAACAGAAATATCATAAAAGTGGGTAAAGATATTGTCATTTTCATGAGTTGCTATCAGATCTCAACAAGTTACATGAGTTTTTATTTTAGGAATATGTAAGGCTTTTACTTTCATTATGGGTCAAATAAAATATCTTAACCAAATTAGACGAGGAACAGATAATTTACGAAAACAGCTAGAAACTGGTGCACGAGCCAAGATGCTGAAAGTGGTAAACCAGATATTGCAGAATACTAGAAAGTTAAAAAGAGATTCATGATATCATATAGTCCAATAATATGAGAAAGGAGAACTCTAGTTGGCCAGAAAAATGTTGCTAATTTCTGCACGCATACATGTACACACACATAACTCTTTGTGCTAAGATTTCCCCTACATGTATTACAAATTATCCTGAATATTATTGGAATAACTAAGGTGTCCCTTGGGTCTATAAGTACATGCCTATTCATAGACACATCGAGACTCACCTTTTGTTGATTGGAAGAACTAAAAAGACTGGTAATGACACCTTTGCTGTTTTTCTTGGAGAGTATAACCCTCAAACCAAGGTAAAAAACATCGAGCCTTTGGGTTGAAAACACATGTTTTTTGCTTGAATATTTCATTTTGTATTAGAAGAAGGTAACATCCCAGAAAATGTTAAGAAAAAAAGAAAGGTAAAATAAACTCTATTCTTGTTGTTAAAAAACATGCATACTTGGGAATAGAGGCAGCCTTCTCTCGCATCCTCTGTATGAAGCGCCCATTATGGAAGCTCCTCCCAGCAACATCGGCATCAAAGTTCTCCAAGGGATATGACAGTTTGGTGTTCTTCCCATCCTTGAAAAGGGCATACCCAAATACACGTTGAGCATCAATCTCCTCCACACAGTCTGCACATAACACACGCAAATGAATGGCAGCAGGATATTTGAATAAAAAAATGGAAGCCGGCGAACAGAACTTGATGCAAAGAACCAATTCATGATGATTTCAAGGTGAGAGCGGTAAAACCCACATGGCGGGGGGTGAAAACTTCAAACTATGTGATCATTGGTTGCATGAATGAAATCCCCCTGGGATACTTACCCTGAAGTCCCAACTCAATGAGTTTTAGGTAACCCCCAGGCTGAAGCAGTTCTCCAACAATTCTGTCAGGCTCAGTCAAATCTCTCTCTATAACATGAATCCGACGTCCATCCTGTAGATCGAAAGGGTGAAAAACACAAAAGCACGATTAAGTTTAAAGTTGAAATAGAAACACTTCTGAAACTTTAACAGCTAAGAAGACCCCATTTGTCTGCGCCCTTCACACATTCGAAAAAGAAGTCTTAAGATGATAAGGCCTCATAACTGATGGTTCGTATGAACAATTGAAGGCAAATAACAAGTATAAATGAGGAAGAGTAAGTAAACAGCAAACACCAACATAATAAAACTGGAAAAACAGCATACGCCAAAGAAGTTTAGCATCTGTATCGACCGAAACTGCGCATGTCATCAAAAAGTGGCCAAAAAGGTCTTCCCCTACTCACCAATTGCCTATACTTCAAGAGCCAAACTTTTCTGTCTCCTCCCTCTCTCTTCATCACAGATCTTCGTTTCCACTCCCTAAAAAAAGACTCACCCTTTTTCTCTCTCTCTCTCTCTTTCTGGAACACAACACCCACTCAACAACAAGGGAAGCTTACATCTACTGATTCAGAGAGAGAAAACCTTGCAAAAGTTGCGATCTTTTTAACACCTTAAGATCACTTCTCCAACGAAAAAAGACCGCCAAAAAACGACTTTTTTTCACGCAGAACAGTGCACTTGCATTCAAGAACTGCCATTTCTTTCAAATCGATCAATCACATTCCAAAACCAACCACACATCATCCACGGATAATACCCCCCCCGCCCTCCGAGCAAACACCTTGTTGAACCCAGAAGGCAGGTCGGTTGGCGGATCTCACCTTCCCGAGGGCGTACGCGAGGGCTGACCCGGCGACGCCGGCTCCGACGACGATGACGTCCGCAGGGCCGTCGCCGGCCGCAGGCGACCCACATTCTTCAGCCCGTGGGGACCCGGTCTTAGACGAGGCGGCACTCCACTTCCTCCCCCTCCTCCCCTGGAACCCAAACAGGAGGAGGAACCCTATCAGGGAGGCCACGGCACCCCCGAACAGGTACTGCGGCAGCATCATCCCCGGAGCGATCTCCCACCCCCCCTCTCCCTCGCCGGGGAAGCACCTCCTCCTTCCTCCTTCCTAGCAGAGGTGGCGCGTCTGCGTCCCGTCCCCTGGCCTGGCCTTCTCCGCCACGCCAGGGCGTGCTGGCAGCTGCTAAAAGCACCGGTGACAGGACGCCGGGGTCGACGCCTCAGCTTCTGGTTGCACCCTCTTTATTTCGCCGCAAAGTTGTTACGCAGGTTGGAGCAAGCTAATGCCTGGCTGTAACAAGTAACTGCGTGTTAAATTGTTAATCCACATGTACATTGTATGGAATAATTATGGGAAATAGGTTTTTGTAAATGATCCCTGCGGTATAGTGGATTTATGAAGACCTCCTATACAAATAATTAGATGTAAAAAAGCCCTTACATGATGATCAAATTCAAGACACATGTTTGATGAAACCCCTGCAGTTGCAGCTTCTTCAAATCAGGGGCTTACTTAAATGTAAACACATAGGGGTTTCTTCACATATGTTCATTGGTCAGGGGGGTTGTTCACATATACACGATCTTTTAAGGTTAGCTTTGAAAAGGGGTTATCAGGGGTTATCTGTTAAGGGGGTTAAGTAAATCAGATTAACTTAATCCTAGATTAACTCGATTTTGATTCGATAGAAAGCTAGTTAACCTAAAAATAAAGAAGTGGGTTAACCTATTTTTATTCTAGTATAATTTAATAACAATTAGGTTAACTCTATAATCATGGCAACTAAAATATCATAATTACCCTTTATTTATGACTTTTTAATCAATCTTTCCATTCTCTCTCTCTCCCCTCTCTCTCACCTGACTCTCTCTCTCTCACACACAAATTATTTAATATTAAATAATTTATACACAATTAACTTATAATTAGTATTATAATAGATATTATTCTAAAAAATATTATGATGACACCATTTTTATTTTAAATTATTTTCAATATATGTTATAAATTGAATATAGCATAAAAATAAAAATATTTTTGATATAAAATATACTTAATCTCACTAATTAAAATTCAAAACACGTAAACTTCATTAATTATCGGTAAGGTTACTATTTATTTTACAAATTATTTTATTTTAATCTTTAAAATATGTTTATGATATTCTATGAATTGATTATGTCTTGGAAATAAATTTTGATAAAATATCATGAATCTCACTAATTAAAAATTAAAAGTAAAAAACATTTATAAAAATTACAATTTATCTTAATATCTTTATTTTTTAACTCATAAAAATATTGTAAATAGATTCTATATGATAAATATATTATTCTAATAATAAAAGCTTAAAATATATCAATAATATCACTAATTAACATTTAAAAGTTAAAAAAGACATTAGTTACGAGTTTAAGCTATTGTTCATCTTAAATAATTTTATTTTATTTTAATATTAAAATATTTTTAATATATTATACAAATGTAATATACTATGAAAATAAATTTTATTTGATAAATAGTATTATTAATCTCACTAATTAAAATTTAAAAGTCAAAACGACATTAATTATGAGTTTTGTGTTACTATTCATCTTTAAAATTTTTTATTTTATTTTAATTTAAATTTTTTTAATATATTCTATAAATATAATATATCATGAAAATAATTTTTTGATAAATAACATCAATAATCTCACTAATTTAAATTTAAAAGTAAAAAATAACATTAATTATGGGTTTATGTTAATGTTCATCTTTAAATTTGTTATATTTATAAATAGTTTTAAAAGTTACTATTTATCTTAATATCTTTATTTTTTAACTTTTATAAATACTTTTATAAGTTATATATGACAAATATATTATTATAATAATAAATTTTTTGATTAAAAGTATTATTATTATTATTAAGTAAAAAATTAACTATGATAAAATTTATAACAATATGAGAGAGAGAGAAAGAGAGAGTGGGTGGGCATTTATTATCGTGTGAGAGAGAGAGAAAGAGAGGGAGGGAGAGTGAGCATTAAGTAGGTGTGTGTGAGAGAGAGAGGAGGGGAGGTGAGTACGATGTGTGTGAGAGAGAGAGAGAGGGAGAGGGATGATGAGCATTAATTATAGAGAGAGATATGGAACATATGGTGGGTTGGAAGCTCTCCGGTTGGGTTTGGTAACCCAGACTTAAGCCTGAATTATCCCCGGCTCAAACCCGGATCAGCTAATCCGACGTATCAAAGTAATTTCTGATTTATTTTTGGGTTAACTTCTAGTTAACCCCAAGCTAACTCCGTATCAAAGCTAAGCTAAGGGGACTTTACTGACCGAGTCCGATTAATGAGGAAGTGTGTGAGGAGAGAGTGGGGCCCCCACTCTCTCTCTTATCTGTCTGGTTAACATGATCAGCTGTCAAACAATCCCTAATAAGAGAGTTATAAATAGAAAAGGGAAGCTCTAAAAAATATCAATATTTTAGTGTTTGGTTATCATAACAGTTGAATCTTTTGGTCTACTTATTAGATTTCAATACGTCAAAGAAACTTGACCTCTCCTTTTCTCGTCACGCCGCAGCATACACGTTGGTGTAATGGTGTTGGATACATCATACAAGTTTGGGTCTTGGCATTGACACCTGTTCCTACCTGGCAATGTCAGACCATGCAAGCTATGACGCCTCTTCTTCTTCTTCTTCTTCTATAAAACATCACTGTAACACATACAAATTGCCTAATCTTCAAAGACATGGTCATGTTTATATTATTGAATTTTATTTTACAGAATTGCTTAGAATCAAATATATGTTTTCTCAGTCAATATTAGAGTTTAATGACAAAGAACAGGTGAGCAGTCATGTAGGGGGGCCATAATTCATGATTCCCTTCTTACAGCTGCCCAGTGATGAGTTGCAGTAATCTGTTCATAAGACGGAGTATGCCCTCTGTAATGACATAAATGTATCGTTTATATTAGAGTTTAATGCTTTGAGTCTTTGTCAATGTTGTCGTTGTTATGATTTTCTCTTTGATGGAAATTTTTATTTATTCCTCTCATATGTAAATGTTTCATGTGAGTGAAATGAAAATTTATCTTAATTTTTTTTTTAAAAAAAAAACTTCTCGCTGTTGCCGTCCACCTGATTCTTACCTTCCACGTCGCGGGCCAGGGGTGTCCCTACCAACAGCTGCCCTACCGTACGTTCTGTCGTTTTCTGCTTTTGGACGGTGGAGATCTGGCTTCTGTAGGATTCACGTACCCTATCCCACCCCACCCCCTCCCCTCCCGACGGCCCCGTGAAGAAAAATGGAAACTGGAAAGCACGATTGCGGAAAGCAAAATTGTTTTTTTTGTGTGATTATGGGATGGGGGTTGAGATTTGATGTATGATAATCAAGTCGTATCTAAAGTTTAGACTTATGTTAGTAGGGTTGCATATATATATATATATATATATACATATACATATTTTAAACGTGATAAATGGATGGAAATCTTTCGGTAAAAATTGACTTGAAAAAAAAGGAGAAAAGAAAACATGCAAAGATTTAATAGTTTGGTTTATAGGTTATAAATTTTTTGTTCTATGAGAAATTAATATAAAGAATATATTGTTTCTCGTAAACCCCAGATTCTACACACATCAAATCTGAAAAAAAAAGAAAAGAAAGGTTAATCTGGCACGATCATTGGGATCACCCAGCAGGGTGTTCGCGGTTTTGTTAGGAGTTAGGGATCTACCACAATCATCTTACTAATGAACTTTTATAGGTGTCCAAGTGCCTGACAAGGAGAAATCATTATATATTAAACAATAGATTTTTTTTATCGAGAATATCTCTCTAAATATTAATTATGTCAAATATATCTCTTATTTAATATATTATTTAGAATATCCTCTATTTAACTTTAAATATTACAGTTATATCTCTACCGTAACCTTGATTGGCCTAATTTTGATTAAGCATGAGTTAAGTGGTGAAATTATCGATCTACCCTCGGTTTACCCTTTCCTCTCTCTCTTCTCCCGATTGAAATCCTAACGGGCGAAGGAGGGGAGCAACGTCGTTGGCTACAAGGTGGGGGGAGAGGGGGAAGGAGTGCCAACGGTGAGTGGGTGGGGGTAGACTAGCAGGGAGGGCGACAGAGACGGAGAGGGGGAGGGGGAGCCGACGGTGAGGCAGAGAGGGGGAGGGGGCACCGGCTACAAGATGGGGGGAGACAGGGAGGGGGCACCGACGGTGAGTGGGAGAGGGGGCGCTGGCTGCGAGGTGGGGGGAGAGGGGGAGGGGGCGAAGTAGCAAGGAGGGCAGCAGAGGGGGATCGAGAGGGGGAGGGGGCACCAGTGGTGAGGGGGAGGGGGAGCCGGCGGTGAGGGGGAGAGGGTGAGGGGGTGATTGCTCCGAGGTGGAGGAGAGGGAGATCGAGAGGGTGCCGGCGGTGAGGGGGGATCGAGAGGGGGAAGGGCACCGACTGTGAGGTGGGAGTGGGGGAGGGGGCGCCGACTGCAAGGTGGGGGGAGAGGGGGAGGGGGTGCCAGCGGTGAGGGGGAGAGGAGGAGGGGGCACCGACTACAAGGTTGATGAGGGGGAGGGGGAGCCGACGATGAGAGAGAGTGAGGGGGGCATGATGCAAGGTGGGGGAGAGGGGGAGGGGGCGTCAGCGGTGAGGGGAGAGGGGGAGGGAACTCTCTCTCTCTCTCTCTCTCTCTCTCTCTCTCTCTCTTACTAACAGTATTTTAGATATTTCATTACCCTTAATGACGGTAGATGAGATATTTAGTAGAATATTCACCCCCTATTGACGATAATAAATTATAGGGGTATAATTACATTATTAAAGATTGAATAAAAGATATTTTAAAATATATATTTAAATGAGAAATAAATTTGATATAACTGATATTTAGAGAGACATTTACGTAAAAAAATTCAAAAAACTACTTGTTGCATACCGCATGTTCTCATCGATTTGTGCTGGGTTCACACGAGTAGATAACACTTGGCGATAAAATCGAGATTACATGCTCGTCAACTCACACGTATGACGATCGCGCACCACACGTGCACCAAGTAGTGCACACTCGGTCACCGCTCACAGTGGCTCTAATAATTCAAAGTTGTGGCATCCAAAAATTTGAAACATGCGCCCATAGACGCTCTCAGGGCCAGTTTGTTATCCGAATAACGTCTTCGGATTTCTCACCCGATGAGAGAGGAATGCGGAGGGGCCCACACTCCTCTCTCACACACATTCATCTTACTCGAGGTCAGGCACCGTGTTCGACCCAGAGGGTCGAACACGGTATTCTAACACGGTATTCTCAACCGAAAAATAAATTAGGCCTCGAGGAATATCTACTTTGTGGGGTCCTCCTATCGGATCCGATCGTAACTTGAGAGTCCGATAGACGTACCAATATGGATAATCATCGTTGCTCAGATAAAAAATAACCTGAAGGAAGAATATTCGCAATGTGCCCGTGACATACACCTTATTCCCCACGACAGAAGCTATCTACAGAGAATATAGATTAACTTAATGTTTCAATAAGAATCTTTTAATAAGTCTAACATGTACATGTACAGATGTGCTGACGTACATACAAAATTAATTATACCCTCTCATAAGTTTGGCTAGGCTTTGATTACTACTAATGAGTTGCCTTGTGGACAGGTGGAGAGGAGTACACGTATGCATCTACCTGTCACGCCTTGGATCCGTATGTCTCTCCTTGCCTCGCCTGATGGACCTTGCATGTTTAATGCTAAGGCGTCATTTTTAAATATTATTATGTTAACATGTTAAAGTGTTAACGTTTAATCCATTAAGATGCTAAGTTATTAAGTTGCTAAAGTGGCGTGACTATGAAAGAACAAGGACATGGAGAAGCAGAGGTGCAGTTAGGCAAAAGAATTGAAATTAGTAGAGTTGATTATAGGAAGGGCCGAAGAGGTTAAAATAAAAAGGTTTCCCCAAGGGTTTGATAGTTAATACAAAACTTATGGTAGCTAGGAAACAATGTAGAGCTATGAAAGAGGGCAGTGATTTTTT
Source organism: Amorphophallus konjac (assembly GCA_022559845.1). Taxonomy (NCBI): domain Eukaryota; kingdom Viridiplantae; phylum Streptophyta; class Magnoliopsida; order Alismatales; family Araceae; genus Amorphophallus; species Amorphophallus konjac. The sequence goes on along the minus strand of CM040121.1, from coordinate 283,874,523 downwards.
TTTAAAAAAAATGTAGGACACATGAACATGTAAGATTTTAGGTTAATTTTGTGATCATATGAATTAAACATCAAAGTGGGCGGGTAATGACCAATTTATCTGTCTTAAATGTTCATAAAATTGATAAACGAACCTGATTTTGGACTTCAATTTATAGAAATTTGAGTAGATATTATTAAATATAGAAGATAATGCATCTATTACAATATTACTTGGTAGAGTAATGTTTAGAGCATCCACTGCACTAATTACATGTATCGGTGTAATTAGTGTAACACTTATTTTTTTAATTTTTTTTTGAGTAGTCTCCATGTCTAACCTTGACGTTAAGAAATTGTCATTTTTAAGTCACCTCGGTGGCAACGAGGGAAAAAGGCGATGTCATTTGCATAAAGGGGAGTGGGGATCTGAACCTTCCATTCTACTCAAAGTCAATTAACCGGTTTCTGAATTTGGGTCTAATTCCCTTTAATTACAGAGGTTTAGAAACTTTTTTTTTTAAAAAAACATTCTAATGTAAAGCCAATGGAGAATAAATGAAATCACATGCAAAGCAAAAAGAAACCACGGAAGGCGGAATATGGAAATGGAAGTACGAAACATAGAGTCATTTTCTTGTTTAAATTTACATAAAAAGCCCTTGGAAAAGTCTCAAATGATAAATTACATTCGAACTTTAAAAATTCACAAGAATCAATAAAATCCAACTCTCTACGTGTTTTTGCATTTCTAGGAGAGAGAGAGAGAGAGAGAGAGAGATTTTGGCTACAAGGTGAGGTCGGTCCGGAGACTTAACGGGTGGCGATTTTTCTTTGAGATTTTTACATCTCTCACATTCAGAATTTGCCGTCCCGCCCTGACCCGCACCGACCCGCACGACCCGACCCGACCCAGGCTGGCACCGGGTCGCACGGGCTAGGGGTCGTGGACGGGACGCATTGGACCGCAAGGTCCCGTGCGTCTCGCCACGTACCGCTCCGATGCGCGGCGGGACCCGGCTCGGTACGAGCGGGTCGGGGCGGTCGCCCATTTAACGGGCCGAAGGGGGAGGCTCCCTCCATCCCTCCCACCGGCGAACGGCGGTGCAGCGGCGGCCGGCGGCTTTGGGCGACTCAGGGCAATGATCGGAGGTAGGTAGGTGAAATTTTTTTTTAAATGATCGGGGGTGGGGAAGGGGGGGCGTCGACCGCTGGATGTGGCCGGAGGTGGGGGTGGGGGAGGAGGCCGTCTGCCAGCCGGATCTGGCTGGAGGTGGACGGAGGTGGAGGACGGCGGGGGGGGGGGGGGGGGCTGGGCGTCTGCCGCCGTGGGGGAGGGGGGGGGGGCTGGGCGTCTGCCACCGGCAGGCCGTGGGGGGACGACGGGGGGGGGGGGTGGGGTGGGGGCTAGGCGTCTGCCACCGGCAGGCCGTGCTGTGGGGGGACGGGGGGGGGGGGGGGGGGGGCTGGGCGTCTGCCACCGGCAGGCCGTGGGGGGGGGGGGGGGCGGGGGGGCGTCTGCCACCGTGGGGGACGGCGGGGGGGGGGGGGGTCTGGGCGTCTGCCACCGGCAGGCGGTGGGGGGACGGCGGGGGGGTGGGCTGGGCGTCTGCCACCGTGGTGGGGGGGGGTGGTGGGGGGGGGTGGGCGTCTGCGACCGTGGGGGGGGGGGCTGGGCCAAGGGCGGTTTGGGGGGGGGGAGAGGAAAAAAATTATTATTTTAAAATTTTATATCTTTTTAATTTAAAAAAGTATAAGAATAAAATTTGTTAGATTGTCATTGTTTAATATTATTTTTGATGTATTGTTGAATTCATGTTGTAGAAAAAATATAATTTTTATTTAATTCATGTTGTAGAATTAAATATATTGATATATTATTTAATTCGTGTTGTAGAAATAATATAAATATCGTTTAATTCATGTTGTAGAAATACATTTATATTTGATATATTACTTAATTCATGTTTAAATATTAGATTTAATTGAGATGTATTAAATTTTAATTTTAATTTTGTAGAATTAATGATATTATTTTCATTATTAGTTGTAGACGTAAAATAATATAATAATTAATTTTAAAAATTTTAAAGATGTTTTTCATTTAAATATATCTACAGTGAGAAATATTTTACAAAAAATTAAAGGTAATATTTATAATTTAAATTAAGTAGAGATGTTTTGAATTTAAATATAAATTTATTGATAAATATTTTACAAATAATTTTAAATGTAATTAAGATGTATAATGTAATTTAAGTAGAGATGTTTTTAATGTAAATAGTGTTGAATATTTTATAAATAGTTTTAAAGTTAATTTAGATCTATAATATAATTTAAATAGAGATGTTTTTAATGTAAACTCTCTTGAATATTTTATAAATAATTTTAAAGTTACTTTAGATCTATAATATAATTTAATTAGAGATGTTTATAATTTAAATATATAAATAGTGATAAATATTTTATAAATAATTTTAAAGTTAATTTATATGTATAATGTAAATTATTTAGATATGTTTATAATTTATATGTGTCATGTAATTTAATTAGAGATGTAATTTTAAATATCTAATTAGTGATAAATAATTTTAAAGTTAATGTATATGTATGAATTATAAATATTAACCTTATATGTTTGTTATAGAAATAATGATATTATTTTGAACTAAATTATATTAACATGTATTAAATATTGAATTTAGTCTTGCATGGTACGCAAATAATGAAATTATGTTCAATGTTAATTGTAGATGGCAAATAATATATTTTCATAATTTGAATTTCTTAATTTTAGGCCTTAGCACTCTATGGCTCCTAAGGAACGAACAAGTGATATTGAGTGGTCACACGGAGTTTTGTTGGATGGAAACCGTAGGTGTTGACGTTGTAACTATTGTAAAATAGAACACCGGGGAGGAGGGGTGTCTCGGTTGAAGAAGCATTTGGCAGGAGGAGCCGGGGCAGGATACTCTGAGATTGCTGGGTGTACCCATGTGCCTAGAGATGTGAAACTTGCAATGGCTAGGCAACTGCGGGAGAAGAGAGCTGAGATGCAAGAAAAGGAAAAAAAGAAGAAAATGGATCAAGCGGCAGTGAGCGGAATAGCAAGCGGCAGCAACGAGGAGGAATGTGCATGGACACCCAGTGACGAAGACGAACAAGCACGTACTGAGCAGGCTAATGTGTATGTCACTGTGAACGATCCATACGAAGCCGAGTTTCGTGAGGCAGTACGCCAGAGCATGGAAGAGTCAAGACATCCCGAGGAGACTACAATCCGTAGCCGCGAGGCGGCGAGGACCGGAGCATCAGGGAGTGGTGGTTCATCTACGACTCGACAACCACGAGGCATAAGGAGTTTATTGACTGGTGACTCGGGGACACAAAGAAAAAGGACACAATCGATCAACATTGAAGATTTGGAGTCCGGTGCACTATCCCGAGAGCATGGCAAGCAAACGATGATGGACGATGCGTATGGCCAGAAGGGACCTAAATGGAAACTTGGTCAGGCTGTTGCAAAATGGTGGCACCACGCGGGTCTGCCTTTCAATGCAGCCAATAGCCCTTACTACAAGCTAATGTTTCAGGAAGCACAGGTCCTTGGGCTACACGTGCAGCCACCTACAGCGAGAGAATTGGCTGGCGTATACCTTGATGAACAGGTTGCTGAGATCAAGAGTTACATTGACTCATTCAAGCAGAAATGGACAAAGTACGGAGTCACACTGATGTGTGATGGATGGTCAGGTACCACAAAATCTAGCCTGATCAACTTCCTTGTTTATTGTGACAGACATGTATTCTTTCACAAATCAGTGGATGCGTCTGGTCAAATTCATAGTCATCAATATATTTTGTCATTGATGGAGCAAGTGGTGACTGAGATTGGGGAGGAGTACATTGTGCAAGTGGTGACTGACAATGGGTCGAACTATAAGAAGGCCGGGGATGAGCTAATGAAGAAAAAACAGCACATTTTCTGGACCCCCTGTGCAGCGCATTGTGTAGATCTGATGCTGAAGGAGATTGGGCAGCTTCGTATGGTAAAATCTGTGGTCGAGGTGGCACAAAAAATCACGAAATATATCTACAACCACACACTTGTATTGGCATGGATGAGGGAGCATTGTGGCGGCGAACTGTTGAGGCCTGGCATCACACGATTTGCCACCAACTACATCGCATTGCATAGCCTATTGAAGCACAAGGATGTGTTGAAGCAAATGTTTAGAGGTGAGACCTGGCTGAGTTCCTCTTTTGCTGCTTCACGTGAAGGGGCGGAGGTCGAGGGGATTATCAACACCTCGAATTTTTGGGAACGAGTGAAGGTATTAGTGTCATTGATAGAGCCACTGTATGAGGTTCTACGATGCGTGGATGGGGATAGAGTACCAACCATGGGGTTGGTGTACAGCAAAATAGAAGCAGCCAAGCGGAAGATCCTTACAACGTCCAAAGAATATGGACCCACCATTCTAGAGATTGTGGAGGACAGATGGGACAGACAAATGAGCCGCGATCTTCACATGGCAGGTAAACACTTACATTCTCGTCCAATCAATGAGCTGTGATTTTCAGTTGATATTAATATGTAATTCATTGTCTTATGATTGCAGCGTACTATCTACATCCGGCCTTCCAATATGCTCGGGCCCTTGCTTATGACGATACGTTGATAGAATCGGTCAACATTGTGGTAGACCGATTATCTTTCACCCCAACAGATACTGCTGATGCGTTGAATGAGGTATACTTAGATATTTTAACATTGACAATACTAAATGAAATATACACTTCATATTTTTTGATAATGCAGATGAAAACATTTAGAGAGGGAATTGGTTCATTTGCGACACCTAATGCCATGGCCAGTCGTGATAGACTCGACCCAGGTAAGGTGTCTTCACAATGTACCTTCTATGTCTCGAGAAGTAATTTTTACATCTAATTATTATATTGTACGTGATCTGTCTTAAACACAGCTGAGTGGTGGCTAAATTACGGCACAAGTGCACCCGTATTAAGGAAGATCGCAATGAGAGTTATATCGCAAACATCCTCGTCGAGTGGGTGTGAGCGGAATTGGTCGACGTTCTCCTTCTTGCATACTAAGCTGAGGAATAGGTTAACACACCGCAGGCTAGACAAAATAGTGTATGTTCATTACAACATGAGGCTAAAGGTCCGGCATGTACAAATGGATACAAGGAGAGGAGAGGGAGATTACGACCCAACTGATGCTGTGTACTTGCGAGACGATGATGACCCTATGGTAGCATGGGTTGCAAGAGCCACAACCGAGCGTGGTGAGGCAGAATTGGACGAGGAGGCTGAAGAACCTGGCGAGACACCACGGCCTAATACTTTTCTCGCATCAGCTGTACAAGAGGCAGTCGAGGAGGGAGATGACACCCATGTGTATTTGGGTGGTGACGACTCAGCAACGGGACGTGATGATGAAATTAATTTAGATGAAGACCTCGTCATTGGGGGTGGAGACACATCGTATGCGTACGATGATACAGCATGGGAGCGATTGATCCAACCCCCATTAATTGAGCGTCAAGAGCCACCTCAGGTGAATTAATACATGAAAATCGAATCGTAAATTTCATTAAATAGCATAGTGATATATTGATGTATGATAGCAATATATTACAGGTCGGTCTGACAAATGACAACATTGCGGGAGAACAGTAGTCCCGAGTTGCTGTACCGCCGCATTCAATATCTGCGGAACCAAGAAGGTTATCCACTTCAAGAGAGGCTAGGGAGAGTTCCTCATTTAGAGAGGTGAAATTATATTATCATTTCTACATTTGTTAATATATAATTCATTGGTAATTGAATATATTCTTCTTTCAATTGTGTAGTCTTCGGTAGCATCGAAACAACCATCTCAGTCTGCTGCGCCCCGACGCTCAACATCTAAGGCTAAGGCACCCAATCAGTCTTCTCAGGTATACGTACAGACTTACACAATAGAAAGTAAATTGAAAAATTATCTAAGCAGGCTTCTGCTTCTCAGGCATCTAGAGGGACACAACATGCAGCATGTAAGCCGCCCCCTGCTCCACAGAAGAAAAAATCATCATGGACCACATTATTCACCAGCAAGAAGGACAAGGGACCACCATTAAATCCGATAGATTTTACAGACATGGAGACATTAGATCCCAATGCAGATGACGACACTCCCGAGCCTTCTGTTGAGCCCCGCATTAGTGGGAGTCATGACTCCGATGCTGAGAGTACACCGACAGGGTCTTCATCCCATGGAGGTGGTGGTTCTCAAGGTGACCAACGGAGTCCTCGTCATAATACTAGTGCTGGTGGCAGAGAGTACAGCAGTGGTCATAGTAGAGGTCGTGGGGGCCGTCAATATGGCGCATGGACAGAGGAGCAACACTTCACACATGCCACGCAAGATGAGGACCACGGTGCTCCACCGGCAGGGACGAGACGGGCAACTGATCATTGGGATCCCTACTATGGAAGTTCGGTTGCAGATAGTACCAGCTATCAAGGCATGTTGTCTGATTTTGAGAGCATGAGCACACATGACTCCCAGGGATCTGGAAGCTCGTATGTACGATCATGGCCACAGCAGCCGATCTATCATGGCGACTCAGATAACAGTAGTTCATTTTTCCCATCGTATCCATATTCTTATGCCACCGCTACGTCAGTAGAGGTCGTGTACGCACAAGGTTCGCAGCAGTATGAATACTACGTACGCATGTACTGGGAGAACTATTCAGGTTCAATACGCTATGAAGACTATCTGTCCTATCTGCGGACCACATTTAATGTCAGATTATTTGGAGATGGGCACTGGCCCAGTTTGGGTCCATAGTCTTTATTAGTATGTATCATTTGGTTACATTTATAACTAACTAATAATTAATTGTAGATTTCTTCATATATAGAGTTCTGTACTTGTCATTGAAATTACTAATGTAAACTTTTACATCATTTGCAGGTCATCATGGACGGACGGCGTCACCCTGCGTGGGAGCATGGATACTCTGTTGAGGGTGATGGACATGTGCACTGTAGATACTGCGAACATCGCGTCACCGGCATACACAAGTTTGCGGAGCACCTTGCGGGAGTGGGACGCGATATTCGTGCATGCGACCGAGTTCCGGGAGATGTCAGACATTCATTCCGGACACAGTTACAGGATAGATACGGTTCTTGTAGCACACCGAGGACATCTTCTTCTACCTCCCGGGTACCTCCACCACGAGCACAGGGCGGAGCAAGATCTTCCTCCACGTCCAGAGTTCGAGCAGCACCAGCACCAGCACCAGTCGCACATGATAGAATTGAAGCTATAGATATAGTGAGGACTTTTTTTACAGATTTTCATGTACCCTCCACCGCAGCACACGACCCATCATTTGTGCAGATGGTTACATATTTTCAGTCCCACCCACATGTACCTCCACCCACTAGGATAGAGTTAGATTATACGGGTGATCAGTCTCATGTATCTGATGATGAGTTTTGTGATTCGAGTTTCATTGATGATGAGGATGAGTGAGTTTTGGGATTCGGGTTTCACAGATGGACGAGGATTAGTGAGTTTTTGTATTTTATACTTCATGAATGAATGTTACGATTATGTCACTGTTTACTTTTACATATTTAGTAATTGAAATAAATTTTTATATATTATATATAATAGGATGTTTAATTAAGCGGTGTAATATGTAATTTTTATATAATTAATTATGTATAATTTACTATGGATCTATTATCTTAAATAAACTTTACATTCTAATATTTTTAAATATATATAACATTTAATCTTTCAAAATAAATTTATTACAAATTTTAAAAAAAATAAAAAAACTACGCGTCGCGAGTCCAATGGGGCGGACCGGGTCCCGTCCCGCGCCGAGACCGGGTCGGGCGGGTCGAACGGGTCGGTAAACCCTGCTCACATTGTATCTAACTTCAATTTATCTTTCTAAATAACTCCCCACATTCTTCCAAATTTCGAAACTAAATCCTCGCCGTGGCAGTGACTTTAACTCAACATCTGGTATCGTGGTTAATGTAAGTAAATGACATTTTGACCTTACACAGATAGAGAGGGGTAACTTTTTGAGTTACTCTGGATTATATGCTTTAGTCAGTTTATTTGAGAAAGAAAGAATATTCTGTACCAGTTCTAAATATTTGCTAACCGGAGGTTCTTAATTTAGAATTTTAAATTTTCGTGTCAAGTATGTACAGTCGTCACGTTTATATCGTTCCAATCATGATTTGTGTATGATTCGTATCGCACGTATCAAATCGTATTAATCGATAATTGATTCGATCGATACGTGATATGTAATCGATACATTATTATATTTATTAATTATTATATATTTTATTTTATATTAAATAAATTTTATAAATAAGTTAATTAGATATCTTATATTTAAACGTGAGATCGTTGATTCAAAATGCATAATGCGCATGATTTTTGAGATTCGAATTCAAGACATCTTAAAAATAGAGTGTAAATTATTTAACCAAATGAGTTAATTTTTTAAAAATTATTTTACATATGATATGTATATGAAGGATCATTTTTCACCTCAATACATAACGACATATTATATCGATAAAAGATTAGTACAATTGATACGAACGAACCTTACTTTCAACAACGTAAACTAATTAAAAATGAGTTCACGGGGCATTCTCTTAACCAGAGTTATACTGGGTGTGGTCCATGGCGGCTTCCCATGCTAACATTGGATTCCACTTTGCCTATAAAATTCTTTGTACCAATCAGAGGTGGCTAATTCTGTCTTTTTGCTGAGAGAGGGAGAGCATCCCATATCAGAAGGGTCTTTTCCATATATATTTGTATAATCTTATATTTCAATATTTATACTCTTGATTTATATGATTTGTTAAAAATAATTTTAAACACACCTCGATAATTACATTTGTACATTTTGACCGTGTTTGATAATGGGGTGAGGTGAGTTATTCGTGTCCATAAATATCAATTACTCATCTCACCCCAGTTGGAAGGGGATGAATGTGAGGAGAAATTGTGAGACTCGTAATTTTCTCTCACGTCTCTTTGCTATCCGGTCTTTCCTATTTAGAAATCAAACACACCTTTTATGTCTTTGAGCTGCCAACTTCTTAAATAGATGTTATAAACACTGTTAATAAATGTAAAATTCACAAAGACCTCGAGACTTTGATCTAATCAAACCTCTACGAAATCTAAACTAAGGGTAAATTTGTCATTTTAATATTTAAACTGCAATCACGATTCCCACTAAGATAGGGTTAGAGTTTACACACCATGAGTGTTGAGCTATAAGTACACGTATTTATTTGACTTTATATATTATCATTAACTAAATGCCAAAGATGGATATCTTGAGCGCACAGATTTTTATTTTTATATAAATTTTTATATATGGAATATGTGTATCTTTAAATTCTCATCTAAGAGTTCATGTTCTATCAGATAATATCCAAGACAGATATCTTAATATCCGAATCCGTATCCGATTAATAATCGAATATCTGATATTCGATTAAATTATCTTTCGAATATTTTATTCTAATAATTATCTAATTAAATGAATATGAATTTGAATTAGATTCAAATTTTAAACGAATAATTATCGGACCTAATTCCAACTACTATGCTACCAAACATATACTCCCATCAATTTATTCGTACGGGGTGTCCATTAAAAGATGTTCATGAGAGGAAGATGAACTGCCGGCATTGAAAGAACGGAATCGATTTATACCGATCTCACCTCTGTGCACACCATGGCGTCCGTCACTCCATCGTCGACTGAAGTCATTTTAACCCCTCCAATTAATTTTTTTAATAATCTACCATTCAGTAAGTGAGAATGGTTTTTTTATAAAAAAAATCAAGTAACGAGGGTGCAGTGAGGGTCTCCCTGTAATAATCTAACATTCAATAAGTGAGAGAGAGAGAAATAGTGTTCCTTAACAATTAAGGCATCAAGCCATCCACCTTTCTCTCACCATTCCCATCCCTCATTTAAAGGTCTACGGTGGAACAGTAGACCCATGCATATGCAGTTTGATGCGACCCAAGAATCTCTTCCCATGAAGAAGACATATATCTGTCTTTCCCAAAAAAGAAGAACCGTGAATAAATCTTAGGCCATGTTTGGCATTTATATTGGATATTAATTTTTAGTCTCAAAATTTGATTTTTTAAAAAATAAATTAAATATATTTAAATCACATCATTTTTTTAAAGTTAACTTTTAAATTCTAAAAAGAGATAGTACGAAAATGACTCATTTTTTAAAAATGCCAAAAACTCCTTCATGTTAATTTTTTATCTCTCTAATATTTTTTGAAATTAAAATCGAAACTTACATAGATCGCCAAACATGGCCCAGGCTTAGTTTTGATCACGATGAAACGACCTCACCGTGTTCTCTCTCGCAGCTCTCGCTCTCTCTCTATGTTGCACATACGTGTCCCTCTCACGTTCATAAAAGCGATTACTCGCATCTTACAACATGTCTAATATTTATCTCGGATAAATTTTACGTGATCACGTGTTTAATTCTCAAGAAATATGTGACTCAAATTTTTTTGATTCGTCAGATTTCTCGCCGTAAAAAAAATATGTGCCTAATACTGTTATAACCTCGTGTATTCTAATGTAACGAACATATCCTTTATATTAAAACATGTGTCTAATATTCACCCATGGAACATCTTACGTGATCACGTGTTCAAATCACGAAAAGTGCTTGACTCAAAATTTTTTATTCGTCATATTCCTCGTCACCAAAGTAAAACATGTGTCTAATACTATTCCAACGTCATGTATTGTACTGTAACGAACATATCCTTTATATTATCACTAATATCTTTATAATAAGTATATATTTGAACGTATGGTCGACTATCTATACCGGAGATTAAGGTCTGTCTCTCTCAACGACTGAATCTAAGGTCAGACTTTATTCTTAGCAGGATGAATGCTAGACATGTGTTGATCCGTCTAGAATGTGAAGATGATTTCCTTAAAATTCTTCTTCAAAAGAATTTATACATCAAGGGATTCCTCTTCATATTCTTTAAATGGACACCTGATTTCGACTTTGTATCGGATCCATCGACTATCCCTGTGTGGATTGGATTTCCATCACTTCCAATCAATTTTTATCATGAAGATATGATGCGTTCAATAGCTGGTAACATTGGATCTGTCTTGCGGATTCATGATGCTACTGTTGCGATGACTGAGACTTCAGAAGCTCTGGTATGTGTTGAATTAGACATTGCAGCACAGAGGAAAAATCGGATATGGATTGGGATAGAGGACAATGGTTTTTGGCAGTCAATTAGTTATCACAGGGTTCCACACCTATGCTCTCATTGTCATAAAATTGGACATTTGGAGAAAGAATGTAAGAAGAAACAAAATAAGGCTATGATTCACCATCTGCCTCTAAAAGATAATGTTCCTCTTGAAGCACAAAAGGTGATTCGTCAGGAATATAGACCTCGACTGCCTAAAATTTGTAGTCCGAAGATGATAATTAATGAGGCCAACGGGTTCTCTATACTGGAACAATTTTCCGAAGAATCAAATCTGAAGGAGGATTTGGCAGATGAAGGGAATGATACATGAATTATCAATGATATTTCCACTGATTTTACAGTTTACAACAATGCTGTTTGTGACTCTAAATTAGTTGATGAAGCAAATAAGTCATGCGTCTCATATATTTGTGATAATGTCTCAAGTAAACAGAATGCTTCATATATAGCATCTCATGAGAGTATTACAACCGAATCTTCACTCACTGAGAAGCTCCCTTCAACCCAAAATCTTTACATTTCTGGGGTGAAAGAGAAATCTGATTTGGTAGATAGCTCCCAAAGCTTGGATATCAAAGACATCCAAATTATTTCAAATAAAGTTTCTGAACTGGCTGCATCAGAAAATTCTCAGATGGTTTGTCAAAACAATAAAAGCACATACAGTGGCCTTCAAGATAAAGAAGTAACTGAAATCTCCGCCATTCCCGGAGAACTTATTAATGATGGTCGGCTGACTAGAGCTAAGGTCAAGGTGTTGGCTGCTAATCCTTCGTCCTCTTATGTTCATGATTAGTTCTGCTCTTATATGGAATGTTAGGGGTATAGGTAATAAGGCCACTGTCAGAAGCCTTGCACAATTTGTCAAAACTCATAAGATATGCATTGCAGCTATTCTTGAACCTCGAATTGATTTCAGTCATGCTAGTTATGTGGCTCATCGCATCAACCTTCGGTCTGTTCTTGGGAACAATGGTGCATCCTCTAGAATTTGGCTCTTTCATAGTATTGATATTTGCCTTGATGTTATCGAGCTGCATCCACAATATATTACTTTTGCTCTTAAGGAGGATCACTCTGTCTTTATGTATTTTACTGCCATTTATGCATCTTGCTGTGCTAGTGTTCGTAGGGAAATGTTTGACTCCTTAATGGCATTCAGTCCAGAAGTGAATACTCCTTGGATTATTGGTGGTGACTCCAATTGCATCATTTCCCCCGAAGAAAAACTTGGTGGTCTCATGTCCTCTTCAACTGCTATGACTGATTTTCAAGGCTTTGTTGCAGCTACTGGACTCATTGATGCTGGTTATTCAGGTTCTCCTTACACTTGGACTAACAACCAAATAGGGACCTCTCATATTCGAGCCCGGCTTGACAGAATATTTTACAATGCTAACTGGTTAAACTTTCCCTCTAATATGACTGTTAAGCATTTGGTTAGAGGTCCTTCTGATCATGCTCCTCTTCTCATGGATATGCAACCTGTGCAAGCTGCTCCTGGTAGATTTATATATCAGCATATGTGGCACACACATCCTGATTTTTTGGAATTTGTTAAAGAACAATGGAATAATCATGAGCAAATATATCATCCCTTTTACTTATTACAAGAGAAGCTCAAGCACCTTAAGGCCGCTTTGAAAACCTGGAATAAAGATGTTTTTGGTGACATCCATCAAGCCAAGGAAAATGCTGAAATGCAGTTACTTCAAGCTCAAGATAATTTTGATGATAATCATTCTGTAGATAACATAATGAAACTAAACAAAGCTAATGCTGAGTTGAGACTTGCACTACATCGGGAAGAAATCTTTTGGTTTCAAAAATCCCGTATTCAGTGGCTTTCATATGGAGATCGGAATACCCAATTCTTCCATCATTACACCAAAATCAGATGGCAGAGAAACTACATTCATAAGCTGAAAATAGATGGCAATTGGGTGGAAGATCAGGCTATTTTATTAACTGGTGCAACTGATTTCTTTAAGAATCTCCTCTCATCTGAAGAACATAATATTGATGCTCAGCTTTTGTCAGTTATTCCTAGTCTAATTACTGGAGATCAGAACACAGTTCTCTGTGCTATTCCATCTGCAGAAGAAATCAAAAGAACTATTTTTTCACTTCCTGGCAATAGCTCTCCTGGTCCTGATGGGTACACGGGTAACTTTTTTACTCAATGCTGGGATATAGTAGGGAATGATGTGATAACTGCTGCTCAAAGTTTTTTTCAAGGGTGGGGACTTCCGAAGGGAGTCACATCTACCATTCTATGTTTGATACCTAAGGTTAAAAACCCATCTTCCTTTGTGGATTTCAGGCCTATTAGCTTATGCAACTTCATATACAAAATTGTGTCCAAAGCAATTTGTGACAGATTGCGTAATATTCTTCCTGGTATTATTTCTGAACTGCAAAGTGGCTTTATCAGTGGCCGAGCTATTTCTGATAACTTCCTGCTTGCTAGGGACTTATTCATGGAATTAGATAGGCCGGTCAGAGGTCATAATATTCTGATCAAGCTAGACATGGCTAAAGCCTACGACCGAATTGAATGAGACTTTATCTTCAATGCTATGAGGAAATTTGGATTTTCTAATAGATTCATTTCTCTTATTGCTCAACTCTTAATGAATTGATGGTACACTGTTGCATTTAATGGTCAACTGCATGGATTCTTCAAATCTACTCGAGGGGTGAGGCAGGTTGATCCACTAGCCCCTGCCCTCTTCATATTAGCTGAAGAAGTTTTGAGCAGAGGTCTTAGTCATTTATTCAATTCTGGACAGTGCCAACATTATCATCTGTCTCGACAGGTTATGCCTATCTCACATATTCTTTATGCAGATGATTCAATTATATTCATGAATGGCAGTATATCCTCCATTAAACATTTGCTTAAACTCTTGGGAAGGTATGAAAGATCTTCAGGTCAGAAGATCAATATTCATAAAAGTTCTTTCATGGTTTCAAAGCACATGCCAAATCATGCCATTGATATAATCCATCAGCTTACAGGATATCAACACAGAACTGGAAGTATTAACTACTTAGGAATTCCTCTTTTTAAAGGGAGAATAAACACCTCATTACAAGTTTTTACTTGACAAAATCAATGCAAAATTAGCTGGATGGCAAAGTAAATTTCTCTCACAGGCTGGAAGACTGACATTAATCAAATCAGTTTTATCCTCCATCCCCATATACACAGCCAGTGCCACTACTATTCCATATTCAATTCACAAGCAAATTGATACAATTTGTGCCAATTTTTTGTGGCAAGGAGTTGATACTGCTCACAGAAAATATTGGGTTTCATGGGAGAAAGTATGTAAACTCTTATCTACAGGTGGTCTGGGTATTCGCAAATTGGGGGATATTCAACTATGTTCCTATGTTAAACAGCTATGGACTTCTTTACACAGTAACTTATTATGGGCCAAATTTGTCAGGAGTAAATACATTCAAGGGAAACATATCTCAGACTGTAAAACTCCTTTCCCAGCAGGCATTAAAGGTCGAGATTTTGAAAAAGCCAAGGTGATCCTCCTGGAAGGTATGCGTAAAGTTATTTTTAATGGTGCAAATACCAATTTTTTCAAAGACACTTGGTATAAGGACAAACCTCTGCTGGATCATTCATCCTACCAGATTAATGCTTGGTCTGAAAACTGCTATGTCCAATCTGTATTGGCTGATCACCATCATCCGGTCTGGGATGGGATTACTGATCACAATCTGAGGACTGATCTATATAGTTATACTATTCAAGAAGGGGATGATATTCCAATATGGACTTTTACAAGTTCAGGCAAATTTAGCATAAAGTCTACTTATGATTATATCAAAGGGTAGATGATTGCTGTCTCTGCTACTAAAATTTGGTATCAAAAATTCCCTTCCCGTGCTTCACTTTTTTACTGGAAACTTCTCAATCATGCTGTGCCCGTGGACAGTCGGATCCAAATATATGGTATATACATTGTTTCCCGGTGTGATTGCTGCTCATTTTCCCATGCTATTGAAGACACTGATCACCTTTTTATAGATAGTGAAATAGCCGCTTATTTGTGGAACAAATTTGGTCCTTTAATTGCTAATCCCCATCTGGAATTCAATTCCAGTTACTGTCGGCTCTGCAACATTCTCAATGAATCCTCTGTTCACAGCCCACACGATTTTCTTTCTCTGCAAATATCCATAATGATTGTGTGGGAAATTTGGAAATACAGATGTCGCATCAGATATGAAGGAGTCAGAACTAAATACATTCGGATAGCTGAACATATACATGATGACATTGTCCAAAATTTGAAACAAATTACTTTCAAATGTGGTGTTAGTAACCCACTAAGAAGCATTCTCCAATCAATGGGTATATCCATCAATCATAAAAGATTATCTTGCATCACAGTTTGTTGGATTGCTCCCAGGACATGATTTGCTCTTAATGTTGATGGTGCAAGTAAAGGCAATCCAGGTATGTCTGGGGGAGGTGGATGTTTTAGAAATGTTCAAGGGAAAATGCTATTGGGTTTCTCTCATTATTATGGACATGGGTCCAACATGGTTGCAGAAGGAAGGGCCCTTCTTGATGGTTTAAGATTGGCTCATTTACATAATATCCCGGTCTCTATTATCTACACTGATTCACTTGATTTGATTACTCTTCTTCAGTAAAATAGAAGCCCACCTTGGTCTTTCCTTCCATGGTGGAGAAAACTTCAGTATTTTTTCAGACTGCAACAAGTTCCCATTGTGCATACATACATGGAAGCTAATCAAACTGCGGATGCTCTGGCGAACTATGCTATCTTGGTGGGCTGCAATAATATCTTCTCATCTTCTAGGGAGTTGCCTCTCATGGCTAGAGGCTATATCATGGCTGATGCCTCCCACATTCCTAATGTTCGCATCCGGCGTATATAGTCACTGATTTTTCCCTTTGCTATTCAAGTTGTACAGTTTATTACCTTTCATGTATTCCAAGGGCATGGCCCCCACACCATTGTACTTACTCACTTTTAATGCAATAAAAATACTTTTAGTGGCATGAAAGGTGGAGTGGGAACATTCCTTTCCTCGGAAAGGGGTGCACTCTCCCTTTCTCTCACTAGTTGTTTTGATAAAAAAAGTATATATTATTTTAGCTAATATTTCTCAAGTTCTAATGACTTCAAAGCTGACAAGATATTCAGTTAAACATATAGAATATAAACTAGTAGACAGATACATACGAGTATATGATTCGTCTAGAGACATACATGCCATTATTTTGATTATACAAGAATAATAAATAAGAATAAAATGTTTTTTTCACTGGAAGACATGATTGTGTCCGATGAAATACGGTTGGTTATGAGTGGGACATATATGGCAACACGAATAATATAAGGATATCAAATATATATATATATTAATGTTAGAGTGATTTTCATATTAACTGCTTATATCTTTTTATAAAATTTAAGACTCACAAGAAATGTATGGACGGCTGTGCAAGGATGTGATGGACGTGGCCCGCTCCCCTGCCATGTCCACCCAAAATATCGGATGTCGACGTCCAGTCCGGTGTTGTGGTGGGCGTGCCCCAACAACCCCGTGGACCCGTGACCTGGTGTTTGGATCCGTGTCTTAATTCGGTCACGTCGCAATCTGGGTTGAGGTGTGGAGGACAACCACCATGTGCTGTGTGGTTGTGCCCGCTGGGCCGCGGAACATGTGATCCTGGTGTTGTGAAGGGTGGCCCATGGGCCATGAGCCATGGTCAAAGTGAGTTCTACTTTTACTCGGGGAGAGGGCCCGGGGGGGGGCTGTTGTAGGGTTGTTGTAATTAGGCCATGTCACCTTGCAACCTCCATTCATTCATGTTCGGATGATATGGCAGTGGGATACCATTAGATCTTTTTATTGTTGAGTGGTTTATAATTACCCCCATATCATCTTGCAATCTTCATTCATCCATGTTCACATGGCATGACGGTTGGATATCATTAACGAGACAAGAAAAAGGTACATTCATTCCAAAGCTCATAGGATCCAAACTAATCACAGGCTTTGTAATCCAATCGACTACTTAATCCAAATTTATTGTGTTAACTAATCCAAATTTAAGGAATTAAGTTTGTTGAGAACCAACGAGGAGATATCCAACCGAGTAAGTGCGGCCCATTATGTTCGTGAGTTTGGGAGGTTAGAATAAGCCTTGACGCTTAGCCAAGGTTGTCGGCTTCCATTAAGTTGGCTCATGTATCGGTCTCGCTATCAAAATGGCACTGGCTTTCTTTCTCTTCCCCATGTAGGAGACGTAGCCCTCAGATGGGCCGAGCCCACGCAATGTCCCATTAAGAATGCTGGGCCTCGTGAACTTATAATACTTGGATTGTGTAATCCAAAATGTTCGGGAATCTTTGTACATAAGTTGAAGGCCTAATTTAGTTATAACTTATAACTAGATTGATTTCTTTGTTGGGGATAGAACCCCACCGGAGTACCCAGATAGAACACCTCTGGAGTACCCACTTCAGGAGAACAAACAGCAGAGGAGGAAGAAGAAGAGAAAACAATCGCACAAGAATACACAGGGATTTTTACGTGGTTCGGAGGCAAGAGCCTTCCTACGTCCACGGCCGCAGCAGGATTTCACTAGATAATCACAGACACATTACAGCTTACAATACAAAGAGACAGCCCGCCCTTTTATACTAGGAGATTAGGGCGTCATTAGTCAGAGCATTAAGGACAATAATACCCCTAATAAATGTAAACCCTCTTCCGAGATACATCAGACACGCATGCTCGCCTGTCCCCCCAGATGCTCTCCTGGGACCGAGCATGCCCTCCAGCGACTGCAGATGCTCCCCTAGCATCAGTCAGATCAATGCATAGCCAAGACAGCGTCAACGCATTGCCCGGACAACAATGCTCCCCTGACGCCAGTGATGCTCACCAGAGGCCATAGATGCTCCCCTGATACTCCATATGCTCCCGTGCGAGAACGCACAATGACATGCACTCCTGGCACATGCTCTCCTGGTGCAGCGGTTGCTCCCCTGGAGCAGCGGATGCTCTCCTGGAGCAGCGGTTGCTCCCCTAGAGACAGCAAGTGCTCGCCATGCTCCGCTGATGCAGCGAATGCTCTCCTGGAGCAGTGGATGCTCCCCTGGAGACAGCATATGCTCGCCATGCTCACCTGACGCTGAGAATGCTCCCCTGGAGCAGTGGATGCTCCCCTGAGACAGAGTGTGATCCCGTGCAGATGCGCATGAGTTCTGACTCCACACTCTAACAATCTCCCATTTGGAGTCTGAACTCCAAACAAAGCAAGCATCTCAATGTATCAACCTTGCTTAATGTAACTGTAGAAATAAACTGCTACGGCATTCCTCCATCAATCATCCATGGAGGTCAACTGAGGTCTTGCACAGCCTCAGTTTCTCTGTTGTCACCACCTTGGTTAACATGTCTGCTGGATTCTCTGCACCAAGTATTTTCTCCAGCAACAAAACATCATCTTCAAGCAAACCACGAATGAAGTGATACTTCAGTTGTATGTGCTTAGTCCTTGCATGAAAGACTGGGTTCTTGGCAAGGTGAATTACACTTTGACTGTCACAAAACAATACACTATTGCTTTGTTCCTTGCCCAACTCCTTCAGAAAAATTTTCAGCCATACCATCTCTTTGCTAGCTTCAGAGATAGCTACATACTCTGCTTCTGTTGTTGAGAGAGCAACAACCTTCTGAAGTTTTGAAACCCAACTCACTGCAGTGCCACCCAAGGTATAAACATATCCAGTGGTACTTCTTCTGGTGTCCAGATCACCACCAAGATCTGAATCAACAAAACCTTGTAAGATAACATCACTTTTCTTGAAACAAAGTGACTTGCCTGAGGTGCCTTTTAGGTATCTCAGAATCCATTTCACTGTCTCCCAGTGTTGTTTGCCCGGATCTGCCATATGTCTGCACACAACTCCCACTGCATGTGCTATGTCTGGCCTGGTACAAATCATGGCATACATCAGACTTCCTACAGCTGATGCATAAGGAATTTTCTTCATGGACTCATGCTCTTCAGCAGACTTTGGTGACTGCTCTTTAGACAGCTTGAAGTGACTTGCCAAAGGAGTGCTAATTGGTTTTGCATCCTGCATGTTGAATCTGCCCAACACCTTCTGGATGTAACCTTCTTGAGATAGCTTCACAGTGCCAGCTGTTCTATCTCTCACAATTTTCATCCCAAGAATTTGCTTTGCTGCTCCTAAGTCCTTCATAGCAAATTCCTTTGATAATTGTATTTTCAGATTGTTAATCTCTGTCATACTTGATCCTGCTATAAGCATATCATCCACGTACAACAACAATATGATATAACAATTATCAAACTTCTTAAGATAACAACAATGGTCCATATTGCACCTAATGAAACCATTGTTACATATGAATCCATCAAACTTCTTGTACCATTGTCTGGGGGCTTGTTTCAGACCATACAAACTTTTCTTGAGCTTGCACACAAGGTTTTCTTTGCTTGGGACTGAAAACCCTTCTGGTTGCAACATGTAGATGTCTTCCTCCAAATCACCATGGAGAAAAACTGTCTTCACATCTAGTTGCTCTAAATGCAAGTTCTCAGCAGCAACAATGCTCAACACCAATCTAATGGTAGTTAGTTTTACAACTGGAGAAAAGATCTCAGTGTAGTCTATACCTTCCTTCTGCTGGAAACCCTTCACTACTAACCTTGCTTTGTACCTCTTACTGCCATCAGGTTCATCTTTGACTCTGTAAACCCACTTGTTATGCAATGCCTTCTTGTTCTTAGGGAGTTTAGTTAGCTCCCAAGTCTGATTCTTTTGCAATGAGTTCATCTCATCTTCCATGGCTAACTCCCACTTAACAGAATCTGTAACCTGCATTGCTTCATCATAACACTCGGGTTCACCTTCGTCAGTCAACAGTAGGTAATGCAAAGATGGAGAATACCTTTGTGTAGGCCTAGGTATTCTTGCAGATCTTCTCAGTTGCACCGGTGTACAAGGCTGTGCTTCTGTTTCAGATACATCCTGTATCTTAGCATTCACATCATCTTGTGAAATTTCTTCTAGCTCAACCTGTCCACCATCCTCATCTAGTTTCCCTGCACTGTCAGATTCTACCACAGCCCTGTCTTTGTACAAGATATTTTCATTGAATATAACATTTTACCTTTTGAGAATTTTTCGATTTTCATCATCCCAAAATCGATATCCAAACTCATCAGAACCATATCCAATGAAAAAACACTTTATGGACTTAGCATCTAGCTTATCCCTTTCATTAGAATCTACATGCACATATGAAACACAACCAAAGACTCTCAAGTGTGAAAGATTTACCTCTTTCCCTGTCCAGGCCTCCTCTGGAATTTCACCATCCAAAGGGACAGATGGTCCTCGGTTTATCAAGTAAGCTGCTGTGTTAATTGCATCTGCCCAAAATATTTTAGGCAGTCCAGCATGTATCCTCATGCTCCTAGACCGTTCATTCAAGGTTCTATTCATGCGCTCGGCAACTCCATTCTGCTGTGGTGTTCTTGGAACAGTCCTTTCCATTCTAATACCACTAGCTGTACAAAAGTCCTTGAATTCCTTGTTGTCATACTCTCCACCATTGTCTGATCTCAGACACTTCACCTTCAAACCTGTCTCATTCTCTACAAGGGTCTTCCAATTTTTGAAAGTGACAAATACATCAGATTTTCTTTTCAAAAAATAAACCCATACCTTGCGAGTAGAGTCATCAATGAAAGTGACATAGTAGAGTGAGCCTCCAAGAGATGGTACTGGTGAAGGACCCCATACATCTGTATGTACAAGCTCTAGCTTCTGTGTCTTCAAAGTTCTTACAGTCTTTGAGAATGTAACCTTCTTTTGCTTCCCAAAAATACAGTCTTCACAAAGACCAACTTCCACAGATTTCAAGCCAGACAGTTTACCTTTTGACAACAGTACCTTCATCCCTTTCTCACTCATATGACCAAGCCTGCAGTGCCATATGTTGGAGTCAACTCCTGAATTTGCCACTGCCACTATATCTTTGTTATTGTTGGTCATGTAGAGAGTACCCATCTTGTTACCTCGTGCTATAATCATAGCACCTTTGGTGATCTTCCAAGATCCACCCACAAAGGTTGTGACATAACCTTCATCATCAAGCTGTCCAACAGATATCAAGTTCCTCTTCAAGCCAGGTACATACCTTACATTCTTTAACTTCCACAAAGTGCCATTTGTGGTCCTTACATTGACATCACCCTTCCCCACAATATCTAAAGGCTCATCATCAGCAAGATAAACCTTCCCAAAGTTTCCAGCAACATAATTTTGCATACTTTCTTTATGTGAGGTAGAGTGAAACGACGCACCTGAGTCAAGAATCCATGACTCTAAAGGAGTGTCAACACAAAGAACTAAAGCATCTTGAACTTGCTCTGCTGCAGCTGCATTGGCGGACTCTTCATTGTGATTTTTCTTCTTTGGAGCCTTGCAATCTTTCTTTAAGTGCCCCTTTTTACCACAATTCCGGCACCCATCACCACCAAACTTTGATTGACCTTTCTTCTTGGACCTAGATCTGCTCCTATTTTGATCCCGCTGTTTTGTTCTTCCCCTGCTCTCTATATTCAAGGCAGAACCTGAGACTTCACCTGATTCCCTTCTGCGAATATCTTCGCTAAGAATCAAGTCTCGAACCTCATTGAGCTTCAATTTATTTGAACCAGAAGAACTACTTATAGCCGTCACAGTTGCACCCCAACTTTCAGGTAAGGAGGATAAAATAATCAAGGCCCTAACCTCATCATCAAAGTTTATTTCTACAGAACTCAACTGAGTTGTAATAACATTGAATTCATTGATGTGGTCTGTAACAGAAGCACCTTCGGCCATCTTCAGATTAAATAAACGACGCATCAAATATACCTTGTTTGAAGCTGAGGGCTTTTCATACATATTTGATAGCGCCTTCATCAATCCTGCCGTGGTCTTCTCGTTCACGATGTTGAAGGCGACGTTTCTGGCCAACGTCAAGCGAACAACTCCGAGTGCTTGTCTGTCTAGTAGATCCCAATCTTCCTTCTTCATCCCTTCCGGCATCGTTCCAAGAAGCGGCTCATGCAGCTTCTTCTGATACAGGTAGTCTTCGATTTGCATCTTCCAGAAACCGAAGTCCTTGCCATCGAACTTGTCGATCCTCACCTTTCCTTCATCTGCCGCCATTGCTCCCACTACTCCCTCGAACCAGAACAAGGCTCTGATACCAGTTGTTGGGGATAGAACCCCACCGGAGTACCCAGATAGAACACCTCCGGAGTACCCACTTCAGGAGAACAAACAGCAGAGGAGGAAGAAGAAGAGAAAAAATCAACCACAAGAACACACAGGGATTTTTACGTGGTTCGGAGGCAAGAGCCTTCCTACGTCCACGGCCGCAGCAGGATTCCACTAGATAATCACAGACACATTACAGCTTACAATACAAAGAGACAGTCCACCCTTTTATACTAGGAGATTAGGGCGTCATTAGTCAGAGCATTAAGGACAATAATACCCCTAATAAATGTAAACCCTCTTCCGAGATACGTCAGACACGCATGCTCGCCTGTCCCCCCAGATGCTCTCCTGGGACCGAGCATGCCCTCCAGCGACTGCAGATGCTCCCCTAGCATCAGTCAGATCAATACATAGCCAAGACAGCGTCAACGCATTGCCCGAACAGCAATGCTCCCCTGACGCCAGTGATGCTCACCAGAGGCCATAGATGCTCCCCTGATACTCCAGATGCTCCCGTGCGAGAACGCACAATGATATGCACTCCTGGCACATGCTCTCCTGGTGTAGCGGTTGCTCCCCTGGAGCAGCGGATGCTCTCCTGGAGCAGCGGTTGCTCCCCTGGAGATAGCAAGTGCTCGCCATGCTCCGCTGATGCAGCGAATGCTCCCCTGGAGCAGTGGATGCTCCCCTGGAGACAGCATATGCTCGCCATGCTCACCTGACGCGGAGAATGCTCCCCTGGAGCAGTGGATGCTCCCCTGAGACAGAGTGTGATCCCGTGCAGATACGTATGAGTTCTGATTCCACACTCTAACATTCTTCTCTACATATGCTCATGTACGCCCATGTTAAAAATGAATTTGCGTAAGAACCCATCCTGCGTTTACATTTACGTATATACCTTTTTGACATGAATTTAATGTCATTTATGCCCTTTTGGTAAATTCCGTTAGAATATACTTAGGATAGTCCCTCTCCTTAATTATTTATCATTGCTTAAGAGATTGTAATGGTATTTTAACAAAAGAAGTGACGATAAGAGTGCATACGTGATATTTAATTTCACTTCACGTGAGGAGTGTTACACTCATGCAGCTTAAATTTTCACATAAATTCAGCTTTAACATGTATATCTATGCAAAAAAAAAACTCATCTAATTTAACCAGATAACCCACCACCATTATGAAATCATATTTTGATTTAACAGACTCCGGTGATTTGGAACATGTTTAGTCGTCTAAACTCAGCGTCAGTTAAAGATACGATTAAATCTTAGTTGATTTTAGTAAAAGAACTCGAGAAAGATTTAGAATGATATGGTGTAATGTTATTAAAAAAATATATTAATTTTTTAAATTAAAACATAAATATAATATTTAATAAAAAAATTTGACAAGATAAGATTCATATAATCGATCTCAAATAATTGAGTTAAAATTCTAATGACGACGATGGCGATGATTTTGATTTAACAGAACAGACGTACAACAGATGCATAGCTCACAACGAGCAGGCCATGCAAGAATGATCAAAATCCTGGTGGCCACCGTAGTAATCGAATAATAAACTTATATATTTGTACGGCCTGATGTGCAGTTAAAAATAAATAATAAAATTAAACCTTTGTTTGTCCAAACTAATAGGCCAACTATTTGGAGCGCGTGCGCGCACGCACCCACGCACGCATGCACACCGTCCGATGAAAGTGACTTTCTTTTTTTTGAAAACATGGGGTAATTCTATTCATTCAGGACCACTTTGGTAATGGGTTAGGATGAGTTAACCGGGATCGAGTAGGTTATTCCTTGTTTGATAATTTTTTTCCTAACCCGGGTCGGATAGGGTTAAAGTGGATTAACTCATTCTTAGAAAATAGTTGGAATGAGTTAATCCACCCGGATTATGGTTAGGGGTGGGGTGAGCTAACTCGGATAAGCCACCCGCCCTTAACTTAACCCGTTATCAAAGTGGCCCTCATAGTAAGATAAACGTACAAGGTGAGTAACAACATCCCAGCAAGAACAACCACAATTTACTCGGCCCAAAGACTTTCAAGTAGGAGGCAAGAGTATATGGAGGAGGATAGAAAAGGAGTAGTCGACCGCCGATGATGGGGAGGTCTGGAGACGCCGGAAAAGGGACTGCCGCTTCTGAAGGAGACGGGAACCTTCTTCGAGGAGCGCTGGGCTACCGGACTGCGCTAGCTACTGGCGGTGACGAAAAGATTCTCGGGTGGCCAGCACCACGAAGGATGCATGAGGGATGAGCTCAATGTCTCCGAGACCTTTCAAAGTCGAAATTGGAAACCCGAAACCTGCAACGCGGAACAGAACCGAACTTTTCCGGGAATCCGAGGAGACGTCCATCTGAGAGGAGGAGACCGGAGCGAGGGGGGGGGAAGACGATGGAGGGGGAGGGACAGGGGGGAACGGGGGAGCGGAGAGGGGTTGTCGGGAGGGGAGGCAGGGGCGCAGGTGGGGGGGCGGGCCGGACGGGGAGGTGGAAGGAAGTCAGGGGGGACCGAGGGCAGAGGAGAGTAATGCACGGGGCCAAAAGAAGAGAGAGATGGGGGACGGGGGGGCGGCCGAAGGTGGGGAGGTGAGGTGAGGGGAGGGAGAAAAGGGGGGGAGGGTGGGGCTAGGGGGGCCGGAGGGGAGGATGCGCGGCGAGATAGGGAATGGGGATGGAGGCGGCTCCGAGGTTGGGGGGGGGGCGGGGA
This sequence comes from Amorphophallus konjac, assembly GCA_022559845.1. Lineage (NCBI taxonomy): Eukaryota > Viridiplantae > Streptophyta > Magnoliopsida > Alismatales > Araceae > Amorphophallus > Amorphophallus konjac. The sequence goes on along the minus strand of CM040121.1, from coordinate 283,849,146 downwards.
ACGAGAGGAGGGGGGCGGGTGGTTGAAATGGTAGGGGAGGAGGGGGAAGGGGCGAAGAAAATGCCGGAGAGGGGGGAGAGGCCGGGGGTTGAAGCGGGGGAGATAGGGAAGGGGGAGGGGGGTCGCCGGGGGAAGGAGGAGACGGGGATGGGCCAAGAGGGGGGAACAGAGGGGTACCGAGGGAGGAGAGGGGCGAGATCCAGGAAAGGATCGGAGGATACCCCGATTTCCCTGACAGATCCAGGAAGGGAGGGATACCTTCCTGACAAAACCCAGGAAGGTCTCTGAAGACTCACCTGGCCAAGGCCTCCCGTAGGGGAGAAGGAGGGGTGGGGGGGAGTCCCCGACGGGGGCTCCCCCCACCGGAGATCCACCGGGGAAGAAACCCCGCGACCACGGAGGGGGAGGAGAGGCTCGGCGCACAGCCAATCTAGCTAGATACTCCGATGAAAGTGTGACTTGTATCATAAGAAACTTGTGTCTTAAATCTCATGTACGTCGTAAAAAAATAAAAAAATAAACTTAATAGAGACCCGAGATATGTAATAACCCCCACATGTACATTTATCATTTTTCTTAGGCCGTGTTTGATAAACGAACAGGGCAGACGTTCGCCGATTACGAGTTAATCACGCGTGCATATTCACCGGTAACATTTAAAATCAGGTTTAATAATCACGGGAGTAACAAGCGAACAAATTATTTATTTCTTATTTTGTTATCCAATTCGGGATTTCGTATTCGACCTTGAGAGGTCGAATACGTCATCCCAATTGGATAACAACCGACTGTTGTTCTATCTTTTTATCGAACAGACCCATCACACATGCGTATTCACCGGTAATATTTAAAACCAGGTTTAATAATCACGGGAGTAACAAGCGAACAGATTATTTCTTTCTTATTTCGTTGTCCAATCTAGAATTTCATATTCTTCCTTGAGAGGTCAAATACGTCGTCCCACTTAGATAACAACCGGTTGGTGTTCTATCTTTTTATCAAACATCCCCTCAATGAATGTGAATTGTGGCTTAACTTCAGTGTTTAGGTAACCAAATTTGGGATGGGCCAATGTGAATCTTGGGCGGTTGTTCAACTCTTTGTCCCCTCCCACATTTCCGATTCTTCTCCTACGAGAATGATTTAGTGTACATCGTGCGTGCGCCCCTGCCACTACACACCACGGTGTGCATGCATGGAAGTATTTTTTTTTTCCTTCTCCTACCTGTGCCTGTGCGTCTTGGAAAAAGGCTATACCTCACCGTCATTAAGACAGACTAAGTGATCAAGAGCGTAATTCATCTCAGACATTATGGCCACATTCCCTCTAGTTGGATATCGGATCAGACCTGCAGAGAGAGAGAGCTGATTCTATAATTTGTTTAGTAATTAACACCTGCTGCATGACAAGAAGTGTAACAAGTAGTTTTTTTTATCCCTCCAGTATTTTTAGTCCTATATTACAGAATGAGTGTACAAGACAATTATACACTTGCGACCAGTAATTCTCTTGTTTAGTTGTACCAAAGATTAACTAAAGAGAGTCTCGTTGCACATCATGTACGTCTTCGGTGTGTAATATCTTTAATTTTTTTATTTTATTAAAATATTTATAAATATTTTAATTTAAAAATGTAAATCACGTCATCATTAGATTATCTAGAAATAAATAAAAAATTAGATTGAATAAATGATATTAAGGTTGTTCTTTTTAAAATTGACTCGTTTTATTTTTTATTTTTTAAAATAATCAAATAGTGACGTGACTTGTATTCCAAATTAGGATAACTTCGAAATCACTCTATTTTTTATAAAAAAATAAAAAATTTAAAAATACTACACATCCAGAGTATACAACAAACCTTTCTCTTAACTAAAGGTCAGACAAGATAAGTCTCCGCAACATTTGGGTTGACCCAAATTTTTTCTTGGCCCGTCCAACAAAAAAGGATCAAAAGCTTTAAACATATATAAATAAACACCCTCCTCGATCAAGCTCCTCAACGAATTCCCCTTCCAGGGAAAAAGGAGAATTACGCGTCTTTAAAATTTAAATGACCAGATTCCTGGATTCCCGGGCAAGGTGCACCGAGTTCCGCCCACCGTAGCTGGTGGCCAATCCGCGTCCACGAACATCACAGGCTGTCATACGTGTCCCATTGTAGTTGGCGTAACGTCGCCACATCATTCCCGCGTCGCCATGGGGTCCCCTTCCCCCCGGCCCCGGACTGCCGGGGTGCCCCCCACTCCATTCAAAGGAAACACCTCCCCCACCCACCCCGAGAGAGAGCGCGAGAGAGAGGAGAGAGAGAGCGAGAGGCCCCTCCCAGAGGATGACGGTGCTGCCCATCACCTAGGTGGAGGACGCACCCAAGAAGGGCCGCCGCCACCACTACCGTACCCCTCTCCTGCCCAAGAACCTCTCCTCCTCCGCCTTCCTCGATGGCGGGAAGCCCGGGCTCGACGGGGCGTCCTTCGCCGGCGCCGTCTTCAGCCTCTCCACCACCGTCGTCGGCGCCGGGATCATGGCCCTCCCCGCCGCCGTCAGGCTTCTGGGCCTTGTCCCCGGGCTCGCCGCGATCGTCCTCGCCGCCCTCTTGATGCGAGAGTCCGTCGGCATGATCCTGCGCTTCGGGCGCCCGCTGTCGATATCTCAGAAGCCCGGTAGTGCGGTGTCCTACGCCGGCGCCGTTGGAGAGACGTTCGACTGCGCCGGCCGGGCACTGTTGCAGGCATGCGTCGTGGTCAACAACCTCGGCATGCTCATCGTCTACATGATCATCATCGGTTCGTCGCTCCCATGAACCTACCATGCAGTTACCCATTACTTCTTTCATAATCACAGAAGACTTGACAAAATGGTCTATGTTCATTACAACATGAAGCTAAAGATTAAGCATGTGCAAATGGATGTAAAGAGAGGAGAGGGAGATTATGACCTAACAGATGTTGTGTACTTGCGAGACGATGATGACCCTATGGTTGCATGGGTTGCAAGAACCACAACCGAGCGTGATGAGACAGAACTTGATGAGGAGGGCGAAGAACCATGCGAGACACCACGACCTAATACTTTTCTCGCAGCAGTTATGCAGCAGGTAGTGGGGGAGGGAGATGACATCGATGTGTAGACGGTTGGAGACGAGTCAGCAATGGGACGTGATGAGGAAGTTAATTTGGATGAAGACCTCATCATTGGGGGCGGAGACACATCCTATGCATACGATGATACAGCATGGGAGCGATTGATGCAACCTCCAGCAAATCCACGTCCACCACTAGCTCAGGTGAAATAATATATACAAATCGAATCCCATATTTGATTAGAGAGCGTAGGCATATATCTATATATGATGATGTAAGAAATATATTACAGGTCGATCCGACAAATGAACAGTGATCTCAGTTTGCTGCACTGCGACATTCAGAATCTACATAACCCAGAAGGATATCCACTTCTAGAGAGGTTAGGGGGAGTTCGTCATTTAGAGAGGTGAATTTATATGACTACAAGAAAATTTATATGCTATATTCTATTGCTAATTGAATATATTGTTGGCTCAATTGTTTAGCCTTCGGTAGCATCCAAACAGCTATCTCAGTCAACTATACTACGACGCTCAGCGTCTAAGGCACCCATTCAGTCTTCTCAAGTATACTCATACGTATATATTTACACAGTACGAAATGACCCGAACTTCTTATCTAACAAAACCTCCGATTCTTAGGCATCTAGAGGGACACAACATGCAGCAGATAAGCGGCCGCCTGCTCCACAGAAGAAGCAATCGTCATGGACCACATTGTTCAAGAGCAAAAATGGCACACAACCACCAGTAAATTCGATGGACATTGCAGACTTGGAGACATTATATCCCAATGCAGATGACGACACTCCCGAGCCATTTGTTGAGCCCCGCATCAGTGGGAGTCATAACTCCGATGACGACAGTACACCGACAAGGTCTTCATCCCATAGTCGTGGCGATTCTCAAGGTGGTCAACGGAGTCATCGTGGGGATACTAGTGTTGGTAGCAGAGAGTATAGCAGTGGTCACGATAGAGGTCATGGGGGCCGCGAACGTGCGGTATGGACAGATGAGCAGTAATTCACACATGCCACGTAAGATGAGGACCACGGTGCTCCACCGCCAGGGGCGAGGCGGACAGCTGATTATTGGGATCCCTACTATGGAAGTTCTCTTGCAGACAGTACTAGCTATCAAGGCATTCTGTCTGATTTTGAGAGGATGAGCATACATGACTCTCAGGGATCTGGAAGTGAGTATGGACGGTCATGGTAGCAGCAACCGATGTATCATGGCGATTCTGAGAGCAGTAGTTTATTCTTCCCATCGTATCCATATCCTCATGCCCATGCTTCAATGCCGTAACATACCGAAGGATACGATCAGCCATCAACTGCGCCACCGACGGTCGTATACTCAAAAGGTTCCCAGCAGTATGAATACTATATACGCATGTACGGGGAGAATTGATGGGAATCGACGCCGAGCATTAACTTTTATTTTTACATTTGAGTCCTTTTATTTACTTTTATATCCTTGGGAAAGTATATGTACAATTGTAAGGCTTTGTAAGCCAATGTGTCATTCCCTAGGATTGTGTGGATTTTTGTGCAAATGTGTAGTAGGTCCAGTTAGGGGGCCCCCTCCCCTTCCCCATTGGTCCACCTCATCCATGTGGGGCTGATCAACCATCCTAGGTGGCCATCTAGAAGGTTTGAATGCTAATTGACCACATGTGAGACAAAGGGGTTAAAAATTTCAAAGGTAGGTCACCTACCTTACCTACCTAATCAAAGGAGTGCTCCATTCATATGTAATTTATTTTTTTTGAGTTTTGACCACATGGGGGATGAAAATGACATATTTCCTACGAAATTATCAGCCCCCCCACCCCTTGCTATTTTCTATATAAACCTATGTATAGTGTCATTAGAGATTAATGAAGAAAAATTTGTAAAATTAGCTTGAGCCATTGAAGGGTGTGCCCTTGTTCCTCTCTCCCCCTGGTGTTCTTCTCCTCCAACCTCAAGTTCTAGAGTGTATCAATCTTCTATCTCCCCCTCTCAACCTCCGGTGATCGTTTGTGCCGCCGCCGCCGCCGTTCGTGCCGCCTTCGAGCCGCCATGGGATCGTCTTCAGTTTTCTATCCTGCTGGACAGAGGTGCAGTTCGTGAATTCCTGAAGCCAGCCACGAGCTCAGATCGATTTAAATTTTTGAGGGTTGGTTCCTATCTTCTATCCCATTCTCCACAAAAAAATCCAGGTTCAAAAGCCACCGTTTCATATTTTTACCATTTCGTTCAACCCTCTATCTCAGATCTGTTCTGTCACTGTCTACAGTGACAGTAGCCCTGAGTTCTCCACCTTCGACCACCCTTTTGATTTATGTTAGACCTCCCAATTTAACTGGGTATTCTGTCCATCGTCCCCTACCACCACAATTTTTCTTAAATTTTTATCATCCTTCTACCTATTTTTAATAATTCATGTTCTACCGGAGCTACAGTACTTTCAGTCAGATCCCAGATCCGACCTTCGTCCAGTAAACAAATCACAGAAAATCATAGACACATCCAAACGTGTCCACTAATTTTGTTGTCTTCCTAACTCCATTTCCAACAACTTCTCTGAAGAACACAACCCCAGATTCGGACGTCTACCTCGCGGTCAAAGGTAATCCATGGTCAAGTTCTCTGCAGGTCTGAGTCTTCGGTTACTGTACAACAGGAGATTGAAAATTCCATAAGTCAAGATCCGAGCAGATCCAGACCAGATCTTTGGGTCTAGGTTGAAGAGCTTCAAGCTAGCTTTCCAACGGCACCAGTCTCGTGTCGATCCGACATCGGGGCTGATCGCAGCGCCCATTCTCACCGGAGCGCGCGCCGAAATACAGAACCGGCAGATTTCCGATCGGGTTTTCCGACCGGTGCCGAACGGAGCCGCCGGGCCTCCGGCCGGCGAACCAGCGTGCCGCCATCCCAAGGAGCGACCCTCCGGGTATCCACCACTACAGCGGTGCCACCGGGTCCCACACGGCCCCTCCGGACAGCACGTGGGCCCCACCGTCACGTGTTCGGGTGTTGCTGAATCAACGCGAGAAGCCGCCCTTCAACTCGAATTCGGTCCTCCCGGACCCCATTGTGTAGCCCTTTACCTCCCTGCGTGGAGTGGGCAGCGAGTTGCATTTCTGTAATATCCGTGTATAATTGTTCCGGGAGTACGACTTCGGCCGGGTCCGTCTTCCCCACGCCGAGCGCGTGGAGGTATCGTCTTCGCTCCTACACTTGGCATTTCGCTTATTTCATATATGCTTGTTTATGCTGCTGCTAGAGAGCATGATAGGGTAATTAGCTCGCTTTCTATTTATATCACCGCTGCTGCGAGAGAGAGCGTTACCGTCCCGTGACCCGATCCGGGCACAAGTGAGAGCCGACCACCCTAGCTCACAGCCAGTTTCTCAACCGCGCACATCCGACGCTTCCCTCGTTAAGGGACGATCGCGAGCTTGTCGTGTCCGTGGTCCCGTCCCGCATCAATTTGGTATCAGAGCCAGGTTGAGTCTAGGGTGTCAAGAAAAAAAAAGAGTGTCATGTACGTCTAGTCATTAGTCATTGTTTAAGTCGTGTTTAGGGTCATCATTGTTTTAAAACAAACAAAAAAAGTGTCTTTTTGCATCGCATCCCTTTACTCGGTATATCAAAAGGTGTTGTCTGAACGTTAGGCTACGCCTATCGGGAAGGCCGCACACTTGCGCGAGTGATCTTCGGATCGCTTATCTCCGCCACGTACCGAGTCTTGGTTGTGTCTAGGTTGTCGTCGAGTCACATTCCAACTTTGCATTACTTAGGGTCGTGTCTAGTGTTTTTTCCAAATGGCCTTGCATATCCATTCCTAGGGGACCCAACCCCATCTTGGCCACCATGGCCACATCCCGAGCCTATAGTCCAGATGAAGTGGGCGCAATGTTCCAAGCCATGCTGGGAAAAGTGCAAAGGTTTAGTACAAGCCTAGATCGGTTTAGTACTAGCCTAGATCGGTATATCGGGGTAGATTTGTTGTTCCCGGAACCACCCCAAGGACCCCTTCACCATGAGAAGGACATTCCTTCCTCACCCATGAGAGCTCCAATGTCATCACTCTCTATTTCCGAACTTGATTCGGAACTATCCCATTTGGAGCCACCAAGGCCCGAGCCACCCGTGTTTCTTACGGGAACACTTTACATAGCCGAGCCACTTTTTAGTTGGCTCAATGATGGCTTGGTCCCACATCCCTTTCCATCCATGGACCCCATCCTACCTTTAGTGCCGGTCAACTCCTTCCATACCACATTTCGATCTAGTCACCATGTTGACACGTTGGACGATCTTGTCATGGGATTAGATTCGCAATGGAAGTTGACGCACCTACTGGCCCGAGGCTTTGACCAACCCGCTAGTCTTAGCTTCACCCATCCGGCCTTAGGGTCCATTACCTCCGAGTGCACCGTGGGTTGTGTCACCACAGAGGTCCTCTTACTCCTCCCCTTACCGGACGAGCCCGAATTCATACCCTTTTGTCCGAGGGAGGAATCATACTTCTTACCTACGATTCCCGTCCCACCCATTACAATTCAAGAAGGTGACTACCCACATCTTCAAATCATCTACACATGGGACCGTGACTTGTGGGAACCCATCACAAGGGGTCATACCTTCTTTGACCCTTTTGACCCCTTCACTATTAGGCTTCCCGAGTTACCACCCGTATTCCCCTTCTTCAAGGAAGCCCACTTTTATGCCCCTTCCCCTCAGGATGGTCCATCTACATCAACCAACCCCGACCCACCTACACCCGGCCCTTCTAAATCACCCGAGTCGCCCACATTCAAAAGACCATCCATGCATAGCCACACCCGACGTATAAGTGTTTCCCATGCCATCCATTCCCAGTTGCATAACATGCATGCATGGCACATATTCGGGTGTCCTGGTCCGCCGTCACCCATGTACGGGTCGGACTAACATTAGGTGTGTCTAGGGTCATATATGAGTCGGTATTGTCTCTTCTTTGTGTAGTTTGTTTGCATGGTTTGTGTGTCGTTTATTTGTCTGCATGTGTCTTGTGCAAGCTCGTTGTCGTTCTCTTATAAGTAAGAGGCGAGTGGACTCACTTGATGAGTATGGGATCGGTTCCACATCTATACCCGGATCAGTCACCTATAGGGACTCAGCGGTGATTCCTAGTGAGTCTTCGAGCTGTTTTCTTCCCTTTTGAGAGTGCCCCTTCAGAGTGACCACCTTTAGCCCATAGCAGTTCGCATATCGAGTATATATGGAATGAGCAGGTGACGATCACTTGGAGCGGAGCATACCCGCGCTACTTGGCACGGTGACGGATCCGCCGGAGTACTCGAGCATCCCTACCCCTACTCGACGGGGTCGAGTTCCTCCCACCCGGGGAGAGTTGATGGGAATCGACGCCGAGCATTAACTTTTATTTTTACATTTGAGTCCTTTTATTTACTTTTATATCCTTGGGAAAGTATATGTACAATTGGAAGGCTTTGTAAGCCAATGTGTCATTCCCTAGGATTGTGTGGGTTTTTGTGCAAATGTGTAGTAGGTCCAGTTAGGGGGCCCCCTCCCCTTCCCCATTGGTCCACCTCATCCATGTGGGGCTGATCAACCATCCTAGGTGGCCATCTAGAAGGTTTGAATGCTAATTGACCACATGGGAGACAAAGGGGTTAAAATTTCAAAGGTAGGCCACCTACCTTACCTACCTAGTCAAAGGAGTGCTCTATTCATATGTAATTTATTTTTTTTGAGTTTTGACCACATGGGAGATGAAAATGACATATTTTCCACGAAATTATCAGCCCCCCCACCCCTTGCTATTTTCTATATAAACCTATGTATAGTGTCATTAGAGATTAATGAAGAAAAATTTATAAAATTGGCTTGAGCCATTGAAGGGTGTGCCCTTGTTCCTCTCTCCCCCTGGTGTTCTTCTCCTAAAACCTCAAGTTCTAGAGTGTATCAATCTTCTATCTCCCCCTCTCAACCTCCGGTGATCGTTTGTGCCGCCATCGCCGCCGTTCGTGCCGCCGTCGAGCCGCCACGGGATCGTCTTCGGTTTTCTGTCCCTGCTAGACAGAGGTGCAGTTCGTGAATTTCTGAAGCCAGCCACGAGCTCAGATCAATTTGAAAATTTGAGGGTTGGTTCCTATCTTCTATCCCATTCTCCACAAAAAAATCCAGGTTCAAAAGCCACCGTTTCATATTTTTACCATTTCATTCAACCCTCTATCTCAGATCTGTTCTGTCACTGTCTACAGTGACAGTAGCCCTGAGTTCTCCACCTTCGACCACCCTTTTGATTTATGTTAGACCTCCCAATTTAACTGGGTGTTCTGTCCATCGTCCCCTACCACCACAATTTTTATTAAATTTTTATCATCCTTCTACCTATTTTTAATAATTCATGTTCTAACGGAGCTACAGTACTTTCAGTCAGATCCCAGATCCAACCTTTGTCCAGTAAACAAATCACAGAACATCATAGACACATCCAAACGTGTCCAAACCAATTTTTCTGTCTTCCCAACTCCATTTCCAACAACTTCTCTGAAGAACACAACCCCAAATTCGGACGTCTACCTCGCGGTCAAAGGAAATCCATAGTCAAGTTCTCTGCAGGTCTGAGTCTTCGGTTACTGTACAACAGGAGATTGAAAATTCCATAAGTCAAGATCCGAGCAGATCCAGGCCAGATCGTTGAGCCTAGGTTGAAGAGCTTCAAGCTAGCTTTCCAACGGCGCCAGTCTCGTGTCGATCCGACATCGGGGCTGATCGCAGCGCCCATTCTTGCCGGAGCGCGTGCCGAAATACAGAACCGGCAGATTTCCGATCGGGTTTTCCGACCGGTGCCGAACGGAGCCGCCGGGCCTCCGGCCGGCGAACCAGCGTGCCGCCATCCCAAGGAGCGACCCTCCGGGCATCCACCACTACAGCGGTGCCACCGGGTCCCACACGGCCCCTCCGGACAGCACGTGGGCCCCACCGTCACGTGTTCGGGTGTTGCCGAATCAACGCGAGAAGCCGCCCGTCAACCCGAATTCGGTCCTCCCGGACCCCATTGTGTAGCCCTTTACCTCCCTGCGTGGAGTGGGCAGCGAGTTGCATTTCTGTAATATCCGTGTATAATTATTCTGGGAGTACGACTTCGGCCGGGTCCGTCTTCCCCACGCCGAGCGCGTGGAGGTATCGTCTTCGCTCCTACACTTGGCATTTCGCTTTTTTCATATATGCTTGTTTATGCCACTGCTAGAGAGCATGATAGGGTAATTAGCTCGCTTTCTATTTATATCACCGCTGCTTCGAGAGAGAGCGTTACCGTCCCGTGACCCGATCCGGGCACAAGTGAGAGCCGACCACCCTAGCTCACAGCCGGTTTCTCAACCGCGCACATCCGACGCTTCCCTCGTTAAGGGACGATCGCGAACTTGTCGTGTCCGTGGTCCCGTCCCGCATCAAGAACTATGCAGGTTCCATGCATTATGAAGACTATTTGTCCTATCTACAGAGCACGTATAATGTCAGATTATTTGGAGATGAGATGTGGCCAAGTTTGAGCCCATATAATATCAGGATCTTCCTTCACGTCCAGAGTTCGAGCAGCACCAGCACCAGTCACACTAGTAGCAGATGATAGACTTGAATGTATACATGTAGTTATGACTTTTTTTAGAGAATTTTATGTACCATCCACCGCTGCACATGACCTATTATTTGTGTAAATGGTTACATATTTTCTGGCTCACCCATATGCACGTCCATCCACTAAGATAGAGTTAGATTATACAGGTCACCAGTTTCATGTATCTGATTCTGATTGGGATTCGGGATTCACAGATGCGTCAGATGAGTGAGTTTTCATATATTATACTTTATGAGTGGAGTTGAATGATATTATTATTATGTATATGTTCACTTTAATATATTACGATATCTTTTTTTGTCTCTTCAAATAACATGTTTAATTGACCGAAGTAATAAGTTATTTCTATATAATTAATCATATGTAATTTAATATGCAACTATGATTCCAAAAAAAATGCAACATTCTATTATTTTTCAATACATATATTATTTTACAACTTAAATAAATTATTATTATAATTTTATTTTAAAAATTTTATTATTTAAATTTTTTTAAAAAAGTAAAAAATCACGTGTTTTACCCTCTGGCCGAGCGTACCAGTATGGTCTCTGTCCCGAGCTGTGATCGGGACGGTCTTTTCGACCGAGACAACATACCCTGATTTTAACCCTGGTACTTTGAAGAATAAACAATAAAAATTGAAAGTCATGTACGCAATATCTAGTTCACATTGACTACAGCATCCAAGATGGAGGTACAAATGGAATCGTTAGAAAAATGTGCAACTTTATAACTACGCACAGTCAATTATAATTACTCCGGATTCATATTTTTCATGTTAAAGATGGAAGTCAAAAAGTGATTTTCAATAGAAGATTTTGTCAATATAAGATAACAAACGACATGGTGATTGTAAAAATACAACTATTGAGACTGAAGTCAATTATTTATACTCGTTTGGACTCCGGCGAAACGAATTCCCCTGCCAGGGGGTAAAGGAGAATTACGCGTCTTAAATGACCACATTCCTGGATTCCCGGGCAAGGCGCACCGGGTTCCGCACACCGTCCGCGTCCACGAACAGCACAGGCTGTCATACGTGTCCCATCGTAGTTGGCGTAACGTCGCCACATCATTCCCGCGTCGCCGTGGGGTCCCCTTCCCCACGGACCCGGACTGCCGCCGCCCCCCCCCCCCCCCGCCGCTCCATTCAAAGGAAACACCTCCCCCACCCACCCCGAGAGAGAGCGAGAGCGGGAGCGGGAGCGAGAGAGAGAGAGAGAGAGAGAGGCCCCTCTCGGAAGATGGAAAGGATGACGGTGCTGCCCATCACCTTGGTGGAGGACGCACCCAAGAAGGGCCGCCGCCACCACTACCGCACCCCTCTCCTGCCCAAGAACCCCTCCTCCTCCGCCTTCCTCGATGGCGGCGAGCCCGGGCTCGACGGGGCGTCCTTCGCCGGCGCCTTCTTCAACCTCTCCACCACCGTCGTCGGCGCCGGGATCATGGCCCTCCCCGCCACCGTCAGGCTTCTGGGCCTTGTCCCCGGGCTCGCCGCGATCGTCCTCGCCGCCCTCCTGACGCGGGAGTCCGTCGGCATGATCCTGCGCTTCGGGCGCCCGCCGTCGACGTCTCAGAAGCCCGGCAGTGCGGTGTCCTACGCCAGCGCCGTCGGAGAGACGTTCGGCTGCGCCGGCCGGGCACTGTTGCAGGCATGCGTCGTGGTCAACAACCTCGGCATGCTCGTCGTCTACATGATCATCATCGGTACGTCGCTCCCATGAACCTACCATGCAGTTACCCATTACTTCGTTCATAATCACACTTACCAGGATGATTACTATGCTTATTGAGCTACTAATTATGAAGCTTAGCTTAATTATATGATACTGATCTATGGCCGTTCTTTCGTGATCTGACGGATGACAGGTGACGTGCTCTCGGGGACGACCGTGGACGGTGGAGTCTATCACCCGGGGGTGGTGGAAGAATGGTTCGGACGGCAGTGGTGGACGACGCGGTCCGGGGTGTTGCTGCTGACCAGCCTTCTGGTCTTCGCCCCTCTGATCTCCCTCAGGCGCGTCGGTGAGTCCTACTCAGTCATACTTTGTGTAGAATTACTCATCTCGGAGGACCCATGAAGAGTAACATCTTTTAATAATGCATCATTTTGTCACTTTGATCAAAGTCGTCTGAATCATTCGAGATTAACTTATTTTTAACTTAACTTTCATGTTTTCAAGAAATTTAAATTCAACTTTACTCATCATTTCGTTTCTTACATTACGAAAAAGAAAAGAGTATGATTAATTAAGTGACATCAAATTAATTTGATAGTGCTTTTGCATTTTTTTTAAGAGCCATCACTTGAGAAGAATACAATGGGGAGTAATAAGTCTCATGATGCTGACCCCAAAGAAGTGCGGACTACGTTAGCTCATCCGCCCCCATGTTGGATTCTGCTGACGGGGTCCTTCCGATTGCTGCAGATTCTTTGAGGTACACATCGGCCTTGTCGGTGGCGCTGGCCATGGTGTTCGTGGTCGTCACGGCCGGGCTGGCCATCGCCAAGATAGCCGACGGCAGCATCGCCGTGCCGCGGTTGCTACCGGAGGTCACGGACGGGGCCTCCTTCTGGAAGCTATTCACCACCGTTCCCGTCCTCGTCACCGCCTTCATCTGCCACTACAGCGGTAAGCGCCGCTGCCGCCGTTCTGGACACCCAGCAAGGGACACCACCCGCCACATTGATGCGAGCTTAATTATCGACCGGGCCGTACGTGTTTGGTTGTGTTTGCAGTGCACCCCATCGAGAACGAGCTCAGGGACCGGGGGCAGATGAGGGCGGTGGTGGACGCCTCCATGTGGCTGTGCGTCGGGGTGTACGTCGCCACCAGCCTCTTCGGGTTCCTGCTTTTCGGGGAGAGGACGCTGGACGACGTGCTGGCCAACTTCGACGGCGACATGGGGTTCGGCCCCTACGGGGAGGCGCTGACCGCGGCGGTGAGGGTCAGCTACGCCGCGCACCTCATGCTGGTTTTCCCCATCGTCTTCTTCTCACTCCGGCTCAACCTGGACGGCCTCCTCTTCCCGCTGGCCGTGCCCATCGCCAACGACCGGGGGCGGTTCGCCGCCATCACTGTCGGGCTGATGGGGGCGTCCTTCCTGGGCGCCAACTTCGTGCCAAGCATATGGGACGCCTTCCAGTTCACCGGCGCCACGGCCTCCATCGCCATCGGGTTCGTCTTCCCCGCCGCCATGGCCCTCAGGTAAAGCCGACCACCTTCACCGTTTCTTCTTCTTTCAACGGCGAAGGGGATCAGCTGACATGAAACTCTGATCTGTTGCAGGGACGTGCATGGTATCGCAACAACCAAGGACAAGGTGCTGTCGTGGGTGATGATCTTGTTGGGCATATCGTCGAGCACTGTGGCCATCTCCAGTAACGTCTACGATTTGTTCAAACAAAGCTAGAAATCACAGAAAATTCCCCCCCTTGTTCATTTCAACGGTTCATAAGCCAAACCCATTACTGACATGTACAATATGATTTTAACGTTTGGGTTGGCGGAGACGGGGACGTAGAACTGTGGGAAAGATCGTTTTTTTTTTGGATCTTGTTGATGACATCAATTTTGATTCAATTTTATGACAGGAGTACGTATATACGTGTAAAAAGAAAATTTATGAAATAATGATTCTTTCTTAAAACACAATGATATGATACGATACGATACCGTATTAATTAAAGATCGACACGATTGAAACGACTCGACCAACAAATCTAAGTCATTCTAAAGTGACCGTAACCTAAAGTCATTCTAAAGTGGGATCAATGAGATAGGTTTAAAAATATTAGACGTGTTTTGTCCAAGTCAGCTATTACATTGGTGATGATATCTTGTTTATTACTGCGGCAGGGGGGTCGGAGGGGGGAAGGGGGAGGTCGGCATCGGTGGGGGGGGGGACGCAGGGGGAGGGGGGAGAGGGAAACGTAGGGGGGGAGAGGGAGGCCTCCCGACTAGTGACGTAGACAGACGATTTTTTTTAAAAAAATATTCCGGAGTTATTTTGTTTTAGAAAGAGATTTGAATGGAGTTAACTTCTCTTCTAAAAATTAGAGAGTACTTACCAAACACGGTTAAGTGAGTTCTCTCTCTCCCTTTTAAATTTGAGATAGAAAGAAGTGAAAAAAACGCAACAAAACACCCCATAAGAGCATTATTTTGCTAATGAGCATGCATTGATAATGGGCCAGATCGATTCAGAATGATCATGTGAGATCCTTCTCTATCATATAAGCTTGCTCTCATCTTCAAATTTGCAAAGCCCCTCGACCAACAGGCAAGTATCCCAAACGAGACTAATAAATAACTTACTACGTCAATAAAATTTTAATGTTTAAAATGCAAGGTTAAATTAAATTTTTGATCAATTTATTTAATTTAATTTCAAGAAATGACCGTACCTTATGAAGCCACTGAAAGTTACCTAATTCAATTTAATTTCAAATCAGATCAAAGAGTTTTTTTTAATTATTATTCAAGACATGTCCCTCATCCTTTCGTTATTTTTGCTGTCGGATGTCTTGCCCAGAGGGAAGTCCCCTTTGCCGATGAGAAACTTCCGTTTAAGAGGTTTAACTATATATTATTAGGTTTAGTAGGTAGATTAAACACAGTGGAAGTGTGGGAGGGATCAGCTAACAGCGACTTTAATCACTTTTTGACTTGAATGGTAGTTGAAGGGGCGTGATCTCGCGCTTGTCCTGAGCTGGGAGAATGGTCACCGAATAGTGAACTGCAGAGAAAGGGAAACGGATCAGGAGGTCCAGGGATGATTCCCTAGGGAAAACCCTCCGATGCTTAAGTCAGTAGAGTAATGGTGGAAGATAGGGAGAGAGGTAGAAAGAGGTGTACGAGATCCCCCAACACCAAGGTGGTGAAGTGATTCCTGTTCAGGGGATTTTAGGCGTGTATTGCCCTTTTTTCTTTTACTAGAGGGAGTCCCTGGTTTATATAGTGTGCTCACCTTATGAGTCCCGTAAGCTGAGGAGTTTCAGGCGGGAGTTACGTCCTCATCGTGGGATCTTTACGTCCTCATCGTGGGATCTTCATAGCCTTGAGGGATCATGGGTCTCTTATCCTCATAAACTCCTGCTCATAAAGGGCTCTCAACGGCAGCGTGGATAAGCAATCGTCGGTCGGCCCGAGCATAAAAGGTGCCAACCCTGTCCGGGCGATGTGCATAGCTTGGATGAAGATAGGTCGGAGTGGGCGCTGAGCGCTTGCCTCTATCCCGATGAGGGGATAACTCGGGCATGGGTCTTCCTCCGTTCTGACCGACGCTCGGTCCTTCCGAGCCTAAGGGCCGCCGAGGAAGGGTGAGATCCCGAGTAATCTTATTGGGCTTTTTAGCCTAAGTGGGCCCTATGGGGCTGTCACTTGGATGAGCTGAGCCTCGTTTGGTCCTGATAGACCTAGTTTGGCTGCTCTTAGATAGGCTACAGAAATCCCCATCTCCACTTGTCCCCCTCCTACTCCCGAGCTTTAGTAAGCTCGGAAGAGTAGCTATTGGAGTTTTAGACCAGCGTGGCTCAGGTGGGTGGAGATCTGGCGGTGTTAGGAAGCCACGTGCCATGGTCACCTGGGCCCGTTAATAATGATGATCCTGACGGATTTGAACTGAAGGGGCCCCCTTTTCTCGGAGGTCAGAACGACGCGCCGCCTCCCGCACGGGGATATAGGCGTTGGGCGCTTGCTGCCCTTCCAGATTTCCTCCGTCTTTAGGGTTTTGGTGCTCCTCCGTTCTTGCTTTTGGGCTCTTCGATGCGTCGTGAGGGTAGGACGGGAGAGCAGAGGCTTGCAGCGGCGTTCGAGGAGTTGGCAGAGATAACCGCGGAGTCAGTCCGGTGGCTTCCACTTCCCCCGAAATCTTCGGGGTCCCGAGATCGCCCTTCCTCAGAGTCTTCTCCGGATTCCATGGCGGACCAGCGCTCGGATGCTGAGGAGTGGGAGGACGAGCCAGTGGTGAAGGCGCTAGTTCCAAACTGTAGTGAACTGGGGGCGGCGGATGTGAGAAGGCTGGAGCACCAGTATCGCCTGCCCCACAAGTTTCGCTTTGTCGCAGCTTCCCCCCACCAGACGAGCCTGGACACTCGTACGGGCCACATCTGTATCTTCATTCTGCCGTGGAAGGGTGGGTTCTGCCTTCCCTTCGAACCTTTTGTTCTTCAGCTTCTCAATTTTTTTCTATTGGCGCCCATTCAGTTGGTAGCCAACTCTTATCTTCTCCTTTCCGCCTTCCGCATTCTCAGTCGGCAGTGTGGAGTTCCTCCTTCCTTGGACCTCTTTCACTATTTCTTTGAGTTGAAAGCACACCCTTCGGCCGGGAAGGGCTTCTATTTCATCCAAGCGAGGCGGAATAGGAGCTGTATCTCCTTGGCGGCGAAGGATTCTTCGCATAAGGGGTGGAAAACTCAATTATTCTGGGTGGGGATGTTGTGCATGTGATTTTGATGATTACAAAATACCTTTGTTGCTTGGCCGTGTGCGAAAATGGTTGTTTATGTCGTCATGTGTATGGAGGTTGAAATGGTTGAGGAAATGATCATAAACTGTTTCTATTGTGATATCATCATGTGCGTGTATTGTGATTCTATAAGGCTCATACATGCTTTGAGGTTAGCACAAACATTGCATATACATTGTCTCTACACTTGGTGAGATTGCTTTGTGATGTATGGGTTGATGAGCTTGGAGATTGAACAAATGGAATATGACTCAATAATGGTTTACGTGCCTTGATTCCCAAGTTGTTCATCATGCAATGGTAAGAATTTATATTGGAATCCATGGTGATACTCTTCTAATCTTGAGTTGGAAAAATGGGTTCTCAAGTGCTTTCATAGAGATCTTTCATGGGAATTCTTATGAGCCTCATGCTAATACTTTCATAATCATATATTTTGATCTTGATCTAACATCTTGTTTTATCATGTTTTTCAGGATGAAAAATCATGATTGATCTTCATGGGATTATGGTAACATTTAATCAATTATTTCCCTTTGGTTTGATGGAGGTTTTAGTTATTTTTCAAACTCAAACTGTCTTACAGTCTTCACCATTTTCAATCCAACCGTTGGATCTCCCCTCTAAAAATAATATGTTGTAGCTCTGGGAGTCCTCTTTCCAATGCCTCCAGTCTTGCTTCGATCGGAATTTGGAGTTAGGAGAATTAATTCCTGTCGCCGAAGCGCGCAGAGCCATTTTTGTGAAGCTGCCTGAAAGGGTCGACCCTTAGGGTCGACCCCTCAAAAAAGGGTCGACCCTTGGGGTCGACCCCTGTAAACCAGAACCAAAGTGTGTTCTGTTTGGGTTCTGGAAACCCAAGGGTCGACCCCTGGGGTCGACCCCTTGAATTCTGGAAACCCGAGGGTCGACCCCAGGGGTCGACCCATGTAAAACAGAACACAAAATCCGTTCTGTTTGGCTTCTGTATGCCCAAGGGTCGACCCTTTCAGTTCCGTTTTCCAGCCGCTGTTTTTGACCGCCGTTCTCTTGCTCCAAAAGTCTTCCAATCCGAGTCCAACTTCTCCTAATCACTCCATAACTTGTGGGTCTTGTCCAAGGGCTGTCCCTTGACCATTCTAATCATATATATACTTCTCTTTGGGTCACAAACCCTAAGGAGAGAGGTGAGATCCGATTTTTGGGTGTGTTGCTAACCCTTGTATATGCAGGTTCGGAGTTGAAGCTCCCAAGCCCTCTTCCACCTTGTTTTGAGCTTATATGTGAAGGGGAGAACGTGGATTCAAGTCTTGATCTTTCACTTCTGTGTTTTTGTTTGAGATTGCTCAAGGTATTGAATGATTATCTATGAGGTGCAATATATATATATATATATATATATATATATATATATATATATATATATATATATATATATATATATATACATACATGTTCATTTGTTCATCTATTGATTGCTATCTTATTAGTGCTATGTTTTTCATCCTAAGCAACAAGATGAACTAATGCTTTCTTTTCTATTGCAGAAGAAGAAGGAAGAGTGGTACCACAAGGATGAGAGTAGAGGGGTTTATGAGGCTAATCAATTTTCTGATGTAAACAGGCTTGATTTGGAGCTTATCATTTCTATTTGTTCTTTCAGGTGAAGAAGAAATTGGAAGAAGGAAAAGATATGCATCTCGAGGAGACGAAGAAGATGATGTCTAAATCATGATCATCCGTCAATGAGCAAGGAGAGTCAGACTTTACTGAAGAAGGGGGAGCCTTATAATTGATGCATACTTCTAGTTTTCATCTATAGAATTCGTTGGGAGGTCATAGCATATATATGTTTTGATTCATATACATTTGAGATAATATCTTGTGTGGGTGTTCGGAGAAGGGGATCTCCGAGTGTGTGTGTTGTTATATGTGTGTTGATTGTGCGGAGTATATCCGCATGTGTGTTGTTGTTGGGAGCTTTCTCCCGTGTGGTTGAGTAGGCATTGTCCTACGTGTGTGTGGACGGAGTTGTGACTCCGTGTGAGGAATTTATTTGGGGTGTGTTCCCTAGTGTGTGTGTGTGCTGCTGTGGCAGCAGGTTGAGGCAAGGCCTCGTGTGTGTGGTTTGCTGTGAAAGCAGCGTGTGTGTGTTGGGGTTTGTCCCCGTGTTGCTACATTTTGTAGCGTGTAGTGAAGCCTCACCGGTTTGGTGAGGGGTGAACGTAGGGAGCCCGTCGTGGTCCCGAACCACCTTAAAAATCCCCGTATCTTGTGGTTTGATTCTTGTGATTGTGTGTTCACTATCCCATCTGTTTGTGCCTTCGTGTGAGCTCGACGAGATTGAGTGAATCAAGTCTAAACTTGTTTAGATTAATTTCTTCAATCCTATCAATCTTCTATATTCCGCTGTGTGGTAATTGTGTTTTTAATTGTGCATAGTTTTTAGTAGAAGTATCTATTCACCCCCCCTCTAGATCCGTTGGTGCGGACACCCGAGCTGTTGATCGGCACGACACACCGAACCACCGGTACCGCACACGGAGCATGACACGAGCCACCTCAGCGTCCATCTGGCTCGGAGACAGCCTGGAGACTCCGCCTTGAGTCTCCCCATTTATTATATTTAGCTAGACTTTATGTGTGTGTAATTTGTATTTATTTCGTTGCATTCGGTTTGCCATTTTGAGTGTAATAGGGGCTTACGAGCATTTCGGACCCCGTGGGCCCCACGGGCCCCCCGGGCCCCACCACATTGGGCCACCTCAGCCTAGGGTCCCACGTGGGGCTAGTCAACATGCCACATGGGAGCATCTAGAACATTGACTTGTAATTGGACACATGGGGGACAATGGACTTGAAAAGTCCAAATGGGAGGCCACCTACCCCCACCCACCATTCAACCCTCCCTCCTTGGTCCAAGGGCCGCCCCCCCTTTTATTTTTTATGTATTTTTTTTGTGTGATGTTCACATCTCATCCCCACCCTCCATCCCCATCCCCTAGATCCAATGGTTGTGGATGGATGTGAGATGTAAGGTATTTAAACTTGTATTTTCCATTTTAGTGAATTAATGCATTCATTTGGAAGAAAAAACCTTGGAGCTCCAGCTTGGTGCGCCCCTCTCTCCCCCCTTGCAGCTGTGAAGGTTGCCTCTGGAGGTGTGACTCCTCCCCTATCAGTTCCGATCATCGCCGCCGCCGCCACGAACCGCCACCGCACCGCCATCGCCTTCATCGGAGTTCTGCCCGCGCAGTACCACAGCAGCCTCCACGAAATTCAGCCATCAACCACGAGCTCAAATCGACCTAGGAATTTTACTGGAGGTCCCAGGGGTGTCAAGGATACCCCATAAAATTTGGGATTTTTAAATTCATTAAAGTCTAGATCCGGCTAGATCCATCAGATCTCTCTGAGTCTAGATTGAAGCATTTGAAGAGAGCTTTCCAACGATAGCTCATGCGTCCCGATCCGACGTCGGGATCGACCGCAGCGACCGTTTTCGCCGGAGCGCGCGCCGAAAAACAGAAATCAAAATCCGTGGGCAGCTAGTTCAACAATTGGGAATCGGGGCCGATCGACCCCCGATCGGTGTTCCCGGCCGACCGCCGTCCGTGGAGGCGCGCCACCAGGGGTCCCCATCACAGTGGGACCCACTCCTGCAGGTCCGGAGGCCAGCGCCACCCGTGGGTCCCACGGGCCCGCAGAACCCGCCGTTCAGAAAGCACTAAAACGCGGAGTTCGGCACCGCCGGGCGACATCAAGATGCTGCCCGTCAACCCAATTAGCGTGATTCCCGGGCCCTGCATGTGACCTTTTACCTCCCTGCGTGGAGTGGGTCAAATGGTTGTATTTCTGTAAAATTGTGTTAACCGGGAGTCCGTGATTGGCCGGGGTTATCTTCGCCACGCCGGGTGCGTGGAGGTAATGATCCGAACTTCTTGGCGTTACATTGCTTAGCTAGTATACGGTCTTAGGCTGCTGCCGGGAGTGTAGGTACTAGCCCGTGTGTCCATGTCACCGCTGTGAGAGTGAGAGTGACCCGTCCCGCGACTCGATCCGAGTCCGGAAGTTGAGTCGGACTACCCTTGACCTCCGCCGGTTCCTTAACCGCGCACGGTCCGCGCTTTCCCTCGCTTGGGACGACGAGTGAGCTTCTACTTCTGTTAGCGACGTTTTGCCACTAGGAGCTCGTAGTGTCGGGCTTAGTGTCTCCCTGGTGTGTATTGCTGGTCGCGTCTTCATCTAGAGTCCGAGGGTGGCACTGTATAGTGTCGTCTCCCGTGTCCGTCCCGCATCAGTTTGGTATCAGTGCAGTCGAGTCTAGGGTAGTCGTTGCATAAGTCTTGCATAGTCTAAGGTTACCCCACACACACCTTCACTCGGTATATCCAAAGGTGTTGTCCGACCGTTAGGTTTCGCCTACCGGGAAGACCACACACTTGCGCGAGTGACCTTCGGGTCGATTACCTCCGCCGCGTACCGAGTCTTGGCCGTGTCTAGGGTGTAGTCGAGTCTCATTCTTTTCAAAACAAAAAAAAAAGTGTTTTAAATTGCATTCTTTCAAAATACCAAGAAAGGAGTGTTTTCAAATTGCAATTAGGTCTAAGTGTATCATTTAGTGTGTTTGCATTAGTCGGTCGTTGTCACCTAGTCCGTACGTCTTTGCATGCCCACCCGTCGAGGCACCCAATACTCGCCACCACCACCTATGGCGGACTCCCGAGCCCGTAGTTCCGATGAGTCTTCCACGGCCGAGATGTTCCGGGCCATCATGGATCGTTTAGACACGCGTATGGATGGTCTTAGTACGCGTATGGATGGCATAGGGACGCGTCTAGAAGGGAGGATGAAGGTCCTCGAGGATCGGGCCGGGGTTTCGGAGCAGTCCATTCAAGGCCTTGTTGGGAGGATTGCCGTCCTAGAGAGGGGCCCAGTAGCGGCGCAACCCGCGCCGACGAACGGCCAACAAGAGCCGGTGCAGCAACCCGCTGTGCCAAGGGCTCAGGTAGAGGATGTCGGGAGGCAACAGGCGCCTATAGTGGATGATTATGCCTCCGACAATGATCACGGGGGTAACGGTCGTCGTCATCAACGACGGAATCGTGATGATGAGGATGACGACCGCATTCTTAGGGGTGTGCGTGCGGACCCTCCCACTTTTAGCGGGTCCTTGGACCCTAGGGTGTATCTAGATTGGGAGGCCGGTATGGACCGGTACTTCGAGTGGTTTGAGATGACGGACCAACGAAGAGTCCGATATGCGAAGATGAAGCTGCAAGGGCAGGCCCAAACTTATTGGATCAATGTGGAGAGCCTGCTCAACCAGCGACGTCAACCCCAAATCGGTACCTGGGATGATATGAAACTCAAATTGAGGGAGAAGTACCTTCCTGCCTCATATCGCCAACGTCTTATAGACAAGTGGCAAAGCATCTCCCAAGGGAACCGATCCGTGACCGAGTACACCGCCGAGTTCGATGAGTATTATTTGCGGTGCGGGGTCACGGAAGAGAGCACCATGACGATATCCCGCTTTCGGAGAGGTTTGCGGCCTAATTATCAATATGAACTCTTTCGCCGCAATGCCACCACTTTGGAGCAGGCATATCAGATTGCTCTCGAATTGGAGCAGTTCGAGGCCGAGTTCGAGTCACCCCATCGGTTGGGCTCCTTTCCCCTTCGTAGTGTCGAGTCCTGTGGCTCATCTGGCACATATCCGAGGGCCCCCATGGCTCGACCTCAGGAGCCCGCTCGCCACGAGCCCTTTGCTCCTAGGCCTCGCCCTCCACCCCCGAGGGACCTTCCTCGTCCCCAGCATCTTACGGCCCCACCCATAGCCCGTCCCCCGGCACCCGCACCACCCGCACGTCCTTTGTTGCCTACGCCTCCTATCCGTCGGGAGGATAAAGGTAAAGGACCTATGATTGGGGAGCCTAGTGGATCACGGCAGCAGTGTTATCGCTGCAATGGGTTTGGCCATTTCGCCAACCAGTGTCCCACCCGCCCATCTCTTCACATTGGGGACACACAGGCCGAGGATACCACCCCTGCGGGCCTAGAGTTAGTCAGCTATGAGGCAGATGAAGAGCTAGCTGACGAGTACTATGAGATGGGAGGTGAGGCCCAGGATGCCCAGCAGTTAGACGATACCCATGTGGGGGTCGTCAGATGTATCCTCACCCAGCCACAGGTCAGTGATGACTGGCGTCGGACCACTATCCTTCATGTATTCTGTAGGCTGGGAAAGCAAATTTACAAGGTGGTCATCGATAGCGGGAGTTGTATCAATGCAATCTCCACGAGCGCTGTCACTCGTCTTGGTCTCACACCCGTAGACCACCCTTGCCCCTACCAGGTATCATGGGTGGATACCACTTCCATTTCGGTCAGGCTACGGTGCTTGGTCCCGCTGCAGCTCCACTCCTACCATGACGAGATCTGGTGTGATGTTCTTCCCATGGAAGTGGGAAGTATCATTCTTGGTAGGCCGTGGTTATTCGACCGAGATGCCACACTCCATGGTCGGTCGAACACCTGTACCTTCGACCACGATGGCCAGCGGGTCACCCTCCAACCCGTTCGGCCCAGGAGCCCATCTGTTAGGGGTCCTACTGGCCCTAGTACTCCGAAGCCTTCCGTTCCCGGGCCTAGTACCCCATCCCCAGCTCGGGCTATGACCGTTACCTCTGGCCAAGGAGAGCCCTCGACGAGGAGATTGATGATGATTAGCTCCCGGGAAATGGAGCAGGAGCTTAGTCAGGGCTGTCCGGTGTTTGCCATTACGGTCCGAGAGGTGGAGCGGGACTCCGAGGGTGAGCTCCCACCCGAGGTTGTTCCCATTCTGCAGGAGTATGCTGATGTATTCCCCGAT
Organism: Amorphophallus konjac; assembly: GCA_022559845.1. Lineage (NCBI taxonomy): Eukaryota > Viridiplantae > Streptophyta > Magnoliopsida > Alismatales > Araceae > Amorphophallus > Amorphophallus konjac. The sequence goes on along the minus strand of CM040121.1, from coordinate 283,825,089 downwards.
GAGCTTCCCGAGGGACTCCCACCTATGCGGGATATTCAGCATGCCATCGACCTTGTTCCGGGCTCTTCTTTGCCCAATCTTCCTCATTATCGAATGAGCCCCACGGAGCATGCCGAGCTTAAAAGGCAGGTCGATGAGCTTGTGCAGAGAGGATCTGTCCGGGACAGCATGAGTCCATGTGCTGTACCCGCATTACTCGCCCCGAAGAAGGATGGCACGTGGAGAATGTGCATTGATAGTCGTGCCATCAACAAAATCACCGTGAAGTACAGGTTTCCTATTCCCCGCCTTGATGACATGCTAGACATGATGGCAGGTGCCACTATCTTTTCGAAGATCGATCTTAAGAGTGGCTACCATCAGGTGAGGATTAGGCCAGGTGATGAGTGGAAGACCGCATTTAAGACCAAGGACGGTCTATATGAGTGGTTGGTCATGCCTTTTGGGTTGACCAATGCCCCTAGCACTTTCATGCGGCTCATGACTCAGGTCCTTCGACCTTTCATTGGAGTCTTTGTAGTGGTGTATTTTGATGATATCCTTATCTATAGCCGCACCATAGGGGACCACTTAGACCACCTTCGGCAGGTCTGTCTACTTCTTCGGCGAGAGCAGTTATTTGCAAACCCACAGAAGTGTGCTTTCATGACACCTCAGCTTACCTTCTTGGGTTTTATTGTGTCTAGTACTGGGGTCTCCGCCGATCCGGAGAAGGTCCGGGCCATTGTTGAGTGGCCGGAACCCCGTACGGTTCATGATGTCCGCAGCTTTCATGGCCTTGCGACGTTCTATCGTCGCTTCATCCGCGATTTAGCTCCGTCACTGCCCCGATCACGGATTGCATCCGGAAGGGCATATTTATATGGACGAAGGCCGCATCTGCTGCCTTCAGGGACATCAAGGAGCGTATGACCCAGACACCTATCCTTCGACTGCCTGATTTCTCGAAGGTGTTTGAGGTCTGTTGTGATGCGTCGGGTGTTGGGATTGGAGGAGTTTTGAGTCAGGAGTCCCACCCGATCGCATATTTCAGCGAGAAGCTGAATGACGCGAAACTGCGATATTCCACGTATGATAAAGAATTCTACGCAGTTGTTCAGGCTCTTAGGCATTGGAGGCACTATCTTTTACATCAGGAGTTTGTCCTATACTCCGACCACGAGGCATTGAGGTACCTCCATTCGCAAAAGAAGCTTAATTCGCGTCATAGTCGTTGGGTCGAGTATCTCCAGCAGTTCACCTTTGTGCTTAAACATAAGGCTGGAGTAGAGAACAAGGTGGCTGATGCCTTGAGTCGGCGAGCATGTTTGCTTACCACCATGAGTGCCGAGGTCATAGGGTTAGAAAAGATGAAGGAGGCCTATGTTGATTGTCCTGACTTTGGTCAGATTTTTACCACCCTCTAGGCCGGACCCTCGAGAGACCTTGATGAGTATGTGCTTCAGGAGGGTTACCTCTTTCGAGGTAGCAGGCTATGTGTTCCCCGAACTTCGGTTCGAGATTTCTTAGTGTGGGAACTACATGCGGGAGGTCTAGCCGGCCACTTTGGTCGGAACAAGACTATTGAGGCAGTGGAGCATCGTTTTTATTGGCCGAGCTTGAAGCGCGATGTTGCTAACATCGTGGCTCAGTGCCGTACTTGTGCTACGGCCAAGATGAAGAAGCAAAGTTCGGGTCTTTATACGCCTCTCCCCGTGCCTGATGCCCCGTGGCAGGATGTTAGTATGGATTTTGTTTTGGGATTGCCACGTACCTCTAGGAAGCATGACTCGGTCTATGTGGTGGTTGACCGTTTCTCGAAGATGGCCCTCTTTATCCCCTGCTCGAAGACTTCGGATGCTTCTAGGGTAGCCCGCCTATTCCTTACTCATGTGGTGTGCAAGTTCGGGTTGCCTCGCACTATAGTGTCTGACCGTGATGTTAGGTTCACTTCCTATTTTTGGAAGACACTATGGCATATGATGGGTACGCACCTCAAGTTTTCCACTGCATACCATCCCCAGACAGATGGTCAGACCGAGGTGGTCAATAGGAGTCTGGGTGATCTTTTGAGATGTCTTGTTAGGGACCGCATTGGGGATTGGGATCTCATTTTATCTATGGCTGAGTTTGCATACAATGATTCGGTGAATAGGTCTACCGGCATGAGTCCATTTGAAATTGTCACAGGTCGTAGACCTAGGAAACCCATTGACCTTGTCCCCATGCCTATCCATGCTAGAGTGTCGGAGTCGGCCGAGTCGTTTGCTAGGCATGTTAGGAGTTTGCATGACGACATCCGTCGTCACATTGAGGCCAGCAATGCTCGGTACAAGGAGTTAGCCGATGCCCACCGACACCACCGAGAGTTCCACGAGGGCGAATACGTCATGATCAGGGTAAGACCTGAACGGTTTCCCTCTGGAACCGTTAAGAAGTTGCAAGCTCGCGGAGCCGGTCCATTCAGAGTGTTGAAACGCGTTGGATCCAATGCGTACGTTGTTGACTTGCCCGAGGAATATGGTATAAGCTCTACCTTCAATGTATCGGATCTTGTTGCATATAGGGACCCAGCGGTGATCCCTAGTGAGCCTTTTGAGCCATCTCCTCCCCTTGAGAGTGATCCCACACCTGAGTGTCCACTTCCACCTCCAGCCCCTTTTTCACGGCAGCGTGAGCATATAGATCGTATACTGGACGAGCAAGTGACGGTTACCAGGAGTGGATCTTACCCGCGCTACCTAGTGCGATGGAGAGGACGGCCCGCTACTGAGGACACATGGATCACACATGGTGAGTTGCAGCAGATTGATCCGGACCTTTTGGAGCGATACAGGAGCGATGCAGACCCTTACTCGACAGGGTCGAGTTTCTCCCACCCGGGGAGAATTGGTGCGGACACCCGAGCTGTTGATCGGCACGACACACCGAACCACCGGTACCGCACACGGAGCATGACACGAGCCACCTCAGCGTCCATCTGGCTCGGAGACAGCCTGGAGACTCCGCCTTGAGTCTCCCCATTTATTATATTTAGCTAGACTTTATGTGTGTGTAATTTGTATTTATTTCGTTGCATTCGGTTTGCCATTTTGAGTGTAATAGGGGCTTACGAGCATTTCGGACCCCTTGGGCCCCACGGGCCCCCCGGGCCCCACCACATTGGGCCACCTCAGCCTAGGGTCCCACGTGGGGCCAGTCAACATGCCACATGGGAGCATCTAGAACATTGACTTGTAATTGGACACATGGGGGACAATGGACTTGAAAAGTCCAAATGGGAGGCCACCTACCCCCACCCACCATTCAACCCTCCCTCCTTGGTCCAAGGGCCGCCCCCCCTTTTATTTTTTATGTATTTTTTTTGTGTGATGTTCACATCTCATCCCCACCCTCCATCCCCATCCCCTAGATCCAATGGTTGTGGATGGATGTGAGATGTAAGGTATTTAAACTTGTATTTTCCATTTTAGTGAATTAATGCATTCATTTGGAAGAAAAAACCTTGGAGCTCCAGCTTGGTGCGCCCCTCTCTCCCCCCTTGCAGCTGTGAAGGTTGCCTCTGGAGGTGTGACTCCTCCCCTATCAGTTCCGGTCATCGCCGCCGCCGCCACGAGCCGCCACCGCACCGCCATCGCTTTCATCGGAGTTCTGCCCGCGCAGTACCACAGCAGCCTCCACGAAATTCAGCCATCAACCACGAGCTCAGATCGACCTAGGAATTTTACTGGAGGTCCCAGGGGTGTCAAGGATACCCCATAAAATTTGGGATTTGTAAATTCATTAAAGTCTAGATCCGGCTAGATCCATCAGATCTCTCTGAGTCTAGATTGAAGCATTTGAAGAGAGCTTTCCAACGATAGCTCATGCGTCCCGATCCGACGTCGGGATCGACCGCAGCGGCCGTTTTCGCCGGAGCGCGCGCCGAAAAATAGAAATCAAAATCCGTGGGCAGCTAGTTCAACAATTGGGAATCGGGGCCGATCGACCCCTGTGGACACCGAAAATTGCACATCCGAATGTCCCGCTCGGCCCCGCATCAATAACGACGCCGAGTGAAGAAACCCTGGAGAAATCAAGCACAAAGGGCCCCACAGTCCGTGGGCCCCAAAGGAAATCAAACGGGCCGTGACTCATGCTCGCAACGGGCTCAGAACGGGCCCCGAATACACGCCCCGTGGGGAGCCCTTCAGCGGCACGCCCAGCCCCCAAGGGGCCTCAACGGCATGCCCTGGTGGAGCTCCAGCGGCACGCCCCTTCAGGGTCCCAGCGGCACACCCCATGGGGTGTTCAGCGGCACACCCCCTGGGGGTGCTCAACGGCACACCCCCTGGGGTGCTCAGCGGCACACCCCGGGAGGTGGCTCCAGCGGTACACCCCCCTGGGGGGGGGCCTCCCAGCGGCACGCCCCAATGGGTCTTCAGCGGCACGACCTCAGCAGGCCTTCAGCGGCACGCCCTGCAGGGGCCTCAGCGGCATGCCCTTCAGGCTGTTCAACGGCACGCCTTTAGGGGCTTCAACGGCACGCCGTTTTGGCTCTCCAGCGGCACGCCTCTTCAGCTCGCCAGCGGCACAGCGGTGAAGCTTTTCAACGGACGACGTGAAGCCCATACCCTATGCATCCTTGGCGCGCAGTGGAGCCGTCTGAGGTGGCAGCTGATCGTTGGGCCACGTAGCCTACCCCACTGACACCCAGGATGGGGTAGGTCAAACCCCATGATCACAATCCACTTCCCACCTTCGACGGCCGTGCTCGAAGGCTCCGGCGGCCCGTAGTATAAAAGACCCCTGCTTTCGACACAGAAGAAAAACAGACAGACAGGGACGGAGAGAGGCAGAGGAAGAGGAGAACGGAAGAAGAAGGAGGGCGAAGGAGGAAGCAGACGCACAGAGACAGACGGGGAGACACACAACACACGCCGGAGAAAGAAGAGAAGAAGAGGCCCTCCCGGCCTGAGCTCCGTCCGACGGTCACCGGGAAGAAACAAGAGTAAGAGAGAGAGAGCTTGTTGTGTTGGGGGAAAGGGTTGTGGATAGCGGCCGATGTTTTAGGCCCGGATGTCTTCTTCCCTCTTGTATCCCATTCTTCCTGGCGTTCTTAGTCTTTCTTACTCCTGTCCATGGCCCCATTTGGGGAGTTTGCTTTTACCATATGTATGAAGGGCCTCGCCCTCTTGGTTCTCATGAATGAAAACCACCCTCTCCGGGTTTCTTTTCGATCTTCGATGTTTTAGGCTAGGCTTTGCGGGCTTTTTTTTGACGGACAATCCGTTCCTCCCTCTCTCCTTATTCCTCCGGCGTCTTTAGGGTCCTCCACATCGATGTAGGTTTCCCCCTTTTGTTGGCCTTGGCTCCGTGAACTCCTCACTCATTCCCTTCTATGGCCATCTACCGTGTTCCCGAGCTCGAGGAGAAGGGAAGGTACCCTTCTTTCCTCCCAACCACCCAGTTACTAATGGGCCACTCCGGGCCTTGAAATCCCCCCATCTTTATTCCTCTTTTCCTGAACAGCCACCAAGTACCCCCCCAGTTGCTAATACCCTTTTCAAGCCTCTCAGCGGTGCACCTTTCCGGCCTTTGGCCGGTACACCTTTCCAGCCCTCAGCGGCACGCCCAGATCAGCCCTCAGCGGCACGCCCAGATCAGCCTTCAGCGGTGCGCCCACCCTTGGCCTTCAGCGGCACACCCTGTTCAGCCTCCAACGGCACACTTTGTTCAGCCTTCAAGCCTCTCAGCGGTGCACCTTTCCGGCCTTTGGCCGGTACACCTTTCCAGCCCTCAGCGGCACGCCCAGATCAGCCCTCAGCGGCACGCCCAGATCAGCCTTCAGCGGTGCGCCCACCCTTGGCCTTCAGCGGCACACCCTGTTCAGCCTCCAACGGCACACTTTGTTCAGCCTTCAACGGCACACCCCGTTCAGCCTCCAACGGCACACCCTGTTCAGCCTCCAACGGCACACCCTGTTCAGCCTTCAGCGGCACACCCCCTGTTCAGCCTTCAGCGGCACACCCCCTGTTCAGCCCTCAGCGGCACGCCCTTCAGTCCCTCAGCTTACCCCTTTGTCCAGTCCCAGTCCAGGTCCCTTAGATGTCTTCGATCTGTCGTTCTCCTTCGCGTTTTCCGAGTCTCTATAAAGGTGTTGCCCCCCCCGGGGGCCCACCTCCAGTTGTCGGGTTCCGCCACATCATGTGGGCGCGTTCCCTGTATCTCCCTTACGCCCCGGGTCAAGGGGAAATGCTGCCGAATTTTTGTGAGAAACTAATAAACAATTAAAAGAGGCAAAAGGAGGCAACAAACAAGCAAGATAACTGACGAAACCTTCCAACTCATCAAACCACTGCCGGCATCACGACGAGAACTGAATCGAGCTAGCTAACCACCCGGCAGCCCGAGCCTCCGACCCACAAGAAAAGAGATCGAACCGAACAAAGAGAACAAAACACGGGAGGAGTTTTATATAAAACCACACGAAAGTTAAGATAAGAAGAAAAGAAAAGCCTTAAAACAAATAAAAAAAAAAAAATTGATCGAGCCTCCACCCTCACGCCCCATTGACCTTCAGCGGTACGCCCCTTTGGCCCTCAGCGGCACGCCCTCATTGGCCTTCAGCGGCACGCTCCCTTGACCTTCAGCGGTACACCACTTTCAACCCTTCAGCGGTACACTCCCCCTTTCAACCCTTCAGCGGCACACTCCCCCTGAGCCCCCCAGCGGCACACTCCTCCTGGCCCTTTCAGCGGTACACTCCTTCCCTTCGCCGGTACACCCTCAGCCACTGTATAGACTTGGCCAACGTACAGACTTCATGGTGGCCAGTGTATAGACTTGGGCAGTGTATAGACTTCACACTCCAATGTATAGACTTATCCAGCGTATAGATTTGAGCCAGCCAACGTACAGACTTCATGATAACCAGCGTATAGACTTTGGGTAGTGTATAGACTTCACACACCGACGTACAGACTTTATGCTGGGCAATGTATAGACTTTGAGCATCCAGCGTATAGACTTCATATCCCAACGTACAGACTTCATGATGGCCAGTGTATAGACTTAGGCAGTGTATAGACTTCACACCCCCAATGTATAGGCTTATCCAGTGTATAGACTTGGGCAGTGTATAGACTTCACACTCTGATGTATAGACTTGGCCAGTGTACAGACTCTGGGCCAGTCGACGTACAAACTCCAAATTACAACGCGTAGACTTTGCTCCATTCTGCTCCAGTGTACGGACTTTGGGCTTGGCAACGTATAGACTTCGAGCCTGGGGAACGTATAGACTTTATATCACTTCCCCTCCTTCACCGACACACTCTCCAGCGGTACGCCTCTTTGGCCTCCAGCGGTACGCCCTTTGCAGCCCTCACCGGTACACCCCTTCGCCACCCAGCGGTACACCCAATACCCAGCGGTACACTCCCGTCTCTCCTTCGCCGGCACACTACATGCATGCATATATACATCACGATAAGGGCATCAACAATAGCAAATAAATCAATAAAAAAAACGACGTTAACTAAAGAACTCCAAATGCGCAATATTGATCATAATAAAAGAGGCGGGAGGGGTAATAGAAAAATAAATAATAAACCAATGATAATAATAAGAATAATCATGCATAGAAGAAGAGAAATCATCCCGGACAAAGGCACGAATAAATAGTAAACATCAAATCAGAAATCCCAGAAGGTATAACCTAGAAAGCTCTAGATAAAAGATGCTAATGCCCACGCCGCAGCCCGCTCTCTCCCCGGGACCCGGGGCAAAAGGAACAACAACGCTGCCCCTTTAGGTCGAGCCCGAGTCTCGGGAATTCCCCCGATATGGCCGGGCTTTGATCTAACCCCGGGCCGACATCCTAATCGGACCGGATTTGTTTTCTCGTTCCGGATACCTTCCGAACCTTCATTTAAAATTGCCGCATGCTCGGCAGACATTTGAAGGGATCTACCTCGATTTTCTCATTGTGGCGCTGCCACGGACTTGTGTCCGAATACAAAAGGTCTACGAGTGGCCGACACGGCCGACAGTTTATGGCCTTAATACAACTTTCAGTGTGACCCATCCCTATCTCTCTCGTATAATTAGTGTTACTCCTTTCGGCCGCGGGGCCTCTAACTTCGGCAATTAATCAAGGGTATTCCCTCGTATGAGGGATGTAAATGACGTCGTGACCTTCATGGCGCGACGGGATTCGGTCCCGACACGAACCACACAATCGTCTGACGAAGTCAGATCGAACGCACCATGGGCTCTCCGGAGCCCGAATAAATTGTCACTCCGGTGACTGGCACGCCCACGTACTTAATAAAACCAACAGACGAAACGGGAACCACAGTTTAACGGAAAGTGCGTCCACAACCCCCGATCGGTGTTCCCGGCCGACCGCCGTCCGTGGAGGCGCACCACCAGGGGTCCCCATCACAGTGGGACCCACTCCTGTAGGTCCGGAGGCCAGCGCCACCCGTGGGTCCCACGGGCCCGCAGAACCCGCCGTTCGGAAAGCACTAAAATGCGGAGTTCGGCACCGCCGGGCGACATCAAGATGCTGCCCGTCAACCCAATTAGCGTGATTCCCGGGCCCTGCATGTGACCTTTTACCTCCCTGCGTGGAGTGGGTCAAATGGTTGTATTTCTGTAAAATTGTGTTAACCGGGAGTCCGTGATTGGCCGGGGTTGTCTTCGCCACGCCAGGTGCGTGGAGGTAATGATCCGAACTTCTTGGCGTTACATTGCTTAGCTAGTATACGGTCTTAGGCTGCTGCCGGGAGTGTAGGTACTAGCCCGTGTGTCCATGTCACCGCTGTGAGAGTGAGAGTGACCCGTCCCGCGACTCGATCCGAGTCCGGAAGTTGAGTCGGACTACCCTTGACCTCCGCCGGTTCCTTAACCGCGCACGGTCTGCGCTTTCCCTCGCTTGGGACGACGAGTGAGCTTCTACTTCTGTTAGCGACGTTTTGCCACTAGGAGCTCGTAGTGTCGGGCTTAGTGTCTCCCTGGTGTGTATTGCTGGTCGCGTCTTCATCTAGAGTCCGAGGGTGGCACTGTATAGTGTCGTCTCCCGTGTCCGTCCCGCATCATCCGTGTTCCTGCACTACGGGACCCAACAATTGGTGTCAGAGCGAGGCTCTGTTATTCCTAGATCTTGCGATCTACAGAGTGATCCTAGTGGATTCTACAATCATGAATTTTTCTGAACATATCTCAATGAATTGTCTGCCAATCTTCACTGGTTCGGATTTTGATTCATGGCTAGGTAAATTGTGTGTGGTGATCAATTCTACTAATCCTAGTCTTTGGAAATTGATTTATCATGGTCCACACACATTACCTCTAGATGAGACCAAGTGGTCTAATCAGGATAAAATGATGCACCATGACAATGTTACTGCTTTGAGTTTATTGAAAGCTTATGTAAGTACTAACAAGTATCCATTTGTGTCTTCATGTAGGACGGCAAAGGAGCTTATGGACCGATTGATCAAAGCTCAAGAAAAGGAAAGATAAAAATGTCTCATGGCCGATGATGCTGATCAACAAAGTGACAAAAGTGCAGAAGAGGTAAATTCAGATTCTGAAGAATTTACTCTTGATGATCTTGTTGAAGCTTATGATGAGTTGGAAAAATAATATAAGAAAGTCAAGTCAGAAAATAAAAAATTGAAAAAGAAATCTGAAAACTTGGTCCATGAAAATGGTTCTTGTGATAAATATTCTGAGCTTGATAACTTGACTGAAATCTTAGAGCATGATGTTGAATGTCACAAAGAAACCATTGCTTGTTTGAGAAATGAGAATGTTGACCTCAAGAATAAAATCAATCAATTGGAGAAAACTGAAAAAGATCTAAGAAATAAAATGGAGTCAAACTCTATTGATCATGATATTTGCAATGAATTGATTATGAATGATAAACTTGCAAATGAAAATGAAAAACTTGAAAAAGGAAATGCATTGTTAAAATCTGAAAATGAAGAATTGAAACATTTAAACACAACCATGTCTAAAAAATTACTTGCTTTTGAAAAAGGGAAAAGTTTGGTTGTTGATGAATTTGACAATATGTATGTGTTAGAACAAAAGATGGAAAGCTACCAAACCATCAATGCCCAATTGAATGAAAAAGTCGTTTCTTGTGACAATGAGATCATTTCCTATGAATTGCACATTTCATCTCTTGAAAAAGAAATTCTTGATCTGAAAGCTTCTTTGTCTAAGTTTGTAAATAGGGAAGAAGATCTGAACAAGATATTGGGAACTAAGGTGAATTTCCAAAGAGAGGGGCTGGGCTATAATCCTGTGAACAAAAAGAATTTTAAAAATAAAGTCTATACATCCTTTGTCCATAGTTCAAACATAGCCAGCACATCAAATGAGTCTCCAAATAAAACTACTGCTCAAACAACAAAGAGATCAAATGAAAATCTGGAAAAGAAACAAAACTTGCATCAAAAGGCTAAAAGTGTTGGTGTCACGATGAATGCTAAGAAAAATCATGTTACACACACACATGCATCCACAAAGAAAATCTCATATTTTTATTGTGGTGAACTTGGTCATATGATGCATGATTACTTTTTTGATGAAATCTGAAGATCTAGATGCATGCAAGAAAATGAATGACTTCACAAAGCCAAGAAAACTTTTGAAAACAAAAAGAACTCTTGATAACTCTCATGCTCATGGAAGAAGACCATTTGAGAGATTTGCTACATTGAACTGTTTTGATTGTGGAAGGTTTGGTCACATGATGAACAATTGCTTTGATTTGAAAAATGAGAACATCTCTTCAAACTCACAAAAATTTCATGCTCATTCCTTCAAGAGAAATCTGAAGTCTCTTGGTTGTTGTCATTATTGTGGTGAGTTTGGACATACCATGTATGATTGCTCTTTAATGCATTTTGATGATATGCATGTCCAAAAACTGTGGAAGGCACCCTCTAGAGGTGCAACTAACCATCCGGGACCCAAGAAGGTTTGGGTACCCAAAACAACCAAATGAGAACTTTGTTGCAGGATTGCCTTAAGGCCAAGGGGAAGGCTCTAAGTCGACTTGGTCAGTCTTTGGAGCAATGCTTTAGTAAACATGGGTTGTCCTTGAATTGATACTAATTTGATTGTAGAGGCAATCTTATGTGTTTCATATGCCTTATATGCATAGACTTGACTCTTTACACATGTTGGACTAAACCTGAAATTTCTGAGATTAGTTTTGAACTCATGACAGCTTGAGTCAATCACTTGTATTGATATTTGCAATTCATCGTACAGACTTGCAGCTCATAAGAGATTGTCTTGTGGAAGAAAAACAGTGAAATTGGTTTTCTCACTTGTATTGAATTGAGATTGACATGAATTGAGCTCTTTTCAGTGCAGGTTTGATAATGACCATTAACCTTTGAAATCATGGAGAGAAAGAAAAGAGCTCAAGAGGACTTCAATGCAAGATTTGATCTGCTTCCATTTCTTTTGGCTAATATCATTCTATTTCTTACAGGAGAGAAAGAAAGGAGGTTAAGAAGACTTCAATGCCAAAGTTATTCTACTTCTATTGAGATTTGGAGCATGTTGATGAAGATTACTCAACCAAAATAAAGCAAAGAATTTGAAGATGTCAATAAAGGTAACACAAGGCAAAGGTGAGAAAATAAAGTGTTTGGCTGAAGTTCTATGGTCTTGATGGTAATGCCATAACTTGAAAGACAGTGATTGTGAAGGTTTTGATACCCCTTGGTTGTTCTTGATAATGTGGATAATGAATGCTTGGCTGAATGGTATTGAAACATCTTAGCAGTATATATGAGAGTGTAACCATTGAATGCTTTTTGCTAAACCCCCGATGTCAAATGAGAATACATTTGTTTCTGATCATCATTTCAATGATTACATGGTATATAAAATGGTGACATGTGGAAGGGCAGGTCAAGCCTGTCTGAAAGCTATCACCATGCGTGAGAATGTGCCTCCGCCTGGTACCATGAATCATATATGCATATGGCATCCAACTTAAATGAATTTTCTGAAATCATGCATTAATTATGGGGGAGTTTTGCATGCTGAAAATATTGAAAATGATGTTTTTCCATTCTCTCAGCATGATGATATTATGTTTGTGGCTGCACATCTTGAGGATTGAAGTTGATCAATGTTCCATGGTCTTTACCAATGTGCCACGCATCTTTCTGGATAAAAGCACAACTGTTTTCAAGAAAAGTTCACATGTGATGATTTTGATGATTTGAATGAATTTTCTGAATTCTCTTTTCAGAATAAAATTGTGTCCTCACATTTGAATTTTTGGTAATGTGTGTCATACATTAGTTGCATTGGGTGCATATAGTGTGTCTTGTTGCATAGTTGACATTTTCAGCATACATATAGTGCATATTTTGAAATGCATCATTTTACACATTTCATGTTGCATAAATGCCAAAATGAATACATCCAACAATTGGTCTCATATCTTTGGAGTCAACATTTCAAGAACTGAAATTACATATCTTTTCATTTTGCATTGCATATGCATATCTTCATCGTATGCTTGCATGTTATTATATGCTATTCAATCCCTTCCTTGAAACTTCTAAGACCATATACTTCATTGATAAATAATGTTGCATTTGAGTCTTAACTAGTGTGCTTCATGTAAAACTCTAAGGGGGAGCATTTCATGCTTATTGCATTTACATAGGGGGAGCTACACTATCCTATTCTAAGTTAAATTTTCTCCATACATGTTAAATCAAATTCGTATACTTCATGCACTTTAATGTGAAATGGAGTGTTATTCATAAGGATATAGGAATTTCATTTCAACACTCTAAAGTAATTCAACTTGCTGCATGGATGATAAGAGACAGTTGAGGAAAAAGTTGTCTGCCTCCACATACAAAAAAATGGTTGATATGAAAGGCAGAGCAATGCTAAGTCTCACTGAGTAAACTGGGCACATGTCACCTGAGACGTGATGTGGTTCATTTCTGAAAAGTGATGACTAAAGTATCTCTGTTCAAATGAGGTGACAAGGTTCAACATTCTGAGTAACCGGGGATTCTGGCATGAGCTCCATGTGTCTCCTCGCGTAAAAAGGAATTATTTTGAATCTGATCCTTCTTAGAAAAATTCAGATTGTCAATACGAAAATTTCTGATGATATATTTGATTGAGGTAGAGCGAAACCTCCAATACGATGTTCTCTAGATTGAAATGCAGTTTGTACACTTACTATTGTGTTTACATGAAAATCTGGTTATCCATATGGCTAAGATTCATACTCATGTTACTCACTTACACATGATAATTTGATTTGATATGTATTTTGAAAATTTGATTAATTGTTTGACCTGCTGTATGTCTTCTCCTATTTATCTGCACAATCCTCTAGGTGTAATCATGAGCATTCTGAACTTAATGACTCACTTGCACTTTTTCTACACCTATCACTTCTTGTGAAGGAGTTTTGTTGCATGTATCTATAGATATCTGCTTGATTACATTGTATGTATTTCATGCCTCATCACTTTCATACATCTTGTTTCATGCATTTCACAAGAAAACTAAAAATCAAAAATTTGAAAATCATAGTCAGTCATCTATTGTGTCCATGTCAAAGGAGGAGCTTTACATGTGATCTTATCTGCCCAACTCATCAGGACTTATATGAGTCAATACCTTTTTCTGGGTGTTTGAGTGTTTGTTTGCTTGCTCATCATTATCATGCCATACGCCATTTTCAATTGCTGCAACTTGTGAGCATTTGCATATCGTATTGTCATCTTGCATACTACATGACCATATTGTCCACATTTGCATTTCCAATTTCAACAATTGGTATCCAACAGTTTTACAATTAGTTCATGCATATCATGTCATCTTGCATCCCCCATCATGATCCCCATTTCTGATTCTGTCAAAGGGGGAGAGAGAGCTTTATGAGAGAGCATTATAGCATAAATATTTTATCATCATCAAAATGGGGGAGATTGTTGTGCATGTGATTTTGATGATTACAAAATACATTTGTTGCTTGGCCGGGTGCGAGAATGGTTGTTCATGTCATCATGTGTATGGAGGTTGAAATGGTTGAGGAAATGATCATAAACTGTTTCTATTGTGATATCATCATGTGGGTGCATTGTGATTCTATAAGGCTCATACATGTTTTGAGGTTAGCACAAACATTGCATATACATTGTCTCTACACTTGTGAGATTGCTTTATGATGTGTGGGTTGATGAGCTTGGAGATTGAACAAATGGAATATGACTCAATAATGGTTTACGTGCCTTGATTCCCAAGTTGTTCATCATGCAATGGTAAGAATTTATATTAGAATCCATGGTGATACTCTTCTAATCTTGAGTTAGAAAAATGGGTTCTCAAGTGCTTTCATAGAGATCTTTCATGAGAATTCTTATGAGCCTCATGCTAATACTTTCATAATCATATATTTTGATCTTGATCTAACATCTTGCTTTATCATGTTTTTCAGGATGAAAAATCATGATTGATCTTCATGGGATTATGGTAACATTTAATCAATTGTTTCCCTTTGGTTTGATGGAGGTTTTAGTTATTTTTCAAACTCAAACTGTCTTACAGTCTTCACCATTTTCAATCCAACCGTTGGATCTCCCTGTAAGGTATCGCACAGCACCTACGGGCGACGCAGCGGATAACAAAAATTTAATTTACCCGATTCCGGTGTTATGGAAAGCTTAATCTGTGCTCTAATCGGTGTTTCTAAGACCCTAATTACAGGTTACGTGTTTCACCTTGCGCGGAACGACGCTGTCCGCTAAGCCCGATTCAGAGAAATCGAACCGCACAGCTGTACGGCCTCTAGAGCAGATCCACACGGACCCTTGTGCAGCGACGGTACCTCCCCGGCACAACTTTCCCCGGCTCTAACACCTTCTGGAGAGAGAGAGAGAGCAAGGGGGAGAAAGGGGGGAGGCTTAACCTCTCCCTTAAGCTTAATGCTTGGTTAGCTTAAGGGAAGGAAAGGAAAAACTAAGAGTTCGAATGAACTCACGTAGGAGCCATATATATAGAGTTTAGGCTTATTAGAAAAGGGCCCCAAAAGACCGAAACTGTATATATGTCCTATCTCATATTATACATATGTATTAAGCTCCATTTACACTCCTTTCCAAAAGGAATTAAATAGAATTAATACATACAATTGTATAATAATAAACCGTCACCCAAGAATCTAATGTGTGTGATCCTCTAGGCCCATAGTCACTCTAGTTTAAGGCCCATTAACTTCTAATTCCTAATTAGAAGTAAATTAAACGTATTATTCGCTTCTACAAGAGCCGAATAATAGTTTAATTCATTCCGAACCTTCGATCACGTTGGGTCAAGCAAATCCGCGTGATCCTAGAGGACGTCGGGTTTAAACCAGCCTGTCTGGTACCTGTAAGTCCACAGTTACCACATCGATATAATCCCTCGCTCCTTCTATGAGTCTGGTACGATCGAGGGTACGGTATCTGTCAAACCCCATGATCGTGCCATTTGACTATGACCTCCTTAAAGTGTATGACGTCCGTTCTAAACGAACTCACACGACCCTGGCCAGGGATTTAACGGAGCGTCAATGTCATGACCCATTAACTGTCTGATATATACCCGACAGTGAGCGATCCCTTCTTGACCATTGATGATCTTCACACATATCCTAGAGTGGTTAATGACTCGGCAACTCATGACTTATGGTTAAAGTCACTTAGCTAAATAATTAAACCATTCCAATCCTCGTGTAAGATCCGATCAATGTCTCAGGTCAAAGGACCAACGATGCTACTGTGACCGTTGGATCTTCAGTTGACATTAGGTATAATCAACCATCTGAAGATCCAATAGCGGATCAGTTCAGTGCACATCCTCCAAGGACATACACCTACACATATGTGTTGGTGCCCCGCACCAATGACCATGAGACTGGTCACTGACACATCATGTGTACTGGTTTAATAGGTAATCAAAGTCCCCGAGTGATTACCCTCCAACCAGGAACAGTTTAAGGTATGTGTTCATGTAAAGTAAGTCTCATGTTCGAGATCCAATCTCGAGCTGACTTTACAACCACATATCCTAGGGACAACGTAAAGTAACACAATCGCATATTTACGCTCAAACACAACTTTATTAATGAACAAGATCGTACAACTATTTGGCCTACCCGACCCGAAATTGGCCTGTAGCACACCAACACTAACAATCTCCCACTTGAACTACAGCCAATTGCCCACAATTTTGAAGCCCATCTTATCCCGATGACGCTCAAATACAGTCTGTGTCAAAGGCTTAGTCAGTGGATCTGCTATGTTATCTTCTGACGGTACACGCTCTACCATCACATCTCCACGATCAACAATCTCCCGAATAAGGTGAAAGCGCCTGAGAATATGCTTTGACCTTTGGTGAGATCTCGGTTCCTTCGCCTGGGCGATGGCCCCATTATTATCACAAAATAATGGGATGGGAGCTGTTATCTCAGGAACTACGCCAAGTTCCAAGATGAATTTCTTCATCCAGACGGCTTCCTTAGCAGCTTCTGCTGCAGCAATATATTCTGCCTCCGTCGTCGAGTCTGCAGTCGTGTCTTGTTTGGAGCTTCTCCAACTTACTGCCCCTCCATTCAACATGAATACAAATCCAGACATGGATTTGCAGTCATCTGGATCTGACTGAAAATTAGAATCTGTGTAAGCTCTAAGCTGTAAGTCCTCTCCTCCATAAAGTAGAAAAAGATCCTTAGCCCTTCGCAGGTACTTAAGGATGCCCTTTACTGCCTTCCAGTGCTCTTCGCCTGGATTTGCATGATATCTACTGACAATGCTCAAAACATTGGCAACATCAGGCCGTGTACATAGCATTGCATACATGATTGACCCTATCGCCGAAGCATAGGGTACCTTATTCATGTGTGCCACCTCCTCAGAAGTTTTAGGACTCATCCCCTTGGATAGGCAAATTCCATGTCTCATGGGAATGAGACCTCTCTTGGAATTTTCCATCCTAAACCTTTTGAGGATAGTATCTATGTACATTGATTGGGATAATCCTAGCATCCTTTTAGATCTATCTCGATACATCCTTATGCCCAGCACATAGGATGCTTCTCCCAAATCCTTCATGGAGAAAGTCTTGGACAACCAAGACTTAGTTGATGTCAACATCCCTACATCATTCCCAATGAGTAAGATGTCATCAACATAAAGGACCAAAAAGGTCACTGAGCTCCCACTGACCTTCTTGTAAACACAGGGTTCATCTTCATTCCGAATGAAGTTGAAAGATTTGACAGCCTCGTCAAATCTTAAGTTCCAGCTTCTAGATGCCTGCTTTAATCCATAAATGGACCTTTGAAGTTTGCATACCTTATTAGGATGTGGCTTGGAGGTGAATCCCTCAGGCTGTACCATGTACACCTCTTCTGACAGGTATCCATTAAGAAAAGCTGTCTTCACATCCATTTGTCAGATCTCATAATCCAGGTATGCAGCAATGGCAAAGAGGATTCTGATTGACTTAACCATGGCTACCGACGAAAACGTCTCGTCATAGTCAATGCCTTGCCTTTGACGATATCCTTTCGCCACTAGTCTAGCCTTGTATGTGTCAATCTGTCCATCTGCACCGATTTTCCTTTTGAAAATCCATTTGCAGCCGATAGGGACCTTCCCTTCGGGTACATCAACCAAGTTCCAAACTTTGTTGGTGTACATGGATTGGATCTCTGAATCCATTGCCTCTTGCCATTTCTCGGAGTCTACACTACGGATCGCCTCCTGGTACGACTGAGGATCATCATCCTCATCGATACATACCTTAGAAGACCCCTTTGAGACATGTCCAACATATCTCTCAGGTTCTCTCGGTAGTCTACCAGATTTTCGTAGTGTCAGTGTTTCACCTTGAATAGGATCAACCGATACAGTCTCATCTAATGAGTGTGTGTCTATGGGTTGTGGTTCTTGGACCTCGTCCAATTCTATCTGGCTCCCACTATTTTTCTGGAGTAGGTATTCTCTTTCCAGAAATACAGCTCTCTTGGCCACTAAGACCCTTTGCTCAGAAGGGTGATAGAAATAATATCCAAACGTCTCCTTTGGATATCCCACAAACCTACACTTATCGGTACTTGACTCAAGCTTATCACTTTCGTTCTTCTTTAGATGAGCAGGACACCCCCAAATTTTAATGTGATTAAAATTTGGTTTCCTACCCTTCCATATCTCATATGGTATAGAAGGAACTGATTTACTTGATATCCTATTCAATAAATAAGCCGCAGTCTCTAACGCATAGTCCCAGAGAGACAAGGGTAGTCCTGACATAGACATCATGGATCGGACCATGTCTAACAAGGTCCTATTTCTCCTCTCGGATACACCATTGTGCTGTGGTGTATACGGTGGTGTCCACTGAGAAACTATTCCATGGTCTTTAAGATAAGAAGTGAATTCATGGCTTAAGTATTCACCTCCTCGATCCGATCGAAGAGCCTTAATACTTTTACCAGTCTGTTTCTCTACTTCATTCTTGTATTCCTTAAACTTCTCAAAGGCTTATGACTTATGTCTCATTAAATACACATAGCCATATCTAGAGAAGTCATCAATAAAAGAAATGAAATAGAGATAACCTCCTTTTACTTTTATGGACATGGGTCCACACACATCCGAGTGTATGAGCTCGAGAAGGTCAACAGCCCTCTCTCCATGTCCACCAAAGGGAGCCTTAGTCATTTTCCCCATGAGACACGACTCACAGGTATCAAATGGCTTGTATTCGAATGAATTCAAATACCCATTTGAGTGTAAGTGAGAGACTCTTTTCTCACCTACATGACCAAGTCTGCAATGCCATAAATTTACAGAATTCACTTCATCAGCATTGGAAATTTGCATAACATTAGAACGTGTATCTAATACATAAAGATCATTGACTAACGAACCATTGGCTATAATCAAACCATTATTCATTATAGAGCACCCAGTGCTATTAAAAGCCAATGTGTATCCAATGTTATACAAGCCAGAGATTGAAATAATGTTCTTAATAATATTAGAAAGATAATAACAGTCATTCAGCTCCAGAATGACTCCTGAAGGTAAACTGAGGCGTGTAGTCCCGACAGCTTTGGCAGCAACTAAAGCTCCATTGCCCATCCTCAGTTCAATCTCCTTTTTGCCCAATCGCCTTCTATTTGTCAGCACCTGCACAGAATTGCAGATATGAGATGCACATCCAGTATCCAATACCTATGATGTGGATTCCATATGTAAGGCCCGTGCCTTAATGGATCCTTCGTGGTATTTGTTCTATTAATTGTTCTGGAATTTCCGGCTATTTTCCTGGATTTTTAGGAATTTGTCTGGTATTTTTTCGGATTTATTCGGAGCTATTCGAGGGTTATTGGAATATTAATAAGATTTATATATATATAATGATTAAGTTATATATATATTAATTTTATTTTTTATTCTATTAATCCCTCACCCCCTCTCTCTCTTCCCCGTCGATCTCTCTCTCACCCTCGCTCTCTCTCTCTCCTCTACGCGACCGTCTCCCCCCTTCCTAGGGATCACGGCCGAGACGAGGTCAGATTGAAGCAAGGTTGGTGCCGTTGGATTCCTCGCGTCGAGGCGAACGCATGGGTACCCTTCTTGGCGTGGATCGGTGGACGTGGGAGCGTGTTGGAGCTTGAAGGCTCGGCGAGCCTACCTCGGTGCATGCGGGCTTTTCGCGCGTTTCGGCTTGCAAGAGGTAGGGGGATGGAATCCTTAGCTCGCTAGGAGCATTTCCTATAGCTCATCCTGTTGATTAGCGCCCCGTAGTAAGCATGTTGCCCATTTGTTCATATTTAGGGTTTTGGCCATGTTCTTCGCGTTTGATCGATTTTAAGCGATGCATGTGCTAGATTAGCTGTTAAATTGTTGTATAGCATGCGTGGTTTGGTAGGTTACATGTTTTTTCATCGATACCCGGCGTTTTCAGCCGTCCGGGAGGGCTTCGGTTTATAAACCGTACCCGCCCGTAACCCAGGTGGAGTGACGGTCCGGCCAGGAATCGTCACTTGCCTGACGGTCCATGATGGACGCGTCACTTCCCAAATAACGGCCTATCGAGGGGCGTCGTTTGGAGAGTAACGGTGGGAACCCCATCCGTTACTCGATCGTTGTTTTCTGTTGGCACGGTGAGGCGGTGAGCCCGGCGGTCTGTCGACCGGCCGTCGCTTCCGAGCGACGCGCCGAGACCGGGGCGTCGCTTCGTCTGCTATCGTTTTTAGAACGCTGCTAGTTGGTTTGAGCCTCGGGTGAAAGTAACGGCGGAGTTCCCGCGCGTCGCTTGGAAGCAACGCATAGGACCCCCACCGTCACTCTCCCCTTCATGGCCTTTGGGTTTGGTACTCGAGAGGATGTAACGGCGGTGACCTACCGCGCCGCTTGGAAGCGACGCGCAGGGCCCCTACCGTCACATTCCCCCCTGCACCTGTGAGTTGGAACTCGGGAGGGAGTAATGGCTGGAGACCAGCGCGTCACTCTTGATGTAACGCACCAGTCCCCGACCGTCACTTCCAAGTAGCGCGTGGGCCTCTGACCGCCGCTTGCCCGTCAGTTTAGTTATGTTCCCAGCCCATTGCTTATGCATTCCGTTCTATACTCATGCCATAGTTGTATTGTTTTACTATATTGTGGCGTGTTTTATATGCCAATAGAGTAGCTTTTCTTTCCATGCAATGGAGCCACTGTCGTTGCCCTAAGGTCTGTTGAGTACCGACCCGCTAGAGGATGGCGGAGGGGTATGTTTCCCATTCACGGTTTGTAAGCTAGTTCCGTGGGCTCCCAGCCAATGGTAGCGTCCTGCCAAGGGAGAAAACTAGTTAGAGGGCCTGGCTCAGGCTAGAGTCAGTGTGTGCACACGTGGTCAGAGACTGTGGACTGACACCGACGGGTGCCACTCCGACTGGTCACTTGGTTTGGTACTATTTACGCACTTAGCTTGTCGCTTCGACGACTGCGAGTGCTTGAGACGCAGTGTAAGCCGTCAGTGGACGCTTCTGGTTTCTGCTCCGGTGGTTATCCGTCCCTGTTGTTTGGATTAGCTGCAGCTTATTCTATTTGGTAGTTTTAGCTTTAATCGCTTGCATTTAATTAGTAGTGGCATGTGTTAGCTGTTATACCTGCTTAGATAGAGCTTACAGCTTTCTTGTGATCAGTTGTTCATGCCATCGCCTGTGTATTTATTTAAATGCATGCTTTAATTGCTGTTATTTATGCATGTTCGCTTGTTTAGTGCGAGGTAGGGATCCGTGTGACCCCTACTGAGTCTGGCTGTGACTCACCCTTCTCCTTTCAGGTGAGCCGCGCCCGCCGTCTCCCGGAGTGTAGTGTGCTGTTTCGGGACCATCCCTAGCTGCCAGCTATGCACGAGCTGCCTTTTTGAGGCTTGTGTAGTGCCTGCCGGGGTATGCCCCGTGTAGTTGTTCTTTTGTGGACTAGTACTTTGTGTTTCTGGACTAGTTATATATATATCACTCTGGTTATTTTAAATTGCTTCCGCACTTGTGTTTAAATCTTAATACTTAATTGTATTGCGCGCCCCAATTCGCAATTAATTATGCTTATTCCTCAGCTAACCCCCACTAACCCTTCAGGGGCCTCATCAGCCTCTTGGGTGGCCTCCCCAGTTCTTGGTATCGGTGTATCGATGTTATCGGTATATCGGTGTCCTGAACTCTGGGTCGTCACAGATGGTATCAGAGCGTAAGTTGAGGATTTGCGTAAGGAATTGGAATTGATGCTTTGTCCAGAGCTAGTCCTGTTGTCGTCTTTTGCTGGCATAGGATGTTTTCCGTATGATTGATGGATTTTATTGTTGATTGTGTTTTTGGCAGCATAATTATGCCGCCTCGTCGAGGGAGACCTCCTCGTGTTCCTCGAGATGCGCCCAGGGAAGATAGCGGTTCTGCACCTCCTCCTGCAGTTCCCGCTGTTCCTGTCGTTCCAGTTGCTCCTCCAGTGCCGATCGTTCAAGCTGAAGTGCCTGGCAGTCGAGGCAAGGCTTTGAAGGAATTTCTGATGTTCAATCCGCCTGCTTTCGATGGCCAAGCTGATCCAGAAGTCGCGAGGCAATGGCTGGATGCGATAGAGCATGTTTTTGTCTCGATGGAGTGTGCTGAAGATGAGAAAGTCATGCTCGCTGCCTTTCAACTCCAGGGTACATCCATTGCGTGGTGGAAAGCCGAGTGGCAGATTTCCTTTCGATCCAGACCTCTTCGGCAAATCACTTGGGCAGAGTTTGTTGCTGCTTTTGAGCGTGCCTATACTCCTGCCTGTTTGCAGATGGATAAGATGTATCGGTTTATGGAATTGACTCAGGACAGTATGACCGTGCTTCAGTACAGGAATAAGTTCTTTGAATTGTGTCAGTATGCGCCCCATGTGCTGGCCAGTGAAGCTTTGAAGACCCAGCAATTCTTGCGTGGGTTGAGGCCAGAGTTGAAGATGCCGCTGATTGCGAGTCGTGTTGCGGATCTCGATACTGCGTGTCAGACAGCTGTAGCTTTAGAGCTGGAGATGGCGAGACCGGGTGGATATCCCCAAGCAGGGTCAGTGCAGTCGGTAGCGCAGGTTCAGCAGACTTACCGACAGCCCGTGCTTGGTGTTCCTTCAGTCCAGTCAGAGGTTTCCAGTGCTTCCTCTCCTTCTAAGCCCAAGTTCAAAAGGTTCAAGAAGAAGAAGAAGTTTTTTCAGCAGCCGTCCGGTGCAGATTGTCCAGCAGTCGATAGCACCTTCTTCTCAGACTCGGCAGAGCTCAGCTGCTAGTCAGCCGTGGACGTGTCGGAGATGCGGTGGTCATCACAAGGGTCAGCCGTGTTCTCTTCCTATTGTTTGCTTTAGGTGTGACCAGCCAGGTCATGTGGTTCGGGATTGCCCGCTGAGGTCGACTCAATTGCAAGCTCCTCAGTTGTCTCAACCTCAGCCGCAGTTTAGACCTCCTGCACCTCAAGCTCCACAACAATTTTTCTCTCAGGCGTCGGCGTCCTCTCAGCAATCTTCAGCTGGTTCCAAGAAGCAGAAAGGCAAAGTTTCTCATTTGACAAGAGATGATGCTGCTGCGTCCCATCTTGTGGAAGGTACGATTATGCTTTATGGTCATTCGGCTCATGTCTTATTTGATTCTGGTGCTTCTCACTCTTTTATTTCTGAGGATTTCATGGCTTGTATTGAGGAACCGACTTCTGAGCTGTCTTGTGAGTTATTTGTGGAATTACCTTCTGGAGATTTCATGGTTACTCCTCTGTGCTTGGAAGAATCTCCTGTTTGGATTGATAATCACCAGTTGCGGGCAAGATTGTATGCGTTGCAGCTGGCAGATTATGATGTTATTCTGGGAATGGATTGGTTAGAGCATTATGGAGCTGTAGTCGACTGCAGATCGAAGAAAGTCTATTTTCAGCCCCAGGGAAAATCAGCCTTTTATTTTCAAGGTATTCGATCCCGTTCTTCTCGTATGATTATTTCTGCTATTCGAGCCTATAGGTTGCTTAGCGCAGGTTGTCAGGGATTCCTTGCTTCAGTGGTGGTTGTTGAAAAACCACGACGGGATGTTTGTGATATTCCGGTTGTCTGTGAGTTCCCTGATGTGTTTCCTGACGAGTTGCCAGGCTTGCCCCCAGAGCGAGAGATTGAGATGGTGATTGAACTGATTCCAGGTACTGGCCCCTTAGCAAAGCCGCCGTACCGTATGGCTCCAGCTGAATTGAAAGTACTGCGTGCACAGCTACTAGAGTTACTGGAGAAAGGTTATATTCGCCCCAGTTTTTCTCCGTGGAGTGCCCCAGTGCTGTTTGTGAAAAAGAAAGATGGAAACCTGAGACTTTGTATTGATTACAGGCAGCTGAATCAGGTGACTATCAAGAATAAGTATCCGCTCCCCAGGATTGATGATTTGTTTGACCAGTTACAGTCTGCTACTGTCTTTTCGCGGATTGATCTCCGGTCTGGCTATTTTCAGTTGCAGATCCGGGAATCTGATGTGGAGAAGACTGCTTTCAGTACTCGTTATGGTCACTTTGAATTTTTGGTCATGCCGTTTGGTTTGACTAATGCCCCAGCAGCTTTCATGGACCTAATGCAGCGTATCTTTCGCCCATTTCTGGACCAGTTTGTGGTGATCTTTGTTGATGATATCTTGATATATTCTGCCTCTGTTGATGATCATGTGCAGCATTTGAGGATCGTTCTGCAGACTCTAAGAGATCACGAGCTTTATGCGAAGCTCAGTAAATGTGAATTCTGGCTTCGGGAGATTCATTTTCTTGGCCACGTGATTTCTGGTGATGGAGTGGCAGTAGACCCTGCAAAGATTGATGCCGTTTTGAGTTGGCAGAGACCGAGGACCATCACTGAGATACGAAGTTTTTTAGGCTTGGCTGGGTATTACCGCAGATTCATCCAGGATTTTGCGAAGATTGCAGCACCGATGACTAAATTGACACGGAAGGATGTGCCATTTGTCTGGTCGGATCAGTGTGAGGCTAGCTTTGTTGAATTGAAAAGACTATTGACTTCTTCTCCAGTGTTGACTTTGCCTTCCGACTCGGGTGGTTTTCTTGTTTGTACTGATGCTTCTCGAGTAGGTTTGGGTGCAGTGCTGATGCAACATGGTAAGGTTATCGCATATGCATCTCGGCAATTGAAACAGCATGAAGGAAATTATCCCACTCATGATCTGGAGCTAGCTGCAGTTATTTTTGCCTTGAAGGTCTGGAGACATTATCTGTATGGTGAGAAATTTCAGATTCTTACTGATCATCAGAGTTTACAGTATATTTTCTCCCAGAAAGATCTGAATCTCAGGCAGAGGCGATGGATGGAATTCATGAAGGATTATGACTTTACACTCTCCTATCAGCCAGGTAAAATGAATGTTGTGGCTGATGCTCTGAGCAGGAAAGTACAGGTCAGCCATTTGTTGCTTCACGAATGGAAGTTGTGGGAACAGCTTCCGAGCGAGGCTTTATGTGTAGAGATTCCTGCCGATCCGAAGATGGCAGTTTGTGCTATCTTGGTTTTGGGTTCAGCTTTGTATCAGCAGATTTTAGAAGCCCAGCAAGCTGATTCTAATTTGGCCCGTGTTATATCAAGATATGATGTGGATTTTGATGACGAGCTGGTTGTCAGTTTCCAGGGCAGATTGTATATTCCTGTTGATAATGATTTGAGGAATGAGATTCTGAGTGAAGCCCATGGTTCCCGTTTTGCTATTCACCCTGGTGTCACCAAGATGTATCAGAATTTGAAGAAGCAGTTCTGGTGGCCCGGCATGAAGAAAGACGTGGCTATTTTTGTTTCTAAGTGCTTGACTTGTCAGTTAGTTAAAGCCGAACATCAAAAGCCAGGTGGTCTGCTTCAGCCATTAGAGATTCCGATGTGGAAATGGGACCATGTTACTACAGATTTTGTGGTGGGTTTGCCTCGAACTTCTCAAGGTTTTGATGGAATCTGGCTGCTTGTCGACAGATTGACGAAGACCGCCAGATTGTTGCCGATTAAAGTTACTTGGAGTGTGCAGAGATTGGCCGAGCTCTATGTGCAGAAGATCGTGCCGCTGTATGGAATTCCTGCTTCACTTGTGTCAGATCGTGACCCACGTTTTACCTCTGGCTTCTGGCATAGTTTCCAGAAAGCTTTGGGCACTGAGTTAGCTTTCAGTTCAGCGTATCACCCACAGTCAGATGGACAGTCGGAGAGAACTATTCAGACTCTGGAGGACATGCTGAGATCGTGTTGCCTTGATTGGCAAGGTTCGTGGGGTCAGCATTTGCCACTCGTTGAGTTTGCTTATAATAACAGTTTTCACTCCAGTATTGGCATTGCTCCTTATGAAGCACTGTATGGTCGTCCTTGTCGTACTCCTCTGAATTGGTTTGATGTTGGGGACAGACTGTTGACAGGACCGGACATGGTACGATAGTGTTCTGATGTGGTTCGTCTGATCAGGCAGAGATTGTTGACGGCTCAGAGTCGACAAAAAAGTTATGCAGATCAACGCAGACGTCCACTACAATTTGAACCTGGAGATATGGTGTTTGTTAAAATATCTCCGATGAAGGGTGTTTCCAGGTTTGGGGAAGCGTGGAAAGCTTAGTCTGCGGTATGTTGACCCTTTTCCGATTGTTGAAGCTATTGGTTCAGTGGCTTATCATTTGCGACTGCCGGCGGCCATGCAAGCTATTCATGATGTGTTCCACGTGTCTCAGTTGAGGAAATTTGTGCCTGATGCTTCTCATGTTCTCGATGATTCAGTGTGGCCCGAGGTGACTGCTGATTTGTCCACACCAGAGTTTCCTATCCGAATTGAAGACCGTCGTGAGCAGCGGTTGAGAAATAAGGTTATTCCTCTGGTAAGAGTTGCTTGGCAGCGTCACTCTGGTAACGAGTCTACTTGGGAGCGTGAAGATGAGATGCGTCAGCTTTTTCCTTTCTTGTTCCTGTAAGGTATAAGTCCTTTCTCAGTTTCCTCCTCTTCGGTTGTCGTAAATTTCGAGGGTAAAATTTCTGTAAGGAGGGAGGGACTGTAAGGCCCGTGCCTTAATGGATCCTTCGTGGTATTTGTTCTATTAATTGTTCTGGAATTTCCGACTATTTTCCTGGATTTTTAGGAATTTGTCTGGTATTTTTCCGGATTTATTCGGAGCTATTCGAGGGTTATTGGAATATTAATAAGATTTATATATATATAATGATTAAGTTATATATATATTAATTTTATTTTTTATTCTATTAATCCCTCACCCCCTCTCTCTCTTCCCCGTCGATCTCTCTCTCACCCTCGCTCTCTCTCTCTCCTCTACGCGACCGTCTCCCCCCTTCCTAGGGATCACGGCCGAGACGAGGTCAGATTGAAGCAAGGTTGGTGCCGTTGGATTCCTCGCGTCGAGGCGAACGCGTGGGTACCCTTCTTGGCGTGGATCGGTGGACATGGGAGCGTGTTGGAGCTTGAAGGCTCGGCGAGCCTACCTCGGTGCATGCGGGCTTTTCGAGCGTTTCGGCTTGCAAGAGGTAGGGGGATGGAATCCTTAGCTCGCTAGGAGCATTTCCTATAGCTCATCCTGTTGATTAGCGCCCCGTAGTAAGCATGTTGCCCATTTGTTCATATTTAGGGTTTTGGCCATGTTCTTCGCGTTTGATCGATTTTAAGCGATGCATGTGCTAGATTAGCTGTTAAATTGTTGTATAGCATGCGTGGTTTGGCAGGTTACAGGTTTTTTTGTCGATACCCGGCATTTTCAGCCGTCCGGGAGGGCTTCGGTTTATAAACCGTACCCGCCCGTAACCCAGGTGGAGTGACGGTCCGGCCAGGAATCGTCACTTGCCTGACGGTCCATGATGGATGCGTCACTTCCCAAATAACGGCCTATCGAGGGGCGTCGTTTGGAGAGTAACGGTGGGAACCCCATCCGTTACTCGATCGTTGTTTTCCGTTGGCACGGTGAGGCGGTGAGCCCGGCGGTCTGTCGACCGGCCGTCGCTTCCGAGCGACGCGCCGAGACCGGGGCGTCGCTTCGTCTGCTATCGTTTTTAGAACGCTGCTAGTTGGTTTGAGCCTCGGGTGAAAGTAACGGCGGAGTTCCCGCGCGTCGCTTGGAAGCAACGCATAGGACCCCCACCGTCACTCTTCCCTTCATGGCCTTTGGGTTTGGTACTCGGGAGGATGTAACGGCGGTGACCTACCGCGCCGCTTGGAAGCGACGCGCAGGGCCCCTACCGTCACATTCCCCCCTGCACCTGTGAGTTGGAACTCGGGAGGGAGTAACGGCTGGAGACCAGCGCGTCACTCTTGATGTAACGCACCAGTCCCCGACCGTCACTTCCAAGTAGCGCGTGGGCCTCTGACCGCCGCTTGCCCGTCAGTTTAGTTATGTTCCCAGCCCATTGCTTATGCATTCCGTTCTATACTCATGCCATAGTTGTATTGTTTTACTATATTGTGGCGTGTTTTATATGCCAATAGAGTAGCTTTTCTTTCCATGCAATGGAGCCACTGTCGTTGCCCTAAGGTCTGTTGAGTACCGACCCGCTTGAGGATGGCGGAGGGGTATGTTTCCCATTCACGGTTTGTAAGCTAGTTCCGTGGGCTCCCAGCCAATGGTAGCGTCCTGCCAAGGGAGAAAACTAGTTAGAGGGCCTGGCTCAGGCTAGAGTCAGTGTGTGCACACGTGGTCAGAGACTGTGGACTGACACCGACGGGTGCCACTCCGACTGGTCACTTGGTTTGGTACTATTTACGCACTTAGCTTGTCGCTTCGACGACTGCGAGTGCTTGAGACGCAGTGTAAGCCGTCAGTGGACGCTTCTGGTTTCTGCTCCGGTGGTTATCCGTCCTTGTTGTTTGGATTAGCTGCAGCTTATTCTATTTGGTAGTTTTAGCTTTAATCGCTTGCATTTAATTAGTAGTGGCATGTGTTAGCTGTTATACCTGCTTAGATAGAGCTTACAGCTTTCTTGTGATCAGTTGTTCATGCCATCGCCTGTGTATTTATTTAAATGCATGCTTTAATTGCTGTTATTTATGCATGTTCGCTTGTTTAGTGCGAGGTAGGGATCCGCGTGACCCCTACTGAGTCTGGCTGTGACTCACCCTTCTCCTTTCAGGTGAGCCACGCCCGCCGTCTCCCGGAGTGTAGTGTGCTGTTTCGGGACCGTCCCTAGCTGCCAGCTGTGCACGAGCTGCCTTTTTGAGGCTTGTGTAGTGCCTGCCGGGGTATGCCCCGTGTAGTTGTTCTTTTGTGGACTAGTACTTTGTGTTTCTGGACTAGTTATATATATATCACTCTGGTTATTTTAAATTGCTTCCGCACTTGTGTTTAAATCTTAATACTTAATTGTATTGCGCGCCCCAATTCGCAATTAATTATGCTTATTCCTCAGCTAACCCCCACTAACCCTTCAGGGGCCTCATCAGCCTCTTGGGTGGCCTCCCCAGTTCTTGGTATCGGTGTATCGATGTTATAGGTATATCGGTGTCCTGAACTCTGGGTCGTCACACCATATATGACAAATTAAGATCTATGACAAAAATACCTTCATTTAGAATTGCCTTGCAATTCCTTTTCCAATGCCCAGTTTCCCCGCATCGAAAACATTTGTCTTCCTTTTCATTCTTCTTGCCCTTCCCTTTGTCAACTTTGGCGAGTTGCTTACCCGTGGCCTTTTTCTTTCCCTTCCCTTTGTTACTCGTGGTGGATATTTGAGAGGCCTTCCTTTTCTTGTTGGCCCGGCCAATAACCATTACCGACGAAGATGGTTTATCTTTCTGCATGGTTCCTTCAGCACTCTTTAACATATTGAGCAGCTCTGGGAGAGTTGCTTCAATCCTGTTCATGTTAAAGTTCATGATGAAGGAAGAAAAGGAATCGGACAATGACTGGAGTATAAGATCAATGCATAGTTCAAGATCCAACTTGAACCCCAATGCATTGAGTCTTTCAATCCACTCCATCATTTTCAGTACATGGGCCTGCACTGATGAACCCTCAGACATCCGTGTCCTGAAAAGCCTTTTTGAGATGTCATACCTCTCAATCCTACCCTGCTCCCCGAAGAGCTGACGTAGATTGAGAAGTATACTTCTACAATCAGTCTTTTCAAATTACCTCTGTATCTCGGGAGCCATAGAGGCCAACATGTAACATTGGGTAAGGGATGAGTTCTCAGACCACTTGGCATAAGCCAGTAACTCGCCCTCGTCGGCATCAGGAGCTGGCTCAGAGTGAACCGTGTCCAACACGTACGCAATCTTTTCGGCGGTAAGGACTATGCGTAGATTACGCAGCCAATCCGAGTAGTTCGGTCCAGTTAATCTATTTGCATCCAAGATGCCGCGGAGGGGGTTGGACGACGACATTGTAATCTGGATAAGAAATAAAAGACAACTTAGCATGTGTTCAAATTCTAACTTAGATGTGGTTTTCTATCTTAGTTAGTCCCACTATTTTTCGATCGGACTATATAACCCTCAGTATATAGAACGGGAGATCAGCGAGATCTACCTAGTGTGTCAGAATCCCAACGAGACTGATGTACGACCTTGTGGAAAGCACAACAAGCCATACACCATCTCAAGGGCAGTCAACAAGCACTTGCATCTAATGCAATATCCGATATTCGACCCCCGAGAAATCATCCCCTTGTGGAAAGCACAACAAAGGATATTCTCGGTTAGATCTAACCATCATTACTACATAGCAATGAGTTCATGACCCGACCCTTGTGGAAAGCACAACAAGGCCGAGTTCAATTCCTCACCCCATTGAGGCCGAGCCTTGGAGTTTAATCCCGCCCCCAAACTCATGGACCTTGTGGAAAGCACAATAAATCCATGAAATGAAGACGTTCATTCACTCCATAATGATGGAGGGCCACGACGACTCCTAGAGCCACGCTTACCAGATCTAAAATTTAAACGCGAGGAAATTTAATTTTATCTTGATCTCACCCTAGGTGGTAATATAAATATATCCAATATATTTACCGTACCTAATAGTTTGCACAAAATAAATGCATCCAATGCAAAAATAAACGTAAGTGATCATGGACTTTAACCCTAATGTAACTGAGACATCCGGCCCGCTTCCGAAGCAGCTGGATCGTCCTCGTCGGGTGTGCTCCACGCTTTCAATCGTCGACGCCGCATTAATTACAACTTTTACACGGCACGCAGGTCGGAAAAATTAAATTACATGTGACTCAAATTCCAGCAGCCCTTAGGGCGAGTACAACAATGGAGAAGATAGAAGTACATTAGAATTTCAACAGAGAGAGAAAGGAGGTTCGCAGACCCCAATTAATTACATTAATCCAAGTCCATGATCACTTCCCAACCCATTCAAATAAAATCAATCAAGGGTTATTTTTTGAAAATAATCCTTACTTTTGAATTTAATAATGGGATGTGCAAACAAAAACAGGCTAGCTTTGTTTAATTTTAAAAATCAAAGCATGATTAACTAAAATTAAACATACAAGCAGGCCAATACAAGGTAAATAAAGTAACGCACGTAAAGAACCATGATTTTCTACAGGGACATCTAATTGAGATAATTAATTAAATTTAAATTTAAATTTAATTATCCAATAATCAAATTTAAATTCAAAATTTAAACATGCCAATAATTTAAATTTAAATTCAAACTAATTATCCAATAATTTTTGTTTGAAAATAAATTTAAAATAATGCAATTATCCTCAATTAGTAATTTTATAAAATTTAAAATTTAAAATTAATAATTATCTAATAATTAAAAATTCGAATAATTAAAATTTTCACATTTAACTTCAATAAAATTTAAAATTTGAATTTTTTAATTATCTAATAAATAAAAATTCAAAAATTAGAATTTATCGAAGTAACTTTAATTATTACCATTTTATCCCAAGGTAAATAGTAATTATCTCACCTCAGTAAATTCAACACGGTTAAATAAAATTTAACTTTTGACATTTACCATCGAGATAACACAATTAACCTACTAAATAAAATTCTATTTAATTTACTGAGCATTTTAATATATATATCTAATATATATATAATTTTACTGGAGCACAGTAAATTAAACAGGTTAAAATAATTTTTTAAAAAAAATAAAAAAACTTTTTTTTAATAGCGCCTGGTCAACCCCTCGCGCGTGGGGGTTTGACCCGCGCTGCGGGCGCCCGCAACGCGGGCGACCCGCGTTGCTGGCACCCGCCCACGCGGGTGCGCCCAGCGGGAAGCCCAAAAAAAAAATTTTTTTTTAATTTTTTTTTTAAAAAATTACTGTTTAGATGTCCAGCATCCAGGAAGAACAGAGATATCTAAATCTCTTTCTACAAATTATAATTGAAGATTTTCAATGCCCCTAAAATATGGTTCTAAACGGCGATAAAAACACCGACCAGAGCGCGAACTTGGCTCTGATACCACTGTAAGGTTTCGCACAGCACCTACGGGCGACGCAGCGGATAACAAAAATTTAATTTTCCCGATTCCGGTGTTATGGAAAGCTTAATCTGTGCTCTAATCGGTGTTTCTAAGACCCTAATTACGGGTTGCGTGTTTCACCTTACGCGGAACGACGCTGTCCGCTAAGCTCGATGCAGAGAAATCGAGCCGCACAGCTGTACGGCCTCTAGAGCAGATCCACACGGACCCTTGCGCAGCGACGGTACCTCTCTGGCACAACTTTCCCCGGCTCTAACACCTTCTGGAGAGAGAGAGAGCAAGGGGGAGAAAGGGGGGAGGCTTAACCTCTCCCTTAAGCTTAATACTTGGTTAGCTTAAGGGAAGGAAAGGTCACGTAGGAGCCATATATATAGAGTTTAGGTTTATTAGAAAAGGGCTCCAAAAGATCGAAACTGTATATATGTCCTATCTCATATTATACATATGTATTAAGTTCCATTTACACTCCTTTTCAAAAGGAATTAAATAGAATTAATACATACAATTGTATAATAATAAACCGTCACCCAAGAATCTAATGTGTGTGATCCTCTAGGCCCATAGTCACTCTATTTTAAGGCCCATTAACTTCTAATTCCTAATTAGAAGTAAATTAAACGTATTATTCGCTTCTACAAGAGCCGAATAATAGTTTAATTCATTCCGAACCTTCGATCACGTTGGGTCAAGCAAATCCGCGTGATCCTATAGGATGCCGGGTTTGAACCAGCCTGTCTGGTACATGTAAGTCCACAGTTACCACATCGATATAATCCCTCGCTCCTTCTATGAGTCTGGTACGATCGAGGGTACGGTATCTGTCAAACCCCATGATCGTGCCATTTGACTATGACCTCCTTAAAGTGTATGACGTCCGTTCTAAACGAACTCACACGACCCTGGCCAGGGATTTAACGGAGCGTCAATGTCATGACCCATTAACTGTCTGATATATACCCGACAGTGAGCGATCCCTTCTTGACCATTGATGATCTTCACACATATCCTGGAGTGGTTAATGACTCGGCAACTCATGACTTATGGTTAAAGTCACTTAGCTAAATAATTAAACCATTCCAATCCTCGTGTAAGATCCGATCAATGTCTCAGGTCAAAGGACCAACGATGCTTCTGTGAACGTTGGATCTTCAGTTGACATTAGGTATAATCAACCATCTGAAGATCCAATAGCGGATCAGTTCAGTGCACATCCTCCAAGGACATACACCTACACATATGTGTTGGTGCCCCGCACCAATGACCATGAGACTGATCACTGACACATCATGTGTACTGGTTTAATAGGTAATCAAAGTCCCCGAGTGATTACCCTCCAACCAGGAACAGTTTAAGGTATGTGTTCATGTAAAGTAAGTCTCATGTTCGAGATCCAATCTCGAGCTGACTTTACAACCACATATCCTAGGGACAACGTAAAGTAACACAATCGCATATTTACGCTCAAACACCACTTTATTAATGAACAAGATCGTACAACTATTGGGCCTACCCGACCCGAAATTGACCTATAGCACACCAACACTAACACTCCCCTCTAAAAATAATATGCTGTAGCTCTGGGAGTCCTCTTTCCAACGCCTCCAGTCTTGCTTCGATCGGAGTTCGGAGCTAGGAGAATTAATTCCTGTCGCCGAAGTGCGCAGAGCCATTTTTGTGAAGCTACCAGAAAGGGTCGACCCTTACGGTCGACCCCTCAAAAAAGGGTCGACCCTTGGGGTCGACCCCTGTAAACCAGAACCAAAGTGTGTTCTGTTTGGGTTCTGGAAACTCAAGGGTCGACCCCTGGGGTCGACCCCTTGAATTCTGAAAACTCGAGGGTTGACCCATGTAAAACAGAACACAAAATCCGTTCTGTTTGGCTTCTGTATGCCCAAGGGTCGACCCTAAGGGTCGACCCCTTCAGTTCCGACCTCCAGCCGCCGTTTTTGACCGCCGTTCTCTTGCTCCAAAAGTCTTCCAATCCGAGTCCACCTTCTCCTAATCACTCCTTAACTTGTGGGTCTTGTCCAAGGGCTGGCCCTTGACCATTCTAATCATATATATACTTCTCTTTGGGTCACAAACCCTAAGGAGAGAGGTGAGATCCGATTTTTGGGTGTGTTGCTAACCCTTGTATATGCAGGTTCGGAGTTGAAGCTCCCAAGCCCTCTTCCACCTTGTTTTGAGCTTATATGTGAAGGGTAGAACGTGGATTCAAGTCCCTAATCGATCCTGTACTGGAAGCAACGTGGAGAATCAAGATACAAGCATCATCTATGCAAGAATCGATCATTTTTCTTCAAGAACGATTCCTCATCCTGCAGAAGCTCTTCATCGAAAATCTGAGGGAGTTGTCTTGATCTTTCACTTCTGTGTTTTTGTTTGAGATTGCTCAAGGTCTTGAATGATTATCTATGAGGTGTAATATATATATATATATATATATATATATATACATGTTCATTTGTTCATCTATTGATTGCTATCTTATTGGTGCTATGTTTTTCATCCTAAGCAACAAGATGAACTAATACTTTCTTTTCTCTTGCAGAAGAAGAAGGAAGAGTGGTACCACAAGGATGAGAGTAGAGGGGTTTATGAGGCTAATCAATTTTCTGATGTAAACAGGCTTGATTTGGAGCTTATCATTTCTATTTGTTCTTTCAGGTGAAGAAGAAATTGGAAGAAGGAAAAGATATGCATCTCGAGGAGACGAAGAAGATGATGTCTAAATCACGATCATCCGTCAATGAGCAAGGAGAGTCAGACTTTGCTGAAGAAGGGGGAGCCTTATACTTGATGCATACTTCTAGTTTTCATCTATAGTATTCGTTGGGAGGTCATAGCATATATATGTTTTGATTCATATACATTTGAGATAATATCTTGTGTGGGTGTTCGGAGAAGGGGATCTCCGAGTGTGTGTGTTGTTATATGTGTGTTGATTGTGCGGAGTATATCCGCATGTGTGTTGTTGTTGGGAGATTTCTCCTGTGTGGTTGAGTAGGCATTGTCCTACGTGTGTGTGGACGGAGTTGTGACTCCGTGTGAGGAATTTATTTGGGGGGTGTTCCCTAGTGTGTGTGTGTGCTGCTGTGGCAGCAGGTTGAGGCAAGGCCTTGTGTGTGTGGTTTGCTGCAAAAGTAGCGTGTGTGTGTTGGGGTTCGTCCCCGTGTTGCTACATTTTGTAGCGTGTAGTGAAGCCTCACCGGTTTGGTGAGGGGTGGACGTAGGGAGCCCGTTGTGGTCCCGAACCACCTTAAAAATCCTCGTGTCTTGTGGTTTGATTCTTGTGATTGTGTGTTCACTATCCCATCTGTTTGTGCCATCGTGTGAGCTCGGCGAGATTGAGTGAATCAAGTCTAAACTTGTTTAGATTAATTTCCTCAATCCTATCAATCTTCTATATTGCGCTGTGTGGTAATTGTGTTTTTAATTGGACATAGTTTTTAGTAGAAGGATCTATTCACCCCCCTCTAGATCCGTGTTCCTGCACTACGGGACCCAACATGGGATTTATTCAGTGGAGGAACCTTGGAGGTGTCTAGTAATCCCCAATTTCCACTCGAATATCCCTCCCAGGCAGGATGAGTTCCCTCCACATGTGAGGAAATATGCGGCCATCTTGCTGAAGCACCGCCAATCCACCGTAGAGCTGGTTACTCTAGAGAATATCGAGCGGTGTCTTCTTACGCGGCTGCATCCGTCGGGCTCAGGTGCCACAAACTAGGTTCTCCTTTGAATGTGGGGATCATCTTTCTTTTCCTGAATATGTCTTTCTCTTCGTGCAGACACCAGGCGGGAGGCTTTGAAGGAGGCCGCATAGGTGATCGAGCTTGGCGATGATTCGGCTGCTGATGAATCGGCTACTCCCCTGGGTCGCCCCTGAACCAGATATAAGGGCAAGGGGGCGGCCCAGGGTGAATCCTCCAGGCCGCGGGGGTCCAAGCGCAAGGACCCCGTGGAAGGCATGACCCGGGCCGTCGTGAGGGCCAAGAAGCGGGCCAAGAAGGCCGGGGTCATACCCGCAGTCGAAGGTGACCTCGGCGCGGCTCGCCCCTCCGCCGAGGATGATGGGGCCGACCCTATGACGCGGCGGCGACGTGGGAATGGATCGACGGCACTCTGGGACGCGAACAAGATGGGAACGGATAACTGTTATCTCACACAGCTCGGCCTCACGCCAGACGGTCTCACACCGGGCGACACTCAGATCTCACAAAAATGAGAAAGGAGGGAAGGGAGATGAACAAAGGGGAAAAGGCTCCTTCAACTCAATTCTTTCTTTCATACAATATATCATACGTAACACACCTTAGCCTCCTTATATAGAGAAGAAATCTATAACAACAAGACCCTCTAACTTCTACTAATTATGTTCATACCCTTAGTCTAACAAGACAAACACACCAACTAATATTTGACTTGTGGGTTTTAATCAAATAAAATATAAAAATTACACACATGTTATTTTGACTTAGACTAGCCTAATAAGACGAAAAGAAAAATACATGTAGAGATACATGTATACATACACACATACTCGATACGTAATATAGCACCGTAGCCGTAGGCCGAGTCTTCAGGAAGGATCTCCGAGCCATAAGCTCGGTGTCGGGGCAGTGCAGCGTCGGCTCTGAGTAGTGGGCCCAGTAGTGGACCCGGTGTCCCCACCAACCCTCCCGGGGCGGCTGGAACTCGACTCCGTCGAGTTAGGGGGGACACTGCTGTGATAGTGCTCCAGCAGATCTGGATCGAGGCGCTGGAGATCTTCCCGGCTGATCCAAGAATCATCAGAAGGCGGACGGTCTCGCCAGCGGACAGGGTAGCGCTGGTACACCCTACTCCGTGTAGTGGTCACCTGCTCATCCAGTATCCTCTCAATGTGCTCACGCGGTACTCTCGAGGCTTTGGGACGCACAGGGGTGGGCTCACTCTCAATGGGAGGAGAAGGCTCGAAAGGGTCACTAGGAATCGCTGTGGGTTCCTTGTAGGCCACTAGATCTGTCACATTAAAAGTCGAGCTAATCCCATATTCGGGAGGTAAGTCCACAACATAAGCATTGGAGCCAATCTTCCGCAGAATTGGGAATGGTCCATCACTATGGGCCTGCAACTTTTTAACGGCTCCCGAGGGGAGTCGTTCGGGTCGGACCCGTACCATAACCAAGTCACCTTCTTGAAATTCATGGTGACGTCTATGCGAATCAGCCAATTTTTTATAAGTCTCATTACTGAGGTTGACGTGCTTGCTAATTGATTCATGCAGACTCGTGACATGTTGTGCAAACTCCTCAGCTGACTTGGATATCCTAGACTCGAGGGGAAGGAGAATGAGATCCACAGGTTTCCTAGGTTTGTATCCATGCACGACCTCAAATGGACTCATATCTATGGATCGATTGACCGAACTATTGTATGCAAATTCGGCTCTGGGCAAAAGAAGGTCCCAAGTGCCGGGGTAATCCCCTACGAGACACCTCAACAGATTCCCTAAACTCCTATTGACGACCTCAGTTTGCCCATCAGTTTGGTGCCAACTAGGTGCCAAAGTGTCTTCCAAAAATAGCTAGTGAACCGGACATCCCGGTCAGACACGATGGTTTGGGGGAGACCATGCAGACGCACGACTTCATCAAAGAACAAATGGGCTACTCTAGATGCATCAGATGTTTTGGAACATGCAATAAAGTGGGCCATCTTAGAGAACCTATCAACGACAACAAAGATGGAATCGTGCTTATGAGCAGTGCGTGGTAACCCAAGGATAAAATCCATGCTCACATCAACCCATGGTCGATCAGGGACGGAGAGAGGAGTGTAGAGACCAGTGTTCTGTTTGACCTGTTTGGCCATTGTGCATGTCCTACACTGGACTACAATCTTGGCCACATCTCTCTTCAGGCTAGGCCAATGGAAGTGCTCCTCCATAGAATGGATGGTCTTGTTGCGGCCAAAGTGACCAGCAAGACCTCCAGCATGCATTTCCCAAATCAGGAAGTCTCGAACAGAAGTCCTCGGGACACAGAGTTGCTGCCCTCGAAATAGAAAACCATCCTGGAGTAGATAGTCAGAAAAGTCTGTCGAGGGTCTAGCGGACAGAGCAGAGTAGGCAGGGCAAAAATCAGGACACTCTCCATAGAGTTCCTTCATGCGGTCAAATCCGGTGACCTCTACCCGAACAGTGGAAAGAAGGGAGACCCTTCGACTCAAGGCGTCAGCCACCTTATTGTCCTTTCCAGCCTTATGTTTTAGGACAAAGGTGAAGGACTGGAGGAATTCTACCCACCGACCATGCCTAGGGTTTAAACCCTTCTGAGAGCTAAGGAATTTCAAAGCCTCGTGGTCCGAGTGTAAGACAAACTCTTGTGGTAAGAGATAGTGTCTCCAGTATTTAAGGGCTTGGACCACGGCATAAAACTCCTTATCATATGTGGAGTATCGAAGCTTTGCGTTAGAAAGCTTCTTACAGAAATAAGCCACAGGGTGACTTTCCTAGTTAAGCACTCCACCTATTCCTACGCCAGATGCATCACATGAAACCTCAAAGACTTTGGAAAAGTCTGGTAGGCGGAGGACATGGGCTTTGGTCATAAGCTCCTTTATGGCAAGAAAAGCCTGGGAGGCGGCTTTGGTCCACTCAAAATTTCCCTTACAGATGTAATCCGTAATGGGTGCCATAATGGTGCTAAATCCCTTGATGAAGCGTCTGTAGAAGGTGGCTAGCACGTGGAAACTTTGAACGTCATGGACGTTCTGGGACTCTGGCCAGTCTACTAGGGCTCGGACCTTGGATTGGTCCACAGACACTCCATGACTTGAAACCACAAATCCGAGAAAAGTGACCCGGTCTATCATGAATTCACACTTAGTCAGGTTGGCAAACAGGGTTTCTTTCCTCAGGGTCTCGCAAACCTCCCTCCAATGATGAATGTGGTCCTGAGGGTTGTGACTATAAATGAGAATGTCGTCGAAGTAGACGACAACAAAGCGACCGATGAGGGGACGAAGGGCTTCCGTCATAAGCCTCATGAATGTGCTGGGGGGCATTGGATAGCCCAAAAGGCATGACAAGCCACTCATACAGACCTTCTTTTATTTTGAAGGCTGTCTTCCACTCATCCCCTGGTCGAATCCGGGCCTGGTGGTAGCCCCTTTTCAAGTCAATCTTCGAAAAAATGGTGGCTCCACTCATCATGTCAAGCATGTCTTCAAGACGGGGAAAGGGAAATCTGTACTTGATAGTGATTTTGTTGATGGCGCGGCTGTCAACACACATCCGCCAGGTGCCATCCTTCTTGGGTGTGAGCAAGGCAGGGACAGCACATGGGCTCTTGCTCACCCTGAGGAAACCTTTGTGGATAAGGTCCTCGACAATCCCTTGGAGCTCAGCATGCTCCTTGGGGTTCAGTCTGTAATGGGGAATGTTGGGTAGGGTGGACCCAGGGACAAGATCAATGGCGTGTTGAATGTCACGCATGGGAGGAAGTCTAGAGGGCAAGTCCTCTGGGAAAATTTCTGGGAAGTCTTGTAGAATCGCCTGGACCTCGGGTGGGACGGAGACTCAAGACTCCTCGGGGGTGATGATGACAACAACAGCCCAGACGGGGGCACCCTCGGTAACCTCCCTATTCAGCTCACGAACACCTATGAAGTTAAGGCGCCTAATCGGGTCATGGTCAACCTTAGGGGCCTTAGGGATGGATATGACAGGTGTAGGAGAGGAGGGAATGGGAAGCTTCCCTTTGGTGGGGGTTGGGGTATTCTCCTGAATTTTGGGGGATGCAGCGGGTGTGGAGGTAGGACTCTTTCTCGTGGCCACCTTTGGGGGTGTTGGGAGCAACTGAATCCTCTTCCCATTGTGGGAGAAGGAACACTCATTGGACTGACCGAATGTAGTAAGGTCTACATCGTAGATCCATGGCCGTCCTAGGATGATGCTCCCGACCTTCATAGGTACTATATCGCATAGGATTTATCCTTGGTAGGACTGGAACTGGATGGGAATGACACATGTAGTGGTGACGGGGATAGACGTGTCGTCAACCCAAGCCACGTTGTATGACCTCGGATGAGGATAGGTAGGTAGACCTAGACGGGATACAAAGTCTGAAGAGACTGCATTGATACATCTCCCGTTGTCAAAGATCACCTTGCAGGGTTGAGTTTTGACCATGATGTAGGTTTGGAAGATGGAGGTTCGACGCCAGTCGTCCTCCTGTGGGTGTGCGAGGATGCAGCGAACTACACCTAGTCTTCCCTGGTTTGAACTTTCGGCAATTTCCCCCACTTGCATGTACTCGACATGTGTTCCATCATACCCTGCATCTAATTCCTCAAACTGGGCCACGAGATCAGGGTCAGGCTCATATCTCTCAAGGGTTTCTCCTTCCTGAGGTGGAAGCTCCATGGATTGGGGGTTGGTGATGACCAAGGCTCCGGTGGGGCAATTGGTGACAATATGCCCTAGGGTATGACACCTGAAGCATCGGACTCCCGAGATAGGGGCTGGTTGGGAGGTGTTAGGGATGACCCCTTTTCCCTTATCATCTCTCCTCTCAACTGGTGAAGTATACTCCAGCCTAGGCACAGCAGCGGGTGCAGGTAAAGGGTACCTTGGGAAAGGAGCAGTAGGGGCAACGACCCTAAGTGGGGTAGCAGTAGGGACATAGGAGGTGGAGGGGCCAGCTCTCTCAGTATAGCGGACTATGGGGTTTCGGGGTTCAGGTTGGCGGTAGATGGGACTCCGAGGTGGGACCACCCTTTGAAACCTCTCAACATCTCGTGCAACCTGGTAGGCGTGCTCGAGGGTGTTAACCTCTCGCAAGAATAATTCCCGCTGAATACTCTCGTGTAAGCTCGCCTTAAACCGACAGAGGGTGACAGAGGCATCCTCCATGACTCGACTCCGAAGGAAGTAGTCATCAAATTTGGTGATGTACTCGTCCACGGACTTTCCATCTTGGGTGAGTTTCTGCCATTGGTCTAAAAGACGCTGATGGTAGGAAGGTGGCAGATACTTCTCCCTCAATTTCTCCTTCATTTCTTCCCACGTGCTAATAGGCTCCTCTCGTCTCCGTGCTAGGAGATTCTCAACATTACACCAGTAGGTCTTGGCTTGACCCAGGAGTTTCATTTTGGAAAACCTCACCCTGGTGGCAGGGGTCATGCGGTGATGCCAATCAAAATATTGGACCATCCCGGTCTCCCACTAAAGGTATGTAGCGGGGTTGAGGGACCCATCAAAACTTGGAGCGTCAATCTTGACGTTCCGTAAGATGATATCTTCATCGTCGTGGTCTCTCTCTCGAGGCACACGGGCCTCTTGCTCTCTACCTTGGGGGGCCTGATTCGGGCGGACTTGCTCTCTTTCCTCCCTAGGATTGGCTACGGGATTGCCGTGGCCATTCACTCTTCCTTCCTCCCCTTTTAATCGATCCTCTAAGGCTCGGATCCTCTTATCGAGTTCCGTCCGTAGTTGGCCTATGGATTCTTCAAAGTGGGTCACGAGATTATGCTCGAGCTGGACTAGCATAGCAGTCACGCTCTCTTGATCCATGGGTAGTGTTGAGGGACGCTCTAGACGGCCAGATGAATTCCTAGACCAACGTGGCATGCACGACCTCGGACTTAAATGATGCAGTCCTAGGACCGATAATTAGCTAGCTATAGACCCAATTTATTGGCTAATAGGCAAAGGGCCAATTTGAAGGGACCGGTCAGGGAGAGTTGCTCGCCCGTAGGCGAAGTAGTTGTGGAACTACCTCCTGACAATTAGGGTGCCCTAATGCGACAGTCTAGGGCCTAAGGATGGGTACATACAAGCTCTCATTTTCCGTCCACAGCGATGCACTCAGGAGACTGGCTGCATGGATCGGGCTCTCTCTCACTTCGCGCGGCAATTGAAAAGAAACTAAATGAGTAAGTGAGGGGAGCACGTACCTAGCTAGACTGAAAAGTCTAACTCCGACCGGAGACGAAGGTGAGCGGGGACGTGCGTGCCCGCACGGCGTCGATGAAGCTTGACCGGTTACAAAGAATTCACTCCACACAGGGAGGATTTAATTATTACAAAATCACTTTAAAATTTCCCACGCTGGGGAACAAATCACTCTAGACTTTCTCCGTGCAAGGAGACTTAGGGGCACCCACACTCCGTAAGTTACAGACCGTGTGTCGGCGGCCGGGTGACTTGGGCACCGATCGAGCCGACGTTGTGGACTTCGAGTGCCACAATTAAAGATATATATATATAAATATATATATATATATAAGATTTATATATATCTCAGATATATATATTATATATATATAACTCTCTTTTTTTTCTCACCACTTAACATACTTTCTTTCACATGTTTTTTTTTTTTCCTTTCAAACTCTTTTTTTTTCAAACCTTTCTGCGTGCTCTTCACACGGCTGGTGGTCAGCCTGGGCGGCGGCCCACGCGGGAGGGCGACTAGACCGGCAGGCGCGGGGGTCTGCTGGGGGGCGGCAGGTGCTTGGCCCCACAGGGGCGCGCAGGCGGGCGCACAGGCGGGCACACAGGGGCGCTCTGGCGGGCGGGGGGTGCACGTGCCGGGTGGGCGAGGGGCGCGCGTCGGGTGGGCGCGGGGCGCGCTCCGGGCGGGCGCGGGTGATCCTGGCCGGGCGCGTGCACGCCTGTGCGAGGGTCCGGGCGCAGGTGGCGCGCACGGCGGGCCGGCGGGGTGCACCTGTGGGCGCGCTGGGCGGTGGCGACGGGCGCAGCGGGCGGTGGGAGGCGCCGGGCGCGGCGTGGCTGGCCAACCGTTGCGGCGGTTGGCGTTTTTGAAGGGGGGGCACGGGCGACGAGGCCGGCCCCCCTTGCGAATGCGCTTTCTTTTGTTTGTTGTTTTGTTTCTTTTAAGAGAGGGGGGGAAACACACACACAGAGAGAGAGAGAGAGAGAGAGAGAGAGAGAGAGAGTACAGAGAGGGAAAAAAAGAGAGAAAGAGAGAAACATAAAGAGAGAAATGGGGAGAGAGAGAAAAAACGTAGTAGGAATTTTTTTTTTCTTTTGCTTAAAATTTTTTTTCCTCTATTTTTTTTCTCTTAATCACAGATCTTTCTGCTACTCTTTTTTTTGTTTCTCTTTTTTTTTTCACTTCTAGCAACTTAGAGAGAGAAAGAAAGATGACATCGGGGACGTCGGGTCGTCGGAGACGCCGTTGTTGGGCTCTGATACCAAATATGACGCGGCGGCGACGTGGGATTTGATCGACGGCACTCCGGGACGCGAACAGGATGGGAACGGATAACTGCTATCTCACACAGCTCGGCCTCACGCCGGACGGTCTCACACCGGACGACACTCGGATCTCACAAAAATGAGAAAGGAGGGAAGGGAGATGAACAAAGGGGCAAAGGTTCCTTCAACTCAATTCTTTCTTTCATACAACATATCATACGTAACACACCTTAGCCTCCTTATATAGGGAAGAAAGCTATAACAACAAGACCCTCTAACTTCTACTGATTATGTTCATACCCTTAGCCTAACAAGACAAACCCACCGACTAATATTTGACTTGTGGGTTTTAATCAAATAAAATATAAAAATTACACACATGTTATTTTGACTTAGACTAGCCTAATAAGACGAAAAGAAAAATACATGTAGAGATACATGTATACATACACACATACTCGATACGTAATATAGCACCGTAGCCGTAGGCCGAGTCTTCAGGAAGGATCTCCGAGCCATAAGCTCGGTGTCGGGGCAGTGCGGTGTCGGCTCCGAGTAGTGGACCCGGTGTCCCCACCACCCTATCGGGCGAGCTCTCCCACCCGCCGGGCAAGAGGGGGCCGAGGAGGTTGGGGCTGCTCCTGCAGGCGGCGACGATGCGGGCTCGGCACTTCCTTGGGCCGAGCCTAGGGGGCCAGGGCTGTTCTTGCGACTGGCAACGGTGCCGGCCCGGCTCTCCCCTCGGTTGATGCCGAGGGGGCCGTGGCCGAGGCGAGAGATGTTGAGGTCGTGGCCGAGGCTGGAGCTTCAGGTGGTGGCGCAGGTGCCGAGCCAGTCCAGGTTGGAAAGCCGCAAGAAAGTCCGGCCGAGGCGCGAGAGGCAACCGAGGCTGGGGCTCGGTCTGAGCCACTCGGTGGGGCGCCAGGCGATGGGGGGTTCTCCGTTCCGGCGGCCTTGGAGAGGCTTGGTATCTCGGGCCCTCTGCACCAGGTATGCCGCGGTATAGCCGCGAAGGTGAGGGGGGGAGGTAGACAGTACTCTCCATCCACTGCCCTCGCTGGGGTTATGGAGGGCGGCCTGGCCCTGGCCCAGA
Organism: Amorphophallus konjac; assembly: GCA_022559845.1. Lineage (NCBI taxonomy): Eukaryota > Viridiplantae > Streptophyta > Magnoliopsida > Alismatales > Araceae > Amorphophallus > Amorphophallus konjac. The sequence continues at coordinate 283,780,795 of CM040121.1, read as the reverse complement.
TGGGGGCTGCTCTGGCAGAAGCGTACGCTCGGTCGGAGTGGGAGCGAGCGAACCTGGCCTGGACCCTTTGTGGGTCTGACAGGAGGTTGGCTCGGCTTGCTGAGGAGCGTGATGGGCTTCGACGGGAGCTTTCCTCAGTCAGGGAACTGGTGCGGTCGAGCCAGGTGGAGACCCGGGCGCTAACCGAGCAGCTAGCCAAGGCCCGCGAATCGCTCGAGAGGAAGAACATGCTTCTTGAAGAGGAGCGCCTTGCCTTGCACGCGTTGAGCTGGATGTCTGGTGGGAGACCGAACGTGTAGAGCTGGTAGACCGAGCGGAGGAAGCCGAGCGCCTTCGGCGGGAGGCCGAGGCTGATCGGGCCGAGGCGGAGAAGCAGGCGGCGTAGGCTGAAGAGCGGACGGCTGAGGCCGAGCGGAAGTCAACCGAGGTGGAGTGGGAGAAGGCCGAGCTCCCTGGTAGGGTGGGATCAGCCGGGGCGGAGGCTCTCGAGCAGTACAAAAGCCCGGAGACCTACCGGGTCGACCTTAAGGAGGCTGCCCTCCCCTACTACGAGTTAGGACTTCGCCGGTGTAGACACGCTATTTCTGACATCCCCTGAGAAATGGCTTTCGCATTCTGAATCGCTTGAGTGCTTCCTATTCTTGAGTCTTCTTTCACCTTTTGAGTAGGTAACATAACACCCCTGCAGCATCCGGAAACCACCTCGTCGCGAAAATCATACAGCATACAGACGGCATCATCGCCAACCAGACGCATCAGAAGTTTCCGGAACCAGAAGGATGTCTGGCGGACGGCTGTCGACGGCTTTTCGGGAGTTCCGGAGGTCCTTTTTTGAAGGCGTCCAGCTGCCTGGTGTTGACACCCGTTTTATACCCAATAAGTCGGGTCATCTCCTTATTTATTCAATATGATGCTCTGAGTTGTTCACTCTTCATTGAATTCCTTTTAATCAGTTGAAGCCTGTTTTCTGGGTCTCAATTCCTGGATTAGACCTGGTTCCTGGTGGCACTTTGTTCAGGAGCTTGGCAATCCCTCCATTCTATTTTCTTGAAAATCAATGATAATAACGGTCTGGACTAGGCGCGTCATTTCATAATAACGCATGAAGACTAGGCCGTTACTCTTTGAAGAGTCCCAAGACTTAGGGCCTCGTTGTCCTTTGATAATAACGGTCTACTCTCTAGCCGTTTTTTTTATTATGACGCCCTTTTCCCTGGCCGTTACTTACTTGCAGAGTCCTATTGTTTAGATCTTCTTCCCGTCGAGCTTATCCTTTGGATAGGGTTGAAAATGACGGTGATGCCTTGATGCGTTACTTCCAAGTGGCGGTCTATCGTGCAACCGTTACTTCCTTCAGAGAGTCCTGACAGTTCAGGCCTTTTCTCTGCTACTCCGTGGACGAGATAGGGTTTTGGATTGGCGTTATCTCCTTCAATTCTAATCCTCAGGACCTCTCGTTTGTTTCTTTGGACTCTTGTTGATATTATCCTCAAAGATTTGCTAAGGATTATCCTCCTTTCTTGGCTGATTTATCTTCAACTCGACCCATGAGTTTTGAAGGTCTATAAATAGAACCTTTGATTTCATAATCAAGGGGGAGATTTTTGATTCACGACGAAGTGCTGCCGAACCCAGGAGCCATCTTCATCCAGGAGGAGTTGCTTCCCACGTCCATCCATCTTCCAGTCAAGGGAGTACTTTTGTTTTTTGATCTTTCAAGTTCATCTTTGCATGCTTGAGTTCTTCCTTGGTCTTTTTAAACAGAGCATTGTCCCTCCTCCTCCTCCACGTTTTTTTTTCACTGTTGTTTTAAGCATACAAACATCCTCCCAACTTTTGAAAACGCCCAGAGGGGTTAAAAAAACCAAAACTCCCCGGTAATTCCCTCTCCTTTTGATGTTCTTAGGTTCTTTAAGAATTGATGCTATGCTTGTGAAGAGGGTTGATTGAGGTTGTCTTGTCTTGTCTTTCTATTTCTTTGGCAGGTTTACAGGTTCATTAGCACGAGGCCCAAGTCTTCAGCCGG